>CM060892.1:56837798-58097017 GCA_030762935.1 Hymenopus coronatus | reverse complement strand
TATCAAAAGTCATTCAGAATGACGAGCCTATTACCGGAAAATTTAAGATAAATATTTTATTTGTCTAGTAAAGAATATCTTTTATATACGGTATTTTAATCAAAATAGTCAAGATCCATTTTTGAGAAAATCAACATTTGCGAAAATGTTTCCATGTAAAGGATAGTTTGGGGTGGAGGGAATTTTCCTGAAAATTCTAAATTGTTTGTTTAGTAAGATTCTCTATCTTTTACTTTTAGTCATGTAAAAGTCTCTGAATGAAAATGAGTTTACTCGCACAAAAATTTAATGTATAAATTTCATTTGTCATGAATATATATATATATATATATATATATAGAGAGAGAGAGAGAGAGAGAGAGAGAGAGAGAGAAAATAAAACAGCGTAATTAAAAATGTAATCCACCCCAAACTACCCTGTTCATAAAAAAAAATCGTCTAAATTTTCTCGAAAAAAATGGCCGACTACAATTTTTTTTTATCAAAATACACACACACACACATATATATATATATATATATATATGCCATTTTTTTCGAGAAAATTTAGACGATTTTTTTTTATGAACAGGGTAATTTGGGGTGGATTACATTTTTAATTACGCTGTTTTATTTTTTCTCTACATTATACACTATATGTGGTAAGTAGAGAAACTGTTACAGTCCATCCAAAATTCGACAGACTTCACCAGAACAAATGTTTTTAGGACCTTTCAAATTAAAAAACAAGTATGTTTAGTAGAAGAAAAAAGTCAGTGTGTGTATATGTGAACAGTATTAACACAAATCGAAAAGCTGGTAAGCACTAAACTTATTATATAAGTACAGTATCTTCCAAGGAGCGACACGAAGATTTTCAGGAAAAAACCCCACACCAAACTTCTCTTTACATGCAAGATTTTATTTCAAAATTTTCGTTCTTCCCAAAAATGTTTAACAATTTTTATTAACATCGTATAGATCAGTTACTTGCATGTGAAATAAAATTATATTTATTGAAATTTCTGGGCATGATCTGTGGAGTCTTCATGACTTTTGCGTAACCGATAAAATGTAAGACAAAATCTCACTAAACAAAAGACGTAATTTCGTTAAAATACACAATGTAAGTCAAATACATTGTTGGTGGAGTTAACAATTCCCGAGATATTCCTTGTTCTTGGTTTTAATTTCACAATATTTAATTTTTTCTTAAATAACAAGTCATTGATTTTTTCCACCCTGGTCACTCAAACAAAACGAAATGTTCAACACCATCACAACGCGTACAGATCTTGAAACGTGCTTTACCTTAGTGTGTCCCCTTATTTCCCTTGAACTCACACAAAATATGTAACAAAACCATTTCTGCTAATGTTACTTTGATTAGCATGAAGTAGAGAAAGCCATGTGCATGTGTGCAACAGAATTTCTTTAATTCAAGGGACTGAAACTCATATTTCCGGTGAAATCTAGACATCGAATTTTTGACAAACATAATACTTCCCATTACTTAGTAAGTAAAGAAAGTAAAAATTCCAGCAGACAAATATTGCTTCAAAGAACATTTTTCCCCTTTTTAATATGCAGAAATAAATATATTGCAGTTTGCGCGATCTGGCACTTTTCAGGATGTTACATATTAGCACTTGAAAATGGCACTGTTTTTTCAATTCTTAACGTGTGTAATTTTACAAACGTTATTTCAAATGCGTTTAGAAGAGCATATTTTTTTGCTGAACTGAAATTGCGGTATTAATGAGCTGTGAACTGTCAAAAATGGGTTGTGAGAATTAAATAATAATGTTTACTGAATTTACTTCTTAACGCTTTCACCAAATTACTTCCCCGTCAGTGGATGTCATTGTAAGAGATTACATTAACATGACTTTTCTCTGACGATGAGAAATTCACATATATACTTAATGTAACATAGTATTCCTATAAACATCAATCCTCTACCCTTGTTTCGTCAGTAACAATATATTACTTTCTTTATAGAGGAAGAGGTATTTTAATCATTAATTGGGTAAAGATTTCAGCGGAAATACATATTTAGAGATTCCTGAACAAAAACAAACAGGTTTTTATGGTTAAATTTGCGCGTGCGAGAAGTATAATTAAAAAACAAAATGTCAAACAAACATTAATGGTGGTTTTAAGTTGAACATTTTCCATGGCAGATTTTCAAGAAAATTTCACCTATCACAAAAAATCCTTTAGGTGGAATTGTGTGCGTTAATTATGTTAAGTGAGTTACTTATGTGGACTATGGTTAAAATGCCAAACGTTTAAGATATTTGTATTTCATATGAAAAATCAAATGAACATCTTGAACTTTCTGGAATCAATTTGTGAACTCCTCTATATTCTGAATGAATTTTCTATACCTGATAAACCATTTGTTCAAAAGCTAACTAGAAAATATATGCAGTATCATCAAACCCCCAATTTATCAATTTTTATGGCATTTACGATTTCAGAGATATTCCTTTTTATTGGTTTGAAATCTAATACTTTAATAAATACGTTGTTTTTTTAAGCTCTAAGAAGTCATTCTTTCTCGTGGTCAGGCAAAAAGAAAAAGAAAAAAAAAAAAACGTTTTAAAAGACTGTCGGTACAGTCTCCTTAATCCCTTTTGTACCTACAACGAAGTGTTGTAACACAATTTTTGCAAATGTTTTTTTCAATATGACGTAGAAGAAAATGCTTTTATAAGAACAATATGTAGAAGATTAGGAAGAGGAAGCTATAACATAAGGTTCTAAATAATATAAACTGTGCTTAATTACACTATCAGTTTTTTTTTTGTTTTTTTTTTTTTTGTGGTAACAAGTTCTTGCAATAGAAAGAAAAACATCGCAAAAATTCAAGCATGTCCATTTAAATAATCCATTCATATTAAAATGGAATATTTCGAAAACTGCATACTGTACAAAAAGCATTCGATACAAACGGTGTACATATATAAAATAGGTTTACACTTTTCCTGTAAAAAAAAAACTCCATGGTTTCCAACCTGAGTGGTCACACTTCTCAAACCAGAGGTTCCTATTTTAGTTAAATTAATTTGTTCGTTACTGACGGTGCCAATTGCCAGGATATCATCGCCGCCGGTGTGCCGGAGATTCGTTCCACACGAGTACTGAAAGGATGGATTTTCATGTAGCCCTCCGTGTTCCAACTGTGCTTTTTTTAGAAGCACACAAGGAGCACCTTTCACAGAGGGTCTTCTGTTCTTTTATACATGACCTACCTTGTCGCTGCCGTGTCCCTACAGTGAGTTGTGACCGATCTGTCACAAGATTGATTTTATGAAAATGACCGGGTCACATCCGCGACACAGTAGCCTATGAGAAAATTACAGGTCGCCTGCCAGTCAATCGCCTTGTAGTTCGGTTACTTCCGACATTCTTCGTAATGATACGAATACATTTAACGAGCATTAGGAAAGCCGATTTCGCAATGCCATGAACTATGAGCAGTACTATTAAAAAAGCTAGAGTATGATCTGTTAAAAATATTATGAAAACACCAATTAAACATAACGTGTGGAAAGTTATAGGCTTAAGTCCTAAAATATATTGTCTTTTCAGACGATATTTTATTCTCAATGGTCTGTTGCTTATTACAATGGGAATGAGAAAACAATGAGAAAGAATCAGAGTTGGAATCTGGATTCCTTTGAAAAATACCGCTGACGAAAAATTCAGTCTGTAATAGAGAATGCCAATTTTAAATGATGAAACATATGCGTGTAGTCATCACTTCTTTCGTACAAGCCGAAAGAATCATACTCTCCTGAGCTTTTCAGAGAGATCAAAAATCACAACAGCTGCAGCCACTGGCATCTGGCAAAGTACTGTTCCTAGAATTTACTAGGTCTGATATTTTGAGACTCCGAGAAGTAAACCAAACGTACCAAATACAGCAACACAAATTGAAGAAAGTTGGGAGAAATATTGTCTAATGAAAGAATTCTGATTGAAGGCAATAGAATGGAAGCAGTGTTGAAGATAATGACGTGGTTTCACATGCCAGGTATAGAAGAAATAAAATATGACTAAAGACTTGCTATTCAGGGGCGTGTTGCGTGAAACTAAAATCGTTACTGAAACTATAGTATTCAATTTTTTAGTGACTGTACGAATCCTCTGAAAAGACGTATGAAATAAACATTTCAATGATACTTGAGCAGATATGAGAGATCGCTGCTGCTTCTAAATGCAGGCACATTAGTCATAAAGCATACGTACTTATGCTTCAGTATTAAAAATCTAATATCACACGACTTGCTCTACATCTCTGTAACAAATGATTGTTTATATGCTTATCCCTCTATCTCTTGCTAATCGAATAAAATAAGCAGAAACGGTTTCATTACTTAGTTCCTTAAAGGTAGAAGGGAAATAAGGGAATACACTAGGCTAATTCGACAGTCAAATGTTTTAAAATGTGGTCGCTAAAGGATTTAAATCCGTTTCTTTGCGTGGCCAGGAGTTGACAAGTTCCAGTATGAGAAAAGTATAAGTACTTTAAAATTGAAACCAATAACAAGGAATATCTCAAAAACGGCCATCTCCACGAAAAATGTAAATGTCATAAATTGTGTGTTTTAAAGAGATCTACATTTTTTGTGTATAAAGTTTTTGTCTATCTCTTACGGTTTACTAAACATGCAAAATTCAGCAAAATTCATCCACATTAAACAGGTCTTCAGAAGCTTTCCCAGAAAATTCTAGATATACATTTTGTGATGGAAATGGCTTTAATGTGGTATTTTAATCAAATCGTTAGTCATTTATGAGAAAATCAAAAATACAAGTTTGGTATATAAGGGTATTTTCGTTTTTGAATTATGCTGTCCATACACACATGCACTGACCTTTTTCTAAACAATTTTTTGTTTGTTTCAGGGGGTCCCGAAATGTGTTTTCCGGTGATATATCGGTATCGAATTTTTGAGCGGAATGCAATACTTCCTCTATACACTATGTACATAGTACGTGTAGAGAAAGTAAAAAAAAAAAAACTGGCCGCGCCTTGGCTGAGTGGCTAGACCTAGACGGCCCGGGTTCGATCCCAAGCGATCGTATGTGACATTTGTGGTGGACAAAGCGGCGCTGGGCGGGTTTTCTCCGGGTTCTCCGGTTTCCCTCGCCATCGCATTCCACCGGTGCTCCATCTTCATTCATGTATCATCAGTGTCATCGCCTGCGGTGCCGTAGGTAGTTAAAGCGGGTGTTAAACACTACCAAAACAAAATAAAAATGATTGTGAGAACTATATATTACGAAACGCATTAAAAAATATTTGCAAATTGTCATGTGCTTAAGTATAGACTAAATCAAGAGGTCATTCACAAACGTAAAACCTAAGACAAACTTAACGCAATATTATGGTGTCATTCAAATCGTCAAAATAAGTGCATACATGAACATCAGTCATCCCAAGAGAGCCCATCCCAGCCGAGCTCATGTGGTGGCCTGCGAAAAGTCATTTGAACATGTATCAAAATGAATAAGAGCTATCCGGTTAAAGGTCATCACCTACAAAAATGCTTTTTTTGCGGTTTTTAATCCAAGAGATGTTACGTATTCAGCGAGTCAAAACAATATGACGACGAAGATGTACAAAATCGTCTCTGTTTGGGTAATGTCATGTCTGATGTAGACATAAGCTTAACAGCTTTGCAAGCTTCTTAGTGTACGTGATTCATTATGATTGGTTCCATTACAATATTGTTTGGTTTTTCAATATTTCCATACGTATAGAAGCAACTTACGCCCATCTTTCGATAAAGTAATATTAATTATTGCTGTCCCAGGCACTTCCATAATTTTAACTTCAGTGAGCTTTGTGAATAAAATGTGTGAATATGAACTATAAGAATATAAAATGCGCTAAGCACCTATTAAGTAGTAGGGATTATTTTATCAATGTTTTACTAACCACAAAAACAAAACAACATCTTATACAAAGAGTAATGTTCAGCGATACTTTTTATTTTTTTATCGAAATCAACCTATATTATTCTCATATTATATACTCGATTTTCTGTCAGCCCATAATTTTAGGTATATTGTATGCATATTTTAAAGTTGCCATGGTGTGTGACCCGGATTTTTTTTTTTTTTTTTCTTTTAGTTTAACGTCCTTTAACCTGTTTGGTCATATCGGATGATGAATGAAGTTGGTGAAATGATGCTCAAATGATCTCGGGGTCCATGGAGCTTAAAGTTACTCGACATTCGTCTTCTCAGGATACGGGAAAACCCCGAAAAAAACCTTATCCGGGTAACTCACCCTAAGCGAGATTCGAACACACGCCCTTTTGAATGTGAGGCAGATACGCTACCACTACACTACCCAGGCGGGCTCGTAGGGTATTTATTGTGGATAGATGTGCGATAGTAGAATTCTAGAGAGTAATAATATACTGTGTTTAATAAACACAGTATATTTTCCTTCGACTAATATTTACTTTCTCTACACGTACTATGTACATAGTGTATAGAGAAGGTATTGTAATGCACCCAAAAATTCGATACCGGAAATACTTGTTTTGGGTATCCCTGAAACCAAAAAAAGCAATTTTGTAAAAAAGGTCCGTGCGCGCGTGTCTGTGGACAGCATAGCTCAAAAACGAAAAATCAGTTAAATACTTGGTATTAAGTTCGGTATCTTCCAAGGATGCGACACGATGATTTTCAAGAAAATCCCGCCTCCCCAACTAAACTTTAAATGGACAAATTTTCGAAAATTTTGATTTTCTCAAAAATGGCTTTAATATACGATATTTTAATCAAAATATTTAAAGCTATTTACGTGACAAATAAAATGTATATATCTTGAATTTTCTAGGGATAGCCTCTGAAGACTTCTTTACTCTGGATAAATTTTATGGAATTTTGCATAACTGGCAAACCGCAAGACATACAAAAATGTACATAACAGAAAATGTAGAGCTCGTTAAAACACACAATTTGTTATATACATGTTTTCGTGGAATGGATCGTTTTTGAGATATTCATTGTTACTGGTTTCAGTTTTAAAACACTTATACTTTTCTCATACGGGAATTTGACAACTCCTGTTCATACCAACAAAGAAACTTCAGTCACACAGCAACCAGCTTTTGACTATTACTCCCTTATTTCCCTCCTATTACATGGAAGCAAGTAATAAGACTATTTCTGTTACTTTTTCTCGATTACCATGAAGTAGAAAGAAGCTTAAGGTTTTTAACAATAATTTGTTGCAGAGATGTGGAGAAAGTCATGTGATGAACACATCAGATTTTTTTTTTTTTTTTCCCTCCATTTACACCCCCCCCCCTGTAACTGCGTGGTCCTTTCGACAGCGTTTCCCTTTATTGCCTATCAGTACTCCTGTCACTTGGATTGTTTTTATTTTAGATTTATTCATTATCATGTCACATTCACAGTTATACTCTCATTCATACTTCCAGACACTGGGGGAAATGAGGGCTAATCTTGGCAAGAGAGAAATTCCCACTCCCAGCTTGAAATCGAACCCGGGACTCCCGATACGGATGTGATTTTTCGCTGAAAGTATTGCGCCTCGTGTTGCAGCTGCTCGCGCAGAGAAAACACATACGTCATTCGGTGGATCCCCGAGCTGTAACTTTGCTGCGTGTGCGAAGCATCCGTTTCTTACTATAATGTGCAAGATTATGTATGCAATCTTGGTTTGGCATTTGTTAAGTTTAATTGTTTACACACAATTGTGAAGTTACTGTGAGTGACAAAAATAAAATAATACTGTATTTTTGGAAACTTGTGTCATTTATAATTTGAAAACCGACTGTGAAACGAGTTATTACAAATATTCATTTTCAGTATTTATGACGATATAGTTTATCGTATACAGTATACGATCCAAACGACCAAAATACGATACCTAATTTAAGTCCCATGCACTATCCTTGGAGTGGAAAATGTTATACATACTCCTTAAGATCGGTGATCCTCTGTTTGTGTAATTTCCTCCTCTGTCATTCACTCAACATTCATTTTTTGCCTGTCCTCTTCGTTTCCTTCCGATATCAGAAGTGTCTTCTTCCACTCCATTGTGCATTTTAAATTAAATGTTAATTTACACATTCAATAAGCAAATTAAGTATCAATCAAAACAAAGGCTTCCCAGTTGATAGAAGCGCAACCCCCCCATCTCTCTCTCTCTCTCTCTCTCTCTCTCTCTCTCTCTCTCTCTCTCTCTCTCTCTCTCTCTCTCTCTCTCTCTCTCTCACACACACACATATACAAGCTGCCTTTTAACTTCTTTGGTCATGTCGGGAACTTTGACCTCCATATTCATACTTTCAGACTCTGTGGGGCATAGGGAATAGTTCTGGTTAAAGAACAATTCCCCATTCCAGCCGGGAATCAAACAATCGGGGTTGAGAAACCAGAACGTAGACAACAGAGGCAGGCTATCCTTTATCTTGTTTTTTGAGGTTTCTGATTTGAAATTGGGTTCAAACATTAAGTTTGAAACTTCATGAGATTTGCGTAAAAAGGAAGTCAAGCTTCTACTTTACTCTTTCTACTACGCACTCTGCGTAAAGGAAGTAATGTATCCCAACAAAAAAGTCGATTTAGGATTTTATCTATTACATATTGGGACAGCGCCAAATGCACGCGCCTACACCTTGCCACTCTTAATCGTTGCAGGTGCGCCTGGGACATCCTTTCCAAGCTCGACTGCATTAACATACCTGCGTGTAAAAAACACGAGCATTAGAGAATTCTACTTTTGGAAAGGTCTTGCTATGTAATCAGAAGGTATAAAACGGAGGACGAGACCCCCAGGGTGAATTTTGATAGCAATTTCGTAAACTGCACTTAGAATGTCACAGTGAAGAGCGATAAAGACTGTTCCGTAGCATTATAACAATTACATTTGTAAAAAATTATTATTTACATCAGCATTTGAAATAAGGAGCTTTGTTGCAATATTTTGAGCCTATTCTAATCCTAAAGTGCATTTTAATAAAAGTCCGTTTGTGGCTATGAACAGCACAACTCAAAAACAAAAAGACTTAAATACCATAGCTGATTCAGAATCCTCCGAGAATGCCACACAAATTTTTAACAAAATCCCCACCTCAAAATATCTTTTACATGGAGTTGCTTTCCAAAAATTTGATTTTCCCAAAAATGGTTTTAAAGACCTTTATTAAAATACCATATGTTTTAAGATATTTTCATGACAAATGAAATGCTTCGCTTGGAATAACCTATGTGTGTGGGTGTAAAATAAATGGACTTTTATTTATGGACGAACTTTTAACTGCTGTGCATCTCAGCATCTTATTCTATGTTGGGCGCGAACGACTGCTTAATTTTGCTCGGAGTCCTCCTTATCAGGCTTGAGGTTTTTTTACGTGCCATAAATCTACAATGGGGCCAACGGCTTTGCTTCCCTTCTGAAGGAAACCATGCTAGGATTTTAAGTCCGAAAAATTCCATTGCCCTACTCCGGGTTTGGATCCATAAACCTTGGGACCCACAGACTTGTATTTTCCCTTAGACCATGGAGGACGACGATTGTGGGTCTATGGAAATTACCATTTCCGAGATATTTCTTATTATTATTGTTTTTCTTTCTCTGCACGTACTATGTACAGTGTATAGAGAAGGTATTGCATTCCACCCATAAATTCAATACCTAGATTTCACCAATTAGGCATTTTAGGGTCCCCTGTGTAAAAACAAATTTTTAGAGAAAGGTGCGCGCGTACGATATGTCTGTGTGTCTGTCTGTGAACACGATAACTCAAAAACGAAAAGTTGGTAAAATACCAAACTGAGTATTTAAGTTTATTTTCCAGGGATACGACACGAAGTTTTGAGAAAAATCTCCCTAACCAAACTACTCTTTAAATGGAAAGAAAAGGAAAAAAATCGAAAGTGACTTTCTTAAAAATACCGTAGATATGCTAAAGATATTTACACGACAAATAAAATGTATATCTTGAATTTTCTGGTAATAGCCTCTAAGGACCTCTTTTATTCTGGATGAATTTTGCAAAACTGGTAAACCGTAAGAGACAAAAACTTACTACATAAATAATGTAGATCTCGTTAAAACACACAATTTGTCATATATGTTGTTTTTTTTTTTGTTTTTTTTTTCGTGGAATTAACCATTTCGGAGATATTTCAAGTAATTGGTTTCAGATTTAAAATACTTGAACTTTTCTTACGTTTTTCTCCTGGGCATGCATAGAACCGGATTTCAACCACATGGCAACCAGTTTTTAACAGATTTGACTACTACCTTAGCCTAGTGCATTCCCTTATTTCTACTGACAAGGAAGGAAGTAATTTCTGCTAATGTTGATCTCTATTATCATAGTACATGGAAGAATACGCCTTTTAACAATAATGTATTACAGTGATGTGGAGAGTCATGTGCATGGGACACATTAAGAGTTTTTTTAATTGTTTTATTTATATCCCGCCTCTAACTACAGGTTCTATCGGCGGCATTTCCCTTTAGATATTGCCTGTCAGAGCAATGGTGTTAACTCGAGCACTGATGCCGTTGGGTTTTCTATTTATCTTTCACTTTATTCATTACAGCTTTCTCTCAGATTCACACTTACAGATTCTGGGGAAGATTAGGAATAATGTGGACTAAAGAAAAATCCCTATCCATAGGCCGGAATCGAACCCGGGGACCCTCGCACAACAGGCAGGTGTTTCACCGACTGACCTATGGGGCCAGCCTTTGAATTTCTATAAAAAAAAAATCCTCTCTTCTTTCTGTCTCTCCCGTGCAAAGAGAACGGAATTTCAAATTCATCACATAGCGTCCCGTTTTTAAAACATCTGATCACTTAACGTCTACACTATTTCACAAATCCCTTTTTATCTACAAGAAAGTAATAGCACAATTTCTGCAAATTTTTGTCTCGATTAACGTATAGTAGGAAGAAGAGTTTGCGAGAATAGTTTGTGTATAAATAGAAAAAGCTATGTAAATAAAAGATACGATTTTTTTTATCTTACTTATGTCCCCTCTTATCTTTCAAAATTGCATTTTGGGAATCGTAATTCATTACTTAAATATATTTTAGTTCCTATAGAAAGTATTGCAATAACAATCCTCACACAAATATTTAAAAAGGAAAGACCCAATCAAATACTGTCTTCATGTCCATTAGTACAATCGCTTCGTATTTCGAAACCCTCCTTTGTCTAGTTGCAAAATTTGTAGGAAGTTTTAAGAACGTTTCCGCATTCCTAGAGGTCTTTGGGTCTAGAGCATAGGCTCTAACGTCAGCACATTGCTGTTTTATATCGTGAGATTAATTTACACCCTTGGCACCAATGACTAAATGGCTTAAATCCAAAGGTCTTCTGTCCATGGCCGATGTCACTTTTTCTGGACATGCAAAATTAATTCCATGGGATCAAAAAGCCTGCAGTGGTTAAGCCAATTCGGCGCTGTTCTATCATCTTAATTCCATAGACAAAAACTAAACGAATTCCAAAGTTTAGAGATCAAGTTTTTGTTTCTCGATCATTGTTAAAGAACAGCCTCTCTCCCGCAACAATGGGGAAAATAGCTCCTGCCCATAAAGCAAAACATAATTAATGTCCATTCAATGTGTACACTATTGGTACACAATACAGACTAGGTACAGTGGCATGAATGGATTGGTGAGAGAAAAAGGTATGTATTTCACACCTCAACTGAACTGAATAGAAAAAATACCACGCCAAATACATATTCCTACATGATACAATGTTTTGAGCGTTTAACGCCCGCTTTTACATGTGGCCTGCAGGTGATGACACTGATTGATTATAAATGGAATGAAGATGGAGCACCGGTGGAATGCGATGGCGGGGGAAATCGGAGTACTCGGTAGTCCCTGCGTCGCTTTGTCACCCACAATTCGCACATGAGGTTGCCTGGGATCGAACCCGCACCTTGGTGAGAGGTGAGCGGCCAAGGCGCGGCCATTTTTTTACATGATTATTTATACGTTTAGGCAAGTAGGACAGAATGGAATACGTGAAAAAAATCATAAAACTGACAAAAGTAATGGGATATGACCGTACTTCCTCTTCCTTTTGCACAATTTACCCTCCTAGTATGGAGGACTTTACGAGTCAGGTGCCTGTTGAAAAAAAATGTATATGGAGTTTTATTTTGCTATTGGTTTCAATTTTAAATTAACTTATCTCAAACGGGGTCACTTCATTTACTTATCTTTTGTTTTACTGAATGATAACTTCAGCAACAACTTCACATGGCGACTAGCTTTTAAAAGATTTTTACTATCGTTTTAGCGTAGTGTATCCCATTATTTCCCTTCCGCTTAGAAGGAAATAATTAATATGGTCATTTCTATTAATGTTTATCACGATTGGCATGACTTAGATAAAAGAATTATCTTTTGCAAGACTAGTAGGCTTGCAGAACAGGTAGAGAAAGGCATGTGAGTGGAACACATCAGATTTTCCCCTTACAAGGGCTTGAATATAGACGAGCGAAATAAGCAATGTTCATAGGGGAAGTTGGTGCAATGGCCAAATCCAATACGTTATCTGCAAAACTTTTATCGTTGTCTATAGCTTAAGATTGTAACACCGAAACCAAATTGTTTATAACTGTATTAAATATTAAGCATATTATTTATGAGCATTAGACTTAAATGTGACCAATGTCGAAGATCTTTTTTGTGCAAATTTGAAAAACATTTCATTTTTTTAAAAAATTATGCGTAGCATATAATGGCCTTCGTTTCTGGATGATTATCTGACATCTGTGGCTTATCACTAGTAGGAAGTCCATAATTTGCTTATTTCACTAATACATCTAACAGGTCTTTTGCTCTACATGAACAAATACTGATTTTGCAGTTATGGAAAGGCGAAAATTGGATACAGTGATTAGGTAGAGTGCAAAAAATTTAGATGATGGATAGGGAGAAAATAAAACGGAACCAGTTCAATGCAGTGAAGCTTACAAGGTCGCGTATGATGAAAAAGGAGTTACAACTATAGAAAATGGTAAACATAAATAAATCCAGCACCAATAGTGTTCGAAAAATACCCGAGGGAAACAGTGCACATTGCTGAGCATGAAAATAGAATCAATATGGAAATATTTTAATTAGTACCGCTTATAAACCCAATTGGTTTCTGAACGTTGTTCGCTTGAAATGTATTAAGAAAAATCTGATGTGTTCCATTCACATAACTTACTCTACATCTCTACAACAAATTATTGTTAAAAAGTTTATGCTTCTATTTACTTCATGCTAATTGAGAAAATGTAGTATAATTAGTCATATTACTTGCTTCCTTACTAAGTAGAAGCGAAATAAGGGAGTACCATAGGTTAAAGTCATAGTCTAAAGCTAGTTGTTCCTTTGCTTGAATGGACAAATCCCTGTATGAGTAAAGTATAAGTTTTTTAAAGCTGAAACCATAACAAGGGATATCCCCAAAACGATCAACTCCAGGGAAAAAAATTGTATGACATAAATTGTGTGTTTTATTATGATCTATATGTTTTCAGTAGTAAGTTTGCCAGTTATACAAAATTCTGTAAAAGTCATCCAGAGTAAAGTAGTCTCCAAAGGTTATTTCCAAAAAATTCGACATATACATTTTATTTGTCAGGTAAATATCTTTAATAGACAATAGTTTAATCAAAATCGTTAGAGCCACTTTTGAGGAAATAAAAAATTTCGAAAAATGTTCCATGTAAAGGGTAGTTAGGGGTGGGGGTATTTTCTTGAAAATCTTCGTATTGCATCCTTGGAAGATACCAAACTTAAATACCAATTTTTCGTTTTTGAGCTATGCTGTCCCCCCCCCACCCCACACACAGACCTTTTTCCAAAAATGCTTTTTTTGGATTCAGGGGGACCCAAAACATATATTTCCAGTGAAATCTCGGTATTGAATTTTTAAAAATAAGAGATGTTGATCAATGTTACATTACTGATGTAGTTTGCTTACAAACTAATTCAAATTGCATTTCCTATCTCCATATTTGGAAGAGAATACGATTGTATTTAATTATTAAAAACTAATTAAGCCAATGCTAAAAGACCTACATCCTGAAAGCAATAACTAGCCTCTCCAGTTAATATCCCGGTATAATCTACACGAATGATTATGATGATAACGATGATGATAATAATAATAATAATAATAATATAACTAATCAATAGCTTTATACTTGAATTTTGCAGCTCGCGCTCTCTCTCTCTCTCTCTCTCTCTCTCTCTCTCTCTCTCTCTCTCTCTCTCTCTCTCTCTCTCTCACGATATACATTTCTGTAAACATTGTTTTTTGGGGGAGGGGTTCAGTGGACGTAAAAAATACGTATTTATTATGAAATGTATCCACTTTTGGATAGTGCGGTACTCCATCTACCTACCTATAGGTGACAGAGCAAAAGCTGCATATACCAAGCTGGAATACCTAATTTGTTGATTCATTTTAAATTTGGTTGCAATTTGTACACAATAAATAAAAGTTTACTTAAAGATGCTTCTAAGAACTCATGTATGTGCTATTACGTATAGCCTTAGCCACTAGAAGCGCTAATTTCTGTATCCTTATAAAAAGCTTGAACGATTCTAAACAATGAAGAACAGAGCGCATGTTACCTTTCCCACAATTGTTGGCTCTAATGTGATGCTGACCTCATCGTTACATGCCTCCAAGCGAATTCCCGCTAAGGTAGGAGCTGCGAAGGCCAATGCCACTCAATGCGATACATATCTGTGACAAGACTAGAACTTCTCATTCAAAGGACTCGAGTTCGATTCCCGGCCGGGGCGTAGAATCTGTCTTTAACTAGCATCATTCCCTATCCCCCTTTGAATGTGCGAGTGTTAAGAAACCCTAAAACCCTCCAGTTCAACGAGAAAACACCAGCAGCTGTTTTTCAAGTAAAAACCCCCGATATTAGTTAAAAGTTCTATTCAAATGGGTGGGGGGACCAGGACGTTGGCGGCCAAGTACCTTAAAAACTAACTTCACAGGCAATATCATCTGAATGAACACATGCAGACAGGAACTGCGTCGTATGAATCTATTTTGATAGCCTTTGTCCACTGTGCGATGATGAAACGTCTTCATTCATTCATATTTGCGTCTGGTGATAACACTAGGGGCTTTAAACGTTCTACCATGCTCAACACGTGACAGCATAGAAACCGCCACACACAAAACTAATCAAATTCGCTGAACCAATGGCACAACAAAAAACATCCGCTACAAATAAAATAGATTCTCTTATAAATCACATTTGCTCATTTACTCAAGTTTTTACATTTTTAATCCAACCTTAAGATGTAGAAATGGGAGGGGGGAAAGGTCTGAACTTTTGTTTTGTTTCCTACTTTGATTTATTAAATCTTAGATTACATTTTATGATGTTTGAGCATTAATATCAAGAGTTTTAATTAACACATTATTTGATAGCGACGATAATTGCCAGGATTTTATCAGCGTCACCCATGTACCGCAATTTCGTCTCGCAGCAGATATTTTACAGGCCAATAAATTGGATGGGGTTGTCCCTCTTAAACACGTAAATCATCGGTCTGTGCCGGGTTTGAACCAGCGATCTTGGTGCCAGAAAGCCAGTGGCTAGCCAACTAAACTACCCAGACGACTTAATATCAGTGTACTAGAACATTGAAACTGTGCTTTATGGACCTAGTGCGGTAGCAATGATAAATATCCCTAAACATCGTGAATTGTTAGAAAGCTCTGCACTTTTAACAAATTTGAAACGCGTATTACCATTCAATAGCTACCCATGGGACACCTTGTAAACTGCTTCATAATAATCAACATGCCTGAAAACTATTTTTTTTAATTCTACTTTTATTTTACGTTGTTTTAATAATTCGTTCATATGCGACGCAATTGTTCGGTAAGGTATCTCGTTTACGGTATTAGCTGGATAGTCTCATCTACCTTCCATACGACCTTCGTTTTGCGACAAGCACATGTAATAATTTAAGAGTGTAGCTGCACTACCATTGTAGTTCGATAGCAAAGTGCAGCTAGCCTTCTATAGTCTCATCTCACACCATTCTTACCATTACGCGACGGGCAGATGGAGTTAGATGTGCCCCCAGTCTATTGCTTACATTATCTGCTGATAGATGGCAGCGCAATCGCAATTACTATCTATTTTCAGTTCTGATGTTTTACACTGAAGGTGGGACTTTGAATGGTGGTATTAACTACTGAATTTAGATTTACCTTGGCGACTGAGGGAAACCATGGAGGGAAATGCCAGATTCGTCGGCCCTTGGGATTTGAAACCAGGACCTTCGCGAATGCGGGCCACAGACGCTACCGCCTGAGCCATCCTGCTAGGTATGATACCAACTATTTTAAAAACCAAGACAAGAAGGAATGAGAGAGCACGAAGCATAATCCAACGCAAATATCTTGTTCGAAATGGGATTGTTTTGGTTTTGTTTGACAGCGTATCTCCCTCTTTCCCCGTCATTAAACAAATTTATAACTGCTCTACTTTCCGCGATGCGATAAGCGGTCTGATTGGTCCCATCTTTCTCCGGTCCATATGGTCCCAATGAGACTCATCCGAAGGCAAATTTATCGCAAAAATATTTCCGGAAGACATTTAATTTTACAATGCAACTATTTCAAATTCATCGCAAAAATATTTCCGGAAGACATTTAATTTTACAATGCAACTATTTCAAATTCATCGCAAAAATATTTCCGGAAGACATTTAATTTTACAATGCAACTATTTTAAAATGAGTAAAAGTGGATAATAGTTGTTTGGCATATACCATTTATCCATAGAAATACCTATGTTTTGTGCACTATAAACAATTCCAATTAGTTTTAAAAGTCAAAAGCAGAATAAAACCACAACCACCTTGCCACTAACAGCAGCAATCAACATTCCAAGTTATTTGTATTGTACATTAAATCATTTTAAAATATTTGATAAGAGAAAAAAACATCTATCTGATTAAGCTGTTTTATAAATAAAAGTTAGTAGAAAATTTCTCACCTCTCTGATATAGGAAAATTTGTCCACCTTCTTCCATGATGAATATAAAAACAACGCCGTTTTATAAGAATGTCAATGTTCATTTCTCATTCTCAAGTTTATGCTTTTCACTGCACTCACTTGAACAGCCATCATTCGGATAAGGACAGATCTATTTTCTGCTACAAGTAATTACACACACATTGAAAATCTGGTCTAACAACCTTGCGCGAAAAAATTTTAAAATACATATTTCATCACTAACAAAACCACTAGCTTCATTTGCTCCGAATACACTCACATAATGGCATGTTTAATTTAAACAACACGTAATTTAGGGAGGGACCTTGTAAATAAAGGTAGTTAGCGCTCATAACTGACCTTAGGAAACTACTGTGTCATTAAGGAAGTAGCATCGGTACGTTATCTAATGGCATCCGTATAGCGTGACGAGTCACATAGAATGGAATCTTAGCACACTTCACTGCTACAGCTTTAAACAAATTGCAATTACATTACTACTATAAAACGGGGGGAAATCTGTTCCCACGATCACTTTAAAAGGCAATGGGATCATGAAAATATTCGGGTGACGTTTGTTATAATACCGCTCATTATGCCTAAAATAACCGAAACGACAATCTATCTTTATGAAGAGAAAAACATGGCTTGAAATGTATGAAATTACAGTACAGCTTACTGCTGGTATGCCGAACACGAATATATTTATCGTTGATGCCCTGAATATTCTGGTTCTTCAGGGGTTTTAAAACACAGCAATTAGATATCAAATACTTGTGGGGAAAATGCACAAGGTGCTTTCAAAACAATGATTGAAAGTTTAATTATATTTATAATTTACTCAAATATTCATACGAAATGAAATGAAGACTTAAACGTACTCATTTGTATTTTCAGTAAAATTCATAAAATAACGCTTTTAAAATTTCAATGAAAAAAATAAATACAGAGAAAATCAGGATACAATTGCAATTTTACCTTCTGATTATTTAAATGTACAAAATGCATAAGTTAAATGGATGTGTAAATATGCGTGAGATCTTTAAACTTTATTTTAGTGCAATCTTATTTCATACATTTTTTAAAACTTCTAAATACCCCATTTCGCATTTTGTTGATATCTATGGAGTAGTTTTCGTTTAACGTTTTAAAAATTTAACGCATAACTGATTTTAAAAGTTGTATTGCTACACCAAATTTAATCTTTAGTTGTAAGGAATTCTTTTTAATATTACAGTTTTATTAAGGTTTTAATTAAATGCATTATTGATTTTTTTAAAAGTTTTATTGGTATTGACACTAAATTTGATTGTTAGGAACTGCATTCTAAGAATAATATGCAACCTTTAAAATATTGACATTTCTAAATATTTATAAAATGGCATGTTATACAAGTGGATTTTCATGGCCTACAATTAATTTCTCGAAAACTTATATGACCATAAAAATTAATGTTATATTAATTATGCTGAAACTTAATTAGTTCACATTTGCAAAAATTAGCAATTTAAGTACCGACCACTCTTAAATGGTAAGCAAGGTTGCTCAGTTTTTATGCTGAATCTCTCTAATGAATTTTGGCAAAAGTTTGCATTTGTTTAATTGTAAAGCTATCACCCAACTGGAAAGATTGTTGCGTTAAAAAGAACAATATTGTATACCTTTTGTTCTACAATAGGCAATGACTGTTTTATTAATCTCAAATGTATATCCAGTTTTCAATTTAGAATGCCTACCCGAATGCTTTTCCTATTAACATTAAAACGTAGCTGCCTGTGATCTTTATTACAACAGGATTCAACGAAATCTTTTAAAATGTCCAGAATCTTCAGAACTATTTATTTTTCGATCATGAGTAAAGGGACTTCTACAAAACCATAAGGTGTTCATTCTGTGATCATTTCTACAATGGCTGTTCAGATAAAGCCTAAGAGAGAAAGATAAGGAGTTGAACCAACATGCTGAATCATACACCAGTGGGCATCTTGGCAAACCAAACTAGATTAAGTATAATTTGGACACTAATATCTGACTAGTATTAAAAAAGTACAACGTAATTTTATTTGTCCAGTGGGTACAAACTATTTCCGTGATGGCCCTACTTATAATTTTGCCCTAAAACGTAAAACAATAAGAGGAAAATTCAGTCTTGTTATATAAAATTTAGGCACCTTACAATGAAAAGTTATTATGTTACGTGCTGTTAATATTTTTTAATTTGTCTGCAGGCTCCTTGCTTACACAAAATAAATAGGTTTAAAAAATTATTCTGCAGTAAACAAAACCATGAATAAACCAATGCTACTTTAAAATAAAAATTATCATTTAAATTTACAATAATAATCGTAACACAATCCGACATGGCAGATGCAATGGAATTTAATATTAGTTTACAAAATATAGCGTAATATTTTCCAAACAGAAAATTATTCTCGAATCATGTAAACTTGATAACGTGTTCCAAGAAAATAACTTCCTTTGACAAAAATTCGTCTGGGAATTTTCTCTCTACAAATAGAGCCCTCGGAAATTTCAATTTTTTCTGGTAAGGGGGGTATTATTGCGACAATGAATTTACATGCGGCGCATCAAATCTCTGTGAGAAGAAAGGATTCAGCGTCGCGAAAAGCAACTGTCACATTTAATCCAAGTGTTCGCAAAACACGCGTGGACATTTATTCTTAAAAAATACTCCTTAAAGAATGAGAGAGAAAACTAGGGAAATGTTGCAACATTGGTTTTCACTCCACGTGGAGTTGTGCCATTTATGATTTTCTTTTTTTAATTCTACTCGCTGAAGCGACACGCTTTTTACTGCAATGTGAAACATGCAACTTCCGAGAACAATGTACGAGGTGTGTGTTAAACTCTCCACACAATCAAAACTTTGTCAAATTCAATATTTTACAAAACTGTTCAAAGCTTCACAATTTTTTTTTTTTTTTTTTTTTTTGTGTGGTAAAATTGCTTCCGAAATAGTTTAAAAGTTTTTGCAAGTATTGATATCAAATAAGGGCATGCTGTAAATGGTCAAAGATTTTATGGCTTTGGCCAATGAAATGCGAGCATTTAAAACTGTATCACGAAATCTGCGAACAATAATAGTATGCTGATCCAATTATTAGTTTTATGAAAGCTGATCATGCGTATATCTTATGGGTTCCGTGCATCATCACAAGATGAAGACACGGCACACATTGCAGGGAGATTTCCAGAGGATACAATTATGCAACTTAATATTGCGCAGCTAACTTATAAATTAGTACTATTTCCACTGCAATCTTGTCTCATGTTATGGACGAACTGATGTTACACGTAAAAGTGGTATATAATTATGTAAATGACAATATTTCATTGCAAATTGTTATGCCAAGATGCTAATAGTATATTGCTTTGCACGAAATAAATTACTGCCGATGTGTTCTAATGGGTTCAGTTTGGCAAAAATAGGTGTAAATACCACATTTATGACATTTTCAAACCTTGTCCAATGCTCCCAAATATTTCCATAATTTCACAAATTTTCTTGTAAACTCTTGAATTGAAAAACAAGTTTGGTCATGTACCTGAGAGGCTTCTGATGATCGATGGCAAAGCGCATGTTAACCATTAGAGTAGCACAATAATGCCATGATATAGAGGGGAAAAGAAGTGGTAAGCTAAGTTTTAGAGAGGAAAAAAACACAATGCCCGATATTAAGCAACAGAGATTTGATTACTAGGCGTATCGAGTCAGCTTCCGATGACCCTTTGAGAAGGGTTCGGAAATTCTAAGAAGGGAGGTTATTGACATCAAAATTTCCTAGGTCTTGCGTTCACGCCATAAGAATTTCTGCTCTCATTTTTCCTAAGATTAAGTAGTGTTAGTTCGCCCCTGTTGTGGTTATGAAAGCTGATTAGTTGTAACACATAAAATGTTACTTCATTATTATTATTATTTATTATTATTATTATTATTATTATTTACTGTTATTATTTTACATTTGCAAAGAGTGCATTCCACGGCCGCGTCTAGCTGTAGGAAATAATATGGAGGATTGGACAAAATAAATTTCAAATTTACGGTTCTAACATGCGGCCATGATACACCAGATAAATGAATAATCATCAAAAACCCAAACGATAAGGCAATCAGTTTCCATTTATATTAATCATACAAAAGCTTTGGCTAAAAACAAACATCTGCAAAACATAAAACGTAGGTACATAAGTGCAGCTTACATCAATGTTTAACATGTCTAGTCACGTTTTACCTGCAGTTATATATGTATTTTTTGGGTGGGGGGGGGGGGGGGCGAGCAAAGAGATCGAATGAGTAGAACATCTCTACTATATTTTATTCTCATTCGGTTGTAAATGAAAGAAACAAGCTATACCACATAAACAGTTTAGTTCATGTAACCTTCATAGCGCTCAAATCTAAGACTGATGTTGCTAATATGCACTTAAAGGTTACATCCTCTCACTTATTTGGGAACTACAGAGGTTAAAACGATTAAAACAATGTGAGGAAAAGAGGCCTAAATCTTTCTAGATTTTAAGTTTCTACTTAGGAGGCGGGGGGGGGGGGGGGGTAAGATAATATTTAGTTCCAAACTGGGCAGCTATAAGGTTTAGAGGCCAACCATTTTTACTGAAGCTCGAGGTTTCGTAACCGAAGTCGCAACGCTTTGATCATGGGTAATTAGTAATTACAATTATCTAATGTATGCTGTGGCAATCATGGTAATAACCGGTCTATATTGGCATTTCTGAAACACGTGAGCAGAAACGTAAGGTAAAACTTCCACGGGCGAACCAGATTTGAAAAAACATTAACATGTTCAGATTTAAAATATGCTAGATTGTCGAGGTGTTGACTCTTTTTGGGATCATTGGGGTTTTAACTCCATGGGTCCCTCGGCTACGCTTTGTGGCTTAGGGCCCTAAAAGTTTACAACAGACTAATAACTGCATAGCCGTTCTAATGTCAGACTAACAAGTACCAAATCTGGTTCTTGTATGGATGTAATGCCCATTACCCTTCGAAAAAAAATTGCCCTCATTATGTTACTACAATATCTTTTATATAATCATCCCTAGCATTTGTTTTGTTCAAATGTTAAACAGTCTCATTAATATTCATTTTATCTCAATTACTGACGTCAGAATTTTAAAGTTAGCAGAATTGATTAGTAAGTTAATCTTATATATTTTTAAGGTAACTGCGCAGCCTCTTATAGACATATAAAAATATTTCTCAAATATTTACACGCTATTTTGAAAGTCATATGACCCCATTTTGCTCTATATTGTAGCGAAGGATTATTATCCGAATTACATGGACATGGTAAATACATACGCTCAACTTCAAATTGTAGATACCAGAAGTTTCAATAATACCCTGTTAGCAGTTATAAAGTCTTATCTTTTGCGAATATGTTAACGTATAAAACTTGATATTTTAATTTAAAGCAAAAATTTAACATTTATAATTTGAATCATCAACATTTTTATTTTCTTACACGCATTCAAAATTTTTCGGAGCAGAACCCTGAAATGTTGCACATACTTTTAGTTATGAACATATAAAATATTATTGTGAAATGTGGTATTTTTAGAGAAATAGTATATTTTAATTTAGAGAAATGATTATATGAAGAATGAAAAAAATATCAGAAAAGTGGTTATAAAAGCAAAATTGTAATAGCCTACTTTAAAGATTGTGTTTAGTACAAACAAAAAATATCCAAGTTCTTTAAGTTGTGTGCCCCAAAATCCAAAATTGTATTTTCATCTTAAATGCTTCAAGGCTAATATGAAACAAGTTTTCAGCAAAGAAATGATCCATTATAAGGTGTATTAATATCAAAAGCTAACCAACTTCTTTTACACCAGTAGTGTAAGGCAGTAGTAAAGATTCCATTCGCTCATATAGTGGCCACTTTCACGTGTATTACAACTTTAGCTTTCATTTTCTTTCGGATGAATGTTTTAAATAAACGAAGCTGACTGGCTATTTAAACTATAATTTAATAGCGCGTCTTGCAAATCCACTTTGTGCTATCTGTATTTATATGCGGAAGTTCGTTACGTGTTTCTAGCAAATTCGATGTGGATTTAAAATTACTTAAATAAAGCATGTAATTTTAAACAGATACAAATATATATCGTATCGCTTCCCTTGAAAGGAAAAGAAATAATGCTTGCAATAATTATGGAGTACGAACTGGAGGTAAAGAGTAATCGCTTCCGTCGGTATTTGCAATTTATCCATGAAGCACATTTGTCGGGTTTTCATACAGCATTTAATGTATATAATAAACACCATTGTTTGCATTTTCAAAATCGGGAGCCCGTATACATCCACCCCTCCTCATACAAGCATCAGTTTTTCATCAAAACAATTTGATACTCTGTTAAACACGCATATACTCCACATTGCCGAAACAAAAGTAAATCAACTTTGCGCAAACATATGGGTAGTACAGCTGTTTAAGCCGTGACGTATTCTGCTGTGGGAAACGGTGAGATTTCACTTGCTATGCCTGGAACAGTTAACCTGCGTTGGCATTCCAACAAAATGATAGCTTTACGTAACGGTGCATACGAGGCAAGAAATGGAGAGAAAAAAAATCTTGTAGCATGAGACATCCGCAAACCATGAAGTGCTGTCCGTACATGTGTATTTAGAATGCTACATATGCATCGAGAATGGACGCATTTTCGGTAATAATTCAGTTACTTTGCTTTAAGAATGGCCGCGGTCTTTTATAGCTAAGTTACAGTTTTTGTAACAGTAAAAAAGAAATAGCTTAATCTGAGAGCATTGATTGTACACGTCACCTAATTATGACGTGCGCCGAGGCACCTGACAGATTATTTTAACATCCTCACGGCCTAGTTTCCGGTAGCTTAGAGCTGTGAACGCTCTTTCCCATGCATTTCTTAAACTGCCAGTGGACCGCCACAGAAATAGATCTACGAATGACGAAATCCTGAGTCTGCGATCTACTTCACCAGAATATATAGCGAGAAAATTCGAGTATTCCACACGTTCACACTAGAAGTGATGCTGTCAAGCTGTCATTCCTACATTCTAACTCTTAACACTAATAATATTACACACTTCGTCAGTAACTTTCCCCGGGTTCTTTATACTGTCATTCCAGCGTGAAACATAGCACTTGTCACTTTGTGTATAACACCACACACTTCTAGTTCACAATCACTTGTATGCATTTAAGATTCTCTTAACTCCACCTGAGCTGGTCAGACCTTACTGTTACTACGTGGCATTGGACTCGAAAACCACTTCACTCGCTCATTCGTTCGGCAGCATGGAGACAGCTTCCCCCCTCTCCGGACGCTCTTTCCCTCCCTCCCTCCCTCACACAATCCGTCTCATGCCTCCGGTTCTTTCATGCCCACTTTGTGTCTCAAAAAGAATTCAGAATGCTCACTTCACACAACGAAAGCGAGTTGATTTTACATATGTTAAGATTAGTTTATATGCCGATGTTTAAATGCTCAACTCTCTGGCAGTTGCAAGGTATCTTTGTGGCGTCGTAGCCTTTTCGATAATAAATTTAATGCCCGTCTGAGTGGTATGGTGGTAGCGTGTCTGCCTCACATTCAAAAGGTAGCGAGTCCGAATCTCGCTTAAGGTGAATTACCGGATAAAGTTTTTATTTATTTTTTTTTTCTTCTGGATTTTCCCTTGTCCTGAGAAGACGAATGTCGCGTAACTTTAAGCTCCATGGACCCCAAGATCATTTGAGCATCATTTCACCATTTCATTCATCGTCCGCTATGACCAACTAGATTAAAGTACGTCAAGCCACCAAAAAAAAAAAATAAATAAATAAATAAAATAAATAAATAAAAATATAATATATAATAATAATCATATACTAACTCCATGGCTACTTAAGCCCTAATCAAATTGTGTAAAATGTATCTGTTCTTTTTACTGTCCCTAACACGTAAGAACAGTGAGCATAATAGTGAAAGCAGATATTGTATTCCAGCCAAAGATTCAAACCCGAGATTTCAACGGAAATATGGTTTGAGACCTTTGAATAATAATAATAATAATAGTAATAGTAATAATAATAATAATAATAAATGTTGGCGCGCGCGACTGGACAGCGTAACTCAAAAATGAAAAGTCGGTTAAATACAAAACCCCCATTTAAGTACCTACCAAGGAAGTGACACGAAGATTTTAGAAAACTCCCTCAGCCCCAAACTACCCTTTACATGGAACATTTTTCGAAATGCTCCATTTTGATTAAAATGCTATGTTAAACATATTTACATGAATTTTCTAATTTCTTGAGAATAGCTTCTGAACGACTTTTGCATAATCCAAGAGATTCACCAAAACTTACTACACAAAAAAACGTAGATATGTTAAAACACACAGTTTGTCATACACAGAGCTAACCAATTCCAAGATATTTCTTGTTGTAACATAAAATGGTTTTAAAATGTTTAATATGAAGTCATTCGCTTTTTTTTTTCCCCCCCTCCCTATTGGCGTTCTAAGGGAAGGGAGTTCCAATTGCATAACAGTGTGATCGGTTTTTAAAAGATTTGACTATCGGTTTAACCTAGTGCCTTCTACTTACAATGGTCAAAAGAATACAACCGGGTCTGCTTATGGTTTATTTTGATTAGGACAAACTAGTGAGAAGAATAAGCTTTTGTAAGAATAATTTGTTGCAGAATAGGTAAAGAAAGGCGTATGAATGGAATACATCAAATACTTCATTCATTTAAATTTAAGCGAAACGATGCCCATTGTAAATCACACTTTTGCAGACAATTTGAGCAGTGTTTGATACATAAAATCGAATATTTCAACGGAAAATGTCTGAAAAATTTAAATAGTACAGCATGCTTCACTCTTGAATGCAGCATTAAATTGCAATTTTCTCATACAGCTAATCAATTACTAGTGCTTAAAAGTCTCTGCAACCAACATTCAATATAAAAATGAATGCCTTTCTCTCACCATTCTGAAACACCAGGACCAGGAGCAATTTTAACCTAACTCGGCACATATAATATGATTTACAATGGGGGGGGCGAATAATACTGAGGGTGCTGGAAGGGGGGGTGACACGTAGAAAGCAAAAACGACCACTATTAGTGCCAAATCTATAGTTTTCAGGGACGTTGTGGCGAATAGTGACCCTCTTGATTCCATTGAGTCTCTATTAGTCCAAATTTACAGTTTTCAGGGTCGTTGAGATGAAAACTGTGACACTCCCTATTCCATATAAGTCTCAAATAATGCCGAATTTCAGGGTTGTTGAGGTTGACATTCCCGACTCCATTTGGGTCTCTATTAGTGCCGAATCTATAGTTTTAAGGGTTGCTGAGAGAATTACATTTAAGTCTATATTAGTCGAATATATATTTTTCAAGGTCGTTGAGGTGAATGATGAGATGACACTCTCGATTCCATTCAAGTCTAAGTTCGGCTCCCAACAGCACGGAGGTGATAAAATGTGAAAGCGAGAGAGCCCCACTCTCACCGTGGCTTAACTGACGGACGTGCGCTAATGGTGACAGGTGTTTAAGAGATAACCATACAAAACAGTTTGTGTTCATTTGTTTTGTCATTTAATGGTGCGCATATCTGCATGCACATTTTATTATTTATGTTCATAAAACTGAGCTAGTCTAATCACAGAATCCTAATACTGAAAATATGCGATGGAATCTATCTGGCGCTTGGTGGCTTAGACCGGGCTTGTTCATATTCATCTGCATTACCACCGCTTCATTAAAACTGACGCACTTTACTCGGCGACAGTCGGTCCCTTAGTTGTCACGGTTGGCATACATTAGTCGTTTTATTAACGGTTAGGGCGTTTAATCCTACTCGTGAAAGGTAATCCAGCTGGTTGTTGCTTCTCAATGTGTGTCTTTAATTTTTACTTGGTTCAATAGGGAAGTTTGTGGTCGAATACAATGATGTTATGTTTAGAGTTTTATTAGGATTTAATTTCGGAAACATATTTTTAGTACAAGAGGCAGCGCTTTAATATAAACATGACAACCTTTCCAAAGAGACCATCTAACCAAGGAACCAATCAAGGAAGACAAAATTATTTGTTAATGACGCTGTCAATTGCAAGGATCACATCAGCGCCGCCGGTGTGATAAATTTTCGTCCCACAGGGGTTCTTTTACGTGACAGTAAATCAACTCCTTCAAAAATCAGTTGCTACTTTCCGGATTTTGCGCACGGAGGTACTCCTAAGGCAAAGTAAGACACTGGGGAAAAAAGCTTTACTGTGAAAGTGGCGCAGCCGGAAATGTCCATCCCGAAGGTTCTTGTCGCTAGTATTTGGTGGCGTGGGGAAAGGCTAGGGCAAGGTTTTCTGCTAGTGAAATGAACAGTACTTATGTCTGCTTTGCTCTCATCTCCATCCCTTTCTCCTGTGTTTGTGACAATCATACCTCTACATTTCCAATTGGTCCTGTATTCTCCATTTGTGGTATATCACGGAAGAAAATCGTATGCAACGAGCTGTGTTGAATTGGTTTTCTTTAGCCAATGCCAAACATTTGCACCTATACGAATAATGTTAATGGAAGGTTTAGGCATTTAAATGTGTCCCGCAACCTTTTGCTTAATACACTGAAGCAAGAAATGTGACAAAATATGACAACTAGCATTTATAGTTATTTAACCATGTTTTGTGAGTGTTCCAAGTTGTTTTATTTATATATACACATATTTATTATTATTATTATTTTTATATATATATATATATATATATTTATTGGCTGAGCATGACTTATATATAATTTTCTAGAATAATGACAATTGCTGATAAAAACTACGATTTTCTCGATAGACAAAAACTATGATGGTTGCAAATATTATTTAGGTGTTTTACATACGTTGCGTTGCTAAAAAGTGTCA
This sequence comes from Hymenopus coronatus, assembly GCA_030762935.1. Taxonomy (NCBI): domain Eukaryota; kingdom Metazoa; phylum Arthropoda; class Insecta; order Mantodea; family Hymenopodidae; genus Hymenopus; species Hymenopus coronatus. The sequence goes on along the minus strand of CM060892.1, from coordinate 58,069,046 downwards.
TGTATTTTGAAATACAGCACCAACGTACAAACATTTAGGTAACGGGGTCATATTTTACTTTCTCTACACGTACTATGTACATAGTGTATAGAGAGGGCATTGTATTGCACCCAAAAATTCGATACCAAGATTTCACCAGAAATACACGTTTTGGATCACCCTGAATCAACAAAAAGCATTTTTAGAAAAGGTCCGTGGGTGTGTCTGTGAACGACATAGTTCAAAAACGAAAAGACCGTTAAATACCAAACTTGGTATTTAAGTTTCATATCTTCCAAGGATGCGACACAAAGATTTTCAAGAAAATCGCCCACTCCAAACTACTCTTTACATGAAACAAATTTCGAAAATTTTGATTTTCTCGAAATAGACAAACGATTTTGTATAAAATGTCTTATATTAACATGCCTAATAAAATGTATATCTTGAACTTTCTGGGACTTTCAAGACCTCTTTATTCTGGATGACTTTTATTGAATTTTGCATAACGGGTAAATTGTAAGAAATGCACAAAAACTTAATACACAATTAACGTCATAAACATTTTTTCGTGGAGTTGACCGTTTTCGAGATATTCCTTATTATTGCTTTCAGTTTAAAAATATTTAAAACTTTTCTCATACGGGAACTTGTCAACGCTTGGCCACGCAAGGAAACGGATTTCAATCCTATAGCAACCACATTTTAAAACATTTGACTGTCGGTTTAGCCTAATGTGTTCCCTTATTTCCCTTCTACTGATAAAGGAACTATGTAATAAGATCGTCTCTGCTAATGTTTTAGCACTAAATAATAGAAGAATAAGCTTATTAATAATAATTTGTTACGGAGATGTAGAGAATGTCATGGAGCATATCAGATTTTTACTTTCTCTACACGTACTAAGTACATGGTGTATAAAGAAGTTATTGTATTGCACCCAAAAATTCGATACCGAGATTTCACCTGAAATACATGTTTTGGGACCCCCTGAATCCAAAATAAGCATTTTTGGAAGAAGGCCCGTGTGTGTGTGTGTGTGGGGGGGGGGCAGCAGCATAGCTCAAAAACGAAAAGATCGTTGGTATTAACGTTTGGTATCTTTCAAGGATGTGACACAAAGATCTTAAGAAAATCCCCCATCCCCAACCACCCTTTACATGGAAAAAAAATTCCAGATCTTTTAGTTTCTCAAAATGGCTCTAACGATTTTGATTAAAATCTCTTATATTTAAGATATTTACATGACAAATAAAATGTATATCTTCAATTTTCTGAGAATAGCCTCTGAAGACATGCTTATTCTGGATTCAATTTGCGGAATTTTGCATAACTGGTAAGCCTAAGAGGTAGACAAGAACTTATCACAAAAAATGTAGAGCTCGTTGAAACTCATAATTTATGTTATATGCATTTTTTTCATGAGGTTGACCGTTTTTGTGATATTCTTTGTTATTAGTTTCAGCTTTAAAAACTTGTATTTTCTCATACGGGAATTGGTCAACTCCTGTCTGAAGAAACATAAGAACTTCAGTCACATAGCAACCAGCTTTTGACTATCACTTTAACATAAGCTTTTAGACAATATTTTTGCAGAGATGTAGAGAAAGTATTGTGAGTGGAACAGATCTTATTGTTCTAGAAATTCTTGAAAATTACTTTCCAAGCATTTCGTTTTTCTAAAGGTTATTACAATCTTATTTAATATCGTTTAAAGTAGGTACCGTTCAACTCGGAAATATGGTGGTTGCAAGTCTGCCGCACATCCAAGAGGCTCAGAGTTCGAATCTCGGTTTAAGTTGAGTTACACGGATAAGGTTTTCTTGCCGGGGTTTTCTATTATCTGTGGATCTCGGGGTCATTTGAGTATCACTTCACTCTTCCAAGGAAGTGACACTAAGATTTTCATGAATATCACCCCCCCCCTCTAACTACCCTTTGATTGGAACATTTTTCCAAAATTTTGATTTTCTCAAAAATGACCCTAACGACTTTATTAAAATACAATTTGTTTAGGGCATTTTAATTAAAAACGAAATATATGTCTTTATTTTTCTGGGAATAGCTTCTGAAGACCTGTTCACTCTGAATAACTTGTGTAATAATTGATAAACCGTAAGATATACAGAAAAACTTACTATATTAACAACTTTTTCTTTCTTTATTATTGGTTTCAATTGTAAACGGGATGTCATCTTTCGTTTCATATCTTTCTTGTTGTCCTCCTTGTCATACAAAGAGAACCTAATTCAATTGTTTCAAACAACGACCAACTTTTAAAAGTTGACTATCGCTTTAGCTTAGTACATTCTCTCATTTTCCTTCTACTTAAAAGGAAGGAAATAATATGACCAATTCGGCTAGTATTTATATCTATTAGCATGAAAAGCGATAAACATTTTTTTTTTCGTGTAGCTTAACGTCCTTTAACCTGGTTTGTCATTTCGGATGATGGATCAAATTGGTGAAATAATGCTCAAACGATCTCGGGGTCTACGGAGCTTAAACGTTACTCGTCTTCTTAGGATGAGGGAAACCCTGATAAAACTTTACCTGGGCAACTCACCCTAAACGAGATTCGAACACGCAATCTGTTGAATGTGAGGCCGTCACATTGCCACCACACTACCCAGGCGGGCAAGAATAGTTTGTGGAACAGGTAGAGAAAGTCATATCACTGGAACACAATTCTTTTATGTATGTACACGTGGTCTTTGTACGCTTATTGCGGGATATGAAGATAAAAAAAATGTATATTATATTAAACTCTAATTTAATTATTCTTCAGTTCCAAATATAGAATAAACTACTGTGAGAAAAGTTACCTCCTAGGCTGATATATAACTGTAAAGTAACCTCAAAACTAAGTACCTATGGCCATTGTAATTATACTTCCATAAAAACCTGAAGTAGTTTAATCAGAAGAGTATGGATAATGCAAACTTATTGCAGTCGAACCTAGAAGGATGACATCTTTAGTTTTCAACCGATTGCTCTCGCCTAAGTTCTCTCAAGTTACACGTGCACTATTCAAAATCTCATTAATTTTATGTGTAGCAAAGCGTGGAACAGAACTAGATTAACTTTTCTTTCTTCTTCGTAGAATTTGCTATCTTATCTCCATTTGCACTTCATTAAAGAAATAGATTGGAAAAGATACCTACTGGAAAACGTCATTGCGGCGCTCTGTCAGATGAAAACAAAAGAATACAGCCACAAAAGCCGGGATCAAGTTGAACTGTACTTAACGTCATGAGACTTAACGTGAAGTTAAGAAATGCTGCCTAATGAAAACCTATTAGATGCATTTAAACTTAACTTACAGAAATTTCTCTTATTTGGTAGTTTATTAATCCCTCATACTACTACTCCACACAGATTGGTTCTAATTACCACGTGACATTCGATGTAACGAGAAGCGAAAGTTTGACACTGCCAAATTCTTACGTTAAGTCGCGTTAAATTACGTTAAGTCAACCTTAGCTCAACTGAGGACCGTTTTTGCTAAACTTACTTTCTATATAAAAAAAACACACACACACTTTTTTTATTGATCCACGGGCATCTTCAAGCTCTCTATGTGATGGTGCAATCTGTATTTATAAACTTCCTTCCTGCAGCTGTAATAATATGATAAAACTTGTTAAAGTTGCTGGTACTGAAAACATTGTTTATACGCAATAATGACATGAATACGAGAATAGTAACAGTAAGTCTGTATTTGTTGTTCATTTCCTGCCTGTAGTCGTTCATTGTCATGGTTATTCTTGCCAGTTCACTAAAGGAATAAGCTTCGGCATTTTGTGTACATGCTTTAGTGAAGTTAGTAACTAATATAACATGACAGAAGAATATTCATGTCCTGTGTCGGTAGTTGAACGAGGTAGGAAAAGGAGAGAAAGTTGTTCAAGAAGGAAGAAAACTATTAAATATTCAGAAGAAAATGCCGGAGATCTGAATGAAAGTTGTAATCATTTCTCTCAAGAGTATACGAGTAAGCGAGGTCGACACGGCTGTTATGTTTCTGATCTTTCTTATGACGATATGGATGAATTTAGAAAACTTCTTTATCTCAATAAAACAAAATGTGAACAAGATGCTTTTCTACTAAAGTATATGGTAGTCAATAAGCCAAGAAGATTAACTGTAGATCCCAATGTAGCTAAACTCCCAAAGAAGTGTCAGTAAGCTACTATATAAAAAGAGACAGTGATATGATCCACGTGTGCGCAAAAAGGCCTTCCTAAACATAGCAGGTGTAACTCGCAGTAGATTTCGTTGGATTGCACTACATTTTCTAGCTACCGGTTCTCCTCTAAAAGAAAATTGTGGTGGTTTCCGCCGAACGAAGGAACAGAAGTAACTCACTGAAGCTATAATAAAATACATTACAAAATACAAGTGCAGGGAAGTTCACTACAGCCGAAATAAATGCAAGAGATCATATATTTACCACCTGAACTTAACACCAATATAATGCACAGGAATTTCACCAGAGAACAAGAACAAGAGGGAAGAAAGAAATGCTCACTATCAAAATTCAAAAGTGTATTTTATAAAAACCTTAATATAGGTTTTGGTAATCCCCATTCCGATACATGTTCAATGTGTAAATCCTTATTGCTTAAATCAAAATCTGGCAAACATCTGGAAGAGAAGAAGGCTCAAATTAACTACCGATTACATAAATTGAGAGCAAATAGACTTTTCCAGATAATGAAGGAGAGTAAGGACAATGATATAGATGTGATGTTCGACATGCAACAAAACCAACCCCTTCCAAAGTTGTCCATTGGTTCTACTCTAGCAGCTTTGGCTGTTCAACCTGTGCATGATGCGAAATAAATCGCCTATAGATAAATCTGTCGCCCTCCGTGGTGTAATGGTTACCATGCTAACTTCATATACCCAAGGTCGCGGGTTCAAACCCGGCGAGGACGATAGATTTTTTCGGGTGTAAAAATCCTTAGCATGGCTTCCTTCGGAAGGGAAGTAAAGCCATGGGTCCCGTGTCGTAGATTTACGGCACGTAAAAGAACCTCAAGCCTGATAGAGAGACCTCTGAGCAAAATTAAGCGGTCTTTCACGCCCAATTTAGAACGGGACGCTGAGAACCACAGTAGTTAAAGAGCGTCCATAAATAACACACCATTTATTTTAAAAAAAAAAAAAATCTGTGACAAGTTATGCCGAAGTCATGAATAAAGAGGACTTCAGCGGCCATTCCCAAGAAATTTAGGATATATGTTATTTGTCATGTAAAAATCTTTAATATACTGCATTTTAATCAAATCATTAGCCATTTTTAGAAGACGGAACATTTTGAAAAATAGTCTATGTAAAGGGTAGTTACGATGGGAGGATTTTCCAGAAAATCTTCGTATCGCAACCTTAAAAAATATTAAATTTAAATACCAAGTTTGGTATTTAACCGACCTTTCGTATATGAATTATGTTGTTCACACACATTTTTCTAAAATGATTTTTTTGACTCTGGAATTTCTAAAGCATTTATTTCCAGTGAAATGTCGGTACAGATTTGTTGGTTGCGTGGAATACAATACCTTCTCTACCTATTGTGTACATTGGATATACGCCTAGAAGAAGTATAAAAAAAAAAAAAAAAAAAAAAAAAAAACACGAAACCTATATAACATTCACATTATTTTCTTTAGTCACTACTCTAAAAATATAGCTTCTACTAACCATTTTTAAAAAGCCTATTTTTTCTATTCTATTTCATATTAATTTATGTAAGCTTTTGCTTACTGTTCTATAGTTCCATTACAATTCTTTAAAGGTAGAACTAGGATATAGCAACTAGAATGGATAGGTGTTTAAAACAGGACTGCTATATACTGACTCTAAATTACATACTTCGCCATGACAACGCGAGAAAACACTGAATACCGACAGTACCCTAAAAAGACAAAATGTGAGAAATTCAAATGAATAGCAATGAACATCTCTGAAATGGCTTAGTACCACTAAAAGTAATTTAAGATAAATTGTGTGTTTTCAAGAGATCTTCATGTGGTATGTTTTAGCTATCTCTTATGGTTTACCAATTATACAAAATTATACTACTTCTGAATGAAGAGGGTTTCATAGACTATACCCGAAAATTCAATTTATATCGAATATAGTCACATTGGGCATTTTAAGCACTCGTTTAACCCATTTTTGAAATTCCAACATTTTATAAAATTTCCATGTAAGGCGTAGTCTGGAGCGGCGCCGTGGCCTGTCCTGGCGCTCACCTGTCAACACGGACTGGGTTCGAACCTAGGGACCGAATGTGGACAAAGTGGCATCTGCGCTGTTTCCTCGGCTTTCTTCGGTTTCTTTCGCCAATCAGTTCCACTACTTGCTGCTATTTACCTTTCCTTTCTCCATGTCACTATCATATCTTCCTCGCTCTCTTATCATACATCCGACCATCACCCTCATGGTTACTCTCTCTGATCCAGAGTACGTCTGCTCAACACACGTCTAACCCCAGGCGCTGACAATGTAAGTCCTGGGAGGTCTTAGTCCTTCATTAAAGAGTAAGCCGTAAAAGAAGAGGAGTACTTTGGGGAGGGGGGGACTGTTTTGAAACTTCCAAGTTTAGCATTTAACCGAAATTTAGTTTTCGAAGTTTGCAGTTCTCACACACGAATCTTTTCTTGATTAGAAAAAGTTAAACAAAACAGAACAAAAAAATAAGTTTCCTGGAATTAACGAGGACTCAAAACATGTATTGTTGAATTAAAGGGGGCTTCAAAACAAGTATGTCGGTGAACATTTTACGCAGTATTTTAATTCAAGTTTTGTCACGCTCTATCGGAGAATTTGGTCCACCGTAACGGTGGTTTCTTGATCAAGGGAATTTTTAGTTCGCCAGTTTGCCACTATATACACATGAATACGAATTGATAAGGAATCAACTCATTGTGCATATGGCTCCAAATGACGAAATCACGACTTGCAGATATGAATATAATGTATATATTTGGCAAAACACCTACAAGACATATACACAAGCATTCATCTTATATTTCAGTGTCACAAATACTATTTGACCCACATTAAGTTATTTGCGATATATTTTTAGCCAGGCATGATTTCTAATTAAACAAGTTGAGTTACATACATTCGTAAACACCAGTCAAACGTTTAGCAATGGTATAGAATTCTCAATTCCTAACATTCTTGGAATGTACGTTTATAACTAAAACGAAATGTACATTATATACCAAAAATGTACGTAATATACCAAAGCTGACATACAGTTCAGCATTTTCCAAGTTTTCGACACAAATATTCCCACCCCAAAAATCCTCCAATGATTTTGATTGGCATACCGCATGTTTAAGACATGTCTATGACAATTGAAATGTGTATTACTAGGAGGATTTCGTGGATCTCTTTTGAGTTTATCATACAAAAGTGGTTCAGAATAAAGAGGAATTAAAATAGGGATCACAGTAAATTAAAATAAAACATGCATTTTATTAGTCATAAAAATGTCTGATATATAATTTTAATCAAAATCATTAAGAGCCAATTTTGAGTAAATCGAAAATAATGAAACATTTTCCATGCATAGGGAGGCTTTAGATGGGGAATTATTTTGAAAATCATGTGTCACATTTAAGAAGAACACAAAAAGTAAATTTGGACAAATAGACACCTTCTTCAAAAACTATTTTTTTTTCAGAGGGCCTCAAATTTCCGGTGAAATATTTACATCGAATTTTTGGGTGGAATGCAATAATCCCCCTACTTACGTAACAGAGAACTGTATATCTGCATTTAAGAACACCATAAAACGTTAAGCCCATTCTAAAAGAAATAGAAAAAGCTTTAAACACACTTCTTTATAAAACTATTTTCTTGGTGTAAAGAAGCAGTAATGTAATGGGCATAAATATAAAACCGTTTGCAGACCGTACTATCTGAAATCTCCTTGGTTCATAAATACTTAGTAAAAGATTTTTTCCCTCCAATTTATTGCGGAACTTTATTAAAGCTAAATATAAGTTTCATATAGCAAAATATTCTCTTCTATCTACAAAAATTAATATATTTAATGAATTCTTAAAACGAATTTATTAATTCGATTTAATAGCGCTTTTCTTGATTGGTTATTAGGTTTTTCATTAGTAATTTTTGTTTTAAACGATACTTATATCAGGATAAAGAGCAAATACGTAAAAAAAGCATCATTATTTCAACATATTTCTATTCGGCCTATTTCTTATTTTGCGATAAATCTTGCTGTGTCACTTTTTCTTGTACACTATATAAATAGTGCATAAACAAAGTAACGTATTGCACCTAAAAATTCGACACCGAGATTTCACTGGAAATACATGTTTTCAGATCCCCTTTATCCAAAAAAGAAAAAGAAACGCATTTTAGGAAAAATGTCCGCGCGCGCGAGTGTGTGTAGCATAGCTCAAAAACAAAAAGTTCCTTAAATACCAAACCTAGTATTTAGGTTTAGTATCTTCCAAGGATGCGACACCAAGATTTTCGAGAAAATAGCCTTTAGATGGAACATGTTTCAAAATGTTTTATTTTCTCAAATATTGCTCTAGCGATTTTGATTAAATTCTCATATATTAAAGGTATTAACAAATAAAATGTATATCTTTAATTTTCTGGGAATAGGCTCTGAAGGCAACTTTATTTTGGATGAATTTTGCGGAGTTCTGCATAACTCGTTAATCGTAAAAGATAGACAAAACCTTACTCAACAAAAAAATGTAGAGCTCGTTAAGACACACATACATTTTTTCGTGGAGTTGGCCGTTTTTGAGGAATTCCTTGCTATTGGTTTGTTTTAAAATACACTTCTCTCATACGGGAATTTTGTCAATTCATGGCCACACAAGAGAACTTCTATTTCACAACAATCACGTTTAAAAGATTTCATCATCGTTTTAGCTTAGTGTATTCCCTTGACTTCCCTTCTACTTACATCTACTTACTTTCCTTCTACAATTAGCAAGACCAATTCTGGTAATTTTTTTTCTCTCAATTAGCATGAAATAAATAGAAGAATATGTTTTTTAACAATACATTGTTGCAGAAAGGTAGAGAAAATTATGTGAGTGGAACACATCAGATTTTTTCAGCTTGTCCTATATCACAATCGTACAAGAGAAACGGTTTCCAAACCACGCAGTCGTGTAAGGAGTAAACATTCCACTTCTTCATTCGATGAAGTTGTTTTCGCGGACAAAATGCTTTTAATTCCGCGTTCCCAAGAACTTTCTTTAGAATTCCTGCACTTCGTCATCGACTCAGGGCGCGTATATAGTTGCTAACAGCACAGAGTTTAAACGAGTATAGACAGCTGATTTTAAAACACGATGCTATACATCCGGGAACATAGAAACTGCTTAAAACCGCAGCATATGTATGTGCATTCTGGCCTACTTTCCCCCTTGCGAATAAGTGAAAGTGGGCTTATCGGATCACTTACTGCACTATTGGTTAAACCAAACTTGCAACTACAAGGCCTTTGCCACGTTAATACCAAGGTTTTCAAAGCTCTAATTTCTTGTCGTGTATTAATCCCACCTTCTTGGACTGTTATGTGTAGAGGCATAGTAGAGGGTTAATCTGTGGGTTTGCCTCGACTAAGACCAGAAATGGACCCGAACAGACACTAAAAGGGTAAATGCTTGGGAACATTATCTCTGATCTGGTTTCGGTTTGTCTAATATTAAATCATTCACAGCATATACTGGAACTAATTAGCTGCCTACATTTATTTTCTTTCTCTACACGTACTATGTACATAGTGTTCAGATATTGTATTATACCAAAAAATTCAATACCGAGATTTCACCGGAAAAACATGTTTTGAGACCCCCTGAATCCAAAAAAAGCATTTTTAGAAAAAATATTGGTGTATATTTGGATTCAGGGGATCTCGAAACATATATTTCCGGTGAAATCTCGGTATCGACCTTTGGGTGGAATACAATAATTCCTCTATATACTATGTACATAATACAAGTAGAGAAAGTAAAAAACCCATTGTGTTCCATTCACGTGACTTTTTCTACATCGCTGTAGCAAATTGCTGTTAAACAGCTTATTCTTCTATTTAATGATAATCCAAAATAAACATTAGCAGAATTTGACTTAATTATTTGCTTTCTTGTAAGCAGAGGGTAAATAAAGGTTGACTAGACTAAAATGATAGTCAAGTGGTATCCGCGTACCCCCACTGACAATTTTCAATAGACACAAAATTGTATGAAGTTATATGTTTCTGACCTGTTAATGAGATGCTTGAGCTTGTCTTCTGGACACCAGCTCCTCTATTCGTGGCTGAATCTTCGTTAGTGCGAGTATCAATGGGGATTCTGGATTCAAGCGATTTCTTTGTTTCGTTTCGATTGCTGTCAATGCAGAGAAACCCTGCCCTGAGAGGAATGGAAGAAGGTATGTAAAGGCACAGTCACTAAGTTTAGTGTACTCTCTGCGAGCGTAACACCAGAAATCACAAATTGACATGTTTCCGAATTTTATTTTCAGGGAATTGTCGACGAACATTTCCAAAAGACTTTCTTGTAATTTTACAGGAAGACCAGAGAAATTGATGGCAGTGGTGCAAAACGAATTTGTAATCCATTCTTGTGTAATTCAGTCTTCCTCAATTTCTGGGAAGTACTTTAAAAGCTGTAACCTGAGATTTTGTAGGTGGAATTTGATTATTTCCAAAAGTCAATCAGCATTATTAACTTCATTTTGTTCCAAAAGAGTTGGAAAAACTACAATATTCCCTTTATTAACGCAATCAATCTAACATAAATCTTTCTTATAAAAGCTCCTTATTTTTTAATGAGCTTTAAAATTCAAAATCTTCTCGGGCTTCTAGCCAGGTAAAAACTTGGCTTGACACCAACGTTTCGAAGAAGTGCATCTTCCTCGTCTTCAGGGTGAACTGATGGTTTGAGCTTGCGGAGACTGGTATTTATAAGAGCTGGGATGAAGCTAACATCTGATTGGTTCGCGTGATATTATGGCCTGGTATTTAAGATGACTGAGACCAGGCCATAATATAACACACCTCGGGCTGCCCTCAGCCTGCCAATCACACTGGACTGGATAATATCACGCGAACCAATCAGATGTTAGCTTCATCCCAGCTCTTATAAATACCAGTCTCCGCAAGCTCAAACCATCAGTTCACCCTGAAGACGAGGAAGATGCACTTCTTCGAAACGTTGGTGTCAAGCCAAGTTTTTACCTGGCTAGAAGCCCGAGAAGATTTTGAATTAACACGTCGCCAGGAAAGTTTCAGTTCTTATTGAGCTTTAAAATGTTTCTGTAAAAACATTGGAATTGAAGATTAAGCTCGTTAAATTTGTTGAATATATCCGTCAGATAAGCTAATTGGCAAATCCACTAAGCTTCAAAATTCTTCACCAGATCGGATTTCAATTTTGTAAGGAAACATATTACCTCTTTTTTCAGTTCAAAAAGAATAGTCAATATGCGTCCTCGTGATAATTAGCGCACCTCGGTGTGCAAAAACAATTGAGTGTGCCTAGCTCCCATCTCCTCACACATTTTTTGAACAGACGGGAGTTCAGTACACGTGACTTTCCCATGACATATTTAGTTTTAATCTTATAAAATTCAAAAACATCCTCCCCCCTTGTACGTGGTAATTGTTTAAATCCTAGAATTTCATCAGTAATAGTACACTTATTAACGCAAAAATACCTTATATATATATATTCATATCATGAATTCTACGTTCTTTACTTTAGCGGAATCTTTGTGCAGCATTTTATCTGCTATAATCTAAGAAAGAGGAACAAAAAGAGATTCAACTGCAGTATAAGATGATTTATTTTTTGCAACTAGCAACGATAACTCATATGATGTCTCCAGTACCAGCTTAGTTGATGTTGTTAAATTTTATATCACGTTTGAACTTTCATTCAAATTTTCTGTTTTGCGCCGGAAAATTCGACTGGCTCGTCTTTACATTGTTACCAAATGTGTGTGAAGTAGAAATGGTTTCATAAAATTATTCGTCGCCCTCCGTGGTGTAATGGTTACCATGTTAACTTCATATACCCAAGATCGCGGATTCAAACCCGGCGGAGGACGATGGATTTTTTCAGGTGTAAAAATCCTTAGGAAGGGAAGTAAAGCCGTTGGTCCCGTGTCGTAGATTTACGGCACGTAAAAGAACCTCAAGCCTGACAGAGAGGAAAATTAAGCGGCGGTCTTTCACGCCCAGTATAGAATGGGACGCTGAGAACCACAGCAGTTAAAGAGCGTCCATAAATAACACGCCATTTACATTTTTTTTATAGAATTATTCGACAGAGTTTGGCAGAGGGGAAGAGGTGGACACGAATCTATATTTAATGTAGATCCACTGTAATATCTGTATTTCACATTTCTCGGGTTTTTCGACTTGCTCGGAGATGGTTTAACTTCACTGTTTTCATTAATGTCCCGCGGTGGAACAAGCTTCGCACTTTTCACCTGCGGTGTATCAACGTTATCTACACTGTCATTTGTTTCACTGAGTTACGTTTTCCTCTTATAACGAATTTATCCATCCTACAACAAAAGTTAAAATAGTGGACTATCACAATAAAGACATTCAACAGTGCACAAATTTAAAGAGTGAGATTGAAACTTTGAGTAAAGACGAAAATATACTAAGTACTGAAATTTCGGTAGATTCACAGTTAACTAACGTACACTCTCAGACGCTGTTGTTGTTGGCGTTTGAAACAAACACCCCCAATTATTAGCGAGCGCTGCTGTACGTTATCATTGTTGGGTATACCGGTAAGGCAGTTCAAATCTCTCTGGTTGAAATATTTTTTGTTACTTTGTGATCATTCAGGAAACATATTATATGTATTCCTAAGAAGTCTTCGCGTACCCCCGAGGTTACGCTTACCCAGGTTGAATATTCTACGATAGTCAAATCTTTTAAAAGCTGGTTGTCATACGGTTGACATCCGTTTCCATGCATGGTCAGGAATTTCCAAATTTCCGTGTGAGAAAAGTATTTTAAATTTGAAACAAATAGGGAATATCTCAGAAATGGCCAACTCCACGAGAAGAAAAACAAATGTCATAAATTGTATATTCTAGCGAGATTTACATTTTTGAGTAGCAAAGTTGCGGTTTATCAGTTACGCAAAATTCAACAAAATGCATCCACAATAAAGAGTTCTTAGGAGGCCATTCCCAGAAAATGCAGGATATACATATAATTTGCCATGTAAGCATCATTAACATACCGTAATTTAATCAAAATCGTTAGCCATTTTTGAGAAAATCAAAATTTTCCAATTTTTTTCCATGTAAAGGGTAGTTTGAGGCGGGGGAATTTTTACTTTCTCTACGCGTACTATGTACATAGTGTATAGCAGAAAATCTCACCGGAAATACATGTTTTAGGACTCCCTGAATCCAAAAAAAAGCATGTTTAGAAAAAGGCCGTGCGTGCGTGTGTGTGTGCGTGTGTGGCTCTAAAACGAAAAGACCGTTAAATATCAAATTTGTTATTTAAGTTTGATATACCACGAAGATTTTCAAGAAAATCCCCCCCCCACCCTGGAAAGTTTTTTCTCTGAAAAATGGTTCTAACGGTTTTGATTAAAATACCACATATTAAAACTATTTCAATCACAAATAAAACATATATCTTGAGTTTTCAGGGAATAGCTTCTGCAGATCTGTTTATTTCAGATGAAGTTTGCTGAATGTTGTGTAACTAGTAAGCCGTAAGAAAGAAAAAAACTTCACACACAAAAAATGTAGATCTCGTTTAAACACATAATTAATGTCATATGCATTTTTTCTTGTAGTTCACCGTTTTCGAGAAACTCCTTATTTGTTTCAGTTCTAAAATACTTAAAATATTTCTCGTGCGGGAAATTGTGAACTTTTGGCCACGCAAAGAGACGGATTTCAATCCCATGGCAACCACATTTTAAAACATTCGACTGTCGGTTTAGCCTAGTGTATTCCCTTTTTTCCCTTCTTCTTACAAGTAACCAAGCAATACGACCATTCCTGCTAATGTTTATCTCGATTAACATGCAGAGAAGAATAAGCTTATTAACAATAAAAAAGATGTAGAGAAAGTCATGTGAATGGAACACATCAGATTTTTTTTCAAAATCTTCGTGTCGCATACCTGGAAGATGCTAAAGCTTAAATACCAAGTTTGGTATTTTACCGACTTTTCGTTTCTTAGTTATCGTGTTCCCTTTTTGAAATCTCGGTATCGAATTTTTGGGTAGAATGCAATACCTTCTCTATACACTATGCATATAGTACGTGGAGAGAAAGTAAAAATGCGCAGTAAATGTGAAAATGTATATTACAACCGTATGACGAGAAATAGGAGTTAACTAAAAATCAGGTAGTAACAGAAGAGAAGTATGGCATGCATGTGTAGAGATTCTGTCTTTCCACACGCTTTTGATTTCTGTCCATGTGGGTTTTACGGCAGCACATTCACTAAGCTGTGACGAAAAATGTAAATGGCATATTATTTATGGACGCTCTTTAACTACTATGGCTCTCAGCGTCCCATACTAAATTGGGCGTGAAAGACCGCTTAATTTTGCTCAGAGACCTCTCTATCAGGCTTGAGGTTCTTTTACGTGCCGTAAATCTACGACACGGGACCAACGGCTTTACTTGCTTCCGAAGGAAGCCATGCTAAGGATTTTTACGCCCGAAAAAATGCATCGTCCTCCGCCGGGTTTGAAGCCGCTGTGACGAAGAGAGGATACACCACAATGTAGACAGTCATCATTAGCGATTAGATTTTATGCAGCTGAAAACTAGTAGGAAACGGTGTACACCACATAGTGCCAGTATTGCCAACACACGATTATTTTTTCGTCAGACCAATACCCAAAAATCCATTAAAATTAGAACTTTCCGTATTTTCATACAAAAATAAAAATGTAGTTAAACTCTACCTTCTCTATCCACTATGTACATAGTGCATGCGGGCTACAGAAAGTAAAAGATTATGAAGATCTCGTTAAAACATACATATCAAATACCTTTTTTATGGAGTTAACCATTTCCGCGATAATTCAAGTTTTCCAATACTTTTGTCATTTTTACTCCTGCCCATGCAAAAATAATTTAAATTCTTTCACATAGCGACCATCCTTTAAAAGATTTGACTAACGCCTTCACCTTGTATCTACAAGGAAACATGTAATAAAAATATTATCCTTGCTAATGTGTATCTACATTAGCATGTAGTATATCTTCTAACCTTTTGCCCCAGCGGAGGATGATGGATTTTTTCGGGCGTAAAAATCTTTTGCATAGCTTCCTTCGGAAGGGAAGTAAAGCCGTGGGTCCCGTGTCAAAGATTTACGGCACGTAAAAGAACCTCAAGCCTGATAGAGAGGCCTCTGAGCGAAATTAAACGGTATTTCACGCTGAGAACCACAGCAGTTCAAGAGCGTCCATAAATAAAACGCCGTTTCATTTTAAGCTTTTGCAAGAGTCTGCTGCAGGTTGGGTAGAGCCACTTTTCAACTGATTATTAGTTTGATTTTATACAAACTGTTTAAAAATGGATCTTCCATCACTTAATACACCAATGCCTGACGTTCCCTGCGAAATTATGGGCGAAACGTCGGGTGAATTCATTTGGACTACGGACTCAGAACACACACATATTATTATGTAACGCCAAAGACAAGAGTTTTAATGTAGTAGATTGTCAAGATTCGTTATTACAAGTTATTCAATATCTGTAACTATCAAAATCTTTCCCGGATCATCCCTCAACCCCGCCCTTTTGTGGCGCAGTAGTCGCTATGTAAGGAAGCTCAAGTTCGACCTCGAGAAGGCGGGCCTGCGGTCAAGATGCTGCGGTTTCCAGTTGGGTGTACAAGCAGTGAATGTGTGTCGCGACCTTGTCATCATCTCACTTGCTGCTCTGAATTTTGCTACTGCCACCCAGCTCTGAGCTAGCGCATTCGGTGAATGCACATCAAGTTCTTTAGGAGGCGAAAACTCGGAGACCGCTACCGCATGACAAGTGGGTAACGGTATTGGTAGCTTCTTCTCAAGCAGTAGGTCAGCATCAAGTTCCGTTCGTTCCACTCAATCCTTCTTACCTGCCTTGCTGATGGTTAAAACGCCGGAAACTGTTAGTGCTTCTCGAGCTTAGTCCGTTTCAGACGTCCATAACCCTAGAACATTTGACTGTTCCTTTTTTACTGCTTATTTCTCTGTCTGCTACATGTGGCAACAAAATAGGCTATCATCAAAAACATTTGGGGTCAAAGAATTTTAATTTAAAGTGCTTCTGCAGGATCCACTTTCAAAAGCTAGCAAGATGGTTGCAATACGTAAAGTTTAAACTGCCATTCATGCTTACTGGCAGCGGATTCACAACATATCTGGCTAAATTGTAAAGTACATTCGGACATAACTGAAACATCACAGAGCTAATAATAAACGCTTTCTAATCTGTAAGAAACAAATTAAAAGTGGTACAATATAACTGATATATTTTAGGAAAATAATCCTGTTTACTTCTAGCACCAGACAACTGGTCCTGTGCATTATACCCATACTAGTCTGAATTTTGGTTTGACAGGATCTGAAAGACTTGCTGCTATATTTGGCAGGGGAAACAAAACTGATGATACTTCACAAAATACTATCAAAACATAGTTTAAATCTTAAAAATAAAACAAATCACCAAATTTATTAGACGAATTTGCGTATAATTTCGAAAATTTTCATGTAAGATTTACAGTTTTGAACCAGGCAGGCTGAAATGGAGCACAATTGTGCGCTGCTCTATTGGCCAGCTATGAGGGATGCGTCATTCATACCATTTCGTATTTCGTCACGGGTTAATCATCATCGCCTGAACTGGAAGAAGAGGCATGCAGAACTGAAGCCTTGTTACGTCGGAAAATCAAATGCAAGGTACGTCCAGAAAGTAAGTTCCGTTTCAATTTATCTCCGCTGCAGCGCTGCGATCGCAGTTCCGCACATGCGCGGTAGACGTTCTGTATTAAGGAGAAGAAACATGCGCCATTTTGAGATCGTTGTCAGCCACATACGCTTTGTTGTGCTTGTTTACAATGTCGGTGTTGATTGAAAATCCCGCCACTTGTGAAATCAGATCTGTAATTCGTTTTCTGAATGCTAGGAAAGTGAAACCAATTGAAATTTATCGGCAAATTTGCGAAGTTTATGGACAAAATGTGATGAGTGATTCAATTGTGAGAAGATGGGTCCAACAGTTCAATGCAGGACGTAGTGAAGTGCAAGATGAAGAACGAAGTGGGCGTCCATCTTTGGTAACAGAAGAACTGGTTCAGGCGATTGATGACAAGATGTAGGAAAACTGCAAGTTTACAATTAGTGCGCTTGCTATGGAATTTCCCCAAAGCTCACGATCACTAATTCATGAAATTGTTACCGAAAAACTGAAATTTCGTAAACTTTGCTCACGTTGGGTACCAAAGATTCTTACTGAGCAACACAAAATAAAACGGATGGTTAGTGCACTTCAGTTTTTAACCCGTTATGATGAAGACGGCGAAGAATTTCTGACACAGATAGTCGCAGGAGATGAGACTTGGGTTTCTTACGACACCCCTGAAAGTAAGCGGCAATCGAGGCACACTTCATCCCCAGCAAAGGTTAAGCCGAAACAAATCTTCGACACCTCGAAAAATGATGTGCACAGTGTTCTGGGACTGGAAAGGCCTCTTACTCATTGATTTCTTACCGCGTGGTCAAACAATCAAAGCAGATGTTTATTGCGAGACACTTAGGAAATTGGCCGCGCAATACAGAATAAGCGCCGAGGATTGCTGTCAAAAGGTGTTGGTTTTCTTCACGACAACGCACGACCACACACTGCAAATGTGACGAAAAACCTCCTACAGGGATTTGGCTGGGACGTGTTTGACCATCCTCCGTACAGCCCTGACCACGCTCCTAGCGACTTTCATCTGTTCTTACATCTCAAGTCTTTCCTTGGCGGTAAACACTTCAACAATGACGAAGAGCTGAAAGAAAATGTTTCCAACTTTTTGAAAACACAGGCGGCAAACTTCCATGAAGAAGGTATACAAAAACTTGTGCCACGCTATGACAAATGCCTGCAAAACTTCGGCAGTTAGGAGGAAAAGTAGTATAAGAGTTGTAGAATTTTGTGCAATATATAATTATTCTGTATCTGTACACAATTTAATTTTATTACCAAACGGAGCTTATTTTCTGGACGTACCTCGTATTTACTCACATCTCCTATTTTAAGATGTGAGAAGTATGGCATTTACAGTTATTTTTGTCATTCACTTCTTTATGAAGAGGATCGACATATTAGTGAATGCTAGTTTCGAAAGCTCAAAACGTTAAGACGCGTATAGACATGCGAACGAAACTCGTCGCGTAGTGTCTCGGTTATCAATAATCGAAAGAAATTAGCAACATTGTTCAAGCTGAAATGTTTTCAGCCTGAGTGGATTAACCATTGCACGAAGATTTAAGCGCTCTGAAAGTTCAGGGAGAGGCCACAGAAAGCAACAGCTTAAGTCATGTAGTGCAGGAAATTCAGCCCGAACAGTCCTATGTGACGATAAACGGTGAATCGGGCGAACTCGGCAAACTGCGAATGATTGCGCTTGTCAAGTTCAGATTCAATTGCAACACAGAATTAAGAAAGAAAGAAAAAGAAAAGATAGATAAATCTGACTTGTTCAATTCACATGACTATCTGTTCTGCAAAAAAACTTTTTGCGGAAGATCATTCTTCTATACACTTCATGCTAATCAAGTAATCAAGATAAACATTAGAAAAAAATTATCTTATTACTTAGTCCCTTGTAAGTAGAAGGGGGTAAAGGGAATACCCAGTGATAATCAAATCTTTAAAAGATGAACTATGTGATTGACATTGAAATTCGGCTCTCTTTGCAAAACAAGAGAGGATGACAACTTCCTTCAACGGACGAGAGGTGAATTTTAAAACTGAAACCAATAACAAAGAATATCTCGGAAATGGTGTTTTGAAGAATCCTAGTAGTTAGGGGTGGGGGATTTTCTTGAAGATCTTCGTGCAGCATCCTTGAAAGATACGAAACTTAAATACCAAGTTTGATATTTTCCCAACTTTTTGTTTTGAGTTATCGTGTTCACGGACACCACTCACGCACATACACGCGGACCTTATCCTAATTTTATTACACACGTGACCCTAAAACGTGTATCGATGAAATCTCGGTATCGAATTTTTAGGTGTAATGCTATACCTTCTCTATGTGCTATGTAGAGAAAGTAAAAATTAAACAGTAACATAATGAGGTACCTATGAGATCCAGCTGTTCGCTTTTAGAAGCGTAATGCTCAATTTGCAGTACTTTGCTAGGATCCAGAAAAATAATGCACCTCAGAAGAAAACTGAAAAAAGACAATGCACATCACAAGAAATAATCATAAACAAATATTGTGTTCCATTCACATGACTTTCTCTATATCTCTTTAAAAAGTTTAAGCTTCTATCCACTTCATTCTAATCAAGATAAATATTAGCAGAAATTCTTTCTTGTAAGCAGAAAGGAAATAAGAGAATACGCTAGGCTAAAAAGTTTTAATAAAAAAAAACTTGCTATGTGGTTGAAATCCGTCTTTATGCATAGCCTGGAGTTCACAAATTCCCGTATGTGAAAAGTTTCAAGGATTTTAAAACTGAAACAAATAACAAGCAATGTCTCAAAAATGGACAGCTCTACGAAAAACCTTGATATGATATAAATTGTGTGTTTTAACGTGATCTACATTTTGTGTAGTAAGTTTTTGTCTATCTCTTACGATTTACTAGTTATGCAAAATCCAGAACAATTCATCCAGAATAAAAGTCTTCAGATTCAAGATATACGTTTTATTTACCGCGTAAATGTCTTAATTACGTATTTTAATTAAAATCGTTAGCCATTTTTGTGAAAATCAAAATTTTCGAAATCTATGCCTATTTTCGATGAAATCTCGGCATCGAATTTTTGGGTGGAATGCAATACCTTCTCTATAACCATGTACATAGTACGTGTAGAAAAAGTAAAAATACTGAACAAATTATGTATTACAATTTAAATATTTTTTTAATTATACTGACAATGGATAAAGAATTATTAAGGCTTGAAAATTTTGCGTGTTACCGTTTAAACTTGTATAACATAAAACATCTGCAGTTATATAAATGTCTATCTAGGGCTGAAGTGTGGTTTTATGAACTAGTGCGTTACTCTCAAACAGGCTTTATGTTGCTTGCTTTCTATCAACTCCAGCACTTCACACATAGTTTTAGAAGTTACACAACACAGGTGCGATATTGTACACATGTTTACACATTCCGGGGTAATTATAATAAAATTTGCTAATTGTGATGTAATATTCTTAACAAAGTCAAGTGGCCATGAGACCAGTGTGTTGAATGTATTCTGAAACTTACTACGCAACAACTTGCATCTCTTATTGGTTTCAGAACAATGACTGCAAAGGGTAACTGCATGAAAATTGCACAATATATGAATATGAATGTTTTTAAAGATATGTGTATGACTGAAAGTTTGAAGTTCCAAATTCATAATGCTAGTTATTTTTTTAATTGACACCACATATATAATATAAATTAGTTACAGTGCAAATGTTATAAATTTTGTTCTAATGGTTTGGAAGTTATGGTCAAATTTGTTTATGTTTTTGTCACGACACTATTTAAAGTCCCTTGCGACAAAAAAAAAAAAAACTTTTGGTATATTTTAAGCTAGGTTCACTATACATCTGTGTTTTAAAACTGCCCTGGTTTCTCTGTGTCCCCTTTAGATCAGGCTCCAATTGTTTTAAAGTTATGAATGTGCTCTTTTTATCATAATAAACATTTTTTTTTTGTTTTTTTTTTTTTTTTGTTTGAAGATTGAAAACATATACTTGAATACATCTGATAGTAACTCCTAGGATAATTACTATTCACTGTGCCTTTGTGAACATGTACATCAATTTTTATTTCTGTAATATAAAAACTGTTCCACAAGGAAGAAAAATGCTGAAAATATCAATAGTGAGACAACAAGGGAAGATCGAAAAGCATAGCTCATTAAAATCCACCAGGTTAGTTGGACCCTCAGCTTTCCTTTTCTTCTTGCATTGCTCCTTAGCTTCTGCATAACTTCGTTTTTTATTTTGCATGATGCGTATTAGATTTCGTCGAAATGAAGTTTTCTTGCCGAGTCTAGTTTCAGCTCTTAATGCTTTGCTGTAGCTCCAGTTACTTAACGCATTTAAAAATGATGTCTGGTGGCCAATTATACCTTTTTTGTATTCAGGAAATGTTAAATACCTTTATGGAATTAAAATAAAAATGCCGATTTTTTATGATTTTTCACGAAATTTTATACACAGCCTTAAGTGGAAGAAATGGAAGGGAAAAAAATGTTCAAAATAATGTTCACACGCCTGTTTATATAAATCAAAATAATGTATACTAAAAGGAGCTCATTCCTGTGTCATATTTATTGTATAGGGAATATTATTTATAATACATATTTCCAGTTTCTGATGTTTTTAATGTATTTTGTTTTCCCGCAGGTGAGACATTGAAGTAGCAACGGTTTGCTGGAGAAGGTATCCTTGGAGCCGATTCACAAGAAGAAATGCAAAGAATCTATCCCCTTTCACATCTGGCACGCCAGCTGCATCTAGTTCACTGAAACACTTTGCCCGAGTTCCAAGCATTCACTCGAGCTTGCCTCTTTCCTTCCTCACCTATGCTGCTAGCATGGCGTGGCAGATTGGCCACTCCAGCTCAAACAGTGTGACAGTTCTTAGTAAATGGTACGCTCTCAACTTCCGCTACAGCAAAGAAAATATGCATAAAGAGAAAAGACTACGCAGGAGATCTCAACGCGAAATATGCCCTCTGGCATATTCGCACCAACAACCCCCTAGGCCGCGGGCTCTACCGCCACATCAGCGGCAACCCCGCCCTCGTCGCGCACGGACCGAGAGGACCAACGTGTCATCCGGCTCGCGGCAGACCGGATGTTCTTGACATAATCACCAAGAACATACAATTTCATCTAGACCTCTCGGCGGTCCACGAGTTGGACTCCGACCATGACCCTGTCGTGGTGGATATAACCGAGACCGTATCAGCTCTGGTAACACCAGACTGGATAAATGAGATCGACTGGGACGTAGCCGTCCTAGACCTAAACCAAACCGTAGACCCGCGACCGCGCATCGATTCCAGCGAAGCGCTGGAAGCGGCAGCCATGGCCTTCTTGCGACAACTCCTGAATGTGGTACGCGCGCGTACCTACCGCATCCCATCTAACAAACCTAACCCGAGAACCATACCTAATGAACTCCGTCAGCTGCTAAAAGCCAAGGCAACCGTACGGAAGCTATGGCAGCGCTTCCGCCATCCCAGGATCCAAGCAGTGTACCAGCGGTTCAAATCCCTGGCAAGGCGCCTGCTTCGCGCACCGCAAAGCGGCCTGGGAACACACAATGGCAAATGTAAACCTGGAAGAGAAGCAACCCTGGAGGATCATCGGATCCCTCAGGAAAGACAAAAGTCATTTCAGCATCCCATCCATGGCACCCGTGGGAGACTCTCTTATGAGCCCCAGGATAAAGCCACGGATTTCGCAGATTATCTGGAGTCTCAATTCGAACCCCGCGAAGACCCCCAGGACGAGGACTTTACTGACCTCGTGGAAGCGACGGTAGACTACCTCTACGAGGAGCCCCCGCCGCCTCACGAGGAGATCCGCATTCCTTTAGTCACCCCGAAAGAGGTGGCTTCCCAAATCAACAACCTAAAGCCTAACAAAGCCCCTGGACATGACGGCGTCACGGCGCCTATGCTCCAGCACCTACCCCGAAAGGCCGTAATCCATCTGACGCGGATTTACAATGCAGGCCTACACCTGCGTCACTTTCCAACGTGTTGGAAGGAGGCGCGGGTAGTATGCATTTTGAAACCCGGCAAGGACCCGGTCTTCCCGTCAAGCTATAGCTCTGTTAACTTCCGATCGTCTCGAAAGTATTCGAGCAGTTACTCCTACCTCGCCTCACCCCTCTCTTCGAGGAGAGACTCCTACTCCCGGATCACCAGTTTGGTTTCCGTACTGGACATTCCACAGCCCTGCAGTTGCTGCGACTGGCTGAGAAGGCTGCCCTGGGCTTCCAGGACAACTTCAAAACAGTCGCGGTACTCTTGGACGTGGAAAAGGCCTTCGCCACCACGTGGCATCAGGGACTCTTGTACAAGCTCAAGAACGCAGAAATCCCTCCCCCCTACCTTCACCTGCTTAGTAGCTTCCTTCGGGACCGCACTTTCAGGGTGAGGGTGGAGGGGAGGCATTCCACAGTCAGACCCATAGAGGCGGGAGTGCCGGAAGGCAGCGTGCTGTCGCCGTTACTCTTTGCGGCCTACATGTCCGACTTCCCCACAGAACCCAGTACAGTTACGTGCCAGTATGCCGACGATGTCCTCATAATGGCACGTAACAAGAACGCCCGATATTGCTTCCCTCCGCTACAGAGACAGCTCCAGGCCATAGGCAGATGGAGTGAACAGTGGCGGATGGCCATCAGCCCGCAGAGGAGCTCAGCTCTACTGCTGGCTAAAGTTCGTGGCTGGCGACCGGAGAGGTCGCTGAGGTTGCGGCGGCGGCGGATCCCCTGGGTCCGCACCGCCAAATACCTTGGAGTCCTCCTCGACCGCGGCCTTACTTTCACTTCACATATCAGGGAGAAGGTCGGTATGGGACACGCTGCCCTACGGCAGTTGTTTCCTATCTTCCGCTCCGCCATGCCTAAACACCTAAAACTACGGCTGTACCGCGCGGTCATCCTGCCCCTGATGCTGTACGGCTGCGAGGTCTGGGGTTCGGTGACTCGTTCCACCATCCGCAGACTGCAGAACAGGGCATTGAGGATGTTATATGGCACAGACCGTAGATTCCCGTCCCACATTCTCCATTCCCACTCCGGAATCCCTTACATAGTGGACGTTGTGCGAGAAAGAGCTCGCACAATATACACTAAACTTGCTCCTCACCCAAATCCTCAGGTGAACACTCTCGGTCTTTACGACCACACGCTGCCTAGGAGACGCGTAAGCTACCCCCTTCCCAAGGACGCCTTGGGATGGTAGTTTTTCGGCCGCCTCTCCCTTCTTTACAGTACTACCCGCCAAGTTAAGCAGCATCGGGCTCGGTCTCAACTCGGACGGGTGACCGTCCAATTGTACTCCGACCAGATCTGCAACACTGGCTTTCCCCCACCCCGTACCTACATCCTTTCAGTTCTCCCCGCTAGCCGGCACTGCTTTCTTCGACAGCCCGCAAGCGGCTGGCCAAGTTAAGCAGCATCGGGCCTGGTCCCTCTCTGGGTGGGTGACCACTCCAGTAGGTAAGCCAGTCCGCGCCGGCTGCACAGAGGAAAACACCCTGCCCACATTACTTCGACACAGACATAAACGCTTGCACAAGACCTCATCTTTTATATCACACGGGTAAATCCGCGAGAAAAGCGGATAGGTACCGTGGTGATTTGCCCCCGCCCGAGTACACTCGGGCGACTAGTTCCTGCTCCTGGCTCCTGGCAGAGATGACCTTCAACAATGAATAACAAAACATTCATGTTTCCTGTAATATACAAGATAGACCAGGCACACTTCTCAACTACATCTTATACTCAATAAAATTCTAGTGTATTGTCTCAATTCTCTTGAAACATCTTGCTTTAGTAATACGTTTTATAAGAAAATTATGTGCAGAAGAAATAAAAAAAAAAATGTGATGTGTTACACTCACATGACTTTCTCTAGCTGCTCTACAAACAAAACTTCTTACAAAAGATTATTCCTCTTTCTACACAATGTTAATGAAGATAAACATTAGCAGAATGTTCTTATTCTTAGTTCCTTAGAAGGGAACTAAAGGAATGCACTAGGCTAAAATGATGGTCAAATGTTTTAAAAACTATCGTTATGCGGTTGTCATTGAAAATCACTTTTTTGCTTGGCTAGGAGTGGAAGAAACAGAAACGGACACTTCCTGTCTGAGAAAAGTATATAAGTAATTACTTCATAATTGAAACCAATGACAAGAAATATCTCGGAAGCGGATATCTCCACAATAAAAATGTAAAGGACATAAATTGTGTTTTGACGACATCTACATTTTTGTGCTGTAAGTTTTTGTCTATCTCTTACGGTTTAGCACTTAAGCAAATTTCGGCAAAATCATCCAGAATAAAGAGCTCTTCAGAGGCTAATCCCTGAAAAATAAAATACCTTTTATTTGGAATGTAAGTATCTTTAATATACGGCATTTTAATACAAATCGTTAGCCATTTTTGAATTTTTTTTCCATGTAAAGGGTAGTTTGCGGTAGGGGATTTTCTTGAAAATCGTCGTGTCGCATCATTGGAATATACTAAACCTAAATACCAAGTTCGGTATTCAACGGTCTTTTCGTTCTTGAGCTGTGCTGTCCACAGACACACACGGACCTTTTTTCTAAAAATGCTTTTTTCGGACTCAGGGCACCCCAAAACAATTATTTTCGGTGAAATCTCAGCATCGAATTTTTGGGTGGAATATAATATCTTCACTATGTGCATTGTATGGAAAGTAATAAAATTGACAGTCGTGTATACATAAATCCAAGCTTTCTACCACACAATGTCAGGCGTGTGCTGACCCCGTAGCTCTGTCGGAAGAGCAAACAGCCTGCTATGCCAAGAATCCCGGGTTCGATTCCCGGCTGGGGAAGAGGAATTTTTCTCTAACCCAGAGTCTGAAAGTATGAATGAGAGTATGAATGTGTGTATGATCTAATGAGCATAATTAAAAGAAAATAGAAACCCAATGACAACAAACAATGCACGCGTAACGCCACTGCCAATACGCAATATAGTTCACAGAAAAATGCCTTCGATAGCACCATGCAATTAAAGGCTTGGTATAAATGGAATAAAAGAAAAAATCTGATGTGTTCCATTCAC
This sequence comes from Hymenopus coronatus, assembly GCA_030762935.1. Classification (NCBI taxonomy): domain Eukaryota; kingdom Metazoa; phylum Arthropoda; class Insecta; order Mantodea; family Hymenopodidae; genus Hymenopus; species Hymenopus coronatus. The sequence continues at coordinate 58,042,994 of CM060892.1, read as the reverse complement.
ATGACTTTCTCTACATCAAATTATTGTTAAAAAGCTTGTGCTTCATTTTAATCGAGAAAAAAAAAATAGCAGAAATAGACTTATTACTTGCTTCCTTGTAAGTAGAAGGGAAATAAGGGAGTACCATAGGCTAAACTGATAACCATAAGGTGGTTGCTATGTGCCTGAAGGACAGGAATTTGTATGAGAAAAGTATAATTTTTTCAAAGCTGAAACCAAAAACAAGGAATATGTCAAAAACGATAAACTCCACGAAAAAAATATACATGACATAAATTGTGTGTTTTAACGTGCTCTACATTTTGTGTGTGTTAAGTTTTGTCCATCTCTTACGGTTTAGCCCTTATGCAAAATTCCGTAAAATTCACCCAGAATAAAGTAGTCTTCGGAGGCTATTCCCAGAAAATTCAAGATGTACATTTTATTTTTCAGGTAAATATCTTTAATATTTGACATTTTAATCAAAATCGTTTGAGCCATTTTTAAGAAAATCAAAATTTTCGAAAAAAAGTTCCATGTAAAGGGTAGTTGGGGGTGGGGCGATTTTCGTGAAAATCTTCGTGTCGCATCCTTGAAAGATAAAAAACTTAAATACCAAGCTTGGTATTTAACGGTCTTTTCCTTTTGAGCTATGCTATCCAGACAGACACTTTTGTAAAAATGTTGTTTTTTTGGATTCAGGGGGACCCAACACATGTATTTCCGGTGAAATCTCGTTATCGAATTACAATACCTTCTCTATACACTATGTACATAGTGCGTGTAGAAAAACTAAAAAGGTCAGGCGATCCATGTGATATTTCTATGCAATTGTTTTAAACTTCTTATGTCGCATTCAAATGCATTTTTTCTACTCAATTTTCTACAAGGTTTTCTTAAGAAATCTTACGTGTGTCCTAGCTTCCGATGCACCTATCTGTGTTTGAAGAAAACCTGTGGCCTACGCATTATTTCAATCTTACATAGCAGCTGCTGTAGATTCTTCTTGAACCGCCCTGGTTTTCACAAAGTGGTACCTACCTGCGAGTATTAACTATCAGTTTCTTATTACAGTTTTCGTATTGCTACACATATGCACAGACAAAGTAAAAACATTTTTGAGAACCATTCGTGTATAAATGGCTAAGTTGCAAAGCTTTTAACGGGATATCTAGGTCTACTGCCGTGCATGCATGCACTGCGAAAATGCTCATGCGTTTAGTGCTGGTGTGTTTTCTATAAAAGTCGAATGGTAAAAACAGCATGTGCTTAATTAAAAGACAGAAGAAGCTTTAGTTACCTCAAATGAGTATACATTATATGTTAATTAGTGTAAAGAAAATACAATAGCTCTAAATATGCAAAAGCACTTCAGATTTTAATAGGTACTAATTCTGCATAAACTAAACCTATGCACTTTGTCTTCAATCTCGATTCAGTTTGCAGATTCTAAAGGCATAACTTTTGTATTGTACCACGTAATAAAATTGACTGCAGAATATGTTCTAAACAAATGGAAATGGAGTTTTATTTATGGTCGGTCTTTAACTCAGCCTCCCATTCTATACTGGGCGTGAAACACAACTTAATTTTGCTCAGAGGCCTCTTTATCAGTTTTGAGGTTCCTTTACGCGCCGTATATCTACGACACGGGGCCATGCTAAGGTTTTAAGCTGGACAAAATTCATCGTTCTCCGCCTAGTTTAACCCCACGACCTTGGATATATGAAGTTAGCATGGTAACCATTACACCACGGAAGACGACATATATTTCGAACAGACAATTTCCTGACTGACTGTTTTATGCCCATACTAACTAAGCTCTCTACCACCAGGTGTTGCCAACACATGATTATTTTTTTTCCGTCAGATTAATACATAAAAATCCGTCAAAATTAGAAATGTCCGTATTTTTATTCAAAAATAAAAATTAAAATAAAACTAAATGTTATGGTTTGTGTGAAAATGTTCTTGATTAGATCTGAAAGATGATCGAGAGATCTAATTCACATTAACTACAAAAAATATAAGAGCAGTTGATGCAACTTTACGTTCATACGTGTGTTTGATAGGCTGATATGGCGATTTAGACTGAAGATAAAAAGAGTTCGGCTGCTTTTAAATGTTTCTTATTTTTTCCATTAAAAGCAAATCTGACAAGCGCACATGCACCGCTAGGTTAGTTGTTCATTATTTACAATTATTTTCTAAATGCTGTATATACCGCTTAGCTTTCTGTTCATACAAAAGAAAAAGAAGAAAAAAAAAAAAGCATTACAAAGTAGCTGTTAAACATTCAAGGAGGCAGCACAATGGAATTAACACTACGTTCACTATGCTGCATTCAGAATTCACACTGATTCATATATTATGTCGTTATGCTTAGGGAGTTGTTCAGTCATCCAAGATGTTTGTTACTGTTAGCTCTAAATAAAATATAGCTGTGTAGATTACTTAAGAGGACACTTGTCTTGTAGTTACACAAGATTTACATCCTGAGTTTTTTCCAAACAAAACCAATATACCATAAATTAATAATTTCTAATAATATTCGTCAAAACTAAATTTTGCCCGTCATACAACTTGAAAAATCCCCCCCTGCCGTCCAGCAGAAAACATCTTGGGATACTGCTATTTCAACTATTGACAAACGCAGATATCCCTTTACAACGTCAGCAAATGTATCAAAGGTCTCCAAGGAAATGTTTGTAGAAGCTTAGAGAAAGCAATAAACATACTCCAGAGTTTTAAACAAAGAAAGCACAGATGCTTATACTACTAGAATAACATTCATACAACAGGATAACGTGTTACATTTTCCACATTAATTACAGATGAATTAGCAACACTAACTGAACAAGCCTACATCATGTATAACATAAAGCACTAATTATTTGTAACTTCGGGGTTTATATTACAAATGTCTCCAAAATAATGATATTACTCTTTCTACTAATCATGAAGCATTAAGATGGAAGCAGTTAGGCAGCAGCATGAATTGTGCAACTCTACTTTAGGTCTATCTACTTAGCTAATTTACATAGTGCATAATATAACATGTATGCACCCATTCCATTTTTAGCAATATATAACATAATTTAGAGCCTGCAAGTTTGAAAGTGTTTGTATGTGTATATACAGCAACTGAAAGCACTACTCCACCACCATTCATAAGAAATATGATATAATTCAAGAGGCAAATGAATTCACAACTGAATGACCAATGTAACAAATAGCTCTAATGTAAGAGAAAATCACTGGGAGGTGCACCATTTCTTGAACAAGCGCAAACCTAATAAATTAAGTCTTACGACAACAAATTACCTAAGCCCACACACATCAGCTCAAAAGTTATTATAAAATAACAAAACTAAGTTCATTCCCTTTTCCATTATACATAAAAAGTTAATGTAGTGTGAACAAAATTATAACAAATAAAATATGTTAGAAGCATGATTATTGTTACCAGCTTGGAATGCCCAGCTACAGGACACAGAGGTTTTAAAAAACATTAAAGAACAAGAAAAATATCACTTACGCTGCAAGTTCATCGTTGCTCTATAATATTCCATTGTGTTCGAAAATATTCCTTCAGTCTCCATTCCACAACCTTAGTGATTCTGCGGTGTCTGCTGAACACACCACTGGAGAACAGTTATATGAGCACAATGAAGAAAAGTGTCGAGTCCTGCCGAGGAAGCTGGCAGAAAATTAAGGAAAAAAGGGCATGTAATGATGTGTTGTCTTCATCTAAAAACATATTTGTAACATCATACCTACATACAATTAGATTGGTAAAACAACTGGCAATTGCTTCATTCTTTTGGAATGGCTGCTTTTAATCATAAACATTTCAGAGAATACATCATTGGTTTTGTGCAGTATTATTAACATTAACAATTTAATTTTAAACGATTAACAAACATAGCAAAAAAAAATACTCTTCCTATCAGAATTGAGTTAAATAAAATACAAATCCATTGCTAAAAAGGTTTTGTTTCAAAGACATAACAAAACAGACTAAAAAAATGCAGTTAATTTTGATATTTAAGTTTATGTGATGTATCATTAGATGGTATCCAATCCTACAAAAGAGGGGTGGAGGGCTAGTATGTGAATGGAAGAACTACCAAATATGCTCCTACTTTAAATTGCAAGCACACAAAAGGTTTGTAAATAGTACCAAATTAAGAGTCAGAGTCTTATACAGGATTTTTAGGAATATTTTAAGCTGTAAAGCAGCCATCACTAACTCGCTTGATTTTGTGCCGCAACAAGCAGACTTTCATAAAGTATTCAGTGATTAAATAAGTGACAGCAGGGATTGTCTACCTTTCTTGTACAGTATGAGTGTTTCAGTTTATAACATAGAACAGAAAGCAATCCAATACGCAGGCCAACGACTACTACGTTTATGCCTGCATAGGAGGAATATTTCTTGTATATACAAAGTGGTGGAGTACGTGTTTTGTTTGCGGCAAAGTTCTGCACTTAGAAAATTCAATTTGAAGCGTCTTTATGCAATCTATGAAAATGCATACAAGAGTTATGAAGGAGAAAAACGTTTCTCTCGAATTGTGTTTGATACCAATTAATTGTCAATGAGTGTTCATGTTCATTGCTATAAATGTGAAAGATTCTCTTTACATATTAATTCCCATACTGTGTTTATAACGTATTAACTAAGTTACGTAGATGGTTGTTTTATGTTAATCTATAATAATTATATTTTTACAATTATTTATGTTACAGCTACCAAATACCACCAAACCTATGATAAAGCATAAATATATGTTAATATCTGAAAAATAAATACTAACGCAAGAGACGTAATAGAACAATTGTGTAATGAACCTAGATTAGGTGCATTATGTATTTTAACACAAAATGTTGTGCTGCCACGACACAGTAGATTCGCAGGAGCATTTAGCAAATTTATTCTCCCTCTCCTTTTCTCAGAAAAAAAAAACCTGCTGGCAAGACCTGCTATAAAACAACATTTTAATTGCATTTAAAGTAAGCCAATACCTTGACTTTAAAATTGTACATTTCGATGCAGATAACTCAAAAGTCAATAGAAATTTGACATTTTGTATGTGCTTCTAAAGAGAGAGAGAGAGAGAGAGAGAGAGAGAGAGAGAGAGAGACAGTTTGTGTAAATAATACCTAAACACCACTTATATGAATAATAATAACAATAATATTAATATCATTATTATTGTTAAGAAACCTTTTATTTGTCAGTAATTATCTTTAATATATGGCATTTCAAACAAAATCGTTATTTTTGAGAAACTAAAAATGTTCGAAAATGTTCCACATCAAGAGTAGTTTGGGCTGGGGGTATTTTCTTGAAGATTTTTGTGTTGTATCCTTAGAAGATATTGAACTTAAATATCACGTTTGGTATCTAACAGACTTGTTTTTTAACTTTCATGTTCATACACATACGTACGCACGCGCGCGCGCACACACACACACCTTTTTTATATCACTCGAGAGAACTCAAAACATATAACCAATGATATCGAATTTTTGGGTGGAATATAATACTTTTATTCCTACTGCATATGTACATCCGTAGTATTTGTAGGGAAAGTAAAAATGTGTCAACAAGTACAGGAACATTGTATAAACTGACAAGTCTAATTTAAAGCCTGTATTATTAGGGATAAAATCAAGAAAAAATTAATTATGAACAATATCTTAAAATATTCCTAAAAGATTTGTTATGTGTATTTCATGAAATTCTGAGTGCTGCTTTTATATAGTCGAAGTTTTGAGTATGGGTTGATTTTGATTTATTAACATAGGTACTAGGTCCCTTAACAGCTTTTCATTCAGATGTAACAAATATTTACCACAACCAAGTGTCATAAAACTAAACATACTTCATATCAAAACCAAAGATTCATCAACGAATTTTCAACTGAACAGTATAGGTTTTCCACATGAACTCTTGAAGATGGTAGTCTGGGCAAACTACTGTATTGTTTAAATATGTAGATAATTGCGATATTGACATTCGTTTTTGTACAGAACTCAAGTTTCAGCAAAGTTCTAGTATACTTTTTGCTGCTTGTCATCAACTTAATATTCCTATTATATCTTTATTATTTGGATGGAAACATGAACACTTAAATTATAAGTTCCTACAGCCAACTGCAGTTGTGTGGAAAATTAAGGCGGTCTAACAGGATAAACAACATCGCAGTTTATTCTAGCTAAAGGTACTTCATTCTTTCGTTGCATATGACCTGAATATTTGTAACATCTTTATATGTACCATACTTATCGCGGTAAACAAAAAAGTAAGCACAAGCTCACAAACAGAAACATTGCACATTTATTTTCCTGCATCACGCACAACAATCTTGAAAGATAAAATGATATTCTGGTCCCCAGGGAAATTTAACATGGATTATATGGATTAAAAAACTTTAAACTTGTAAAATTATGAACTATTTTCTAAATGAAAATGCAATTAAATGTTAAACATACTAGAAATAAAACTCCTAATTGTTAAATTGTAGACTATGTTGTAATGCATGGTATATTTAGTTAACATCGTTAATCTGTACTTAAAAAGGGCTTGAGTAATAATACCACTGATCATATAATGGGAAATGCTTGCTGAATTTTTCGTCAAACTGAATAATGTGGGGTGAGCAGTAGAGCGCCCAAAGCTACATAATCTATTTCAGCAGTAAGTATGCTTAAACGGACTGCCTAATCTGAGTAAGCCTACTGCAGGATAAAATTCCCTGACACGTTCATGATAATATAATCCTGGTTACAGTTAAGTCTTTAATAAAACCCGAGTTTTAGGTAAGCTGATACGGCATTTAATTTCCAATAGTCCAATTAAAAGTAAGAAGAATGAAATGTTTCATCTACCAGAATGGTACTTTTAAGTTACCTGCTTGCTTTTTATCACTATACAATAGAAAATAATGTTTTCAGAAACAATTGTCGCAGAAAGTTTTTCTGCTATAAAACAGACTTTCTTTTAAGCTCACCATATAGAAACGCAGGTGCAGCAAATTCAGACTAAAGTACTCTTTGTCTGAACAACGAATGGAACATATAGGTAGAGGTGTTTATTTCTCGGAGTTGGACAATTAACAAAGGTGGATAGGGATGTTTTACGGCCATTAGTATGTGAAAAAGCTTATAAAATAACGTATCCTAGGAGATATAGCAATTTATTTTAATTCAAATTGTAGCTTACATTTAAAACACTCCCCATGCACGTAACAATAGATTAAAATTTCCAGGGACAGTTAACACAAGGGTATAAAGATTCATAGCACGGCTTCCTTCACAAAAAGCCGGTGGTCCCGTGTCAATAATTTACGGGTATGAAAGAACTTTGAGTCTTGGGCAAATATTCCGTACCTTCGTGTCCATATAGTATGGAACGCTAAAATCCATAGTACGATGGAAGGTCTCCAAGTGTCCGACCTCGCCGATAAAAATTGTCTACGAATTCTTACTGTGACGTCATATCTTGTTAAGTAAATAATTGCAGTTGTAACTTCCGCTCCGCTGCCCTCCGCTCATATATAGTAGCGTAAAGAACACTATGTGCACAAGATTGCGATGTTCAAATAAAATTAACGGCAATTGGACAGTGTATATGGGGATGCTTCCCCTTTATATTTTACCGTAAAAGAAAGAGATTTTTCGAATGGGCCGAGAAACTGCTGAAGACGAAGGAAGAGCGTGCAGGTAGGATCTTGCTCATTCTTGAAAACATAGCTGTTGAAAAGGCGAAATTATCGAAGACCAGCTACCGAAAGTTAACCTCTAAGGACCGTCAACCAAGAAGATCGTGGCTACAATATTTTGGCTGTGAAGGAATAACGTTCATTGACTTCAAAGAGATGCACACAACAGTAAATGGGTGGCAGTGGTACCATGCTGGCCTACTGCACAGAATGCTTGCTTCCATCAAAGAGAAGAAAAAAAAAGAAAAAAAAAAAAAGCTGAGTCGAGGTGTGCGCCTTCAAGACAACGCGCCTGATCACACTCCTTTGTTGCAAAAGATGCTGTGAAGAAATGCGGCTTCAAGTCAACCACCCACTCTTCAGCTCAAGTGTTGCTATCAATGACTATTTCCTCTTCTCAAAACTCAAAGACCTTCGATAAGTTGTATGGATGTTGTTTATGCCCATTTTGCAGGCAAGACTTCCGACTATTTGAGAGGGGGCTTGAAATGTTAATTCAAAGATATGAGAAGAATACTGCAATAAAGAGTGACTTTAGTTTTTGTATTTATTGACCTAAAATAAAGTTTAGGCTGGAAGCTTATGGGTCTAGTCTCGCAGTTAAAAGAATAATGAATCTCAATTTAAACTAATACAAGTTGACTACACTACGGTGTCTACTTGCCTGCATGCATATATACACTCCGGCAAGCTGTAACTATTTCTTGACACATACACACACGCGCGCGCGCGTTTAATTTGCCATTTAAACATCTTAAATATCCAATATTTGTTTAACCAAACATTTCGAAATTTTTTCTGTGTAAAGGGTGGTCCGGGGTAAGGGTTTTTCTTGAAAATATCTGAATCACACCTTTAGAAGAAACTGGATTAAATGCCAAGCTGATATTTACCAATGGACCGTTTATAGTGAAACTGTTCACACAAGCATGCACAACATTTTAAGTTCAGGGGCCTCACTACATGAGTTTCTAGTGACATCTCAAAATCAATTTTTTCGGTGGAATGAAAATAATTCCTTTTCATACTAGTATGTGCCAGAGAAAGTACAAGCTTAAGTCATATTTCTCTTTTATTGTTTGAAGTAATTACGCTTTGCTGAGGCTAGCTAATATGTCAGTCGAAATAAATCAAACCTCGTTCACTGCAAAATCACGATGAACAGTCGCCGGGGTTGAATTCTGAGAGACAACAGTCTACCCTCGGTGTTCGGGGAAGGATGATACCGCGATGGTATTGGCATTTCCCTTCCGCGGGATTTGAATGATCTATTATTGCGCCTTTAATATAAACATGTCGTACGCATGACGCTGCAATATAAGGGACTGAATTTAAAGACAAATAAAATAAAACGGGCATCAAAATCTTGCAAGTAATAAAACTTAATGGTATGTTTAGTTTGCCGCTGATCGTATCAGATTTTATTTTGAGCAACAACTTAATTCTCCACAATTAAATTTAATACAATTACTTTCCCTATTTCAGAGAAATATGCGCCTCTATTTTCATAAATTGCAAATGTACTGCTTTATATTTTAACAGGTTGTAAATTGTAATATACTGAAGGTTAGTTTCGTAATGATATGCAAGGTTGGTGCTGGATGGGCAATCTCATGTTATAATCAATTATTCCAACCGAAAGATGTAAATGGGTCGTGAAATGTTACTCCTGGAAAGGCATTTTAATGGCCAGGTTTGTCATCGTTAGGTGAGAAATGCATAAATGCTACATGCAGTTTGTGCGGTTTGCATTGATTCTTTACGGTTCGTTGTATGTTTAAGTATTTAAGGTTTAAAATAGCGTACTGTAAGTGCCACAGCCTTAGGAGCTGGCCTACTCTTCTCAAGGTCCAGGGTTCAAACCCACCCAGACGATGGTTTTTAAGTGCGCTTAAAAGCGACAGCACCACATCAGAAGATTTAATGACATGTTGAACTGCGGAACAAAATTCCGACACACCGGCAGCGCTGATACGATCCCAGCAATTGACAGCTTAATTGTAACATGCTAAATATTCTATATAAGTGCCCCACTGTTTTGTTTCTCATATCATTAGTAAACAAAAATATTGATTATATTCAAATAACCTAAAAACTTGTTAAAAAAAGATAATGCACCTGTAGTGTGACTTCTAAATGATAGGTTCTGTATGATGTTTCGAGTGTGTCGTAAATTCCCATTAATAGTTTTCGGCATAAGTATCAAATCAAGTTAAACATTCCGCATTAAGACTCGTCAGCTGTATTACACTTCCGCTTACTTTATGACCTTCACTTTGAGATAATAAATTAATGTATACGCTTCAAGTATTCACATTCATCGCAGGAAGCCCTTATCTTCCCATTCATATAGGCAGAAAATGACGCAGCAAATTAAACTGTAATGATCTCATAAATCCACTTACTTGAGTAAGGTTAACATGCTTTAAGAGATGTGGATCAAACGGCAGACCTGTGCAACCAAGAATAGCACCCAAAGATAAAATCTCAAGTTTATTTTCGTGGTCTACCGTACAAGCGGCTAAGAGGTTTAATTGGGCTTGGATTTCTAGTTCAACTCTAAGCTGCACCAAATAATCTGGTGTTTTAGAGGAATTCCTGACTTCTTACTTAAGGTTCGTCATCTGGAATGAAATTCTTGCAGTCGTTAAGAGATGTCAAAAGCTTAGAACCTGCGCTAATTACGCCAAATATGCGTTTAAGCATAATTAACGTGCTTACTTGTTTTAACTTATTAAAGTTTTAACTAAATGAAGTTGATATCTAAGCTCCTAAACGCATTTCAAAAGTAATAATACTCTTGGGATGAGTGTTACGGTCAGGGGTCAATGAAAGCATTCACTACGGCTACATACTTGGAGCCGCATTTCGCTTTTGTTCACCTCGAGTGTTCTTTTTTCGAAGGAGTCCACATGTTCTTTTCTTCCTCTACCACTACATAGGTAGAGAAGGTATTGCATTCCACTAAAAATGTGAAGATATATCAGTAAATACACGTTTGAAGTCCCCAAATAAACATTTAGAAAAAGGTCAGTGAATCTGTTCGCGATTAGCATAAATATCAAGCTTGATATTTGAGCTCAGTATCTTAAAATTTTGCGACACCACGATTTTCAACAAAACTATCCCCAAAATATCATTTGGAAACAAATTTAGAATTTTTTTTTTTAAATATGCTTTAACGGTTTTTATTAAAACCCCATATGTTTAAGGCATTTTAATGACAAATGTATATCTTGAATTTTCTGGGAATAGCCTCTGGAGTCTTCTTCATCCTGGATGGCTTGTGCCTAACTGGTAAACGGTAAGAGAGAAAATTTAGTATACAAAAATGTAGATTTCGTGGCCATAAGTACTATTAATTCCGATTACTTTTCTCAAATGAGAAATCGCCATTCGTTTTTTCCTGATGAGGTAAAGAGAACCAAACTTCAATGCTTTACATAGCGACCAGCTCTTTAAGGATCTGACTATCGTTTTAGCCTAGTGTGTTCCCTTTTACATATATGAAGGTAAGTAAGAATACCATTTCTGTTAATGTTTATCTCGATTAGGCAGAAATAATTAGAATAAGCTTTTGTCGAATGTTAATATCACTATTTTTTCTCACGAGCCATGTGTAGGACAGTCTATTTCATATTATTTGTTCGGGTAGTTGCAAAATTAGGATCTCCATTTGGAAATGACGTACTATTTTCGAAAATATGAAAATATATGTTGTTAGATCTGCCATTTTGGTGAACCACTGAGAAGCACCAGACATCGCCACACTCGTTCTAAGTTTGCCGAAAGTCTACGCGAAAAGGCTATACGGAATTTAAGGATGTTCACGGAGTATCAAAGTCATCGCCGAATCGACATCTCGACAATTGAATCTGGTTCCTCTGAAGGATACATTCTCGAACCTATATTTCGCTTCGAACAGAACAAAGGCCAACCAGAGGTAGAAAAAGAGAAACGACAGATACATGATTCCAAAATCTCTTAGTATATCCATAAACACCATTTTGAAAACATTGAAATATATGGAGGTATCACACCACGCCATGTCATTAATATCTGGAATATTTTTCACCTAGACCAAACTAAACATCACACTTTATTACTCATCAAAGTTTACGTTTCATATTTACAGGAACCACCGTTATAAACTGTAACCGTTTATTACTTTATGAGACGTACTTGAAACATTAACGTTCTATTGCACAAGAACTGAGGTAACCACATCTTTAATGATTCCAACGTTGAAATTTTGCTTAGGAATGCACATGAAAGTGATATAATCATTATTTTTTATTTTACCTATTTCAAAAAATATGCATTATACTATTTTTTTAAATAAGTAAAAGTTTTGATCATGAATTTCACTTTCATATACATTCCCAAGTTTCAACACTGGAATCAGTGAAATGTAAATACCTCAGTTCTTGTGCAGTAGAGGGTTAAGTTTGAACCATTTAATACAATCATTCTGTTTGTTGATCCATCTTATATTATTGAAATAATATATTTTACTTTCTCGACAAGTACTATGCACATAGTGTATAGAGAAAAGCATTGTATTGCACCCAAAAATTCAATACCAAGATTTCACCGGAAATATATGTTTTAGGACCCCCAGATAAAAAAAAATCATTTTTAGAAAAGTGTCCGTGCGCACGCGGGTATGTGTGGGTGTGTGTGTGTGTGTGTGTGTGTGTGTGTGTGTGTGTGTGTGTGTGTGTGTGTGTGTTGGCAGCGTAGCTCAAAAACGAAAAGTTCATTAAATACCTAATTTGATATGTTCAGTATCTCCTAAGGATGCGACACGAACATTTTCAAGAAAATCCCCTCACTCCCAACCACTCTTTACATGGAAAAAATTTCGAACATTTTAATTTTCTCAAAAATGGCTAACGATTCTGATTAAAATCTCTAGTATTTAAGATATTCACATGACAAATAAAATGTATATCTTGAATTTTCTGAGAATATCCTCTAAAGGCCTCTTTATTCTGGATGATTTTTTTAATGTTGTATAGCTAGTTAACCGTAAGAGAGAGACAAACACTTACTACACAAAAATGTAGAGCTCCTTAAAACACACAATTTATGTCACAAATTTTTTTCCTGGAGTTGACCGTTTTCGAGATATTCCTTGTTGTGGGTTTCTGTTTTAAAATACTTGAACTTTTATCGTTAATTCCTGGTCACCATAAGAAACGGATTTCAATCCCATAGTCACCACATTTTAAAACATTTCACTGTCGGTTTACCTAGTGTATTTCCTCATTTCCCTTATACATATAATTAAGCGATTAAAATCGTTTCTGCTAGTTTATCTCGATTAGCAATAAGTGGATAGAAGAATAAGCCTCTTAACAATAATTTGTTACAGAGATCCATTCTTACGACTTTCTCTACATCAGATTTTTATTACAAACACTATACTTTCCATTTGTAATCTTCTTGTTAAACGGTGTGTTTGTTTTACTTTGTCATCATTTATTGAACTACAACATGAAATTACGTTTTCAACTATAGGCTATCTTAATTTTATAATTATGTGCCGTTTGCTATACTTTGTCGTTTTCTGGAAACTAACATTGATGAGATGTTTAATCAATAAATTAAGGATATTTATGCATTTAATCATGTAAACAAAAGCATATCTATGTCACACCAAAGCTGCATTTAAAGCGTAAGTATTAAAGTAATAAGAACTTTGATAAATGGCTCCTAAAAGCGAATATCCGTCATTTTTGCTGTCTGTGTTCAGTGAGAAGTATGGGTAGGGAAAAAATATCTACTATCCTTCACGATGCTGTAGCCGATTTTGAGCTACATTTCCACAAAAAAGGAAATTCATTCCTAGTCTAGAGACTTTAGGCCTTATATAAGTTAATTCCAAACGGTTGAGAAAGGCGGTGATAGTCGTTCGACTAGCTTTTTCACATCTTACCAGACAACGTGCCTCGAAAGTAGGATGAACGTGTGCTTCTCTGGCACTAAACTCCGCTCTGAGTACATATGCCGCCCGTATGACATCATCCCAAACTGAATAGGTATTAATATGGACCTAAAACCAATATATTCTTTCCGTTTCACGCAATATAATCTTGCATTATAAAATTAACATCGCTGTTTCACTTATAAACCATGAGGTAAGCCCCCTTCCCAAATGGACAAAATGCAATCACTCATCAGATCCTTTCACATGACTTAAAATGCAATTCTGTTCATTCGAATTAGTATGGTCCCAAAATTTTAGAAAACTGGCTAGTACATTTTGAATTGGAACTTTTAACCACAAACAGAATCTTTACGTGGTGACTTTTCAATAACTGATTACTGAATTATGACATTTTTGGTATAAAAAAGTTAGATATAATCTCTTAAAATTACTATTGGTGCAATGATAATATGTAACACTGCAAAAATATACTTACACATTCTGGGAATGTTGTACTACAACAAAAGCTGAGACATGTGGACTATTTTGAAAGTATGAAAATGTATTGAGAAAAACGCTGCTTTGTAAAATAGTAGGCTAGGAAACAGGCTCTAGAACCCAAAGAAAGAGGGGGGGGGTCAGCTAGATGTTGATTCTCTATCTAGTCTAAACGATCCAGCAACCACTTGTTATAAACATCTAATGTGTTCCATTCACATGACTTTCTCTAAATCTCTTTAACAATTTATGATTAAAATGTTTTCTTCCATTTCGTGGTAATCAGGATGAATATTAGCAGAAATGCTCTTATTAGTTCCGTGTAAGTATGGGGGAGTACACTAGATTAAAACAACCAAAGCTTGTGCGAGCTCGTTGCAATGTGGTTGAAATTCTTTATTTATATGGCTAAGAGTTGACAAAATCCGGTATGAGAAAAGAATTTTAAAACTGAAGGTAATAAAAAGGATCATCTTGCAAATTCAAGAGGCGGCGAGTTCGAATCTCGGATAAGTTTATTTCGGGATTTTATCTTATCCTGAGAAGACGAATGTCCAGCAACCTTAAGCTCCATGGGACCCGAGATCATTTGAGCATCATTCACCGATTCCAATCATCGTCCGACATAATCAATTAGGTTAAAAGACGGTGAGCTTTAGAAGAATGAATATATATATCATATCTCTAAAATTGTTACTCAGCTAAAAATAAAAACAAAAAACATATGATAAATTGTGTGTTTAAACGAGTTCTGAATGTTTCGTATATAAGTTTTTGTCTATCTCTTACGGTTTACCAGTTATGCAAAAGTCACGCAGAATGAAAGGACTTCAGAAGCTGTTCCCAAAAAAATTCAAGATCTATATACATTTTATTTGTCTTAAATATACAGTATTTTAATCAAAATTGTCATTTTTTGAGAAATTAAAAATGTTCCAAATTTACTCCATGTACAGGATGGTTTAGGTTGGGAGGATTTTCCTTGAGATCTTCGTGCCGCATCCTTGTCAATTAAATGTCCAAGTTCGGTATTTTACAGACTTTCGTTTTTGTATTATAGTGTTCACACACACGCGCACTTTTTTCCTAAAAATGCTTTCTTTTGTATACAGGAGGCCCTAAAAGTATATTTCCGGTGAAATCTCGACATCGTATATTTGGGTGGAGTACAATACCTTCTCCGCCCAAAATGTGCATAGCACGCGTACAAAAAGTAATACAACTTTACAATATTTTAAAAACACCTAATGCAGAACTCAAACATGCATAAAGAATCCAATATAGGTGCATATCACGCATAACGGTCGTCCGTTACCTGCTACATCTGTTTCGCCGGAGAATTCAAGAATTTATAATTATGCCATATATATATATATATATATATATATATATATATATATATATATATACACACACAGCTGTCGACATTTTACAGCATGAGTCATGCGGTTTGTGAGCAGGAGCCACAAGCAGTCTACTTCTTGCAATCCAGCATTCTTCGAAATGATGTCATATTTCTCGTCTGTCACACACCTTCGTGTGCAATTTCTAGTGTATTTTCCTTATTCTCATGCATCTTATATTTTGTTACTGTAAGGTACAAACTTTAACTGCCCTTTTCCGTTTGAAAGCCACGTTGATATCCATGTATATATTCTTAATCTTAAAACCCCAGGCACATTCTTAACAAATACGGAAATTCACTAGACAGAAAATGTTTTTACTCTCTTAATGACAACTCATATGATATAATGCATATTTTAGAATAAATCGCTATTGAAGTGTCTGTAATTGAGATACTGAAAATTGGCAATGCTATGCATTACAAATCAATTATAATGACGAGACATATGGCTGTAAAAGCCAGGCGATAATGTTAAATAAAGCTTATTGGACAACGAAAAGAAGGCGAGAGGGCTCTGAGTATGAGTGGGTATGTACTCATGGGTACGATGTTCACTATGAAATGTAGGTATGCGAGTCGACGATGCTGCCAATCTAACTGCTGCGATAGTTGTGATTAAGCATTTCCAGCGGCTCATTGCCAGCGCGGAACTATCTGAGAACGATATTTATGTATTGTATGTCCATCAACTCATGATCTCCGGAGAATGAAAACTGGAGGAGAACCACTCTAGCGAGAGTTCATAAGCATCTCCATTCTTGTCCTGTATCTAGCTGTTACTTGTTACCAACCTACATTGGATTTTGTATACTCTTAGTTCTCAACAATGTTGATTTATCAATTTTAATTATGAATACTGCGGTAAAATTCAGTAATTGCAATGTCAATATGTACGCATGTGTTCGCGCGTGCGCTACATTCACATGACATCCTCTATTTTATTACAAGCTACTCTTACAAAATGTGATATAATTGTTTTCTCACAGAAACCGTGTGTAGGACAGGAGTTGGATAGGTAGAGTCAGACTGAAAAAATTCAATGCCATAGCCGGGATTTGAACGCCGGCTATGGCATTGAATGTTTCAGTCACACTCTAACTATTCTCACAAAAGTTTATTCTTCTACTTTGTGCTAATCGAGATAAACAGTAAGAGAAGTGCTTGTGTTAGATATTTCCATGTAATAAGGTAATATAGAGAGCTAAAGCGATACTCAAATATTTTAAGAGCTGGTCGCTACGTCGGCTTTGAAAATCAGTTCTATTTCATTACTAGGGCAAAGAAACTCAAGAAAAGTTGCAATTGGAAAATCCAAAATAATTCTATTTCTACTTTTTCTACACGTACTGTGTACATAGTGTATAGGGAAGGTATTGCATTCCACCCAAAATGTCGATACCGAGATTTCACCGGAAATAGACGTTTCAGGGTCCCCTGTAACAAAAAAAAACGCAAGTTTAGAAAAAGGTCCGTGTGTGTTCGTGTCTCAGCGTGTCCGTGAACATGGTAACTCAAAAACGAAAAGCCAGTAAATTACCACACTTGGTATATAAGTTTAGTATCTTCCAAGGATGACACAATTTTAAGGAAAATCCCCCTACCCAAACTAACCTTTATATGGAAAATTTTTCGAAAATGTTGCTTTTCTCAAAAATGGCTGTAACGATTTTCATTAAAATACCGTATAATAACCATATTTACATCACAAATAAAATGCATTATCTTGCATTTTCTGGGAATAGCTGCTGAAGACCTCTTTATTCTTGATGCATTTTGCTGGATTTTGCATAACTAGTAAACCTAAAACTTACTACACAAAAAATGTAGAGCACGTTAAAACACACAATTTATTTTATGTTCAGAGGCTATTCCAAGAAAATTCAAGATATACATTTTATTTGTCGTGTAAATATGTTTAAAATATGACATTTTCATCAAAATAGTTAAGAGCCATTTTTGACAAAATCAAAATTTTCAAAAAAACGTTCCATGTAAAGGGTATTTGGGGTTGGGGGGATTTTCTTGAAAATCTTCCTGTCGCATCCTTGGAAGATACCAAACCTAAATACCAAGTTTGGTTTTTAAAATTTTTTTTTTTTTTTTTTTTTTTGAGCTATGCTGCCCACAGACACACACACATACACACGGACATGTTTCTAAAAATGCTTTTTTGATTCTGTGGGTCTCGAAACATGTATTTCCGATGAAATCTCGGTATCGAATTTCTGGGTGCATTACAATACCTTCTGTATACACTACGTACATAGTACGTGTAGAGAAAGTAATAAGGATACTGTTTGATTCTGAAAGTCGTGAAACCCTACAATGTTCAATCGTGGCCAAAGTTCAAGTTTCCAAAGTTGTCCTGAATTGCGTCCTTGCTGTCCAAACACTATTTTTTTCTTATTTTTTATTTTCTCTACACGTGTATAGCGAAGGATTTGTATTGCACCCAAAAATTCGATACCAAGATTTCACCGGAAATACATGTTTTGGAACCTTCTGAATAAAAAAAATGTCTAGGAAGAGGTAGGTGTGTGTGTGTGTGTGTGTGTGTGTGTGTGTGTGTGTCCGTTAAATACCAAATTTGACATTTAAGTTCAGTATCTTCCAAAGATGAGACACGAAGAAAATCTTCTACCTCCAATTACTCTTTATATGGAAAAATTTTCAAAAATTTTGATTTTCTCAAAAATGGCTCTAACGATTTTTATTGAAATATCGCATATTAAAGATATTTCCATGACAACATGTATATCTTGAATTTTCTGGGAATAGCCTCTGAAGACATATTTATTCTAAATGAATTTTGCATAACTGGTAAACATAAGATATCGATAAAAACTTGCTACACAAACAATATAGGGCTCTGTTAAAACACATAATTTATGTTATATGCATTTTTTCTTGGGTTGGCAGTTTTTAAGATATTCCTTGTTATTTATTTCAGTTTTAAAATACTTACTACTTTTCTCATAATGAACTTGACAACACCTGACCAAGCAAAGAATCGGATTTCTATACTATACTGCAACCATATTTGAAGGCATTTGACCGTCAGTTTAGCCTACTGTATCCACTATTTCCCCCCCTTTTTTTATAGTGTTTAACGCCCGTTTTAACTACTTATGGCATCGCAGGCGGTGACACTGGTGATACATGAATGATGATGGAGCACCGGTGGAATGCGATGGCGGGGAAACCTGAGTACCCGGAGAAAACCCGCCCCAGCGCCGCTTTGTCCACCACAAATCTCACATGCGGCCGCTTGGGATCGAACCCCGGCCGTCTAGGTGAGAGGCAAGTGGTCTAACCACTCGGCCACGGCGCGGCCGCCCTATTTCCCTTCTACCTATAAAGAATTAAGTAATAAAACAGTTTCTGCTAATGTTTATCTCGATTAGCATGAAGCAGATAGAGGAATAAGCTTATTAACAATAATTTGTTACGGAGAGTTAGAGAAAGCCATGTGAAAGGAGCACAGCAGATTTCTCCCCCTTTCTATACGGGATATAAATAAAGGATATTCATAGTTTTTTGAAAACTTCCGAGTTACTATATGACTGAAAATAAGACATAATTTTTGCCATGTCTTGTAAAATAATTGTACAAGGCTTTGGCCGAATGAATAAGCAGTACATTTGTGCATAGTAAAATATTATAGAGGTAATATTTAAGATCTTTAAGACAGTCTGTAATTTTCTTTAGGTCCAATAGCACATGTATGCAAAAAGAATATTATAAAATGCATACAATACTGCTTATTGCGAAAGTTTCCTGGTCCCTTATTCTCATACTCTGCCTACTACTTTACTGTTATGCTTTTAACTCTGCTACACATTTGAAGTATTGCTTACACTTAAACATCCAATATTCGAGTGTGTATTTTAAAATTGTTACTACAAATTTCACACAAATACTGGGAAATGTTACCTAATATAAATCCTCTATTTAGAAATTAGCGAATTATTAGCTGCGGTAGCCTTTCAAACTTTCAAGGACTTTGGACAACCCTCTGAATACTTAACTTCCGTTATTTGTAGGTTTATAGGGTTTTCCCAGACTCTATTCCTTATCTATTGACTACTATCTCTTAAGTATCTGTTTTGCCCAAATACTTTACGAGCCTTTCACTGGTATTCCCCAAAGCGAATTCAACCAGCTAATGATGAAAACCATTATTCTATTGTTAAATATTAGCTATTGCTAACGGTTTCTTACCTAAGAAACAATAGTACACAATTCCAATAAATAGAAATCATAATTTAAAGAGCTCTGAGTGACTAAACATGTATACTACATTCAAATAACTTTCTCTGCTTATTCTTTAACTGTTCTTCAAACAAATATTCTTCTATCCACTTCACGCTAAAACAGATACAATTTTGCATAAATGCTTTTATTACATATTTTTTGTGGATACACAGTTTAAGCAATAATCAAATTTTTTGAGACAGTCGATGTGTTGGAATTGGTACTCCAAGTATAGTTCTTTAACTTGACCAGAAGCTAAATACATAAAAGAAATTATGGTACAAAATTTTGAATTCTAAATTCTATGTTTTAACCAAATCTATATTTTCTGTGAGCACAGGGCATCCTTAAGTGTTTCCGTGATCGGATTTGAATTTCTAGTTCGGGAGTTCGCCGCTATGCACCATGGTGTCGGGGGAACAGCTCGTTGCCCACAGACGGCACTGAATGACGAAATCACGACTTGCGGACGCGAAATGTAATTTTGCACAGGAACCTCCTTCTTTCAAGGTTCTTTTACGTGTAAGTAAACATTACTCGGAACCACGGGTTTTTGCCCTTCCGAAGGAGACCATCACCCTCCGTCACATTTGAATTTGCAATCTAGCATGGTAACCACGGAGAGCGACTTTTACGTAGTAAGATTTGTCTATCTCTTGCGGTTTCCAGTTGTGCAAAAGTCAACCAAAATGAAGGGGACGACTGGAGCTGTTCACAAAAGTTCGATATTTATTTTATTTTTCATGTCAATATATTTAACACACGGCATTTTAATCAAAATTGTGGATCATTTTTGAGAAAATAAACATTTTCAAATTTTTTTTCTATGTAAATTGTAGTTTATGGTGGGGAGATGTTTGAAATTTTCATGACGCATACAGATACTAAACGTAAATACTAAACGTACCTCTGAAGGCATGTTTATTCTGGATGAATTTTGCGGAATTTTGCATAACTAGTAAACCGTAAGTGATTTAAAAAACCTACTACAGAAAAAATCTAGGTCTCCATAAAACACATAATTTGTCATATTTTTTTTTTTCGTGGAACTGGTCATTTCCGAGATATTCCTTGTTATTGGTTTGTTTTAAAATACTTAAAACTTTTCATATATAAATTTGTCAACTCCTGGTCATGCAAATAAACGAATTTCCATCACATAACAACCGGCTTTTAAAAGACTTGTATATCGCTTTAGCCTAGTGTATTTCCTTATTTCCCTGCTTAGTCACAAGGAGACAAGTTATAAGACCACTTCTGCTAATATTTATCTCGATTAACTTGAATTAGATAGAATACACTTTTCAACAATAATTTGTCGCACAGAGGTAAAGAAAGCCGTCTGAACGAAACACCTTCGATTTTGTTTTTGTTTTGTTTATTTATCGGGAACCTAAAATTTGTATTTTTCTTATTTATTTATTGTGAAATCTCGGCATCACACATTTTTGGGTGGGTTGCAATACTTAACTTACTTCGTAGAGAACGTAAGAAAACAACGGGAAACATGTTCTGCAACGAAACCAGAAGAGGGGAAATTTTTTAAAAGATCTGTGCTTACATTATCATGTGTGTTGATATTTGCTGACTAATAAAAAGGGCGTTGTATCTTCTTCTAATAGCTCTAGTAGCCCTCTTTATTCTGAATGAATTTTGTACAAACGGGAATTGTAAATTGGTAAAAAGCTTACTCTAAACAAACAATATTTCATAAAGGATTGCCTCCGTGGTCAGCGAGCTGACTTCTCAACCGGAGGTCCCGGGTTCGATTCCCGGCTGGGGCGGGGAATTTTTCCCTATCCCCCATAGAGCCTGTAAGTATGAATGTGAGAGTGAATGTGCGTATGTTTAGTAATATAAAGTTTAACCTAATGTTCTGAACCTACTATTTCACAAGTGAAAGCCCCCGATAAGACCATTGATGTTAAAGGGGGGCTATACAAATGAAGCAATAATAATAAAAAAGTGCTGAGATATTTGTTTTCTTCCCGCATACTCTTTGCACAATAAGGGAATTTCAAAGTCAGTATATAGTAACCCGTTTTCTAAATTTTGAACATTATCTTCAGCCTCCTGCTCCCACCCCCCTCTTACCTACAATGAAATATGTAATAAAGCATTTCTGCATAAGGTTATTTTGATTAATCTGAAATAGAATAAGCAGGTTACAGGAGAATCGTTTTAGCAGAAAAAGAATTAAAAAAAAAATCTGATGTGTTCCATTCACATGACTTTGTCTACATCTCTACAATAAATTATTGTTAAAAAGCTTATTCTTTTGCTTACTTGATGCTAATCCAGAAAAAGTTAGCAGAAATGGAAGTAGAAGGGATATAAGGGAGTGCGATAGTCAAAAGCTGATCGCTTTGCGATTGACGTTCCTTTGTTTGGACAGGAGAAAATTACAAGTATTTTTAAGCTGAGACTAATAAGCAAGGAATATCTCAGAAACGGTCAACTTCACATGTGTGTGTGTGTGTGTGTGTGTGTGTGTGTGTGTGTGTGTATATATATATATATATATATATATATATATATATATATATATATATATATATATATATGCCTATAACGTAAATTGTGTTTTTTAACGAGATCAAAATATTTTGTTAAGTAGGTTTTTGTTCTTATCCCTTACGGTTAATCAGTTATGCAAAATTCATCCAGAATAAACATGCCTTCAGAGGCTGTTCACAGAAAAATGAAGACATACATTTTATTTGCCATATAAATATCTTAAATATACGTGATTTTAATCAAAATCGAGACAGCCATTTTTGAGAAAATCAAAATATTCTAAATTGTTTCCATCTAAAGGGTAGTGGGGGATTTTATTGAAAATCGGGTTGCATCTTTGGAAGATACTTAACTTCAATGTCAAATTAGGTATTTAACAGACTTCTTGTTTTTGAGCTATGCTGCCGAAGGACAGACGGACATTTTTCTAAAAATTACTTTTTTTTTTATTCAGGGGGTCCCAAAACATATACTCCCGGTGAAATCTCGGTATCGAAATTTTGGGTACATTACAATACTTTCTCTATATATTATGTACACGTAGAGAAAGTAAAAGTCTTCTCACAATCCGCAACAATGAGAATTTCCATTCCAATGAAAGTGCTTTTACCTGATGCAGTTCTAGGTGTCTTTTTCTTTTAATGTTCTCTTAGGAGAGCTTGATAGAGACAAGTTGGCATTCCAAGAACTACGAGGATCTGCTTCCAGAGTCAAAACAGGATAATGAATACCAGTGTTGTACACATTCTTGCTCAATTTTAAAGAGATTTCCGAGAACAAAAATAAGCTGGAGAACATTCATCCCAACAACAAAAGCGTTTCATTAAAACTCCGCTGAGAACCAGTCAGAAAATTTCAAAGGAAATTTATGTAGCTCCGCCGAGAACACGCTAACCAGGGTTTTACCTGGAACCCTCCCTGCCGCTTCTCAGATACGCCTACATGCTCTTTCTTTTGCTCTGTTCTGTGCAGCACATTAAGCCATGTTTACTTATTTTATCATTTACCTATAACAGGTAAAGGAAGTATTTACTCCCCCAAAATGTCGATATCGTGGTATCCTGTGTGGTTATGAGGGGGGTGATAAGACAAATATTCAGAAACGTGCATCATGTGATTCTAAACACCATAATTAAAACTATTATTATATTCATATGACTATCTATACCTATATTTTTTTTTAGTTTGATACTACAAAGTATAAAAAAATTATTTTATCTAATTCACGTTAATCAGGTAAACGTTTGCACATTTCGTTTAGATACAGGATTGTAAAATGTTTAAAAGCGGGTCGCATTATGCTAGCCTTGATATTCCACACCTCTTGAAACCACGAGAAACAGATATAGTGATAGCTGTTCAATTACCAGGTATCGAAAAATTCAAACCAAAGGACGTTTCCGAAATGGCTGGCTTCCAGGTTCAAGATTACATGGTTATTTAAGTTATACTTCGCATGATCTAAATTCATTGTTTTAATAAAATTGAGCCACGATACTTTTTTGAATTAGCTCTAATTAGTGGAGAAAAATATTACTTTTCATACTCGCCAAATTTCTAGATTTTTTCAAAAATCTAATATTTTTATTGTCAAAACTGTGGCATTTCCAAAACGTAATATAACCAACTTCTTTAATATACTTTTGAGAGGCAGTATAAACTTTTTTTTTAAACAAATTAGTAAACATTTGTATCGTGTGGAACATTTTAAGAATGGAAAAGTGTTGGACAAGAATTTCGAAAAAATTAGTTTAAATTTGGGCGTGTCTATTGATAAGTATGCGGATACCCATGTATAGCTTCAGTTAATTGGTAGTTAAGCTGAGTCAAGTGGGAAAAACAATATATTTTTTTAAAGTTTAGAACTCAGGACATTTTATTATAAAACAAAACAATGTTTTAATTTTTCAAAACTTTTGGTCGAATTTCACAGATGCATAACCTTAACTTAAAACACCAATTTATCCCAATTTTTATTTCTCAACTCCGCCCCTTACGTACGCACGCACGCGCGCGCGCGCACACACACACACACACACACACACACACACACACACACACACACACACACACACACAAGGAATCTCTTTTCTAAAATGCTTATTTTGGAACCTCAAACAATTTCTGTGAATATGGATATCGATATTTTGGGTGGAATGCGACATCTTCTCTAATGGTACGTGGTGTAAAAACAAAAACTAAAAGTCGGATAAATACAAAAGTTCTTACTTGAGCCAGTAGTCATTAGTTAAGAATGAAACGCGAGGATTTTTAAGAAAATTTATCCTTCTAACCTTTACATGGAAAAAAAAAATCGTTTTGATTTTCTCACAAATGGCTCTGTGATTTTGCAAACCTTAAATTATCCGTGAGTAACCCGAGAAGGGACTACTTATTAAATTCTGAACAAATTTGTAAAGCTTATTAATCACAGGCACTAATAAAAATGTTTTCCCAAAAAAGTAGCGTTTATTAAAATACAGTTTGTGATAATTTTATGGTGTAAGTCGTTTTCGAAATATTCCCTATTTTAAGTTTTAAAAGCTTCCTAAAGTACATCATGTGAGGTACATAACTCAAAATTTGTGATTTTTTTTTTTTTTTAAATCCTTGCAACCAAGAGGTAGTTACTGCGATTAAATTTTTGCTATTTCTAAATGTATTAGAACTTAAATTGAAATAAATCTTCGAAGTGTATCTATCGAGAACGTAAACTGAATGCAAGCATTAGATTTTTATAGCAACACTTAATATAACGAATATACTATGTAATCGCCACGATAGAGAAAAGTCCTATGAAGGTTCACATCAGAAGCTTGCTTCTAGTGTTGCATTATAAATATCGTTCCGGGACCATTCTGAGAAACGTTTAGGCTTCAGTGAAATGAATATAAAGGGAAAGTGGTTTCTTAAATGCTTTCCTTCTTTACTCATTAATATGAAATTTGTCTCGTTTTCCGTAATGATTCCTTTAGATTACGGCACACTAGGAGTAAAATTTTAAATTTCTATATTTCTGTACAAATTAAATTTTATTATGTTTGTTTTATTAAATGAATATACAAATTTCATTCAAGTTGGATAAACACTTTGGAAGATATAAATTGTTATGTAAATATGATACATAATCAAAAAGTGCCACGCACCTCAAAACTTGAGAAAATTGGTTGGAATTTTGAATTGAGAGCTTTGAACCATACACAGCAACTTTAATGGTAATATTTCAATAACCTTTATTTCTGAATATGTTTTAAAAAGTTAGAAATTTTAATCTCTAAAATTAATCATTTTTCATAGAAACATATTTTTTGAAAAAAAAAACAAAAAACAAAAAAAAAAAAACTATGTAACTAAGATAATTTTGCCCAGTAGGAATTTTGAAATGCGAGCTTTGAACCATACACAGCAATTTTATTAATTATATTTAAGCAACAACTAAGGCGCATGGAATATTTTGAAGCTATAAAAACTTCAGTTTTGAGAAAAGCACCGTTTAATCAAATAGTATGCTAGGAAATAGGATGTACTATCCTTATCCATTTAAGGATATTGCTCCAAAGCAAGAGGAGGACAGTTAAATGTTGGCTTTCTATATATACCCAGAGCTTTCAACAACAATTTATAATAAAAACAAATTCGATTTCTTGACCGACTGTAGTCAAAATTTCCCTTCCAATGTCACTTAAAGAGCAGAATCAAAAAATAGGCCAATTCCAACATGAGTTTAGATTTCTGCCGTCCTTGTTTGATGTCACGGCGCCGCTGTCCCCCATTGAGATCGTTCAATATTTAAGCATTCACTGTGCAACAGCAACCGGAAATCGCGCGCAAAATTACAATCGTAGGATACGGTCTGCTTCCCGTATTTATCATCTTAAGGGTAAAGGAAGATGTCTTATTTCATCCTGTTAAACAACAGGAATGTTAATACATGTAGTAATGCTAATATATTGCGTGATTAGCAAATAGCATCGTGTCATTCACTCGACTTTCTCTATCAAGTTTATTTTTATATGGCAACTCCAAATTATTCTTAAAAACGCACATGGTATTTTAACCAATAGTGTTAGGTTTCGAGTTACGCTGTTTGCTTAAACACGCACACCATTTTCCTTAAAAAAAAAAAAAAAAAAAAGAGGACCTCCAAACAGACTTACACAATTACACAACTGATTTAAAGTTTGACACTCACTACACGGACTTTTTTCTGTATACCCCCGTGGGCAGGTTCCAAAGTTTCCAGTCCTCGAAATTATGAGAAATCACGTTTCAGAGATGGAAATGTTCCGAAATCGTGATTATGAACCTTAGGGACTGTTTTACTTCAACTGCAGGAAAGTAACACAAAAGCCTTTGATTTCCCGCCTATTATGTTAAATCTTGCAATAGTTAAGCTAGCTGAGCAGATTAGGCAGCATTCCCTCGGCCGGGTGGAGCTGCCGTTACAAAATCAAATGATATACCTGTATATTATGGAGTTAACATTTCTGAGATAATCCTGGTTATTGGTGAAAATTTTCCGATATTTAAACTTTTTTCAAACAGGAAGCCATCGTTAGTTTTTCTTTTCTTTTACTCCAGGTCATGGAAAGAGGATCTAATTTCACTATCATACATAGCTACCATCTTTTTAGTTGACTCAATTTAGCTCAGTGTATTACATTATACCTCTGTTCTTACAAGGAATTAAGTAAGAAGCTAGTTTCTGCTAATGTTTATTTCGATTAGCATTAAGCAGAGAGACGAAGAAGTCAATATCAGGATAATTAGTTCCAGAATAAGTAAAGAAAGTCTTGTGTGATGGAACACTTCGGATTTTTACTTCTGGAAAAAACTTGCGAGGAGGTAAAACGAAATGGAATGTTGTTAATGAGGAACTTCTCGCTATCTGTGACAACAATAAGATATTGGATCAACGAATTTAAACGAGGTCGAACAAACGTTTTTGATGTGGAGCACACAGGATGTCCGGCAGTTGTGACTCGAGGGAATCATTGAAAAAGTCCACGATATGATTCTCACCGATATCGTCAAGCCAAAGTTCGCACAGTGGCACAGGTGTATCATCGATGAGAATAGCAATTGCTATTTTGCATAAGCTGTAGATAAAACAGTTCTCAGCCCGATAGGTGCCGCTATCACTCAAGGTACAGAAGACATGCGACTTTCAACTTCTAAGCTATTTAAACGAATCGATGAGACCTGGATTCATCATTACCCTTTAGAAAGTAAGCAAGAATCAAAACAGTGTGTTGTTTCATCTGGATCTGCTCAAAGAAGGAAAAGGCGATCCCATCGATCGGAAAAGTGATGGTGAAGATTTTTTAAGTACGAAAGACGCCGAACTTATTGACTTCTTAAGAAAAGGGAAAATAATCACTGGACAATACTACAGTCAGTTATTGGCCCGATTCGAAAACGAGTTGAGGGACATACGGTCCAATTCGACAAAGAAGAAAGTGCTACTTCACACCGCACTAGCACATTCGTCAGAATTTGTCGCTGCCAACTGCATGAATTACGTTATGAAATGCTGCCGCATCCCCTACATTCGCCCGACTTGTTTCCTGAAATTTCTTACTGTTCCTATGCATCCAAAAGAAAAAAAATAGGCCAAATGAAGACATCTTCTTGATAGATGCTGAACTTAATTATCAAGTTTGTTCGTTTCGGGGTTATCGTGTACCCGGACTCACGCACACCTAGTTTTAATGTTTTATTTGTTAATCTGGACGCCATTAAACGTGTATTTCCACTGAAATCTCAATATTGAAGTTTTGGGTAGAGTGCAATACTTTCTCTATCTATAGTAAGTACAGAAAGTAAAACTGGCGCCTTCATTACTATCACGCGTACTTACTGCAACGGCCTCGTATTAAGTTTACAGCGATACACTAACGAACAAATGCAGGAATCAAGGTCTATGGGAACTAGGTCATTTCAGCTGACTAGCGCTTGTTTTCGTGGACATTTCCCAGTCCTTGATTCTCTCGCGCTTTTGAATATCCTACAAGTTGCAGTTTCGTACAAGAGGCCTTTAAAAAGCATAAGCATTTGTGCAGAACTGTACCATTATAATATAGATACGTCATTGTAATAGCACTATATGCATGCTGAATTATAAACACTATACGCGTGTTTGCTTCAGAATTCAATTAAATACTGATCCCTGCACGAACGGAGTATTATTATTATTATTATTATTATTATTATTATTACTGTTTTAACGTCTTTGAACCTGGTACGTCATATATCGGACGATGAATGAGATAGATGAAATGATGTCCAAATGAACTCGGGATTCATGGAGCACATCAATCTTGTTTTGAAATAACACAAATATATATCATTTCCTCAGTAGCAAATGCATCATCCTATTGTATTTAAAATTGTGTAGTAAAACAACAATAAATAAGTGTGAAATAGTTATAAGCACTACAACTATTATAAACAGCCGTACAAGTGAAACACAACGGCCTCTAACCAAAGATTATTTGATTTAAATTCAATAGAGGGCGTCCTGCAATAAAATTAATAACTGTGCCGCCAATGCAAAGGTGCAATTAACACCAACCACGGTCATCTCTTGACCAAACGTATATGTTAGGAGCAGATGACGGTACTGGTGTTAAGTGAAAAACCCACTGCCATGAAAAGTAACCAGAGAGTACATTTTCTCTTTCAACACTACTTTACCTATCAATTATGCAAATAGTACGTAGAGAAGGTATTGCATTCTAACAAAAAATTTGGAAATCGAGATTTCACAAGAAGCGTAGGTTTTGAGGATTCCTGAATAGAAAAAGAAAAAAAAAAGTAAATGCATTTCAAAAAAAAAGTGTGTGTGTGTGTGTAGACAGCTAGCTAAAAACCAAAAACCTGTTAAATACAAAATGTGTTATTTAAGTTCACTATCTCCCAAAATACCCTTTACTTTTTGAAAATCGTGTTTTTCTCAAAAATGACTGATCGATTTTGATTAAAATACCGCATGTTAAACATATCTACATGACAAATGAAATGTATATTTTGTATTTTCTGGGAATAGCCTGTAAAAACCTCGTTATTCTGAATGAATTTGGCTGAAATGTTATAACACATCATTTATATCACATACTTATAATTTTCTCATACGGAAATTTGTCAACTCCTGGCCATATATACACACACACAAAGGAATTTCAATCCTAA
Organism: Hymenopus coronatus; assembly: GCA_030762935.1. NCBI lineage: Eukaryota > Metazoa > Arthropoda > Insecta > Mantodea > Hymenopodidae > Hymenopus > Hymenopus coronatus. Next base: position 58,013,488 of record CM060892.1, on the reverse strand, counting down.
AGCAACCAGTTTTTAAAAGATTCGTCTATAGCTTTAGCCTACGGTACTCCCTTATTTACTTTCTACTTACAAGGAAGCAAGTAAAAATGACTATTTCTCGATTTTTTTTTTATTTTTATTTCGGTTAGACGAAGTAGATATAAGAGTTAGCTTTTTAACAATCATTTGTTACAGAGATGTAGAGAAAGCAATGTGAATCGATCACATCATATCTTTTATTTTAGTATTTAATGATATGGTAGTATTTAATGTTTCTAAAAGTACAACCTCTACGTCATGGTTAATTAGCATAATAACAGTAAAATACAGTTATTCTTTTAAAAAATCAAGATGTCTGCATAGATTAAAGTCTCATAACTGTGGGAGAGCAACATGAGATAATGTTAAAACCTTAATAAAAATTTAAAAATTTGCGAATGTAGCTATGGGTAACTCGATGCTTCAACGTCACCATTTAAATGCTAAAGAGCACAGATCTAATGGCTAGTATTTATTTCCAATGCTCTTTACTTGCCTTTCATTATTCTAATATTGTTGTGCATTAAAATATTCACACATAACCTATCTTGTCCCAATTTTCAGCAAACACTCAAGATTAAGTGAACTTAAAATCTAATTTTTATATTCATATGACTTCCTATGCCCATTGCTTCAACGAACTGTTCATAAAAATCTATCAAGGATAACTACTTTGTATTAATCGAGATAAAATTTTGTAGAGACGGTTTAATGCACATTCCTTATAGATGTAACGATAATGGGAATACACTACGATAAAGCGATAGTGAGGCATTTGAAACTCCATCCTCTTTGCTTGAGAGATAGAAAGACGAAAAACGACTATTTAAGAGAAAAACTAAATTTGCGAAAAAAAGTTCTATGCAAAGGGTAGTTGGGGTGGGGGGATTTTCTTGAAAGTCTTCGTGTCGCATCCTTGGAAGATGCCAAACTTAACTACCAAGTTTGGTATTCAACGGTCTTTTCGTTTTTGACCTATGCTGTCCACAGGCACACACGGGCATTTTTCTAAAATGCTTTTTTTTTTTTGGATTCAGGGGACCCAAAACATGTATTTCCGGTGAAATCTCGGTATCGAGTTTTGGGTGGAATGCAATACCTTCTCTATACATTATGTACATAATACGAGTAGAGAAAGTAAAAATGGATATTTCAGAAGAAGTTTTAGATTATGCTTAAAAAAAGCTGTACTTAGTTTGTTACCCGGTAAGTTGAAGGACTTATATAGCAAGGATTTTTCGTTATTTAAAGAATCGAGAGCTGCCAAAGGAGTTAAAACAATTTACAGTGAAATAAAGTACTTCCTTTATTTCACGATAATATACTCATTTTTGTTGTTTCAGGATACATGAAGTCTTTAGGATGGGATAAAATACATTTTATGCATTGCTATTTTGATAGATATCTCGATTAAGCAGTTTTCGTGAGCATGCACATTTCTAGCCGCAAAGTGATATCTTTGCTCACATGCAACACGAGAATCAATGCCACTGCGTGATGGTTATTCCAGCATTCGGCAGTAATTTTCTTGAACCATTTCTGCATTTGACGGAAGAGATTAATTTGCATAGCTTCTTGGAAGGATTTTTCACAAGAATCCATTAGAGAAATCCGAAGACCATTTGGAATAAATTTACTTACACAAAACAAATTATTTCAGGTTCTGCTGAACAGAATATGATAGTTAACAATGCAGCTGTCTCTATAAGCAAACATTTCAAAATTTGGTCAGGGTAAGAAGTATAACTGGAGACAACAGAAATGTATGGACACTTTCTGCTAAGTGTTGAACTTTCTGCTGAATGTTCCTTTCCCATCACTTTCTCGGCCCACTTCCTTCTCATGGGAAGCGGAGTAGCAGGTAAATTTCATGCACATTAACAGATCAATATCAAGCACCGATGACACAAATATCAAACTCGCCATGCTGAAATTTCCAATTGAGAAGCCGTGGACCCATTTAAACAAATAGCAGGTAGTTTCAATTGCAGACCTCGAAATAGAGATCCAATCTTGCCACAACACATTCCATGGTACAGCGATACATTCTGAAAAAGTGGAGCGGTGCTCTTAAGGAGTACTGTTGCACCATTCACATTCATTTCTCTACCCACTCTCAACAAACTTTTTTATAAAAGTGTATCTTCCAAATACCTCATGTTAATCGAGATAAACACTAGTAGATGGTTTAAATATATATTTCCTTTTAGGTACCAGAAGAATAAGGGAATACACTATACTAAAGTGATAGTCAAATCTTTTACGAGTGGATTCCGTTCTCTTTGCTTGATAAGGATAGGGGAAGAAGAGAAAGTTGAATAAAGACTTCTTATTTTGAGAAATGTATAAGTAATGGGAAATTTAAACCCAAAACAAGTAATGTTTCGTAAAAGGTAAACTCCACAAACAAAAGAAAAAAATGTGTTTGACATAAATGCTATGCTTTAAAGAGCTACATTATTTGTGTAGAACAGTTTCTGTCTCTTACGATTTACCAGTTATGCAAATTTATTCACATAAAGAGGATTTTATACGCTATTCCTAGATAATTCAAGTTGTAAATTATTTTTACCATGAAAATATATTTAATATATAGCATTTTAATTAAAATCGTTTCAGCTATTTTTGAGTAAATCAAAATTCTCGAACATTTTTTCCATATAAAGGGTAGTTTGGGATGGTGGGATTTTTCTTGATAATCTTCGTGTCGAATCCTTGGAAGATACCAAACTTAAATGCCAAGTTTAGTATTTAAAGGGTTTTTCGTTTTTGAACTATGCTGTCCACAGACAGGCACACAGGCACGCACACGGACCTTTATTAAACAATCCTTTTATTTATTTTATTTATTTTTTTATTCAGGACCCAAAACATGCATTTTCAGTTTTTTGGGTTGAGTAAGTACCTTCTCTATCCTCTATGTACATGTGGGCTAGAGAAAGTAAAAATAATGCATACGGATTACAAACGTCGAAATAAAAGACAGGCGACATACGAAAAAGTTGCAGAAGCAATAAGTGCTGTCCTGGAAGTATTGGATATCAAGAAAAAGCTGCACGCCTGGGTCGCGAGTTCAAATTTCGCTTAGGGTGAGTTACCCAAAAAAGTGTTCTTCTGAGTTTTTCTTCATTCTAAGATGACGAATATCGAGTAACTTCATAAACTCCATGGACCCCGAGATCACCTGAGCATCATTTCACCAATTTCATTCATCGTCCGATACGACCAACCAGGTTTAAGGACGTTAAGCATAAAAAAAAAAAAACAACAACAAATAGAAGAAGAAGCTAAAGGTTTGCGAAGCCAGTAGATTTTTGTTGGTGTACTTAGCTTTATCGCATATTTCTTCAGTCATTGAAATAAGTAATTTCATTTCTCACAGTTATAACTTATCACACTTTAAACCATATTACAAACAAGCACTTTAGATTAAACATTTAATACCAGCTTTCTCAGGACTGTTGTAATAAGGATTTATCAAGAGTACCTGCCATGCTAATTTCTCTTAATCCAATGTGATAATTGACATTTAGTTTCTTTTGCATATATTTTTACGCCCGACTTAATTCGTAAACACCTATTACATAATTTTGTTGCTCAATTACAATGCCCATGCATTTTATGCAGTCTAATGTTACACTGATGACACTGCTGAAGTTAGCTTTTGCAATCTTTTGTTAAAACTATCTGGCATGTAATTTTCACAGAGCTTTTACAGTGTAACGCCGGCCTTAGGGGTTTACACATTTATAATATACGGATCTCGATTATGGCTTTCATTTCCTTTCCGATCGCTACTTTAAATACACGAGACAGTCTGGCTATTTAAACTACATTTTAATGGTACGTCTTGCAAATCCACTTTGTGCTATCCATAGTATTGCCACTAATCATGCACGTACTTTTTACAGAAAAAAAATTAATTTCGAATAAAGAGATCTTAAAAGGCTATATATAAAATTTAAGAAAAATAGTAGTACATCTTATTTATCATTTCAGGATCTTAAACATTGTAGGATTTTTATTAAAAAAAACTTTAAACCATTTTGAGAATATTGAAATAAATTTAAAAAAAATGTAAAAATGTTCATATTAAGTATATATAGGATTGGTGATATTTTCTGAAAAAAAAAAACAAAAAAAAACATAATTTGGCATTCTCTAAGATATACTTATAACACCAAAATTAATACTTAACACGCAGTACGTTTCTGAGTTATGCTATTACACAGGGTGTCCACAAATAAGTAGTTCGTGAGTGAGGTTACTTGGTTGATCACTGAGCAGTACACAACTTTTCAGAATATGATGGCCTGCCCACTCTTCTTCGAAAGTTTGCGGTTGGAAACCAACCATCGCTGTTGCCAAGTCCTCCACTTACTGATCCCTTAACCGAGGAGCGATTCTTGACTCACACAAGCAGGGTCTCCAGTAAACAGATTTTACTACATTCCTTCTTGCTCCTTGTAAAGGGACGTCTTTTGTTTGCTAATGGTTATTGCCCAGTAGGGTGGGAGCGGTTCCGTTTGAGGGTCATCGTGTTTTGGAGAAAACTATATGCAGAACTATTTCTGAGCATATTGCCGTTGTCACACGTCTACAGGGTGTTCCGAGAGATGAACTCGACGGTTTCAACAGAAATTTAGAAAGGATTGACCAACGAATAAAACCATAATAGGGAAACTTTTCAACAAAAGTTTCAACGAATAGGCTCTGTTGCTTACGAGTCTCGTCTTGGACGACCTTCCACAAGCGCAGCTGACATTGATGTAATATAGGAGTCAATTGAACGGAGTCCTAAACCTGTATGTTGTCTTACACGTCAATTGCAAATTCCGAAATCATAGGTGTTCAAAGTGCTGAAATTCACCTTAAAGAAGCGTGCATGTTATTTGGAAGTGTTAATCACGGGCATTCCTCTCAATAAATTCTCGAAATACATGACTGAGGTACAAAGTGTTCAATAAATGTAATAAAAATATAATTCATTAGACTAAAAATCGTATGTGTCCCATTCATATGGCTTTCACTACATCTCTGCGACAAATTATTAGAAAGCTTATGCTTCTATTTACTTCATGCTAATCGAGAAAAACAAATAGCAGAATTAGTCATATTACTTGCTTCCTTGTAAGTGGAGACGAAATAAGGGAGTACCTTAGGTTAAAGTAATAGTCAAAAGCTGGTTGCTATGTGACTGAAGTTCCTTTGTATGAACAGGAGCTGACAAATTCCTGTGTGAGAAAACTACACGTTTTTTTTTTAAAGCTGAAACCAATAACAAGGAATATCTCAAAAACGATCAACTCCACGAAAAAAAAAAATGTATAACACAAATCGTGTGTTTTAATGTGCTCTACATTTTTGTGTGGTCCAGTCCAGTGCAATTGGCAGGCTGAGGGCAGCCCGAGGTGTGCTAGACGTGTCCCTGTTCTCGGAGAGAACTTAACCACGTTCTGACGGGATTGTGGGTTTTGCAGGATGGCGGGTGTGTTTTGGGGTTGTGGAGTGACAGGAGGAGGCAAATATTGCTCCTCGACGGTTGCCTTGATGGTGCAACGGCCCTTGTGCACCGCTGGTGTGTTTTAATAAAAATGTTTGTTTTGAGGTTTTAATTTTGAATCCAAGCAACTCTTGAAGGATTATAAGGAGCTTAGCCGTAGCAGCTGTTGGTGGTGCTCCTTCGTTACCGGGGATGCCCGCAAGCCATGCGGGGAAGCCGGTATCGCCTGAAGTGCCGGTTTGTGGGATCGTAATCCCCAAGAGACCTAACGAGGGCGCTCCGATGCAATGGTAATCCTTTGTTGAATTTTGTTGCCCGACGCCTAATCTCGTCCTCCAGGTATGATAGACCAGAGGCTTCGTGCAGGAGTCTCGTTGGAAAGCCTCGAGGCACAGAATAGATAGCCCGAAAACACCTATTCTGTACCCGCTGAAGCTGGAGTCTGCCACCATGCCCCAGATCTCACAGGCGTAGATTAACAAGGGGATTATGAGAGCCCTCAAAAGGCGCAACTTAAGGGGAACCGTCATCGAGGACCTCAGCATCGGGTACAGTGAGGCCGCAGCCCCATTGCCCCGGCACCACAGCCCCCTGATGTGCTCCCTAAAAGTGACGCCCCTGTCAAGCTTCACCCCCAAGTAGGTGATGGTGTTGGTCCATTGTATCCTTCGTCTGAGGTACGTGAATGTGGGGAAGTTTGCGGGAAAGCGGCGCTTGGTGAAGAGAATAGCGTGGCTTTTCTCCGGATTTATGGACAATCGCCAATGCTCGCACCACAGAGGTGTCTCTGAATGGGGTTGAGGCTCTGCGTGGGTGTTTGTACAGTATAACAGCACGTCATCAGCATACTGAGTGTAGTAGGTGTATGATGTGTGTCGGGAGCTCCAGTCGGATGAGTTTGAGGAGCAGACCCGCGTGCCAGGTCGTAGAGAAGGCTTTCTCCACGTCCAGCGACACCGCCGCAGTGTAGGCTGTCCTGGAAACCCAGGGCAGCGGCCTCCACCACTCTCAGCAGTTGCTGGGGTGTAGAATGCCCAGGACGAAAACCAAACTGGTGATCTGGGATGGCTTGAATGTCCCCAAAAGAGGGGACAATCGGACTAGTATTAGCCTCTCGAAAACCTTCGAGAGAACTGATAGGAGACTGATGGATCGGTAGTTGGATGGGTGTAACGGGTCTTTCCCCGGCTTCAAGATGCATATCACCCGGGCCTCCCTCCACTCGCGTGGAAAGTGGCACAAGGTGAGGCACATGTTGATAACCTTGGTTAGAAAGAGTACCGCCTTGATGGGAAGGCATCGGAGTATGGCGGGGGTTAGTCCGTCAGGACCCGCTGCCTTTTTGGGGTTGAGACGCCGGAGTGCGCCCTGGAGTTCACTGGGTCGGATGACGGGAAGTCGGTCCGCCTCGTCGGGGGGGACGTCGAAGGTATCGACGCACCTCCCGCCGGGCACAGTCCGAGAAGTCTTCGTCCTGGGGGTCTTCTCGTGGCCTCATAGTCCTTTCGACGTAGTCAGCGAACACATCGGCTTTGGCTCGGGGTTCATAAGCCAGGCCTTGGGTGCCTTGGATTGGGGAGGTGATTTGACCTCCGCGGTGTCGGAGAGCTTTGGCAATCCTCCACACGTCGCCATCCTCGAGCCTCAAGCGGGTCATCGTATCCTCCCACGCTCGCACCCTGTGCTCGCGTAGTCGGGTCCGGACCTCTCGGCGTAAACGCCTCAGGAGTGCTCGGTTATGCGGCGTGCGGTGACGCTGGTAAAGTCTACGGGCAGCCCAGGAACGGCGTACGAGCAGATGGCTTTCAAGGGGAAGGACATCCGGGTGTAGAGGTGCTGGGGTGTGAACGGTTAGGTTATGGGCAGTTCGCACCACGATGGAGGTAAAGGATTGGACCGCAGCCTCTAGGTATGGGATGTCTGTGATCCTATGGTTCGGCGGGATGGAGTCACTGAGGCAAACCCTGACGCATTCCCAGTCAACGTCGCGGTTATGAATCGAGACATCATGACTGGCAACCCGTGTGTTAACCTCAGCTAACACGGGATTATGATCGGAATGAAGTGCGTTGATCGAAGTGAGAGATGTATGAAAAGGGAATTGTTTGATGATCGCGAAGTCAATAACGGATGCCCGTCCTTGACCTCGTGGATGGTGTGTGGGTTGAGGGTCCGCATCTATCATGTGTATGATATCATTTCCTCGGGCGTCCGCCCGGGGGCCGCAATGCCAACGCGGATGTTTGGCATTGAAGTCCCCGGCCAGGATGACATTAGGATGAAGGGCTAGGATGGAAAGGTAATCGTTTAGTACGAACTGCCTATGGGGTGGGTGGTAAACAGACACCAGTAAAACTTCCGTACCGCCAAGGTCAACACAGACAGCCGTGGCTTCCATGGCTTGAAGAGGCGGGAGCTGGATGGGTTTGTGGGCTACCCTGTTTCTCACGAAGATCGCTGTGCCACCTCTTCGGCGGCCCACACGATCCACTCTGAGGCAGTTGTAGCCCGGAAGTCGGAATGAGGTGTCTGGACGGAGATGAGTCTCGCCGACTAGCACGAGGTCTAGGGCAAATGAGCCGGCAAAATGTTGGAGCTCACTCCCCTGACCGTTCAGGCCACACGCGTTCCAGAACGCGAATCGGAAAGAGGTACGAGACCTATTTCGATTCGCCAATCTGGGCGGTCTGGACGATCACGGTCAGGAGGGCAAGTCCCTCCATAGCGACAAGCATCTTTGCGGCTGGGTCTGTGGCATATAGGAATCTCACCAGCAGATCACAGATGCGCCGGCCATGGTTCAGCAAAAGCTGCTGTATCCATACCATCACATCCGACATCTGCAGGACAGGAGGAGTGGTGGGAGTGATGTTTCTGGGAGAGGGTGTGGGAGGAGTGCGTTGGGGCGCTGGCACGCTGCCAGCCGCCTCCTGCCCCTGCTGTCGCTCGGCTACGGGAGTACCGTTCCCTTGCGCAGCCCTGGGGGAGAAGTTAGGCTGCCTGGCTGGCCAGCACACCTTAGCTTGGGTGGGGGGCTTTTGTTTGGGGTTGGCTGGAGCTTCTTTGTTGCGTGGGGGTTGGTTTGTGTTGTTACCATCCCATGGCTTCGCAGGGCCACGCTCAGCCCTTTGCGCCGTAGTGGTGTTGGTGGCTATTCTTTGTTGCGCCGGCTGTCTTGCAGAAGGGGCAGGTGCAGTTGTTGGCGCCTCTGGGCGCTGATTGGCGACAGGTGCTGATCTTGTGACCTGCTGTAGTTCTGGCGGCGGTCTCCTGGCCGCTATGACAGCGATCCTCTTAGGACAGCCACCATAACAAGCGATATGATCGCCACCACAATTTGCGCAAATCGGTTTCGCGGTGGGAGCTATCTTGCAGACCTCTTTAGGGTGGGCGCCTCCGCACCTTAAGCAGCGCAGGTTACGGAAACAGAAGTGACTGGAGTGGTTAAACCCCTGGCACCGGTGACATTGAGGGGGCCCGCCAGAGCCCTTGGAAGGTTCAATTTTGACCCTGAGGTAACAGATGGCGGTCACGCCATCTATCTTGGCCTCAGGGTCATTAGCCCGCTCCACTACTACGAGGAAGAGGGGGAGGAGAGATTTGGGGCCTTGCCCATCTGGAGCGGACCTGGTGAGCTGCTTCACCAGTCTTGGGGTGATGCCCTGGCGGATGAGGTCTGTCGAGATATCCTCCACCGAGGTGTCGACTGGTAGGCCACGAATGACCCTGCGAAGGTCACGGGACTTGTTCAGTCCAAAGGTAAAATGAGGAACACCTTTCCTCTTGAGGGCTTGCAATATGAGGTTATAATCCTCCAGAATCTTCGCCTGGAAGACGTAGCGGTGCTTGTTCTTCCGAACCGTGCACTGACTCGATAGGGATGGCATTACCTCCTTGAGGAAGCCTACCACCCCCTTAAAGTCGTCCACGATAATCGGTGGAACGAGCCTCCTCGACCCAGGGTTCTGGGCGGGCTCAGAATCACTGGGGCGGGATGTTGTCCGGGATTGGCCAGAGGGCACGCCCTCTGCAGCCAATCGGGTTTGCCTCTTCTCCTTCCTCGAGGCCACTACACGAAAATCATGCTCTCCGTCTGTGGAGAGGCCGGAAGAGGATTCCTCATGATCTACCATCATGGAGGATGAGTGGTGCGACAAGACCGAGGTCCTGCCGCTGTGGTGTGAAATGTTACTGCACACACTGGCACAGTCATCGTCGGAGTCAGGCTCCGGAATTTGGCCTACACGTGAAACTGGTTCGCGCGGGAGGCCCTCGTTGGTAGTTTGCTTGGACGTGTCCAGACAGATGACCTTGCCTTTACCGCCTTGGCGTTCCTGGCTATATCTCTTTTTGCCCTCTACAGTAGCAGGGCCACTGGAGGGCAGGGTGGCTGCACTAGTGCTGGTGCTGGCAACGGCCGTTGCTTCATCACAGGCAGGCCCGCTTGGGGCTTTGCCTTTGGATGGTTTGGTCTTGGTTCGGGTCATTGTAAACAGGGACACTTGCCCTGCACCCTAGGGTGCAGTGCACAAAAATCACACATCTGTTTACTCTCACCTGCAGGCAGCAGGGGCTGAGAAGCAGGCCGAAACAGAGGACCGGACGCTTTGTTAGCGCGCCTTACCCTACCAAGAAGGTCGGATGGCTGTGGCCTTGTTTCGGCTACCCGCTGCCTTTGCACTTCCGATGGTCTGGAAGTGCACTCCGCTCTTATTGGAGTGATTGGTCGCCAGGAGCCAGGAGCAGGAACTAGTCGCCCGAGTGTACTCGGGCTGGGGCAAATCACCACGGTACCTATCCGCTTTTCTCGCGGATTTACCCGTGTGATATAAAAGATGTAGTCTTGTGCAAGCGTTTATGTCTGTGTCTAAGTAATGTGGGCAGGTGGCCGGATCACCTGAAGCAGCCCAATAGGGTTGCTTCCAGTTGTGGTGGCCGGCCAATCAGGGTCCTCGGTGTTAAAGCTGGTAGATTCTTGTCAGCTGATGCTTCTCTGGGTGGTAGCGAGGTTTTCTGGATAGCAGGCTTCTGCTTTGTGGCGCTAATAAGCGCCTAGAATGCCAGAGATGGCCTGGAAGAGCAGGAACTGAAGATCTCTCGTCCGTTGCCAGGAGCCAGGTAATGCGTCTGCCGCCAGAAAACCAGCCGGCCGAAACGAAACCGAAAAACCGTGAAACGGCCGCCATTTTTTTTTGTGTGGTAAGTTTTTGTGCATCTTTTACGGTTTAGCAGTTAAGCAAAATTCCCTAAAATTCATCCAGAATAAAGTAGTCTTCAAAGGCTATTCCCAGAAAATTCAAGATATATTATTTTATTTGTCAGGTATATATCTTTAATATACGATATTTTAATTAAAATCGTTAGAGCAATTTTTGAGAATATCAAATTTTTCGAAAAAAGTTCTATATAAAGGTAGTTGGGGGTAGAGGATTTTCTTAAAAATCTTCCGTGTCGCGTCCTTGGAAGATACTGAACTTAAATACTAAGTTTGGTATTCAACGGTCTTTTCGTTTTTGATCTATGCTGTTCAGATGCACAAGGACCTTTTTTCAAAAAATGTGTTTTTTTTTTATTCAGAGGGTCCCAAAACATGTATTCCGGTGAAATCTCGCATCGAATTTTTGGGTGAATGCAATACCTTCTCTCTGTACATAGTACGTGTAGAGAAAGTAAAAATGTATGTTAACCTAAACAAAAATTAATAGTAAATTGTAAAGTTATTGGCAACTGCTATTATCAGTATCGGGTCGTAATACTCCTAACATACTGTGTAGTAAATAGTCCAGCAGGGTTAAAAAAGAAGACATGAAAATGCTTCTCTCTTGAACGTCATTTCGTGGTCGTTTCGTAGCGTTTCTCTTAAATAATTTGTTACTCCAAGAAATTGCTTTCTTCGGGCTGGAAAAACCAAAGACGTCGGTTGGCAACCAGAAGAGTACCTGCCATTAACAATACATGCTTCTAAGTCCCTTTTCATTGTTAAAACTTCCGGCGTTTCTTTACAAACAAAGGTCCTTGGTGCACACGTGGTACAAAGTTCGAGAGGGCAGTAGTCTTATCAGGTTTGTATTTTGTAACCGCTACCACACTAATCCTTACCAAATGTACGCATGTTTGCTTGGGCTAAGGTGAGTGAATTTAACTGTGGTTTAATATTCATCAGGCTTAGGCAAGTGCAAACATACAAATTTCCTATCTGGCTATCGCGATATGTAATAAAAGGACCAATACACCGTGACCCAACATTTTGAGCCCTTCATTACCTATCTGCTGTTTAGACTTATGCACTGATAAAATAATACTTGTATTGCTTGAAAAAAAAAAAAAATCTACTGCACATTCACATGACTTTCTCTTCCCAATCTTTATCAAGATATTACAATTTTTATCTGTCTACTTCGCGTTAATCGAGATGAGCATCAGCATTTTATTATTTCCTTGCAAATAAAAGAGAATTAGGGGAATACACTAAGATCACCTGATACTTAAATCTTTCATAGATAAATTTATGGTCTGTGGCTTACAATTATCAGTTGTGCAAGACATCCACAATGAAAACGGCGCTATTTTACGAACATTCAAGGCATACACTTCATTTGTCATAAAACTAACTTACACTTGTTAGTCATTTTTGAGAAAATAAATTTCCTAAAATGACACAGGTGAAGAATTAAAACTTAAAATATTTAACGGACTTTTTGTTTTGATGGACCTTTTCTATTTTTTTTTTTTAATCCAGGGAGTCTCAAAACATATATTTCCGACGAAATCTCGGTATTGAATACTAGGCTTTTGCACAATACCTTCTCTACCTATTACATGCATTGTAAAAAGAAGAAAAACTAAAAGGTATTTAACTAATTAGATTAATGAATTCATTTTCTCCAGGAAATAATATCCTGGAACTTGAAGGTTTTGATCTTTTCATTAACACTGTAAAATATTATATAAAATTACTATATTAAGTGCATTTATATAATTGTATACACGTTGCACAAGAAAATAGCAAAATCGGTACAATTGTCATAATAGTATAAAGCCAACAAAATGGAAAATCTGACAAAAATGCTAGAACACTTACTTCATTGGTGCTTATGGTTATTAAAAACGAAACGTTTCTCTGTTAATGTGGCTTAAGGTAAGAGACTAAGGTTTATGTCGGCAAATTGATTCACATTCCAAGGAAGCAATGTATAGCAACAGACAAAGCATGTGACCGTTTTACCTAGGTCCTAGGAGAAGAAAAACAATGACCTTCTCATTCCACTCGTAAATGTTATAACAAAAGTTGTTTCCGTGCCAAAAGCTCCCGGCTTCAATAAGCTATTTTGTAGAAAGTAATTTTAAAGCGTTTTCTCACCTCTCAGTTCATACAGTGTATTGTTATTGGACGGAAGTATATATCTACCTTACATTTCAGCTATATAAGTGGCAAAACCTCCTAAACATCAAGGAGGATCAAAATTCTGATCCATCATACAAAGGGTTCCAATTAATATTCATATGCTGAATAAATCCTAGCAGAAGAATGGGTTATCAATTTTTGTATATTAGAGTAATCGAGATATTTTATTTGGGAAAATTTACAACCCATCTGAGGAAATAATCCAAAGGAATATGCTAATTAAGATACAAGAAATGCGTCTTAGCGCTGTTCAACATACAAATAATAAAAGCTACACCTCCTGCTTGTTGGTTGTTATGTAGTGAATGCCGTGCGACAGAAATAAGGACCACAAAGGTAAAGAAACAACTGTAGAGGAAAGACAGATAATTATCTCTCAATACCAAAAGGGAAAATCATTTTCAAACATTGCTGATGTTGGAAGAAGCCGGGCAACTGTGCAGTTCATAATAACACGATATAGCGAGAGAAATGCTATCAATAACAGCGAAAGAAGAGGACGACCACTAAAGCTAGCGCAAAGGGAAAATATGTTAATAAGAATGATAAAAAAAGATGGTAAATTAACAGCCTCTGCATTGACTGCCTATGTGACCGATCAGTTCGGAAAGGAAATGACACCAAGGGCTGTTCGCTATGTTCTAAGTAATGCAGGCTATGGAGCTAGGGTACCTAGAAAGAAACCATATATCAGCAACAAGAACAAAAAAGGCAGACTTGAATTTGCTCGAGAGCATCTAAGCAAGAACACGAGTTTTTGGGACAGGGTACTGTTCACAGATGAAAGTAAATTTAATGTATTTGTAAATAATGGCAGAATTTTAGTGTGGAGAAGACCGAATACTGAGCTTGAACCCAAGCACCTTCAAGAGACAGTGAAGCATGGTGGAGGAGGAATTATGGTATGGGGATGTATGGCTACATCTGGTGTTGGGGAACTTGTTTTTGTTGAAGGTAACATGGATAGATTTCAATATTTAAATATCCTAAAGAATAATCTGCAAAAGAGTGTTGATAAATTGAGTTTAGGCAGATTACTACTTTCAACAAGACAATGATCCTAAGCATACGGCGGAAATTGTTCGTTTGTGGTTGTTGTACCATACTCCCCACGTTCTCAAGTTTCCAGCACAGGGTGCAGACCTTAATCCAATTGAACATCTTTGGGATACCCTTGAAAGAATGGTCCGAAAGCATGAAATACGAAGTAAGGCACCTCTGAAACAATGTCTTCAGCAAGAATGGCAAAATATTACCTCAGAGACTACAAAAAGCCTGGTTCGTTCCATGCAAAGAGGTTAACAGAAGTAATACGTAGAAGAAGAATGCCTACAAAGTATTAATTTTGTACTGTGTTGTATTTAAACTGTTATTTTCTTTTGAGTGTAAGAATGCCTTTTTCCTTGTTGTGAGAAGCCAGCTGGTACAAATGTTTTATTTACTTTTTGAAGAGGAGTAATTTAGGTCATGCGTTTCTATGTATAGATTCAGGAGGAAATATCATACTGTTAGTTTACCATATAACATCTCTGGATGTTAACTTTAGTTATAATAAATTAGGTTTTTCTACACAAACACTGGTGTATGAATACTTTTTTCCATGACTGTACGTTTTATCCTATCCTAATATTAACTGAAATATTCTTCTATTTATTAATATTATTAGTCGTCATTCCGAGGACTTGAATTTTAGTCGTGATTTGTGAGGGCTTTGTTTGTTCGTTGTTGCGTAACCCCGTCGGAATGCAGTTTCAATTCTGATTGTTTAAACTGCACCAAATAAATCTATAAAAGAATAAAAATGGAAATTCCCGAAGAAGTTTTAGATTATCCTAAAAAAGATGTACTTAGTTTGTTATCCGGCAAATCGAAGGACTTATATGACAAGGAATGGTCATTATTTAAAGAATGGGGAAATGTCACAGAAGTTAGTCGTCTAATGTGGTGTAATGGTTACCATGTAGCTTCATACACGGCCGTGGTTTCAAACCCGGCGGAGGACGATGGATTTTTCGGAAGGGAAGTAAAGCCGTTGGTCCCGTGTCGTAGATTTAGACACGTAAAAGAACTTCAAGCCTGATAGAGAGACCCATGAGCAAAATTGAGCAGTCTTTCACGCCCAATTTAGAATGGAACGCTGAAAACCACAGCAGTTAAAGAGCGTCCATAAATAACACGCCATTTAAATTTTTTTCATAGAAGTTAAAATAATTTACAATGAAGAAATATTCATTTTTGTTGTTTCCTACGATATAGATAGGATAATATATAAATGTGCTATTTTAACAAAAGTGAGAAAGAAAAAACACGAAAGCAGTTGAAAGCAAAACAGACGCAGGCATGATGATGCTTGTTATGTGATCGTAGAATAGGGATGGGTAGTTATTGCGAAAGGCCTCGATGCTCTGTTCTAAACCATATCACACAGTGCCGGACTCTTTACTGTTATTTTGCTTCGTGCCGTTTTCAAACTACAAATATACCCCATCAAGGAGTACAAACAAAAAACTTTGGAAGGGAAGATCCGAGAAGTACTGCCTAAGGGCGCAATAAGCAGGCTCACAAGACACTTAAGGGAAAATGCAGGGAGGGGGAAAAGCTACAATTGAATAGACAGGGGCTGCGGTAATGCATACTTCTCATTTCTTGGATAATTAAGAGGAAATTTTTCTTTTAAAATGAACTCAAGATGGAAACCACGCACTGTGGAAGTGTCTCAAAAGGAATTACGATATAACTTCTGCCCGCTTCCATACTGTGGGGATAAGGTCTGCCTCACATCCAAGACATCCCGAGTTCGAATCTTGTTTAGGGTGAATTAAGTTTTTTTTTATTATTTTCGGATGTTTCCCTTATACTGAGAAGACAATAAGCACCATGGGCTATGAGCTCATTGAACATCATTTCACCGATTTCATATATCGATTGAAAGGACCAACCAGGCTAAAGAGTATTAATCTTTAGCACTGAAATTATTCCTGGAGGTATGGATTTTTTTTTTTTTTTTTTTTTTAATCCAGGCATAACGAACTTACTAGTTAAAATTATTGCAAACCTATCTTGCTTTCAAGTAAGCAAATAACTCTCTTAAATTTTCATTTGTTCTTAACTACAAAATTGCATATTATATATTTTTTTAGCATTTTATAAAAAAAATTGCTTAATTCCTCTTTATTCGGTGTTTGCTTCATGAAAATCTGCTAACATTTACTGTCATAGCTTTATTTTTAACAATATTACTGTATTTCGCTTTTAGAGAAATTATTATTTTAAATGTGAATTATTTATTCAAAGATTTTCAACATAAATAGCTTTTCTTTTAAACTACAAGATGTATCTGAATAAACAGTTCACTACATTTTACAAACAATTTCATATTTATGTGGAATTGCTTTAGCTAAGGTTACCCAATTAGTTTATATTTAAAAAAAAAAAGTAAAGAAATACTATTGAAAAATGTTGAGTTTAACAAAATAAACAGTTCACTACATTTTACAAACAATTTCATATTTATGTGGAATTGCTTTAGCTAAGGTTACCCAATTAGTTTATATTTAAAAAAAAAAAGTAAAGAAATACTATTGAAAAATGTTGAGTTTAACAAAATAAGAAGAAAATTTTCCCCATCAGTATTTTTAACACCAAAACGAATGAATAAGTGTACTTAAAAAAAATATAATTTCATGTGAAAATATAGCATATGGCAAGTAAATTCTGGAAGAAAAAAAGAAAAAGAAAAAAAAAAGGGTCATAGACATAGCTAATTTAACATTAGTGAGATGCTTTTGCATGACCCCTTAACTGTAAAGATAAAGTCAAATGCTTTGTCTATACAACGACGTTTTCGAAACCGATATGGACGTCAACCGCCTACGACAAAAAGCATTCGATTCTGTGACAATACACTTGGAGCCACAGGTAGTCTGTTTCTGGAAAGTCACGGACCTCTGTGAAGAAAATATCAATTGCATTAGAGAAGCATTCCAAGGAAGCCCGCATAAATTTGTTCGGCTGCTAGTTTGCAGTTACAGATTCCACGTTCAACAGCGCAGCATGTTACACAGAATGCTTCACGCAACAAAACTTCATGTTGTATTTGTGAACTTCGCATTATAAATACTGCAAAATATAGATGAGTCACTCGACTATCTCCAACAGTGTGCTCTCCCACGAGTACTACATGAAACTCTTCCAGCAGGACGGAGCTCCGTCACATTTCAACCTTCGGGAGTTTCTTATTAGACAAATGTCCGGTAGGAGGATTGACAGCGATGGGCCAACTGCTTGGCCTCTTGGTTTTCCAGACTTAACTCCATTAGATTGTCAATGCTCTTCAGCACCTAAAAATCCCATAATAAATACTACGGCAACAATTACACCAGACATGCTCCAGGCTAAACGGAACGAGGTAGTGGTGCCACCAAAGAGTCCCATATTGAAAGCTTTTGAGGACATGATATCCAGGAAAATACTTTTGAAAGTTTCCTTTTGCAGCATTATAAGCTATAAGTGCATAATAAACAGTTTGAGAGTTATAGCTCGTTAATTTTGGATACCTCCCATCCGGACGCCTGTATACTATTGACCATGCAAAAAAGAACCGAATGTCAATGCCATCACATATCGACCAGCTCTATCTGTATCTATTGACTCGCTTTAACCTATTTTATTTCCTTGTTTACCTTCTATCAACAAGTAAATACATTTGTTTTAATGTTCATCTCGATTACCATGAAGTAATAAAATAAGCTTTTGTAAAAATAGTTTGTCGCAGAATAGGTGGTGAAATTCGTGTGAATGACTTACATAATTTTTTTTTATAATAAATGAACCGCTGATTCTCTTTTAAACCCCCCCCCCCCCGTGAACACGCGACTTAGTTGCTTGCAGAAAAAGACAATACCTCGGAAAGGTTTATTAAGGAGCACGCTTAGTGGTATTGATATGACGGCACGCCTAATGTATATCGCTTTCACAATGATATAATTCCAGAAACATATCTTTGGGGTTAGTCGTAACGTAATAGCAATATTAATTGTACTGATGCTGTTAGGTGAGTTATGTATATTTCTGTGAAACAAGTAACTGGTTATAAACGCTAAACGCCAGTTTTTACCCACTTTACTGTTATAATCTTGTGGTTTCGAAGAATGTCATTGTATAGCAAACATAATGAGCTGTTAAGATAAGATTCCTAGAACCCAAGAGATGTAGTTTTTTCCTTATAGATATTTCTATCAGCTTTCATCGCTGACTTGCGCCTTTCAGACAAGGAAATTAATCCATATTATGGTACTGAAATACTAACATTTAACTTATGAATATATACAAATCTGTTGTGGTACAGTCACACAACTTTCTCTACCCACTATATTCCTTACAAGCCTTATATATATATATATAAAATTAAAAAAACGTACACTAGTATTATATAGCTTGTATTATTATTATTATTATTATTATTATTATTATTATTATTATTATTATATTTTGGTAGTATACTATAAATGCGATGTATTGTCATTCTGACATGTTATCCATATTGTTATTTATTTAATCTCATTGTATTATTACATTGACAGCGCTGCCACCTAGAAATGATTTCAAATTAAGTAGTTTGGTTATAATCTATAGGTACAAATTTTTCTCGGCGGCACACGTAAAAATAAATTTTAATAGCACAGTAACAATTTTTTGCGAAGAAAAAAAAACTGGTGTCACTACACATTACTTTCTCTATCCATTCTTAAACAAAATATTCTAAATCCCAGAAAACATTCGCATAAAAGATTCTATTACATATTTCCTTGTAAGGAATAAGGGAACACTAGGCTTAAGCAATAGTCTAAGCTTTCAGGAGTTTTCTCCCTCTGTGATGGTATTGAAATTCCGTTCTTTGCTTGACCATGGGTTATTATAAACGAATGAACAAACAAATTTGACGAACAAACAAATTTATTTTAAATTGAAACCAACAAAAAGGAATATCTCGGGAATGATCTTCCTTCTGAATAACTTTTGATAATTGATTGACCGTAAGAAATAAACAAAAATTTACTCCACAAAAAAATGTAGATCTCGTTAAAACATTATTTATGTAGAATACAATTTTGTGATATTAACCATTTCAGAGAATTATTTTTGATTACATTTCCCAATACTTTTATTATTTAGTAATAATATATTCTATGTATATATTCCCTTTATTTTGGACACTTCAAATAGTTGCAACACAGTACTAAGATGCTATGAATTAAAGAAAGAATTCAGCCGAATATGAACACCAACTCATAACGTATAGAAAATCAAAGTTGGTAGCACATTCAAAATAGCGGAAATGTTACCCGCATGTTTTTGCTTAAGTAGCAAACAGGATACCTGCATCTAACGCTGGACGAACAACAATTTACCTTAGCCGATTCCGTAGCCGTGGTCGTGGTCGTAGGCAAGGTTGGCGTTGACGTTCAGCCACAAAAGGGTCAAGGGTTCGAATACCGCTATGGGCATGGATGTTTATTATACAGTTGTATATTTAGTCATTCTCTCCTACTGATGGTTCCGTGAAGCCTATACATAGTTTATTGACCCATTGAAACTGATTTGTTAAGTACAGCGTGGAATAGATTACAAAATAGTCAAATTTACATATCCATTATCGTATGAATCACACATGTAACAAGCGTTAATGCATTCTAAATACGTTTAAGCTGTATTGGGAGGATTCTTCGTTTTAAACCTGGATGACGAAAACACATGGCTAATACGTATATTAGCGCTGATACACCTGTATCTCCTATCCTACCACACGGTTTGTTACTATTCAAATATGTGCCTTAGCCAACCGGGGGGAAAGAGTAAGCTAACGCACCGCAGAATAATACAACTCTGCGGGGTAAGCTTATAAAAGACTCTTACAAAAATCACTTCTCCAGGAAGTTTAAATGAGCTATCATAGAGACAATGGTGCAATTTTATAACGCATTTTCACGAGCCTTACACATAGTAGCTAAACGCACTTATTTTGTTAAAGGCACAAAACAGAAACACATTGCAGAACGTTGAAGTTCCAGAAGCATCTAAAAGGAAAATTACCAAGGTCACGCCCAACTCGTGACTATATCTCCCCCCTCCCCCGGCAAGCATATCACAACGTGAAACAAGTAAGTTTCCAAATATGGCATCCTACTTTAAAATGTATTTGAGCAATTCTACAGAAATATCCAAGGGGCATAAATGTAATTAAATATTTCAATGTTTTAAGCACGTATATATGATTCTTCATACTCGTAGGTGTTTTATTCAACAATAAAATACTCAGAAATCGCAAACAACACTGACCAACAATGATAATGTTTCGGGCTCAAAAATAGTTAATTCTTATATATTTCCATCCACTGAATTAAGAAATCACATTGAAAATGAGATTAGCTCTTGCTTTGGAGAAATAGTCACATTTCATTTTCATATCAATATTTTTAGTTTGGGCGAAATTTTGTTTTGGGAGTTGGCACTCCTGTCCAATATCAAAACACAAATGCTCTTAAGCTATTTTTAGTTATAAACTTAGATACCGTTGCTGTGACTGAGTTTCATTTACTTTCTGCTGTAATTAATGCAGAATTTCTGGTTTGAGAGTGCTTTTGTAATGTAAAATTCATAAAAATGTGTAAAGGTGGTGAATAATTTTTGTACATTTGTGGTGAAATAAAATATTCCTCACAGAAATACGATCCGATACCTCTTGTGAAGACAGCCCATCAGCATTATTTCGATACGATAGTAAGGGACAGGATGAGTCTTGGGCTCCAGATATACGAGGGCATTCAGAAAGTAAGTCCCGATCGCGTCCAGAGATGGCACCACCAGTCGTACAGGAACGCGCGAGCGCAGGAGAGGAAGTATATGGTAACATTGTAGTAAAGTTTCATTATTGTGACGACAGTGGTTGCCGTTCTGTGCTAGGAGAAAAAGGTTGCTCCGATATTGTCTCCCGCCACATGCGAGATTCGTGCAGTCATCCGATTTTTGCATGCTCAAAAGTAATCCATCGTCAATTGTGTCACGTGTATAGACAGAACATTATGTGTGATAGTATGGTAAGACGATAGTGGAGGCAATTCACGGAAGGAAGAACCAACATTCAAGACAAAGGCCGTAAAGGCCGACCGGCCTGGTGACGCCAGAAGTGTTGGAAAGTGTGCGGCAAGCAATTATGCAGAACCGGCGCCAGCAAAATCCTATGTCTTGGGCATACAATTAATTGTGCACCGTTAGGATAAATGCCTCAACAATTGTGGTAACTGTGCCAGTGAGTCGATGTAATTATACCAATAAATATTTCTTACTAAGTGATGTTTATGTTCTCTTTATCGATCATCGTGACTTACTTTCTGGATGCACCTTTACATGTTGCAACGCATGTTCGGTTGCACAGCGAAAATGGCTGAAAAGTAAGAAACTATCTATGGCTTTAGCGGTGCCTATGAACAAATTTTGTCTAAAGTGTGAACTAAGCAGCACGGGCCTGTGCATTGGAGAGAAATTTCCGAAATTAAGTGATGCAAGAGTTAAGGAAGGTATTTTTGTACATTTGAACCAAGTTTTGGAGGGGAAGGAAAAGGAGGCTTGGAAAGCCAATAAGGGAGTTTTTCGAGGATTTTTAGGCAACAAAAGAAATGATAGCTACACTCAGTTGGTGCCAGTGCTCCTGCAAAAATACCATAACCTTGGATGCAACATGTCCCTTAAAATCCATGTTCTCCACTCCCATCTAGAGTTTTCCCTCCTAGTTGTGAAGCTGTCAGTGATGAATACGGAGAAATACTTCATCAGGACATTTCTATTATGGAACAAAGATATCAGGGCCATTGGAATGAAGGAATGTTTGCGGTTTACTGTTGGTCTTTATGTAGAGATGCTTCGGAACTCTCTTACAAGAGGTAAGCAAAAGACGACATTCTCATGAAACCACGTGATTCTCTTCAGATCCAGCCATTGTGAGGTGTTCTTCCCGCAATTTAGAACTCCTAGAATGTAACTACTGTTTAAAAAATGCAAATGCACTTTCAATATTGTTAGCATGTGTAATCTTTTTATCTTAATCCGTTAATATGAAATGCTTTCACCTAATGTGTATCACAAAAACTGGAGTTAAAAAAAAATGTCATTGTCATATTCGTTTTTCTCGACCCAAAATTAGCATGAAGTGCAGGAAACATTCAAAAATTGTTTTTTGATGGACGGTGTAATAAGGCAATTAAATGCCAAAAGAACTTGGTAAATGTAAAAGAGAATGAAAAAAAAACATGATTTTTTTTATTTCCTACGCACAAATTTCACAAGGTAAATATTGGAATTTTAGGGTTTCCTTGATTCACAGCAAAAGCCCTTCCAAATATATACATATAAGCATGCTTTCTGGTCGTTATACATACTAAATAGCAACGACAGTCTGTTGCGCTGAACATGGATTGAAGTATCAGAGGGGAAAATAAATTTTGGATTAAAATGTCCTTCCGAACCGTGCATTAATATCACATTACAAATAAAATGGGTTTCAAAGTATTTTTTCTTGTCATATTTTCGGTAAAAGTGTGTTACAGACCAGCATCAGCAACAGCATTTATTAGAATTACGTAGCATTTTGTAAAGTGCAGAATAGTGCGTTGCGGAAGCATTTCCCAAATATTCACAACACAGATTAAAACTAATCGCCGAACGAGGAATAAAGGATTAACTGCTGGCAAGCTAAGGAAAGCAGCAACAGATCATAAATTTTTAAAGACGTTAAAACATTAATATTATGACGGGAAAGGTGTAAAAGTTGCCATGTTTGCATTTACAGATTTTTATCATGATAGGATAAACAATGTAATTTTATTACTTTTACTAAATTACTGGCCATAATCTATGTTTACTACATTTCACAGAATTAGTGTAAACAGGACGGCATGGGTGATTGTTTCATCTGGAACTAAAATGCAGGAGAGTGCATTCGTGTTTTATGTAATAAATGAAACATTAGTGTTTAGGAGATAATCCGGAATGACGTTCAAGAAGTGAAAAACATTTGCAAAAATTTTATGTTTCCATTCACATGACTTTCTCTACTTCAAATTATTGTTAAAAAGCCTATTCTTCCATTTCTTTCATTATAATCGAGAAAAATTAGCAGAATGGCTAAGCGAAATAAGGGAATACACTAGGCTAAAGTGATAATAAAATCTTTTAAAATCTGCTTGCCATGTGATCGTAGTGCCTTTGTATGATCAGGAGTTGACAAAGTTCCACATGAGAAAAGTATTTTAAGCTGAAATCATTAACACAGAATATCTCCGCGAAAAAGAAGTGTTTATAACATAAATTGTGTATTTTTCGAGCTCTACAAGTTTTGTATAGTAAGTTTTAATCTGTCTTTTATGGTTTACCAGTTATGCAAAACTTCGCAAAATTCATCTAGAATAAAGATGTCTTCAGAAGCTATTCCCAGAAAACTCAAGATATGCATTTTGTTTGTCATGTAAATATCTTTAATATACGATATTTTAATCAAAATCGTTACCCATAGTGAAAATATAATTGTTTTTGAATAAACATTTTTTTAAAGTAGCTCAGATAATTTCTGTATTTGTAATTATTAGTGTTGTGTATATTATCAGTATATAATAGAAAAGGGTAACTAAAGATGATATAAGAATAGTGGATGTGAAGATTACAAAATGTTGAGTTATGAATTGAATTTGAGAAAATCAAAATTTTCGAAACATTTTCCATGTAAAGAGTAGTTGGGGTGGGGGATTTTCTGGAAAAGCTTCGTGTCGCATCCTTGGAAGATACCTAACTTAAATACCAAATTTGGCATTTAACGGTCTTTTTGTTTTTGCGCTATGCTGTTCAAATACACACACACACACGAACCTTTGTCTAAATTTTTTTTTATTCAAGGAGGACCCAAAAAAATGTATTTCCGGTGAAATCTCGGTATCGAATTTTGGGTGCAATACCTTCTCTATACACATGTACATAGTACGTGTAGAGAAAATAGAAGAAATATATCTTTCACCTATTCTGGCCACTCATAGAGTTCATTGTGTAAAAGTGATGTCATCGAGTATGCTCACCCTTCAGCTGAAGGTCAGTCAGCCTGATCCACTAGTTCCACGGTTCAGTACGAAAACAAAAGCAGAACTTTATGCACATATAAATGAATTTAGTGGTCCTGTAGTACAACCTTGATTTGTAAACCGTGTCACATTAAACCACATGATTCAGCTATAGAATGTTTTTATCTGCAGTTAACTGAAGCATTTATTTCGCAAAATCGTGCAATATTATGATATGCAACGTCATCATAACGTACGTTTGGTAAAAAGAAATTCTGGTGTGTTCCATTCACTGACTTTCTCTACATCTCTGTAATAAATATTGATAAAAAGCTTATTCTTCTATCTACTTCATGCTAATTGAGATTAACATTGGCAGAGATGCTTTTTTGTAAGTAGAAGGGAAATAATGGAATACACTAGGCTAAAACGATAGTGAATTATTTTAAAAGCTGCTTGCTATGCGAATGAAATCCTTTTCTTTGTATTACCAAGAGTTGACAAATTCCCGTATGTGAAAAGTTTCAAGTATTATAAAACTGAAACCAATAGCAAGAAATATCTCAAAAATGGTCAACTCAATCAAAAAAAATGTATATGATATAAATTGTGTGTTTTGCGGAGATCTACATATTTTGTGTGCTAAGTTTTTCTTCCATACGTCAATCAGCCTCTGTTTTCGTTTTTTCTGGAAGAATGAAACTAGGTGCAGTCACCCAAACAAGTATTATTCTTAGCAATACCACAATACATATCTTATATGCAAACTAAGAAGCAGTTAACAGTCAATGTTTTTTGTTTATTGTTGTTGGTCACGTTTTCATAATAAAGCTTAACATTGGCAAATATCTTTAGTTTATAATAATGACACAATGTTATAGCCCGCCCCGCCTGGAGTTCAAAACAAGTATTCGTCTGTCAAGCCTGGTAGCAAAACTACCCCATTAGATGACTTCTTTATTCAGCAGATATACTGTGGTCAGTGTATTCTGTGCCTTGAAACTGAGAGCTTCACAATAGAAAGTATGGGACGGAAAAATAGGGACAGAGAAAGAAAGATGAATTGCAACACAGTGCCTACACAACGGCATAACATTCACGGAAATGGCTGAAATATTGAGTAGGTCCATTACTATGTAGTGTCAAAGAGTATCATATACAGATATAATCAAACAAAAACAAACCAAGAAAATGTCGGCCTTCAGTCATGACTCAGACTGGAACCGTCAGATTGAAGAGTCAAAATACACTAAATTAAGCATTATAAGGATTGCTGCAGACGTGGAAAAGGACATGGGAAAACGTGTTAATCCGCAGACAATAAATATTCTTCATGAGGCTGAATACAACAGCCGAATAGGCTGCAGAAAACCATGCATAACGAAGGTTAATGGAAGCAAGAGAGCGGAAATGCCAAAAAGCACATCAATGATGAATCTAACTTCTAGAGAAAAAGATTTTTCGGATGAGAGTAAATTTAACTTAGCTGTTTCCAAAGGAAGAGTAAAGATATGTCGACAGAAAAATGGAAATGAAGAATCTCATAGCCACTGTTAAAGTGGAAGATCTGCGTTTGTGTGAGGGAGTACGAGTGCGAGGTGTACGCTTTATTCATAGCAACATGGGCCCCAAGAGTTTACATCAACATCTGAAGGCACTTCTTCCACAGAGTGTGAACATCATGGGTCTTGCAGATGGCTACGTCTTCACACTAGGCAACGATACCAAATACAAAGCTTTGGTCATGGAAAAACACCAAGATGGTTGGAAACATCTCCACTATCACCATACATCAATCCAATTGAAAATGTATGGGGCATTCTTGAAGAATATCTATGAAAACACAAGATCTCGATCAAGGATATTCTTTAGAGGCTATTAATGGAGGAGTGGAAGAAAATTACAAGAGAAACGGGCCTGCAAATTATTAAGAATATATGCCCATAAGTCAAGCAATATCTATGTGCTACAGACAAATATATTTTGAGGTGAAAATAGAAACTTATGATTTGTTTATTATTACACGTACAGCGAAGGTATTGTATTGTATCCAAAAATTCGATACCGAGATTTTACTGGAAATACAGGTTTTGGGATCACGCGAATCTCCCCCCCCCCCCAAAAAAAAAAAAAAAAAACATTTTTAGAAAAAGTTTCGTGTGCGGTCTGGAGGCAACATAGCTCAAAAACGAAATATCCGTTAAATACCGAACTTAATATTTAAGTTCAGCATCCTTCAACGATGCCACACAAAGATTTTGAAGAACCCCCCCCCCCTTCCAACTACTCTTTACATTGAACATTTTTCAAAAATGTTGGTTTCATAAAAATGGCTCTAACAATTTTGATTAATATCTCTCATATTTATGATACTTAAATGACAAATAAAATGTATACCCTGAATTTTCTGGGAATAGCGTCTGAAGCCTTCTTTATTCTAGATGCATTTTTCTGAATTTTGCATAATTGGTAAAAGTGTGAGAGAGAAAGAGAGAGAGAGAGAGAGAGAGAGAGAGAGAGAGAGAGAGAGAGAGAGAGTTACACTTTACTACATAAGAAATGTAGATTAGTTAAAACACAATTTATGCCGTATACATTTTTTTCGTGGGGTTGACCGTTTTCGAGATATTTCTTGTTATTGGTTTCAGTTTTAAAACACTTTTAACTTTTCTCCTACGGGAACTTGTCAACTCCCGGCCACACAAAAAGCATAGTGTATTCCCTTATTTTCCTTCTACTTATAAGGAACTAATAATAAGCTCGTTTCTGCAGTATATAGAAGAGTAATCTTATTAACAATACGTTTTTAAGGTTGTAGAGAAAGTCGTGTGAATGTAATACATCATTTTTTGTTAAAACAATAAATAATATTTTAACATATATTGCATTCTTAAGACGTAATAAGTATACCAGCAACCAAGTCAAATCTTTGGTATTTACTTTTCTAAGCTTATTTCCATTTAAACGTAATATGACGAATACTTTTTTGAGTGACTATGTCTTTAAACGGAATTCAAATGTCAACTAACCATGGAAGGTGACTTTTCAAGTAACAGTTTACAACCATATCAATTACGTACTAACGTGAAATATACTCTACTGATGTGAGTCATGTGATTTTAGTTTCATTTTCAGCAGCAAAATGCACCTCACGGCATGCACCGGAACGAGTTTTCTAGCATAGTGAAATTGGGGCAACTACACGGAAGCATTGCAGTGTACACATGCGGCCTGTCTCGCTTTGTCCTTCCAGTCATCAATTCGCTAGCCAGTGGGCTGGCCAGCCAACCGACCTTGCTATCCCTACTTCCATTAGTGTGAGGGGAAGGTACAGTCCCTTCTAGCAAATGTGTGCATGCCAAAATATAGGTATTGCATTAAGTATCAAGGATAATATTGGATACAGTTGACATTTAACAATAAACCTGATTTTCACGTGCTAACATTTACACGTATGTGTAATTAGAAATTCGAATACATGCATCTAAGACCAATCTTCTGCATAAAATAAGCACTAAAAATTAAGTCTCTCTTTTAAATTCTGGAATTACTACTGCATTGAAAGATTTACCTGCATTTAAACAAATGATTATTAACCCTTTCTCCCTAACAATGAAGGTTATTACTATAGTTTACTGCAAACAGAGACTGGTATGGTGAATTGTTTCTTCAGCTTAGTATGGTTCAATTGAAGTAACTTTGGTAATATTAAATTAACTGCATGGTTTTAATTCTGTTAATTTTACGAGTATTTTCGCTCTTCACACTTAACCCTTGGATAAGCCCCATCCATCACTATGGTAGATACTCCGAAAGTTTAGAATGGATTTCTGTCACTCCCCTGGAAATTTTCTAAAAATAGATACATAATTACTGAGCGCTTTTCAGGACTTCAAGATATTTTATGAGAATATGAAAGATAATTTAGAATCTCGTGCTAAAGCTAGTGAAGACCTTGGTACAAAATTATCATCTCTCATTCAAAGGTGCTCAAGACGCCAAGTATCTGCGGTAATAGATTTTCTACTTTCTGTACTACTTACCTACAGTAAGTTTAGGAAACATAGACCACCCAAAAAATTTATATTGATATTTCACCGGAAATACAGGTTTTGACTTCTAATGAAAACAAACATTAGAAAGCCCAAATTTAAGCGTTTTTATGGCTCTAATGGTTTTGATTAAAATACCACATGCTTAGGATGCTATCATAACAAACAAAATATCCATCTTGTATTTTCTGTGAATCATCTTTTCATTCTGAATGAATTTTGTGTAACTGGTAAATATTAATAATAATAATAATAATAATAATAGTAGTAGTAGAAAACTTGCTCCTGGTTAAAACTCTCAAATCAAACTCAAATACGAGATATTCCTTATTTCAAACAATTCCTGTACATGTTTATGGCGGTTATAAAGTAGATAAAAGAATATCTTACGAACATTTTGTGGAAGAGTAGGGAAAGTCACGGGAACGTAACAATGGTTTATCCATTAGCATGCTTAAATCAGTGCGCAAAACGGGGATCTATTGTGCTCTGAATGGAGACCCAAAGAAGGCTGTGCTACCAGCAAAAAGGTTTCTGAATAAGAATACTAACATTCCTACAAGGAATCGATTGCGCATCCCCCTAGGGCCAGGGTGTTAGAATTCGCGCCGAGCAAGCTGATATGGTAACTCTGCACCAGATACTACCACAGGGCGATCCATTTTAACCTTTACCATTTTCATCAACGAATACTGCGCCCCACCCCCCTGCCGCTCATAAAAAGACGTGCTTGCAATAGTTTCGAATTTAAGAGTACTATGAATAAATTTGTCTACAGGAACACCACTAGTTTTTAATCTTTATTTAAAGAAAATCAAAACTGAAGCGAAATTTGACTAACGAATAAACCAAAGCAAAGGAACAATAAAATATTATCTTACTAAATTAATTGATCGAATTGATTCGATATACCATTTCTATTTCTCTTTGTGTTTGGTGTCGTGCTGTTTTGGTGAACCTAACTTGTATTATATATGTGGAAATTAAATGACGCTACGGTATAGTCCATGCTAAGGTGATAAAAATGTGAGATAATCGGTTGGTTGAAAAACGTCATTTCGTAGTCTTGTTGGTAAAAGCATTCGTGCTTTGGTTTAATGCCAATGCTGTAAACACCTACATGCGTACCAACCGAGACGGCAGTGACCTACATACCACTGCACAGCAGCGGCGCAGGACGTGTCAAGGGTACTTTTATCAGCTGTGAAATATTTCGACAATCCGGGTGTGCATATGATTTCTGGAGGAATGTCTCTTATTTGTCCACGGAAATGTCTGCCAACAAATTCAGGCTTGAAAACGTATTTTTATGTGCGATACATACGAAATCACGAAACAGGTGTGTAGACAATTTCAGCAGCAATTTCCTGCTTAACCAGTTCCGGGTAGACGCTGTGAAATACTTGGTCAATACATTTAGAACGGGATCGTTAAACCAATAAAACGAAAGCGACATGTTCTAACTAAGGAAAAGTTAGATGAAATTGGTACCGCATTCGAACAATCACATAAGTCTCTCAGTCATGCTGCGCAGCAATTGGGTGTTTCACAAACCCCTGTTCATATAACTACTTAACTTTTACAATTAAACCCCTACAATGTGACTACAGTACATGAGTTTTCTAATGACGGAAAATGATTAATTGAATTTTACAAAATATCTATAACGGCACTGTTGACCCGCATTTAATAACTTTTGTTTTTTCCGGGTAAGGCACCGTTTCATTTAAATCGCCATGTTTCCTCATAGAACAATAGGTATTGGAGCATGGAGAATCCGCAATTAATTCATTGCATAATGTCAAAATCGGTGTTTGTCAACACCAAATACCTTTCAGTACTAATACTAGATCGAACGCGGATACAAAGAACACTAGCGCTCTTGGCATAGCGAATTGAAGCGTCGATAACAGCTGTGTGGAGAATATGGTGAAACAGTGTTCAGGTTTGCTTTTCCAGTTTTAGACAACGAAAGGGTGTCTAGTATTATATTATTATTATTATTATTATTATTATTATTGCTATCCTAAAGAGCAGCGAAATTGGATTTTCTCCTAAATACAAGTATGGCAGCACCTGTTATTTGCATTTTCGGCATAAAAATTGTGTTAGAAAAATAATTTATTCGGCAGCACAAGAATATTTAAAATTGAGATTCAAAGACTATAATTACTGCAGTTCATATGTTTCCCACTACAGTATGTATTGTGTTCTGAAAACAATATCAATATGCTGTATAAAATATTAAAGCTTGCATCATTTTTGTGACCTACATTGGAAAAAAAAAAAAAAAAAAAAAAAAAAAAGCATAAAAAGTGTCTTACCGATACTGGCCTGAAATTATTGCCAGAAACGTCATGTGTAATCAATACTTTACTGCACCAATTTTAACTGTCCATAGCTGTAACCATACATATTGGAGAGCCTTACAGATTGTGGCGTAATAATGAATATGACAGGAAACACAGGTATAACAATGAATATTCTATTTCATTTAGTCGTATGTACCTATTAAGGATGTTTGTGGGTCTTGGTGTAGACATCTGTTCAACACAAATGTAAACAACAATATGCGCACTGGATTAATGATGCGGTTGGCAATTGAACAACTTAAATCTTCCGTATTCCAGATAATTTGATAACAATTCATTACTAACCACTATCTGTATAATGCTCACCAAAATGTATAATTATCGCTAAGGGCATCTAAACTTGGTGCAGTTGCCATCTTAATTTTATTTCAATTCCGGTGAGACACTCCACGATTATAGCTTTGCGAGTTAAATTAGCTGATCTGAATACCCCCAGGCCACTACGCTAGATGGTAGCACCGTCGCGTGTCTCCAGCCATTCCCATGTTAAATCGCCAGTTTCCGGTAATGGTACTGAATGGTACTTACCGTCACTTTTCATCCTCAAGTATACTAAGCCAATTGTGTTATTACTCATTAAAGGCGTAAGAAGGTAACATATGAATGATATCCACTAAAAGTTGTGAGCACACAACGAAATTCTGTCGATAGCTCGCGTAATTACGAATTCCACACACGTTTATACACTTTATCTGGAATTGGAGCGCTTTCACTTGCAGTAACAGGTACATACTCAGATTAACACGTATTTCTATGATTCTGAAGCTTTAATGCTGTCATAAAAACATTATCATCAGAAAACATCCTGTGGTTGCATGTTGCTATTATACATCCACGAAGATGTTCAAAATAACCAAATATTTGGACAATGATAGAAATAATACTAACCATATAAAGAGTTTTAACAGCAATTGGGCCACAAATTCCTACTTTGCTATTGGTTTCCACAAAATAAAATTGAGAAGCATGAATTCCTATACTAAAAAATCCTATGCGTACCATTCACATGACTCTCTATATATCTGCAACAAATTCTGTTAAAAAGCTTATGCTTCTATTTACTTCATGCTAATCGAGAAAAAAAAAAAAAAAAAAAAAAAGCAAAATTAGTCTTATTGCTTGCTTGCTTCCTTGTAAGTAGAAGCGAAATAAGGGAGTACCATAAGTTAAAATGATAGTAAATAACTGGTTGTTATGCGACTGAAGTTCCTTTGTATGGACAGGAGTTGACAAATTCCTGTATGAGAAAAGTATAAGTTTTTTCAAAGCTGAAACCAAAAACAAGGAAAATTTCAAAGAAAAAAACATATAACATAACATAAATTATATGTTTTAACGTGCTCTGCATTTTTTTGTGTGGTAAATCTTTGTCCATCTCTTACGGTTTAGTAGTTATGCAAAATTCCATAACATGCATTAAGAATAAAGTACTCTTCAGAAGCTATTTACAGAAAATTCAAAATATGCATTTTATTTGTCAGGTAAATGTATTTAATGTACGATATTTTAATCACAATCGTTGAAGCCATTTCGGAGAACATCAACATTTTCGAAAAAAGTTCCATGTAAAGGTACCTGGGGGTGGGGGGCCTTTCTTGAAAATCTGTGTCGCATCCTTGAAATATACTAAGCTTAAATGCCAAATTTGGTATTCAACGGTCTTTTCGTCTTTTAGCTATGCTGTCCACAGACACACACATACATTTTTCTAAAAATATTTTTTATTCAGGGGGACTCAAAGCATGTATTTCCGGTGAAATCTCGATATCGAATTTTGGGTGGAATGCAATACCTTCTCTATACACTATCTACATAGTACGTGTAGAGAAAGTAAAAATATCTGACGTATTCCATTCACATAATTTTCTCTAGCTGTTCCATATACAAAATATTCTTATAAGAGACTACTCTTTTATCTATATTATGCTAATCGAGATATATATTAGCATAATTGGTCTTATTACTGGCTTCCTTGTAAGTAGAAGATAAATAGGGGAATACATTAGGCTAAGGCGATAGTCAAATTTTTTTTAAAAATTATTCCTATGAGAAAAAAATTAGGTTAAGATCGTTTTGCATGGTCCCGTTTCAGAAACGCTCGTGGCTTAAAAATGAAACTAATAACGACGAATATTTCTAAAACGGACAACTGTACAAGAAACACATGAGATAAATATGCTTTTCGTGATCAACATTCTTTTTGCAGTAAGCTTTATCTATCTCTTAAGGTATAGCCGTTATGCAAAATTCTACAAAACTCGACCAGAATAAAGAGGTCTTCAGAGGCTATTCCCAGAAAATTCAAAATATAATTTTATTTGTGACAAATAGCTTTAACGTTATTTTAATCAAAACCGTTATAGCCAGATTTGAGAAACACAAACTTTTCAACAAAAAAAAATCAATGTAAAAGATAATTTGTGATGGGGGAGGGGGAGGGGGATTTCTTGAAAAACTTTGTGACGCATCCTTAGAGGATACTAAACATAAATACCAAGTTTGGTATTTAACTGTATTTTCGCTATGCTGTCCACAGAAACACACGGACCTGAAAAGTTTTTTTTCGGACTCAGAAGACCTCAAAACATACATTTCCGGTGAAATCTCGACATCGATATTTTGGGTGGGATTACTTTCTCTAGCTATTATGTACATTGTATATACATACACGCTAGAGAAAGTAAAAATATGATGTATTCCAATCACATGACTTTCTCTAGCTGTTCCACAAACAATCTTTCCTTAAAAAGACTATTCTTTTATCTGCGTTATGCTAATCAAGTTAAACATTGCCAGAATTGGTCACATTATTTACTTCTCTGTAAGTATAAGAGAAATAAGAGAATACGCTCGGTAAAGTGATAGTCAGATCTAAACAGCCGGTGCTAAGTGAAACAATTAAAATTAGGTCTCTTTGCTTGCTAGGAGTAACGAACGAGAGACGAAAAGAAAGAGGTCTCCCTTTGACAAAAGTTAATGTTAAAACTGAAACCATTAACTCGGAATATTTAAAAAATGGTTAACTCTACAAAGTGTAACAAATTGTGTGTTTTAATGAGATCTGCATTTTTTGTGTAGTAAGTTTCCGTCTCTCTCTTTCGATTTATAAGTTACACAAAAGGCATCCGGAATGAAGAGGTCTTCAGAGGCTATCCCCAGAAAATTAAAGATATATATTTCGTTTGTCGTGTAAATATCTTTAATGTGTGGCATTTTCATAAAAATCGTCAGAGCCATTTTTGAGATAATTAATTATTTCGAAAAATATTCAATGTAAAGGGTAGTTGGTGGTGGGAGATTTTCTTGATAAGCTTCGTGTCGCACACTTGGAATATGCTGAACTTAAATACTAAGTTTGGTATTTAACCAACTTTTTATTTTTGAGCTATGCTGCCCAAACACACACTTGGACATGTTTCTAAAAAGTTTTTTTTTTTTCTACACGTAGTATGTGCATAGTGTATAGAGGAAGTTCCATCAAATTGTATTGGTTTTCTCAAAATGACTCGAAGGAGTTTAATTAAAATCTCTTATATTTAAGATATTTACATGACAAATAAAATGTATTTCTTGAATTTTCTGGGAATAGCCTCTGAAGACCTCTTTATCCTGGATGATTTTTATTGAATTTTGCATAACTGGTAAACCGTAAGAGATAGACAAAAACTTACTACACAAAAAATGTTAACCTCGCTAAAACACACAAGTTATATCATATACATTTTTTTCGTGGAGTTGGCCATTTTCGAGATATTCCTTGTTATTGATTTCAGCTTTAAAATACTTCAAACTTTTCTCATACGAAAGTGTATTCCCTTCTACATATAAGGAACCAAGTAATACGGACCATTCCTGCTAATGTTTATGTCGCTTGGCATGAAGTAGATAGAAGAATAAACTTATTAACAGGGATGTACAGCATGTCATATGAATGGAGCTCATCTGATTTTAATTCAAAGGACCTCAAAACATCCGGTGAAATCTCGGTATGAATTTTTGGATGGACTACAATACCTTCTCTATCCACTTTGTAAATTGTACATACCGGCTAGAAAAAGTAAAAGGAACTGTGAACAAGATTGGGGTTAATATTTGGGGCAAGGTTCTTAGTTAACATATATTTTTCTCTGTGGTCCCAAACTTGGGCGTTTGCTATGAGATAACTCATATTAATTGTACTTCATTTATAAAGCGGCCTGAACATAAATGCCCTAGTCTGCGCTTCAAACTCTTCTCTTACAAAAACTGATGTTCTCCTAGTCATGGAAAATCTACGAATTACGTTCACAGTAAAAATTCAGAACCATTTCGCCGGCTCTTATTCATCTGGTTCTTTTCTAGGTCAGGATAAGCCCCGGGAGTGGGGTATAAATCGCATCCCTTCCGCCCTGACCGGCATCGAACCATTGCATGGGGAGCAAATATTAGGAAAATAGAGACGTTGGGAATATTATGAGCAAACTTCCTGATGCCCATCTTTTAAATAAATCAATTCAACAATTTATCTCCATTCGCTGCAACGCAGTTGTAATCACGCCTGAAATTACTAATAACGTTTGGCCCTGTATTGGCTTCTATAGGTGTTAAAAAGTAAATAAAAACTCCATACCTTTTACTTTCTCTACACGTACTATATACACAATGTATAGAGAAGGTATTGTATTGCACCCAAAAATTTGATACCGAGATTTCACCGGAAATACATGTTTTGGGACCCCTGAATCCGCCCCCAAAAAAGCATTTTAGAAAAATGTCCGTAGGTGTGCCTGTGCGCAGCATAGCTCAAAAGCGTTAAACAACAAATTTGATATTTAAATTCAGTACCTCCCAAGGATTTGACACAAAGATTTTAAAGAAAATCCCCCCAACTCCAACTATCCTTTACATGTGAACATGGTAAAAACCCCTTTGCATGGTAAAAAATTCGAAATTTTTTATTTTCTAAAAAATGGCTAACGATTTAGAATAAAATCTCTTACATTTAAGACATTTACACGACAAATAAAATTATCTTGAATTTTCTGGAAATAGCCTCTAAAGTCCTCTTTTTTTTTTTTTTTTTTTTTATCTTGCATAACTAGTAAACCGTAAGAGATAAACAAAAACCTACTGCACAAAAGTTGTAGAGATCCTTAAAACACAATTTATGTCATTCATTTTTTCCCTGGAGTTGACAGTTTGCGAGATATTCCTTGTTATTAGTTTCAGTTTTAAAATACTTAAACTGGCCATGCAAAGAAACGGATTTCAATCCCAACCACATGGTAAAGCAGGTGACAGTCGGTTTAGTTTATTCCCGTATTTTCCTTCTACTTATAAGGAAGCAATAAGATTGTTTTGTTAACGTTTATCTTGATTAACACGAAGTAGATAGAAAAAAGCTTATAAACAATAATTTGTTACAGAGATGTAGAGAAAGTCATGTGAATGAAACACACAAGATTTTTCTTCATGTTATGGCCAACCTGTTACCGGATTATTGCCGCCAAGCCCTACCCTGCTTTTGATTAGTATTCCCGATAAAATAATGATTTTGCTCAGGTAGCTTTAGCTTTAAGGCCTCCCCTGGCACACCCTTCGCATATTCATCTCCCGATAGTCTGAAACACCACCATACCAAAGGGCGCCTCGGCTGAGAAATTGATTGCAATTTACGACAAGAGAAGTCGCGAACTAATACTACTATAATATTTATTTTATTATTTAAATTGATTTTTTATTTATGAACGCTCTTTAACTATCTGAAAGACCACTGAGTTTTGCTTAGAGGCCTCTTTTACAGCCTTGAGGTTCTTTTAAATGCCGTAAATTTATAACAGGAGACCAATGGCTTTATTTTCCTTCCGAAGGAAGCCATGCGATTTACACCCGAAAAAAATGCATCCCCCTCCACAGGGTTTGAACCCGCGATCTTGGGATAACCTACTGCCTCCTACACCACGGATGACGAAATAGAAGAGAAAAACAGAATAATGATAATAAAGAGAACCTTTTGTCTAGGTTGCGTTTATGCCGGGTCCCGATTTTGGTTAATTTTTTAATGGAAAGTAACCTCTCTTATCGATGAGCACATTTGATTTTTAAAACACTTCACTATACGTATAGTTTGTATTCATAATAGAACAATGTATTGCGAAAAATGTTTTTACGTTTCTGGGAATAACATGTAACGGAAAGTTGTAGTTGCTCCAAAGTCATTATGCCTAATAATGCGAAAATTATTTCATTCCAATACATATAAATTACTAGGTTTTAGCACCTGAGACAAGACACTGCTCCGCTCACCCCCCCCCCCCCACCACAAAATAAAGAAAAAAAAAATTATAGTTAATAATACTAATAATTTTAATCCTATAGTCATCGAAAAGGGCGAGGTTTTGAATTGTTGCAACATCGAACTGTTTCATTTTTATTTTTTATGAAACACGCTCATATATACTTCCTAACTTCCAGACACTATGGAAAGTAGGGAATGATTCCGTTAAAAATACCTCGCTCCAGCCGGAAACCGAAATCGGAATCTTTAGGTACACAATAATTATGCCTTCAACATGTTATTCAAATACTGCAGTGTGTGCAGATACATTAGTATATCTGAATAAATTTTGTTTTAATTCTACAGATATAGTTAAGTTGTCGGATGCCAAAATCTTACTGTATTTCCTCTGCATTCTGTAGTAAAGTCCAATTGCCAGAGTGCGCTAATAATTGCATAAATAGTATACACATATCAGAAATTATCAATAGGAATTATTACAACTGAGAGGTGGTGTGTGTATTTTTTTTAAGCTTAACGTCCTTTAACCTGGTTGGTCACATCGGAAGATGAATGAAATTGGTGAAATGATGCTTATAATGATCTCGGGGTTCATGGAGCTTAAAGTTACTTGACATTCGCCTTCTCAGGATAAGGAAAACCCCCCAAAAAACCTTATCCGGATAACTCACCTAAGCGAGATTCGAACTCGCGACCTGTTGAATGTGCGGCAGGCACGCTACCACGATACTATCCGGTCGGGCTAAGAAGATTTCCAAAATGTCTTAACTGCTGCCTAGGGATCTCCAAATTCATCGGTTTGATCTCTAACATTGCGATTAAGATTTCTGTACTGCATGAAATTTGAGATCCTTATATTATTATTAAATGCTTACGGGACCAAAGAGAATGTACAAAGGTTTAAACCCTTGATTACGAAAATTAGTCAAACATTTGCTAAATGGGGCTGTAGGGCATTTGTATAATTTAAAAGACTGTCCAAAGAAGGTTATGAAAATCACAACAAATGTTGCATACTCATTTCAATGGATTTTTCG
Source organism: Hymenopus coronatus (assembly GCA_030762935.1). Lineage (NCBI taxonomy): Eukaryota > Metazoa > Arthropoda > Insecta > Mantodea > Hymenopodidae > Hymenopus > Hymenopus coronatus. The sequence goes on along the minus strand of CM060892.1, from coordinate 57,975,722 downwards.
TCCGTTATTAGGGTTTACGAAACTGGCATAGTGAAAATGATTCACTACCTTCTGTATCACTTAACATCAAACAAAGGTTTAACAGTTATTTCTGGAAAATGCCAGCATAAATATCACCTTTCTTCTACTCAAACATGTCTCTCCAGAAAAATAGTTTGCAGCGTCCATACTAATGACCCCCTGCCACGCTAATCGATGTATTTCCAGGAACCTATAAAATGGTCTCATTATTTGGTTCACTAGTCTGGACGGTGGATCTGTTAGATATGGTACATGATTGAACGGACCGATATATTTCCACAACTGTGTGGCACTTATGAAGGTCAAGAGTTGTTCCGATGTATTATGCATGTAAATGTATGCTATACAGACTTAATTTTGATTTGTTGCTAACCACCGGTGTTAGCCCGTTGCTCACGGTCAAATCTTGTTTCATCAAACTTCAAAGTTGAACGTCAACATCGCCAAGAGGAACCATGGACTTCATCACCATTTCTGAACGTTCAGAATCTTAACCCCCCCCCCAAGTCATTAGCTCATACTATAGTTATAATAAATGTAGCCCGCAACATTTTGAGTTCACATCGCGGTGACCAAACATTCCAGAATATAAAAGAGAGAAAAACCGAGTGTTCCATTCACATGACTTTCTCTATCTGTTCTGCAAACACTATTCTTATAAGAGTTTTCTTTTATCTTAAATGCTAATCAAGATAAATATTACCAGAGATGGTCCACTTAACTTCTTATAGAAGGGAAATAAGGGAATACTTATTAAAGCGACAGTCAAATCTTTTAAAAGCTATCGCTATGCGATTGTGATTGAAATTAGATTCTCTTTACATTGCCAGGAGTAAAATGAAATAGTTAAGAGACAGAGGAAGGCCTCCCATTTGAGAAAAATTTAAGTATTTTAAAATTAAATCAACAATGGAATATTTCTGATGTGGTTAGCTAAAAAAGAAAAAAATGTATATACTACTGTGTTTTAACGAGACCTACATTTTTTGTGAAGTTTTTGTCTTCTCTCTTACGGTCTACCAGCTATGCAAGTCATTCAGAATGAAGAAAACTTCAGGGGCTATTCCCAAGATATTCAGGATATACATTTTATATGCCATGCAAACATCTTTAATATAAGGCATTTTATTCAAAATCTTTTTAGAAAATTTAAAATGTCGAAAAGTGTTCCATGTAAAGGTTAGTTTGGGGTGCGGCATTTTTCTAAAAAAAAAACACCCGTGTCCATCCTTGTAAGATACTAAACTTAGATATCGAGTTTTGCATTACGCATAGTCGTTTTCTAAAAAAAAAAATATATTTTCCGTGATCTCGATATCGAATTTTGGGTAGAATACAGCATGCTCCCTACCTATGTACGTTATACTTATGGGTTAGAGAAAGCAAAAACTGGAACCCAGGGTTTCAAGTGCACCCGCAAGCTTTTCAAGATAAAATCCAGGTATAAACAATAAATAAAAAAGGTGAGAGTAGTAGTAGTAGTAGTAGTAGTAGTAGTAGTAGTAGTAGTAGTAGTAGTAGTAGTAGTAGAAGAAGAAGAAGTAGTGGTAGTAGAAATTTAGTATCTACCAAAGGTGCGACACGAAGATTTTTAAAAACTACCCTTTACATGAAAAATATTTTATATTTGTATTTTTCTCAAAAATGGCTTTAACAATTTTTATTAAAGTATTGTATATTAAAGAAATGTACATGACAAAATGTATTTCTTGAATTTTCTGGGAATGTTTTGAAGACCTCTTTATTGTGGATGAATTTTTCATAACTGGTAGACCATAAGAGATAGACAAAAACTTACAATAGAAAAAAATGTAGATCTCGTTTAAACAATGTCATTACACTTTTTAAAGAGTTAACCGTTTCCGAGATATTCCTGTTATTGGTTTCAATTTTAAACTACTCAAAACTTTTCTGAACCGGTAAGTCATCTTTCGTTTCATCTCGTGTTATTCCTGAACAGAATGGCAATATTCACACAGCAACCAGCTTTTAAAAGATTTGACTCTCGCTTTAGCCAAGTGCACTCTCTTTTATTTCCCTCCTACTTATAAGGATAGTTCTGCTAATGTTTATCTATATTCACATGCTGTAGATAAATAATTTCTTTACAATCATTTGTGCAATAGGTAGAGAAAGTCATATGAATGGAACAAATCTGATTTTTAATACTATTAACTATATTCTATTTTAACGCCTTTTCTTTATAATTGGTAGAACTTTTTGTAATTTATATTTGTATACAAATTATGAAGAGCTCTGTCGTTTTGAAATGCCTGGGCATAGGAACAGAAAAGTTAATGAAAGCGTTGTCCCTTAATAGTGAAGTAATCTAAAATCACCAACACAATTCTTCTTTTGGTCGGACGCGTATATGCTCGTCCAGAAATTAGATTTGGGAAATATCGCCATTTTTATTTTTTAGCTTAACTTTTTTAACCTAGTTGATCATGTCGGACGATGAATGAAATTGGTGAAATGATGCTCAAATGATCTCGGGGTCCATGGAGCTTAAAGTTACTCGAAATTCGTCAGCTCAGGACAAGGGAAAACCCCGAAAGAAAGAAAAAACCTTATCCAGGTAAGTCACACTAAGCAAGATTCGACACTAATATCGACACTGTTTGAATGCTTTGTTTAAGGCAAGCTTACAGAATGCTTAAATTATCTTAGAAACTAAATGGAATGTGTTAGTGCGTGAACAAGCCCATTGTTTTCGTGGTCATGATCTAGTTTCTATGTCGGTCAACCGATGCATGAACATGGAACAACGATGGAACCACAAGAAAAGGCCTATCATTTTATTTGGGCCTCATGCACTCTTTATGTCGGTCTGGGGATTCAATTGTTTTGGCGTTGGCTTTTCTAATCCTAAGGTCGCCCAGACCGATGGTTTTTAAATGAGCTTAAAAGCAACAGCCCCAGATCTGCAGATTCGCTCGCATGTAAAAGATCTCCTGCGGGACGAAATTCCGGCACACCGTCGGCGCTGATACCTGGGCAGTTGACAACGTCGTTAACAAACAATTCCACTCTTATGTCGTATGCATTTGCAAAGGATTAAAACAAGCAGTAAAATCATATAAGTAACACTCAGCGCCGTGGCGGTACTTAACCTTAATGACTTCAAACTAGAGATGAAACAGTGTGATGCGGGGGAAGGCCTGCTCGGTTAGCTGGTCGCACAATCGAGAGTGGTTTGCGGATATCTTAAGAGGAAGGTCTAACTTCCAAATCAATCCCATGCCGCCAGCACCCCTTAACGGGCAGACAAGGGAGGAAGAACGCACGCACGATCGATATGGGGAGGGCTCGAGGTCAACGCACCCAAAAGCAAGACACGCGGCGAGCACATGGGTAAGGTGTGCAAGCCACGTTGTTTCAAGGACGAACTTTGTCCGGTCAACATAGCTTCATTTTATTCTCAAAGATCTGACTAGTATTATCAAAATTACATATCAACTATATAATACTTTTTATCTCCATATGTGGAAGTGATACTGACATAGCTTCGTTAAAATTCACTATATACTTCCCGTTCAAATATCACTTCGAAATTTTATGGCGGTTGTCGAGATAAAAGGCTATTCCTTCCAATACGTTCAACAGTATTCATTCGCATTCCTGGTGTTAAATTCTCCCAAACGCATTTTACGGGGAAAGGCCTGCGTTGTTGAGCAGATGAGCACGTTCTATTTTTTCTCAAACAGCCAATTTGGAAAAACCGTTGTAAACTTCCTCTAGCGTCAAGGCTGCTAAAGCTCAAGCTTGATTACAAAATGGCTGCTTCTCGATCAGCTGACTGGATACAGATACTTATCTAACACGATTATAAAAATGACAAATACTAACTTCCGGACTTAGTATTCTAGTCAGAATGATGAAATAAAACCATAGGGGTGTACTAACTCACCAAATAATTGTGTTTATGAAAAAAGCCCACTTCTTGTACTGTAGTATTATCAACTTATCAGTGGTGAAGACTGCAACCAAGTTTTGGGCTAGTTTTGTTTCACTTGGCAAATTATGAACACATTTTTGTTCTGGGTTTAATGAAAGTTATCCTTAACAATGTAAATAATTTCAATATATACAGATGATAATAATAATAAAAATAATAATAATAATATAATAAATATAATTTTTGTAATTACTCATTAACTAGACCTTTCATTCAAACATATATATTGTAAAATAATCACCTCAATCTATCTTTGAAATAGTTAATCTGAATTTGTGTCCATTATGCAAATTACAAATCCCTATCTTCAATAACAAAAATCATTAGATGGTTATATTGAACACACATAGTTTTCCTTTACCTGTGCTTCACATGGCAATAGAGAAAACCTGAGAGGTTTAGTGTAGTGACTTCCTCATTCTCGTTTCATCCCACTAATAAGCCCCTTACATGTCAATCAGTCATGTTACTTCTGGCTGAGAAGACAGACTTACAATACATTGCAAACAGCCAACAGATTAGGAATAAATTCTTTGTTATTTATAAACTTTAATATAAATTCTTTCCTGACAAATTTGTTGGGCTTTGCAGCTATCCTAGCTAGTCCACAGAATATGCCCCTGGATATTATCAGTCTAACATTTATTTTGTTATCCACAAAATGTGCTGTTTTTATATTATTATATTATATTTATTCAAATATCTCTGAAAAATGTGGACAAAGCCAATGATAGAACTACTTTTGTTTCCACCAAAAAGTGTTGTCAAAATTTCCAGTAGAATGTTGTAATTAAATTATATGGTAAGGAATAGTTAATGAGAAAGTTTTATTTTTCAGTGCAGCAAATTCAACAGCACATTTTTATATGAACCAAAGAAGAAGCAACAGAAGCAAGGTGCGTAGTATTAATAAATGCCCTTTATCATGCATGGCATATAATTTTCAAGAACATTAAATAAAAACAATTAACTAAACAATAACTGCAGAAAATCATCTCAATAAAATAATAAAGTAAAAACCAGTCAAATAAACACACAGCAATTGATTGTTAACAGAAAGAAAAAACAATTACAATGTGTGTCATTTTTTTTCAAGATTTTTGAAAACTGCATCAAGTTTTACTTTTTTGTGTATAGTATTAATACAATTATTTATTATTTTAGTAATTATTTTAATTTTTTAAAATGTGAAATTGAAATAAAAATTGGTTTTGATTTGATGGTGGGGGAAGAAGACAGTCAGCAGGAATTATCAACTGAGCCTCCTCATCAGTTTTATGACTTCAATACTTTATTTCTCCAATTTAAATGTCTGAGACACTTTTAGAAACATTAAAAATTTCTCTACTTGATGCCCGAGTTTGGATCTAGGTTAGGTCAAGTATATGGATAAGACTTCATCAGGGTTTTCTCTTTGTCAAGCTCCATGGACCAGGCCCCATGTGAGCATCACTTCAAAGATTTCATTTATTGTTCGATATGACCTATCAGATTAAAGAGCTATTATCATTTATTTTTTCTACATCCATAATGAAAACATTCTTTCCATTAATTTGGCTGGCTGCTGCAATTTATTAAACCAAGATGAATACTTTCTATAAGTAACTAGAAAAAGCAGTGTACCCAAGCTGGAAAATGCTTTTATGCATTTTACATAGCAAATCAAACAAAACAGTTCCTAAGTATAGCTTACAAAGAGCAACAGAATTTTAAAAAAAAAAATCTGAAGCGTTTCATTCACATAACTTTTTCTAGCTAGCCATATACAAACTATTCTTACAAAACTTTTATCTACATTATGTTAATCAAGATAAATTGTCTCACTACTTGCTTCTTTCTAAGCAGAAGGAAAATAAAGGGATAAACTAGGCTAAAGTGGCAGTCAAATCTTTTAAAATCACTGCATGAAAATTGAAGTTTGGTTCGCTTTATATTGCCAGAAAAACAAAAAAGAGATGAAACAGCAGGTGACTGCACTTCAGAAACTAATGTAGTTTAAGACAGAAACCAATAACCAGGAATGTCGCTGAAATGATCAACTCTACAACAAAAATGTTGATGTCATATACAAAGGGCAGTTTGGGGTGGGGGGATTTTCTTGAAAATATTTGTGACGCATCCTTGATAACTACAATTTAAATTTCAAGTCGGCACACTCACACGCAAAACACTTTTCTGCAATATAAACCTTGGTATCAAGTTTTTGGGTGGAATACAATACCTTCTCTACACACTATATATATATATATATATATATATATATATATATATATATATATATATATATATATATATATAGCACAAGTAGAGAAATTAACCTGAAAATTCTATTAGCTATATTTAATTCACATTAGTCTGTAGTGATAACATGCAGAACTGAAATATATTGAAACTTATTCCACCCCCATCTTTACTGATTGTCAGCATAAGGAATATTCATTTCCTTCACATTTTAGAACATGTCAATGAGCTCAGTTCTTTAATCTTTTATTGTGTATTGAAGTCTATGAGACCACTTCTTTAATAGATTATTGTGGTTTAAATGTGTTCCTTCTGAAAATTTAATTTTGACTCTTCTAGGTTAGTCATAAATTCACCTATGGAATTGGGGCTGTCATACATTCTCTTCGGGAATGTAAGTAAATATCTAAAATTCTACTCTGGTCTTCTGATTACATAAGCTACAATCTTTCAATCTTTTCCTACACAATTTTCTCTCTCTCTCTGTCTCTCTCTCTCTCTCAGATGATTTGAAGGATAGCATGTGGAAATAGACAGGTAATTCCATTATAAAATGACCAAATAATATTTTTTGACTTAAACCCCAGACAATGGGTTGCTTTACAGCATATTTGACAAAACTGTAAATGTGAGAAGAATGGTTATAGTGAGTGTGACAGAAGTGTTTTAAGAGTAAACATCTGACCAAAGGTGACAGCCTAAATTCAGTTTTGAGTTATGATTTTGGTGATCAAGTAAGAGAAAACATGCCTACCTCAAAGGGCATGTTATTTTGTGATCTTTGATTATTCATAAGGTTTTGTTCACATTTTTTCTTTAATTTTTGTGTTACTGAAAAAGTTAACATAAAATGAATAAACAAGTTTTCTTTATGGGTGGTTTTTAACTGCTGTGGTTCTCAGCGTCCATTCTATATTGGGCATGAAAGAATACTTAATTATGTACTGAGGCCTATTTAACAGGCTTGAGATTCTTTTAGATGTCATATGTCATAAATCTAACACATGGGACCATTTGCTTTACTTCCCTTCCAAAGGAAGTCAAGCTAAGGATTTTTGTGCCCCAAAAAAAGCCATTGCCTTCTGCCGGGTGTGAACCCACAACCTTAGGAACCAGAAGTTCCCCCAGAACCACGGTGGATGACATCATTCAATTCAATGCATATAAAAATGCAGTTCTACAAAAGTATATTCTGCTGAAGTTTTAAGTTTAATCTGTGTACAAATAATAAACAGAAAATTATGCCCAAATTTTTATTTTGACATCAATACCTTCTCTTTTGTCTCCTGCCAACTTCATGAAATTGAAACCTATAACATATTCCCTCATCCAGCAAAGTGCAAAAATGTTTCGAAAACATAACATTTAAGAGTTTGCATATAAAACAAATGGGAATTCTACTTTATAAAACTTGTTTGTCACACATTCTGAAATTTTCCCAGTGCCACAATAAACACACCCCAATGCAAAGAACATCACTTTTTAGAGTATACACACATTTTTAGTGCCTATTTTACACTTCATAACACAAACTGAGAAAGAATTAGATTCTAGCAGGAGCCATTCAACCTCACCTTTGCATCAAGAAGATTCTACTATGTTGGGAAAAGGTGGTCTCTGTAAAATTACCCTGTGCAAAACAGCTTGTGGAATTAAACCAATTTAGATAATGTAGAAGCATTTAGAGAACTCTAAAGTGAGAAAACAAGAAAGAAGTAGAAAATGCTACAATAAATTAGTGAAAGTCAATACATATTTCCATGGACTTATTCCAATCCTGTGTTAAATTGAAGTTCCATGTGTAGTTCTAAAGAAATTAGTGGTTGTAATAAGACAAACAAATAACATAGGATGACAATGACATTGGTGAAAACTATGTTTTCAAACATGTTCACAACAAATAAGGTTCTTTTGATAGCAGTAAAATATGTGATTTAGCTTACACATTGACATTTCCAAACCACAACTTGCATCCAGTGATCGATGCAAATGTATATATTGTGACTACATGCCGAATGTACTTCCATACCCTGCCATCCTGAATCGCTTCACATGCATGAACAGCTTGATTTCAATCACTTATTGCTGACTGTTCCAGACATGACAAAATAAGAGCTGGTAGTTTACATCAAAGGGAGACATTTTCATGTATGGGTAAAGAGGTCATACCTGTGTGTAATATACACATGCCAACAATGACCTTTACTTCTGGAAATTTCTTACGTCATTGAGTGGTATATAAACGAGCTGGCAGACTCACAGAGTTTCAGTTTCAACTTTGAACTTGGAGTAAGTAGTTGCAGTATAGAGACAGTAGAAGCAGCAGAAGCAAATATTGTAGCGACAAGATATAAATTGTGTTACAGCAGTCAAAAGGTCTCTTAGGATTTAACCCTTCAGGGCGCAAATTATTACTGCATATAGCACTCTGATTCTAATTCCTTAATATAATTACTACTAATGATATGTGATTATCATTAAAGTGAAACATAATGAAATGGCCATCCATTCAAAGCCAAGCCAAACATCATGAGTTCAAATTTTAGCAACTGCAGTTAAATATGCCCAAGGTAAAAGATCAGGTGGGCTCATGTAAAATCAGTGTGATAGCATGCATGATGGGGTTATATTTATTGCAGTTGCATGGATTTTGTTTTTTATTGTTAAAAGCCAGTATAACAAAGCACACTTCAAAAAACACTAACCTCTTAATATGCAATTTGTATTTCTGCATAGCAGCGCATTTAAAGGTTGTCATGGCCCTCCATAGTGTAATGGTTACCATGCTAACTTTATACACTCAAGGTCGCGGATTCAAACCTGGCGGAGGACAATGGATATTTTCGGGCATAAAAATCCTTAGCATGGCTTCCTTCAGAAGGAAAATAAAGCTGTTGGTCCCGTGTTGTAGAAGAACCTCAAGCCTGATGGAGAGGCATCACAGCAAAATTAAGTGATCTTTCATGCCCAGTATAGAATGGGATGCTGAGAACCACAGCAGTTAAAGAGCGTCCATAAATAAATTCCATTTAATTTCATTTTAAAAGTTGTCAGTAATAGATCATTCTCCATAGGGTATTAAATTACAGTCAGAAAATTATGAGGAACTGGCCTGTATTACTCCACCAAAAGTGATTCTGTGCATTATATAATGTGCTGGTTATTCACAGCAGCAGGTCAATATTTTGTTCATTATACATTGTGGCAAGAGGTATGCAACTAGGAAGAGCTACCAATAAACACTATATGTCACGAAACTAGTATTGTCCATTTAAATAGGGTATTTGTATTGCACCTAGTGAAGTGTGAACATAAAGATGTGCATATGAAGTCCAAATTTAGAAAAGATTGTTAACACAAATCCTTGGGTGTGTCATTAACATTAACACTAATTTTATCAACAAGCAATTTTGCACTTTGAGGATATACAGAAGAAGTAGAGCAAGAAAGTAACAGCAACTTTTTTTTTCTTTTCAGCTATAAATAAACTGTCAAATTTGAACTTAATTGCAAGATTTGATAAAAAGGCCAAAAGGAATTGTGAAAGTATTAGTCCACAATTAGTTGAAAAGAACTTTATATATATATATAAAAAAAAAGGTTGAAATGGAAATTGTTAGGCATACAATTTGCACCTTTTTCTTGGTAATGATGGCAGTATAAAAGGATTGACTGAATCAGGTGTTTAGATATGCACCTGTTTCCTAAGAGCATCTGCCAGATCCCATGAAGCAAAAACAAAGGAAAACCTTTTTTTTAGCTTCAAAGAAACAGATCAAAGTACATTTGGTTTACCAATCAGTATTTTGAATGCAATGAATGAAAGGGAATTGTAAGTGAATAATACTGTGGTCAAAAGTACAATGGGCAGCTATAACTCAGGTATTTAAATGGTGTTAAAAGCCTCTACACACTGGCCAATTTATGAGGTTGGGTTGCTGGCTGGTTTGCCTACACAATTTCTAGACACCCCATGAGGAGGGTTGTCTGGCTGATATCCCATTTGTAAAGTGTGAAATTGTCGGTGCAAACAGCTTTATTATGTTAAAAACACTTGTTGAAGCAATATTGATATGTGTTTTGTATTATAATTTTAGATTACATTGTTTTAATTATAACAATTAAACTGTATTAAAAGTTGCAATGATTTGCCATTATCAATTTCTATAGACTCTTGTCAATAGCCCAGAATTTCTGGTATTGTTTTAGAAACAGCTGTGGTGACACATAACTTGTTCCAGTTTCTAAAAATCTGTCTCTATTAATATTGCTTATTTTACTTTCAAAAGAATTTACTTGTGAAGATATTTGAAAACATAAATTTTGCCAATGGCATTGTCACTGATATTTGTTTTATTCTAATTATAGCCCAGAATTTCTGGTATTGTTTTAGAAACAGCTGTGGTGACACATAACTTGTTCCAGTTTCTAAAAATCTGTCTCTATTAATATTGCTTATTTTACTTTCAAAAGAATTTACTTGTGAAGATATTTGAAAACATAAATTTTGCCAATGGCATTGTCACTGATATTTGTTTTATTCTAATTAAAACCACTATTTCTTTTGAATTATACATGGAACTTTCACTTAACACAACACTGGAATAAGTGCATGGAAATATGTACAGACTCTCACTAATTTATTTGTATCATTTTCCAGTTCGTTCTTATTTTTTAGCTTTAAAGTTTTGCTAAATGCTATCACATTATCCTAGTTGGTTTAATTTCACAAGTTGTTTAGCAAGTTTTTAGCTGTATCAGTTTCTGCTGAATGCTCCAAAGTTTGAAAATTGACAATTTTAACGAGATACACAAAATTTGATGATATTGCCGTTTTGTACAGGATAACTTTCCAGAGACAACCTTTTCTAAACATAGTAGAACCTTTTTGATGCAAACATAAGGTTGAACAGCACCTGCTAGAATCTAATTCTTTATCAGTTTATGTTAATGAACTGTACCTTTTCTCCACCCCAGTATGAGGCTGAAGATGCTGTCATCTCTGTAATTGAAAAAGCTATGCTCAACGTGTTAATCAACATATCTTATGGCTATAAGACTGATGTATAATGCATACCTAGATGTAATGAACGGTTACAATGAGGCAGCTTTAAAAAGCAAATTTAAATTTGTATTGTAAAACTGAATTCGTTTTTTAAATGGTACAGCATGAAAAAATACAACTAAAACCCTGCATTCTCAAACTCTCCTGGCAGAAAATATTGAACTCTCAGACATTGCATCTGCTCAAAAATGCAGCTGTTATATTGCCTAGCTATAGAAGTAAAGTTTTCAGCTGTATTATTTTCTGCTGAATAGGATATTGCCCGTAAGTGTGAACATTGTCAATTTCAACAAGATACACAACATTTTGATGATTTTTTGAGAACAAATAGTTAATGGATCCTTCTGCACATTTAGAATGTTTGTTTTTAATATAAAGTTAGCTTCTGTAAGAGAGACTAGAACAGCATGAAGGAATTAATAATGTGAATACCTATTTCAGGATTCTTATCCCAAACTTCTGTCCTGAACTTCGATGACATTTAATGGTAACACAATTTATCTCCAATGAAGATGACTCTCGTCAAGTGAACATACAAAACAAATTCAAAGTTTCAGAAATTCACATCATCTACATTAGCTTTAGTTTTATCCATAAGTAATTATTCTAGAGCACACTTGCCTGTGCACACAGCAATATGTTTGTACCTTAATTTGACAGTAACTAATAAAACAAACAAAATTACATGTAAATGCCACAGGACAGGCCTTAGAATTCTAAGCATAACAAGTAAAACAGCAAGAGGTGCCTGGCAGCCCAAAAAGCTCAGCATGCAGCCAAAATATATACATTTGGAATTAAGTCTTTGAAATATAAGTAGGTACTTACTCTGTTAATGCAACCTGTAGTATTTATTTACCAGCTTTAAATAACATGTTTGGAATGTGTTATTGCACTTTCTTACTCTCTCTACTATGTATAGTAAGTAGGGGAAGTATTATATTAATCCAAAAATTTTATGTTCAGATTTCACTGGAGTTATATATTTAGGGTATCAGAACCTTCCCTCCCACAAACACAAAAAACAAAACAAAAAATGGAGAGGCCCCTGTTTTTCTGTGAAAAGCAGAACTCAAAAAGCAAAAGTCACTTATAAACCAAAGTAAAGGATGCAACACAAACATTAACAAGAATATCCCCCACCCTACTATCCTTTATATGGAAACTTTATAAAAATGTTGATTTCCTCAAAAAGGGCTCTTAAAAGATTTTGATTAAATACTGTATGTTTAAGATATCTTCATGACAAATGCAATGTATATCATGAATTATCTTGGAATGTTCTCTGTAGTTCTCTCATTCTGAATTACTTTCGCATTAACTAGTAAACATAAGAGATAAGGACAATCACTTAGCACAATAAATGTAGATCTTGTTCAAGCACACAATATGTTAAGTTAACCATTTTAGAGATATTCATTGTTGCTGTTCTGAATTTTCAAACATTTGTTCTTTTCTTAAGTAAGCAGTCAATATTCATTTCTCTCTCGGTAATGCAAAAGGAACAGAATTTCAAAGTCTTCACATGGTGACCAGCTCTTAAAAGATTTTACTATCAGTTAAAGCAACTGCATTCCCCAATCCTGTTGTACGAAATATGCAAAAAGTTTCTACAAATGTTTATCTTGATTAATATGAAGAATTAGTGTTTATAAGAATAGTTTTCACAAGAGTGAATAGAGGAGGCCATGTGCATGCTCACATCAGATATTTTAGAATCTGACCCAGGACTCTGTTAAGTAGTATTAAACTACAAAATGTACATTACAAAGGGGGCCTCACTTAATACATAAGGGCAGGCCTAAGGGTACTTTGTAATCCCCACTGACCACGAGCAAGCATTAATCTTAGAACTTTACTTTTCCCTAGTATAGAAAAATATTATCTGTAAAACTGGATTATGACTATTTCTGTAATGGAAGAAATATTTGCTTGTTTTTATGCATTTTAGAATTCTGTTTATCTTAATTTCTTCTCCAATTTCTCAGATCACAAAAAATAACACCATCAGCTACCTTCATGTCATAAAATTGGAGACATTATTACACGGTATATCTGCATAGGTGTTCCTTATATGATAAACAAACCAACAATGCAAAGCTCAATTTATATAACCCACATCTTTTGCTTGAAAGAGAAGAGATAAAACTTGTTATTACTCCATTCAGAAAATAGGGATCAACTGAATCAAAAAATTATTCCCAACAAACTTTTTATAAACTTGTTAGACAACGGATTCCAACAATAATAATGAATTTAAATGATTATTCAATATTCTACAAATTAATATGAATATACTGAGAAAAAACTCACCATACACATCTAGGTACTCTTTTAAGCTTTCCATTGTATGTAACTAAGACAAACAGTTTCACAATCCTGAAAATGTAAAGAGAAATCAATGAATGTAAGAAGTTAAATTTTTTAATTTGAGGAATTGCAATCATGTTTGCTGCTATATTACTTAGCTACATTACTTTGAGGTACAAGTTTAAAATTCAGCATTCATTATTACTTTTATTTAAAATATCCCCCCCCCCTTTAAAAAACTTTATCTGGTTAACTTACCCTGAGATTCTAACTCGGGACCTCTTAAATGTGAGGCAGACATGCTACCACCAGACTACAGAGGTGAGCTATTTAAATTATATGCTGGCTTTGAAATTTCTCCCTTTTTTGAATTATATTGCAAAAAAAAATAGGTTAATGCCTTAGTACTTTCAAAAATGTATGAGTGGAAAATTAAAAACAACAGCAATGATGTCTCGAAAATGGTTAATGCCAAAAATAAAGACTGACCTTTAATGTAATCTATATTTTTATCTTCTCCACTAATTACTTACCTATAGTAAGCAGAGGATGTATCACATTACACCCAAAAGCTCTATACCAAGTTTTCATCAAAATGATTTTGATGCCCACTGAATTGTTTCTTGTTTTTGAAAAGTGTGTGTGTATGTGTGTGAACATCATAACTTAAAAACAAAGTCGCTTAAATACTTAACTTATACTAACTTCAGCTTCTTCTGAGGATGCGAAAGAAATATGTTCAAGAAAATCCCTCGCCTGAAACTACTCTTTATGCACAAAAAATGTCATTTTAACGTTTTTATTTTCTCAAAAATGTCTAATGATTTTAAAATATCATATGTTTAACATATTTGCATGACATATAAAAATTGTATATTTTGAATTTTCTGAAAATATTCTCTTCATTCTAAAAATTTCTGTATAATTGGTAAACTTGCTAAACAAAAAAATCTGATGTGCTACATTCAAATGATTTACTCTACCCTCTATTGTTTATTAGCGGGCATGCAAACTAGGATAATGAAAGCTTATTTTATCTTTCTAGTTCATTTTAATGATGATAAAACTTTGCAGAAAAAGATACATTAAACATTTTGTTAAAAGTTTTAAAAAAAATACTGATAATAAAATGTTTAAGAATTGAATTCTGTGCGCCCTTAAAAACGAGTTCTTCCATGCAATCTCAAGAAACATATGAAAATAAACAGGACTTATAAAGAATGCCAATGTATGGAATAGTTCAAACCATTAATAATAAATATTTCAGAAATAGCTTATGGAATCATGGAAGGGAAAAAAAAAAAAAAAAAAAAAAAAAAAAAAAAAAAAAAAAAAAAAAAAAAAAAAAATTGAAATAATTGTTTTAAAGGGATCATTCAAAGAGATCTACTGAATGATTTTATCTATCCCTTAACCAACAGTTATGCAAAATTATACAACATTCCTTCTGAATGAAGACAACTAACGTTACAGGCTTATCCCAAAAATACTCAACATTAATACTTTATTTTTCATGTGTCTTTAACATATCAATGACTATTGGATGTGGGGTGCTTTCTTGAAAATCTTTAGTTGCAGCTTTGATATTGAGTTCAGTATTTATCCGACTTTTCATTTTTGAGTAGTGGTAATTGTGTGCACACACACACACACACACACACACAATCTCCCCCCCCCCCCTCCCAAGGCCTCAAAGCATGGGTATCTGGTGAAATCTTGATATTGACCTTTTGGGTGGATGCAATACCATCTCTAACTGTTATGTATATGGTAGAGAAAGCAAAAAAAAACCCAGAATTTAATATTTTTTGAGATGTTAACTATTTATGATATTTTCTTTGTTATTGGTTTGAATTTTCAAACTTTGTTCAAGTGGTAAATTGCCATTTGTTTTTGCTCCTAGATGTGCAAAGAGCATCAAATCTCAAAGTCACAAAATAGCAATCTGCTTTTCAATTATCTATCGCTTCAGACTACAGTTTCCTCCTTATACCTTTAACAAATGGAGTAAATGTGTAGTGAAATTTATCTTGATTAACAAGAAATAAATTGAAGAAAAATGCTTTTATGAATTAATATGTAGACTGTGAATGCAATACATCTTTTTACTTTTTCTACTAGGCCACAGTAGTTAAGAGTATTACACTCTAGCAAAAAATTTGTTTTTGAGATTTGAGTGAAAACTCTTGAAATGGGAAAGGTTTTCAAATGTGTGTATGTATGAACAATGTCTGAAAAATACAAAACTTATCTTCCAAAGATAAGACACAAATATTTTCAACAATATCCTTCCATCCCAAGTTATCATTTACATGTCTTATTTTTTATACTTAAATCATTCATAAAATCTTTGTGCTGAATTATCTGTGAAGTCATCTTCATCTGTACAGCCAGTCAAATATTGTTTGGCCATTGTCAGAGTCAAAGCTCATTTCATGCTTCTAAACATGAACTAAGTTGCAGGCAGGTTTCTACAAATGATAATGTATTGTAACGACATTGCATGAGCACTTGTACTATTGACAAAAAACACTGATACAGTTGTTACCTGAAGTAAAATAGAATTTAACACTTTATGTATTAAAAACAGAAGTATAAATTAAGTGTTGGGTTTGGAAGGATTAAATGGAATACAGTGAAGGATTGTTTTTTAGCATGAAAGTGTATAAAAATCAACAGACTTCAAACTACCAAGCCAAATGTCCACACGGTTCAAGTCGCTAGAATTTGAATCAGAGATAGCGGATTGTGTGGGTTCGAATCTCGTAGTTTCTTTTGTTGCATAACCAACAACTAAGCAAACATTTTCAATAAAAGAGGGAATTTTGAATGATGTTAGCTTTATAATACATATTATGGCTACCTAAAGACCTATCCTTGTTGGTCTAAAAATAAATATATTTGTTTACGACATGCTTCCATCACTTTTACAAATTACAATAACAATTTCATCACAATTAGAAATTAAAATAAACAAACTACACAAAAATATAAATAAATAAAATATTAACAGCCAATCAAATATCCTTCATACTAAAAAACTTTATTAATTTGTCTTGGCTTGGAGTGCATTCAGCCAGCAAAAATAAGTGGTCTTTCTGCAAACCTCATGCATCTTTGACCCTGCCCCATAGCTTGACATGTCCTGGGAGGCAGGAATTTGAGTCTCCTTTATTTCCGCCTAAACGTTCTCTGGGTTTAGATCAGGTGACCTGAGAGGGTGAGGTATCAATGAGATATCCTCTGGCCCATCAAACTAAAGCTGAACTATTCTTGATTTATGGATGCTATGGTTGTTCTGCAGGAACAGGATTGTTTCATCAGGACACCTTTAATCTGAACATATGCTGCAATAGGTCAGACTGTTTAGAATCTTCCTTGTATTTGTTCAAGAGTACCAGGACCTTTGAATGAAATCCAGCCCCAACATGAAACACTTATCACTGAGAACACGAGTAGCTACATGTAGTTGATATCAGTGACCTAATGGTCTGTACACCACATTGTCCCATTATTAACATTGACACTTTGTCAGTGAAGATTACTTTCCATAATATGCAAGACGTCCACAGCATCTTGATCACTGAAGCTGTCTTTATGAACACTGATGTAGTTCCCTAGATCAACTGTTTACAGTGATTTCCAATGGTCCAAAAAGCCACAAGTTGCCTTTAATTCAGCTGCAGCTGAAAAAGACCTACTTTTGCATGAAGATAATCATCCCCCCCAATTAGAAAATCGTTTATGACCAGTGCTTTGTCACTTTCCTGCTTGTACCTGTTTCCTATATTGCTGAGACCAGCATCTTCCAGTTCATTCTGGTACGCCATGTCTATGAGTAGCTCAGCCAGCAAAAATGCTAATAGAGCAGTATGTCTAACATCTCAACAAAATATAATATATTCAACAGCATCCTTCAGCTCAGTAGCCATATCACACAGCCTACCTTTAGGATTGCTGTAGGGAACACTATAGTCTTATTTAAACGTGGTTTCATGCTGCCTCTGAAATCTGTTATCTGTATAGGCCTAGATCCGAAGAAGAACCTAAGTCACCTATTCAAAAGGATGGCCATTCTTTTTTTGAATATGTATGCTAATATTGCAGAGAGTGTATGTGTGTTTAATCTCAGAAACAAATTAACAGATTTTTAGTCATTCTTTCCCCCTATCTTTCCATTGGACATAGGCTATAAACATCTTCTTTCATTTCATTAATTACTAGATGACTTGCATTATACGAAAGCTTTATGATATTGAATAAATACAGTATTAATAGTGCACAAAAAGGTTTAAAAATTCATTCACTATAATTATCTAAAAAAAAAAAAAAATTATTCCACCATTCTGTGTTTCATTTTCAAAAGATACAGCTATACAATCTTTACAAAAGTTGACCTGTAGCTCAGTTGGTAGAGCAACTACCTACGGTGCAACGAAAGCCAGGCTCAATTCCCGGCTGGCGGGGTGTAGGGATTTTTCTGTAGCCCAGATTTTTCCGCAACTGCTCCAGAATTGAAAGTATGAATGTATGGGTCAAAATGAGTGTGACCTAATGATTAACATTAAAAATGAATAAAAACCTAATAACCACCGTACACAAGTTAATACCATTGCCAATAGACAATATGTTCCACAGTGAAATGCAGCCAATATGACAATGCAGGTAAAGGCGGTGTTGCTCGTTCCGCGCGTGCGGCCGTGTGTGTGTGGTGCGCATGCAGCATAACTTAAAAACAAAGTCAGTTAAATATCAAACTTGGTATTTACATTTAGCATCTACTAAGGATGTGACACTAACATTCTTAAGAAGATCCTCCAACCCATAACTAGCCTTCACTAGAAATTTTTTTCAAAAATTGTCATTTTCTAACAATTTTAAATAGAATACCATGTGGTCAAAATATTTTCATAAAAACTGAAATGTATATCAAGATTTTTTGGGAATTGTCACCGAAGTCTTCATTCTGTAAGAATTTTGCAAACTGAAACTTCAAGTGTAGATCTCATTAAAGCACAGAATTTGTTGATATTCGGCATCTTCCCTTCTGGTGATGCAAAGAGAATGAAACTACAGAGTACTATGTACATACATATTGTTGTTCACCCAGAAACTCCATTCTGTGATATCAAAATACATGTTTTGAGGCCCACTAAATAGGGAATTTTTAAAAAAAAAGTCAGCATAACAGTGGACAACATAATTAAAAATCTTAAAAGTCCATTAAATACCAAATTTGGTATTTGAGTTTATTATCTATCAAGGATATTGACACAAGATTTTCAAGAAAATCCCTCCACCCCAAACTGTCTTTCACATGGAAAAATTTTCAATTTTTTTTACTTTCTGAAACAATTTTGATTAAAATGTTAAAGGTACTGACAAAATGTAAATTGTGAACTTTCTATGAATAGACTCTGAAGCCATTGTTCTGGATGACTTCATAAATTGTAAATCGAAGGAGATAAGACAAAAAATCTGATGTGTTCCATTCACATCACTTTCTCTACATCTCTATAACAATTTATTGCTAAAAAACTTATTCTTCTATTTACTTCATGCTAATTGAGAAAAAATTAGCAGAAATGGTTTTATTACTTGCTTCCTTGGAAGTAGAAGGAAAATAAGGGAGTATCATTGACTAAAGTGATATAGTTAAATCATTTAAAAGCTGGTTGCAATGTCATTGAAGTTCCTTTCTAAGTTTTATGGTTTACCAGTTATGCATAATTCCACAAACGTCATCCGAATAAAGGTATCTTCAGAGGCTATTCCCAGAAAATACAAGATATAATTTTATTTGTTATGCAAATATCTTTAATTTACAATATTTTAATTAAAATCATTAAAAACCATTTTTGAGAAAATCAAACAATTTTTCCATGTAAAGGGGTAGTTGAGGACGGGGGGGATTTTCTTTAAAATCTTCATGTCATACCCTTGGAAGGTACTCCACTTAAATACAGTTTGGTATTTAAAACAGAATTTACATTTTTGAGCTATACTGCCCAGACACATGTGGACAACTTTTCAAAATGAATTTTTTTTGGATTCAGGGGGTCTCAAAACATTTACTTCCAGTGAAATCTCAGTATCAAATTTTTGGGTGCAATACAATACATTCTCTATACACTATGTACTTAGTATGTGTAGAGAAAGTAAAACTGTAAATGCTGTCAACACATACAATTTACGTCCCATACATTTTTGTTGTGTAGTTAACCATTTCAGAGATTGATTTCAATTTTATTATACTTTTCTCAAACAGGAAGTTGTTATCTATGATTCCATTGTTTTACTCCTGGCTATGCAAAGAGAACAGAATTTCAATGTCAATTGCATAACCTTACTTTTATAAAGTAGAGAGGAGAATAATTTTTTGAAAGAAATTTGTTTGCAAAACAGTAGAGAAATCATGTGAATGGAACATCTCAAACACTTTCATTTTTAACTTTTATACAAATAATATGCATTTGTTGAATTCAAGTTCAAACTTTGGAAACTAAGTTCTTAACAGATATCTTACACTTGTTAGAAATAATTTTAATTTCATAAGCCAGGTCATTCTTTTGTCGCAAGCAGTCTTTTTCAAGGTAGACTTCCATAACCATTGTCTAATATATTGGTGGCTGCTTTATCGTGTAGCTCATGTTTTGCTGACATTTCGCGCAACATGTCTTAGGCTTCTTCTCTGGGCTCTCAGAGAAGGAGCTCTTCATAAGTTGCATGAAAAGTTGGCTAAACATGAGCTATAACAAAACATGGCCAAAACCGGTAGAGCCATCAGTTGTCTTTTCCAAATTTATTTTTCACCAATTCCTTTTAAAACAAGTTAAAAATCAATATACTCTGACTGAAATTCTTGGGAAATGATACTGACCAGCTTCTAGCAACCATATAATTATATTTCTTGACCTTAAAGTGTTTCAACAATTGGAATTGCCATGTTTTAATGGTTTTGTTGAATGTAGGCTTTGAAAAAACAGCAAAAACCAATGATTTGCAGGATTTACGAAACAGTAACCAAATAAATAACTCTTTATTGAAATACTTCCTTCTGATTTCTTTCCTGATAAACTTGATAAGCTCCATATTAATGTTATTACCACAGTAACTTTTAGCACACTGCTGATGAGAGAGATGAGCACTTTTCCTGTGATATCACACACATAGTGTTAATAGTAAAAAGGATACCAAATTAAAAACCATTGTATGTAAAA
The DNA here is from genome assembly GCA_030762935.1 of Hymenopus coronatus. Lineage (NCBI taxonomy): Eukaryota > Metazoa > Arthropoda > Insecta > Mantodea > Hymenopodidae > Hymenopus > Hymenopus coronatus. The sequence continues at coordinate 57,954,907 of CM060892.1, read as the reverse complement.
TAAATTTTGTAGATGCATAATAAGTATCATGAAAAACTTCTACACGCTGACTGCTCTTTTACATAATTTGTATCTAACAAAAAGTTGGTGAAATTCAGCTTGGATTCCAGATATAACACTGAAAACTAAAAATTTGATTTAATCTGTATACAAGGTACTGACAAGAAATATTAATACAGAAACCAAATTATTTAAGTACCATGTGACATGGCTTTATCACTGTATTTTCAACAGTATTTTATTACGTAACTATGTTACACTCGCATGACTTTCTCTAGCTGCTCTACAGAACTCCTACAAAAGCTTATTCTTCTTTGTATACAATGCTAATCAAGATAAATGTTAGCAGAATGTTATTACTTAGTTCCTTATAATAACGGAATGCACTATGCTAAAATGATTGTCAAATGTTTTAAAAGCTATCGTTATGAGATTGTCATTGCAAATAACTTCTTTGCTTGGCCAGGAGTAGAACAAAAGAAAAACAGATACTTCCTGTGTGAGAAAAGTTTAAGTACTTCACTATTGAAACCAATAACAAGGAGTATCTCGAAAACGGATACCTCCACAATAAAAACGTAAAGGACAAAAATGGTGTGTTTTGACATGAGGTACATTTTTTGTGTAGTATGTTTTTTTCTATCACTTACAGTTTAGCAGTTAAGCAAAATTCATCCAGAATAAAGAGGTCTTCAGAGGCTATTCCCAAACAATTTTAGATATATATTTTATTTCGGATATAAATAGTTTTAATATACAGGATTTTAATCAAAATCGTTAAGAGCCATTTTTAAGAAAATCAAAATTTTCGAAATTTTTTCCATGTAAAGGGTAGTTTGTGGTGGGGGGGATATTTTTGAAAATCTTCGTGTCGCATCCTTGGAAGATACGAAACCTAAATAAGTTTGGCATTTAACAGCCTTTTTGTTTTGGGGCTATGCTGTCCACAGACACGGGTCCTTTTTTTAAAAATGCTTTTTTCAGACTCAGGGGACCCCAAAACATATATTTCCGGTGAAATCTTGGTACCAAATTTTTGGGTGCATTACAATACCTTCTCTATCCCTATGTACATTGTACATATGGGGCTAGAGAAAGTAAAAAATACACCAGTGGAACTTGGAAACCCTGCATTACAACTGTTTTCTGGCCACAGTTTACGTTATTGCATGTAGTATATGAAATTTCTCCATGGTTAGAACATTTGGCTTCCATGGTTAATTGAACATTACATTTTATCACATACATATATAATGCAGATTAAAACACCCCAATGCTGCCAATAGAACAATGTACTCAGGGGATAAATGGAACAAAAAAATGAAAATATTCCAGATGACATTGGAAAACTTTTTATCAAACATTTATTTTTCTGGTCGATAATAACCACAAAATTTAATCTCTTAATTTCTATCAAAGCTATGAAATATATTATTCCTAAGTATAACTATTATTCATCTTTAAAGAGTAATTTTTTAAAACCAAACAGCCATTTTTAAGATATTTAAAAGATTTTCCATAAGCAGAAATAAAAGTGATCGAGTGGAGATTTCTTTTTATAAATAAATTGAATGTGGCTATTTTTAATGTTTAATTTTTTAATTTAAGTATACAAAAAATCTGATGTGTTCCATTCACATGACTTTCTCTACATCTATGCAACAAATTATTGTTAAAAAGCTTATGCTTCTTTTTACTTCATGCTAATCGAGAAAAAATTAGTAGAAATAGTCTTACTACTTGCTTCCATGCAAGTAGAAGGGAAGTAAGGGAGTAGCACAGGCTAAAGACATAGTCAGAAGCTGGTTGCTATGTGACTGAAGTTCCTTTGTTTGTATGGACAGGTGTTGACAAATTCCTGTATGAGAGAAGTAAGTTTTTTTAAAGCTGAAACCAAAAACAAAGAATATCTCAAAAATGACAAACTCCACGAAAAAAATTATATAACATAAATCGTGTGTTTTAATGTACTCCACATTTTTTGGCAAGTTTTTGTCCATCTCTTACGGTTTAGCAGTTATGCAAAATTCTGTAAAATTCATCCCGAATGGTCTTCAGAGGCTATTCCCAAAAAATTCAAGATATACATTTTATTTTTCAGGTAAATATCTTTAATATACAAAATTTAATCACAATCGTTAAAGAGCCATTTTTGAGAAAATAAAAAAAATTGAAAATTTTTATATGTAAAAGGGTAGTTGGGGGTGGGGGATTTTCTTGAAAATCTTTGTGTCACATCCTCAGAAGATACCAAACTTGGTATTTAACGGACTTTTCGTTTTTGATTTACGCTGTCCACAAACACACATGGACCTTTTTTCAAAAATGCTTTTTAAGGACCCAAATCTGTATCAAATTTTTGGGTGGAATGCAATAACTTCTCTATATGCTATGTACATAGTACGTGCTGAGAAAGTAAAAATAATGATATTCTTAACAAGGACTCCAGATGCAGACAGGACTTACAGGTCCAACAAATAATTTGCAGTCATTCCAAAGAGGGGTTTACTACAAAAGAATAGTTTTGTTTAATTCACTTCCCTCTTCTATAAAAGAATTGCAAATGAACAAAAACAAGTTAAGATCAGAATTAAAAAAATACCTTATTACATCTTCTATACTAGTGTCCAAAAGCTAAGCAAAATTTGGAAAACAGAGAACTGAAAGGAAAACAGTGAGTGAGCGCCATTAAACATTATCATAGTGTGTGCCTCCCCTTACTGGTGGTCTCTGATAGGTAAACGGGTTCACGCTTATAAAATCAACAAAATCAGAGCAGCAAACCAATACCAGAATATCGGATCCAGTGCATGGCTCATTTGTTATTGCACTCCCATTGTGAACAGAGTAGTTGTTTTGCAAAGTGTTTACAAGACATCACCAACATGCCATGAAGACATCAACTGGCCTCTGTTTTGAAGGGTAGAATCATCGGACGTCTAGAGGCAGGTTAGACACAAACCACAGTTTCTTGGGCCCTGAATGTGCCACAAAGTGTCATTTCTAGGCTTTGGCAATGGTTCCAAGAAACACAAGATGTTCGTTGGATTCCTATAAATGGCTGCCCACGGGTCACAATGCTGCAACAGGGCCAATATCTGACCATTAACAGCACGATGACATTGGAGGATGTCCGTGAGACAACTGTCTTCCGAGCTTACAGCCGCTTCAAGCATTTGAGTTTCAAGGCAAACTTTATACCAGAGCTTAGGGCAGATGTCCAGCAGTGTGTGCCCTACTAACTTTAATACACATACATTCCCATCTACAATAGAGTCAGCAATGTCAACATTGGACCATGAATGGAGGAACAGACAAGTCCAGACTCAGTTTGAACAATGATTCTCGTTGCACAATAATCTGGAGAAAACCTGGAACCCAGTTTTATCCCACCAACATTTGGTGGTGGTGGCGGCGTACTCATGTGGGCAGGTATATTGTTCAATGGATGTACAGATCTGCACATCTTTGATGGTGGTACTGTGAATGCCCAGAGGTACAGAGATGAGGTACTGGAACCACATGTGTGACTTTTCAGAGATGCAGTTGGTCCACACTTCATCTTGGACAATAATGCACGTCCACATAGAGCCCACCTTGTGGAAGACTATCTTGAGAGGGAAGATATCCTGTGCATGGACTGGCCTGCGATGTCCCCAGATATGAACCCTATAGAGCATGCCTGGGATGCTTTAGGACGAGTTGCAGCCCACATGCCCTTGCCCAGGATACTTTCAGATCTCTGACATGCTCTCCGTGAGGAATGGGAACTGCTGCCTGCAGAGCTCTTGAACCGCCTTATTGAGTGAATACCCCGGTGCTGTGAGGCCTGTGTAGCCATAAGGGGTCAACACACTCCATGTTAACTGCTCAGCACCACCAGTCATTGTGGAAATCATCACCAGATTTTGTACTTGCATAAAAGTATGTTCTGAGGTCAAAATTGTCTTCTATTTCTCACTCTATTGCATTCCAGGTTATTTGATGCAGTGGTAACAACACATTGCATTATGCTTAATTTTTGTACACTTGGGATAGTTTGGTAATAAAATATTGAATTATGCTTAACTTTTGGACACTAGTGTATACAGAGGAGGATTTCATTCAATCAAAAAATATAGGTAATAATGTAACATTGCAAATATAATGAATATGAATATTCTAAGAATGCATGTATACAAGTAGGTTTTTGGAAAGATAAGCAATTGTAAATTATGCAAAATTTACACCTCTAAAAATTCATTGTCAGTTATTATTTGTAAACAAATGCATTAAAAGTATGAATAGATGTAATTCTTGACGTGACCTGCTTCCTAGAGTTTAAGCATGGAGTCTAAACTCATAGTATCTACAGATTGCAATGTTATGTATGTATTTATTTATATCAGTTCAGGCCAAATTTCACAGAGCATTGCAAATAGTGTCCACAGGGTTTAAGCTGGCACTTTTTCTACTGTGCTTGTCTAACATGGCTATGGAAAAGCTCTCAAGTTTCTTTCCTTTAGAAGGTCAGTCATTTTAAAACTCTTATTATATTTCCCAAATTCCTGCGGTGATATGATGGTAAGAAGGTATTCTAACTCCTGCAAGGGAAGATGAATTTTCTTTAACTGAGACATTCCGTATTCATCACAGAGTCTCTCTCTGTATGTGTGTATGTGCATGCGCGTGAAGAAAAGAAAAGTATTAAAAATCCTTCTTTCAAGAACCTACAGTCGAGTTGTTTTAAGTTAAAGCCCCTGATATGACCTACATGTTAAAGGAGGCTCTATAAATGAAACAATTAAAAATAAATAAATAAAGATGAAGAAGGATCATCTGCCTCTGGAGCTTTTATTCTACATGATTGTATAAAAGATGGATGGCATAAAAAGAAAGAGATAGTACTCTCTTCTTTTTAATAACCAAGATGCAACTTACACCTCATATATCATAAAATATTCTTGCAAAGTACTTTTAAATGCAAGTTCATTTCAATTTCTCCATGTTGGTATTCATGACGTAAATAATTTTCATATTGTTCGAAATTCTTTTTTTATTTCAATACACCAAGAGTGTGGGTAAAATATAAGGATTTCACTCACACTCATATTCAAAAACCTATAAAAGTCTTAAAAAAATCAATTCAGTATTTAAATTATCCTTATCCAAGAGATATTGGGTAAATAAAAAATGTTCATGCAAAATTTGAATTCTCTGAATTTTGGAGATTTATACCAAATTTAATAGATGCATAAATAAACAACCTATTGCTATAAGCCCTGATTGAGTTAAAAGATATTTTAGTTCTTGTTATGTAATTCTCTTCTATTAAACCGAAGAATCCCCCTCCCTCCAATTTACTTTCAATAAAGCATTTTTCCATTGATCAACATAAAGAATATCATACATCAAACTTAAAATGTGTACAGACTATAAGTTCCTATACAATTAGCAGACAAAATTCACCTAGAAAGCGATGTATATATGTAAAAAACATTAGGATAAATTATAAAATGACCAGTGTTTTTCTCCATATAATGTAAGTAGCACCAAAATGTTTTATACAAAAGGTTTTTTTTTTTTGGAGGGCGGGGGGATGTATTTTATGAAAGTGATGTAATTGATAATTTTATTGACTTTATCGAACTATGCCTTCATGTTTCTACATATGAAGGTTATATTACCTTTCTCTATCCACAATGCTGATGGCAAAAATGTATGATTCAGAATATGTGTTGGAAAAAAATCATTTCAATAGCACTTGAAAACAAACTGAATGAAAATATGTTAACAAAAATAATATAACAGTAGAACTCAAGCACTTTATAAATTATGATAAGCTAGTGAGAAAATAATGCTTCACTGTTTTAAATATTGTTAAAATCTGCTGTCAAACAGGATATCAATACTCGCTTGAAAAGAGTTAATATACAAGCATCATGAAAACTAGCATTACAGCACTGTACTCACAACTTAAAACATATTGCCACTAACTCTTACATACTATATTCATAAATGTTACAAGCATATGCAAGTTCTGTGTCGTAATTTGATATATAAACACATTGGGGCATTTTCGTGAGCTTTTTTACCAACGAAAATGAAAACAAGCAGCTACATTACCTTTCTGTATCTACAATGTTGGCAAGCAGAAATAGACTATGGTTCTGAATACTTGGGAGAAAAATCACATCAATACACACTTGAAACACACACTGAATGAAAATATGTAATTTAACACATTTAATACAAGAATTGAACTTGCAGCACATATAAATTATGAACATCAGGCAGTGGTTCACTGGTTTAATACATAAACTGCTGGGAACACATAATATTTACTTAACAACAGTGTAATAAATAAATGAACATCTTTGAAAAATAATATCACTGTAATACAATCACATCTTAAACATGTTTCTACTACACTCACTTTCACATGGAATGAGGTTTGTCCTTGAGCGAACCAGGCCAGCAGCCAACCGGAGTGCTGCTGTGTTGACATATTGCATTCCCGCTTAACTGGGGAGTAACATGTTAAGTGATTCCATCTCTCCTAAATACTACTTGGACTAAGACAAAATTTCAAATGTTGCAAAAAATAACTCACGAGGAAGATACAAAGTAATGTTTGCAGCAGAACCGTAAAAAGCACAGAGTTTTAGCTCAAATAGTTTTCATAATACACATGAATAAACATATTCATGTATTATATCAGATTCACATAAGCACTGTAATGACCATGTTCTACTATATATTACACACGCAAGAGACCCTATAGAGTTTAAGTCAGTTTTCAGTTACTGTTTAGTTAGGAATAGAGCGAGTGCCATGGCTTTTAGGGGTGAATCTAAGAGGCAAGTATTGTGTAGCCAGGCATGAAGTATTATTTTTAGAGTCTACACATTTTTTAAAAAATACAGCACTAACGAATTATTGTATCTTGATGTAACTGATAACAGTGATATGGAGGAGCCACTGGCAGTTCCATTGGATTACGAGAAGGTAATTCATAAACTATAATAATATAGCATTTAAGAAAATGTGTACAAAATATGCAAATATGCATGTTCACGTTTTAAATTTAAAGCAAAATTATATAAGTTCAGAAAAATCAGTTAGGATTTTCTTACATCAACCATTGTGTCACCAGCCAGATTTGCATGCTCAGCGGGCAAGTGAGAAAAAAAAAAAAAAAAAAAAAAAAAAAAAAATGGGAGTAGCGACCTGGCAATGCAGAGCACAATAACGCATCTCATTCACTGTATAGCAGAACTCTTCTCATCTAAAAAAACATTATAATACTAAGCACTATTATAAAGCACAATATTGATAAGGTTAACTGAAATAAAAAATGTTAAAGTAAATGTCTTATATGCTACCATGCCAATGTCAAACATGTGCATAAGCTAAAAGCAATTGCACCTAAGACTTATATTTTTCATCAGCCATGAACACAGAGCATCGCCTCTTTATGTAATGACAACAGTTTTGACTTCATTTCTACATAAAATACCTACCCTCCTTGAAGTAGATGTACAAAACAAGAATGAAATTCAACTGTAGCTTCATTTCCATGTATGGTAAAAAGGTTCTTTTTCTTTTTTATTTGCATCAGAATCTGAAGCATTATATTTGTAGAAACTTTCATTCACTTTATCCTGCTCTACTGTCTCATTGATTATTTTGTAGATATATTCAGGTTTCAATGATTTGTACTTCCTTATAACCTCAGTACTCAGCTTACTCTGATATCAAATTATTTGCTCGCTTATCGTCTACTCTGAATTCCCTTCCACTGCTGCCTTGATTACAAATCTTATCATAATTAACACTATTATAACAGGGCTCAGAAATTAAGTTTTAAAAATTCTAGTCTCTCATTCTATTCCCTCTAGTTTCTTTTTATGGATGAAAATGGTGAAGGATAATTGTTTTGGTGTTTGGAAATCTAGTAAAAATAGTTTGTTTCAACGAAATGCACAGAAATTTTCATCTGGAATAAGCTGCTTTTTAAAATCTATCTTTAAAATAGAACAAACATACCTGCACACATAAATTGTCTGGTAAAAAACATAGTAAATAATCTGAAAAATCAAAATCTTATTTCTCAACATGATCCCTATGAGCTTGATTTACTTGGTCATTTTTTATTCCCTCAGGGAAAAAGGGGGAGAAAAAAAAAATTTACTATGCATGGTACTCATTTACAGGATATTATTAGGGATGGCAGCCTGGAGGAGATTGGCATGCACGCTCTCACACCCACACCCATGGATTTAAGAGGTTTCAAAACTTGGTCTGATGAAATCTAAACATCAAATACGAGGTACGTCCAGGAAGTAAGTTCCGTTTCAATTTATCTCTGCTGCAGCGCTGCGATCGCAGTTCTGCACATGCGCGTTAGACGCTCTGTATCAAGGAGAAGAAACGTGCACCATTTTGAGATCGCTGTCAGCCACATACGCTTTGTTGTGCTTGTTTACAATGTCGGTGTTGATTGAAAATCCCGCCGCTTGCGAAATCAGATCTGTGATTCGTTTTCGCATGCTAGGAAAGTGAAACCAATTGAAATTTATCGGCAAATTTGCGAAGTTTACGGACAAAATGCGATGAGTGATACAATGGTGAGAAGATGGGTCCGACAGTTCAATGAAGGACATAGTGAAGTGCACGATGAAGAACAAAGTGGGCGTCCATCTTTGGTTACAGAAGAACTGGTTCACGCGATTGATGACAAGATCCAGGAAAACCGCAAGTTTACAATTAGTGCTCTCGCTATGGAATTTCCCCAAAGCTCACGATCACTAATTCATGAAATTGTTACCGAAAAACTTAAATTTCGTAAACTTTGCTCACGTTGGGTACAGGCAGCAAACTTCTATGAAGAAGATATACAAAACTTGTGCCACGCTATGACAAATGCCTGCAAAATTTCGGCAGTTATGTGGAAAAGTAGTTTAAGAGTTGTAGAGTTTTGTGCAGTAAATAATTATTCTCTATCTGTACACAATTTAATTTTATTACCAAACGGAACTTACTTTCTGGACGTACCTCGTATTTGGGTGGAATACAAGGCTTCCTGTTACTTACTCTAAAATGCCTAAAATTGCACCCATGCAAAGGGAGTTGCAGAGGTTCTGTACACCATGCATCGGTCTGACTCAGCTTGGCTTGGGACAATTTACAATGAGGAAGAATAAGGGAAGTTAGACTGAGCCAGCACAAGCATAAAGAAAGAGAAATAGCACTATTGCTTCAAATTATTGAGTTGGAGTTTGCACTAGTCCAAAGTCATGTTTTGCACCCTGTGCCATGCAATGCACCAGGCATTCACTCTGAGAGGCTCTGTACTGCAGATAGGCGATAGAGGAAGTAAAAATGTAGTTAATTTTCAACAATGCTAATTACTGTTTCAGCTTCTAAAAATACTTTGTTCCAAAATAATAGCAAGTAAGCAAGCTCACAAATTTTATTGTTCGAACCAGCTGAACAAATCTGCAGTATCCCATCACTTCCAGATAATTCACAATATTAGTTGGGTATTCCTAGAAAATTCAACATACACATTTTATTTACCATGTAAATACTTTTAATATGGTATTTTAATGAAAATTGTTATGCCATTTTTAAGAAAATCAAATACTTCAAAATATCTTCCATATAAAGGGCACTTTTTTGAAATTCAGGCACAAATAATTTTCTATTTTTATTATTATTACTTTTTGTGAGATTTATGAATTTATTTCACAAAAGCTAACAGTTACATATGTTAAAAAAACAAAGAATAGATTTTCCTGTCTCTTTTGTTGGTTATTTTTTTGGCATTGCAGTAGATAGTTGCATGCATAACCAAATTTTCTGATGTAAACAATTTCCTGTTATTGCACAACACATGCTTATACGAAGAAAAAGTTCTTTCAAAGGAACATGACGTCATTGGTGGGTACAACATAGATGCTAATGCAACAAGCTCTAGGGGTAATTTTCCTGTGCGCTTTTCTCCCTATAATACTGATTATGATTGTCATGTCTTCAAAACCTAGGTTTTGTTGTAGAATCTTCTTCAGTTCGAAGAACATGCAGCTCCCACTGGTCAAGGTATTTCTTTTCTGGAAACATTTTCAATGGTGTCCAGAGCATCTTTTAGCGTCAAGGTAGCACTTTCCAACCGTAGAGTAGTTTCTAGTAAAAAACAAAAATGAGTCATAAGCAAGGGAAGTGGTAAGAGGGGGACACTTGAGTGATATCTTAGCCTTGGCAATGCAGGAAATTTCTGTTTCATCCAAGTCACTAAACACATTTTTAATGCCTTTTAAGTGCTCAGCATAGTAACTGGCAGCAGACAGCCACGTCCCCCAGTGAGTAAGAATTGGCTCAGGAGGAAGAGGGGTTGCTGGTAATTTCTCTTTGAATAGCTGTACACATGTTGGAGCTTTTAAGAAAACCTCCTTGACTGAAAATATCAGGCAGTTCACGTCATCAAAGTGGCTTCTAATTTCCTCTGCAAGATGGTGCAGGTTGTGGGCCAAGCATGTAACATGCATCACGGTGGGGTAGAAAGACTGTAGAACCTCCCCAACCTTCAACATGTAGGTAGCACTGTCTATTAGTAACAAAAGCAATTTATTATCCTGGTTCTCTGCTGGTTACAATATGCGTAAAGCATTTCTCACTGTGCAGGCTATTGTACTGTGATTTGTTTTTTTCTATTTCTTTACAAAAGATTAGATGAGGAGTACCTGGCTCATATGGATCCAGCTTACCGACTACTATATTTACAATCAAGTGACCACAACTGTCAGTTGTTTCTTCGACAGAACACCAGATAAAGTGATCACCTATATATTTTCTTATTTCATCTAATGTCTTCTGGTAAACAGGAATCAAATATTCTTCCTTATCGTGGATTCACTGGGTATATTGCGGCCACCAATGTCTTGTAAAAATGTTTTCAATGACAAGTTGGTTGACACATTCCATGGAACATTAGCAGATACCAACATTTGCACCGGCAAAAGTTGAAGTTATCTTGAGAATTACCAACTGTGAAAGAAATAAGCATTTGCTTGTTTCTGCTGCTGTAGTTATTTCTCCTAGCTACATTTGCAATGTGAGTAGCTGCAGACTTATGTTGCTTAAGATGTGAAATCTGTCCACATTTAACCTGAAATTTAAAAGAAAAATGAATAAAATCTTAAGTACACTTTAGTAAGGGTGCTGTGGTACTGCAGTAGAAGAACTTACTTGTTTGGAGCATGCCTGACAGTAGACTACTTGACCGTCAGAAGTAAAGTCTGGATCTTTTGCAATACATTGTTTCAATACGTGGGATTTAGGTATTGTTTCACTATACAACAATTATTGCAGCGAACATTCACATCACTTCCTGCCTGGTGTACTCTCACAAAACAAATGGAGGCAATTCCTGTTATGCAGGTTAGCTATTCCAGTCTGCTATTGCTGCATCAAAGAGCCAACAGATGTCAGGTGTGCATTGGGATGTGCTACATGCAGCAGTAGTAACTTTAATTATCTCATTGCTATGGGCTATGAGTATAAATTAATTTTACTCAGAGCTTCAATGGGAAAATTAACTTTTCTTTCATTTGAGGAAGGCAAAACTGATTTTTAGGTTATTTTAGGTGTCAACCTCTTATTTAGGTTTTTTAGGTGAAATAAATTTCACATATTCTGATCTGGGAAGTGTGAAACTAATATATATCTTGAAATTTGTTCATTAAGTAACAAGGAAAAAAATAACTTAAGATCTAAAAATCCAGACCTCATTTATAGCACTTCTCAAACATATTTCATGTGATAATTCTTTATATGTGTTAATGTTGCTGTTTAAGGAGAGGGTGACAATTGTGCCATCCTGTATATGCTAAAACTTGAACACATTGTATATATCTAAACAACATACTAAGGCACATATTTATTTATAGTGCTAAGTGTATACATGATTATGGTCTGACCTTAACCCTAATTAGTTGGCCAGGCCTAAATATTAAATATACAACATATCGAGGTATTACTAAATATTCCTTATCCTCTAAATTTATCTAGTTTCCATGATTTTCAACTGACCATTTTCATTTCATTGTTACCTTCCATAGAAACTCCCATAATTTAGGTATCTGTTTATGATCTTCAAAAATCTTTCTAATAGCAATTTGGTTGTTCCTTAGTAGCCATTTCCTACTTATTAAATTTTTGCTCCAGTTATTTGTGGCCCTGCACTTAAAGATAATGTGAACTTGATCTTCCTTCTCCCCACAAATTGGACATACTCCCAGAATAACCTCTCTCCTCATTCCCCTTAGTTTCCAAATGCCTAATCTAAACTAGGCTATCCATTCTCTTTCATTCTTTTTACAAATCAACATGTAATTCTCATTTTCTAGGTCATTTTTTAGATCCCTGTAAAATGCCAACGAACTTTTCTCTCTCATTTGAGAAAATAAAATTTGTCTATCCATATCTTCTATCCTGAGTCTCACTTCCTTTCAAAACATCCGACATTAGCCCAAAAATCTCCAAAGCCATTAAAAAAAGAATTTTCTGCCCAAAATTCAAACTTTTAAGGGCAAATGAAAATATTGGTTCCATTAACAATACTTTTAGTTTATTTTTATACTCATAGATTCCATTTTTTTTAACTTTATAAAATTAGAATCTATGTGGAGGTTGATATTTTATTCAGAATTTATTATTTTTAATAAATATTGATTTTTTTTGTTGTTGAAGAGATTTAAGTTATATTTTTGGCACTAATTAATTGTTTCTTGATTTTCTTCAGCCAGACATTAGGCAAAACACCCAAATTTTCTTCATCATATATCAAGTAACTCTTGGATCCGAAATAAATATTTCAATACCTTCTCCATCATTAACCCCTGACACCTACTTTTCCTACTTCTATTAAAATTGCTGCATTTGCTGTATTATTGAGAACTCCCAGAAAGGCACACATTTCTAATTACATTTGTATCAATATTTTTTAATTGTTTTTATTTAATTTAAGAATAAATCGCCCTCATCTCAAAGCAGCTCATTTGAAAATGATATATCTCCTCAAATACCACAAAATCAATTCCTTTGATTCTGTGTTTGGCATTGTGGTTTCTAAACTTTATAAATTAGCAACTCTTTAACCTCAAATGTTTCATTTTAAAAGAATGAATATAAGAAAAACATAAGAACCATTGCATTTGAGAAATCAACTTTTCAATAAAATAACCTATGCATTTTCACTTCAATCACAGATTTATGGTTACACATCAAACATTATTTGTTATGCAGTAGTATTCTTAAACAATACCCTTCAAAGGGGAAAAGCACACGTAAAAAATCTGCATGCTACATTAATTTTAGTTACACATGATGCAATTCTACATTCTTTATTTTGCACCATTGCTCATATTTGTATGCTCACACTGCAAATAATCCATTACAGAATTTAAGAAGAAGTTAAAGCTGCAAATGGATGATTGGTTGAAGGTTAATAACTTGTTAAAGCTGCTGTTTGATATTCTGTAACATCATAAAAACATCTTGTTGAGAGAAAAAATATTACAATAAATGATACCAAGAGTTGGTTTCCAGGACATTGCATCCAATGCATTGGCCTTGGAAGATATTAGGGCAATAGGTAACTCACCCACAGATAATTCATCCAGAGATATCCTGAACGTAAGATATATTTCACTATGAGTAATTTCCTCCATTGAACATTTAAACATGAGATTGTGACCATTAAACTTTTTTGGCAATTGATTACATGACCAAATTCAACATTTTCTATTCACAGGCTATTTATCACATTATTAATTTAAAATGACTACTAAGCATAAATTCTATTAAGGGAAACTATATTGGACCATGAAATTACAGTACCATTTTCATTCATACAAGAAAGACAGGACTAGAAAATAAGGCTTGTACAGCATCTGATATAACGAATTTTGATGTGGACAGAGAAATAACTGTCATCAGTACAAGGAACCACACGAATAAAAGCGATAGCATTACCTTAGCAATACAAGAAGTTCTATGATGGATAAAATGATGGGTTGAAAGCACCATTTTTTTACTTTCTCTAGCATATATGTACAATGTACACAATAGATAAAGTATTGCATTCCACCCAAAAATATGATGCTGAGATTTCACCAGAAATAAACATTTTAGGTTCCCTGAATAAAAAAATAAAAACAAAAAAAGCATTTTTAGAAAAACGTCCTTGTGTCTCTAGATAGCATACTCAATAACAAAAAGACCACTAAATACCAAATTTGGTATAAAAGTTCAGTAAGTTCTAAGGATGCGACATGAAGATTTTGAAGAAAATTCCCCACCCCTTTATATGGAACATTTTTCAAAAATTTCGATTTTCTCAAACGATTTTGATTTAAATACCATATGTTTAAGATATTTTTATGAGAAATGAAATGAATATCCTGAATTTTCCACGAATAGACTCTGAAGATCTCTTCATTCTGGATGATTTTGTATAACTTATGTATAACTGGTAAACCGTATGACATGATAAAAAGCCACTACACAAAAAATGTAGATCTCATTAAAATACACAATTTATGTCACATACATTTGAAGAGCTAACCGTTTCCAGATATTCTGTGTTATTGGTTTCAATTTTAAGCTACTTAAACTTTTCTCAAATGGAAAGTCATCTTTCTTTTCATCTCTGGTTCATTTTACTCTTAGCAAGCAAAGAGAATTGAATTTCAATTGTTTCACATAGTGACCTGGTTTAAAAAGATTTCACTATTGCTTCAGCCTAGTGCACTCCTATGATGTCGTATAATGCAGAAGACAAGAGGTAGAAGCTGTAAGAATCTAAATTTATGCTGATAAGATGGTGACAACATCAAGTAACAAGTCTGTGTTACAAAAAGCTGTTAACACACTGGGGAAATGGGCAAAAGACAACAAATTGATTATAATCAGAGAGAAAACAGTTCAAATGACTTTCAGAAAATTAAGAGAGACTCAAGAAGATAGAATCATTTTTGGAAACATACCACTTAATACAGTAAATTCCTTTAAAGACCCTTCAAACCACCATCAAATCCTTCACACTTAATGTGAAATCAAGAGCTACAACAGCCACAAAAACAATATGGCATCAGAAGTCCGACAAAACTCTCCTTAGAATAAATACTGTTGCTGTTCAACACAAAAATAATCCCAATTTTAACTAAGAAGAGAAATAATCTGGAAAAAACTGGGCATCAGAGATCTTCACATTCTGGAAGCAGTAAAAGTATGTTACCTTAAAATCGTACTAGGGGTATCCAAATACACGAGATCCAGAATAGTGCATGAGCTTGCTAAGGAAACTATTTCTACTCCCATCTACAGAAAGGGGAAACAAGAGAGAAGAAATCCTAACTGACTTCTATGCAACTGAAACTAGCCTGAAATTGAACAAGACATTCAACACTTTTTTAAATTCACTGGCTGCACAAGTATACCACAGTAGGGCATGTAAAACAAAATATTACCATGAACCAAAAGACAATTTTCTTGTGCATGCTAAATGTGCAATAACTGACACAGATATTATGCACAATATTGCAAGAAATCATAGAACACTTTAAGAAAGATCATGTCACCAAATATAGAAATTAATTAATAATTTATGCACAACTTTGGTAAAAATTGTGTATTTTACTTCTTTCAGATTGTGATAATAAATGGTATAGTTATGTTTTTTTTCTTTCAACAGCTAGAGAGTACAATAATTGTGCAGATGGATAAATGTATTATTTTTATAAATGCAGTGTTATATAGCACATTCATCATTGTTGCATTACATTATATTGCAATCTGTGGATTCCTGTTTTGAAATTAGACACAAAGTCCACTCTAGGATGTGGATTAAGTCAGAAATTACATTTATCAATTACTCTTCATAATTATCAATACATTCATTTGGAAAGATTAACTTTAACATTTGAATTTTTCAGAGGTGTTAATTTTACATAATTTACAATCACATGTCTGTTTCCATAAACCAATTTGTACAGTATCATTCTTGGAATATTCATGTATATTATATTTACAACACTGCATTAGTTATTACTGCTGAGACTTCTATGTGGGCTGTGAATGGTGGTGTACCAAACAAGTATTTGAACTGCTCAATGCCTAAGTGATGCTCTATTAGGGACAAAGAGCAAGGCAAATATATAATTCATGAACGTTAATAAACTAAGTTACCATTTCTACTTTGGATTGAGAATCTTATAACTATTTGTTTCCACAAATATAAGGCTTGGCTACACAATTGCAAACCTGCTATAGACAATTCCTAATTGGAGAAAATTAAACACTTCCAAGGAGAAATACACACAGAATACTGGATGAAGAAATATTTGCACATATTTTGATAAAACTTGTGTTTGAGCAGAATTAAGAACAGAAAACTTAACTACTGTTCCAACTTCTAGAATATAAAGAAAGAAAGAAAGCATAAAACATTGGTAACTACAACACTTGTCACACATTTTGGTATGAGTTTAAGCTTAGCCCAAACTTTTGAGCCCTAAACCACAAGATGTGTTTAGTAGAGGAGTGGAGCATTTTGGTCCCGATGACAAAGCATAGCCATGGTATTGGCCCATTTAAAACCTCAATCATCTGTGCAACAAACATAATAGAATCTTCAAAATGTGTGTTACAGTACACATAGGTATACTTTATGTAGTAAAGTTGCATTATATCTCAAGTAACAAACTTTCAACTTATAGTTTAAATACAGAATAACTTTTAGAAAGGCATTAATCACCAATGCACATAGTAAACTCACATGACACTGTATTACAGCTTTTAAAAGTAAAACATTCACCTGCATCAATGCATAGAGTAAAAAGTGCTTGCAATTTAGTCACTATTATAGAGCATATTCACATTCATAACCAACGTTTGTTTACTGCCGACACTAAAATATATATGCAAAAATGATATATGCTAACAGTACTTTGCTTACATATTCAAATATTAAAACATCATTTGTAGCAAAACTGTTCAGCATTCTATCATATCAGTGTCCCTTTAACTGTTTGGCCAATACCCAATAACCCTTGCGTCATTAGGGGAGTGACTTAAAACGCCACCTCTAAATGCTACAAGTTGTATCTAATATGTTCATTAACTTGGGGAATGGTAATGGTGAAATCTGTTTAGGTCACCAGTCAGCCTCATATTCATTAAGTTGCTTTTATTTAGAAGCATGATGCTTCTAAACGTTGAATGTTTACTTTGTTAAGTTACATTTCATGATTTCTGCACAGCATGTAATTTAAGCGGGCACACCCACGTTGAACGCACTACATTCGAGAACTGACACTATACAGGATTCGTTCAATTTATTCCTACTAATAGCAAACTATTAACAAATGCTTAGACTATACACCATACACACAATCCTTAAATTGTGAGACCAACAGTTGCATAACACAGACTTGTTTATGTGGCAAATTTGCGTAATGTATGAAAGGTAGGCTTTTTAGCTTACCGGTTAACTGCAATCGCTGATTCACGGATGACCACTATATTCTCTTTTCTAAATGTTGCTTTGCTTACCAGTTCAAATTTATAGCTTTAAATATTTTAAAGGATACGTTGGATGCGCGTAACGTTGAAGATATCCTTGTGTCTGTCCACCTTGTTTTCCCTTTTGCATGCTCATGGCAACGTGTGCTGAAATACTTTTGAAGTCCTCATAGAAGGACCTTTCGTTTCGATAAAAATACTCTGAATTATCTCCTGTGAATTCAACAATTAATACCATAAGAATAAATCCGGATTCATGTAGAATAATAAAATATATATTTATATAAGGAATATAGTTTTATAATAGCCGATGATTTAAGATATTTCCAAAATTAATAAATACCTAACACCTACCCTATTCCTTCAAGGAGATGGATTCGTGCGCTTTCGTACATTATTCGTTTAACTCCGGGTAGGGCGGCTAAAGGTCGAAAATGGCGGCTTCCTTAGATAATGTCACACAACTACAATGTAAATCTAACCTGTAAAGTTTTTGCGACTATCAGAATTTAAATAAAATCATTTAATGGAAAAATAACTGTAGGATAGCATACTTAATTTATAAGTAAAATATAATGATAATAGCACAGCCATACTCAAATGTATGCATTGTCAATAAACATACATTTAAACAAAACACAATTGCCGCTTTCTCATAATCCTGTAAGCAAGCGTTGTGACTACGTTCTGAAAATTGAGATGTCAGTTTCTGCAAGGTAAAATTGCTGTGATGTTCCTGTAAAACGAGAATCAGAATTAAAGATGCGCAATTAACCATCACACTAATTACATAAATTTGCAGTACAAGTATGTACACATATTTTCAATTTGATTTGATGCGCTAACTCGAGATATTTCAAATTTGGGGTGTAAATCTTTGATTAACATGGCTCTTTTAGCATGTTTTTTCTTACTTTTTTAAAAGATTAAAATAATTCTGAAGGGAAAACATTTAGGTAATATTTTTGCATTACAATAATAGTTTCAATTTGAAACATACCAATAATACCGCAATGCGACGCGCCTTGTAGGGCGAGAAGCTACGGGAAATTTCAATGGATATCAGACAATATCACTAATATGTTGGCTGACCTGAAACTTTTACACGCGATGTAAACAAAATTCCTACGTCTGCTGGAAGGGATTAATAATATCGAAAGGTCAAACTATAAGATTTAGTGTAAAGAGAAAATGAAACGACAATACTGAATAACGTATTGTGCAAGTGAGGCTATATCTTGAAACAAAGTAAGAAATTTACACCCGAATCGTGAGGACGAATACACATGCTAGATTAAATCTGTCACATCTAATGTAGCTCATATTGACCTACTGATATAAGATGACATCTAAAGGACAGGCAGAAACGCAAAAATTAAGACAAAATTTGGAGAGCCAGTTAGAAAGACTAGTACAGCAATTGGCTGATCTAGAGGAATGCAAGTAAGAAGAAAAGCGTATCATCAGCAGAATTTTTGTTTGTTTTTTAAACGTTTACTGAAACTGCTGATTTTATTTGCTCTCTTTTTATGCACGTTGGTATCGTTCGTTTATTAGTGCTTCTTATGTATTTAGAGGAATAGAACATGGGTAGAATATTATTATTGTTTAACTTGGCAAATTATATTTATATTTTTGGATTTATGAAAGCTGTTTATAACAATGTAAATAGTTTAATATATCAGTTTATAATAACAAGAATATAAGAATTATAATTAATCATACCTTTAAATTGAAAATAATGAAAAATTACCATCATCTATTTTTGAAACTTCCTATTTTGTGTCTACAAACAAATAAAGAAGCCTCTCCCTATCTTCAGAAATTAAAATCACTAGATTGGCTTTATTGTAACACATCAGTAGCTGTTGTGGCAGTTCTTAATACTTATCAGCTATGCTTTGCTGGCAAGAGAAAAGACTTGATGGTTTGTTGTGACTTCCCTTCTCACATCTTGTCCCACAAATATACAAATAATACCATTACTGTCAATCATGCTGTTCCCACCTGAAAAGACAAGCTATAATATTTTGTGTACAGAATCAAGTTTTTTGCCCTGAAGTTATTAGACAATTGGCTAGAATGCAAATGGCATAATATTAGGAATACATTCTTTGTAATTTATAAATGTAATATAAATTCCATCTTCAAAAATTTACTGGGTCTCCCAGCTAGCCACAGAATAGGCCCCTGACAAAACATGTGCAAGTAGATATTTGATTTCCAATATGTCAATTTCATAAGCATCATTGTTGAAACAAATTCATAAAACATGACATTCAGCTAGAACACGACTATAGTTTTGTTATCTTAAATTTCATCATTAATACATTTTAATATTTGGTCACATGATATAACTTAAGATGCAATGCTAGGGTTAGAAAGTTTAATTACATGACTGAGTAAGCCTAATGAAGTGTTGAGAGCATCAAAAGTGCTTGTTTTAGTAAAAATCCATCATCTATGTGAGCTTGTTTTATGTAATCTGTTATTTGCTTGGTGTATGAATTTATATCAGCTCAAATATAAGAAACATTCTGAGATATGTTCTATTACCTTGTTCTTTTTATTGTATGTATTTAGACACATCTCGAATAAACATAACTAAGTCAAGCTAATGTGAAAGTGAAAATCCCATCATGATGATTTGCTATTTTCTTGTTCTCTTAACTCTTTGTGTTTTGTCTAGAGATGATCTTGATGCTGATGAATATGAGGAAACCAAGAATGAAACTCTGGATCAGCTGCGTGAGTTTAATGAAAGTCTATCCAAGATGATATCAGGAGATATGACATTAGTTGATGAACTTGGATCTATGCAATTGGTATGTAAGCATGAAATAGACAACACACAAATAACTTTTTAATCTTAAGAACCCTTTTAATAGAAATCTCTATTTAGGGAAAAATCATTTGGCAGTTGTTTCTTTGTGTACTGATCGCCATAACAGCTCTTATAGTATGCTAGTAGAAGCATAGTTTTATATGTAGTAAATAGTGTGGTGGTGTAGTAAATAAATAATTATTTCTTTTCCTTCCCATTTTGTTTCTCTTCTATCTCCATCAGTACTACTATAGGGTAATTAAATTACAATATAACCCCTCTTGCAGCTTCTTTTCACCATGCAAAAGAACTGAAAGTTGGGAAAATAGTGCCGGCAAAGGCACACTAAAATCCTTACCATGTAGAAAATGCTGGAAATGTTAGCCTTCTGCTTCCAACAGGCAGTAAATCTGGTAAAATTATCGTGTATAGTTATAGGGTTTCCGTTTTAACAGAGTTAAAGAATTTCTCGCAAAATATGGAGACCTACCTGTTTGCTGAGCTAATTTGTTTAGAAATATTCAAGGTGATTGAACTAAACTGGCACCAATTTCATATAATTCTCTCATGATTCATATAGTCTATTTAATGTTAAAACTCATCTTCTCCTTGAATGTCTCTTGTCAGCACTGAACCTGAAGCTTCACTTACACACGATCATACAATATTGATTGTAATAGAGGCACGTGAGTGATGGACCTGATGCAACAATAACAGCAAGATATGGTGACAATGCAACTTAGTACAGAAATAGCTTACCTTAATACATGGCCATTTTCAGTGGAATTAAAGAGGATGGTGATTAGAAATAGCTTTTCAATGAATTCTACTCTTGATTGGCATCACTCCATTCAGTTCCTCTCTTGCAGTAGCAGTAATATTGCAGTGTTTTTGTAACTTTAGTCTCAAGCTATGAGGGAGGGAGTGATGGGGAACCCATAGAAAAAGAAATATGTAGAGAGTAGGAATTACGATGTCTGACTTTGATTTGACTGGATGCTATAACCAACTTGGCA
Organism: Hymenopus coronatus; assembly: GCA_030762935.1. Classification (NCBI taxonomy): domain Eukaryota; kingdom Metazoa; phylum Arthropoda; class Insecta; order Mantodea; family Hymenopodidae; genus Hymenopus; species Hymenopus coronatus. The sequence goes on along the minus strand of CM060892.1, from coordinate 57,933,502 downwards.
ACATTAGTGTCTATCCATCTTTTAGGATGACATAAGCAAGGCAACCTGACAATAGCTGTCTGAAATTATTCAAGAGGGCTGGTAGAAAGATGATGCTTGATGATGGCAGTTTAATATAAACTTAAATCGTCTGTTCCTACATGGGCCAAATTTTTTACACCCAGTGTACTGACAGCTGCAAAATAAGAAGTTAAATATGCTTGAGATTTCGGACAACTAAGCATTTCAAAAGTGGAAAAAATCGGAGTAACTAAATTGCTATACCAAGCTTACAATGTTTATTGATTTTTTGCTTACTCTAAAATTTAGTAGTGATTATGATGATAAATGTTACTTCTTTTCTTTCAGGCAACTCAAGCAGCCATTAGTGCAGCATTTCACACACCTGCTGTTATTCGCATGTTTGCTCGTAGAGAACCATTGCTGCTTCGACAACGCTTTGCTGAAGTAGAGAGAGATGAGCAGTTAGGAAAGCGTTCTTCTCAAGCCTGCAGAAGAGAAAAGGTCAAATATTTCACTTGCCCTACATCGCAATCTATATCATAGTTTGTTGACTTACATTAAAAGTAAATGTATTTATTTTCAGACAGAGATACTAAGTGCCCTTCAGCAGCTTGGAGAACAGCTGTCTGCTACAGAGCTACAGTTTCTTGACCAGCAAATGTCTGCCAACCTTGGGGATGCAGGCAACAAGTTTGTCAGAGTCACTGAAACTTCTGGTACGTAAAACCATGGCAATGTTCGCAATAATCATCATCACTCTTTTACAATCTGGGAATGAAGCACTTGCCTTCCCTAACTGTGATCTTTAGTTCAGTTTTCAGAAAGAATAATCAAGTCAACAATGTTGGTCCCCTCCCTCCTCTTTCTCTCTCCTGTCACAGACATTTTTAGGTTAGTATTTGGGAGATACCAGGTTCAAATACATTGAAGTCAGGTTGCTGAATTGAAGGTTTCATGGTTTTCCATTGCTGCATAGTTTTGGGTTGGTAATTTACTTCCACAAACTTTCCTGTCATCATTTTCTTCACCAACATCTCTCTCTTGCAATGCTCGTTGCCAAATTATCTGGTGGAGCACAATTTTAAGATTGATTAAAATGAAATTGAATGTTATTTATTGAGGCTCTGCTACGGTTCTTAGCCTCCCATTCTATTTTGGATGTGAAAGGCAGCTGATATTGCTCTGAGGCCTCTATTAAGATTGAGGTTTTTTTACGTGTCGTAAATCTATGACACAGCATCGACTTTATTTCCCTTACGAAGGAAGGGATTTTTACCTCTGGAAAAAAAAAAAATCAGTCTGGTTTGAACCTGCGACCTTGAGAACCAGAGGCTAGTATGTTACCCCTAAACCACGGATGAGACAGACTAAAATTAGTGTATACTAAAAGCTGTCAGTGGAAATGAAATCCTAATTTGTGTACAAGACACTAACCTTTCTGTTTGTAAATGAAATCCATCCTTCGTTGAGAAAATACTTTGATAACTCTTTGGTTTAAGTCAAGAACTGAATGCAACATGTTCCAAGAAAATTGAATGTGAACCGCCACCTTCACGTGTTTATCATAAGTCAACAACATTATCAGAGGTGTGATCCTGCTGCAGATTGATGCACTTCAGTTTGAAAGATTCCAATCTTTACTATTACCCTACGCAACTTTAATAGATTGGTGATGGCAGTTTAATATAACTGCATGTCAATTACAATGTTCATTATGTTTCTGTTCACAAACGAAGCTTCCTTTTCTCTCAGAAAATTATGGAAACTACCCTTAAAGTAAAGTAAATTGTGATCATGCTATTGTCTTAAGCATTTTCTTTATAAGCAAGCAATTGCATACTTTATAAACCATAGCACAAACCAAACATACTTAATAGTAGGAGTAAAAACATAGATTACACTCAAACTTCACTCTTGAAATAAAGTAACTTACTTCAGACATGTTTCAGTGGCTGTTGCCACCATTTTCAATGGAGATTCACTGATGAACTCATGGTAGCAGCTTGTGGAGGTCTCTCTTCCTGATAGATGAATTTTGAGACAAGTCTATTTGTTTGTGGTATGTCAAAATTTATGACTTTGTTTTTGTTTTTTAAAAGTAATAGATTTTCCCAAATTGTTAATCCAATTGGATTCTGCACTAATTTTAATAATTTGGGCTCACTGTGAAAATTATGGTTTTGAGTCCAAAAATGCTGTGCTACAGCTGAATTATCTGTAATTTTATATATCTCATGTGTTCTTTAAAACGTCCAATGTTTCGTTTTATTTTTCTTATATATATATGTACCTTTTCACATTCCTTGCAGCCAATTTCATAAATCCCTGATTGTTTCAATGGGGGGATTTTATCTTTTGTGTTTCTATAGAGGAGGTTTTTTGAAACTGTGCTTATTAACTGGACTAAGTTAATGTTCCATTTTTTGAAAATCTTTTGAAATTTTTGGTGTGCCAAAGGGTGGTAAGTGAATTCTTTTGTGGCTGGTTTCTGCTTTATTCTTTTTAGAGTGATAATTTCTTTTATTTTCTTCTGTTTCATGAATTCATTAATCTTCTTCTTAACCAAATATTCTATGTAGCCATTCTTTTGTGCAATTTCTATGATCCTAAGTGTTTAGGATTTTCCCTCTTAATGCGTTTTAACACTGTGGTTTCTTTGAACGTTAGCAACAATAAAACGGCATATTATTTGGCAATTAATTTAACCAAATTATTCTCCAGCACATTCGGATTATATTTCATTAACATGTGAAATACATTCACGGCACTGTTTCACCACTTCTTATCAGCTTTCTCTTAAGGCAGGTTATATGTAGCGGTTCTTTTGTGCAATTTCTATGATCCTAAGTGTTTAGGCTTTTCCCTCTCAATGCGTTTTAACACTGCTAACAACACAATAGCAACAATAAAACAGCATATTATCCTGCAGTTAATTTCACCAAATTATTCTCCAGCGTATTCGGATTATATTTCATAAACATGTTAAGTACATTCACGGCACTGCTCTCACTTCTTATCAGCTTTCTCTTAAGGCAGTTTTTGTAACTCTCAGCACTCATTTTCAAACACTAGCCACTAATCACCTCTCGCAAGTAAGGTGTCATTTTATTGTTTGCTCATATCCAGAATTTCAATAACTATTGGTATTTGGCCTTTTTGTGTTTTCAAAAGATGCTTCAACTGAATGTGAATCTATTTCGTAGTAAACTTACAGTAGTTACACAACACACTGCTTGTACGCTATGCATTGAGTGTTGGTGCACGAGCGTACCTTGTCTTCTGCTTGGTAACAAATACCAACTTTATTAATTTTTACCAGAAGCTTCTTTATGTATATTTCGTTTGGGAGGTTTATAGATCAACTTTGTTTTTAAATAAGAAGACATTAAAACTTGAGAAATGTTTCTTACTATTTAATCTTACACGTGAAGAAATCTTTGGGTAAGTATTTTTGTCAGGGATTTGACTCAAACTTTAATTTTTCCTTATTGTCAGTTCGTATTTTCTCTTTGCGCATGCGCGGCAAATGGCCACACAGGCTTTCGTGCCCTAAGAGAATCTTCTCCTTTCAGCCTCTTGATCCCTGCACCTACAAATTAACTACATCTGAAAGTACTGAATTCTTCTGTGCGTGCACACAGGATGACCACAAAATTGCTTGTGTCTGAGAAATGCAGCCAGTTACTATTTCCAACAGTCATCTTCACTACAACTGTGCAGTGGTTAAAGCATTCATAGTAGGTTTAAATTTATACAGAATGTGTTAAGGATTGTAGCATTTTACCTGATAATATAAGGATAAATTACTGTGTGAAATTTTTGTAGGGAGGGCACATGCCCTAGAGGCCAGCTGCTTCTGCTCTCTCGCTTATAGATGATACAGGACTTCTCTCTCTCTGTAATGCCAAGGAATCCATAGTTCCTCTGTGAGCATATAACTCATGTCATTGACTGTTAGTTCTTGGGGGATAAAGTTCTAAAAAGAAAAATTCATCCACAATGAAGTTAGAACCTTAGCTTATTTATGATCATCCTTAATCATCTATTTATGCCTGCAATGTCCTAGCAATTGCCTTAAAACAAAGAAGAAAAATAATTTCAATCAGAAACCCAAATATTTACATTTCAAATATTGATTACTTTATCAAGAGACCCAGAACATGTATATTCTGGGCACCCTAATAGGTGACATGGCAGGCTCCTGTTTATCACCGAACACAAATCATGTATATTCTGGGCACCCTAATAGGTGACATGGCAGGCTCCTGTATATCACCAAACACAAATCCATGACTCCCTCTGCCCTTCAGTCAACATTTATACAACAATTGGAAAGCAGTGAGACATGGCTACATTGAGCTAGTATAAAATATTATGATGAATTTATATATCCACTGATCTGGTATATTCTGTAGAGACCATCTGAGCCTGCTAAAGCCCAACTCATGTGTCCGTCTGGGTGGCTTATTTGGTTAGTTACTTGCCTTTTGATCCCAGGTCATGGGTTTAAACTAGCCAATGGTTTTTAAGTGTGCTGAAAAGCCCCATGTAGTAGATTTACTGGGATATAAAAGAACACCTGTGGGATGAAATTCTGGCACACTGGCAGAAGTGATATAAACCTGGCAATTGATAGCATCATTAAAAACCCAATGCATGTCATTTCTGCTCCTTATGACCTGAAAGCACACATGTAAAAGAGCAATGGTAATCACTCCCACTCTATCTGCATATGTATTCTTCATTACATCTGTGTAGTACATAAGTAGAACAGGAGCACTTCAGCAAGATGAAATTGGATAGCTCTGGTGTGGCAGTTTGTGCATATATGTATCATTATGCCATTCTGCATATTTTAATGTCGGATACACAGCACATTTGAAATGGTGATTATCATTCCAATTGTGAATATTGATTGGCTAAGAGAGGATTTATATCTGTTTGTTGAGTGGGAAGGAATTGAAAATAGTATGGTGTGTCTGAGCCTTATAGCAAATCTGAGAAATTTTAGCATTCAGAAACTGCCATAACATTTAACAATTATGCATGCACTAATGATGACTTTCGATTGTATAATTTCTTTGTTTATGATTGTGCATGGTAGTCCCCTGAGAAGTTAGGTAGTATAGGCAGAGAGATATTAAGCCAATATCTTTTAAGATAATACAGTCTCCTTGGATTTAGTAACAGAAAATAACCCATCTACTACCACCAAACCGTGTAACACATTTATCTAAATCATGTATGCATGCATTATGCTTAAAATGCCAAAGAATAAGTTCTTTGTGACATATTCTTTGATAAGTCTTTTGAGACACTGGAAGGAAGAGATGACTTCATATTATTGCACCAGTGGCTGTAACAGAATGCCAATAGGCATAACTCACCTGGGCACGAGAATCTTATTCCTATCTTTGCCCATTAGACTTGTAAAGAATCCAACCAAAGAATACCTTAGTATTGCACTCCACCCAGTTTGATATGAAGATTTCACTAAGTCATTTTTAATATCTTTGAAACTATAAAAGGCATTAGAAAAAGTCTGAATGTTGTCAGATACATATGAAACTTGGTATTTAAATTCTTATCTCCTAAAGATGTTATGCTAAGATTTTTAAGAAAATTTCCTCATCCAAAAATATCTTTTACATGGAAAATGTTTCAAACTATATTTTCTCAAAAACAGCTATTAACAATTTTAATTAAAATATTAAAGATATTTATGACAAGCAAAATACTTAACTTGAATTTCTGGGATTAGCATATGAAGTCATCTTCATTTGGGAAGAATTTTGAGTAACTGGTAAACCATGAGACACAAACAAAAATTGTAGAGCTCTTTAAAACAATTTGTTTCAAATTTGTTGTTTTTCATTTGGGCAAGATACCTATTATTTACTTAAATGTTGCAATGCTTTTAATTTCTTGAAGTGTCTCAGTTTGTATTGGTATTTCTCAGTCAGTACATAGCAAATTGTGTTAAAACCTTTGACCAGCATTGCCTTCCTTGTACTTATGACAAAATTCTCAATTAACTTGAAGTAGAGCAAGCTTTTGCCAGAATAGTTCATGGAGGCTGTATAAGAGTAATACAAGTGGGCAAGAGTAAGCCATTTGAATATAAGTTGTTTTTAGAGAAACAAACCCAAACTATAGAAATTTCATTGTTGATACTCTGTATAATCTCCTCTTCATGTACACTAATGCCTTTAAGGGCTCAAGTAATCAACACCTTTTCTGTTTTTTACAGAAGCAGGTGAAAAAGCTCTCGCCATGGCTGGTTCAGAAGTGAGATCTGTCACTCAAATATAACTTGGATCCCATTGCTTCTGAAAATAACAGGCAGCATTAGCTTTCTCTGCGAAGAGATTTGCCTTTTCACACTTGTATATTTTGTACATGCAAAGAATTTTCTTTGCCAAGTGGAGCTTTTACTGGCTTACAATTTATTACTTTGAATGCAATATATTATATGAATTTCTTTCCAAGGTATTTTCATACTGATGCTGTAGCTTTTGCAATTACACTTTTATACATAAATGTGAATAAACAGGAATTATCAAATAAACATGTTTTTTTTTTTTTGTAGCTTAATGTCCTTTAACCTGGTTGGTCATATCGGACGATGAATGAAATTGGTGAAATAATGCTCAAATGATCTCGGGGCCCATGGAGCTTAAAGTTACTTGACATTTGTCTTCTCAGCATAAGGGAAAACCCCCCCCCAAAAAAAAAAACCTTGTCCCGGCAACTCACCCTAAGCAAAATTCAAACTCACGACCTATTGAATGTGAAGCAGACACGCTACCACCGCACTACCCAGGTGGGCAAAACATGTATTGTAATTTTGTTTCTTCTCTCTCTTGCATATATTACACAAAATATAGGGCTCTTAGTCTTGCAGCATAATCAATCCTCTTCCACAGGCTGAGTTCTGTAAATAAAAATATAGCAATCCAATGTCTATTTGTTGAGAATAATCATGCAACTACTCTTCTTGCTTCTGCCTCGTCACTAGGGCTTGGAAGTTCATGCATTTTGATATTTTTCCATAGGGTTTAATACATACATAATTATATATATATATATGTATATTTGCAGTTTGATATTTGAATGCATTTTATCATGCAATAAAGATATTTTGATAAATTTATCATATTTCCAACATTTTAATGTCTAAGGCTTATAAGTTGGCAGCAAGTCAAAGAAAGTTGATTTAATGGATTCGAAAAATGCTGCAATAGAACCAGTATTGTGTCAGATGACATTCCTGTTTTCACATTTACCCATCTTTCATTATTACAAACAAGCTATAAGAACTCTCTTAAATGAACAACTTGCTGTTCTTGAAGCAATATGCAAACTAAATTCTGTTCCTGATAATATATGTCAAAGAGAAAATGAAAAATATAATATTAAAAATATCCTGGTTATCAAAATTGCAGAAGATACTTGTCTCTCTGTAGAGCATTTAACATAATTAAAATATGCCCCCATAATCTCTTGTGATGCAAAGAGAAGTTTCTCATGTTTTAAAAGTGTCTTAGGGAAGAGAAGACACAGTTCAGTTAAAAATTTGTGCAAGATGAGCCTGGCAAGGATAGCACTCTACGAAATGATGCACATTTATTAATTTGTATTTGTACTAATTCACCCTTTCTGTTGCCAATGGACATTTATTCTTTCAGTTACAGCAGTAGTGGTAGTATCCTCTCATTCTGGAAAGCAAAGGGCCTTAACGAATGCATGCAAGTGTATTCTGTTTTTTGACTTTCCTGACTGCTATGCCATGTGATTCTTGGTCTACCTATTCCAGCTCTCTCTCTTCATCACATGTTCGATCCATTTCCTGTTGGTTAGTTACTTTCCTAAATCGTTGATTGATATGCTCCTCAGCCAACCTATTACTGCAATATTCTCAGAATCTGTTGGTAAATACTTATTTCTTTACAATTTACTTTGTATGTGATTAATGCACAGGATTTGCCAATGAAGTCATTCTCCTTTTAGCTTCCTACTTCTTGGCGACAATGTTAGGGTACATCTTCAAAGCTTGGCATGTTTCTAGATGTTCCATATTCATAATTTCTTTGGTACATAGTGGGCAGTTTTGTGAGGTTGAAAGGCCAATGCCAGAGAGATGGTTATTCACCAATCATGTCCAGTTATGAGATGAAAGTTGGCAACACTGATTTTCAAGGTTTTGACCATATTATTATTATTTTTTTTTTTTTTTTTTTTTTTTTTTTTTTTTTACCATTATCAAGTTATTGTGAACCAGCCTTTATATGTACTAGCATATGGGGGATAGTTAGTGCAGCAAGACCACTGACACAGAAAGTGAAGGTTCGTGTGGTTTGGAGTCCTAGGGGAATTAATTTCCCAAGTTAGATTCAATTTCCCAACTAAAAGGTTATTGGAAAGAGCACTACCAAATATAAATTAATCCTACTAAAGGTTAACTGCAGAGTAATAATGAACAGCACTTGCAATAGTGCCAGTTTAAGGTTTACCGAGATGCTCAATGAGAATATTTAAAGCATGCACTGGCACCTTATCATTGTAGCTCAAGCGGAAAGAGCACTGCAAAGAAGAATCTCCAGTTCCTGCCAGTGGAATTCTACTATGAAAAGTTTAATTACATTTTCTAATCTTGTCTTCTCTTTTGTTCAAAAGACAAAAACAAGGGATGGGATGTAGAACAGAGCATGCAGGATTTAACAATTACCAGGAGTAAAACTGTATTAACACTTTTGCACCTTAAAAAAAAAAAGGTTGCTATTATATATCTAGCAGACATTTTTATGTGAGTTATAACATTTAACATAAAATGAAAAAATAAGACACAACAATGATAATAAAGTTAGTATAATTTTGAAGGTTATTAAATATTATGTTCCAAACAAAACAAAATTGTTTTAATACTTCTCTTTCCAAATTACTTCAGTTAAGATGTACAGCTAAACTACTACAGATTGGTACATTTTGGTTATTATACTGATAAACATTTGCTGACAGAGTTCTCTAATTATTTTAGGTTTATATCTCTAAGCACATGCAAATGTTCCAAACTGACTTTCTTAAATTTTGATTTACTCATATCTCGTCTTACTTTCAGCACTTCTCATACACTTCTATCATTTTTCTTTTAACAAACATACCAACAAATTCATCACTAAGCCCAGAAAAGCTTTCTTCACTTAAGTTGTATCTATAAACACAACCACAATAGAAAACTATGGTATTTGTTTTTGGTATTCTGCTTATAGAACGGAATGATTATGTTCATACTTTTAAAAGTAGTAATTTTGCTTAGTTCTTTATAACGTAGAAGAGCAAATTTACTAAAAAATCAGTCAATTTAACAACTAAATCTCACACATGTATATAAATTAACTTTAATGTGAGAAGCTTTCTGTTCTACTTTAACAGAAATACCATTGTTTATAAAAAAAACACAATGTTCAAGAGCTCTGAATCTGTACAAGTAATTTCTGGATAGTTGTTGCCAGTAATAACAATGTTTTACCAATTTACTGAATCTTTAACATAGTAAAAAAGTAGAAGATGCCAATTAAATAAATAGATGAAAATTTGATCATTCATTACATTACTGTCTTTCCAATGGACCTAGGAAGTCTGCTGATATTTCATACCCCTGTAACCTAAAACACAAGTATCAAACTTCATGCCCATACATCTTGGAAATTAGTAAAGAAATCTTGTGTGATAACAAGTTCCTATCTTCTTTGAACTGCACAATTTCAAAATGGAAGCCATAATGCTGCAATGGCAAAATAACAAGTGATGTACATCAAAATGGAGCAGTACATAGCTGTACTATTGGATGATTCATTTATTTCTCTCACCACCAGGAATACCTTCAAACAACTATTCAATCTGATCAATCAGAAAAGTATCATTAAATCTACCAGCTTATGTTTTGCATGTCATCTTAAAAATTGCTTTTGCAGTCAAAATTGTGACTCAGGTTTCAGCATGAAGCATTTGAATACTTACTGTTTTAGCAAAAGTTTTGGAAATTGTGCACACTTTTTTATGCAAAATAAAGAGTTTGTGCATGTATTTTGGAAAGTGTGTCCACATCTGAAACACATTCTGGAGTTTCTAATTATATTAAAACTATTACCTATATTGCTAAAAAGTAAAAATATCTAACTCTATATTTGTAACCAATTGTCAACATGCTCTTATTCAACCCTCAAATACATAATAAAGTAAGATAGAGAATTATTTTGGAAGCATCTGATTGAAGTGAAGTTCAAAATATGACATTTGTAAGAATTAATGTATACCAGCATGCATTTTATTTGATCTTTTGAATTATATTTCTTATTCAACAACAGGTATGAATTCATTTACATTCCCACTCACAAACCTGTCACTCTTCTCAAATATTGATGCCAAAAGTGTACCTGGGACCAAAACTGTCAAATTTAGGATCAAATAAAGTAACAACTTTGGAACAAATTCACTTCAGCAGAATTTGCCATACAAAACTTAGCTTTAAAGTTCAAAACATTATTTCTAAATAAGAGTATTTCCACAGTATCAAAAATTCAGTCCTTGAAGGTTTATGATTTTGGCATTGTTCTGACCACAGATCAGAATAAATATAAGTTAGTGAAACATTATCTTACAGCATTATATAGGTCTTTTAGTCCTCTTAGCTGATTCTAATGACAATGAAATTGAAGATCAAGATATGGAATATGATAAAAAATGGATGGTGGGCTAATTGCTTCTCACCATGCATACCTAATGGCAGGATCAGTGACTAGAAATTCACCTGATTAAACAGAGTAGTACTAAAAATCAACACAATGGTCTGATAGGATAAAAATATATACAAAAAGATATTGGAAGCTGTTAAATTAGGAAAACCATGCAGAATACAAGAACAAGGAAGTCATAACGTGGGAATCTTGGTAAACAAATTAGGGCAGTTTCATTTCTTATTAAATTTTATATCCTCTTTTATAAAAATGAGAAAGAGGACTAGTTTTTCAAATTAAAAAAGGATCTGGTGCGTTTAAATAAATAAATTTAAGTGGAAGAAAAGCATTTAAAAGAAGTCACTCATCCCAATATTAATCACCATACTGTTTATGGTTACAACTACTTCCTCAATTTTATACTTTTAATTTTACCACAGCAATTGTCAACAAATAACTTTTTTCATCAAATAGATAATTTATAAAATTCTTCACTTGCAAATAATTTACTTTCTGATCATGTTCAGTCTAAATCAACATTTGGCAAGAGTTACTTAAGACATGTCAAGGTTACAAATTTGAGAAGAATTGGAGTGACTAGTTATCATTATATCCCACCTATACTAATAACTAGAAGCATATTTTGGAGATCAAGCAATTGAATTTTCAACCTATGATTTTTCATTCTGATTTTTTTTAATTCCCAATTTATTTTTTAAGGTTCTTCCTATTAAAAATTAAAGATAATGGTGTAATTTAATAATCTAAAAAAAACTTGTGTAAATTAGTTATTATTATACACTACTTACTTTAATAACTAGAAACATGTTTCCAAAATCAATAGTCTCCATTTTAAATTAAGTATTGATTTCAGCTTATTTTAACACACATCACTTACATTGTTTTATTACTAAGGGCATGTTTTGGAAGTACCTTTGTCTCCATTATCAAATTTTCGACTGCCAGTGCTGTAATTATCCAGAGAAAGGGTTACCTTTAGCGGTGGATTTAGGAACTTCTGGACAAGGATGTCTCCTAGTAGGATTTCAAAATTCATAAATTGTTTTTTGTTCTTCCAGATGTGGATCCACAAAAGTTCCTAAATCCACCACCAGAGGCAATTCTATTTCTGGGAAATCTCGGCTGGTAGCTGAAAAGTTGATAATGGAAGCAATGGTACTTCTGAAACATGTCCTTAGTAATAAAACAAAGCAAGTGATGAACATGTGTTACAATTACTTAATTTATAGTATACATCACTATCCCAAAATCCTCATAATTTTAAGTAGTCTCCATTTTGCTGATTTCTGGAATGATGTTCTGAGTTATATGTAAGTGGTGTATAATAGTCACTAATCAACTAAAATGCTTTCCAGATTATTAAATTACACCATTGTCTTTTATCTCCCAAAAAGATGTTTATGGAAATTCACCATTCAAAAATGTTAAATTATTAAAATATAAATTACTAATAAAAATTTAATAACCACTTGAGAAAAGTTTTACTGAAATTGGGTTTAATCGATTACATAACAGATTTCTCTTAGACTATAATACTATCAAATTCTTTAAGTTTTAAGATTATCTGTGGCCCTAACTCTGTCAGGCAACATATGCATGGTTCAAATTAGGCTCACTAGAAACATAAACTTCCTTTATTTGTAGACTGACAATATTTGGAATCATCACTGTGAAGGAAAGACTAACAATAAATAGTATACTGAGTTGACAAACCTTGTAAGCTTCACAAATTTTACATAATGACTTAAACATCTTTCACCCTCATTTGAGGACATCATTACAGACATGTCAAAATGAAGTTTAGGCTACAATTACAGTTTTAGTCTCCATGCTGTTTGATAAAATTCTGACAAAAAGCAGCTCTCACAAATGAGAAAACTGGGTATCCATAAAACACCTAATTATTTAGTTATAAAGTTTAAGCATATAAAAAGTACATACTTTTTTCTGTGTTCTTGTTGCAGAAACATTTTCCAGAATACTTTTTACTAAAAAATATAGCTCACAAGCCACTATTTTTCAGTGAACCTCCTAGGTCTTTTAACATATTTTACAATTCACAATATGTGCACCTTTTTCACTTTCACCCCTTTTTTTTCCTTTTTTTTTCTGAGCAGTTCATAACATCATATTCTAAAACTCTCTATAAATATTGGCTGTTTATATGTGTAGTACAAAAAACTTACAAAATAGTCATAACCTTAATCAGAAAATACTGAACTGGCAGGATCAGTCCTCTCACTTGACACCACTGTATAATACCTTGATAGTGGATAAGCATATTTATAAACAAAATTAAAATTAAGAACAGAGGAACAATATCAAAATAAAAATGACAAACGTTTTCTTCACTTCAACAACTTCTAAACATACTTTGGTAAAGGAACATCACCATCCCCAACAAAGCCGTTTCAACATGGGCAAGACTAAAATTTAAGGATTCACACATTTCCTTTCTAGTGTTCCCTTTATGCAACGTCATCTTATAATCCATGTTGAACTACAACTACATTCATCTCACCCGACTAGCACCTTCAGTAGACTGTCTTTATACCCTACCACATATCTTCTTCCTTACTGATACCACTCTGTTTCAAGTCTTTTATGCTGTTGAAAATTAATTTACTATCGGGCAGTGCACAGAGGTAATCACTTATAGCACTCATACATCTATTTTCAAGAGCTGGGGTCTGACAATAAGTGGCCAAGCTCAAGACTTCAAGGTAAAGAAGTAAACATCTGGGATGCTGCATGATAGTTACTCGTCTTAATGGTCAGCATCATGTCAAACATCAGCTCTCTAAAATAACATAATAATCCATATAATAGAGCAATGGTTCCCAAATTAGGCAATGGGCAAACTCAGCAAACACTTAATGCTGAATTTACTGCAGAAAAAGTGAATTTTTATCAAGAAAGAAAGATATGTTGTAGGTATATGGGCACTGATAAAAACAGTGTTTGGGAACCAGTGAACTACAGTCATTACAGCACAAGTTGCTGATATAAAATGACTGGTATGACTGCTAAGGGTAACAAAATTGTACAACTAGTATCATATATAATATATACATATAGCATTCACATAGGCTTGTATAAATATACATGTATCTTTTCTAGTGCCTGTTCAAAATGGTCCCTACCATATATTTTATACTGTATTTTGTTAACTTTGCATAAAAATAAACTATTTGTACTACAACATTTAAGAAAATAAGCACAAACAGCTATGGCAAGTAAACAATGCTGAAAGCTTAGAAACAAAAATACTATAAGAGGAGTTTGATAGCGTTACATAAATGCATTTTATATTTTAGCCAACAGATGTGGTGATATAAGCTCGTTTTCTCCATTTCAACGTTTTCTGCGACAAACACGTTTATGCTCTTTCTGCCAATGAAGTTGCTGGCATTCAATACTGCAATATGCTGTATTCCAGCAGCAATGATAGATTGCCTCACATTCACAATTGTAGCACTGAAAGAAAAATATTAACTTAATTAGCTTAACAGAAAAAAAATTACCAAAAAATTCCAGTGGTTTTATATTTCTTGCTTTTAACATCAGTAGCTTCCTGTTGCTGTGAGAATTAAATGATGTTGACAAGTAAAGCTAAATTCACAAAAATGAGTTTATTTTTGTGGCATCAAGATAAAAAGAAAAGCTTAATTGTGGGAAAAGAGAGAATGTTAACCTAACATATTAATGGTAAACTCAAGGAAAGCTATGGTGTTATACAGGGTTACGATAATAGAGATTATACAAGGTGTGATCAAAAAGCTTCTGGAATGGCTTCACAACAATGCTGCCGTTAAGATGTTTTTTGTTTTTTTTACACAGACTGTACTTGCAGTGTTCCTTCCAATAAAAATGAGAGGTCACGTGACCTTGTATTGCAGAGGTAGAAGCTCTAAGTAAAGGTGTGTTTTACACATGCTGCAATTTTTCTGTGTAGCAAAAATGCCAGATTATGAAGAACAAAGAACGAACATCAAAGCTCAGTAAAACTGTCAACACAAGCCTATGAAACAGCTTATGGGCAGAAAGTAATGGGCAAAACTCAAGTATTTCAGTGGTTTTCGAAATTTAAAAGTGGTGTGAGATCAATTAAAGATGCAGATCATCTGGGGTGACCCTGTTCCAGCAAAACTGTTGAAAATTTCAATCAGGTAAGGGAATGGTCTTAAATGATAAGACGCATTATAATAAGAGAACTTTTCTGACTCATTAGGGCTCTCCTTTGGAAGTGTTCAAAAAATTTTGAAAAATGATTTGGATATGAGAGGAATTGCTGCCAAGTTTGTGCACCGCCTGTTTTCAAATGACCAAAAGGGATGCCATGTGATTGCCTGCACAGATCTTAAAGAAACGAAGACACAATCTTCACAATGGAAGAGTCCTTCATCTCCATGCCCCAAAAAAGGCCAGACAAGTTCGATCCAATGATGATTGTGTTTTTTTACATCAAAGGCACTGTACATAAAGAATTTGTGCCAAAGGGTCAAACAGTGAATTAAGTGTTCTACAAACAAGTGCTGCAAAGGTTAATAGAGAATATGCAACGCAAACAGTCAGAGAAATGGAGGAGTGGTGACTGATTCCTGCCGTACCCTTTCTGTTTGCCAATTTTTGGATAAAAATAGGATGAATACTGTTCCCCATCTCGCCTAATATCTAAATTTGGCTCCAGTGGACTTCTTTTTTCCCCTGCGACTTAAAATGCGGCTACAAGGATACCATTTTGTGGAGAGTGATGTCATCCATCATGAATCGCAGAAGGCTCTGAACATAAAAGATGACGACTTCCAGTGATGCTTTCAGCAGTGGCAGAAATGCTGGTGCAATGTTTCAGCTCCCAAGGGTGACAGTGCAGAATAGACAAATCAAGTTGTAGTGTTTATGGTCTCATTCCGGAAACGTTTTGATCATACCTAGTACACTTTGAATTATTTATATATCTATACATGATATTAACATGCATTTTTTGCTGTTATACTGAGGAAGTGCTGAAGTTTCATAATGTTGGTATAGAAATCTTGGTCAATCCATCCCTAGCATGTGCCTTTGCACAGTAGTCAAATATTTGTTTTTTACCAGTGATGGATGGCCATAAGGGGCACAGGAGCATGTGTCCTCCCTACAAAAATTACAGAAATTTTATTATGTAAAGTGTTATAATCTATAATGAATTTTTGTACAAATGTAAATCTACTGCAAACTCTTTCAGCACTGCACAGTTGTAGTGAAGGTGGGTGTTGGTAATATTAACCAGTCACCTACCTTGGGCACAAATGAATTTGTGGCCATCCTGTGTGTACATGCAGAAAAACTCAGTACTTTTAGATATAGTTTGTTCACACAGAGTATGAGTCTGAGAGGGGAAACTTTTCTTTGGGCACATGGGCCTGTGTGGTCATTTGCCATGCATGCGTAAAGAGAAAATAGAAGTAACAGTCAAATTTCTGACAAAAATATTTAGCGAAAGATATCTTCACTCACAGGATTAAATAATAAGAAATGAATCTTGAGTTTTAATGCCTTCTTTACTTAAAAACACAATTAATGTATAACTCTCCTGAAGAAAGAAGTTTATATTGTCAAAATTTGCAGTATTGGTACTCAGTAATCCCAGCAGAAGACAACATACATCACTGCACAATGACTAGCATCAGAGTGGCAAACTCACATGTTCTGTAACTACCCAAACTCTAGAATCAAAATAGATTTACAGTTTTTAATATTTCTATTATTTAAAGTAGTAGTAGTGGTGGTGGTGGCAGAACATTAGGGAAATAAGGGAAAACACTAGGCTAAAGCGATAGTCAAATCTTTTAAAGCTGGTTACTGTGTGATTGAAATATGGTTATGTTTGCATGGCCAGGATGTCATAGTTTTTTCGTGTACCTTGGAGTTGGTCTGAATTAGTACCAGTGAAATACTTTAAAAATAAGTGTGTACATACCTCCTTAATGTTAGGTGATGCGCCGGCTAAGCTCATTTATATTAGAACACACTAAATCAACTCTCACTTAGGGAAAGAAGAATGACATGGGAATATCACAATGGGTAGACTCACAAAAATAAGAATTGCACTTACACACCTCAGAATTGATGCTGTTTATTCATACTTATTATTGAGTAGACATAGTTCTTGCAGATTTAGTAATATATGCTTATAACTGGTATTATTTCTTCTGCCTACAAAGTTTTTCATTTCCACGGTTGTTAATGGTTATCGCTTATTTCACTATTATGCGATATAAAACTTACTCGGCAACTAATGTGGTAACTGCGCTTTTTTCCTTAAGATTGTCAGATAATCAAGAACCAACACTACAAAACAGAACATACATACAGTAGCTTTTATAGCCTAAATATCCAAGCTTTGGGCTCATTTCTGATTGGTTACTAAGTAGTGCGAAAATATAGTTATCTCAAGGTTAGTTTTGGTAGTTCATTGTATTTTACTCACATGACCGCTCTTTATAATGAAAGAGTCTCGAACTACGAACTTTTAAGGAAAAAAACCTGTCTCTGAGAAACTCCCTGCTACTTAGACCTTTAATGTGCCAAAACCCTGCTCTTACAAAAGCATTTGTATTTCTGGATTGTTAGAAGAAGTAACTTTGGCATGTACAATAACACATTCTTACCCTCATGTTTTGTTTTGCGATCTGCCAAGTCTTGGCTACTAAAGCAGATATCTTTCCTATACTAAACCTACACAAATTAATAATTAAAATAATGAAATGCAAAACGTGATAATGTACTGTTGCAAGGAGTAAACAAAACAAAAGAAATGACAAATTTCTGTTTGATACAAGTTAATTATAAAATTGAAACAAACAAGAAATATCTCAGAAATAGTTAACCCCATAAAAAAGTATGACAAATTATGTTTTAGTGATATCTACATTTTTTGTGCAGTTAAGTTTTTGTTTATCATTATGGTGATTTTTGAGAAAAACCTAAAAATCACCATGTCACATCCTTGGAAGATACTTAACTTAATGTCAGCTTTGGTACTTAATGGACTTTTAAGGTATGCTGCTCATGCACGCCCACATAAATACATGGACATTTTTCTAAAAAGGCTCTTTTTGGATTAATTGGCCCTCAAAACATGTATTTTCAGTGAAATCTCATTATGAAATTCTTTGGAGGTACTTATTATGTATGTACACAGTATGGCAGAGAAAGTAAAAAGGAAGGCTTTTCTCAAAGTTAAAATAGTTTTTGGTGAAGTTTCTTAAAGCTGACTATTGATGATTTTGCCCAGTTTTATAACAGATAGTATTCAATAAAAATCAACAAGTGGCACCACCAATCCACTGAAGGCTGCACTTATCATTAACTGAATATGACTACATATTATTCAGCAGGTTACATAGAACCTCAATCATCATTCCCCGAATTATTGTTTTTCCCAAATTTTCATTTTGATTTTCCTTAGGAAGTATCAATGTGTGTTAAAAAACTCAGGCAATCCTTTCCCTGCATCATTTGTCCAGGAATTTCAGTCCAAACTAAACTTTATCCTTAAAAGGCTGTGTTCAAACTTGAATAAACTAAATTGATTGTTTTTTGTATGAATTTTGAGGATTTTTTTAAGGCTTAATGGCTCAATCACATAAATCTCATGCCTCTCTAGAGTGGGTCTAATGCTTTGATTATTGAAAATTAGCGGGAAAGTGCAAGGAGTACTGTATTTATGAATACAAGACATGTTTTTTCTCCAAAATATTAATGTTCAGAACTGGGGGTCGTCTTGCATTTGTGATATATGTTTTCTGAATACCATGTGGGAAAAAGTAAGTTTCAAAGTTTGTGGGCATGACAGTGGCAAAGCCTGGTGGAAATGGTACAGGTTACCACCAAGGTTACGATATATGCAGTAGATTTTGTGAGTTTCATTTTGCACCAAAAAATTAGCTGTTAACAGGGCAAACTCATTGGAAAAAGATTACTCTCCAAAACTACAAATAAAATTAAAGAACTGCCTTTCACATCAGTGGTTGCACATAATCTATTGAAAGTCAATGGTCAAGCAGAAAGAGAGGTTAGCTGCGCATTTCCCCTCCTACATATGTACATGAGTATACCAGTATATTTCCATTTTCCCCTCTGTCTCTCTGTGCCGCCCACAATACGAATTTACGTGCAAATTTGAATTCGGCATAACGTTTTACTTTATACTCTATTAAGTATGCTGTCTTAATTGAAAATTGCATCCAAATCATCATTACAGCTAAGTTTCCGCTGTCACCACCAGAATACCAGTACATGTCCATCTCTCTCCCCTTTACAATGTGAATTTCTGCGCAAATTCAAATTATGTGAAAAATTTTACAATTTGTAAAGTATGTTATGTGAATAGAAAATCATATCATCATTACAGCTATGCTGCCACCACCACCACCACCACCATCATTTTCTATCACTCGCATACTGTACATTTCCGTTCCTTAATATAAATAGCATTCATAATCGTTACAGATATGCAGTCGCCACCACTGCCATCACGTTCTACTTTTGCACATATTCTGTACATCTCCATATTCCCCTCTGTCTCTCCCGCTTAAAACATGATTATGCATTGTTCTATCATTGCACACATACCGTACATTTTCGTTCTGCCTTCTCCGTATCTCCAGCCCACAATGTGAATTTTTCTGTGCAAATTAAAATTAGGTAAAAACATTTACGTTGTATTATATAAAGTATCATGTCTAAATACCAAATAATATCCATCATTGTTGTTACAGTTATGCTGCTACCACTAACACCACCACGTTCTACTATCTCACCCATACCATACATTTCTGTACAAATTCAAATTAAATAATAATGATGATGATGGACTTAATCAGCTTAAATGTTCCTTAGTTTGTTCAAAATGTATGGAAAACCTTGAAATTGCATTTAAAAATTAAGTTTTGTCTTCTTTTTATATATGCATCTAAAAATTAGTTCTGAAAAAATGGGGGTCATCTAGTATTCGAATAAATACTGTAAATTTGTCAAGTTGATATTAATGACTGATGTGAATGCTGGACCGAAATTGAAGGTGACAAGTAAACACAGGCAAGAATTTGATTGTTTAGAGGAAGATGATCCAAAACAAAATCTGTGCCAATGTTTATTAAAGTGCTGAGCTGACGAAAATTAACAAGCATTTGTTTATTCACGTGACAAATGTTGAGGTTTCAACACTTATTTTTTTTCCTCATTTTAAATAATTTTTGGTGCCCATAACTACAACCTATGGTATCATAGCATTGGACACTTATGATGCATGAAATAAATGATGATTGGAAATATAAGAAGCAAATGTTCCACACCTAATTGTATAGTACATCCCTAGCATTTGCCAGATATGAGGATAAAAACAATGATCAGGAGAGTGATCCTAGCAGAATTTGACTGTGGACCTCCCGCTCACAAGGCCATACCTTTCCATGGCATAGCAACCTCCGTCACTCATAATGGTAAGAAATATTTAGCATAAGTCATCTCTTATAAAGAATTCATAACAACAGAAACAGTATTAACTGTGAAGTCAAAAGCATAAAGTAAATTAAATAAAATTCAAATTTTCAAAAAATGTTTCATATAAACAGTAGTTGGGGGTGGGAAAGTTTTCATGAAAATCTTTGTGTTGCATCCTTGGAAGATACTGAACTTAAATACCAAGTTTGGTATTTAACCCATATCTTGTTTTTGAGCTGCACGGTACGCATGCACACACAGACAAGTTACTAAAAATGTTTTTTTTTGATTCAGGGTGTCTCAAAACATGTATTACTAGTGAAAGCCTGATATAAAATTTTTGGGTGGAATATAATACCTTCTCTATCCACTATGTACAATGTACCTTTGGGCTAAAGAAAAGGAGTTTTGAGGAAGCCTATATATTGTTTTGTACAGCAGTAAAGGGCATTGAAAGCTGCCATATATATTTAATTTACTTGAAATTAAATTCAATCACTGATGTATTTAACTCACCCATTGCTTCTTCTTTATTTCTGAAATAGCTTGTTTGTGCTTTTCTGCTAACTGCTGTAATTCAAGCCTCAAGCTCTCTTCCTGTTCCTTCAGTTCTCTCTGCTTCTCTGCTTCCATCTCTTTGCGTAACTATAAAATAAAATGTTTACTAATTTTCAAAGGGTAGTATGTTCATTTATTAATATATTACTGATCTTGTGACATCCATGTTTTGAATATATGCCATATGTCCTAAGCCACACCATAGCAAGGATGGTAAAATGAATAAACAAAAACATGTGGTGAAAGGAATAAAAGATGGATGCTACAAAGATGGGATCTAATTCAACATTCATTCATGAGGCTTTTAATGTAACCGACCACAAGAAAGATATAACATTATTCGAGAAACTCCAGGAAAAGATACTCAAATTAGCCGTGGATATCCGTTTTCTGAATTATGCAGAATTAAAAAGGTTATGCTAAAATTTGCCAGGAAACTAATACAAAATGAAAACAACAGCAAACAAGAAAAAGCAGTGGATAAATTGTTTTTTTTCACACAAGCCATATGTAGGAGCGCAGTTGATAGGTAGAGTCAGACTGAAAAATTCAATGCCATAGCCGGGATTTGAACCACGGATCTCCTGATCTCTAGCCAGTTGCTCTGCCACTGAGCTACCATGGCAACATGTCGGCATAGCATTGAATTTCTTAACTGACTCGTATGTATCCTGCGCCTAAAGTACTTACGACATTGTAAGTCACAATTGGGGTTGTCATCTCAAAATCACCTTATGGTTTACCGGGAAATTCAAAGCTATGCCGGCATGTTGCCATGGTAGCTCAGTGACAGAGCAACCAGCTAGAGATCGGGAGATCCATGCTTCAAATCCCGGCTATGGCATTGAATTTTTCAGTCTGACTCTACCTATCCAAGAAAAAGCAGCCATTAAAAAGATCCTGGAAATGGAGAAGAGCAAACACTACAAAAGTAAAAGTGAGCTAGAACTACAATTGTATGAATTACACTTAAAACTAACCAAAAAATTAGGAAGCATAATTTGGGAAAATTTAGAAAGCAATTTTTTGGCCAAACTGAGCATCAAAATGCGAAACAAAACATTAATGCAAAAACGTAAACTTGAAAAGCTGTGCAAAGAACAAGGGAAAAAAACACCAATTAAAAAAGCCATGCCACGAATAAATGTCACATGCCTATTGGATCAAACCTTCACCAAATCAGAACTGGATTTCCTAAATAAAGAGATGAAAACTTGTGTCAATTTCTCAGATAAGATTGAAAACTACATTGCGGACATACAAATAGCCACTCAAAACATAAATGACATTGATATAAGCATTATAAAGAGTGAATGCTGCCAAATAATTGAAACAATAGAAAACAAAAAGAAAACTAACCACTCCAAAAATGTAATAAGAGCACTAAAAAGCAAATTGGTGATTTATAGCAATGCTGACAAAGGGAACACAATAGTAATTATGGAAAAAACCGAATAGGTAGAAAGAATGGAAACACTTTTAGAAAAAGAAGAATACTCTACAGTACAGAAATCCCCTAAACCAATGTATAAACAAATTAAATACCACTATTCAAGACTAAATTAATAGACAAAATAAAAAAATACAAAATTAAAGTGGACAATCCAGTACTGCCCAAAATTTATGTTCTTCCAAAAATACACAAGCTGGGAAAGCCAATATGGCCAATTATAAATAACATAAGTGCGCCTGCATATAACCTAGCAAAATGGTTAACATACAGATTCTCTTCTTTCCCTAAATTTGAAACGGCAAGCATAAAAAGCTCTCTAGATCTAATTGATAAAATCAAAGACATGGAATTAGAAAAAACTAATACATTAGTTTTCTTCGATGTTACTACTCTTTTTCCAAGCATACAATGACATCAAAAACTGGTTACCTGTAATAGGGAAAACAGTAGTCCAGGAATACATCACATTTACAAATCTTTGCATAGATCAAAATTTCTTCACCTTCAACGTGAAATATAAACAAACATCTTAGCTATGAGCAGCCCAATATCATCAATACTAGCAGATCTCTTCATGAGCACTTTGGAAACAAGGATAAAAAAGACATTCCCCTGGATATTCAAAGTATGATACTGCTAAATCTGCAAGAAAAATCCTTAAAGTTCACGATGGAGAAGGAATGTGGCGGACAACTACCATTCTTCAACCTTAAAATCATCAAAAATGAAAACCACCTAACATTTGGCATTTACAGAAAACCTACCCACACCAACAGTTATATAAAATAAAAGAGTTACAATCCCATTCCCCATCAGCATGCAGTACTTAACAGCCTTACACACAGATTGGTAAATGCACCAATGGGCAAAACAGAATACCACTGTGAACTGGCAAAAATATTGGTCATAGCTATAGAAAATGGATTCCAGGCAGAATTGGTACACAAAAAACTTAACAGGCCCAAAAATAGGAAGAGAATAAAAGAAGTCAGTACACTCACTCCAAACCAGAGAGAAAACAAGATCTACAAGAAGTTTACTTTCCACTATACAACTTTCTACAAATTTCAGAGGATCTTCAAACGACACATTATTTTGGCCCAAAAAAAAAAAAAAAAAAAAATATTAAATACATATTAAATTATAAATTAAAAGATGATATCCCACAAGAAAACAAACCAGGAATGTATCAGTTCAGCTGCAATGACTGAGAAAAAATCTACAATGGCCAAACAAAAAAAAAAAAAAACCCATAAAAACAAGAGCAAAAAAACACCACAAAAATATTACACTTAAACAAGACAAATCTGCGGTAGCTTGTAATTTTTGCAAAGAGCAAAACACCAGAAATAGAAGCCCGAAAATACTCAAAAATAACACAAGGAAAACAGAATTAAAAGTTTGGGAAAACATATATATTTGGAAAAACAAGAACTGCGTTTTCAACTTTGAAATTCCGCCAAACGACCTACTGATGCAGAGGTTCATCAAACCACCACCAGGGACAGTGACAACCACCACAGCAAGCAATGCCGACAGTTGACTAAAGGAATTGACAATGGAAGCACAAGGCTTCTGAAACATGTTTTACAATAATAAAAGTAAGTGATGTAGTTTTACAAAATCGACTCAACTAATTTTTTTCAAATGAATAAATCTGTAAATTCTTCTGTATCTCAAAGATGCTTTGCGCAATAACTGGCAGAAAATACTTAAATAAACCTTGGAAAACATTGGTATGGGGGTTGTATGGCAAAGAGAAGAAAATAATTCAGTTTAATTCTGAAAGAAAGTAAGGAAAGCTTAAAAGACAGATGAGAGACAAAAGATATGATTATATGTTGAGAGTAAAGTTCTTTGATCTTTACAAGGTAATAAAGCCTGGGGCAGAGAGAAGTATGTTAACAGCTATGATAAGTAAGAACAAGAAAGTTATGCATGGATGTGAACATTGTATCTTAAAGGTTTTAAGAATAGCAGCGTGGAAGTACGCAATAAGTGTAGAGAAACAGAGGTTTCATTGATTGATGCAATGAATAAAATTAAGAGAGTACATGAGATGCAAAATAGTACAAAATGGAATATAATATTGTAGCAATCAAAATGTTGACAGTCAAAGGGAAGCATACACCATGTTGGGTCAAATAACTTTGGAAGTAATGTTTACTATAAAAGGCAATACTAAGGAAGTACATTACTATAGGATCAGTTTACTCCAGAAGTAATGTTGGAGAGCTCAACTACAATTTACTCTTTTAGTTACCACTACTAAAGTAAGATGCACTACTCCTGGAGTTTTTCTTTGTTTGCATAATTAATTTGGAGCCAGCATGGATAAGGCTATATGTAACAGGAAAAGGAGGATAAACTTGAGCAAAAGAAATAAATGTATGTTGGTAGACATAATGAAAATCCACTTAATACAAAAAGCAAATAACAGAATGTAAAGATTCTGGATTTAAAGAGAAATTCCTAAAAAAATCTTGATGGGCAAGTTTAATACTTCAATGATGGGTAACGTACTAAGAGCAGCTTAAAATTCTTTGGAACTAATGTTCTTAATCCTCATTGCTTCACAGATCACTTATGTGTTAATTTTAATTGGTTTCTCACAGAAACCATGTGTAGAATAGAAGTTGAGAGTAGAGTAGAGTAGGTAGAGTCAAACTAAAAAATTTAATGTCATAGTTGAGATTTGAACCACAGATCTTCCGGTCTCTAGCCAGATGCTTTATCACTGAGCTACTATGGCAACATTCCCGGTAAACCACAAGGTGATCTCAAATTATTTTAAGATGACAACCCAAATGGTAACTTACAATGTTACAAGAACTTTAAGTCCCAAGTTTCATAGTATAGCCAACTATTATTGACAATTGTGATAATTTTAATTGTTTTCTCACAGAAACCATGTGTAGGACAGGAGTTGGATAGGTAGAGTCAAACTGAGAAATTCAATGCCATAGCTGAGATTTGAACCATGGATCTCCCAGTCTCTAGCCAGTTGCTCTACCACTGAGCTACCATGGCAACATGCAGGCATAGCATTGAGTTTCTCAATTGACTCGCATGTTTCCTGGTAAACCACAAGGTGGTCACAAATTATTTACATGTTGATACCATTTCCGATTTCAAAAAGTTCATCAGTTTCACCAGATGAGTACAAACGAACAATTGCACTCATATTGTATGGATAACTTGCAAAAGTGAAGAGTTGCCTTTTATTTTCTAACGCACGATTATTTGTGGGAATATTAATGAACCTTGCTTTTAAGCTCAAAAAGTGTTCTAACAATGCAGTGAATGAATACGATCAGCAGCCATACAGTATAGTTCATAAGATTGTCTGCCACTATCTGAAATGTTCTGATATGAAAAGCTTGTATGGCACATAATTCGGGTTTAAGTGATACCGCTGACTTCCTTATGAGTTTTATTGTAAGAGCTCATTCACGATAAAAATTAAGCATTAATTTAACATGATAAATATTGTCAACTATGTTGTGGATAACTCATCTTTTATGCATAACTGTCATTCACATCGACAAATGTATAAACAACTGATTGCAATAGGCTGTTAAACAGCTGGACTAATATGGTGGTCTGCAAAGTGACCCCCATTAGAAAAAGTTATGTATATACCATGCTATTTGTTCTCATCCTCACAAGAAACTGGTAGCTCTTGAAGCCGGTCAAGCATAAAAAGAACCTAAGCGATATTTATGTATTCCATTCTGACACTATAACTTCCCTTAAATTTGAATTCACACCACTCTTACTAGCTTATCCAAATGGTATTATACTGAAACATTTGTTGAACTCTGTTATAGGTATATGGATCTCACATGTCCTGTATTTGCACACTATCACATTCATTTGGCCTCTCCCATACTATATACTCTACGTGTACTTTTTTTTTTAAAAGAAAGGGCTGGGGGGAAGAAGAGAAAGCCTGTCGACCTGTCTTTCAATAGTGTTGTCAACCAAAGAAGTCTCTTTCTTTGAGAGCCTCAGCCATTATAGCGAATAAGTTAACTAATATATCGTGAACTAGCTGACAGGCATGTGCATAGGTGTGAACTCTGGGATCTATAGACAGAATGAAACCTTATCAGTGAAGCCACTATATGTCAAGTGCATAGCATACTTCTTGTCTCAATGTGGTTGCCTTGTTCTTCCAAAATTGTGTGAAACCTAGTGAATGAAAGACTAGGGAGCAGAGCTCCCAAGCAAACTAGTGCACACAGTATATCATTGCATTACCATGTTTTCTTCATCAATATCATCTAAGTAATTGCTGTTTATTTTGTCAAGATCACCAATGTAATCTAATCATCCATGAAAGCTACTATGTCAAAATATGTTTGTACAAATACAATACAGTATTATAGTTTAATTGACAGTTAAGGTACTCTAACCAAATTATTTCATTTCTATTATTTATGTTCTAACCTATATGAGCTTTGTTTACCTCCACAGTAACACACTACATGGCCGTGCTTTCCAACAATTTATTTCTGTAATCATTTATTCTGGGAGTATCTAAAAGGAGTAAAATGCTTCAGAAGAAGTTTATTCTAGTATGGAATGCAGAATGCAGACATTTTTAGTAGTTTACTATGAAAGTAGAGCTTACTCTAGGTTGGTGCATGTCATCCAAAGTTTGGAAAATAAGTAGGGGCACAGGTATACCTTAGAAGAGTAAAGGGCAAATGGATTAGGGAAATGAGACAAAATAGTCCAAATAGGATTCCAATGCAAGCTGATGACCAGGGAGTCATGGAATCTTGGGGGTCAACTGTGTCTATCTGAGTTGTAAGAAATATATAATAAATATAATTAATTGTTCCGTAAAATATCCAAATATTCTATTCTATCACTAAGATACTAGCTCAAATAGTCCATGTAAAGCTTTAGACCATGCATTTTAATATGTGTTGAGGAAATTCAAAAACTGGTTTGCAATAACCTGAGAATGGTAGCCAAATTGGAAACAAGAATGGGGAGAAATGCTGCATATAAGATTTTGGTTCAATAGACTGGTATCGAGAATAAGAATGCATATCGATGATGATGATGATTATTATTATTATTATTATGATAATAGCAATAATATTGATCTCAAAGTAGAAGTAAATTTTGCAGATTGGGATTTTATTTGCTTTTAAGTGACCAATGATGTTTTTTCACCTGCTTTCAATACAGCCATCATGATGCAGACTAGGCAACTTCAAAATTTGAAAAAATTGCTACTAGAGTGGGTTCCAGAGTCTTTTCATGTCATCATGGCCTAAAATAATCTCTATAGTGAAGAGCCTAAAATGCACAACATGGATTTATTTCTTCTTTCCTGTTCTAGGGGCCAATTGTCAATTATGAACTCTCCCATTAAAATAAACATATTTCAACCTTATCATTCTTGTTCTGGTTACCGTTCTCGGTGTTGTGAAACATCCTGAACAGCATTCACAAAATAATTTCAAATATCAGTTTACAAAAGTTTTCCTTTTGGGCACAAGAGCCACAATCTATTGGTTCTATCAACAAAATCAAATGTTTTCATTCTGCTCAGCACAAAAATACCAGTAGTGCAGTTCTCTCAGTTATCTTTCAAATGAATTCCATAATCTAAAAGTCAGGAAGCAAGCCATTTTCCAAATAAAAGATGTGAATCTTATAATATTCGCATTAAAAAAATTAGAATATTAAAACTACCATAAAATTTATGCTGATATAAAATAAATGTTTTCAATATATTTAAGCTACATACCTTCTCCAAAAGATCCTTTTGGGCTTTCTCTGCCTTTTTATCTGATAATGAGTTCTTGAACAATCGTGCTGAAGTCTGCACTGTGACTGAACGGGTACGAGGCTCTTGGCATGAAGAACTGACCATATCTTCTTGGGATAATCCTTCCTTCAAGAACAAAAACATTGTTTTATTTTCAATTCTTTAATCACATATCATTCTTTAAACGATGCAAAAACTTTCTAAATAGATGTAACAAGGGACAACTAAAGTAACAAACAGCATGTTCCAAAGATAAGATATAACCAAAAATAAAATATGTTTCAATGTATTTATGATTTGTTGATAATAATTTTATGAAGTATAAATTCCTTTCCTTCATCCCTTTATTTTCTTTCCCAGAGAAGCCAAAGAGATTTTGTATTTATTTGATTTTGGCATGCATTTAGGGGAATCAATCAAAACACTGTTGCAACAAATGCAATAAGTGCGAGAACTGAACAGGAACTTTTCATATGAAAGTCAGAACACTAATATGACCAAACACCACAAAAAAAAGATAACATTTAGCAATATTATTACTAATACATTATGTCACTATAATTACATGGTTATTCAATAAGATAGTTGCACTTCCTCCAAACATTAGAACAAATATCATACTATATTGATATCATAGTGTGAGCCAGGCGAAGCAATGTCCCTTCAGCAACAACTGAGTAGTGAAAGAGGATTCTAACATGTCTTGTTCTATTGCTCCAAACAAAGTTAACAAGATAGTGAGAGTAACATAATGTATCAGCGGTAACAGTACACAATTTGTAGCTGAACACCAACTATCTTTTAACCATTTATGATCATAGCTAATACTGCTTTTAGGGAAAATGGAATAGAAATTGTACTTGACCAACTTATGAAGCATCTACTCAAACAAAAAGTAAGATGGAACAGGTTATCCTTAAAAGGCTAGCTAGTGCAATACTTTTCTGGGAAAACAAGAGTTGTTCTTTCAAGAAAATAATGAAACAGCAAGTTCTATTAAGTGCAACTATGTTGCAGTACATTGCAAAGTATGATCCTCTTATTATTTTATAGAGTTTAACACCTGCTTTTACTACATACGGCACCACAGGTGGTGACACTGATGATACATGGAATGAAGATGGAGCACTGGTGGAATGCGATGCCAGGGGAAACCAGAGAACCTGAAAAAAACTGGCCACATCAAATCCCACATGTGGAGCAAATCTGGGCCGCCTATGTGAGAGGCAAGTGGGATCCTCTCATAAAACCTAAACCATGTTTAAAGGCATTGAAAATGACCTAGTACAAGCCATGGGTTTGACTGTTTTATCAACTGTGGACTATCCTTTGTCCAATTGATAGAATTCTTTATCAAGATTGGTAAACACTGTATGTAGGAATAGAACTAAACTTTCTGAAGTAGTTAATGCTATGCTAGAGCATCCTCAAAAATTGAGTAATATACTTGAGCACTAGTTAAGGGCTTTAGGATACATTTGGAGTATTAAAAAAATTAGAATATTTAAATGGAGGAAATAAAAAAAGGAGAGATTTTCATACGCCATAAATTCTAGGGTGGGGAAAATTCTATAATATAGTATAAATGTCCTTATAATTAACTAACATTGATTCAACATAAACATTCTTATGCCTTCAAGGAAAGAAACAATTTTTCTAAAGAAAAACAAGCTTTGTTAAGCATGAGTATTTATGTCAAATCAATGTTAATAATAATTACCTTACTTCACGGTGTGAGAATCCAATAAATAATACATTATTGTGTCTATATAGGTCCTATTAAAATGCAATTTAGAAAACACATCAAAGCTAATGAAATTAACAGTAACAAGAGCAGGAGTGGGAATGGAAATAAGGCAGAAAGGAAATCAGAAAAACAAAATGGTTTAATGAGAGGTGTATGTGAGCAAAGAGAGGATGGTTAAAAGATTAAATAAATGGAGAGTAACAGAATAAGGAAAATAGAGGTAACATTTATTGATTAGCATATGGCGATATAAATGCTTATTAGAGGAAGGAAAGTGTGGTAGGATAATATGAGAAAAATGGTAATACAGGCTATGAAGTAAGAGAGAGAAAGAGCGAGAGAAGTAGAAAACCAGATTTTGCTGGAAAAATAGATAAGGCATTTTGGGGGACTGATTGAGGGAGGTGATGAAGTTAAGATTGGTGTATTCAAGGATATCCAAATAAAATAAACAAATCTCCAACCACACCAGTATGGTCAACTCTCACATACTATACTTTATATTGTGTGGCCATTCTGACACATGATAACTGCAATATTATGTGATTCTATAAAGCTCTTAACAAAGAGAATATTCCATTGGTTAAGAACTGATGTATGGAGACTAAAAGGTTTTAGAAATGGCATACTGAAACTATGTAGTGATAGTGAAGATAATGAACAAATGATTTTTTTAATGTTAATGTTTTAATGATATATGTAGAAAAGCATTTCTAACTAAAAATGGTTTAAAATTAGCACAAAAATCCATAAAGGGATTGTTATGCAAAGTTAGAATGAAATTAGGTAAGAAAAGGAAGTGGAATAGGATAGTGAAAAGAGAGAACACAAATTTTCAATACTTACAATATAGAGTAGTTCTTAGTAATTAGAAAATATATATCATTATGTAAATATGATATGTCTGGCAAAGAGCCTGAGCATTTCAAATGTATACTTAGCATGAATGAATAAATTAATAAATAAAAAATTGAGAACAAATAGATATTTGCAGCATATGCCTTACTTATTAAATTAGTAGTTAAAATGATTGCTATGCTTAACATAATGATCCTACCTTTACTTCAAAAACAGGTTTGCTACTGGATGAGATAGAACCTTCTTCCTCTGACTCTGCCCCTTCTGCTGCTTTTCCATCTTCTCCATTCTCTTCCTCATCATCGTCGTCATCATCATCATCTTCCTCCTCAGTCTCTTCCTCTTTAGTTATTTTTGGTTTTCTCTCTTCAGCTTCACTTTCCTGCATGGAGAAACAGTAATGTATACACTAA
Organism: Hymenopus coronatus; assembly: GCA_030762935.1. Taxonomy (NCBI): domain Eukaryota; kingdom Metazoa; phylum Arthropoda; class Insecta; order Mantodea; family Hymenopodidae; genus Hymenopus; species Hymenopus coronatus. The sequence continues at coordinate 57,902,433 of CM060892.1, read as the reverse complement.
CCTTTTAATATGATTTCTCTGTGCGATGGCAATCATTTCAATTGAAGAATTTATATGAGAGCGGTCCAGAAAGAAATTGCTGTTTGTGCATAGCACAAGAAGTGGTGGGAGTAGCGCCATCATCTACATATCAGTGTGTGCAGTGCTCAGTGTGCTTCTAGCTGTATAAGGGAGAGCATTGTACTGTCGCGCATTTGAGAGATATAACCTCAAAACATGAGCGCCACAATAGAAAATCCTGCCAAGTATGAGGTGCGCAGTGTTATAAGATTTCTTTTGGCAAAACATTACTCAGCAGCCAAAATTCATCATGAATTGTGTGCAGTATACGGTCCTAACATTATGAGTGAAGGCACTGTCCATCAATGGATATTGCACTGCACCCAAAAATTCAATATCAATATTTCACATGAAATATATGTTTTAGGGTCCCCTGTATCCAAAAATAGCATTTTTGGAATATCTGTGTGTGTGTGTGTGTGTGTGTGTGTGTGTGTGTGTGTGTGTGTCGGTGGGCGTGTGTGTGTGTGTGTGTGTGCGTGTGCGTGCATGTAAACTCAAAAACGAGACAGAAATTTAAGTTTAGTATCTTCCAGGGATGGGACACAAAGATTTTGAGAAAAATCTACCCCCAACTACCCTTCACATGGAACGTTTTTCAAAAAAATGGTTAACGATTTTGATTAAAATTTCGAACATTAAAGATATTTACCTGACAAATAAAGTGTATATCTTGAATTTTCTGGGAATAGCCTCTGAAGAGTACTTTATTCTGGATGAAATTTACAGAATTTTGCATAACTGCTAAACCATAAGAGATAGATAAAAACATATTACACAAAAAATGTAGAGCACGGTAAAGCACACAATTTATGTTATATACATTCTTTTGATGGAGTTGATCGCTTTTTAGATATTCCTTGTTTTTTGTTTCAGCTTTAAAAAACTAACTTTTCTCATACAGGAATTTGTCAACTCCTGTCCATACAAACAAAGGAACTTCAGTCACATAGCAACCAGCTTTTGACTATCACTTTAACCTATGATACTCCCTTATTTCGCTTCTACTAACAAGGAAGTAAGTAATAAGACTATTTCTGCTAAGTTTTTCTTGATTTGCATTAAGTAAATAGAAGCATATGCCTTCTAACAATAATTTGTTGCAGAGTTATAGAGAAAGTCATGTGAATGGAACACGTCAGATATTTTAGAAATGGAAGAACAAACATTCATGAAGAATACAGGAGTGGTAGGCCTACTTTGTCAATGATGACCTGGTGAACAAAGTGGATGGAAAAGTTCGTGAGAACCGTTGGTTCACGATAAAGAACTTTCCAATCATTTGCCCAAAACTTCTCGCCAATCATTTGCCCAAAACTTCTCGGAGTCTTTTGCACGGGATAGTGACCAAACTTCTAGGTTATAGCAAGTTTTGTGCTTGATGGGTACCAAAACTGTTGACTGATGATCATAAAACCAAAAGAATGAGTTCTACCATAAACTTTCTTTCTCGGTATGCCACTGAAGGAGAAGCATTTTTGAACAGAATTGTTACTGGCAATGAAACTTGGGTGGCCAACGTGAATGTTGAGACAAAATGGCAGTCAATGCAATGGGGACATACAGCTTCTCCAAGCAAGCCAAAGAAAGCCTGTCAAACTTTGTCTGCGAGGAAAGTCATGGCTACAGCTTTTTGGGATGCCAAGGGCATCTTACTTGTTGAATTTATGGAACATGGCACAACTGTCAATTCTGAAGCCTACTGTGAAAAATTGAAAAGACTAAGAAGGGCAATCCAAAACAAGCATCGTAGTCTTCTGTCATCTGGTGTTATGTTTTTGCATGAAACGCTTGTCTGCACACAGCTCGAAGAACAATTAATAAAAAGAATGCCTCAAAACTATGTACTTAAAAGACTGCTATATCAAAATTAATGAGTAAAGTGCTATTCATTGTCTTTGTTCTCAAAATGATATATAGGCTAAAGATCTTATGTGTCATTCACATGACTTTCTGCTCTGCAAACAAACTATTCTTTACAAAAGATTATTCTTAAATCTATATCATGCTAATCCAGACAAACAAGTGCAGAAATAGTCTTATTACTTGCTTCCTTATAAGTATAAGAAAATTAAGGGAATACATTAGGCTAATAACAGTCAAATCTTTTAAAAGTTGTTGCTTTGCGATTGACATTGAAATTTGATTCTTTCATAGTCAGGAGTAAAACAAAAAGAGATATAAAATGGATGGGGATTTCTCGTATGAGAAAAATTTAAGTATTTTAAAACTGAAACCAATAATAGGTCATATCTCAAAAATTGTTAACTCTACAAAAAAAAAAAAAAAAAAAAATTATATATGACAAATTGTTTGCTTTAAAGAGATCTATATTTTTTGTGTAGTAAAAAATTATTCAGAAGGGGACTTCAGAAGAGACTCCAAGAAAATTCAAGACACACATTTTGTCCTGTAATTATTTAATATACAGTACTTTAAAAATTGGTTATTTTTAATAAAATAACTTTTTTCAAAAAATTTTACATGTAGAGGGTATTATGGGGTAGAGGAAAGATGCTGAACTTAAATGTGAAGTTTAGTATTGTCACATGTGTCATTGGCAAGAGTTTAACTTATATTGTTTTAGTAATATTTTATTAATTAAGAATTAATTAATCTGAAATAATTGGGATTTGATTCTTACATATTCTTGGAAAAATACAAGTTTTGTTATAAGCTGACTAAGTAACAGGATGGAAGAGACTAGCCTCTTCCAATGGCACTCCCAGGGGACTTTCTGATGATACCAACTTCCATTGGGCTACGTGCACATTCACACTTTGACGTCACACCAGATATTCTAGAATATTTAAGCATTCGATGCTGATTGGTTAAGACTACCCACTATCAGAGCATTGGTCCTCCATATTAGTTAGTATGGCCACCATGGAATGCCGCTAAATCTATTTAAGGGACTGTAAACCTGACCGCCAGGTCTTGTCTTGACTGTCGGGGAACCTCTGCTGGGTTTGTGCATCTTGGGGTGTCGCTCCGGGCTCTACTGCTCAACTACCAAAACCACTTCATCTCTCACCTCACCCAGACACACCATGGCATACCTCTTAAGGTAAGGCTTTGTATTAGTAATCCCCGCATTCAGAATGATATTAGCCAAGATTAATGGAATATATTGCAATCCACCACCTTTATAAGCCAAACATTCGCAACCAACAAATTACTTAATCTTTCTTAATATATTAGCTTAATTTAAGTCCTGTTGTTATCATTGCTCCACCATCTGCCTTCCTTTTACCACCCTCAAATAGCTATCCCCCACGTTGTAGAACCTTATTTGCGACAATTTTTAACTAACATTTTGTTTTTGAATTATCGTGATCACAGACACTTGGACCCACATACACACACCTAATTCCAAAAATGCTTTTTTTTTGGATACAGGGGACTTCTAAAACATGTATTTCCAGTGAAATCTTGGTATAAAATTTTTGGTTGGAATGCAAAACCTTCTCTACCTACGTACTATGTAAGAAGTAGAAAAAGTAAAAATTTAATGGCTTAGCCTACATTTGAACCATACACATTTGACTTGGTCATTGAATATTTTACCACTGAGTTTCCATAGCTTTTAGTGCCAGAGAGAAATTAGAAAAATATTTGAAGGTGTTTTGTGGAGATACATTAAACTGTCCATACAAAGTGAGTCGATACTTAGAAAAAAATGACTGCATAATTGTTACGAAGATACGATGAAAAACATCCAACATAGGGTTAGGAGAAAGAAAATTTCCATCCATAAGAAAACAGATATAGTTGGTAGGCATATAGCCAACATAATCATCAAAATCATGGACTTAGAGATGATGAAGAGGGAAGCAACCCATTCCTTCAACTTTTGAGGCACTTGAAACAATACTTTTTTATTTTGGAAGTTGATGACAGTGCTGCTGAAATCAAATTAAAAGTAAACATTGAGTCGATTAATGATACTAAACAACACTCACATTTAAAGTTCCCAGATCACGTTTCAGAGGTTAGTTTCCTCCATTCGATGTCCAGTTGACAATGGAGGAAACTAACCTCCGAAACATTATCCGGAAAATTTAAATGTGAATGTTGCTTAGTGTTATTAATCGATTCAATGTTTACTTTTAACTTGAAACAATGTTAGTTATTTACTACAGTCTTTAATATCCTGTGGCCAGAGGGAGCTAGGTGTCATGATACTCTTCCTATTTCTCATAAATGGCAACCATATATATAATGCTGCCAGAAATTTTAAAAGCCTTCTCCCTGCAATGTTCCATATAATTTGTCTTGCATTGTTTTCATCATGTTGCTGAGGAGTACAGTTTCTGCCCCAAAGTTTGATCTCCAATAACAAGAAGATTTTCCTTAAGGCTGCATTCATTGCCCAGACATTCAAAGAGATTGTTTTCATTATATTGCTGAGGAGGAGAGCAGTTTCTTCCCCAAAATTTGAACTCCGATAACAAGATTTTCCTTAAGGCTACATTCATTGCCCAGTCATTCAAAGAGCTTGTTCTCATTATTTTACTCAGGAGGAGTGCAGCTTCTTCTCCAAAGTTAATCGTTTGATCTCCAATAACAAGATTTTCCTTAAAGCTCCATTCATTGCCCAGACATTCAAAGAGATTATTTTCACTATGTTGCTGAGGAGGATTGCAGTTTCTTCCACAAAGTTGATCGTTTGATCTCCAATAACAAAATTTTCCTTAAAGCTCCATTCATTGCCCAAACATTCACAGAGCTTGCACTTAATTTTGCTCTACCTCCAACTATTTCTAGAACTTGCACTACTGCTGTTTATTATTATGCAATGAACGTCAAGATAGTATGAAGTCACCAGGCATTTTCTGAAGATGATACTTCAATTTGTGAGGGGGAAAAAAAAGCAGACATTAAGAACCTTGCTTTTATTGCTGCCCATTATGTAAATAAATATTGATTTACTAACAGCATTGAAGAAAGAGGGCTACACTTGGCAACAACTTGGGATCTTGTTAACAAGATTGTGAAAGAGGCAGGTGAGTGCATCCAGGTAGTTCCAGGACAGATAACCAAGTGCAGTGAATGGTAATTGTAATAGAGAGCAATATGAGGCAATCAAACAATAAGAGAAAGGCTGGATTATCAGTTGTGAAAATGTTGATTCTGTGAACATGGATGGACCCATTTACCATTGCCTGTTTCAAGTGTGCTCCAATTACCATAGTCAAAGAATACTTTTTTCTATTTTGAGAAATATATTAGCTGGCAGTCAAAATTTCTGTGCTGAAATCTGAAGAAACATCTTGTAGGTATTTGCAACAAACAATAAACACATTAAAAGTGTTAGTCTATTATTTACGTGATTTTTCTTCCTAAATAATGTTTGTTTTTAAAAATATAAATGCCTTTTCTTACTGTGTATATTGCATATACAATCCTGTGCTGTGGCAGAATGGTCTCTGGTGCCCAGCCAGAGAATCCATCGGATTTGGATTCCACCCATGTGGGTGCAGACCAATGCTGTCTCAGCATTGTGAAGAAAAGTGTGGAGCTGCGATAGACAGCAGTCCCAACCAAGAGGCCAACTGTCCAGCTGGGGGATTCATTATGCTAGCCATCATCTTCCCATATCAGGTCTGGGAGACTCAATGGTTAGGCACTGGCCTTCTGGTCCCAAAGTTATAAGTTAAAACCTAGCCCAGATGGATGTTTTTTAAATGTGCTCAAAAGTGATAGTACCATGTCAGCAGATTTACGTATATAGGCCAAAATACTGGCATACCAGTAGTGCTGATGTGATCCTGACAAGTTAACAGGGTCATGAACAAATACTTTATTTATCCAAATAAAACACGCCCCCCCCCCCCAAATATTTATGTTGATCTTGTGTTCACGATATCTGTTCTCCAATTAGCATTCAAGAAATAGTACGTTTAAAACTTTGTGGGTACAGCAGCGGTGAAGCCTTGGGGAAATAGTAAAGATTATTGCCAAGATCGTGACGTGTATACAGCAGATTTGGTGCCTTTCATTTTGAGCAGAAAAGTTAGCTGTTAAGGAAAACAGAAACAGAGATGTTTAGCTGCATCTTTCCCTCTTCCCACAGCACACATACTGGTACTTTTCATTCTTCCTGCATTCTCTATCTGCCACCCACAGCGTGAATTTTAACACAAATTGAATTAGGTAAAATTGTTACAATGATATGTTATATTACACTTGCTGTCTAAATATGATAATGGTATGTTATTACATTTGTTATCTAAATATGATATAATTAAACCAGCTTATTGAAATTATAGGACTTTGAAATTTTGCTTACATGTACTCTAATCTGTCTAGCATTTCCATGCAAAAAACCCCAAGAAGCATATTTTGACAGACAATGGCTCACCTCCTTAAAAATACTGGCTCCCACTTGAGTAGTAAATTAAATATCTACCTGTTCACTTTCTTCTTCCTCATCCTCTTCTTCTGAACTATAATGCATGTTCGGTATTGTGCCAGTTCCAGTTCGCAGTTTCTCTAGAAGGTCCTGATGTCTCTTTAGTTCTTCACATGCCTTGTTCCAACTAGATGTGCGCTTCACTTGAAGTGTGTGAATATTCACAGAGATGGGCCGAATGTGTGCTTTTTCAATGAGTGCACGTTGATGATGTCCTCCAAAAAACCGTACATCATACTGATCACCTTCGATTTTGATCACCTAAGGTAATAAATAAAACATTTACTTTCAGCTTTTTACATTTATTTTCAATTATGATTTTATATTAGATTTACTATTAATCAGACCCATAAGGGGATATAGATACTATCTGCTTATGAGCTAAGTCTTTCCACAGAGACATTAAAAACTCATAGAACACTTTCACCTTTAAAATTTGTTTGCAAGCAGAAAAAGAAAGAAAACATAAAGGTTTGCATGCTTTTTCATGTCACTATTAAGGAAATGATGCATATTGCAAAACAGCAGCTGAGCTACGGCTTTAGTTATTTTAATTGTGTCATTTTGCCATCATTTGGATTTTTTTTTATAAATTATAATTTAATTACACTTGATACAAAATTCAAGTTCTTATGTGGGGCATTCATACTATTATATTAATACTTCTATTTTTATGACAAATGAAATGTATATCTTAAATATCTATCTGGGAATAGCCTCTGAAGACATGTTCATTCTGGATGACTACTATCATTTGAACTCTTGATTGTGTCATTTTGCCATAATTTGGATTTTTTTTTTTTTTACTTTCTCTATATATACTATGTACATAGTGTATAGAGAAGGTATTGTAATGCACCCTAAAATTTTAAACAAGAACTGGAAATACATATTTTGAGAGTCCCTGATTTTAATAAAAGCATTTTTAGAAACATGTTTGTGTGTGCATGCATGCATGCATGGTGGGTGCGTGTGTAGTGCAGCTCAAAAATGAAAAGTTGATTAAATACCAATTTGGTATTTAATTTGAGTATCTTCCAAGGATGCAACATAAGGATTTTCAAGAAAATCCCTCACTCACAACTACCGTTTACATGGAACATTTTTCGAAAATGTTGATTTTCTCAAAAATGGCTCTAACGATTTTTATTAAAATACTTAATGTTGAAGATATTTTATGACAAATGAAATGTATATCTTGAATTTTCTGGGAATAGCCTCTGAAGACTTCTTCATGACTTTTGTATAACTGGCAACCCATAAGAGATAGATAAAAACTTACTATGCAAAAAATGTATATCACATTAAAACACACAATTAATGTTATATGTATTTTATTTATTTATTTTTTGTAGAGATATTCCAGATTATTAGTATACATTTTAAAGGACTTAAACTTTTCTCAAACAAGAAGACATCTTTCTTCTCATTTATTTACTACTGGCAAGAAAAGAGAATGTAATTCCAATTGTTTCACACAGTGACTGGCTTTTAAAGGATTTGACTATTGCTTTAGCCTGTGCATTTTCTTATTTCCCTTCTACTTATAAGGAAGCTAGTATTAAGACTAATTCTACTTAAGTTTATCTTGATTAGCATGATGTAGCTAAAAGATTAATCTTTTGAACAAAAGATTTGTTTGCAGAACAACTAGTCATTTAAATGGAACGCAACAGTTTTTTTTATAAACTATAATTTACATTATCTATATATTGCAACTAAGGGTAAATTCAAGTCCTTATACTACTCAAATCTCATTTGAGTGCCACTATCTGAATCAGATATAAAGCTCAAATAAAAAACAAATATGGGAAAATCAGTGAAAACTGAATAAAATTCTATTTTTCTAGTTAAGTTTAATGTAGACACTGGGTACTTCAAAAGATTCAAAAACATTACTTACATTTAAGCAATAGCCACAGGTATGAATGTCGACACTATTTTATATAATAAGCTAATTTAAAATTTGGAGATTATGTGAACATTAAACACTGGTGAAACTAAAGGTCCAATAACCTTTGCAATTGGAGGGGGGGTCCTAAGCATAATCATACAAGATCACAATGTGAATTTATTAAAAATATAATGCAGATTTAAAATCACATTTCACTGACATTTGTATGGGTTCATACAAATACAACTAAATGGCATTAAAATAATGATGTGCTGAAAAACAGAGAATGTTATCAGTAAAAAAACAAAACACTGAATTAGGAGTTGAGTGGTAAGATTTAGCCTTTTCTGGGCAGGCTTTATCCTTTCTTCACCCTCCTTGCTTGCCATTTTGGACCCAGGAGTGAAATGATAGACCCATGTGTCATCACATGCCACCATGTGCTTCAAGAAATTCTCCCCTTCTTGCCAGAATCAATTCAGGTCTCTCACAAATCTCCAACCTGACCTATTTTTGCTGCTCAATTAACAACTTTGGAACCCATCAAACACTAATTTTATTAAATCCAAGATGTTCATTGATAACGGTATGAATACTCCTAATGCTGACATCCACTTCTGATGTCACACCAAAACAAATAACAAAATATCTCGGAAATAGTTAACTCTACAAAATAAAGTATATGTAATATAAATTGTATGTTTTATTGGGATCTATATTTATTTTGAAATAAGCTTTTGTATATCTCTTACAGTTTACCAGTTATACAAAAGTCATCCAGAATGACTTCAGAGGCTATTCCCAAGAAATTCAGGATATACTTTTTATTTGTCAGGTAAATATCTTTAATATACTTTATCCAAAATTGTTAAGAACCATTTTAGAGAAAATCAAACATTTCAAAAAATCTTCAATGTAAAGCATAGTTTGAGGTATGGGGGATTTTCTTGAAAATCTTTGTGTCACATCCTTGGAAGATTTGAACTTAAATATCAAATTTGGTATTTAACCAATGTTTTATTTTTGAATTATCACATTCACATACCTTTTTCTAAAGATGCCTTTTTTTGGACTCAGCGAACCTCAAAACATATATTTCTGGTGAAATTTCAATATCAAAGTTTTGGGAGAGATACAATAACTTCTCTAGCTAATATTTACATTGTATGTATGGCCATGGTCCCACTAAATGAGTCATCCCCAGATTCCATGTGTTAATTGAAGAGCTTTGTGTATTTTTGTAAAAGCTGTGTTCACACTGCATACAAAAGAACTGTACCATGGTCTATGACTCACAGCACCATGGTAAACTTATGACTACTGAAAACACATCGCAGAATAATGACGAGAGATTAAGAATGCCTTGCTTCCACTCATAAGTTCTTAGGTTCAAATCTTGCGTTGCTCGTCTTTTTTTATATTTGTTAATTTTATGACTGGATAGAACATAATATTGCATTAATATAACTTTGGCATTTGAGGTTATGGGCCTACTTATACACACAAAAATATAATTCTACTAATACTTGTGTTAAATAATTAAAAGAATATGTGTAAATAAACTATTATCTTTTAAAACTAAAACACAAAAAAATAAACATAATTAATATCGGGTGTATAAACCCTCAGCCCATATAACTGCATAGACAAAATTAAATACCTGGGATATTAAATAAAAAAGCAACAAGATCCCAGGCTTCTTGAAGTTGTTCTCAGAAACAATCCTTTGTTCTTTGCCCATCTACACGTAAATTGGAGCACAGCTACTGTTTTATCTCAGCCCACACATTCTCAATAGGGTTCAAATCTGGTGAACAGGGAGGCCAGACTACCACTCTGATATACTGCCTCTCTGAAAACCAATTTGAAACCTTTCGAGATATGTGGACAAGATGATTATCCTGTGCAAATTCAACAATTCCATCATGATGATGATATCAAGTATTACCATCTACTGCACAACATTCAGTGTATCATCAAGCAGCCACAGCAAACCTAGACTGCCCCTTGATATCCAGCCCCAACAAACTGTATCTAAAGTCAAGTATGAAATAAGGAATATAAATAGCTGCTTTGTACTAGTTTTGCAATGATTTCATTGCATTATCAACATAAGAGACCAAAAGGATATGTTGATAATGCAATGAAATCATTGCGAAACTAGTCCAAGCAAGGATTCCAAAAGATAAGTGAAGATTTGTTGCAACTATTAGTTTTATATTAATATTTGTGTTATTCTTCACTGTTACTAGTTTCTTTTTACATTTATAAGCTGCTATGTGTTTATTCAACATCATTAAGAAAAAGGGGGGGGGAAAGTGTTTACTACATGCCATAAGTGAACCTGCGACCCTCACCAAAGAAGAAATATACGTTTTGTCACAGCACTGGAGTGAACACACAGGAAGGTGGCAGGTTTAGTAATGCTGTATAATACAAACTGTATCATGTTTTGTGTTGTTAATATTTTTAGTTAATATTGATAGTTTGTTGTTGAAGAAGCTTAAGCTATATATTTCGTTATGATTATAAATCATTTGGATTGGTAATATTAAGATTTGGAACTTGTGACAACTTGTTGCTGCCAATACACAACTGTAATGCAGATGGTGTACATAAGGCGCTGCGCCCTGTAGGACTTAAGACGAATTTGGCATTCCAGACATGACTCATTTTTTTTTCCAAGGGTGTACATATGTGCTAGAGAAAGTAATACTTAAAATTGAAGTTTAAAAAACTTCTTAATATTGATATTGGCATGCGAAGCAAAGGTGTCAGGAAAAATTCTTTCATAAAGATAGCATTTTTGGGAAAGCAGAACTTGCACTGAGGACATGATGAATCTGAAAGCTCTTTGAGCAGAAGAAATTATACTGAAATTTTAAATGAATTAGGAGATTGTAATATATACTTATCTCCTAAGTCTAAATGTAATATGTCATCAGGAAAGCTTCAGCTCTTTACTTGTCAAATTCAACAGTTTTTCCAAGACTGTCTAGTAACATTCAGAATATTATTTAATTTGTATCAGAACTGATGACAAACAAAATAAAGAAGGAAGTTTCTCAGACTTTTTAGTTGGAATTATTGTGGATGAGAGAACAGATATTACAAACAAATACAACTATTTATAATAATACTAAGGAATGTGACAATACAGGAAGTACTGAAGAAAGATTTCTGTAGTTTAGAGTTGTCATTGTCGATAGAGCAGAAGTCCTTTAAAACATTATGTGCTTGATATTTTAAAGCAATTTAACTGTGAAAAAAAAAAAATAGTTCACAGACTTGTCATGAGGCAGCTCTAATGTCAGGAGAACACAGTGCTCTTCAGATCAGAGTAGGAAAGAACTTGCCCATCAGCTGTACTTGTGCATTGCAACATACACAGACTAAATTTATTTTTGTTACAAGCTGTGAGCTTTATTAAACAGGTTTTGGCATATTATTTTTTAAATTTACTAAACAAATGACAGCACTTAACTGTGAAATAACCAAGATTTATAGCACAGTTCCTACAAGATGGAATTATGGTTACAAGCTATTATAAATTATGTACAAACCAAACAAGATGTAGAAAACTTGTTAAATTCAATGGTCAAAAATGTAAATGGTTGGGATCCAAAAACAGTATATGGCACTCACTCTTTCAACTGTATGTGGGTTTGATTTCAACTTTTTTCTATGTTTTCTATTGTATATATATATCTTTAGGCTGATATATTGTTTCACGTACTCCAAACAAACACTTTTGATATTCAGCTTTGCCACAAACAAATAGAAAAATGTTCAATGTATCTTATGAAAGTCAGAGAAGATTTATCTATCTGGCATAAGTATCTGATGTTTGTGCGTATGCCTGGCCTTAATAAAAGACTTAAGAGTAGATACTATACCAGGGAAAAATGCATCAACTTCTTATAGAGGATTATTGTTGGTAATTATTGATGTAATGAAGAGCAATACTGATTCCAGATTTGTTGACTTGGAAAAACTCTAATCCATTATTAACTCAACAAACTTTAACAAATTTGCAAAACAGTTCCAGAAGAAGTTTTTTTTTTTTCAGTTTAGTACAGCTTTGGTAATTTTTTATTTTCCAATTTTGAGAAGGTTATTTTGTGTGTTATACAGAGACATTGAAATGCTTAAGGACACTATCATAAAATTACATTGGTACTTGACAGGAGCAGGATTAGTCTGTGTTTCTAGAACTACATAAACTTGTCCTTTTAATAATTATCATCCCAGCATCTAGTTCATCTGCTGAGAGGTCATTCTCAGCAATGGAGAGGATTAAATCCTATCTTTGAAATACTCTAGGGTCCAGAAAGATTCTCTTCATTAGCTAGCTCTTCTCAGCAATGAAAGGTCCTTGCTTTTAACTTTGAGCCAAAGCTCATCCTTTTATAATAATGTGATTGATATCTTTGGGAGAAGAACTAGAAGTATCAATCTGATGTAGAACAAATAAGGTACAATATTTAATTTGGATAGGTAGTCAGACTGAAAAATTCTAAAACTGAACCAAGGATTTCCCAGTCTCTAGGAGGTCGCTCTAGCCACTGAACATGGCAAAATTCCAGCACATCATTAAATTCCCCAACTGACTTGCATGTTTCCTGGTACAATAATGTTATTAGCAGCATATTAATAAGTCTCTAATGTGTTATTGTGCAGGTGAAGAAAAAAAAAAATATAAGCTGTATTTTGGGAGCAATAGTTGACAACCACAATTCTGTTTTCTGCCAACAAAGACTTCTTTCTTAGATGCAAGACTTGAAAAAGAAGAAGTGAAGTTAAATTCTATAGGATGCTAATTGCTCAAAACCTCTAATTTTACTTTTTTAAAACACTCACAACAAACAAATTCAAATAGCCATTTTTCATCTTAGTTATAGCAATATGAAATTATCTAAAGTTTCAACTTCATCTAACTTATTGTATTACTGTCTACTTATAAACAGCTCACCTTTGCTGGCCAATATGGAAAGCCTTTTTGTTTTGCATACACTAGCTGATGAGGTGGGCGACATGGCTGACAGAACCAGTGCTTATCAGACTTCTCATTTGATACACGATAGCAATCTCGACACTGTCTAATCTCTTGCAGATCATAAATGCAGTCCCGTAACATCTGACGTGCCATATCTGCCAATGTGCTGTGAACTGAAATGCATAATAAGTATTACTGAAAATTACAACTCATTTGTTTCTCTCTAAATATCAATATCTGATAGGCCTTGTCAATTAATTGTTACTTCCGCATTAGTTGACTTGGATAGGTAGAGTCAGATTGAAAAACTCAATGCCATTGCTGGGATCTGAACTAAGGATCTGCTGGTCTTATTCCAGTTGCCATGGTTAGAGCAACCGGACGGAGACCAGCAGATACAAGTTTCAAATCCCAGCTATGGCATTGAATTTTTCAGTCTGACTCTATATAATAACCGTTTTAGCTTTCCATTAACTCACACAAATAGTAATGGACTTGAGATTAATTAGTTGAGTTGATTTTGTAACACTACATCACTTACTTTTATTATCGGAAAACATGTTTCAGAAGCCATGTACTTCCATTGTTAATTCCTTTAGTCGTCTGCCGGTATTGTTTGCTGTGGTGGTTATCTCTGTCCCTGGTGATGGTTTGATGAACCTCTGCATCGATAGGTCGCCTGGCAAAATTTCAAAATTGAAAATACTGTTCTTGTATTTCCAAATATATATGTTTTCCCAAACTTTTAATTCTGTCTTCCTTGTGATATTTTTGAGTATTTTCGGGTTCTATGTGTGGTGTGCTGCTCTTTCCAAAAATGCCAAGCTACAGCGGATTTGTCTTCTTGTTTGAGTTTAATATTTCTGTGGCATTCTTTTGCTCTTGTTTTTATGTTTCTTATTGTTTGGCCAATGTAGATTTTTCAGTCATTGCAGCTGAACTGATAATTCCTGGTTTGTTTTCTTGTGAGATATCATCTTTTATTTTAGAATTTAAAATGTTTTATGCAGTAATTTTTTTTTGGGGGATGTGTCGTTTACAAAAAAACCAAACTACCACAGAAAGAGCAACACACCATAAATAGAGGCCCAAAAGTACTCAAAAATATCACAAGGAAGACAGAATTAAAAGTTTGGGAAAACATATATTTTGAAATACAAGAACAGCATTTTCAATTTTGAAATCTCGCCAGGAGACTTACTGATGCAGAGGTTCATCAAACCACCACCAGGGATAGAGACAACCACCACAGAAAACAATGCCAGCAGTCGACTAAAGGAATTGACAATGGAAGTACATGGCTTCTGAAACATGTTTCCTGATAATAAAAGTAAGTGATGTAGTATTACAAAATTGACTCAACTAATTAATCTCAATTGTTAAAACACATCACTGTAACAAAGTCCACCATATAACAGTCATAATTAATGGACTTATTGTATTATAGAATAACTGTGCAGGCCACAGCCATTGTTCAATATGGTTGGTTGCTTTTGCTTCTGGTATTTACTGTGTCATATTTTGGAGTATCTTTGTTGATATTTCACTCCATGTTGAACTTCTTCCATGAGTAAGTGCTGTTATCTCTGGGGCCCATGCCAAGGTTCTATCACTATTTCTTTTTTAAGGATTAATAGTGCCAATTCTAGCTTGCTCTGTGATTCTAAATTGCACTGATGTTTTATCACTGTCTATGTTCAACATGCTGTTTTCTTTCTTTTTCTGTTTTATTTTTCTTTTTAAAGAAATAAGCACATTGAACAGTGACAGTATAAAATCAATGACTGAAGTTTGAAAGGCCTAATCACAGAGCAGTCTATAACACACTGTTTGTCACTTAATGGAAGGGAAGAAAGTAATAGCCTCTTTGGTACAAATAATGGTACAGAGATGAAAGATGTCCACTTGTCCAAAGAAGTTCAGCATCAGTAGCTAAACATCAGCTAAAAATAATCCAGCTAATAACAAAAACATCAGCAATTAAATTCATTAATTTTGGCATTTGTGATCAGAGTGACATAGATTTCAATACCAATGTAGCCAAAAAATCCAGAAATTAAGATACTAGGGGTGTAAATATGCTTTTCGTACTTAGATGAGTCTGGGTATTACCAAGAGCTTGTTAAATGTGATGAAACTACCTCCAATTTTAACTGACTTCGGCATAGCCAGTAGCAAGGCAAATAACCTTAGCATATTGCCCAAAGCCCATAATGAAACTTTGTATTCTTTTTCTTATTTTATTAAAATTAAATTCTTAACAGGGAAAAATATAAATGTCAAATTCTGTCACAATACTCTTGATCCACTCTTACTTGACTCACTTAGATTATTTTACATCAGATCAGGACTCTTCATTGTGTTACAAGTACCAGAAAAAAGATATCCCCATATCTTTTCCTTCTATATTACATTTATTCATGTACATATATGTATGCTGTTAACAATAATGCTTATGGTCTTCTACATCCAAATATCTATTATAATTACAATTTACTTAACTTATATTTAAGAAATTCACATCCATTATTATCACCACAGTAAACATCTAGTACACTATGTGATCAAAAATATCTGGACACCCCCACAAACTTACCTTTTTCATCTTAGGTGCATTGTGCTGCCACCTACTGCCTAGTACTCATTAGACATCGTGAAACAGCGGAATGGGATGCTCCATGGAACTCACAGACTTCGAACATGGTCAGGTGAAGTCTGTATGCGAGATTTCCACACTCCTAAACATCCCTAGGTGCACTGTTTCTCATGTGATAGTGAAGTGGAAACATGAAGGGACATGTACAGTACAAAAGCCGACCTCATCTGTTGACTGACAGAGACCACCGACATTTGAAGAGGGCCATAAAGAGTATTAGGCAGACATCTATCCAGACCATCACACAGAAATTCCAAACTACATCAGGATCCACTCCAAGTACTATGACCGTTAGGCGTGAGGTGAGAAGCCTTGGATTCCATGGTTGAGCAGCTGCTCATAAGCCACACATCATGCAGGAAAATGCCAAATGATGCTTCACTTGGTGTAAGGAGCGTCAACATTACATGATTCAACAGTGGCAAAACGTTGTGTGGAGTGACGAATCATGGTACACAATGAGGCAATCCGATGGCAGGGTGTGAGTATTGCAAATACCTGGTGAATGTCATTTGCCAGCGTATGTAGTGCCAACAGTGAAATTCGGAGGTGGTGGTGTTATGGTGTGGTCGTGCTTTTCCTGGAGGGGGCTTGCACCCCTTGTTTTGCGTGGCATTATCACAGCGCAGACCTACATTGAAATTTTAAGCACCTTCTTGCTTCCCACTGTTGAGCAATTCAGGGATGGTGATTGCATCTTTCAACACAATCGAGCACCTGTTTATACTGCACAGGCTGTGGTCGAGTGGTTACATGACAATAACATCCCTGTAATGGACTGACCTGCATAGATCCTGACTTGAATCCTAAAGAACACCTTTGGGATGTTTTGAAATGCCGACTTCGTGCCAGGCCTCACCAACCTACATTGATACAATGGTTGCCATTCCCCAAGAAACCTTCCAGCACCTGATTGAAAATATGCCTGCGAGAGTGAACACTGTCATCAAGACTAAGGGTGGGCCAACACCATATTGACTTTCAGCATTACTGATGGAGGGCGCCATGAACTTGTACGTCATTTTCGGCCAGGTGTCCAGCTACTTTTGATCACATAGTGTATCAGTTTCCATAAGGCTAATGTTTCTAAACAGGATCTCATGTACTGCCTTTTATATGTGTATTGAAGGGCTCAGTGGCACTTTGTAGTTAAATCTGAAAGGCCAGAAGATCACCTCTGCTGGAACTTGGAATACTAAAGCACAAAGGATTCCAAGATGATACATCATAGATATACTATAATGCACCATACTCTCTATGATCAGAGTGATTACTTTTTGGAAGTCAATCCTCATAATCTTTCCGAAACAATTCAAAATTTTGAACAGAACTCACCTCCATGATAGATAACAACATTATGAACAATGGTTTCTGCATCAGCTCGGAACTCCTGAAGACTGCGATACTTATTATTTGAAACTTTTGTTTCCATAGTACGGAGATCCATTGGTCGATATATGAGATAGTTGACACGCCAAGAATCACCATCATCTGTCACCCACTGGAACCCTCTTGACTGATCACTTGAGACTGTGCCTGAACGCCGATGTAACTGACTCATAGCACCAGATCGGTCCGATATATATGAACTCTTACTTGGCACCTGTCTGTCTGTTATTGTAGGTGGTAACTGAAAAGAAAAAAAAAAAAAAACAGTACTAATTATGTATTTTAAAACTTCCTTGCATTTTCTTTATGGATTTACTATTTCCTTTAAACATAGTTCCAAAGTTAATCATTAAAAAGCACTGACAAAGTGTGAGATTCAAAGATTATCACAGAAGTTCTCATATTTTAATGCAAAGTCAAAATGCTATAAAACAGTGGCATGACAGCACAAACACCTTTTCCTACTCTGATGTTGAATTACCATTCATTGAAAGTAAACATGAAATGAAATAGCATTTTATTTATGGACGCTCTTTAACTGCTGTGGTTCTCAGCATCCCATTCTACACTGAGCAAGAAAGACTGCTTAATTTTGCTCAGAGGCCTCTCTAACAGGCTTGAGATTCTTTTACGTGCCATAATGGCTTTACTTTCCTTCTGAAGGAAGCCATGCTGAGGATTTTTACGCCCAAAAAAATCCATCATCCTCCACCAGGCTTGAACCTGCGATCTTGGTTACACAAAGTTAGCATGGTAACCATTACACCACGGAAGGCAACAAAAGTAAACAAGTGCATGTTAATTAACTATTATGCTATCATAAACAAATATAATAAAAATTGTAAAGCTTTGAAGAAAACAATAAGATGTCCTCTTCCAATCCACTGCTTTGATTGTTCCTTTTCCTCAGGTGTGAAGCGCTGGACCCAGGTTTCATCTATTGTTATGAATTGATGCAAAAACTCAAGTTTTATTACAGCGAAACATTGCCAAACACTCGACTAAAACATCCTCATAATGCTGTTTTTGTTCTATTGTGAGCAAACGCACTGCAATGTTCATCTTGGCAGCTCGTACAGCTGTGCTTTAACTCTGCCACCCAATATTTTACTGTTGTAAATGAAGGAGCAGACTCCTCCAAAGTAGAATCTAACTCAGCTTTAATATAAGTTGGACTAAGACCTTCCAAATGAAAGTACTGTATCAGATAACTAGTGTTATCCATGTTTACAAATTCACTAAGAGCATTCACTAATGATGGCTGCTAAACAATGTAAAACCATCAAACTTCAAACTTAAGCTTTCTAAGGTTGGTACTTTACCACTGTTTGAAACAACCACCACTATCTATATGTTAGGTCGGGTACTTCTAGGACAGCCACTGTACTTACCCTTCTTACTATAAATAGTACAGAAAGTAAAAAAATATACAGTAAAAAGAGTTTGATGTTTACATCAGTTACACACCAATCAAATTTTAATCTAGATTAGATGTTAGATTAATTGTTTATTTACATTGTTATGGTTACTGCTACTAGGTGGATTGTGTACTAAGCCATTGCTAACTACTGGAATCAAAACAAATTTGGTGAGAGAGTCAATTGGTGGTATATCAATTATTTTTTAAATAAATCCAGATGTTAAATTATTAAAACACTTGAATGGACCCATAGATTTAATGGTTTGGGAGAAAATATTTATATTTAAGTATAAAAATCATGCAATGAATTTTGATATACCACCAATTGACTCTCACCAAATTTGTGTTGATTCCAATTGTTACCAATGCCTTAGTACACAATCCTCTAGCAACAGTAACCATAACTATGTAAATAAACAAAATCAAAAAGAAACTAAGCTGACGATGCAATAGACCAATTTATTGCGAAACTAGTCCTTGGATTCCAAAAATAAGTGAAGATTTGTTACAATTATTAATTATTATATTAATATTTGTGTTACTTCACTGTTAATAGCTTCTTTTTACATTTGTTTTATTGCATTTATAACAAGATGTATTTCCAATATATGATGCATAAAACATGCCATTTTCACATTAAGACATCCAAAAATATCAATCCCAATCCTAAATAGTAAGGCAATGTTTTTTTCCAAAATATTAATGTTCAGATCTGGGGGGTCGTCTTGCATTCACAATATACATAAGTTTTCAAACTTCATGTGTATGGCAGTGGTGAAGCCTGGGGGAAATGGTATAGATTACTGTCAAAGTCACAACATATATGGCTGATTTTATGCATTTCAATTTGCACAAAAAATTAGCACTGGAAAAAAGATTGCTCACCAAGACTAAAATAAAATAATGAACTTCCTTTCACATCAATGATTGGACATAATGTATTGGAAGCCAACAATCAAGCAGAAAAATAGCATTTCTCCTCCTCACACCGCACATATACTGGTACCTTCTGGTTTTTTCCTTCACCTCTCTATGCAGTCCACAATGTGGATTTATTACAAATTTGAAATTCAATAAAATGCTTTACAATACATTACATTAAAAATGTTCTCTTAATAGAAAATAGCATCCATAAAATTGTCGCTGCCAGAGATGCTGTCATCATGTTCTACTATCACACACATTTTGCACATCTGCATACATCCCTCTTTATGTCTCCCTCTCAAAACATGAATTTACGTACAAATCCAAATTGGGTAAAAAGTTTCACAAAATATTTATATTAAGTACATTATCTTAATTGAAAATCACATTCACTATCGCCATTACAACTAAGCTGCCGCTGTCACCACCAAACACAGACAAACCAGTACATTTCCATTTTCCCTTCCCATCTCTCTCCCATTCACAATGTGAATTTCTGCTCAAATTCAAATTAGGTAAAAAATATTTATCATGTGTTTGTTATATTGTCTAAACAGAACATCAAGAAAGAAATAAAGAAAAAGAAAAAAACAAAACAAGGCTTATCAGCTTAAGTGCCCATTAGTTTGTTCAAAATATTTTAAACATTAAGTTATATCACTTTTCTTTTTATGGATGTTTGTAAACAGTATTGTTATAATCATTTATTTGACGAGTCGATTAATTACACTAAATAACACTTACTTGGGCCTTCTGCCAGAACATGTTTCGAAGGACTAGTTTCCTTAGAAACATGTTCCGGCAAAACTCCCAAGTATTGTTTAGTGTAATTAATCGACTTGTCAAATAAATTAAGTTATTTCTTCTTTTATAGACATGCTAAATTTCAAAATGGGGGTCTTCTTGCATTCGGATAAATACGGTATATATAGAACAGAAAAGATTTATGCAGCAAATTTCATTTTTTATTTTTCATATGATTTATTCTCGCTTGTACTATTGGCTCTGTGTCTTTACATTACAAAATCTTTTTCCTAAGGTTAATACTATATGCATAAGCAAAGCATATGTTGAGGAATAATTTTGTTAGGAACTTGACAGAAGGTAGTGTTATTCACTGATTTTGTTACTCACCCTGTCTTTTAAGCGTGTGCAAGTAAATCCCAGCAAGCGATTCAACTGATGCCGTTTCAGTTTGAATTTTTCATCCTTTTCTGATAACCGCATCTGCACAACAAATACAAAAGTGATTTTTAAGCTGAAAACAAAGAAGTAAAATGACAAGTAAAAAGAAAATTTAGGAATTTAATCCTCTTATTATTAAGATCCAAACTTATTGCATAAAAAACATTCAATCAGGAAAATTTATTGGGAAAGAGCTGGTTTCACCTACAGATATTAAATTTTAACACAAATTTTGTTTTATGAACATAGTAAATATAACACTCAATTAAACTTTGTGTTTAGTTAAAATAACGTACCTACTTTGTTATGGCATTTAATAAATGTTAAAATTTGCAAAACGGCTATCAGAGAGTTGCTGTATTTGAAGTTTTAGAATGCTGTTCCTAGCGACAGAAGAGCTATGCATCATGCATATAAAAGCCTGCAAAAGTAGAAATTTTGAAAGCAATACATATTGCCCAAAGTATCCCTGAGCAGATATAAGATGTTAGAATTCTATCAAGAAAGCAGCTTCTTTCTCCTCAGTTCTAAGTTTAATTACTCTGAGATTTTATGCTACAGGCCATTTTCATTTAATGGAAACAACTATATGTGGGTTTATCAGGAAGGATCTTGAAAAAACTGCTTTAAGAAACAAGCAGTAATTTTTGCCATATGTTTAGTCTTTAATCTATGATAACATGCTTTTGCCCACTGTAGTTTCAATGTAATGATCACCACTTATAAACTGCTTTGAATGCTCCTCACACCTAGTAGGTTTGGTCATCGTTTTAGGTCAGCATAAAATTGCAGCAGTTACTTACTGAATCTGAGAGAAACACATGCATTGCAACTAAATGTCTTACAAGTTTTTTCCCTAGACTGCCTCCTTTAAGTCTTCTGCTTTTTTGCACTCGATAATTCCACTATACTTAGTTATCAGTTGCAAAATTATTGCTTTTCAAGCACTGAAATATTATATAGATACACAGGAATATTTGTACATAGTGAAGCACCACTACAATGGAATCGTTCAATAAATGCCAGGTGTTCAGCTCTGAAGCAGCTACGTGCCAATGAAGACTTGGTCGTCCTACCGGCCGACAAGGGGAATGCAACGGTCATCCTCTCCACCATCCAGTACCATGGAAAGATGAAGCAACTCCTAGATGATCAGCCCTACAGACCCCTAAACAAGGACCCCACGACAGCCATAGAACGCCGCACCAAGCATCTCATCAAGAACTCTAGCCTCACTCCAGAGTCTAAGCAGTTTCTGTCGCACTCAGGCTCCAGACCACCCAGAGTGTACGGGCTACCCAAGGTTCACAAAATTGAGGTCCCTCTCCGACCCACTGTGAATGCCATAGGCAGTCCTACATACAGACTAGCACGCCACCTTGCTGCAGTCTTTGATCAGGAGTTGTGCTCATCACGTCAGCAATTCCTCTGGATTTGTTAAAACACTCAACAACAGCACCGTTGCGCCAACCGATCTTCTTGTCAGTTTTGACGTAGTTTCTCTCTTTATCAGGGTTCTCCTTCCAGAAACTATACAACTTTTAACTGAACATTTTCTGGCCGATATCACTGAATTGTTCCGACACACCTTGTCTTTCACCTTCTTCCTGTACAACGGCAATTTTTATGACCAAGTAGACGGCGTAGTCATGGGCTCTCCACTGTCACCAGCCATAGCCAACTTCTACATGGAGCACCTAGAGAATGAAATTCTGACCACCTCTCCACTAAAACCTTGGCATTTTTTCAGATAAGTGGACGACACTTTCGTGGTGTGGCCACATGGCTGGCACACACTGAATGACTTCCTCACTCACATCAACAGCCTCTGGCCACAGCCAGTTTACAATGGAAGTTGAAAAGGACAGAACTCTGCCATTTTTAGACATCCTCATATCTAGGAACAATAATGGTACACTTGGACATGCTGTTTACCGCAAACCCATGCACATGGACCTCTACCTAAATACCAACAGTTTTCACCATAAATCGCAAAAGATCGTCGTACTAAACACTTTGGCCCACAGAGCAGTCACCGTCTCGGATCCCTGCCATCTCACACAAGAGCTATGGCATTTAAAATACACTTTCTGAAAGACGGCTATTTGGAATATGACATCACTGCGGCACTCACCAAAGCCAAAAAAGCGAAGCCCATTACTCAGCCAGCTCCAGAGAAACCCACCGCCACAGCCTGCATTCCATACACCGACAACCTCTCCGGAAAAATCACCAGAATTCTGGCCAAGCACATCAAGACCATATACAAACCTCCTCCAAAGATAAAAAGCCTAATTAGGGCAGTTTACCGGGAGTTTATTGCATTCCTTGTGATTGTGGTGCCCCGTACATAGGTGAAACAGCCAGGACCATAACTACCAGAGTCAAGGAGCATGAGAGGTCTGTCCGCCTAATGCAACCCGAAAAATCTGGGCTCTCGGAACACTGCTTCGAGATGGACCACAAAGCCAACTTCAGCGAGACCACCATCATTGCCAGATGCGATGGCTACTGGGAGTGCAGGGTCGAGGTGCTGGCCATCGCTTCAGAAAAGGGTACACTCAATTAGGATGCCGGTCTTCAGCTCAGTCTCTCCTGGCCACTAATATCGTAATTGAGAGGCTCAAAAAACCCAGGAAACACAAAACGACACGTTAGTTGCTCTCCAGGGAAACGCTTTCTCTTTGAGGTCCGCCACTTGACTACAATGGAGGCCTCCTCACGTTTTCTACGCGGTCTGTGCCCGATGTATATATAAACAGCCCCATACCGATCCAATCATTCAGCATCCTGAAGAAGCGAAAGATGTACGCTCCCGAAACATCAATGTCTTCACATCACCTCTCCTGACTTGAAGCCCGAGAACATCTAGAGCATATTCGTCGCCAGGAAAGCTTCAACTCTTATTTCAAGTTAAATATAGATTCCCTTCTGATGCTCAATGTGCATAAAATCTAGCAAGAAAAAGGGCACAACCATCATGACCTTAAGGTGTACTAGCCAAGGTGAGGGCAGCAGTGGCTCAAGAAAACACTCCAACACAAAGAAGCATTGCTAGCTAAATTGGAACATCTAAAGGCACCATTTATCGAATAATACACAGCAATTTGGGTCTAGAAAGACACCATAAAGCATGTGGATATTGCCTTGAAAGAGCGGCATTTCGAGATAAACAAAATTTATAATAGAGAATGCTTCACCAACACATGAAAACTATGACAACCACCTTCCAGGTGAAAAGCGGCAACGAGTGATTTCTTTAGATGAAGCATGGGTTTATTTAGATGACACAAATTCTGGGCAATTTATTACCATTAAGTGGGCCAAAAGGGGAACTCCAACTTCATTCGAGAGAACAAAGAAAAGTTTTACAAGGGATTCATGGAGTGGTTGCAGATTATTGCCTTCGAGAAAATGTTGTATTCATAGAGTTCCAAAAATGTAAAACTTATGTAAAATATTATTAAAAGAATGTTATGGATCCAATTTTTGATGAAGAGATTTCTCGGTTGTATGGTAACGTTGCCCCAAATGTTTGGATCCACATGGATAAAGCACCTAGTTAAGCTTCTCTATCTTCCCGGCATTACTACCACTGGAAAGTTGTGGAAAACATGCATGATACCATTTAAAAGGATCCCTGTGAGGTCCAAAGGATTTTTTGCAGATTTGGGCTGCTGAAACAGTGTCTTGCTTCTCTGCATCCCACCACAATTGAAGGCCTTTGGAGAGTCACTACTACTCCTCCTAATGGGCTAACATTTTCCTACCTGCTCTTAGACGCAGCCTTCTGCACTGAAAATTGCACTGCCAAGACATAATTTAAGTCTGTGGACATCACACTGAACACAATAGGCGACGGCAGAAGGGTACCTCGTTATGGAAAAAAGTAAAAACGTCTGAGCTTGAGTGGGGCAACCCTCTGTATGTCTTAAGCCAATGTCCCATGGTCAAAATTAGGTCCAAAATTTTTTATACAACGTGAGCTTTGTGTACAATTTCTCCATTCCATTCCTATGGGAGTGGTATTGGTCCAAATATTTCTTGCATGCGCAAGAACAGCTGATAGAAAATGGTGGAGGTTGCTGATTTACAATTATTTACGTTCGCTGTTGCAAGCTTAGTTTATGTATCCATTGCAAGAGCATATTATAATAGAAGAGGCATTGGTGGACTAGACCATGGCTGGAGCATAGGAATGGGGACCAAGGAAGAGGTGAACTACATATGCTGCAAAATGAACTTGTTTCTAACCCTGTAAATTATTTTGACTTCCTTAGAATGGACAAAATTTTTTTGGAAAGTTGCTGTCCTTAGTTGAGGCAAAACTCACTCGCCAAGACACAAATATGAGGCAGTGCATATCAGCAAATCAAAGATAAGATCATGTTTTTATATTTTTGTTGAGAAAAGGTTAAGTATAAATGGATCTGATAAAATACATTTGCAGTAAATATCCGAGTCATTATTTCATAAATCTCTGCCGCACAAAAAAATGTGTATTTCAACCAAAGTTCAGCCATTATAACCCTATTCTTTAGGACAAAATCTATAAGATACAGCAAAGTTTCACACAAACAATCACATTCGAAGGAAGACCCAGCACTAGCTGCCATCTTATTACGTCAGTACCACCAGATCGCTCATTGGTTGATTTCATACATTTGGACCAAAAATTAGAAACCACTCTATACTGTTATAGCAAATTGGAATTGGACCAACAAATAGGATGGACATTGTATACAATGATGTTATCCAATGTCCCACAATCCAATTTGTAGTTTGAAGAGTACTGGACCAAAATACTTTATTGCTTTATTGTTAAAGCAACCAAATATATGTACCGAAAGTGTTTTCTCTGAGTATACCTACCTTACATACTGGACAAACAAAAGTATTCTTCACATCCTCTTGGAGTAATTCCTCCTTTGCCAGACAGCTTACATGGTAAACACGATGACAGCTTGTACAGCAAATGACATCGCCCCCAGCATGGCACTCAAAACAGTACCAATCATGGCCATCCTTCTCTACCTGTAGAGCATAATTAGCATGAAAGTGAATAAGCATGTTGTGCCTGTCTATACCATGTTAGTTCAGTTAGTAAGGGCAACAGATGGAAACAGAGGAATTCATGGCTCAAAACCTGCCTATGGCATTGAAATTTTTAGTCTGATTCTACTGTTCCATGTACATCAAAATTACCGTTGTTTATCAAACATTAAATGAAATAATTTCCATAAAACAAATTTGATAGCCTGTAGAATTAAGTGTTCCAATGAGAACAAATGTTTTAACAATTCAAAAAGTAGAATGGAACAGGTAAAAAAAGAGTTTACTCACCATGCCTTGAGGCAGTCTGTAACCTTCTTGCTCCACTCCTATTTTTGATCCTTTATATCCCATGCGTTTGATAAGCCGAACCAAGCCATCTCGAACACAATGGTTTAGCTGCCGTCGTACTTCATCTGTATAAAATAAAGTTATTATCTATGTAACTCATTCAGAGATACAATTTCTACTCTCAGCTTTCATGTATTGGACCTACTAAACTAAACCCTGGTGGAATACAAGTTATGCAGCATTCATTGCAAGCTACTGCTCACACAGGGGTATGCATCTGAGCTAACACTGATTCTACTATTTAT
Organism: Hymenopus coronatus; assembly: GCA_030762935.1. Classification (NCBI taxonomy): domain Eukaryota; kingdom Metazoa; phylum Arthropoda; class Insecta; order Mantodea; family Hymenopodidae; genus Hymenopus; species Hymenopus coronatus. The sequence goes on along the minus strand of CM060892.1, from coordinate 57,875,846 downwards.
TTAATGCTACACTGAAGTTTTAGAGTGATTAGATAAGATAATGTGCAATAAGATAATGATTGGTCTGAGCTTTTATGAGGAGACAGTTGCAAAGAGGTACCAAAATACAATTCAATCCTATTTTTAATCATCTGATGGAAGAATAGAAATTATTTGGGTGGTTTTAAAAATATTCCACCACTGCTCATATCATAATAAAGGAGTCCATGGGTAAAGTTACAAAGGTGTTTCTTAAAGCCTGCAATTTACTTCTGGGGAACCTGTATGACAAAGAATATATGAAAAGAAATCCTTACACCTTCAAAAAACTAAAAGAAAACATACAAAATGAAACTGAAAACATTAGAGTGGTCAAAGTAAATAGTATCAATTGCAATAAGTTAACCTGATTAGCTGAGGTAAGGTATTTCCAGCTACACTTTAAGCTTTTATATACAGCTTTATGAAATAAACCAAGAGTACAGGCACAAATAGTGCAGCTGTCTTGAGATGCAAAGACCACAAAAACTAAAAAATTTGCATTAAGGTGTATTGATACCCATAATACATTTGATGAAATTAATGGTAAATGAACCCAGAGAAAAAATTATTTAGTTAACTAGATTCACCATTACAGGTAGCTATTGAACAAACGAGTTTTGAAATCCACTTCTGGACATGTAGCCATTCACACCAATCATCAAATTAGAGATAGTCCCATATTCAGAAGTTGATGCACATTAATTAGGGCTGGACAAAATGTAAGACTATGGCTTTACTACAAAAATTTGAAGTTAAAGAAAACTAGAGTTTTTTTCTTAGTTTAAACATGTTTTACATTTTACAAAGGGTGGTCAAATATAAATAAGACCATGTTTGTAGTAATTTTTCAAACAAAAGCATAAATATGAAAACGTACAGGCTCATATAAACTGTCCAAGTCTAATCATAATTTACCTGAAATGTGATTTTAAACTTTAAATACTTGCTAAAAAGTATTTTTTTCACTTCTTTCTTCCATTACAGAATGTTTCAAGAATGTAAATTTCATCTTGTCCACTGATGAAATGAATTGGAATGGGGTGCCATCAAGGAAAATGTATGTTTAAGTTTGAAGCACTATGAAATACATATATCGTACAATAAATATTTTGCTCTGTCCACTAGAATTTGCCCCAGGCTACTAAAATGTGTGCTACAAACAATTGTGTTTATTTTTTTTAAAGATAATATTCAATTCAATTGGAACTCAACCTCTGCATTTGAAATATAATTGTTCACGAAAGCTGAAATTTTTTCCTGGCACACTAAGATCATTGCAAAAAAAAAAAAAAAAAAAAAAAAAGTAAAAATAAAGGTTGCCTTATTGTGCTTTTTCTAGGAATTCAGTCTCTTATTTGTATAAATCTCTGTGATTGAATTTCTTATACAGTGATATAAAATTCATACAACAAAATTTTAATTAAGCTACTAGTTACTTTCTTTATATGTACTATGTACATAGTGTATAGAGAAGGTATTGCACTCCACTAAAAAATTTGATACTGAGATTTCACCGGAAATATATGTTTTAGGGTCCCTTGCATCCAAAAAAAGTATTTTCAGAAAAAGGTCCATTTTGTGTGTGTGTGTGTGTGTGTGTGTGTGTGTGTGTGTGTGTGTGTGTGTGTGTGTGTGTGTGTGTGTGTGTGTGTGTGTGTGTGTGTCCGTGTGTCTGTGAGCATGATAACTCAAAAACGAAAAGTGGGTAAAATACCAAACTTGGTATTTAAGTTTAGTATCTTCCAGGGATGCGACACGAAGATGTTGAGAAAAATCCCCCCACCCCAAACTACCCTTTACATGGAACTTTTTTCGAAAATTTTGATTTTCTAAAAAATGGCTCTAACGATTTTGATTAAAATATAGTATATCAAAGATATTTACCTGACAAATAAAATGTGTATTTTGAATTTTCTGGGAATAACCTCTGAAGATTACTTTATTCTGGGTCAATTTTACAGAATTTTGAATAACTGCTAAATCGTAAGAGATGGACAAAAACTTACCACACAACAAATGTAGAGCACTGTAAAACACACAATTTATGTTAGATATATTTTTTTCGTGGAGTTGATTGTTTTTGAGGTATTCCTTGTTTTTGGTTTCAGCTATAAAAAACTTATACTTTTCTCATACAGGACTTTGTGAACTTGTGTCCATACAAACAAAGGAACTTCAGTCACATAGCAACCAGCTTTTGACTATCACTTTAACCTATGGTATCCCCTTATTTCGCTTCTACTAACAAGGAAGCAAGTAATAAGACTTTTTCTGCTAATTTTTTCTCAATTAGATGAAGTAAATAGAATAATTTGTTACAGAAATGTAGAGAAAGTCTTGTGAATGGAACACATCAGATTTTTTTTAAATAAAAATGTACAGTTTTGGTTTGTAAAACATCCATAGAATTCATTAGTATACATAATCATAAGAAAAAAAAAAATGTTGTGTTATTTATGGACACTCTTTAACTGCTGTGGTTCTCAGCATCCCACTCTAAATTGGGCGTGAAAGACCGCTTAATTTTGCTCAGAGGCATCTCAATCAGGCTTGAGGTTCTTTTACGTGCCATAAATCTACGACACGGGACCCACGACTTTACTTCCCTTCAAAAGGAAGCCATGCTAAGGATTTTTACGCCCAAAAAAATCCATCGTCCTCCGCTGGGTTTGAACCCGCGATTTTGGGTATTTGAAGTCAGCATGGTAACCATTACACCACGGAGGCCGACATAATCATAAGTATCATTACTTTCATATATAAAAAGGTGCTGTATGGAATTGTTTATTGCACATTTTTTAGAAGATGCTACCAAGATTCGCAGCCTTGAGTTAAGTAGTTTCAGAAGAAAGGTATACTATTTGTAGAAAAATTTCATTTTCTAAAAATATGGTGCAAATTTTTTTATTTCCCCCCCCCCCTAAAAGATTGGTGTAAATTTGTGTGAAGTAGAATTAAGTAAGAGAAAGCAAAAAATACAAAACAAAACATTTCCTTTGAAATTCCTAAAAACTTAACACCATAAATGCACACAAACAAAAACAAAACCGGTACCTGATCTGAAAAAGGAGTATGACACAGCTGCAGTGCCAAAGAATTTTAAATTTTAAATGAACTTAGAGTGGAACACAAACAAAAAAAAAAAAAAAAAAAATCAGGGAACATATTCTCAAATGTAAAATTAATCTAATAAAAAACGTTGGTCTTGGTAGCTAAGTTGATTAGGTACTGCCTTTGTGAACTCAAGGTCATGGGTGCAAGCCTGGGCCAGATCAACAGGTTTTAAATGTGTTTAAACTGGACAGGCCCATTTACTGACCAGTAAAAGAACTCCTACAGGATGAAATTCCGGCACACTGACAGTGTTGCCAGTTTACATCATTAACAAACAAAATATTTTTTCTATATGAAATAAAATGTTAGAAAATAACTCTGTTTCCTGATAGAATTTATCTACATCTCTCCTTAAAGTCACAGAAAAGCAACTAAAGCAAAATTTTAGTCACAACAACAGTGTATCATGTTCTACCCATTTTGTTAATATTGTTAACTCAAATGCTGCTTCCTTGCTCTTTCTCTACTTCCTATGTGTGGTGGCTGTAAGTGTTATATCCCAACAAAATCTGAAGTTGAAATTTCTCCAAAAATACATTTTGAGGTCTCCTGAAGTGCATGAAAAATACTGTAAGGGGGGAGGGGGAGATGGGGAGAGAGAGAGGGGGGGAGATAGGGAGGAGAGAGAGAGAGAGAGAGAGAGAGAGAGAGAGAGAGAGAGAGAGAGAGAGAGAGAGAGAGAGAGGTGTACCCTATAACTTCTCCTGTCCAAATCCCATCCTTAACCCAACAATAATGAAAAACGAATGCTTTGACAAATGAGGTCTGGGACCTGTAATGGTGGTATAACCACAACATCAAAACAGAATAAATGCTATATCATTTATGATTGCCTACCACAATTTGTGCTTATGAGAATGATGGGTGAGCTCAAAAAGCCTTCCCCGATGAGGTCCGATGGACCCATTGACCAGTGACAGGTGCAACCTCCATTAATACTGGGAGTTTTATGTGAATGGGTAAAGTAACCACCATAACAGACCAAATATTTGGTATTAACTTAAAAAAAGTTATACTCTAATATGATGGCACATTCATTAGGTTAACCTCAACCTTCAGAGAGACCTCTGAGCAAAATTAAGCAGCCTTTCACGCCCAGTATAGAATGGGATGCTGAGAACCACAGCAGTTAAAGAGCGTCCATAAATAAAACACCATTTCATTTCAATAGGTTTAAGTTTTCTTCTAGGTAAAATCATTTCAGATCTTCAGGTGGAGATATCTGCCACTGTCATTTATATATTCAACAGAACATCCTTGAATTATGTTCAAGTAGATATTATTGTAAAACGAGGTGAATACAGAACAACAGTTAGGTAATAACTAACACTGCATTATCAGCCAGCATTACATTAAAACAGTGAGGTGGTATGAAAATAGTTTTCAATCCAGAAAGAATAGAAAACTGTTTAAAATCTTACTAAAGGGAAACATGGGATAAGGTTTTTCAAGAAAGTGATACTAATTTTGCCCATTTTTAGTCAATTAAAATAGGGTATAAAAATCTGGGGAGAAAAGTGTGTGCGATTGTAATTCAGAAGAGAGCTATAAGAATATTAAGTGAAATAGATGGTAGTAAGCCCTGTAGACATTTTAGGAAATATGATATTCTACCATTAGCAGGTATCTTTACAGCAGAAGTTCTAAATCATACTAAGAGATGTCAAGGAGAACTATGCACAAATACAGATATCCATTCTCAAAACACAAGGAAAACTTTACCGTTTTCATTTATACAGAACAAATATTCTAAAAAGTAATCTCACAAATTTAGGGATTAAACTATAAAATAAGCCACCAACAAACAAAAAAATAGCTAACATAAAACAATTTAATAAAGAAGTCAAATCCCTTCTACTACAACATACCTTTTATTCAGCAAAGTGAATACATGACATTTGAAATGTAAATAATGTATAATTAGTGCATAACTCTTGTATAATTGCTCTCTTGATGAAACCCATACCATGTAACATGATCTACATGGTGAATAATAATAATAATAATAATAATAATAATAATAATAATAATAATAATAATATTGAATTTTATGAAGATAGAAGCAAATCACATGTAAATACTATGAAATGGATTGGGGAAGTAAAAAATGATTTAAAATTAGCAGGAATTACACAAGAAGATATATTAAACAGAGACCTCTTCAGAAACAAAGTTCATAAATGGCAAGTAGACCACGAGGACAGACCAAAGAAAAAAACTGGAGCAATGTGGACAGATAAGAGAAAAGAAGCCCACAGCCAAAGAATGAGAGAAATATGGGTTCAAAGGAAAACAAAGAGACGTTTCTAAGTACTTTACATAGTCCCCCATGGGCTCATTCGTGAAAAAAAAAAAAATAAATAAATAAATAAAAAAAAAATAATAATAATAATAATAATAATAATAAATTCGTTCTATGAACTATGAAGCATTCTTTGAAAAGCTATCTCAAAATAACCCTCTCACTCTCATGGAAACATCCATTATAGTGAAACAAGTTACGAGTTTTGTTTGTAACAAAATGGGATTTGCAACTATACATACAACTTATGTTTATAACTAAAAATTAGTAAGTATGCCTCTGATAGCAGCAAATGTTTCTAACTGTACTACCAACAATGTTATAAACATTGGTTAAATAAATATAATATCTCAAAAAAAAATTTCAGTTTACTCATCTTTTGCCGTTATTGACCACTTTCATTTCCAATCATTTCTGTTTCCTTCAAGGTCTTTTTGTTTGGCGAGGAGGAGGGGCATGAGTATCATGCTCTTTAACAGCATAAACCATACAGTAATAAATGAATGAAATAGACAAAGTATGCTCGGAAGCCAGAGATCTTTGAATGAATGAATGGGGTCTTCAGATGTTACTTTATATGAATATGTTCTTAGTACCTGGAGTTGTTATTGATTCTTTTCGCTTAATACCCTGGTGAAGTAATGAATCCTATACCTTTCCTTATTCCAAGTAATTTTATGCTTCTACCGCTTATTCTACTTATTTCTTACTCTTTATTTCGATTATCCTTTTCCCTAAATTCTTCTTTGGGCCTTAATAGCTTTGCTCCATGTCTCTCTTACCTTCCCTACATGGTTGCCAAATTGTTTCAGAATTTTCCTATTTCCAAGCATTAAAAGCAAAATTTCTATTTCTAAATTATTCCAAATTGTATTTCATGCTTTTTCTTTCCAGACTTTAGTTTCCAAACATTCTGTTAAACAATGCAAATCCTTGTCTCTGTTTCCACACATTGAGCATCATTCCTTTCTAACTTTTGAGAATTTAGAGCTTCTTAACATTTATTCTGAGATAAAAAAAAAAAAAAAAAAAAAAAACAGTAGCATAGTGTGGTACATGAATTTGGGTATGCATTTTGAAGTGTAATGTTATAAAAACAAAGGATTTATTTCAAACAATCGAAGTATTCACGGCATGCTACAAAAGTGAATTGGCTTTTCTATTTGTGTCTGCATAACATCTGTAAAACCAATGGATCATTCTTCTACATATAAATAGTTCCTATAAATAGTTCCCTAGTATGTCACATAGCAGAAGGTAGTTTTGTCAGTTGCAACTTCTACTTTAATATCAAAGAAACAACATATGTTTCAGTAAATCTCTTTTCTAATTTGTTGGTTCAATTGATGATGTGAAAATTAAGTTTTCTTTATATGAGGCGAGGTAGCATGAAATGAAATCTGTATTTACAAGTAGTCTTTGAGAGATACACATCATATCTCATTATTCAATGAAATTCCCTCTTTTAGATGATTCATCACATTATAAAAGCCCTTGTCCCCCCCCCCCTCCAAATTAGACCTTGTATGAAATGTGCCAGAGTTGTCAAGATGTTTCTATCTTGCCTACATGTTATGCTGTTTAGGGTTGCTTTATATGATAGTTTATATTTAGAATTAAATTCCACCGTTTTTTATCCAACATTTTTAGCTCTTTTTTTAAACTTGAAATTACTGCTGAGGTCCAAACAGATTTTTCCTTAGATAACAAAATAAATGCCCAGCAAAACAATATATTTAGGGTCCTACACCTAATCCATGATTCACTTTTATTCACTATCCTTATCATTAATATGTCTCAGGCATTTTTAATACTATACTACTGTGTCAAGAAAGTTCCGGGAATTTGCCAATAAAAAACAAAAAATGAAGTATTAATCCAATTTTATCTTATCGCCTTCAAAGTAGGCCCCTTCTGAAATTATACATTTATGCCAATGAATAATCCAATCATCAAAACATTTTTTGTAGGCACTTTTAGGAATTGATGTCAATTGTTGCCACGAATTTTCCTTTATGTCTTCTATCGACTGAAAACAGGTGCCTCGAAGTTTTGGAAAGAGAAAGAAATCAGCAGGAGCCAGATCAGGTGAATACAGTGGTTGTTCAATGAAATTTGTCGAGTTTTTGGCCAGAAAGTCGTTCACAATAATAGCCTTGTGAGCTGTTGTATTATCGTGGTGCAGAATCCATGAGTTGTCGTTCCACAAATCTGGCCTTTTTCGCCGTATTTGCTCTCTCAAACGCCGCCTAACGCTCAGATAATAGTCTTTATTTACCATCTGACCTTCTGGCAAGAACTCTGAGTGCACGACACTGCGATAATCGAAAAGAACCTGTCAACATGCCCTTCAGTTTTGATCAAGTTTGACATGCCCTTTTAGGTTTCAGTTCAGTTGGAAGGCGCCATTCGGAAGATTGTTGACTGGTTTGAGTGTCAAACTTGTAAACCCACATCTCATCACCAGTTACAATGTGTTTCATGAATGTGGGGTCGGTACTGGCTCGTTCAAGCAAGTCTTCAGCAATCCTTACGCAATTGAGTTTTCGTAGAAAATTCAAGTCTTTCAGAACTAACTGAGCTGCAACGCGTGTCATGCCCAAATAATCGTTTAAAATGGAACGAATTAATTCGTGAGACACAGAAAGTTCAGCGGCAATCTCTCTCAGACGATTTTCAGACATCATTTTCTTCACTTTAGTGATGTTCAGTTGAAACCGTTGATGGCTGACCAGAGCGAGGCAAATCTTCCACCACATTTCGACCACTTTTGAATGCACTGTACCACTCACATGCACAGGTTTTTGATAAAATTGATTCACCGTAAGCCCTCTGTAACATTTTCAGTGATTCGGCACATGAAATACCATTTGCAATGCAAAATTTGAGACAGATTCTTTGTTCAATATTGTATGCATCGTAAAATCGCAAATCACCTTTGAGATGTACTAACAAAATAGCGTACTGTAAACAAACTAGATGACAAATGATGATCAAACTCCACGTGGGTATAGAGGAAAGTTGTACCAACTTAGTGACAACAATAATTTCGAATCCCCTTTTAAACAGGATTTTTAAATGAACAATTCCTGTTCATGTATTATAGAATGTCTCGGCCCATACTTTAATTGTATTTTCTTTTACAATAAAACTTCTCTCGCATTCAATTAGTTGATTGCACAACAGTCGGATTACATATTTGGTGCACTTAGTTTACACAAAATGAAACATCCTGTCCACAACACATGCTTCTTTCATAGTGACTCACACAGATGTACTTCAGCAATGTACATACTCTACTCTCACTTACTTATAGTTTTCCTTACTCATTCACCCACAATTACCATTCAAAATGCTGCATCACAATTACCATTCAAAATGCTGCATATTGTAATCTAACAAGTTCACAAGTTAAAAGTACAAAATTAACTTCTACTGTTATGCAAAATAATAAAAAACTTTACTTTAAACCATTTTAACCATATCAAGCAAGATGTATTCCGCCTTGTTACACCCATTGCACATGCACAAAGTTTGATGAGACTGATATGCACCATCAAGAAAATGCGTGTACCTGATCTTGTTTCATGACTAGCATGATACACTGAATAGCATTACATGGAAGAACCATTATTCAAAACATACTTCTCAACAAGGATTATATCAATAAGATTAATACAGTAGAAAATTGTGAACTAAGATAAAATGCTAGGGTAATTAATGTATCATTCCATCCCCTGTGAAAACAATGGAAAAAAGCTTATCTAGGTAATTCAGTTTGATTACTATTCAAACTCAAAACCTCTTAAATGTGAGGCAGACACATCATGAAGGCAGACAAAACTATTTTATGACATTCACAAACACTAAGTGAAAGACTAGTTTTCCTCCATAATCAATTGTAAATTCCTTTTTTTATATCTTTTTTTAAAAGAAGCTTAGCTTTTGCTAAGGCATTGTGCCACTGAGTGGGTTGGTAAGGAATTCTACAAAAGAAATATGCAAGATGTCTATGTTGTCGTCATTGTCATCGTCAACATCATCATCATCCAGATGCTATTATTTTCTACTCTGACCATGAGATAGAAAAATCTTGTTTATATTTGAATGACTTCCTTATCATACATTATATTTTCAAAAATTTTAAATGCACTTTATTAGTCACAATATTAATTTGCATGAAAATATGAATAATATTAAGTGTAGATTATTTGGTTGATTCAATTTACCTTCCTTGGCTCCATGGACACGTGACATGTAACGTGTGATACGTGCCGCATTGGGCACCTGCCGCTGGCTGCGTATGATCTTAATTGCATCCCACAGCTGTTGCGTAATTTGTGGGCATGCAACTCTGCGTCTCGACATTGCAGAAAACAAGCTGAAAACAAATATTTAGATTATGTAACTCAAAAGTTTTGGCTTACAGATGGTAAACAAATTATAGTAAGAACAAGAAAAAATATGCAATTACACAAAGCTTTGTTAGAATTAAAAAAATATTGTGTAGCATAAAAGAGTGACATATACAGGCCATGTTTCTGTTTTCATGCACTAAAGTTATTGTGATATAGGAAATACATAACATGCTGCGAAATAAAAACCTGTATATGTGCACCCTGCTTTATTTGTGCAATAACTAAAAAAACTTTGTACCATTGTACCACTGAAATGCTACCTCATTAAAATACAAGGGTATTTCAAACATAAACAGTTATATTTTTAATTATTTATTAAACATATACACAAGTGATACCTTCTCTACTTCTCTACATAGCCTCCTCCATGTTCTACTCACTTTTGCCGATGCTTTGGAAGCTTGAAAATTTCTTGTTCAAAAAAAGTAAGGGCATATTGTCAACTAATCGCACACATGTTTCTTGATGTTTTCACTGATTGCCAGTCATTCCTCTCCAAATGATTCTTTCATGGGCGCAAACACAAAATAGTCCAGGGGGACAAATCTGGACTGTAGGGAGCATGTTCAAAGGTTTGCCAATGCATTGCCTTCAATATGTCCCTTGTCAAATTTGTGGTGTGAGGCTTAGCGTTGTCTTGGAAAAGGATGCCATCATCTCTGATGGAAATATGGCATCTGCTGATGTCCACTCATAATGTTATGAGTACTCCAAATGCTGACACCTACTTCTGGTACAATTTCTTCAAGAGAGTAGCAGCAATCTCCTTCAATAAGCTCTCAAACAGCATGAATATTGTCATCTGTGAGTCTTGACCTTGGGTGCCAAGCATGATTTTCGTTTTGTACAATTCTTCAGCCGCTCTTAAGTTGTCTGGTCCAAGTAAACACTCAATTCTGGGACAGTGTAGTAACCTCAAATTGTGCCTTCAAACGAGTTATAATCTCTGAGAATTTAACCCCTTCATTGGTTAAAAATGTTATTAAAATCCATTGCACAATAGGTGAAGGAACCTCTTGTTTATTCATGGCTTACTGATGCTGAAACCTAGCAGTTAACCAAGCTGATTCCCCCTCCCTAACACACCGACCTTCAACCCCACACTCTACCATCCCTCTTGGATCTGCCTGCACAGTACTTTGGCTCAATTACTATTTATATTTGAATCACCCTCATAGAAAAATTGCAGATAATCCTATCATCAGTCAAGTAGAAAATTGGCTGAGATGACGATGATGATGATGATAATAATGGTGTTTAAGGGCGCTCAACTGCCGAGGTCATAAGCGCCCTTATGATTAAAACTTGGCAATAGGCAGTAAGAAAATACCATTGCAAAAAAAAGTAAACACAAGTAAAAGAGCTAACACAGTTGAAACGGAAGTAACAGAACTGTCCAGCCCCCTAACCAGAGCTGGATATAAAACTCCATCTAAAATCAACACATTAAAACCAAAAGAGTTTAAAAAACTGCTATCACACTAAAACGTCAAGGTAAAAGAAACTTTTGCTAAAAATTTAAAAACCCTGTCCACTGCTCTTGGGTCATCTGCCAGGACCTCAGCAAGGGAGGCCGGCATGTCCATAGATGACCGAATGTGTGCCAGGTGACCACACTCCAGCAACACATGACGAGCTGTCTGTGCCTCACCACAGAGCGCACAGACAGGAGCAGGTTCACGTTTAAAAAGGTAACTGTGAGTAAAAATACAGTGGCCAATTCTTAGCCGAGCTAGTACTACCTCCTCCCGGCGGAATAAACGAGAGGAGGTTACCCAGTTGACAGGGAGGTCCTTCACCTCTCGCAGCTTATTACCACGGAGAGCCGACCACTCCGCATGCCAAGTCGAAAAAACGGCTCTCCGTACAGCCACTCTAAAATCTTCTGCTGTTGAATGGGTAATCGTAACACTGGGCGCTGTGACTGCCGATTTCGCTGCCAAATCCGCCGTGTCATTCCCTGGCAAGCCAACGTGTCCAGGAATCCATGCGCACTCCACATTAAAACCAGAAGCGTGCAAAATGTGGAGAACGTCCTGGATGCGCTGCACCAAAGGATGGTAATTGTACAGCTCACGAATGCTCTGAAGGGCACTAAGGGAATCACTAAGAATAAGGCAGTCGCCTAATTTTCGACGTCGAATATACAGAAGGGCTTGATAAATTGCATATAGCTCGGCAGAATATATAGATGTGCAACTAGGCAAACCGTAAGTAGAAGTTGCGGTGCCAGTGACAAAGGCACATCCAACACCGTCGGGGCTCTTACTACCATCGGTGTAAATACAAATTCGGCCACTGTATTTCGATAAAAATTCTAAAAAAACAGCGATGAATACTATCAAGAGGCGTAACAGGTTTCCCGTAAAGCGTCATCACGAGATCGACATGGGAGGTAGCGCGTAACCAAGGGGGGTATATACTCTCTCCCTTGGATAACAGCCGAGGAATGTCAACATGGTGCTGGCGTAGAAGCTCACGGAAACGAAAACCTGCTGGCCTGGGGCTCAGAGAGCGGAGGCAGTATCGCTCGTGCAGCTCAGGGGAGAAAAACGCGTGATAAGTTGGATGCCCAGGCATACACTTCAGCCCACAGCCATAATTAGCAAGCAGGACATCACGCAGAGGAGGTTCTCCCGATTCGGCGTAGAGGCTAACAACTGGGCTCGTTGGAAAAGTTCCAACGGCCACACGGATGCCCTGGTTATGGACTGTGCCTAACCTTCTGAGCACTGAAGGTCGAGCTGAAGAATACACAATGCTGCCATAGTCCAACTTCGAACGAATCACAGCACGATAAAGACAGAGCAATGCCGTCCGATCCGCACCCCAAGATTTGCCACTTAGTATCCGTAAAAGATTTAGAGAACGGTCACATCGTGCTCTAAGCTGTGCTATTTGTGGTGCCCAACAAAGTTTCCGATCGAAGATCAAACCAAGGAATCTCGCCTCGTCTGCGAAAGGAAGTAAATCTGGCCCGAGGAGAAGAGACGGCGGCATTTGCCACTTACGGCGCCAGAAGTTAACGCAGATTGTCTTCTCAGCGGAGAAACGAAAACCGTGTTTCGAGCTCCAAGCATAGAGATTGTCCAAACACCGCTGGAGTCGGCGTTCCAAAAACGGTGTACGCTGAGAAGTACAGAAGATGCAAAGTCGTCCACGAATAAACAGGAAGAGACACCTTGAGGCACACATAGTGATATGGAATTTATCGCAATAGCAAATAGAGTCACGCTGAGTACCGAGCTCTGCGGCACTCCGTTCTCTTGAATAAAATGGTTAGAAAAAACCGAGCCCACCCTCACTCGAAAAACGCGGTCCCGCATAAACTCCTGAATGACCAACGGTAGGCGTCCACGTATGTTCCAGTTGTGGAGAGAACGCAATATTCCCGCCCGCCAACACGTGTCGTAGGCCTTCTCGAGGTCAAAAAATATCCCAACTGTGGGGCTGTTCTTAAGAAACCCGTCCATAATCTGAGTTGACAGAGAGACAAGGTGGTCAGTTGTTGAACGTCGTCGTCGAAAGCCACACTGGATGTTCGTCAGAAGATTGTGGGATTCCAGCCACCACACCAACCGTCCATTGATCATGCGTTCCATCACCTTGCACACGCAACTGGTGAGGGAAATAGGACGTTAACTGGAAGGAAGATGGCGGTCCTTTCCAGGTTTAAGAATGGGTATGATGGTGGCCTCCCGCCACTTGTCTGGAAAAATGCCATCAACCCAGACACGATTATAGACCTCGAGTAGGAAATCTTTGCCATCAGGAGAGAGATGTTGCAACATTTGGACGTGGATACCATCTGGCCCTGGTACTGAGTGTCGTGAAGAGGAGAGTGCATTGTCTAGCTCTGCCAGGGTGAAAAGGCGATTAAAATCCTCAAGGTTGCCAGAAAGAAACGAGAATTCTTGAGATTCCACCTGATTCTTAACTGTAAGAAACTCAGGGGAATAATTGCCTGAGCTAGACACCTGAGCGAATACACTGCCTAAAGTGTTCGCCACGTCAAATGTATCAACAACAGCTCCGGTAGGTGTTTTGAGACCGGCGATGGGCATATGGTGCGGTTTCCCAGCCACACGTCTTAACTTATCCCATACGACAGAGGAAGGTGTATGTCGATTAAAGGAACCCACGAATTTATTCCATGACATCTTTTTGCTATCCTTAATAACCCGCCTAGAATGTGCACGCATCCGTTTATAGTGTATCAGGTTATCCAGTGTAGGAAAACGCTGGAAAACCCGTAGAGCTCGTCTGCGAGCGCGAATAGCATCCTGACAGTCATCGGTCCACCAAGGTACCGGAAATCGACGGCTGTAGCCAGTCGAACGCGGAATGGATTGCTCAGCAGCAGAAAGAATGGTCCCTGTGAGACGTTCGACCAAGTGGTTCACAGAGTCGTGCTCTTCGTAGCTAAATTCAGCCAAGTGGGAGTACAGTTCCCAGCTGGCGTGGTCTAGGCGCCAACTAGGTAAACGGGTGGAACATACAACGGGTGTCAAGACACTAATACGACAAGGAAAGTGGTCACCAGAATGCAAATCCGAGATGATATTCCAGCATAACGTGACTGCTAGCTGAGGGGAACAAATTGCAATGTCAATGTGTGAAAAACTATGAAAGGCGTCAGAAAGAAAGGTGGGCTCTCCGGTGTTCAAGAGAGCAAGATTCTGACTATCCAAGAAGTCTTTAAGTAGCGTGCCTCTCGCACAAGCCCGAGGAGAGCCCCAAAGAGGGTGATGGGCATTCACGTCGCCTACCAATAAAAAGGGTCGTGGCAACTGCGAAATGAGGTGTTCTAAGTCGCTGTGCGAGAGGTCCGCAGATGGAGGCAAATAGATACTGCAAATGGTGAATAAAGCGGAGGGTAGCTTAATGCTGACAGCAACGGACTGGATTGCAGATTGTATGGGTACGGAGTTGGCAAAAATATCATCTCGAATAAGCATCATAGTGCCCCCATGTGCCGGGACACCGTCCTCCGAGGATAAATCGCATCGTACGGAGGAGTACTGCCTGATGGTAACGGTGTCCTGTGGACGGAGCTTCGTCTCTTGTAAGCATACAGCCAAGGGTTCATGCTGGCGCAGCAACAAGTCAAGCCCTGGTCGATGTGGTCGAATTCCGCGTATGTTCCAATGGAGGATAGCCATTGAGTATATTATGGGATAAGTTTCAAATCGAAAGACGCTTCTGCAGATTGGGATTAGCTGGTCGGTTCAATTTGTTCTTCTTAGGCGTTGGGCAAGTACTATTTTCAGGAGCACGATCCTGCCGTTTCCGCACTGTCCCTCTGGCAGTGGCGGCAGAATCCTCCTGGTCCATCTCCTCCACAAGGGAGGTCCCTTTTTCAAGAGCAAATTTCGGTCCGAGAAGTTCGAACCGATTGGATGTGCTGATCTGCGAAGACGGCCGTCGCCGATTCACGCCCTCCTCCCCAGATGACCCTTCAGAAGAGGATATACGTGTGGAGTTGCGTGTACTTTTCTTACCCTTAGATGACTTGGTAGAAGATTGCACATTCTCTTTCAAGAAGTCTTGTCGTACATACTTGGTCTTAAACTGTTTTTCCGGGGCAGAAGACGTCGTGAATTTACCAGCTTTAGTTCCCGAGGTCGAGGCTTTCGATGACAAGTGTGCAGGACTATTCTGTAAGCTGGCGGATTTGGCAGATGTTGATACCAACTTGGGTGTAGGTGAAGAAGGCTTTGGTAGCGCTTGGGCTAATATAACCTTTTCCGCAATTGTAGCCCCGTTCATATCGCCGGTCTGTGTTGCGATTTCCCGACGCGGTACCGGTTTAGCTGCAACTGAGCTATAGGTACCGGACCTCGGGGCAGTGGGTTGGCGGAGTCGCAGGAGCTTCCGGGCTTCCAAGAAGGGCACCTTCTCTTTCACCCGTATCTCCTGGATCGCTCGTTCCTTTGCAAAACGGGGGCAGTCTCGGGAACTAGATGGGTGTTCCCCGTTACAGTTCACACACGATGGAGCTGAAGCACAAGCCCCATCGTGGGAGATGTCACCGCAGTGGACGCAGATGGCCTTGCCGGTACACAACTCACTAGTGTGACCAAAACGTTGGTATTTAAAGCACCTCAGCGGATTGGGTATATAAGACCTAACTTCGATGGCTTCATACCCTGCCCTAATCTTTTGAGGGAGGTCAACCCGATCAAAAGTAAGAAACAGGGTACGAGTAGGCAGAAATTCACCATTGATCTTACGTTGTACCCGATAAACAGATGAGATACATTGAGTCGCAAGATTTTCTTGGATCTCCTCAATGGACAAACCGTCCAACGCGCGGGTTGTTACTACACCGCGGGAGGAGTTCAGCGATTTGTGCACCTCGACCTTCACTGGATAGCTGGCTAACATGGTGGCTTTAAGTATCCTTGCAGCTTGCGAGGCGGAGTTGGCTTCGACAAGAAGTGTACCATTGCGAGCTCGAACGCAGGATTTAACCGGACCAGCAATGGCATCGAGACCCTTTTGGATAGTAAAAGGGCTCACCGCAAGGAACTTCTTACCCTCCTCTGTCCTATGAATAACCAAGTAGCGAGGACCACATGACTCGACTACTTCCTTTCCAACGTCTTTATTTGAATTAAGGGGTTTTAGTTTTGGTGCCATAAAAAATGGTATAAATTCATCCCCCAGTGCTCCCCACCCACCATGGAGCCCAACGAGGGGTCACCCCACTGGGGTGACAGGGCTACACAGGGGATATAGCGGGCTCGCCGTCCCACTCACCCTGGAGTTCGGTGTAATACCTAGTCCTGGCCGATTGACTAGGGGTGGGTTAGCCCCTAGCCTCCCGTTTAGGCAAATCAGAAACTAAAGCGGTGTATTAGGCTGCGCACCCTCCCCAGTTACTGAAAGACAGAAGCCCAGGCTCAGGTGCGCAACCCTCAACCAACCAGGATATTCCTTTTCACCGACACGGGTATCCACGCATGGCCTACACGTGGGTGGGCATTTTGATCTACTGACTCCCTCACCACTCTGAGGTTGCCCACAGAGGGAGTCAAGGTGGCTCGGGACCCCGGGTGCGCCTAACCCGTACCTACCGTAGTAGGGGAGGCTGAGATGACCAAAATTGAAATTCACTAACATCTGTTTTCTACAGTATTTACCTTATGACTATGTAAATGCACAGGACTAATCTCCAAATTTATTTCGACTTTGTGCACAATACATATGAACTACATACATGTGCCTAGAGCCATATCAGTGCTGGAACTCCTATTCATCAATAAAACTAGTCAAGCCAATTGTTAATAATAATAATAATTTGTACAATTATGTGGCGGTAGTTACTGATATACAGGTTACAGAAAATAGTATGAAATACTACCACAAATCACAGTTCTGAAAAGGTATTCCCTAGGTATTCTAGCCCCCCGCCCCCAAAATTCTTGGTCCTTTGCAATCCATCATCCTTATTCCCTCTTATAGAAAGTCTTCTTATCTATTGTACTATGTTTATGGACTACTACCTAATAAAACAAATGAGGGGTACCTAGAGCCCAAGCTTCCTCTCTGAGTGCAACCCTTGTTTTCCCAGAAATAAAATGGAGTTGTATTTAAGGACGCCTTTAACTGGTGTAGTTTTCGGCATCCCATTCAATATTGGGCATGAAAGACCACTTAATTTTGCTCGGATGCCTCTTTTATCAGGCTTGAGGTTTTTTTACATGCCATAAATCTACAACACGGTACCAACACCTTTACTTCCCTTCCGAAGGAAGCTATGCTAAGGATTTTTATGCCCGAAAAATTGCATCGTCCTTCGCCAGGTTTTAACCCACAACCTTGAGTATATAAAGTTAGCATGGTAACCATTACACCACTTATTTTCCCAGAGTCAAAACCGTTCCAACAATGGCATTTATCAAGTAATCACCTGTGAATAGTATGAAAATGAGGGGGCAATTTGCTGGGTTGTATGGTATTTTCATTAAGTAGCTTAGCAACATGTTACTTCTCAAAGTACAGATTGTAGATGAAGGGAAAGGAGGGGTGGCACTTTACTGGCTTGAGCAACAGCAGAGATGTTGCTGTGGAAACCTTCCCTCCCAGCAACTTAAACAAGTCACATGTCTAAATCAAACTGTAAGCTACAGAGGAGAATAGCTTTGTGTCAATTACTTTCAAACTGATAATGCTGCAATTATATTTAAATCACCCAAATTAAATAAGATTAATACATCTCATACAGCACAGAGAGGTTTGATACAAAGTATAGAAAAAGGTCTATATGTGTCTGTGGACAGTATAACTCAAAACTGTAAAGTCAGTTAAATACCAAACTTGGTATTCAAGTTCAATGTCTTTCAAGGATGTGATGCAAACATTTTCAAAGCAATACCCTCAACTATCTTTTATAAGCAAAATTTTTCAAAAATGTTGATTTTCTCATAAACGGTTCTAATGATTTTGATTAAAATTCCAAATGTTTAAGATAATTTCATACAAACAACATGTATATCTTGAATTTTCTGGGAATAGTCTCTGAAGACCTCTTCATTCTGGATGACTTTTATGTAACTCATAAACCACAAAATCTTCATCCACAAAAAATTAAATTTCATTAAAACACACAATGTATGTCATATACATTATTTTTGTTAGAGTTAACCATTTCCAAAAGATTCCTTGTTGGTTTCTATTTTAAACTACTTAAATTTTTTCTCAAATTGGAAATCTTTTTTTTTGTTTCATATCTCTTTTGTTTTACTTCTGGTCATGTGAAGAAAATCTAATTTCAATTGTTTCACATAGCGACCTGCTTTTAAACAATTTTACTATCGCTTTAGCCTATTATATTCCCTTCTACTTACAAGAAAGCAATATGACCAATTGTGCTAAAGTTTTTCTCAATTAGCATAACTTATATAAACAAATAAAGATTAAGAATAAACTTTTGTAAGAATGGTCTGTTTGTGCAACAAGTAGAGAAAGTCATGTAAATGGAACACATCAGATTTTTTCTGCAGTCATAGCCACTGGTAGTACCTTGAAATCCTTTGTAGATTTGCTAAGCTGACAACTTACAGAGAGTTGAAACTTAACAATGTAACTAAAAAAGTGATTGGGTTATAAGAGGCATATATGTTTGTTGCTGAATTACAACTATACCATACCAATTTTTTATGGTATAACATCATATTAAAATGCAAATTTAACATTTAAATAATATTCATGGGATGATCTGAGTGCTTCATCCCTCAAAAACTTAAATATTTTTTTAAATGAATGAAATGATTATACACAAAAATGGGATGGAAATAACATATTTACCTTAATAGATTTAACTAAAAATATGGAATACACATGTTATGTATTTATTATTATTATTATTATATTATTATTATTATTATTATTATTATTATTATGGCCCAATTATATTACCATTTTGAAACTTATTACAATCAATTTTCTTCTTACTTAATTTAAGGAAGATTGATAATTTAATACTTTCTGAAGTAAATCAAATTTGTTTTGCAACCTTAAAGTTCGTTACCAGCAAAGTCACATAAGACAATGATAGAAAATTAATGCGTAAATGAACTAGGGAATCTAAAGCACTACCTGAACATCTATCAACCAAAGAAAAACCAGCTGCAATTTTTCTACTAATTAACAAATTACAGCCACTTCATGTATGCTACCTACTCTTTTATCAATTTTACATTAAGAGTACCAAATATCTTCCTCTACAGTGCTTTCAAATTAGTTAACATGATTATATTACATGTAGCATGCAAAACAACAGTCAAAAGTTTAATAGCAGGTCAACCTTTGTTAATTATGAGCATAGGTTAGTGAAAAAATCTCATGTGTTCCATTCATATGGCTTTCCCTACATCTCTGTAACATATCATTGTTAAAATGCTCATTCTTTTATCTACTTCATGCTACTTGAGATAAGCATTAGCAGAAATGGTCTTATTACTTGCTTCCTGTAAGTAGAAGCAAATAAGGGAATACACTAAGCTAAAGCAATAATTAACTCTTTTAAAAGCTAGTTGCCATGTAGTTTAAATCCATTTCTTTGCATTGCAAGGAGTTGACAAATTCCTGTATGAGTAAAGTTTAAGAATTTTAAAACTGAAACCAATAACAAGGAATATCTCAACAATGGTCAACTTCATGAAAAAAAATCTGATGTGTTCCATTCACATGACTTTCTCTACAATAAATTGTTAAAAAGCTTATGCTTCTATTTACTTCAGTCTAATCGAGAAAACCCAAGGTCGCGGGTTCAAATCCGGCAGAGGACGATGGATTTTTTCGGGTGTAAAAATCCTTAGCATTGCTTCCTTCAGAAGGGAAGTAAAGCTGTTGGTCCCATGTCGTAGATCTACGGCACATAAAAGAACCTCAAGCCTGATAGAGGCGCCTCTGAGCAAAATTAAGCAGTCTTTCATGTCCAATATAGAATGGGACGCTGAGAACCACAGTAGTTAAAGAGCATCCATAAATAACACATTTACATTTTTTTTATATTTAATCAAGAAAAAATTAGCAGAAATAGTCTTATTACTTGCTTCCTTGTAAGTAGAAGCGAAATAAGGGAGTGCCATAGGTTAAAGTGATAGTCAAAAGCTGGTTGCTATGTGAGTTCCTTTGTTTGTATGCACAGGAGTTGACAAATTCCTATATGAGAAAAGTAAGTTTTTCAAAGCTGAAACCAAAAACAAGGAATATCTCAAAAACGATCAACTCCACGAAAAAAATGTATATGACATAAATTGTGTGTTTTAATGTGCTCTACATTTTTTTGTTTTAAATTTTTGTCCATCTCTTACAGTTTAGCAGTTATGCAAAATTCCGTAAAATTCATCCAGAATAAAGTAGTCTTCAGAGGCCTATTCCCAGAAAATTCAAGATATACATTTTATTTGTCTGGTAAATATCTTTAATATTTGACATTTTAATCAAAATTGTTAGAGCCATTTTTGAGAAAATCAAAATTTTGAAAAAAGTTCCATGTAAAGGGTAGATGGGAGTGGGGGGATTTTCTTGAAAATCTTTGTGTCACATCTTTGGAAGATGCCAAACTTATATACCAAGTTTGATATTTAATATTCGTTTTTGAGCTATGCTGTCCACACACACGGACCTTTTTGTAAAAATGTTTTTTTTTTTTTTTTTTTGGATTCAGGGAGACTCAAAATATGCATTTTCAGTGAAATCTCGGTATCAAATTTTTGGGTGGAATGCAATACCTTTTCTATACACTATGTACATAGTACATGTAGAGAAAGTAAAAAATGTATATAACATAGAATGTGTGTTTTAACAAGATGTACATTTTTTGTAAATGTTTGTCTGTCTCTTACGGTTTACCAGCTATGCAAAATTCATCTGAATGAAGAGCTCTTCAGAGACTCTTCCCAGAAAGTTCAAAATGTAAATTTTATTTGTCATGTAAAGATATTTTATAACCAGTATTTTAATCAAAATTGTTAGAACTTTATTGAGAAATTCAAAATTTCTAAAAATTTTCCATGTAAAGGGTAGTTTGGGATGGGGGGATTTTCCTCAAATCTTTGTGTTACATCCTTTGAAGATACTACACTTAAGATACCAAGTTTGATATCATTGTGTATCTGCATGTCTGTGAACACAGACACACATACCTAAAAATGTTCTTTTTTTGGATACAGGGGACTCTAAAGCTTATATTTCTGGTGAAATCTGGTATCAAATTTTTGGGTGGAGTGCAATATCTTCTCTACCTACGTACCACATCTATAAAGAGAAAGTAAAAAGGGAATTGTTTATTTTCAACTGCTTGTTGCACTGAAATGGATTTAAGCTTGGAATCATTTGAATAATGGAAAAATTCTGAAAACAATTAATGCTACTACACATTAACCAACAATAATACTATATTTAAATGTATACTATACTAAATATTAAACAGAATGTTTCTGTATTTGTGGTTTTCTACTTATGTAAAATGAAGATGGGTTTACAAGCTAATTACAGAAAACTCAAATTTTATATTTGGACATGATCAAACATTAATGAGAATTTTACATTAGTTGCAGGATATTTTACAGGTGTAGTAATGTTGGGTAGGTAGCTAGTAGTAGGGTCCAAGATGTACTTAGCATGTCAATTTACTCCCTACATGAAGTGTAATTATTAAATATTAGCACATGAACATGCTAAAGCAGCAGACATTTTGCTTGGATTAAATATAAAATCTGGAAATTATATACTTTGCAAGTTGCAAGTGTACAATTGACATTAAGATCTCCTTTAAGTTTGATACTTAACTCCTACTCTCACTCATGCTTCTGACTCAGGAAACAAATGTTACTGAAAATATTGCTAGCTATTAATGAGAAACAGCTATATACAAAATTACTACAACTTTAACTGGTTCAAGAAAATAATTTAAAAGGAATTAAACTTATACATAAGTCTCCAAGGTGGGTGATTCTGTATGATACAGCAATATCCACCTTGAAGCAGCAATACTGCTGCTACACAAGGAAATCTGGAAGAGCTGGACAACTATGCATCATTCCCCACATGGTTTAAATTTGACAACCTGTTTGCACTCTTAAAAAAGACTTGGGCACTATAATATTTTCTGATAAGGTGCAATGTGCAATTGGCCACAAACCTATTCATCAAACTTTTATGAACAACAAATGAAAAACTGTATCTACAATGGAAAAAAAGTTGAAGGTACACAGAAAAAAAAAAATCTGTGTCCCATTCACACGACTTTCTCTACATTTCTCTAACAAATTATTGTTAAAAAGCTTTTTCTTCTATCTACTTCATGTTGATCAAGATAAACTTTAACAGAAATTTCTTTATTACTTGCTTCCTTGAAAACAGAAGGGAAATAAGGAAATCCTATGTTAAAGCGATAGCAAATCTTTTAACAGCCAGTTCCCATATAGTAGATATCTGTTTCTATGCACTGCCTGGAGTTTACAAATTCCTGTATGAGAAAAGTTTTAAATATTTTAAAACTGAAACCAATAACAAGGAATATCTAAAAATGGTAATCTCTATGAAAAAAATGTATATGGCATAAGTTATGTGTTTTGTGTAGTAAGTTTTTGTCTATCTCTTACAGTTTAACAGTTATGCAAAATTCATCCAGAATAAACAGGTCTTCAAAGGCTATTCCAGGAAAATTCAAAATATACATTTTAATTGTCATGTAAATATCTTTAATATATAGTATTTTAATCAAAATCATTAGAGCCATTTTTGAGAAAATAATATTTTTTATTATGTAAAGGGCGGATTACATTTTCCTCAAAATCGTGTTGCATCCTTTGAAGATACTAAACCTAAATACCAAGTTTGATATTTTACCAAATTTTCATTTTTAAGTTTCATGTTCACAGAAACATGAACACACACACGGATCTATTATTAAAAACATTCTTTCTGGATACAGGAGACCATAAAATATATACTTCTGGTGAAATCTTGTTATCAAATTTTTGGGTGCAGTTCAATAGCATGGATTTGACAAAATGATGTTTATGTTGGATTGTCCTCAATTCTGCGTGCCATAAATCTAAATACTACATAAAAAAGAGTACATTACATTAGTTAAATTATACTTAATCTTTAAATAATGACCATAATTCTTAGCAGAATTTAAAGGTTAAGTATAAGTATAATTTAGCTAATGTAATGAACTCTTTTAAATAATATATATATATATATATATATATATATATATATATATATATATATATATATATATATATGTTGCAATTAACCAAACTGGAAATCCAGTAAGTAGAAGTATGTATATTTATGTACTGGGCATATAACAACTGTTTAGAATTGATAAACTTCACCCACATAACTGTAAATACATTTCCTGGTCTGTGCATATTCAAATGCCCTCATCTACAGCTACAGGTGTTGCCCCTATCACAAGTAAAGAGGTCAAGTAACTGAACTTGTGAAGTTGTTTTTTCTACTTTAAATTACTTTTAAGATACAAAGATTATTCCTAAAACTCTGCATTTATATATGCTTGTTTTTTTTCTTCAGAATATCCTAATGCATAAACCCCTTGAAAATTGTATCATCAATATATTCAACAATTTCCTGTAGTTATATTCATTTTCATTCTAATTTGTAATTTGTACTGCTAAAATTAATAAAAGTTCTTTTGATTTTGCTGCAAGTGAATCTGAATCTCCAACTGTAAGTGTAGTTATTTGTTATAGAAGCAATACTTCAAGCAGCTGTTTTCAGCTGCTACAATACTCAACAATTTAATACAATGTATTCTTACAATGGAATTTTTACTAGTGTATCACTGATATGAATGGCAAAGAATGATTATTGAATATATATAATTTATGTACTAAAAATTGTTACAAATAGCTATCTATACATTTTTAGTGCATTTATGAGACCTTCAATTTTCCTCATTTTGGTATAAATGCCATATGAGGAATAAGCTTTTACATTTGCATATATTATAACTTGTTAATGGTATTGAAAGGTATCAAAATATGAGAACTGAGATTACACATGACAGTAATTAAAACTGTGATTAGGGATATTGAGTATCAGCAGTAACTATATCTAAGATAATATAGTCAATGCATTATTGAAAACAAATATGGGATGTCACTGTTGTTACTGAAGAGAAATAGTAAAAAGAAGTACAAGATTTCATACAGAATGCACAACATTCCACGATTCCTTTGAAGCAGTTATGTTGAACCATTATGCTATTTGGCTTTATAAATAAATAAAACAATGCTGTGGGCAATAAGTGATTCTGTGATTACAAACAACTTCAAATGAATAACATATAGACACTTCATGTCTTGAATGTATTCATGAATTCCTACTTAGAGAAACAAAAATGATGAGCAAGATTAAAAGTATTTTAAATCAACTTCTGGTAAAGACATCTTATTTGATTAAACGAACAGGTTGCTTATTATTATTATTATTATTATTATTATTATTCAGCCTCCTTTTAAATCAATTTTTAGAGTTTTTCCAAAATTTTTACTGCATACTCATCTACTTTGATTGGGATAAAAATAGGCATGATTGAATTATCTGTAGAACGTTTTGAAAATGGTGTGTTATTTATCTACGACACGGGACCAATGGCTTTACTTCCCTTCCGAAGGAAGCTATGCTAAGGATTTTTACACCCAAAAAAATCCAATGTCCTCTGCTGGGTTTGAACCCGTGACCTTGGATATATGAAGTTAGCAGGTAACCATTGCACCACGGAGGGCGACAGAAGAATGTTTTGTGTTCCATCTTGTGATTAACTTATGTTTTATAATTGAAATTGAAAATAAAATTGTACATCTGCAGCTGTCTTAAAGGTGAAAGGTTCTTCACTTATTTTACAGTAAAACTACATTATAAATTACAAATTATTTATACTCTGTTGGCCTGGTTTATTATGAATTTTCCTGTGTTTTTATATTTCATATATTCAGTTTGGTAAATTGAGCACCTTGTACATATTTTTACTTTCTACTCGCTTACTTACTATGTACTTAGTGTAAGAGAAGGTATTAAATTCCACCCAAAAATTCAATACCAAGATTTCACTAGAAATACAAGTTTTGAGACTCCCTATACACAAAAAAAATAAATAAAAAACACTTTTAGATAAAGATTAGTGTGTGTGTCTGTAGATAGCATAACCCAAAACTGAAAATATCGTTAAACATTAAACTTGCTAATTCAAAATCTTCTCGGGCTTCTAGCCAGGAATTTTACCTGGCTAGAAGCCCGAGAAGATTTTGAATTAACACGTCGCCAGGAAAGCTTGTTCTTATATTAAACTTGCTATTTAAATTGTCTATCTTCTGAGGAAGTAACACAAAGATTTTTATAAAAATTCTCTACCCTAAACTACATTTTACAATAGAAAATGTTTTGAAAATGTTTTTCTAAAAAAATATCTAATGATTTTGATTAAAATTCTGTATATTAAAGATATTTACATTACAAATAAAATGTATATCTTGAATTTTCTATGAATAGTCTCTGAAAGCTTCATTTTGGATGAATTTTGCTGAACTTTGCATAGCTTGTAAACCGTAGGAGGTTTTCTACACAAAAAATGTAGATCTTGTTAAAACACAAATTTGTCTTAAACATTTTTTGTGGTGCTGACTGTTTCCAAGATATTCCTTGTTATTGTTGCAATTTTAAACAATGCAACTTTAAGTCGCCTTTCATTTCATCTCTTTTGTTTTACTGCTGGTTATGCAAAGCGAACCAAACCTCAATGGTACACATAGCGGCAAGCTTTTAAAAGAGTTGACTATTGCTTTAGTCTAGTGTACTCCCTTATTTCCATTCTACTTATAAGTAAGTAATAAACCATTTCTGCTATTATCTGTCTTGATTAGAATGGCGTAGATAAAATAATAATCTTTTATAAGAATAGTTTGCATAACAGGTAGGGAAAGTCATGTGAATGGAACACATCAGATTTTTCAAATTATAGATATGGTTTTTATAAGCCAAATAGTAATTAAATAACCAAATAAATTGCATTATATAACTTTCATGCCTTAAGAACAAACTGTACAATCATAGATTATATTTAGAAATTTCCAAGATATCTGTAATGTGGTACATTTAATGCACATTAAACTGCTAACATTATGCTTCAATGAGTTACTGTTGTTTGTTATTTAATCTAAGATTATCGCAGAAAATCTTTAGTATCATATTTTTAAACTGCTCCACACATACACAATTTTAAATTTGTTTTTCCTTTCTTTATTTCTGAGGAAGGAGGAATG
Source organism: Hymenopus coronatus (assembly GCA_030762935.1). Classification (NCBI taxonomy): domain Eukaryota; kingdom Metazoa; phylum Arthropoda; class Insecta; order Mantodea; family Hymenopodidae; genus Hymenopus; species Hymenopus coronatus. The sequence goes on along the minus strand of CM060892.1, from coordinate 57,849,180 downwards.
AGGACAGGCTTTTCTATTCAAGATAGTAGAGAGATCAACCTTGTAAGTGGAACTGTGGTAATGTGGGTAGTATGTTGAATCCATAATTACTGCACATACCCTCATGCAATGCACCAGATTCCAGGTTATTTAACTCTGCTACAAAAGTAACAGAAGTAATAACAACTGTGCACAGTGGATGAGTACAAGAGATCCAAGTCGCATATCTGCAACAGTGTGTTGTGCCAACAAAGTGTGGAATGATAATTATTATATATGTATATCCAGTAATGGAATGAAGTAAGTAACAGCATCTTCTCCATCTCAAATGTATGCATGCTATAAAAAATGCGGCAAACTATCTCCTTAATTGTTGAACATTCTTAAAACACTGGTAAAATGAAACATTTAACTAGAATATATCGTTCACATAAAAAAAATGTGAATCTGCTTGCCTGGGGAGACTGGTTTTAATGCTTTTATGTTACACTAATGCATTTAATTACTAAAAAATAAGAAATCTGAAGTGTTTCCATTCACATGACTTTTTCCATATCACTGAAGCAAATTATTGTTAAAAAGCTTATTCTTCTATCTAATTCATGCTAATTGAGATAAACATTAGCAGAAACTGTCTTTATACTTGCTTCCTTGTAAGTAGAAGGAAATAAGGGAATACACTAGGCTAAAGCGAGTCAAATCTTTTAAAAACTGGTTGCTATATGGTTGAAATCTCATTTCTTTAAATGGTTTTCAAATCTCCTAATAGAAAGCAGGCTTATATAAAACTTTTGGAATATGTTTAATAGAAAATGCATTAATGAGTTTAAAAAATAGTACAAATGCTGTAAGGAGATCAGGGGGATTTGCAGAGAATACATTTCTGGGAAACTGAAGCAGGAATAACTGTAACACACAGTCCATTTTATGTTCATTCCATGGTCAGTTTTAAAAATGTATCTATCCTTGTTAGGGGGATACCAACTAGATTACAGAATAGGGAATATTGGCTAAATAAAGGATCTTATGAATCAGTGTGACCTGCAACCAAAGCATTAAGTATTTATAGGGCCAACAGAAAACAAGAGCACATAGAAACTAATTAGGTTAGGTTAACACCTACAAATATTAGGTGTATTAACTAATCAACTACAAGGAGAACCATTCAGAACCTCTATTTTTACTTCATTACAGAGTTGCACTAACTGGTGTGACCAAATATGTGCAGATAGTACAGTCAAAAACATTAAAAATATGCCTGGCCCTATGATTTTGCTGAAAATGTAAACTTTTGGCAGGGACTCGGGTGACAAACATTCCACAATTTTCATTGGTGACATTCTGGTACAATATGCTACGCAAGTAAGAAAATGCAAAACCGATTGGGCAACCAACCCTTCACCCCTCAGCCCACTTGATACTTCTTCAGAAGAGGTTGTATAAGCAGTATATTAATTTAGTCTACCATGTGCATGCATTACCTTGGCTTTAGAACCTCAGTATGAAGCGCAGAGAAATGATTAACGTCATTTTGTAACACCCGATGAGGAGGTGGAGGATTATCCAACCAGAAAGTTTAGGGATTACCAGCTCGCAACTCAGAACTTCATTTGTCGCAAGTTACTTTTCATATTCAATCCCTTCCCTTCGGTAACGTGACCTGTCCAATATGCTTTTAAGAGCATAGTCAACTGGTGAAAGACATGGGTGGGGTCAGAGAAAATATCTCATGCCCACTGTTATAATGTTACTATTTTTACTATTGATATAAAAGAGTTACAGAAAACAAAATCTCTGACAGAAGTCTAAAGGCAATTTTTTTAAAATGTTTGTATATTTTACTTATCTACACTGAAAACATGCCTATTATGAATTATGAATATTTATTGTGCATTCTTAATCTTCATTCATAAAACATAACTTCACTTGGTGCAAGTTTCATCCTAAAGCTCCTAAGACACTGGCCACTCCTCATCATCCTTCTAAGCTCCTTCTTTTTTCATAGTTTATCTTTTATTAACACTTTTAAAACCTTTCTGCTTTGGTGTTTTTTATGTACATTGTCTCACTTCAACTTAAATTCCCTCAACCTCTCCCCCTTTCTTAACGTTTACCTAACCATTTACTTAGCTTGGTCACCCTTAGTGAAATATCTCTTTCTCCCCTTCCCATCTAGTTCTCCCTTATCTTTTACTCTCATGCGCTCCATGTGATTTCACAAAGCACTTTTTCATTTGCTATTATCCCATGTTTTCATTTTTTTACAACTTCTTACACATCCCTCCTCATGCAAATACTTATCTTTTATACCTAAAAACAAAATTACATATGAGAAAATTAAGAATAAATTATTATGAATTTAGTTTCCCTTAAGTTTTGTTCCAGGAGCCGCCATGGCTAACCTCAGTAAGTTACAGCTAGTTACCGATTTATGAATAGAAATCCGTAAAGCACCTAGTGATCATAAATAAAAATTATAAAAAGAAGAAAGAACTAAAAGCTGCTCTATGCTATCTGCCAATATCACAGCCATTAACAATCATATTGATCAAAATATGCACATATTTTTGGGGTAAAAAAGGAAAAATCATTCTGGATAAAGCAGAAATACAGTCTAATGAGGCCCAGATAAAATTTTCTTGTGTAAAAACCAAGAAGGTGTTGTCTAATGACAATGTAAATTTATTAGAATCAATAAGAATACTAACATTTGCTACAACTGACTATTTTTGTTATAATTTCACTTTTAAAATCATATATAATATGTGTCCTCACTATGTAGTGGGGCTACAGTTTGCACATATGCATGCTGCACACCTTATCTATTACACTGAGGGGTTTTCCAATCCAAATCTTCTACATTGCTTACCCACGAGTAATAGTGATGCTCTATAATGAGTACTAACTTTGTTATAAGCAGTGTCCACATGTATTGAGACATTTCTGGCATCTATTCTATTTCTATTCACACACACACACACACACACACACACACAAGTTCTTGCATTTTTTTCATAATTTCTGTTCTTATGCAGCCCTAAATCTGTCTATGGATCTCTGCACTGTCAAATTTATCACTGAAAAATATGCAACAACTTTAACATTATGCAACAAAACTGCATGAATTAAATAAGAATTTTCTGAGCTTCAATACCTATTGTTCTGTGAGACAACATGACCATTTAAACGAAACCATGCCTCATCTGAAAAAGGTTCAACAGTACTGTCAAATGATATTTTGTAAAATTTAGTTACATAAAATGACTAGTTTTTCATTGTTTCTTGAACTCTATAGGGTTTCAGTTTTAAAAGTTTAGCAGCTGTATGGTTTTTGAAATACCTACTTGCTGTACATATATCTTACAGACTTCTTTGGAGAGCTTTCAAATGTTGCACCAATTACATCAATATTTTCCTGCATTTGAACATGGTTTTCACCTCTTAGGTTTAACAATCCCATTCTTAAATTTATTACAACTATACCATAATTTCTAAATGTTTCTTTTTGCCTTCATGTGAAATCTCATGAGAAATTAATCCAAATCCTGCATGAATTCAAATGTAGATTTCGGGATGATTAAAAAATCAAATCAAATGTTAATGAAGAATTAGATCTCAAACTCCTGCTGAGTGTGCAACAAGTTTTTCTCTCTAGAACTGGAATACCATGAAATTTCTCCTGAAACTGTCCACACACCTGTCTATATGATTTGGTTTTATTAATGTAGGTATTTCATTGGACTAATAATAAAAACATTCTAGGTCTGCCTCACATTCAAGCAGTCACAAGTTTGAATCTCACTTAGGGTATATTACTCAGATGTTTGTTTTTTTTTCGGGGTGGAGGTTCCCTTATCCTGAGAAGATGAATGTCGAGTAACTTTAAGCTCCATGGACCCTGAGATCATTTGAGCATTATTTTACCAATTTCATTCATCAGCCGATACAATCAACCAGGTTAAAGGACATTAAAGTAATAAAACACATACATGATACAGATGTCTTGAATAAATGTTTCCCTACGAGATGCACAAACTATCCTTACAAACAGAAGATGGCAACTGACCCAGTATGAGTAAAACACTTGAGCCTTCACCATAAATGTACAGCAGAAAAATACTGAGATCTCTGTAGTGAAAGCAAACTATGCATACACAAAATTGAGGCCTCACCAAGCAAGCACATGTTATCCAGGGTGATTCAAAAATACTTTTACAAAGTTGGGGACAGATTCCTTACATCAAAACAAGAAAAAATGTTCATATAAACACATGTCCTAAAACCTTTCGTTCTTGATTTATTGAGGTTCAAAATGCTATTAATCAAAACATTTTAGAAAATGATCCAAATGTTCTCCTCTTGTGTCTAGACATGCATGCACTCATCAAAGCATGGAATATCAAATACTCCCAGTTGGTGCCGTATGATTTCACAAGCTTACATGACATGTAGATTAAGAGTTTCTCCATCCGGGTAGTCTACTGCAAAAACCAATGGTTTAAGATGCTTCCACAAAATAAAAATCTAAAGGATTGAAGTCAGAGTAACGTGCAGTCCATGGAACTGGCCCCCCTTGTACCTATCCATTTATCATGCTAGATACCAACAAGAGCATCTCAAAAAATGAGACTAAAATGTGCTAGAGCATCGTGCATAAACTGCATATTTCTTATTATTTGCATAGGCACATTTTCTAATAAGCCTGTTACAGTGTGCAGAATGAAGTTCCTGTAGACAGCACTTGCAAGGCATGCTGGGGGAATGTATTACACATAGGATGAATGTCAAATGTTAACAAGCAACCATGGCAACACAAAGCCAATGCTGTAGGATAAAATGGGTCAAAGTCTTCTATGAATGAGTGCATAAATAAATGAAGCTGTTGGACCTGGAAAGGTGTTAAAGGTGACTTTCATTAATAAATTGATAATGTGAAAACGAAGCGTTTTAGAGCATATGTTTATATGAACATGCTTGTTTGTTTTAATGTCAGGAATCCATCACCAAGAATTGTAAAACTATTTTTGAATTACTCTGTATTATAACTGAAAATTGCTAAAGTGTAGAAGTGTTACCAAGTCATCAATGAGTATATTGTGTTAGATAAGATAGTAAACATAATTTTATTGCAAACAAATCCTTTCTGACAATGAGGCTGTAATATTACTGGAGGAAAGTGGTATTCATATAACAGAACAGGAAAAGCAGTGATTGTGTTATTGCACAGCAGCTGCTTTCTAATTTGAAAACCAGTGCTAGTTTTTTTATATAAATTTAAAATAAATAACATTTCTTTTGCAGAATTCAAACATGATTTCCCTAGCTGTAAGTTGGGCTGTGGGTGCAGTCCTTCTTGTAGCTGGAATCTCAGCAACTATCTATCTTGTATGGTTCCAGAGAAAGTTGGGAATGTCAGTCTTTTCAGTTTTTGCAACTTCTGATGCGGTTGCAACAATTATCATGGCAGTTGGCTACTTCATAAATGCATCCAACCAAATGAGAGAACGTCAGGTGAGTTTTTTTTCTATTGTACATTAACTCGTAAAATAAATTGAAATTAAGTGGTCAGAATCCTGGCTCTCAATGCAGAGGTTGGAGTGGAGGACATTTTCTTTAACTAGATCACTCACTATATCCACAGTCTGAAAGCATGAATAAGAAAGTGAATATAAGCATGTTTCATAGTGAAAGTCAATAGAAATATTTTTAAAAAATCTGATGTGCTCCATTCACATGACTTTCTCTACATCTCTGTAACAAATTATTGTTAGTAAGTTTATTCTTCTATTTAATGCTAAAACATTAGCAGAAACAATCTTATTACTTAGTTCCTTCCTAAGGGAAAGGAAAATAAGGGAATACACTAGGCTAAACTGACAGTCAAATATTTTAAAATGTGGTTGCTATGAGATTGAAATCTGATTTTTTTCCCTTATAAAGGGTAGTTGGAAGTGGGGGATTTTCTTGAAAATCTTTGTATCGCATCCTTGGAAGATACTGAACTTAACTACCAAGTTTGGTATTTAATGGATTTTTCGTTTTTGAGCTATGCTGCACACGCACCCACCCACCCACACACACACACACACTTTTTTTTCCATAAATGATTTTTTTTTATTCAGAGGAACCCAAAACATGTATTTCCGGTGAAATCTTGGTATCAAATTTTTGGGTGTATTACAATACCTTCTCTATATACAATGTAGGTATGTAGCATGTGTAGAGAAAGTAAAAATCTGTGTTCAGATTTCTTAAAAATGCTTATACTTTTATATATTTCATGCTAATTAAGATAAACATAAGCAGAAATTGATTTATTACTTATTCCCAGGTAGCTAGGCTAAATCACTAGTCAAATATTTTAAGAATCGACACAGCAGCTAGAGCTACAGCCCATGTTTGGCTGTTAACCACAAAATTTCTCAAAAGTGCATATATCTAGACTGACAGAATATGTTACTCTATTAATGTTAACTCCTCTATGAAACTAGCCTTGGCTGAAGCAACAAAAATGCACACTACCGGAGACCTTCAGAGGTAGGTGTGTGTGTGTGTGTGTGTGTGTGTGTGTGTGTGTGTGTGTGTGTGTGTGTGTGTGTGTGTGTGTGTGTGTGTGTGTGTGTGTGTGTGTGTGTGTGTGTGTGTGTGTGTGTGTGTGTGTGTGTGTGTGTGTGTGTGTGTGTGTGTGTGTGTGTGTGTGTGTGTGTGTGTGTGTGTGTGTGTGTGTGTGTGTGTGTGTGTGTGTGTGTGTGTGTGTGTGTGTGTGTGTGTGTGTGTGTGTGTGTGTGTGTGTGTGTGTGTGTGTGTGTGTGTGTGTGTGTGTGTGTGTGTGTGTGTGTGTGTGTGTGTGTGTGTGTGTGTGTGTGTGTGTGTGTGTGTGTGTGTGTGTGTGTGTGTGTGTGTGTGTGTGTGTGTGTGTGTGTGTGTGTGTGTGTGTGTGTGTGTGTGTGTGTGTGTGTGTGTGTGTGTGTGTGTGTGTGTGTGTGTGTGTGTGTGTGTGTGTGTGTGTGTGTGTGTGTGTGTGTGTGTGTGTGTGTGTGTGTGTGTGTGTGTGTGTGTGTGTGTGTGTGTGTGTGTGTGTGTGTGTGTGTGTGTGTGTGTGTGTGTGTGTGTGTGTGTGTGTGTGTGTGTGTGTGTGTGTGTGTGTGTGTGTGTGTGTGTGTGTGTGTGTGTGTGTGTGTGTGTGTGTGTGTGTGTGTGTGTGTGTGTGTGTGTGTGTGTGTGTGTGTGTGTGTGTGTGTGTGTGTGTGTGTGTGTGTGTGTGTGTGTGTGTGTGTGTGTGTGTGTGTGTGTGTGTGTGTGTGTGTGTGTGTGTGTGTGTGTGTGTGTGTGTGTGTGTGTGTGTGTGTGTGTGTGTGTGTGTGTGTGTGTGTGTGTGTGTGTGTGTGTGTGTGTGTGTGTGTGTGTGTGTGTGTGTGTGTGTGTGTGTGTGTGTGTGTGTGTGTGTGTGTGTGTGTGTGTGTGTGTGTGTGTGTGTGTGTGTGTGTGTGTGTGTGTGTGTGTGTGTGTGTGTGTGTGTGTGTGTGTGTGTGTGTGTGTGTGTGTGTGTGTGTGTGTGTGTGTGTGTGTGTGTGTGTGTGTGTGTGTGTGTGTGTGTGTGTGTGTGTGTGTGTGTGTGTGTGTGTGTGTGTGTGTGTGTGTGTGTGTGTGTGTGTGTGTGTGTGTGTGTGTGTGTGTGTGTGTGTGTGTGTGTGTGTGTGTGTGTGTGTGTGTGTGTGTGTGTGTGTGTGTGTGTGTGTGTGTGTGTGTGTGTGTGTGTGTGTGTGTGTGTGTGTGTGTGTGTGTGTGTGTGTGTGTGTGTGTGTGTGTGTGTGTGTGTGTGTGTGTGTGTGTGTGTGTGTGTGTGTGTGTGTGTGTGTGTGTGTGTGTGTGTGTGTGTGTGTGTGTGTGTGTGTGTGTGTGTGTGTGTGTGTGTGTGTGTGTGTGTGTGTGTGTGTGTGTGTGTGTGTGTGTGTGTGTGTGTGTGTGTGTGTGTGTGTGTGTGTGTGTGTGTGTGTGTGTGTGTGTGTGTGTGTGTGTGTGTGTGTGTGTGTGTGTGTGTGTGTGTGTGTGTGTGTGTGTGTGTGTGTGTGTGTGTGTGTGTGTGTGTGTGTGTGTGTGTGTGTGTGTGTGTGTGTGTGTGTGTGTGTGTGTGTGTGTGTGTGTGTGTGTGTGTGTGTGTGTGTGTGTGTGTGTGTGTGTGTGTGTGTGTGTGTGTGTGTGTGTGTGTGTGTGTGTGTGTGTGTGTGTGTGTGTGTGTGTGTGTGTGTGTGTGTGTGTGTGTGTGTGTGTGTGTGTGTGTGTGTGTGTGTGTGTGTGTGTGTGTGTGTGTGTGTGTGTGTGTGTGTGTGTGTGTGTGTGTGTGTGTGTGTGTGTGTGTGTGTGTGTGTGTGTGTGTGTGTGTGTGTGTGTGTGTGTGTGTGTGTGTGTGTGTGTGTGTGTGTGTGTGTGTGTGTGTGTGTGTGTGTGTGTGTGTGTGTGTGTGTGTGTGTGTGTGTGTGTGTGTGTGTGTGTGTGTGTGTGTGTGTGTGTGTGTGTGTGTGTGTGTGTGTGTGTGTGTGTGTGTGTGTGTGTGTGTGTGTGTGTGTGTGTGTGTGTGTGTGTGTGTGTGTGTGTGTGTGTGTGTGTGTGTGTGTGTGTGTGTGTGTGTGTGTGTGTGTGTGTGTGTGTGTGTGTGTGTGTGTGTGTGTGTGTGTGTGTGTGTGTGTGTGTGTGTGTGTGTGTGTGTGTGTGTGTGTGTGTGTGTGTGTGTGTGTGTGTGTGTGTGTGTGTGTGTGTGTGTGTGTGTGTGTGTGTGTGTGTGTGTGTGTGTGTGTGTGTGTGTGTGTGTGTGTGTGTGTGTGTGTGTGTGTGTGTGTGTGTGTGTGTGTGTGTGTGTGTGTGTGTGTGTGTGTGTGTGTGTGTGTGTGTGTGTGTGTGTGTGTGTGTGTGTGTGTGTGTGTGTGTGTGTGTGTGTGTGTGTGTGTGTGTGTGTGTGTGTGTGTGTGTGTGTGTGTGTGTGTGTGTGTGTGTTGGTATTGTAACATATTACATATACGTGTTTGGATGAAGTGTTGATGATTTATCTAGATATTATTCAATAACTATATTATTATGACATATATATTTTTAATAAATTGCAGTCTGTGGTGTAATGGTTTCCATGCTAACTTCATATACCTAAGGTCCCAGGTTCAAACCCAGCGAGGACAATGGATTTTTTCGTGCATAAAAATCTTAAGCATGGCTTCCTTTGGAGGGGAATTAAAGCCATTGGTCCCAGAGCGTCCATAAATAAAACTCCATTTCATTTTTTAATGTTAATAAATCTGAATATTGTCTGTTTCCATGATGCTTGGCTGTATTAGCATGCTAGCCTTCATACAAAAGTTCTAGGTTTAATTGTTACATTTATTGAAAGTTGTGCTTCAGTTGCCTTCCCTGAATGCACGCCATTGGTTTGCACATTTTGTGTGTGTGTGTGTGTGTGTGTGTGTGTGTGTGTGTGTGTGTGTGTGTGTGTGTGAGAGAGAGAGAGCAAATGCCAAAACAAAAGTTGGATAGAAACAAACTAAGTGAATAATTTCTGATATATTCTTTGTTATATGTCTGAATTGTTAAATACTTTATGCTACATCAGTAATAATCATTACTTTCTCTACACGATAAAACATAGTGTATAGAAAAGGTATTGTATTGCACCCAAAATTTGATACCGAGATTTCACAAAAATACATGTTTTGGGACCCCCTCAAAAAAAGCATTTTTAAAAAATGTCCATGTGTGGTGTCAATGGGCAGCATAGCTCAAAAAGGAAAAGTTCTCTCAATACCAAACTTGATAGGATGTGACACAAAAATTTTCAAGAAAATCCCCCCACACCCAACTACCCTTTACACGGAAAAATTGACAAAATCTTGTTTTTCTCAAAAATGGCTCTAAAAATCTTGATTAAAATTCTGTATGTTAAAGATATTTACATCACAAATAAAATGTATATCGTGAATATTCTGGGAGGCAGACGTTAACTTACTACACAAAAATGTAGATCTCATTAAAACACAATATATTTCATACATTTCTTCCTGGAGTGACCATTTTCGAGATATTCCTTGTTATTGGTTTCAGTTTTAAAATACTTTAACTTTTTTCATACAGGGACTTGTCAACTCCTGGCCAAGCAAAGAAATGGATTTCAATCCCATAGCAAAATCATTTTAAAACACATGACTGTTGGTTTAGCCTAGTGTATTCCATTACTTCCTTTATAAGGAACTATGTAATAAAACTGTTTCTACTAATGTTTATCTCGATTAGCTTGAGGTAAATAGAAGACTAAGCTTTTTAACAATAATTTGTAACAGAGATGTAGAGAAAGTCACGTGAATGGAACACACCAGATTTTTTTTTTCTCTTATGGTCAAAGTTCAAAGTTATCACATAGTGATTCATTTTACAAGATTTAAGACATTCTTAAGCCTATTGAATTTGCAAATAAAAAAAATGTACTAAACCATTTTTACAAATGTTTACCTCAATTAACATTGGACAGAAGAATAAGCTTATGCATAGATAGTTTATAGAACAATGGGTAGACACACCTGTGAATTTAACACATCTGAATTTTTGGGGGTGAAAAGCGTGCTTATGCATGAGTGGAATAATTCAAACGTAACAACAAACTTGTTATTTATGTTAAGATCTTCCAAAATTGGAACCATTTTCGAGCAAATTCCCCACCCCATATTACCCTTTACATGAAAAATTATGTATTTCCCATTTTCTCAAAAATGGATCCAATGAATGATAGAATAGGTTTAAGACATCTTTATGACAAACAAAAATTATATTGAATTATCTGCATATCTAAATGAAGAGAAGTTTGCAACTGATACACTAATACTAACTGAATAAAAAATGTAGATTTATTTAACATGCAAAATTTATGTCAAATAAAGGTTTAGTGCCATAAACATTTCTGAGATTTTTTTTTTATTATTATTGGTTTGAATTTTTAAATACTTTATTTTATTTTTCAAGTATTACATGGCTTTTCATTTTTTTTATTTATTGGTTTGAATTCTCACATACTTTATTCTATTATCCAAGTATGAGTTATCCAATTTTACTTTCTCTAGCATGTACATAGTAGCTAGAGAAGGTATTGTATTCCACCCAAAAATTTGATGTCAGGATTTCATTAGAAATATGTTTTGAGGACTCCTGAATCTGAAAAAAAGCATTTTTGAAAAAGGCACATCTGTGAGAGTGAGAGTGAGAGTGAGAGTGAGAGAGAGAGAGAGAGAGAGAGAGAGAGAGTGCATGTGCATGCGGACAGCATATCTCAAAAACGAAAAGACTTAAATACCAAACTTGGTATCAGTTTAGTATCTTCCAAGGACGCGACATGAGATTTTCAAGAAAATCCCATCACATGGAAAACTTTTTTAAATTTTTTGTTTTTCTCAAAAATGGCTATAACGATTTTGACTAAAATACTATACATTAAAGATATTTACATCAAAAATTAAATGTATATTTTGAATTTTCAGGGAATAGCTTCTGAAGGCCTCTTTATCTGGATGAGTTTTGCAGAATTTTGCAAATGGTTAAGCCATAAGAGATAGACAAAAACTTACTGCACACAAAATGTAGAGCTCATTAAAACACAGAATATATGTCATATTCGTTTTTCTTGTAGAATCGACCATTTTCAAGATATTGCTTGTTATTTGTTTCAGTTTCTTAATTACTTACCTTTTCTCTAACAGGACCATGCAAAGTGAACTGAACCTCAATTGTTTCACATAGCAATATGTTTTTAAAAGATTTGACCATCGCTTTAGCCTAATGTATTTTCTTATTTTCCTTCTACTTACAAGGAAGCAAGTAATAAGACCATTTCTGCTATGTTTAACATTAACATGATTATAAAAGAATAATCTTTTGTAAGGAAAGCTGTATATAGAACAGCTAGAGAAAGTTATGTGAATGGAACACATCAGATTTTTTTCCCATGTCATGAAAAGAGCATGGTATTTCAAAGACATCTTAGAGCAATACACTTTTAAAAGATTTAACTATCACTGTAGTTTAGTGTGCACTGATAAATAAAAGTATTTATATAAACATTTAAAATGAAATATAGAAGAATTAAGTTTTTGTAAGAATAGTATATAGAGTGGTTAGAGAAACTTATACAAAAGTAACACAGATTTTTATTTAACATAAGTTTTCCTAATCTTGCTAAGAATTGTCAGCAAAGAAAAAGGCAATTCATAAGAGGATAACCATCCAACACTTAATTTTTCATAGTCATGACTTTCACAGATATATTGAAATTAAACTACATTATATGGAGAGGCCATGTCATGGCCGAGTGGTTAGACCACTTGCCTCTCACTAGACAGCCCGGGTTCGATCCCAAGAGACCACATGCAAGATTTGTGGTGGACAAAGCAGTGTAGGGGTGGGTTTTCTCCAGGTTCTTTGGTTTCCCCTGCCATCCCATTGCACTGGTGCTCAATCTTCATTACCTGTATCACCAGTGTCATCACCTGTGATACCACAAGTAGTAAAAGCAGGTGTCAAACACTAAAAAAAAATAATAATATAAGGGGGGAGTATGTCTGCCTCACATTTAATAGCTCCCGAATTCAAATCTTGGTTTGGGTAAATTACCTGGATAAACTCTTTTCCCTTATCCTGAAAATATGAACTTGCCCAACTTGAAAGTTTGATCATTATTTCACTCATGTCATTCATTCATCGTTCCAATATCAGCTAAAATAGCTTTTTAGATAAATTTATTTCACAGAAAAATAAATTATTTCCTTACCCTATCAGAACAGTTCCCTGCTTGTTCAGTTTCATTCTATTTTTTCACACCTATAATTTTGATCAGTTGCCAATACAAAAATTCTATAAGCACTTTATCAAACAAAAACTTTTAAGATTTTTTTAGACAGTGTTTAATGCACACTTTTACCACTTGTGGCATCCAGACGATGACACTGGGATACATGGAATAAGATGGAGCACCGGTGGAATGCGATGGCAGGGAAAACAGGGAACCCGGAGAAATCCCACCCCTGCGTCACTTTGTTCACCACAAATCTCACATGCGGTCGCTTGGGATCGAAGCAGGGCCTTCAAAGCTTTAAAGATTTTGAACATATAACCCTGGACATGAATAAATATACCAATGATTAACCAAACATTTTCTCAAGTGCGTCCACAAGTGTGAGTATTGCTTCATTAGTGTTGACATTTTTGAACACTTGACTCTTGACAGAGCAATTAATTTTGTTCTTTAATAGCCCTTCAATAGCAAATAAACAGATTTTCCTTGTGCTCTAAAAACTGTGAACACAGCTTCAACTTCTTTCTCAGAAAATTTTCATCTTACAAAATAAACCCAAGTTGGAAGGAGTCCAATATGGTGAACAATGAGAGTGTAAAAGCAATTCATGCTTGAAATAATTGATATTAGCCAATTAGCCATTTCAGTACTCTACTAGGCATGAATGATGAAACATTATATTCTTAGTTGCTAAATCTGGTTTCTTTGGTGAACATTCGGAAGATAATATAAGAACATTTTGATAGATAAATTATATGGGTCCTTTTGCATTCCTTAAAATCATACTGTGACTTTGCTAGCTGATTTTACTTTCACTGATTTATTTGGAGATGGGCTCTCATATTCAGTCCACCATTCTGATAGTCATTTCTGAAGTGCAACGCTGAGATTTTTTATGACGAATCCACACAAAATTAGGTTGGATTTAAAACACTAATTCAAATTTGAACACAAAGTGTTTTTAAATAAAAGCCATCACATTGAAAGCTTTTTCATACTGTGCAGTCACTGCTTTAAGATGTTTACCTTACAATAAAATATCATCCTGCAAAGACAGTATTCCAATGTGTACCCAGGACATGATGAAACCACATTTGACACTGAATTTAGTTTGGGCTGCATCAGAGTGTGGATTTTAGAAGTTGAAACAATTTCAGCCCAAAGAGATATTTTAGATCATTTTGGAGTTTTGAGCAGCTGGCCTTGTACTTGACTCAAAGAAGGAACATGGTCTTAGGTAATACTGGATGACATTGGAGCAAGTGATAGGATAGTGCCACTGAGTGCTTTTATACCTCAAACATTATTGACAGGTCTAAGCTTCAGTGCCCAAAAACATTCAAAATATCACTTTACTGAAATAGTTCAATATCTCAAAAACAAGCCACTTCAGCCAGCTATCCATGCAAGCTGAACTAATCCCAAGTTCTGAAAGTCAAGTGAGTGCTCATCAACCATCCAGTTGTTTATAGTCACATAATGACATATCTTCAAGAGCATATTTCTGTAACCTTTTAATCTTTTATATAAAAAATAATTTCATAATATGTTAAATATTGTCCATATTAAATGTGCAGGAAATGAGTTTATTTTATAAATAAAAGAAGGAACTGTGGAGTACGTTTTCCTGGTCGCCCAACTCCCTAGTCTTCATTTGGTAGGTTTCGCACAATTTTGGAAGAAGAACAAGGCATGAAAACATGCTCTACACCCCAACATATAGTGGCTTCAATGTTAAGGTTTAATTCTGTCTATAGATCCCAGAGTTCACATACATGCAAGTGCATTGTGTTTCATTTAATATTTGAGCTAGCTCACGGTAAATTAAATAACCTATTCACCATAATGTCTGAGGGCCTCAAAGAAAGAAACTTTCTTTAGTTAACAATACTGTGGAAAGACAGGGGGAGTGGGCTCTCTCTTTCAATCCTTATTATGCATGGTGCCATACCACTCATGTGTACCATTTTTCTCACTAGTTTAAATTATTTGCATAAATGTTAAGCTTCATGGTACAGAGCTTCAACATAATTACACTCAGTCAACTGTTTATACGAGTCCAAAAATCACTACATTAAAATAAACCATTCCCTATCAATTTTCAAGAACATTAATACTTGTTTGCCATGTAAAGAATATGTGACATTAAATTCTCTACTTGCTACCTTTTGGTGTATGTCTATATGAAAATAAACACAATAAAAGAATAATATTACACAGTAAGAGGTTACTAACAATGTGTTTGCCATTAGAGGATGATGTGTCTGCAATCCTAACACTAACATCACTTAGAGATTTTGCTTATTTGTACATGTTTCAGAACACAATTTGTCTCCATTCTCAGCAGTTATCCAACTGGTTAGATCCATGGTTTGTTGAAGTAGGTTGATTGTTTGTGGTGATATCTTGCAGTTGTGAGATGAACTTCCATTGAGAACTTTCTGGTACAATTCTACATAGTAATCTTTGTATACTAAATCTAAAACTCACTTTGCAACAATTTAAGCAATCTCTTACCAGAATAAACAATCAGATATATACAGAATTGATTGTTCAGACTGCAATAAGTTTGAAGCATACAAACCAGACTATAGAAATCTATGAGATGTGTAAAATACAAACACAAAAATCTGATGTGTACCATTCACATGACTTTCTCTACATCTCTGCAACAAATTATTCTTAAAAACCTTATGCTTCTATTTACTTCATGCTAATCAGAAAAAAAAAAAAAAGCAGAAATAGTCTTATTACTGACTTCCTTGTAAGTAGAAGCGAAATAAGAGAGTACCATAGCTTAAAGTGATAGTCAAAAGCTGGTTGCTATGTTACTGAAGTTCCTTTGTTTGTATGGACAGCAGTTGACAAATTCCTGTATGAGAAAAGTTTAAGTTTTTCAAAGCAGAAACCAAAAAGAAGGAACGTCTCAAAAACGATGAACTCCACGAAAAAAATGTGTATAACATAAATTGTGTGTTTTAACGTGCTCTATTTTTTTGTGTTGTAAGTTTTTGTCCATCTCTTACGGTTTAGCAGTTATTCAAAATTCTGTAATTCATCCAGGATAAAGTACTCTTCAGAGGCTATTCCTAGAAAATTCAAGACATATATTTTATTTGTCAGGTAAATATCTTTAATATATGAAATTTTAATCAAAATCGTTAGAGCCATTTTTGAGAAAATCAAAATTTTCCAAAAAAGTTCTATGTAAAGGGTAGTTGGGGTGGGGAATTTTTCACAAAATCTTTGTGTCGCATCCCTGGGAGTTACTATACTTAAATACCAAGTTTGGTATTTTACCGAATTTTCGTTTTTGAGTTCTCGTGTTCACAGACACACATGGACCTTTTTCTGAAAATGCGTTTTTTAGATAAAGGGGACCCTAAAACATACATTTCCGGTAAAATCTCGGTATCAGATTTTTGGGTGGAGTGCAATACCTTCCATATACACTATGCACATAGTGCATATAGAGAAAGTAAAAAATCTTTCTGGTCTACTGGTCATGAAATCATACCTAATACAAAAATATTATAACCAACTAGACACTCAGCCAAACTCACATATAGGAGAAGAAATTGATCATAAAAACAACTATACATGTTAAATGTTAATTTACTATAGGAAAATGTTTTATGAAAGTTCATCTCTTAATTGCAAGATGCCACCAAAAACAATCAGCATATTTCAACAAACCAATTTAAAAATCCAGCTAGTTAGATAACTGCTGAGGATGGAGACAAACCATCCCCGAAACATGTACAAGGAAAATCTCTAGTGATGTTAGTTTTAAGTGTGCCAGCTCACCATCTTCTAAGAATGTAAGAAATTAGTGAATGCTCTACTATTGCTACTTTATTTAAAAAAAAAAATCTGATGCATTCCATTCACATGACTTTCTCTACATCTCTGCAACAAATTATTGTTAAAAAGCTTATGCTTCTATTTACTTCATGCTAATCAAGAAAAAATTAACAGAAATAGTCTTATTACTTGCTTCCTTGTAAGTAGAAGCGAAATAAGGGAGTACCATAGGTTAAAGTGATAGTCAAAAGCTGGTTGGTATGTGACTGAAGTTTCTTTGTTTGTATGGACATGAGTTGACAAATTCCTGTATATTTTTCCAAGCTGAAACCAAAAACAAGGAATATCTAAAAAACGATCAACTCCATGAAAAATAGTACATAACATACATTGTGTGTTTTAAAGTGTTCTACATTTTTTGTGTAGTAAGTTTTTGTCCATCTCTTACAGTTTAGCAGTTATGCAAAATTCCATAAAATTCATCCAGAATAAAGTAGTCTTCAGAAGCTATTCCCAGAAAATTCAAGATATACATTTTATTTGTCAGTAAAAATCTTTAATATACGATATTTTAATCAAAATCGTTAGAGCCATTTTTAAGAAAATTAAAATTTTCGAAAAAAGTTAAATACTAAGTTTGATATTTAACGGTCTTTTCGTTTTTGAGCTATGCTGTCCACAGAAACACACACACATGGACCTTTTTCTGAAAATGCTTTTTTTGGATTCAGGGGGACCCAAAACATGTATTTCCAGTGAAATCTTGGTATGAAATTTTTGGGTGGAATGCAATACCTTCTCTATACACTATGTACATAGTACGTGTAGAGAAAGTAAAAAAAAATTCCATAAGATGAATAAGTTTTTAATCTATCAGTTGATTTGGCAGTCACAGATCAGTACATGTTTCCACTGAATATTTCGCAAGGTTTCTGGCATCTGTCAGCAAGCAGCAGAGGTAATTTCTTGAAAAATTTTAAAAATAAGGTGGAGATGGCAATCTAAGTTCTTGATTTTAAATGAGCTGATAAAAACTTTGTTTATTTCACCTGAAAATTGTAGTCAATATTCCCTTGTTATGCATTAAATCTGCAAGACTTATTGTTAACAGTTATTGAATGTTGGTTTGATTATGATTCTGTAACAATAAAGGTGGTAAAGCCACATTATCTCTTGAGAAAATATCATCTTTATTCAGCATCATAATGGGTATAATGCTGAAATATAGCACTGCTTTCATTGCCTGGCAAAATTAAACAAATGACTACATATCACTTCTATGGAGGTACTTTTATTAGGGCATTTATTCTTAGTTTTTATTACTATTTACCCTGGGTTCAACCACACAACATAATAGAAATACAACCTGCAAAATGATTGACAACTGCATACAAAAGAATATAGTAACTGAGCAAATGGGTCATTTTAATACAAAATATTTTGTTTATGAAGATTTCCAACCCTCTAAAGGAATTACTGGGGGAAAATCCACAATGGATAGCTGCCCTTATACAATGCCATCAGAATAAGCAGTCACGCTCTTATTGGCACTTGGGTCTCAGGCATGAAGCCACTTGCCTGCTAAGATTGCAGTTCACACTATTATGTTACATATGGCCTGATCTCCTGTCTCACGCCATGTATATGATAAACAAAGGGAGTAGATTAATTCTTTTTTTGACACAAGCCATGTGTAGGACAGGAATTGGATGGGTAGAGTCAGACTAAAAAATTCAATGCCATAGCTGGGATTTGAACCACAGATCTCCCGTTCTCTAGCCCATTGCTCTTCCACTGAGCTACCATGTCGGCATAGCATCTACCCATCCAAAGGGAGTCGAGATTGGTTTTCAATTGTGTATTAGTGGAGTCATGGTCCAATATACTACAGAACAGAGAGTTTTCATTTTTGCAACTTTATAAAACACGAATATCTATGTCTGTGTCATGAAGCATTTCGGGAACTTTTCAGATATTGATCTCCCTAACAAAAGTACATTTCATAAAATAGTCAAAGAATTTAAAAGTCTGGGATTAGTGTTAGACCAGGGAAAAAATAAAAAACATCTAACAGAGGGAAGGATTGATGATATTGGTATGTAGTTAGAATGTTTGCCAAGAAAGTCTGTCTTAAAGTTTACAATTTTTATTGTAAAAGATGTATAAATCTAATCCCCGAACATTACAACTATAAAATAATATACAAACAACATATCCCAACAATTGCAACATGGTTTTAGTAATTTGTTAAGATACTGCAATACCAGTTTAAAACACAATGAAAACATTTCCCTCTTTGTAAAGGTAAGCAATGCATTAATCTGTGAAATAATAATGGTTCTAGTAGACCTTGTCTATTACTTGTCATCCTATTTGTTTCAATGTATACGATGGTACATACAGAGACAAAATTTTAGGAAGGAAGCAGCACATAACTGTGACACAGATGCCATTAAAAGCATGGCCGCTTAATCTGATGATCCATATAAGGAAGACCATAAGGGTTCAGCCTACTTATGACTCTATTTTGGCAATTTTAAGTGTTAAAAGTATTAAATATTAATTGTTAATAATATTAAATCATAAAATATTTAATTGTCTAATAATATTAAAAATATAACAGTTAATACATTTGGTTATGTGGTATTATTATGATTGTGTACAATTTGTATGGAATCTGTCAAAATGGTAAGACATATTTTGTAATTGAGAGCCAATGTATATTGGCTTTTTTATGATTCTTTTGTGAGAGGCTTCGTTTTTTGGGCTCTAGTGAGTGCTGCTGTGGCATCGCAGACAGTATTTTGACAGAAGGTGTATTTTAAGTGTTGCAGTTCTGTGTCAGTAGCTTGAATTGGAGAGACAGCAAAAAAGTCTACCACCATATATGGAGTAACTTATCCAGCAGAATCAGCAGAAAACTGGCCAATCACATCAGGACCATTCAAAACAGACTCCAACCTAGCGAGACAAATGTAAGACCAGCTAGACTTCAACGTAATGGGTGTGCATCGCACTCTATGTGAGTGTTCGCCAGGAAAGCTTCAGCTCTTACTAAAAAAATAATCATTTACCTACAAATCCTAATTTAAGATTAATTTACAACCTGTACTGATACTGTTGGTGCCCAATTTCAAGAAATAATCAGGTTGTTCAAAAATTCAATGCCCAAATAGAGATGGAGGCAAAACAAGTATATTTTGATAAAAACCATGGGTTAGAAAGGCATATTGCATGAACACTGAGCATGCATAGCATGTAAGTGGAGAAGATATAATTCCTCTTTTAAAACTTATTTACACCAAATGTTAATGTAGTATGTTATGATGTCATGCTCTTAGAAACTGAGTCAGTAAACAGCATATAGCCCTAGTGCCTGTATGATAGTTGCAGTATTGACATGGAAAGTTACTCATGAGAGAATTGAAAGACAGGCACTTTGTTTACAGTGCAGCTGAAGACAACAGTCAAACACTTCCCTGTACAAAGATGCCCACAATATCACACATTTACTGCAATTCACAATTAAGAAATGCCGACACATTGATGGCAAGCATGCCTAATACAGGCTGATCATGGATGCTGCATACACCAACTTTGAGGAAACAGTGCTGTTACACTTTGACAACAATCCCGAAAGTATCAGAGAAATTGTTGCTCAGCTTGGTGATCACCATAATTTAATATAAAATGTGTTGTGTGAACAGCTGATTCAACCTTTTAATCCTATGAAAATGCAGGCCATGAATTTGTATGAGTTGTGCCCACCTGGGCAGTGTGGTGGTAGAGTGTCTGCCTCACATTCAACAGGTTGTGAGTTTGAATCTCACTTAGGGTGAGTTACCCCAATAAGTTTTTTATGGGGGGGAGGGGGCGAGAGGATGAAGTCAAGTAACTTTAAGCTCCAGGGACTCTGAGATCATTTGAGCACCACATCAAAAAGTTCATATATCATCCAATATAAACAACCAGGTTAAAGAACCACACAACAATGAGTTGTGGTAAGCCAAAGCAGCTTTTGCTAACTTCAGATAGAAGTTCAGACAGCAACATGAGCAAGTCTGGGCTTATTTCAACATGTCTGCACCAATGTGTGGCAGGTTGCTGTGCCATATGGTAGATTGTATGTCAAGCAAGCACATTTCCATGCTATGATTTTCTCTAACTTCAAAGTTGTTTTAGGGAAAAGAGAATGCCTTGAAAGACTATGTCTTGTATTTGGTGATCTTTGCAATCCACCATTTATTGATGGTATGCAGAGTTTAGAAGAGGAAGGGACTCCTTCAAAAATGAAGACCAGTCAGATAGGCTGGCTACCTCAACAATGGATAATGCAGTGAGACAGAGAGTATCTTGAGGAAACCTCATTGTTGCACACAGGGTCAGATTCAGAAGCCCTAAATATTGGATTGGGAGCAGTGAAACAATTCTGAAAGAAAAACTTGACGTCAAGAAACTGCTGTTGCCAGAACCCCACTACTTCACAAATGAGCAGAACCAAGCATGTATCCAGTGATGCCTGGAAATGATTGAAAAATTCAATGACAGAAGATCCAAAAACATTTGTAACAGGTGATGAATGCTGGACTTACAGAATGATCCAGAAATTAAATGACAGTCATTGGCCTGGGTCTTCCCAGAAGATCCCCCATCAAAAGTGTAGCAAATGAGAAGTGTTGGCATGAAGTGTTCTTCTCAGCAAGTGGCCACATTGTATCAATTCCAATTGAGGGACAAAAGACTGTTACTGCTAAACAGTACACTACAAAATGTCTGATGCAAGTGTTCAATAAACTAGAAAAAAAGTATCCTAAGATTGGTCTGTTTGAAACAATGCCTCTATCCGCACTGCAAAGAAACAACCCAGTTTCTGCAGAAATCAGATATTTGTCCCATTCTCAGATCTGGCCCCATGCAAAATGAAAGAAAAAATTTGAGGGAAACAATGTGAGTCACCTGAAGCTGCAGCAGCTGCTTCTGAAGAATACATTTGCACTCTCCCCAAAGAGGAATGGTGTTCAGCATTTGAAAACTGGTTTGAAAGGACGAGATGGTGTTTAAAATGCAATGGAGAATATTTTGAAAAGATACAATCATCAGATCTAAATGTTGAATATTTTATTGCATCTATTCTCAAAACTTTTGGAGTGACCCTTATACACTAGTTTCTAAAACAGGCTAATAAAATCCTTCAATTACCTGAAGTTGTTATGTAAAATACTACACTTAAATACCAAAGTTGGTATTTAACTGACTATTTTTGAGCAATGTAGTCCACAGACACATATGACATTTTTCTATTTTTTGTTTATTTGGGGGTTCTCAAAACATGTATTTCTGGTGAAATTTGCCAGGAAGATTTAATAGCTGGCTTTAGATCTGTCTTCCACTCAATAAGGACCTGCTTGGTACTATGCCAGCCACTGTGGATGAAATTTGCTCTGCACCGAGACTATAAGTATCTGTGTGCAAGCATAACTTGGCACCAAGATTTCTGTGGCAGGAGAGAGAAAGAGAGAGAAAGAGAGAGAGAGAGAGAGAGAGAGAGAAGCTGCATTAAGTTCTATTTTTTTCTCAATAATGGATGCCTCCAAGGAAAAAAAGAAGAGATAGAAATTGTACATTTTTGTAACCTTACACATTTAATATTTTAAGAACTGATACATAAAAAGAATTAGATATTATCACTGAATCATTATCATTTGTAAATGACTTTTTTCTTGTCGAACTTGGGTCTATGGGAGAGAAAGGCTAGACACCAGTATGTTTATTTTCAATCTACTTTCACTCAAAAATTCCCAGCTTGGTCTGTACATGTAGCATCATAACATCAATGTGACAATGACTCCTTGTCAGAAGCAGCTCTAGGAGTGCTGCGTAACCTCACAAGAGAACTACTTCAAAGATCATGGTGTAAACAAGGTCTAGATGCGATGGAAATCTATTGAGGCAGTTCAAGAACTTTAAGGTAGCAAGCACCTCATGTCACAAATATGATGTATTTAAAATGAAAATCCTATTGTGGACCTCAGAAAATAAGAAGGAAGAATGTGTCAGAGATAATTACATCAAAAAACAGCTGATTTAGTTTTCAACTCAAAATATGTTGTCAAACAAACAGCCAATAAAGATTCTTAAGTAGAATACTTCACATTGATGTGCAGTAGTATTTGCTTACCCCAGATATCCAGGCCTCAGATCTTGCATGTTACAAAAGGTTTTGGTGGACCTGTATATAATTTAACAATTCAGGATTGCACTCTTGGTGAAGCAATGTGCTATATACAGCATGAATCAATAGCTAAAAGAGGAGCCAACATGCTTATATAAGGTACTTTGAAATGTTTCTGAATCTATAGAAAAAAGTGATAATGTATTCTAATACATGCAGAGGGTAAAACTAGAATTCCTACTTGCTGATATGTTCATACATATGCTTTAAAAAAAAAAAAAAAAAATTATGCTGAATGAAATTAATCAGTGTTCCATGTTCCAGAATGCAAGAATGGAATGTGATGCTAGTCATTCATTAATAGAAAAATAAAAGATGAAACACCAGTTACTGCACTCCTAATACTGGGCTGTATTAGTAAGATGTGCAAGTAAAAAGTTCAAATGGGACAAACGACTTTGCAAATTTTTGGGACCATTACTCTTTTGTGGGAGACAATTTTCAAAGATGTTCAACTATATAAAGATTTGTGGTCAAATTGGGTTTAACAGTACCCTGAATATGGATGATCTAGTTTGTTACCTATCTTTCAAAAGAAGAGATTAAAAGTTCTCAAGTACCAGAAAAGGATTTACAATTTCAACTGAAAAGAAAAAAGATCTAACAGATTTATTACTTCTAATCCCACCATACTTCCAAAATGTTACAACAACATGCAATGGAAGTAACAATGATCATTATCTTCTGAGCATGAAAAAGATAACTTGTAAGTGAGTGAATGCTTGCTTGCTTTCTTTCTTTTTTGCAGACAATGATATATTTAAATAATGTATTTTAGAATCAATTCTTTGCATTAAGTTTTTTAATAAATTAATTTAAAATTACAAGTACAGCACTCCTATCTTTTATCTCGGAAAAATTTGTGCTTAAGACCTTGCTCAACTAAAAAACATAATTAACACCTAGATCAATTAGAAACTTATACAGTACTGCTCAACTTGTGTGACCTAAATATCTACTATAAAATGTTTTTAACCTGTTTCTAAAAGTTAAGGATAGCATAATAGTGTGCCATTTGCAGGTCTGACATTGCCTAATTAAACTTTTCTTGCAGTCAACATTAATCGATGGCAATCAAATCAATTTGACTTTAACTTGTATTTTGTTAATTGAAATAAAACTTTTGTTCACAGGTATCAGGGAAATGCAGCCATGGACAACTTTTTCTAGCTACAGCATTGTTTATTGGACCATTCCTTAATGCATTCTTAGCAATTCTATGCCACTCTACAACCTGTGCTGCAGCATTACAAGAACAAAAAATACCAAATGTTGTCAATAAACGATTCATTGGCAATACTTCTGCCAAACTGTTAGTTCCACTTTTATCTGTACTGCTCTTATTTACAGCAAGTATCAATCAATACCCACTTGTAAAACAAGATTCTTCTGGGGTGTGTCCCTCCTATTCTTCTATTAATATATTTCCTGTCACCACTCTACAGCTCTGCAATGCAGACAGAGACACTGGAAATTATATTGTAGATTTAATGGAACACCACAGTCAAGAGCTCATTACAAATTATAAGAGTGCTGCTGTTATTAACAACACAGAGTTCATCAACAATGCAACTTCTTTCATAGTCAATCGCATATACAGTATTCTGCAAGGGCTGAATACAAACAAAATTACAAAATCATTACAGCATCAGCAGCCTAATACATCAAATTATGACGCTACATCCAATTTTTCTCTAAATTCCCACCTGTATTCAACTTCTAACACTCATCTAAGGCATTTACTAGATATGCATTACTACAACACCACAGAAAATGTACCTACTATTTTAAGTCCAAAATTCTTAAAAGAACTCCATCCTGAATATGGACCTAATAGCACTAGATATGCACACGAATTTTTGGAGGACTCTGAAGAAATGGAAAATCACCAAAATGTCCATGATTTTGAACCACAAAACTATAATGTAACTTTCTTTGGCATTAATCACTTTAGCGAGGATACTTCAGATCCAGAAAGTGGGGATGAAGAGACTACAGAGCAATTTGAAGATTCAGAGCAAACGCTTGACTACATAACACAAGCAGTTACTCTTGCTGTAAATGACCCCAGTTATATGGAAGATATAGCAGAAAATGCTGAAAGCAACCCACCTTTGCACAACACTGATACATTTAGCACTCAGTCAAACAATGAGCAGTATGCAGAAGAGGTTCAGCATATAAGTACAGAACATTCCACCATTATCAATCAAGAAGAATCAAATTTGGCTCTGCCAATAAGCTTTCTGAACTCTTCTTACATTGATTCTAACACAACAGACCAGCAAATTGACACCTTTGGACTGTGCATTTTTGAATGTTATTTTTCTCCTTCTTTTCTTAAGACATATTTATTTATCTTGCTCTTCATTGGTTACTTTCTGCCAATAGTAGGTGCTACTACTATGCATGCAACAACCATGAAAGGCCTTACCATGCAACTGAAAGAAGCCACACAACAAGAGAAAAGCTCAACAGAAGACATAAATAACATGTGTGCCATGCAGCTAATGAAGTTAAGTCAAGCTTCTAATACAAATAAGCACTCAATTATTTCTAGTGTTCTTTTGTGGACACCTAGTCTCATAGAAACTCTTGTGCGGGTTTGGTTCTGTGTACATTCCCCTACATGGTTTTCAACACTACTATTTCTTCTTGGTCAGTCATATACTCTGGTTCAAAACATACTTAACATAAAGCTTGTGAAGTGTTATTCATGCATAACTCCAGTTCAACCGTTATCAGAAAGCAGCACCAGTAGCGCAGACATGCCAACTACCTTGTTTACTAAAGTGGAAAAAGCTGCTGTAGAAGAATAGTTTCAGTGGTTCACCATTTCATTATAAATAAGTTTTATTTCACAGACACTACTGTGAGAGTGCTTGAATGTGCATGCTCATGTTGGTAGTATACATCAATCAGCAGATCCTTCAGGCCATAAACAATGTACTTACTTCTTGTTTGATATTTTATTATTCATGATGGAATATATTTATGCACAAGTTCCTTTCAAATCATTCGGGTTATCTTCTTCGCACAGATGGTGCATGAAATGCAAATTATTTAAAACGGTTCTTGGGACATGTTTTTATGTTTACAATTTGAGTGAGTCACTGAAAAAGAATTTTGTTGCTTTTAAACTCATTATCGGCACCTCAAGAAAACTATTACTGTCGCGAATTATTGCCCATTACAAGCACGTAGTTTACCCGGCCAAAAACATAACATTGATGGAACAAAGACACACCGCATAAAAGTGGCAAGAAACCAGCGTACTACACCTGTTTTGCAGATGTTTTTTACTCGAGGCGGGTTAACTCAGCAAGTGAATATCAGCGGCGGTGTCGGACTGGAAGAACCTACACCAATGTTTATATTGTTTATTAACATAACGAAAATACTATCAATATTTTCAACCCACAATCAGTACCTCTTCGAACACATACATTCCAAAGAGAATATAAACTATGAGTCTCCCTACTCATCCTTCAACGAGAATATTAAAACTTCTATGGAGAGGATTCTTGCCGTATCAATATGTATATTTGCCCATAAACTTCTCTCGTGGAAAGCAATATTGACAGCACCTATCAATAAAGTTTGAACTTCGTGGCTAATTTTAAATATTGTACATAATTTTACATTTAATTAATGATTCTAAATAACACAAAATAGGATTCCAAAATGCAAGCTGAAGTAGAGTGCATTAGACTTTATCAGTGCATACTTTTATTTCTGTCTATAAATACCGGGCAGAACGTAGTTGACAATAACTTTTGACATTCTATAGCACGATTATACAATGTACATAATAGACAGGAGAGCTGTTGTACTCCACCCATAAATTTGTTACCGAAAATTCCCGGAAATATATGTAGTATCTACGAAATCCCTCCATCCCAAACTACTGTTTACATGGAACGTTTAAAAAAAAGTTTCTATTTTCTAAAAGATGGCTCTGACGGATTTGATTAAATTGCTGTATATTAAATATATTTAAATGGCAAATAAAATGTGTATCTAAGTTCCTTGGAGGAAATAGGCCTAGAAGACCTATAGACGATTTTTGCATAACTGGTAAACGAAAGATTTACACAAAAACCTAATGCGCGAAAAATGTAGATCTCTACAGAAAGCTTTCTAATCTAATCTTTAAAACACACTGTTTCATATGCATTTTTATAATTTTACTTTCTCTTTACGTACTATGTACATAGTAAGTAGAGGTATTGTATTCAATATCGATATTTTATCGGAAATATGTTTTGAGGACCCACCATTACTCTAAAATATTTTAGACAAATGTGTGTGTGTGTGTGTGTGTGTGTGTGTGTGTGTGTGTGTGTGTGTGTGTGCATTGCTGAATACCGTTAAAAACAAAGTTTCATATTTACGTTTAATAAAAGGAAATGGAGTTTTATTTATGGACGCTCTTTAACTGCTGTGGCTCTCATCGTCCCATTTAACACCGGGAGTGAAAGACCGCTTAATTTTGCTCAGAGGCCTCTCTATCAGGCTTGAGGTTCTTTTATGTGCCGTAAATCTAGGACACGGGACCAACGGCTTTACTTCCCATCCGAAGGAAGCCTTTTGGCATAACTGGTAAACCATAAGAGATAGACAAAAGTTTACCACTCAAAAAATGTGTATCTCGTTAAAACACGAATTATGTCATATAATAATAATAATAATAATAATAATAATAATAATTAATCGGTTTCATACAAAGAGAACTGAATTGCAATTGTTTCAGTAGCGACCGGCTTTTAAAAATGGTTGGCTATCGCTTTAGCCTAGTGTGGTACCATATTTCCCTTCTACTTAGAACTGATTCCATTTGTGCTAATGTTTATCTCGATCACCACATGTAGACGATAGAATAATCTTTTGTAACAATAGTTTGTAGAGAAAGTTATGTGAATGGAATACATAAGATCTTTTGTAGAGATGTATTCCTTGTTATTTGTTTCAACTTTAAAATACTTAACTTTTTCTTTTTTCAAACGAAAAGCCCTCATCCACTTCACGTTTTTGTTTTATTTTTGACCAAGAAAAGAGATTCAAATTTCAATGATATTCGCATAGCAACATCATTTGAAAGATTTGATCGTCGCTTTATCCCAGTTTATTTCTTCATTTCCCTCCTACTTATAAGAAACTAAGAAATGATACCACTTCTGGTAATGTTTATTTTGATATTTATGATGTAAATAAAAGAATAATCTTTTGTAAGAGTATTTTGTTTGCAGAAAAATTAGAGAAAGTCGTGTGAATGGAACACATCGGATTTTCATTCACTACTTTAACTCTTTACTCGTGCAACTATGCATACCTTTCGCAATGAACGAAAGTTTTTCATTAGGAAGTACAAAACATAAGAATAAATTAAGATACTAACGCCAAATGGTTTGTAATGAGTACCTACCGACAATGTAAACACCTTATTTGTTAGTGTGTGCTACATAAAATTAATTTAGCCTACATTTATCTGTGTTAAAATGACTTATATATAGTATGTGATATAAATAATATGTTGTTAGTAGAATTAGAATGTCATTTATGATTATATTAGCATTTTTATGTAGAGAATTTCTAGATGTGTAAACCTTCTGGTAAATGTTGTATTGTATTTCATGTAAATGAATAAACAGAATAAAAAATTTACTTCTGCCACCGACCGCCATTGTGAGCCCATGAACTGCTAGATCCAGGGGATGTATTTAAAGCGGTACGGGGTGGTGCCGGAAACCTAGGAATTGAGAAAGTTGGCAGCGTACCGGCAAAAGTTATATTTAAGAAGAAGAAAAAATTAAAAAATGCGATATTGAATGTTTGAAACAAAACGCTGGAAACATTATTACTGAGTTGCATGGTAACACATTTTAGTTATTGTATATATTCGTGAGAGCAAATCCTGGTGGAGTAAAGATTTCATTGCGGCTGAATCCACCCATGCTGTGGTCACTTCTCACCATAAGCAAGAGAATAAGAGTCCGTTCAGCATTAAAAACCATGAACAAAAAGTGATGTTGGTGATAACTTTAAACAACATGGCTCCTCACTCTGACTTGGGGCCTCTTCGTAAATTAAGTAGTGCTGGCAACATTGTATCTTATTCATGCATAATTTTAAATTCCACCCGGTTACTAAAGCCAAGGCAGCTAGATGGTAGCAGTAATACTGCACTTTGTAGCGTAACGTTCCTACCGTCTAGCAAACTTAGTTCACATTTTTCCGTACTACCATCTCAACAGCAATTGGGAACCAGCAAGAAATATGTTATTTAAAGAAGTTTGAAACTCTGTTCAATTAATTAAAACAGCGTGCTTATTCTATATCTTTCGTTTTCAGTCACTATTAAAAATGCACTATTCTTTCAAGCAGCCCAGTATGTAAGTAAATTTGGTTACACCATGCTTTGCTTTAGTATTTAATAGATAAGACCGCTTTCTTTTATCTGAACTGTAGGTACTACATTTTTAGATTCAACACAACCTTAAGTTTGTGTCGGTAATGGCAAATGAAATGTCCTGTTATTTATGGACGCTCTTTAACTGCTTTAGTTCTCAGCGTCCCATTCTATATTGGGCGTGAAAGATCGCTTTAATTTTGCTCAGAGGCATCTTTTATCAGGCTTGAGGTTCTTTTACACAGCTTTACTTCCCTTCCGAAGGAAGCCATGCTAAGGATTTTTACGCCCGAAAAAATCCATCGTCCTCCGCCGGGTTTGAACCCGCGACCTTGGGTATATGAAGTTAGCATGGTAACCATTACACCACGGAGGGCGACAGTTTGTGTCGGTGAACATATACACGAACTTACTCCTAGGTGAAAGGTACAAGAACAATACCTGGACATGTTCATTTTGATGTCATCCACGCATATTCATAAACGTTAAAAATGCTGGTTTACAGAATACTCCTGTTATAGAGTGAGTGCTGGTTTAACATTTGTGGGAGAAATACAAACAAAACAGTTTTGAAATAAGAGTTGAAGCTTTCCTGGCGACGAATATGCTCTAGACGTTCTCGAGATTCTCCACATCACACCACCTGGCTTGAAGCCCAAGAATGTCTAGAGCAAAAAAAAAAATAATTTTTTTTAGTTTAATGTCCTTTAACCTGGTTTGGTCATATGGGAACGAATGAAATTGGTGAAACGCTGCTCAAATGATCTCGGGGTCCATGGAGCTTAAAGTTACTCGACATTCGTCTTCTCAGGATAAGAAGAAAAAGAAAAAAAAACCTTATCCAGTTAACTCACCCTAAGCGAGATTCGAACTCAAGACCTTTTGAATGTGAGGCAGACACGCTACCACCACACTACCCAGTTGGACAAAATAGTTTTGTTTACATAGTAGTTATGAATTTGTATAATCCGAAAGAGATTTGATGTCATACACAGGATTTATATAGGAGGAATAAGAGCATATAAATCTCAGATAACTAGCAACGAAATTATATGCAGAAAGAGTAGTCAGTTTAATAAAATAGAACTTTTTACATATATCCAATAACCTTTCATGTGAAATTAATCAGTTTAATTTGATTCTTAGACTAATATAATGATGACAATCTTGTATAAATAACAATTTATAAGCCTTATGCATCAAGATAATATGGAATTAAGTGAAAAGCTTTCAGATTAGGGTACTAAATTTTAATGTTGCTGGTGACACCTCCTCTAGACTTCCTCGAATTTTCGCCCGGTCTCATCACAGGGCGATTTGCTGAAGCACGTTTTGTGTCCAGCCCCATCTTGTGGGACTATACGCTACCATATACACACAAAAAATAAAATAAAAATAAATGGCGTGTTATTTAAACACGCTCTTTAACTATTGTGGTTCTCAGCGTCCCATTCTAAATTGGGTGTGAAAGACCGCTTAATTTTGCTCAGAGGCCTCTCTATCAGGCTTAAGGTTCTTTTACGTGCCGTAAATCTACGACACGGGACCAACTTCCCTTCCGAAGAAAGCCATGCTAAGGATCTTTACACCCGGAAAAATCCATCGTCCTCCGCCAGGTTTGAAGTTAGCATGGTAACCATTACACCATACGCAACTTGTCAAATAATCAGTTTTTCCAAGTTTTTGAAGCACAATAGAAAGTGAAAGATCTCTAGATGAACCAATATTTAATACAATCACATTTTTCGGCCTGACCGAAGTTATTATTGATAACTGGTATTATTGCAGTATTAATGCACTAATCATCACGACAAGATCATAACTTAATTTTGTTCTAATTTCTTGGTCAAAAACTGAAGGAGGGCAAAATATTATTTTGATCAAATCGTACTGTTTGTCTCTCATGCCTATAGCTATTAATTCCACTACATGATCTTATAAAGTTAGTCTACTCTAATTCCTCTATAAACGATCCTGAATATATGAGGCAGTCTATAGTTACAAGCCGGAACGTACACCTGTACAAAAATATCAACTGGAGGCCTCTGGTATCTAAAGTCGTAATGGGAAAAAGAATCTAACAGCTGTTTTGTTGCGACTTAAAAGAGAAATACTGAGTGGATATGCAAGTAATAAGGACTGGGGAGATTGTGGGAATAACCTAAAAGCAAAGTTAAATGATCTACGAAGCTAAACTCCAAAGGTACATTTCATTATGCGGTTTCTCCCAATCTGCTCCATTTATTTGTCCGTTTTCTGCGAAATAATTTTACATTTTTCTGCTGTTTCTTTTGTTTATTTTGAAGCAGTTGACTTTTATTGTTTTTCAAATGGTGTGAACATAAAGTAGCCAATCACTTAAGTATTTTACTAATTTTTTAACACAATGTGTTCACTTTACTATAAAGTTATAAACATGAGCAATACTCGTACACAAAAATAAATATCAAAGTATTGTGTTATCTTCTTTTGGCGTAACACTGCAGCTGATTAGAGTATCCACTTGATATTTCAAAGAAATTTAGATCATGTTACATAGACATCATGAAATGAAAATTCAAAAGAAAAACTCATAATTATAGTATGCAACATAATATCTGGAAATATATTTATTAAACATGTATGCTTAAGAGCCTCGTGTAGAATCTCTGTTCTTATACGTCTGTCTGCCACCCTTTGCTAAGGGTATATTCTTTTAATCCTACCACATTTTGGGAAATGTGAGTAAATTTATGTTTATTTACTCATTTATTTTTATTTGTACAAGTATGGGTGTTTATACAGTAATGTTGGCCATTTAATCCTCAAATTCTAATAATGCATTATTGGGAGGATTACGTTAAAATACAGTTGGATAGGCGTGTGGCAACAATTTGTTTCGTTTTGGTGATAGTGTAATCAAATATCTGCGACTATCAGTAAATATTTCACCTGATGCAAAGTTCTCTTTGGAGAAATTCTTAATGCACAAAACTGAGTTTTTATTTGACTGCCATTGATCACGGTGGATACTTCGTAAACACTTTTCTTTCATCTCGGAAATAGATTGAAATTGAAAAGCCGTTTAGAATTGTCGTAATTGCTCCTACACATAGGAACACAGCACTTTCTAGGCATCTGAAGGCAGAAAAAAGATGTAACTTATTATTTCTGCTATAAATTTTTGCAACGTGTCATGTAAATGATAAAAGTATAAATCGAATGTGTTACTAGTATTTTACTTTACTGTACGGAGAAGCAGACTAATTACAACAATAATACGCCTTTCACTGAAATATTATTCATTACATGTACATATATAATGATACATGCTATAAAGTAACAAATTTCAAATTGTTTACACTTTATCGCTATAAATAATCAATATTAGTTTAATATTTTCGGCTGTAGCAGAAAGCTTACTGTCGCCAAAAGAGCAATAGGGTCGGCATGTAGACTATAGGCGTGCGTGCGTGTCTGGTAGGCTCGTGGTGAGCCTGGGTGTTGTTGCTGTGTACCTACCCTGGTAAGGGTTTAACCACAGGAATGAGGTGATGGTTAAGGTTTTGTTTGAGGTTTCGAGTGTTGGTGTTAAGGAGGTAGCGCTGGTAGGCTCCTCGAGCGATTGCATTTTCAGCAGCAGCATCCTTTCCTCTGCTCCGCTGGTGTTTATTTATTTATTTAAATATGGTGGGGAATTTTGATAGACCTGTCCCTTATGGGAGACTATAGGCGGTTTTGATAGGGTGCATATACGTAAACACACACACACACACACACACACACACACACACACACACACATGTTTGGGAAAGGCTTGGGATCATTTTTAAGCGCACACAAATAAAAGCAAGTGATGTATATCGGAGAATATCCCAAAGATTATGACTTTCACTGTGGACAGCGAGTATTGCATTCTGATTCCGAGGAACAATGACCCATTCTTATGACTCTGGTATTAAGCACATAATTTCATAGTATTTCTCGAGATAGCTGCTAAATGGGCGAATTAGCGAGAGGTTTCTTATAAATCGGATTAGGTTGCAATTTTGTCAGCTTCTCAACGGTCAATACAGAATCGTTCTGTTGATAATGTATAACACACTTCACTAAGTATGCCACTGAAATATCACTTAAATAACTACACTAACCTATATATTGAAACACATTATCCCTTTCCTTGTTTATGCTTCTCATATTCGAGAAATTACAACCAAACACCACGTACGTATTGGCCATTATACCGGTTTAAAACTTAGACTAAGTTTACTGCTTAATTGAACGTTTAACAACACAAAATTTTATTTTCGGGTGCACATTTAACACACACAAGGCGTACTCACCTCATAAGGGTAGTTTCCAAATATGGCAGCTTCGCAAAAACGAGCTTCACCAACCACACTGCATAAGTTTAGCGCATTTCCAATATAATTTCTCTATATCTGTGGGCCTCATGCTTGTACATTGCGCCTTAAAGTGATTGGTTACTCCATAGCAGTTACTCTGAACATATAATGAATGATAAAATACCTTTATGAATTTGTGGAATTTAATGAATCAATTGTCATATTCATGTATATATACAATCGACACAATTTTATTACCTTTAGTTGCTTTTCCATAACTTCTATTAAATTTCTATCCATACTTTTTATATAAAGAACACGTTTGATTTTATGTACTTTAATTCGACCATAAACATTAAATTTATACAAAATATTTCCACTTTCGTTGCCTTTAGGAAACGATCATCACTAATTTGTACATTTATTGGTTGCCTTAATTTTTCTTTTTTTACTAACATTTGAACCTTTTCAAATCATTAATTGCCTTTTCAAACTCAGTAAAAAGGAAAATAAGAAGAAAAAAGAGAACAGTACAACATTTAAATTCCTTCAACTTCCACTCTTCCAATTTATTTCTTATGCAAATTTGCAGTACAGCAGATTTTGCTCAAATCCTTTTCTGTCCAACCGGGCTCTTTATCTGTCATTGGGTTTTTCTTTCATTGCTACTTCTTCACATATCTTAGCTTTATAATCACCGTGCGTCTCCTTTTCCGCACTCGTAATCCTTGCTTTCGAAAACAGTAATTCTAATTTTATCCGCCATCTTGGCTTTGTTTTCCTTTCCTTACGATTTTCTTCAAAAATACTCTACAAAATTAAAGCAACTATGTCCGAATAACGAAACCTGGAATCTTGCTACCATGTTGGAATAGAGAATAATAATATCATATCAGAGGTTGTAGCTCAATTAAAAACCACAACTGTTGTAGGGGAGACTGACCTAAATTGGCATACCCTAAAGAAAAGTTAATTTAAATCGTTGTACATTATGTTTAATTACGCGATTGCTTGTTTTTTAAAAACTCTGAAATATTAACAAGCACTTTATACAAAATGAATTTAAAATTCCATAACATTTCTTTAAAATAATAATAATCAAATTACTACCAGTGTGTCAATTTAGGCTTATACTCTGGGTTTAGTGACAAACCTTCATCATGGTCAGCAAAATATAACAAAGTTTACTGACAACAGTTGCAGAACCCTTCATAATATGACAAATATAAAACAACCACATAATTCAGACACAAATTAAAGTTGCTTTTATTTAAAACTATGACTTCAGTAATACTGTTGACGAACAATAAAACAAAAAGAAATTATGAAAAATATCTGAAAGAATGACAATATAAAATAAAAAAGGCTTGGCCTACAGTTAATTATAAGAAAAAAGTGTTAATTCTAGTCTATTTTAAGAGCAAATCGTTAGGATATAATGATAGCAACAGTGCTCATGTCCCAGTATCTGTAATCTAATCTAATCTAATCTAATAACTTTATGAGAATGAAACACGACTAATACTTGACATTACTGGGACTGCATCTTGGTATGCAAACAAGTCTCTGAAGTTAGTTAGCACACAGTTCACAAATAAAACCTTTAGTTGTGTGCGGTCACAATGGCACCACTTGCTGCACTGCATAATTTTTAGCCAATGTTCTCCAGGTTTTGCGAGATTAAACATCTAATTGCAGTATATGCAAGTAGCGTCATCCTCACTGCCGCTTCCACTGCAATCTTGCAGTTTATTTTCTTCTTCTGCCACTGCATCTTTAAAAATGATTCGAACTTTTGCACTAGCCCTCTGTGATTTTCTGAGCTCGTTTTCTCTTTTTGTCTGCATCTTTGTTCCTCATCTGTTTTATATAAAGGCTGTAATTAGCAGCTGACTACCGGATTTTTTTACCATATCTTCTCTGTCTGTCTCTCTCGGCTGCATTTGTATAATACAAGGTGATATTACTTCAGCGGCCGCTCCGTGGACGACTGCTTGAATCACTCACCTCTCACCTAGGCGGCCCGGGTTCGCCGGGTTCGATCCCAAGTGATCGCATGTGGGATTTGTGGTGGATAAAGCCGTAGGGGCGAGATTTCTCCGGATTCTCCGGTTTCCCCCGTCATCGCATTCCACCGATAATATTGCATCTTACAGTCAATGTAAGAGCAGTGTCATCGCCTGCGCTGTAATTTATAGTAAAAGCGGGAGTTAGACAGTATCAAACTTTTTTTTTTTCAACACTGGGTAGGTCCACTTCTGCGGATTGCATTATTTTTGGAATACCCATCAGAGCTTTTAATTCTACACATTCACGTTTATCGGTTTCTGCAACTGGGCAATTAAAGTGATCTGGAAAGATATTCGGATTAAGTGGAGTTATACCACAAGCTTCAAAAACAGAAATCGCGTTCTGGACTGTAGCAGCCATGAATTAAGCGGCGTAATTTAATATGGAATAAAGTAATTGTGCTTCCTGGATTATCTTCACCTTCACTTCTCTATTGAAGTATAAAATAAAACGTAACACTGATGTCAGAATGAAGGCCCATGGGTGAAACCACATACCAGGAATAACTTTATAGGTTGTTTTATTCCAAGTTGTCTACCCTGATTGTTTAAACAATAACCTAAGTAGTTGTAATATATTGTCGAAATCAATCGCATCACCTCGTTACTTATAATATGTGCTTGAGCTGGATACTGATTCTGTGGAAGATTAAACAATATTCTCACAAAAAATGCTGATATAGCTTCGCACCATGATCGTACAAGAAGCATAAAAATACAAATATTTGCTTACACAGAAACACGCCGCACATTATAGATCAAATTTTCGTAAACATTAATATCAACATGACAGATCTAAGGCGGTTAATTTAAAACAATTGAACCTGCCATTTTACCCTGGTATGTCATTTTAGGCTAGTCTCCCGTATATGTATTAAATAACTGATAAAATCATAAAAGTTAACATATACGACAGCGTGCATGCTCAGCATCCACCATACTTAAAATATTCTCGCTTTCCCTCACACATACACACACACAGCTTCGCTCTACCACTCACCTCCATATTTCAATATATAGGCACCAGTAATTACACACGCGAACATGACACTATGTTATGAGAAAATGCTCTTTTATATATATATATATCAAATTTTATAAATTATTGTATTCTTTACAGAGAAGCATTGTACCAGCTCAACGATGTGCACAAATGCCGCTAGATGGCACTGAAGTACCATTGTATACTGTTATTCCCTGTTGACGTGTCTTCTAAACATTTTAAATACATTTTTCAATGATAATTTATTGTAACCTTCATATTCATTAAATAGGAGACCACGTCAACTTTACAGTACACTCGAGTGACCTAAATAATTATTTCTATAAGAAATTTAACCACTTTGCAACTGCTGTTTGGGGATTGAGATTGTGGATTCTAGTTCAGTGTTAGACTAAGGCTATTACCTAAGACTTTCCTATTCGTTACGGAGATAATATGGCTACGTGAGTTTAGGTTAAGTGTTTGTAAATGAACTGGATCAAAATAAGGAGTAAAAAGGGGCTTTCTGTAAAGCGGTTCTGCTTTCCAATGCGAAATGCAGTTTTCCGTTCGTTTTGTCTGCTTGTGCAAGGGCAGCCATGTTGGTCAATCGACGACCAATGGTAGAGTCAAATCTAAAACTGAACTAGAATCTGCAATGTCAAATAAAAAGGTCTTCAGAGGCTATCCCCAAAAAATTCAAGATATGCGTTTTATTTGCCGTGTAAAAGTCTTTAACATGCGTTATTTTAATCAAAATGACTAACGATTTTGATTAAAATAACGCATGTTAAAGACTTTTACACGGCAAATAAAACGCATATCTTGAATTTTTGAGGAAAATCCTTGGAAGATACTAAACTTACATAACGATTTTACCGACTTTTCATTTTTGGGTTATCGTGTTCACAGATACGGACATACACACGGACCTTATTCCGAAAACACTTTTTTTGGATACAGGGCACCCTAAAACGTGTATTTCCGGTGAATCCTCGGTATCGAATTTTTTAGTGCAAAGCAATACCTTCTATATTCACTATGCACATAGTACGTGTAGACATTTTTTTATGGGCGGTCTTTAACTGCTGTGGTTTTCAGAGTGGAAGCTACCCTTTTCACCGCAAATAGTCGTTTTAGGGTCCCTGTATCCAAAAAAAGAAAAAAAAAATTTTTTAGATAAGGATGCGTGTGTCTGTGAGCACGATAAGTCAAATAACGAAAAGTCAGTAAAATATCAAACTTGGTATATAAGTTTAGTATATTCCAAGGATGTGACACGAAGATTTTTGAGGAAAATCCCCCCAACTCAAACTATCCTTCACATGGAAAAATGTTCGAACATTTTAATTTTCCTATAAATGGCTCTAACGATTTTGATAAAGTACCGTGCATTAAAAATATATCCATGACAAATAAAATGTATATCTTGAATTTTCGGGAATAGCCTCTGAATATTGCATAACTAGTACAGCGTAAGAGCGACAAAAACGTACTACACAAAATATACAGATCTGGTTAAAACACAATTTATGTCATGTGTATGTATGCATGCATGTATGTATATGTATGTACGTATGTATCTATTTTTTTCGTGGAGTTGACCACTTTAGGGACATTCTTTGTTATTGGTTTCAGCTTTAAAATACTTAACTTTTCACATACAGGAATTTGTCAACTCCTGGCAATGCAAAGTAACGGATTACATCCACATGGCAACCAGGTTATAAAAGATTCGACTATCGTTTTAGCCTACTGCATTTCATTATTTCCCTTCTACTTAAAGGAAAGTATTTTTGCTAATATTTATCTCGATTAGCATGGAGTAGACAGAAGAATCAGACAGAAGAATCAGCTTTTTAACAATAATTTGTTACAGAGACATAGAGAAAGTCATGTGAATTGAATACATCAGAACATTTCTGAATGTTATTACCGCTAAACCAGTAGTTTACCTGGCACACAGGTAATAATAATAATAATTATTATTATTTTATCCTAACATATTACCAGGCCTAATTGCAATAATGCAGTACAGAAGTGAAAAATACAACAATGCATAACATGTGCAAGGTAAAAACTATCATAGACCTAATAATCCTGAAATTAATTTAAAATCATTGTTAGGGCTTTCTTATAACGATCTAGTTTTTTTTCTAAATAATTAACACCATATAACGCACACAAATTATTTTTAATGGTGCAAAGTATTAACATTAATTAATACTGGTGTGTAAATAGAATGTAACTTCAGAGTTACAATGTCTGTAATACTATTATTAAGCCTTATCTTCATCTTGATCATGGGTTTCGCCAAATGATAATGAACTGAAATTCTGGGTCTCATAACTGCTTCAAAATTTGCAAATCGTTATGTTTTGCTTTAGAGATGCCAAGAGGTTGTAGGTGACTATGGGGGTAGGAGATTCTTCTTTTTTTTCTTGAACTTGAGGAGCATATTTGATCTGGTAGGGTTCATACGGATCAGGTATGACGATCATAGGTGGGCCAGATTATCATTCTGCATCAAGAGGAACTGAGAAATAGTTCTTAGAGCAAAAGGACATTTCCTCTTGCAATTTTCGCTTATAAATTATTCCCATTGAAGAAAAAAAGTTAGTTTATAGTCCACAACAACAAAAGGCCCTGGATGTCTTCCTGAACCTTTAATTACTTGACGCTAATCATTTGACGTTTCGGGTATTGTGTTTTTTTTAGGTCCATAGTTTTGTCACATTCAAGGGAAGAGTAGCCCTTCGCTGGAAAATTTATATTGATGCGGTAAAAACGTCCTCTACCATGCCAAAGAAGAAAAAAAGGGCAGAAACTAAACACTGCAGTTCTTGTTCTATCCTGAGCTAGAATCTCAGAATACATTGACGTCCATACAACCTGGGTATGACTTTAATACAGTAATGCCACAGCATAGAATAAACTTCATCTGAACCGTTCTTTGAAATGCTTTTATGTGGGTCTAGAACACTAATTTCTCTATATCAAGGCAATGTACTAGGGTAGGTGGATAAGTCCAGAGCATCTCAATGAAAACAGCATTTACAACAAATTGATTTGCTATATTTTTCAACATAATCTCCAGAAATGCTAATACATTTGTAATATTGGTGTTCTAATTTAATTAAGGCATCTCTGTAGTACGATTTATCAAGGCCTTCAAAATATCTGTTTACCGCATCAATGACTTCCTCGTTGCTGTAAAATCTTCGTCCTCCAAGACATTTTTTGAGGTTTTCTAGAGGTTAGTCAGGGTGCTAGATCTGGCGAATAGGGTGGATGTTCAAGCAATTCAACTTTAATTCGCACACTTTTCCCATTGCAATGACTGAATGATGGGTCGGGACATTGTCATGATGAAACACCCCCCTCCCCAAATGAGGTATTTTCTTTCACCTCATACTCAAACGGTGCAGTAAACTTGCGTAGTAGTCATCAGTGATACTTTTACCCTTTTCCAAGTAATCCATAAAAATAATTCCCTGTGCATCCCAGAAAACACTCACCATAATCTTGTTGGCTGACAAAATTGACTTTGTCTTTTTTGGAGTTGGCTCACCTGGTGCAATACACTGTTTTGACTGTGATTTACTTTCTGGGGTGTAGAGATGTATCCAAGTTTTATCCATGGTAATAAGCCGTCTCAAAAATTCACTGGGATTTTTATGGTGGAGCTCCACATTCTTTACAGAAACAGTTTTTCTTTGCAACTTTTGATCAGGTGTCAACAAACGTGGTACCCATCTTGCACAGACCTTGTGAAAGCTCAAAACATTACTTAAAATATTACTTGCACATTCTTTTATATGTTTACAGCCTCTGCTATCTCAAACAACTTTAATCTGCAGTCTTCCAGTACTAAACAATGAATTTTTTCAATGATCTCTGGAGTTGTCACTTCTACAGGACATCCAGAGCGAGGCTCATCACTAGTGCTCGTACATCCCATTTTAAACTGTGCAACCCACCTTTTAATCATTGAATATGAAGGGGCAGAGAGTCTTTCAATGTACTGTCCATTTCCTCCTTGATTTCTTTAGGCATCAAGTCTTTCAGATGGAAGTATTTAATCACTGCTGGTTTTTCCAAATCCTCCATTTTCGTGAAAGCTCTAAAGTTGTCTTGTTTAAAATGCTGTCATTCGAAAACTAAACAAGCTATTGACCTGTAACTATGGATACAAGCTGGTCTAGAGTTAAATTATAGGATGTTACCGTTTAACTGGTCTAGTGGCGCCATATCTGTGTGAGACCCGGGACTTATCAGCCGACCTTTGTATACCATTAGAGTAAAATATTGCTGCCGTCGGTAATTAAGTTATTGGGAAGTT
This sequence comes from Hymenopus coronatus, assembly GCA_030762935.1. NCBI lineage: Eukaryota > Metazoa > Arthropoda > Insecta > Mantodea > Hymenopodidae > Hymenopus > Hymenopus coronatus. The sequence continues at coordinate 57,808,218 of CM060892.1, read as the reverse complement.
GGAGATTTTTATGATAATCCATCTAATTGCAACCATGTTTTCGAATTTTCCACATATCTGCCATTCAGCCCACTTTATTTCATAATGCTTGTCAGCCTTTCTTTTGCAGTTCATTTTGAACAGATATATTTCTTTTGTGTTCATCCTATGATAAAAGTAGCATGCATAATTGTACCCTAAGAGTATACCACCAAAATACACAGTATGTCTCCAATAAAGTTGAAATATTAGAAACAGTTTTAAACGACACAAATCCTCAGATAGTAGTACTTTCCGTACATGGCTTAAGGAGGGAGCAATTACACTCTGTAAACTTAATAAATTATGAACTAGTTTTTTCAATATTGCCATAAAATACACAGAAGTGGCGGAATCTTAATATACACTAGGAAAGATATCACTGTAAACAGGGTAGAAGACATAAACATAGAAATGTTATATGAGGTAGTTGCAGTAAAAGTATACACAGAATTAGGCCAAATACTCATTATTGATATCTATAGATCCCCAAACTCAAATATGCAAGATTTCTTAGTCAACTTGGAAAATATGTTGCACAAAATTGTACCCAAACAGCAAATAGTAATCTTAGGCAATTTTAATATACATGCAGAAAATGCAGATCTTCGGGATATCCTAACATAACTCCATGGCACGACAGCTCACGGGGAGCCTTGGCCTACCGCCCGGCCGCTGCGTCCCCCATCTCGGTCCACTACAGACGTCATGGATGGGGTGCAGTATTGGAGGGTGAGACGTGGTCAGCGCCTCGAGCCCCTCCCGGCCGGTTAATGCGGTCCTCACGACCTGGAGCCGCTACTTCTCCATCAAGTAGCTCCTCAATTGGCCCCCCAGGGACCTCACGAGGCTGAGTGCACCCCGGTCTTCGGGATATCCTACATAGCTTTAATCTAAAAATCATATCTCAAGGTGCCACTAGAATCACAGGTCATTCAACTAGCACAATAGATCACATAATAACGAGCCTAAAAGAGGGCGGATTTTCCACAATAAATAATGAATTCCATGTGTCAGATCATAGGAAACAAATTATTGATATTTATAACTGTTATAGCCAAAAAAAATGATAAAATATATAGATACATCAGGGATACACGAAAATGTAACAAAGATAAACTAAAGGAATTGCTCGCCAAAGAAGAGTGGGCAGAGGTGTATACTGTGTAACACATTAAATGGACGTTTTTATACAAAAATTTACTCCTCAATAAAACATGCCCTCAGTTAAAATGATCTGTAAATCAAGAAACAACTGAAAAACTAACTTTGCCACCTGAACTTATACATTTAAAAAATAAAATGAAAGCTATGTACAAATTCTTCCAAACCACCAGACTAAATACTTACGCTAGTGCTTATAATAAGCTTAAAAGTCAATACAGAAAAGCACTTCTTAAATTAAAGGCAGAACAAATAGGGAGAAAAATAATCAATTCTGATAATACTACAAAAACAGTGTGGAATATGATAAATAAGCAACGTAAACCCCAAACAAATGATAATTCAAATATAAGCCTGAGTCAAGATGGTCATATATTACAGGGCCCTCTTGAAATCTGTAAACTATTTAACAACTTCTTTGTAGATGCAAATGACCACTCTATAATCAGCACGAACAGTAATAAATCTATTATGAATAGCATGTATTTGCACAAAACAAACGCGGAAGAAGTATATAACATAATAAGTAGTTTCAAAAACCAACAATCCTCTGGGTGGGACAACGTATCACCGATAGTCTTGAAACACTGCAAACATGAGTTACTGAATACACTAGTGTATCTAATAAATTACTCAATGAACGAAGGTATATTCCCAGAAATATTAAAGATAAATGTAGTAAGACCAGTTTATAAAAAAGGTTTGAACACAAAAGTTAGCAATTACAGACCAGTAACACTGGCATCGGTATTCAGCAAAGTATACAAGAAAGTGCTTATAGTTAGAATTAATAGTTTCCTAAAATCAAACAATATTCTGAGCCACTTTCAACACGGATTTATAAATAAACCATTACGGCTATAGTGGAATATATACATAAACTGTTGGAATTGAAGGATACCCATATAAATGCAGCGGGAATCTATCTAGATCTCTCTAAAGCTTTTGATTCTGTGAATCATGATCACCTAATCTCAAAATTGAGAACTATGGGCTTAGAGGACAAATAAATAAACTATTATCCACATATCTTAAAAACCGTGTGCAATGCACAGAAATAAACTGGAAAAAAGGTGACACTATATGGAACATTAAATCAGAGTTTAACTTAGTAAAATCAGGGGTTCCGCAGGGATCAGTAATGGACCAGCACTCTTTTTGCAATATATAAATGACCTACCAGAACCAGAAAATAGCAAGGTGATTTGTTATGCAGATGACACATCTATAATATGTTGGAATGAAGACATAGAAAACTTAGAAGAGAAAACAACAAATGCAGTTTCCGAAGTATCACAATACTTTCTAAACAATGAACTGAAGTTAAATATAGGAAAAACAAAATTCATGACATTTCAAAAAGATAATCTAAATATAAACATTGATAATATTCCTCTAGAACAGGTAAGATACTTCAAATTTTTCGGCGTTCACACTGAAGAAAACTTAACTTACAACAGACACGTAGAAATGTGTAACAAAATGAATTCGGAATTGTATCAACTAAGAAAATTGGCAAAATATGGGAACATTAATACACTTAAAACAACATATTATGGTATTATATACCCACATCTAATGTATGGCATAGAAATTTGGGGGGAAACAAGAATGTACAACCTTTAGTTTTGAAAATCTTGCCGGGAAACATTTGTAATTCAAAATATCCTAACTTTAGTCTCGCTATATGTGTTTAAAACTATTATGCTTGTTACAGAAAAGAAGCAATTTAACATACTTAATAAAGACTGTCATTCATATCATACAAGGAGAGCAAATGATTATCATAGGGTGAGCACAAATAAAACTCAAACTGATAAAGACCCATATAAAAAAGGAGCTGTACTGTACAATGGATTACCATTAGCAATTAAGAACACAAATGAATCAAAATTTAAATCTGCATTAAAATCATTCTTAATATGTAAATGTTTGTATGACATAAGTGAATTATAGATACATGTAATGTAAATATTTTGTATTCAGATTCTAAATTCTGTTAGAAAAAATTGACAATGTCAGATGCTTGTAAGAGTCCATTAACTGCAATAAAGCTATTATTATTATTTAACCAGTTGGGTGGCACAGAAAGAAATGCATTAATTAAAATGTTTAATGAAATATTATCTTATGATAAACAAAATACACAACTAACTGGTCTAATCACTGTAAAACCTATATTGCGCAGGAGACGAAGTAAAGCTAAGTTTTCGCTACCCAGCATATGCGATAAATTTCAAATCTATGTTACTCAAGTTCGGTGAGATTTATTTGCAGAGCCTGATTGAGAATAGATTTTTTTAATGCATTACAAATTGTTTGTTAACGATACTGTAAATTGCCAGGATCGTATCAGCGCCGCTAGTGTGCCGGAATTTTATCCCTGGGGAGTTCGTTTAAATGCCTATAAATATACTATCATGGGGCTGTCGCTTGTAAGCACACTTAAAAACCATAGGTTTGGGACAGGTCTGAACTTGTGACCTTGAGACCAAAATGCCAGCATCTAACCAACTGAGCTACTCACACTGATTATGTGCTTTATATGTCAAATATGTAGCTGTAGTTTAGAAATATGCTAATTACATGAAAAACTGTAGATGATATGAAATTTGCTAAAGTTTATTTATTTTATTGTTCATCATTTAATGTTAAATTACAATATATGTATATGAAAATTATAGCTTGTAGAAAAGAGCTGCTAAGTATTTCCTGCCACATAGGTCTGCTATAGAGGATGCTGGAAAATAGCATCTAGTTAGCAGTGTGGCGCTAACCTGCCAAACCCCAACTTACGAACACTGAGCTGGAGGATTTATTGTATGTTCACTAATTATCTTTTCAATAACAAAACTTAAGTTTTATGATAAAGTGTACAAGAGTTATAGATTTACTGCAATGATAGATTTTTGTCAATGAACATGTACATGACCTGTCTTAACATTTTTATTAGGGTAATTCAGTAGATAGTAAACACATATTTCTAATACAAAAGAAAGTTATATGAATAATGTGCAACACTCATAGTAAACAGTCGTGCAAAAAAAAATCTTGCTAAACTGGGTATTCTAACATTAACTTGTGTATGTATACATATTCATTTTAAAATTTTATGCCTATAACCGACATAGCTTTATATACATAATTTTAACACCAGGCAAAAGGGCAATATCCATTGTCCTAATGCAAAAATCTCTTGCTTTCAAAAAGCTGCATATTGTGAAACAATTAAAATATATAATGTTCTCCCCAGTAATCTCAAGGAAAAAAAATCTCAAGACAAAGAAAGAACTCATGAAGCACAATACCGTATATTCGCCTACAGTTATAAAGTTAGGGTGGTAAGGGATGGAAAGACCAGTTTGTCATGCAGCATTTCTAACAATCCCTGTCATTACAAACCATCTTAATTTAACTCTAGACCAGCTTGTATCCATAGTTACAGGTCAATAGCTTGTTTAGTTTTTGAATGACAGTATTTTAAACAAGACGACTTTAGAGCTTTCACGAAAATGGAGGATTTGGAAAAACCAGCAGTGATTAAATACTTCCATCTGAAAGACTTGATGCCTAAAGAAATCAAGGAAGAAATGGACAGTACATTGAAAGACTCTCTGCCCCTTCATATTCAATGATTAAAAGGTGGGTTGCACAGTTTAAAATGGGATGTACGAGCACTAGTGATGAGCCTCGCTCTGGATGTCCTGTAGAAGTGACAACTCCAGAGATCATTGAAAAAATTCATTGTTTAGTACTGGAAGACTGCAGATTAAAGTTGTTTGAGATAGCAGAGGCTGTAAACATATAAAAGAATGTGCAAGTAATATTTTAAGTAATGTTTTGAGCTTTCACAAGGTCTGTGCAAGATGGGTACCACGTTTGTTGACACCTGATCAAAAGTTGCAAAGAAAAACTGTTTCTGTAAAGAATGTGGAGCTCCACCATAAAAATCCCAGTGAATTTTTGAGACGGCTTATTACCATGGATAAAACTTGGATACATCTCTACACCCCAGAAAGTAAATCACAGTCAAAACAGTGTATTGCACCAGGTGAGCCAACTCCAAAAAAGACAAAGTCCAACAAGATTATGGTGAGTGTTTTCTGGGATGCACAGGGAATTATTTTTATGGATTACTTGGAAAAGGGTAAAAGTATCACTGATGACTACTACGCAAGTTTACTGCACCGTTTGAGTATGAGGTGAAAGAAAAGACCTCATTTGGATGGGGGGGGGGGAATATTTCACGACAATGCCCTGACCCATCATTCAGTCATTGAAATGGGAAAAATGTGCGAAGCAACAAGGTCATTGATTCGGTAAATAGCTATTTTGAGGACCTAGATAAATCGCACTACAAAGATGCCTTAATTAAATAAGGACACCGATATTACAAATACATTAGCCTCTCTGGAGATTATGTTAAAAAAGTAAATCAATTTTTTGTAAATACTGTTTTCATTGAGATGCTTGGGACTTATCCACCGACCCTAGTACATTGCCTTGCTATAGAGAAATCAGTGTTCTAGATCCACATAAAACTTTTCAAAGAACGGTTCAGATGAAGTTTATTCTATGCTGTGGCATTACTGTATTAAAGTCATACCCAGGTTGTATGGAGGTCAACGTATTCTGAGATTCTTGTAAGGTAGCCTACAATTTAAATTTACAAAGTTTAGTATAGATAGGTAAAAGATTATTGATGAAAGTGTATGGGGTTGAAAATGATGTTTATGTTTTTAATTTATAGATTATCTTACAGTTGCCAATGCCATAGTTATAGTACTAATGCATAGTGGTAACTTTATGCTGATGCAAATATTATGTATTGCTTTCACTTATACAACTGACTTAACCAGCACAAATTTCATAATATTGATGAGTTATCAGATTACTAGCATCTGCTCAGTTAAAAAAAAAAAAATATATATATATATATATATAAGGTTAGAAGATGTTCATAACAGTTATAGATCAGCTTTATTAGTTTTTATCAAAAGCATACCAAAACTACTATCTGCTAATAATGATCAGGAAAATCAAGGTACAGACACATTCAATATTCAATTCACCACCAACCAATCCCAATTTTAAAAATTTAAACCTTCCCTTTGAGCTGGAAGTCATTTAAATTCTACCATGTCTGCATTAAAATGGAAATATATATTAATATTCATATTAAAATTAATGAAACAACTGAAACTAAGTGGCATGATATACTTATAACACGCAGGTTACAAACATTTGAAAATATCCTAAGACCGTCTATTGCATATCAATCTATAAATTATTGTGTTATTAATGATAAAACTACTGAAATTAAAGCAATAATTTTTTTTAAATCATATTCAAAATTAGCTTCCAAACTTGATACTGTCACTATGCTTCTCCTCTACTGCAAATTCCTGATCCCTAGCCTTCACAAATGTAGGCTAAAATTTTTTGCCAGTTTATTAGAGCAGATTATAAAAACATAATTTTATATCATATGATTTTCTCTATCCACTATTTTCTCTCTCTTCTGCAGACAATTCTTACAAAAGCTTGTTGTTCTATTTGCTTTATAATAACAGAATACAGAAATAACACATTTTGTTGTAGGTGGAAGTGGCTAAGGCAGCAGTAGCTAAATCTTTGAAAGGCAGTTTGCCATTTGCTTTGAACTTCCATACCCTTTGCATTACACTGCAAAATGATGGTGATTTACCACTTAAAAAAAAAATCTATGATAAAATATTGGAAAATTCAAACCAATAGCTAAGAATATCTTGGAAATATTTAATGCCTAAAAAAAAAAGAATTCTGGAACACAGTTTTGACTATCTTATATAAAAGTCATTCAGAATAAAAAGAGCTTCATAGGCTACTATTCCATACAGGATAATTGGCATTTGGAGATTTTTGCAAATATTTCCATGTTGCATCCTTGGAAGATGCTTAACTTAAATACCAATTCTGGTATATATTTAACTTTTTTATTTTTTAATTATGCTGTCCACTTAATAGTGGACCTCATTTTTGTGTACTTTATCTATTACAGGTAAAATGTACAGAAAGTAAAAAATTCAACTATGAAGATTTAATATGCATCAAGCAGAAGTTTGCTGTAGAATTAATTTTGTTTAATATTTATGACATTCTCCTGGCTAAAGTGATTATCAGCCAAGCCAATGGTTTCTTGTAATGTTTATTTGCGCATAAAAAACTTTTAGTCTCGAAAGAAAAGATCCCTGAATAAAATTGTCAGTCATTTCAGGCCTATGTCATCTTGCTTCTCACCCATTGTGATTGGCATTGTGGCTAATCACCTGCCACCATGTGAGTCTAGTGTGAATCAGTGGCTGTAGAAACTTACTGGATTACACAAAGCATCATTAGGGTTGCTGACAACATAATAGGAATTAAGGAACTATGTTAATATTTTTAATTCAACTAAATTAAATTTCTGTATTACTACTACCACCTGAACATTTGACCTTTCATTTATGATGCATAAAACTATTTTTAAGTACAAATGGAGTTAGAAGATGGGAAGGGAAGCCCATTAAGAATAAATTACCTGACAAGTTTGTATTTAAACCTTAACACTGTAGTTACAAAATAAAATGTTTTGTAAATTGGCAATACTTAAAGACGAAAAGCTACACATAAATGAAGTTTTCCAAATAAAATAAAACCACAGTACCATAAAAGGTCTTGGTTTTAAATTATACTTTGTTCATGTACACTACATGGTAAATAATATAATATGTATACAAAGCATACAACTTCTAACCAGCAGTAGTGTTTTGACATTTTCTAAACAGTTAACCTCAACAAGTAAACAATGTTGTGGTTGAAACAAGTAACAATGTTATGGTTAAATTATCGTGAACATTGAAAACAATGTTATCATTTTTATCAAAACCAAAAAGCTGATTTACATATAGCCGACAATTCAGTTTTAAGTTCCAGTGGGTAAAGTAGCAGCCATATGATTTAATGAATAACTGGAATGCACTCGTGGAAATTTCTTAATTTCTGTTCGTTATATGCCCTACAATTGTGTTATTAACTCCGAACTACAGCCTCAGATGTAATGTTTTCTTATTCATACAATTCTGTTAATAAACCCAAATTTCAGCCTCAGATGTAATGTTTTCTTATTGTCATTAACATTTGCAATGCAAAATCTCTTTTAGCTGGAGGTAGGCCCTTATTTGACTTGGCTAAAGAATGTTCACCTTCACACTGTTTCCAAAATGTATGAAATTTATCATGTTGATCAAAAAGGAATCTATTTTACTCTTGTATCTTCACAAGAGTAATATCTTATGCTATTAAGTTTGGGTTGTAAAATACTGGATATTTTAGCCAGACCTAAAACCATTGAAAATAATTTTAATATAAACATGAAATCAAAATAATGAAATATGTCATAAAACACCTTGATATTATTTCATCCAATATCTCTGTGTATATCCATTAAGTAGGAGCAACTGATGTAAAGTTTTGGTTGTAAGAGTACTAAATGTAACTTTTGTTTTGATGATATGTGAAAAATCAGACTGTGAATCCAGACAAATCTTTGATTCTTGTATTTCCTAACTTCTGTAATGCTATTTACAGTTAGCATGATCTACAGATAGTTAATGCCCCTTTTTTCAGTATGAAAATTGTTTATGTCACACAACCCCTTTGTTGCCCAAATATTTATGTTCATTGAAAATAAAAGGCATATAATGTGCATAATCTTTGCATCCACAAAACCACCATTCCTTCTCAGAACTATTTGTTGAATTAGCAGGCTTTGGATTTTGTTTCAGTGACCAAATGCTTTAAATTAGGAGTTAGAATACGTTTGTCCAATAGTGACTTCTTACAAGTAAAACTTGAGTAAAAGATTCATTGGCATTTCAAATCCTTCATAACACAACTGCTATTCTTCCCATTATAATCTAATGCTACAGTGCCTGTCCATATTATTAGATGCAGTTCACTGAGTTCTGAGGACTAGCTTATAACAATGCTCATGTATCACTATGAACTTAAGTGAACAATGTTAGCAGACTCCTGTTAATTCAAAATCTTCTCGGGCTTCTAACCAGGTAAAAACTGGTTAGAAGCCCGAGAAGATTTTGAATTAATGCGTCACCAGGAAAGTTCTTATTTTTAGACTCCTGTTGTCTAAAATGAATGGGTATTATGCTGTTTCCTGTCTTTAGGAGTGAAAATTGTTGTTTCATAAACATCGGAGAGTATGCGGATTAACCTCGTGCTTTAGCACTTAAAATTCTCAGTTTCTTTATGGTTTTGTGTTTCTGCTCACAACATAATGGGCAAACTATTAACACCTCAAAAACTTATAAAGAAAATTTAATTTGGTATGGACATAACTCAATAAATAAGAATAAATGTGGGCAGAAGCAGATTCTCATACCAAGAGCAGAATATTTCTTGAAAAAGATTTGTGAAGAAATAAGTTTGCTAGTGCAAAATAAATTAAATAAAAGTATGAAGATAAGTGAGAGTGCTTCATCTAAAAGAAATACATTTTCATAAATTAATTTAAAAGCCCACAAACCCATATTAGCTGTTGCTATGGCTTCAGATGGGCATAGGAGCTCAAGGAAATAGGTAATTATGAAAATCTACATTGTAAAAATTCTTTATTGAGCTACCTCATATTTGAAATGAATTATCATGAAATGAAGTTCACATCTGAAACAATTTATATAGACTTCTTTTGTTTCAGATTTGTTTTAGTGATGAAAGCACTTTTGAATTCCGTAAAACAGAGAAGTAGGCTGCTGCTAAGAGACAAATGGAGAACCATTCATGTTTTCCAATTTGGGGGCAAGACAAGATGTCATACTATAAAATCAGTACTAGCATTTCTGAGATAGCTGTTGCATGGCCATGAATCCGCCACATATGAACCCTATCGGAAATACCTGGAAACTATTGAAGAAGGAAGTGGTTACTACAAAAACTAGGCTTATTGTACAGATCATAAAGGTCGGGATTCATCATCCACATATAAAAGTGGCAATTCAGTCATATAAATATCATGTTACCATGAATCAAAGCATTAATATACTAGCCAAAAGTGGTTTGACTAAGTATTAAAAGTTTCATAAAATAATAAGCATCTGACAATTCAGAAATATGGTGAATTGGGACTGCTTTGGCCCTCAAGGAGACACTCCTGCCTGACTGAAAACATTTTATTTTATATTATATTCAAAATACAAGATAAATGGGAATACAGTATGCAGATTATACTAAAGAGGAACTAGAAGTCTGTTTAAGTGATGCTCAATTTGGGTTAAGAACCCAGAGATGCATTGGAACTCTATGGTATATCTCAAAGCATAATAAAAGAATAAACCGAAGGAGAAATTCACAAGAAAACATATACATCCAACTGTATTCGCAGAGGAAGAAGAGGCTTCATTTGAACAGTCAAATTTGGATTTTCTACAACTGACCTTGTCCTCAGAGACACAATAAAGCACTATCATGAGAAGGTTACATTGTAGAAATATTTGCAAATAACATGCCAGGATTAGATTAGGCTGCTTCTTTCTGAAGCATTATCCAAAACTTACTGGACAATTTTGGTATCATTTTATCAATATAACCCCATATAAAATGCATTGTTAGCCTAACATAAGGAATACATGAACTTTTTAATGGAATGAATGTTTGAGACAAAGTAACTAATGGAATGAATGTTTGGGACAAAGTAACCCCAACTAGGGGACAGAAAGAAAGATTTAACTAATACGTGTCACATTTAAGACATGTATATAGATGCATATAAAAATATATTGAAAACCATATTACTTCCATTTCTATTAATGCCTAAGTTACAGGTAAAGAATGGAAAAGTGGGCTAAGATATCCAATTATGTATCACCATAAGCATGTATATTATACTTCAAATTCTTCATCAAAGTTTAAGGAAATGTAATATAGCCTAATAAAAATAAAATTAGTTGCATGTTTTTGCCTCCTAACCTCATATTATGTTGAAAAAGCCGATGTGTTCAATTCACAAAACTGTCTCTAGCTGCTCCATATATATACACATACACCTTTTTCTAAAAAGTCTATTTCTTTTAACTAAGGGGACCTCAAAACATATTTCCAGCGAAATCTCAACATCAAATTTTTGGGTGGAATATAATAACTTCTCTAGCTACTATGTACATGTGTGTTAGAGAAAGTAAAATTCAAGGTGTGTCTCATAATATATCAACAGACACTGCAAAAAATATCATCCCTCATACTATAGAAAATTCACACCAACTGGAGTGTCATTGTAGCCTTTCAAATGTGGCTAACAGGCAAGCTAGTTTGATGGAAAGAAATAGAGGGGAATTTCTTACAGATGTGTACTTATGCACTAATGTATTTAAAACTCCATTGCATTAGTTTAGTGGACAGGCTGATGCAGTAGTCTGTTTCACTAAGGAATAATGCAGAAATTGACATTACGGAAATGCTAGCAATCTGCATGTTCATATATGTTTTGAGGTGCCCTGAGGTATATATATATACCTAAATGTACTATGTACATAATGTATAGAAATACCCACATTTTTGATACCAAGATTTCATCAGAAATGCATGTTTTGGGACCCCCAGAATCCAAAATAAAATAATTTTTAGAAAAAAGTCTGGGTGTGTGTGTGTCTGTGGACAGCATAGCTCAAAAATGAAAAGACCGTTAAACACCAAACTTGTTATTTAAGGATGCGACATGAAGATTTTCAAGAAATCCACCTCAAACCACCCTTTACAAGGAACATTTTTGAAAATGTTGACTTTCTCAAAAATTGCTGTAACGATTTTGATTAAAATAGCTTACGTACAAGATATTTTTATGACAAATGCAATGTACATATATCTTGAATTTTCTGGGGATAGCCTCTGAAGACCTCTTTATTCTGGATGACTTTTATATAGCTGCCAAACTATAAGAGATATACCAAAAACTTATTGGACAAAAAATATAGATCACATTAAAACACTCAATTTATCTCATATACATTTTGTTTTGTAACCGTTTTCTAGATATTCCGGATTATTGGTTTAAAATTTAAGCCACTTACTTTTCTCAAATGGGAAGACATTATATTTTTTGTTTCCATAGCAATCGGCTTTTAAAGGATAAGACTATCGCTTTAGCCTGTGCATTTTATTTCCCTTTTACTTATAAGGAGGCTAGTATTAAGATTAATTCTGCTTAAGTTTATCTTGCTTAGCATGATGTAGATAACATATTGTTTTGAATAAAAGGTTTGTTTACCACATAGTTAAAGGACATCATGTGAATGGAACACATTAGATTTTTTCCCTTCTACTTACAAGGAACCAAGTAATAAGGACAATTTCTGCTAATATTTATCTTGATTATCTTGAAGTAGATAGAAGAATAAGCTTTTTAACCCTACTTTGTTGCAGAGAAGTAGAGAAAGTCATATAAATGGAACACAAGATTTTTAGAAAAAGGGCTATGTGAATGTCTCTCTGTGAGCAGCATAGCTCAAAAAGGAAAAGACTGTTAAATACCAAATTGGTAATTATGTTTAGCATCTCCCAAGGATGCGACACAAAGATTTTCAAGAAAATGCCAACATAAACTACCCTTTACATGGAAAAATTATCTGAAATTTTGATTTTCTCAAAAATGTCTCTAACGATTTTGATTAAAACACTTTATATTAGACTTTTACATCCCAAATAAAATATCTTGAATCCTCTGAAAACTTCTTCATTCTGGATGAATTTTGCCAAATTTTACATAACTGTTAAACTGTAAGAGAAAGGCAAAAACTTACTGCACAAAAAATGTAAATCTTGTCAAAACACACAATTTATATCCTTTACATTTTTGTTTTGGAGGTAACTGTTTCCAAGATATTCCTTGTTATTGGTTTCCACTGTAAAGCACTTATATGTTTCTCAGAAGACAGTTTGTTTTTCTTTTGTTCTTCTCCTGGCCAAGCAGAGAAGCGTATTGCAATGACAATCACATGACAGCATTTAAAACATTTGACTATCGCTTTAGCCTAATGTATGTATTTCCTTAGTTCCCTTCTACTTATGAAGAACTAAGAAATAATAACTTTCTGCTAATGTTTATCTCAATTAGCATGGTGTAGAAATAAGAATTATCTTTTGTAAGATGGTTTGTAGAACAGCTCGAGAAAGCCATATGAGTGTAACACAGAATTTGTTTTTCCCCTCATAATGCAATATGTAACAAAAGATGAACATTTCTAAAGTGAACTCAATAGGCATTAATGTAAGAGAAATAATAATGAACAAGGGTAAAACATCAATACATGGAGTGTGTATATGAAATATTTACCGTTTGCATAACATATTAAAAAATTCTTCTGCAGCATATGGGAGGTGAGCATATAGGAATTTTTAAAAATCTGATGTTGATTAGCATTGCCTAATCATTTTGGGTAATATGAAAGTTTATTATAAATCTATACTACAGCATAGTAACACCTTTTTTGGAATAGTTTTAAGCTATTTCCTGGTCACCTGCACACCTTGTACTGTGGTCATGCACAGTTATTATGAATTTTGTAACATAATTCTTCTACAAGAATTTCCAGGAAGCTTATTATTATTTTCATTGTTTCAGGCTAACAAGAATAGCATGAACCTTCCTGCACTGCTTCTAACATTGATTTAAGGTGTAGTTAAAGAAAAAAAGTGTATGAATAACTGAGAGATGTAAGAATCACAAACCAATGATTTGTCTTTTATCTTTTCACTGTTCTTGTGATGTCACCTTTCCATAATTTTCTTCGGGAACTTATAGAAATCAAAAAGAGTTACAGTAGCTTCCCAAAATATTTATTTCCTCTGACCTTACCAAATCTAGGACACATTCAAGAAAAATTTTGGTTGATATGAGTGGCTTCCCCTCCCTTTGCAAAATTAACGGTATACTGTATCCTGTAATAGAGGATGTGTGTAATTCTGTCAGTATGGGAGAGGGAAAAGTGCATATAGATATGCAATAAGCTAGGGAGAGAAGGATTTACATGGGCAAGAACAGGGGCTAAAAGCTTGAAAGGCAAAGACATGATGAAGATGTAAGAAAATATCCAATGTGTGGAGAAATTGATAATAATTTCCATTGTATACTAAATTGTAATCAAACAAAGATATGGAGAGATTGAATTTGGCAATGAAAATGGGAAAAATTGGATAGGGAAATAGTAATCAGGAGGGTTTTGTCTTCAAAAGTAGAGAAAAATATAAAAGTTATAGGTAACCTCTTGGGTAAGGTCAGAAAGAAATGGATAAGAATGATCAACAAGAAGATGGAAGACACAAGAGGCTAGAAAATAAGAAAAAGGGGAAAAGAATAATAGTATGATGTAGGGAAAAGTCTACTATGCATATGTACAGCTCACATTCAAAAAAGATTTTGTCACTCAAACACAAGTTTCGGGAATGACCAAAAAATAGATTTTTCTTAAAGTAACATGTTATTGTTTAATTATAGTATTTAAGTGCATGCATATAGGTTAGAGAATGTAAGACACACTAGTCAAATCAAAGTACAGCATAAATCATTAATAACAAAAATTCTGGACATAGTTGTTTTGGATTGACTTGAAAGGTAACACATTTTGTTTGCATGAAAATGCGACATAGACCTCTTTGATTGTGCAATGTTTTAAGGGACCCCTGAAGCACAAAAATCATGAAAATTGTCATTTTTTACCTTTTTGTTGGATATAAATTTAAGTTTTCTCTTCAAAATAGTGCAAAGTTTTACAGTTCTTTTTAAAAATACATTCCTTCAAATTGTGGATGTGGCAGCATATGGTTCTTAACTGAATGTTGTTTCTTATAAACAATTTTGAAAATCCCACTTTCTCAAAAAGTATAATTTATGGCTTGTTAATTTGCTTAAAAACATAGCTTGCAGTTTAACAAAAATAAATGTTAAACATGGATGCCCTCATCATATTCCAGTCAGACCACTTTCTCAGGAGGAGCACTTGCTGCATTCACAAGAATCTATATTAAGTAATCACTACCAATATTGCGCAACTTATTAATAATTATTAGGTTGAATACAAAAAGCAAGAATAATAATCATGTTTTTTGCTTCTACTACAGTAGATAACATAATGCATGATGGGAGAAAATTTCTATGATGGTAGTGTTCTGATTGGCTAAAGGCGACAATCTTGTTTGAATGAATAGAGCAGTGGACAGAGTTTATTTCTTAATGAACGGTCTACTTTCAAATACCAATATTACTGTAACTAAATTTGTTTGTAAAGTAAACAACTGCTGAGACCACAGTATGAATCTCATATGCTGAAAACTGCACCTAATGCATTTTTTAAATTTTTTTGGACAGTCTCTTTTAGAATGTGAGTTCCTCATATATAACCTGGATCTTAAGGGGTATGGTGAACTAAAAGAAAAATAAAAAATAGCAACTCTAAGTATAAGAAAATTGTAAGAATGTATGTACAGTATTATGGTTAATAAAGATATATCTTCCTGTGGAATAATATATAGGATTAAGCACTTATAACTACCATTTCAAGTATATTCTATGCCTCCTTGATACTGACAAGATATTTTCAAAGAACAATGCCAAAACTAATGCTCTGTTTAGGACACATTGCAATACAAAGATTATATCTTCAAACTAGAAGAGTGTGTGCTTTTAATTTCATATACTGGAAAATAAATAAATACATTTTTATATTCCTCCCTTAATAACCTTAAAAATGCCAGTTAAGCTTGATAAACTGGCTCATTTATTTCCTTAATTTATAAGCAAGTAAAACAGATATTTCGTAGAAACCATCTAATTTTTATACAGATACATAAGTTATATGACAAAGTGAAAACTGTAACAGTTTAACACCCATTCAATATTGGAGAATATTTCAGTTACTTGGATTGAATATTTTTGGATCATGAGGGTAGGATTTAAATAATATTTACTCAATATGTAAAAGTTATGTAAGAAAAGTAATCTGCTATCTACACATGTATCAAAACTAATCATATGTATGAAAGTGAGAGTACAGTGGAATTTCTCTCTTATTTAAATCCATACACTTTTCTAGATTCAAATAATAATATATTGATATATAGCATAAGCAGAAATCTTACAGTTATATACTTAGTTATGAAAGGAGAAAACATGTGGATGTTGGGAAGTGAACAAATGCAAGCTGAAAAATATAGGTGGCACTAAGCATCCATAATGTAGCTATGTAACTTCTTTGCTACTGGTAGTCGTTGAGAGAAGCCAGACTGATCACACTAAGGCAACAGGGTAACTATCAATGGTAAATGATTTGTTGTTTGGGAAAACTGAACTCAAAGTATGAGTGTTACATAACACCAATATATACTGGGTGGAAGGGAACTCATTACATTCCTTCTAATATATGCTTCATAAAAGCATTACAAACAAAAAAGTCTATTGGCATTTTGTCTTTGATCAGCCAATTTTGAAAAAATAAATGTGTTTTTTTTTTTAAAAAATTATATGCGTAATTTCACAAGATAATAGTTTGTTACTTCTAAGATGCATAGAGTAACGTATTTCTGACATTAGTTTCGGTAGGAATTATGGGAGATCATACAGATTCAAAACAATTAATCACTTAAAAGAATTAAAGGAATATTTCGAGCAGCTTTTCAGACATGAAGTAACTTGGCAACCTTGGGTTGAGGTGGGACAGGTTTCTGCACTGGCTTCTGGATGTAAACACGCTGGTTGCTTGCAAACATGATGCAGGGTGTTGTTATGTTTTGGAAGATAACAAGTGCAACTGGCATTTTGATTCGCCTACACTCGCACAGTAAAAATGGAAGGAATTCCTTCAACATCCTAGTGAGGCGTGTTTATGTACTGATCTAGTACAAGTGACACCCTCACAATCTGCAGCATTGCCAGCTTGTCTGTCTCTTGTTTTTGACAAAACTAAAATATCTCCATAGGAAATGGACAGAGACAAAAATGTAAGATACAAAATGTGGTTTAAATGAATGTAATAACTTCCCTTCAACCCGATATAACACCAAAAATATGGATGTTTTACATATAACTATTCTGTTTAATTTTATGGCTCCTAACCGCTAGAAGACAAATATTCTGACAAAACTTTCATGATATCATCACCAGATTGCCATTCATATACTTTTGCTTTTAACTTCTTTTCTTGTCTTATCTGCATGTCCTTAAGGATGTCTGCAAGAACATAACCTGAACGAGGGAAAGCAAAATCTTCTTCCGAAAGTCTCAATATTGGACAGAGATCATTTTTGCCATCGCCAATATATGCCACCTTTGAAAACGTTACTCCTTGTGATGCACGATTCTTGATATATGTATCAACAATGTGGCCTTTACATAAATTCTTTGTGCTCAAATCGCACCAGTCTTGTAGATGATACATTTTAATGTTCAAGCAACCCTCACTGTTGAATGTAGCTGGATTAGTAAAGATTTCATTCACAGTATAGTCAAGGTTTGATGTTGAGAGCCAATCACTGATAAAAACAGAATTTGAATCTGATACTATTATTACCTCAGATTCTTTAGACTTCAAAAATTTCAGTAAACTATCCATTTTTGGAGCAACACAGATGTTTGTAATGCTTTCTTTAATGTCTTCCTTTGTGATTCCATGAGCATGTAAGAGTGAGAAAACTTCTTGCATATATGCTGTCCAACCATCTGAGCGATAGAGTTTCTCCACTGTTTCAGGAATAAAACTGCTTGACAGTAGATTTCTGGCAACTATATCAGTATTTGCATCTACTATAGTATGATCAAAATCAAATGCTACTAGAAGAGACTTTGCCATCTGCAAGCAATAAGAGAAAACAGAATCCATTAAATTAAATGTCTTTTATTTATTATTTTGCATACACAAAACTGAAAAACTGTCATAGAAAAACAAGCATTTTAAAATATCATAATCACGGTTAATAAGGATACCTAGAATCTAGGTGTGAACACACTTGTCCAGATTTTATGCTTGATAGTGACATTCAGATTGTTCAAATGAAGTTAATAAATAAATCACATATTCTTTCCAATTTTCTGGCTAATTAAATCAAATTGACAGGCATGGCTCATGGGCACAGGCTCTAAGGCAGAGGTTTCCAATAAATATTGAGAACAATTTTCTTGCCACTATTTTTTTGTAATATATTTTTAAAAACCATACCTTTCCTTCCTTATAATATGGGGAGAAAAATGCTTATTCTGTTTGCAATTAAGATACAGTATAGTTAACACTTATTTTTAAACACCCTGTTTCTGAAGTCTCTGGCAAGCTTGCCTATCCAAAAGTATGCATTACTAATAAATTCTGAGCTGAAGACATTGTCATGCTAAGGATGAAAACATTGCTTTTTCTCTCTAGCATTGTTTTTCTTTAAGGCTCTGACTGTTTTATCTCACCATCCTCAGAAAGGCTTTCTCTGTGTGCATGATGTGCTGGCATGTGTGTGCACAAGAGAGTTCATACTTTCAAAAACATATTACAGTGTTGGTCATATTCAGACAGCTGTCAGTATGCAGCAATATTTTTCACTCGGTGAATGGTAATCATAAGAACGGGTTGGCTTTAAGTATAGTGTTACCGCCTTATGCCTTGTGGCTGAAATTGCTGCACGCGTGTGAGTGGAAATGTGTCTTTGGTGAGTACTTTATATTGAAGCTCCGATTGTTGCACCTGTGTGAGTTTGTGACCTGCAGTGGTTACACTTAGGACTGCTTCTGGGAGTTTCTTGCTACGTCATCAACAGGTATAAAAAGGAGAGAATGAACAATGGTGAGTCAATTTCAACTGGGAATACACAGCATACAGTAGTAGCCACCGCAGTGGACATCGAAAGGAAACTATAAGGCAGAACTGTTGCAAAAGCATTAAATAATAGTTACTTATATTATAAGTGGCTTAAATTGACTATTATTTGTGAGTGGGATGTTTAGTACACAAGCACATAAGCGCAATGTTTTAATTAATTGTGAGCAAATAATAGTCTAATAAGCCATGTGTAATAATCAATGTTTTATAGTATCCTGACACCTAACATTAATTGAAATATTATTATATTTATTAGTATTAATATTATGAATCGCCATTACGAGGAATTGAATTTTAGTTTAATGTAGGTAGTGGTTTGTTTGTTTGTAGCTGTGTAACCCTGCTGGAATAAACAGTTTCAATTTTGGTTGTTTAAACTGCACCAAATAAATCGATAAATGAATGAAAATGGATATTCCTGAAGAAGTTTTAGATTGATAAAAAGACTGTACTTAGTTGTTACAGGACAAGTCAAAGGACTTATATGACAAGGAATTTTCATTATTTAAAGAATGGGGAGCTGCCAAAGGAGTTAAAATAATTTACAATGAAATAAAGTACTTATTTTATTTCACGATGAGATAAAGACTCATTTTTGTTGTTTCCTAGGATACATGAAATGTATACATGAAGTCTATAGCATAGGATAAAGGCATTTATTTGTATTCAGTGGAAGAAATAAAGAGTTGTTGTTTGAGTAATAAAGAGCAGTTTTGTTACAATATAGATTTTCTTTTATTCTATGACCTGAGTTTATTTTAATATTAGGGATTCTTAGTTCAGTGACTCTACGATGTGTTAAAAATGTCCAAAAAAATTAATTGTCTAGAACATTGGAAAAACAACCCTTGATTTCAATATGTAACTTTAAGTAAGCCACCATCATGGCTATAATATGTTAACATTACCAATATTTAAGATTTGTTTTTTCCTTTGTCCTTATTTCTTTGATACCTGAGCCGTGCCTGCCATAAGGCAAATATTCTGCATGGGGAGCGCATTTGAAACTTTACCTAATAGCCACAATAAGGCATTTCCTACCTGTATAGTAATGTAGTAGTAATCAAGAATGAGTGTTGATAATTTGAAAACTTTTATCCCACCCACCATCTCCATGTAGAGCATTTTCTTTTACAGCAAAAATGATGCAATGCAACAGAAAAACATTCCATGTTGCCGGTGACGTAACTGCTCTTATTCATTGCCAACCTAATAGGGATTCAGATCTGTTTGTTTTGCCGGTATTTTCAATAGGGTTCTGAACAAAAGAAAAAATCTGATGTGTTCCATTCACATAACTTTCTCTACATCTCTGCAACAAATTATTGTTAAAAAGCTTATGCTTCTATTTATTCATGCTAATCGAGAAACAAATAGCAGAAATAGTCTTATTACTTCCTTCCTTGTAGGTAGAAGCAAAAAAATGGAGTACCATAGGTTAAAGTGATTGTCAAAAGCTGGTTGCTATGTTACTGAAGTTCCTTTGTTTGTATGGAAACGAGTTGACAAATTCCTGTATGAGAAAAGTAAGTTTATCAAAGCTGAAATAAAAAACAAGGAATATCTAAAACATTATCAACTCCACGAAAAAAATGTATATAACATAAATTGTGTGTTTTAATGTGCTCTACAATTTTTGTATGGTAAGTTTTTGTCTATCTCTTACGGTTTACCAGTTATACACAATTCCGTAAAATTCATTCAGAATAAAGTAGTCTTCAGAGGCTATTCCCAGAAAATTCAAGATATACATTTTATTTGTCAGGTATATGTCTTTAATATACACTATTTTAATCAAAATCGTTAGAGCCATTTTTAAGAAAATAAAAATTTTCGAAAAAAGTTCCATTTAAAGGGTAGTTGGGGATGAGGGTTTTTTCTTGAAAATCTTTGTGTCGCATCCTTGGAAGATAACAAACTTAAATACCAAGTTTGGTATTCAATGATCTTTTCGTTTTTGAGCTATGCTGTCCACAGACCCACACACACACACACACACATGGACCTTTTTCTGAGAATGCTTTTTTTTTTAATTCAGGGGGACTCAAAACATGTATTTACGGTGAAATCTTGGTATCCAATTTTTGGGTGCAATACAATACCTTCTCTATACACTATGTAGATAGTACGTGTAGAGAAAGTAAAAAGAATATGTGATTATAAAAATGTATAATTGCTTATCACACTGATTTTGTAGTGTTTTCTCTTAATCATTGTTTGTTGGGAGCATATCTCGGCTATGCCTGGTTCATTGAAGTATTCTATTCACAGATGCCTCAGTTACATCCAGTTGTCGCTCCGCAGCTGCAACAGCTCTCTTCTCTTCTTCTAAACAACCTCCCTTAGTTATGCTTTGAGGCTTAGAGCCTGACACAATTTGTTAATCACATGTTGACAGCTCTAATTGAGTGAATGGTATCAACAGCAAAGCCAGTGTTCCTACTTGGTGTGTGTACATATGTCTGAACATAAATATATGCTGCCTATGCAGGACATTATTGCAACATATTTTATTCCATGACCAAATGGCACACCATCGTAGAGTAAAGAGGTGTTGTTTATTTTGTAGTTAAGGCTTTCACACTTACTTCCATACATGATCTGGATTTGGTGCTTTTGTTACCATTCTGCCATTAGTATTACTTATTGACCCATGGTAGTTACATTAATAGTTACCTTTAAGGCCTTAAGTCACAAAATGTAGCTCAAGGTGGAGGGCCCTAAACCACAAAGGATAGCAGAGGGATGTATTTTATAAGTAGAAGAGTGGAGCAGCAGAAGCGGAGGGATCTGTGAAGCTAAAGCCCCAAAGACTCCAAGATTTCAGATCTGGACATGTTAATATATTCAACGCTTTCAAATCCAGACTGCTAGTGGAAGTTCTACCATGCTGTCTTCCATTTCAAACTTCAGAGTACTAATTACTAAAGCACTGTTGTCGGAGAAAGAGTAATAGGTTTATCATAAGCAATACCTTCCATCCTCAAACATATTGATGCTTTTTAGGTAGACTTGGAACAAAGTTATAGATTTACTTTGAATTTTGTTTATTTGGTCCCACCATGAGCAACGTTCAGGGCCACTGAACACATTATAAAATTATGAGATATGCAGCATAACTGCAAGTAATAACATATCCAAGATTAATTTTTTTCTCTCATCATGCAATATGTAACATGAAAATTTCAAAGCCACCATCATTTCAAAAATGAATTCTCAATATGCATTAATGTTAGAGAAACAAATAATGAACATGTGTAAATCATCATTATACATATGAGTGGGCATATAGGAATGCTGTTACACATCATTATCTAATTTGAAAACTTTATGTTAATGTTGTCTAATAGTTTTGGGAAACTTGGAAGGTTATACATTTTTATTGCATAATGCTAACATCCTTTTTGGGACTTTCTGTTATACTTTGTCATTCTGCATTCATGATCTTCAGCCACAAATACTCCACCCCTCTCCTAAAAAACAGCCCTTGCCTACGCCTTGCGGCTTAAGATCCTCAAGAATACCATGCAAAAAATCTTATGTGTTACATTCACATCTATACCTCTGCTTACGCTTCTATTTACTTCATGCAGAATTAGCAGAAATAATCTTATTACTCGCTTCTTTGTAAGTAGAAGCGAAATAGGTTAAAGTGATAGTCAAAATCAGGTTGTTATGCAACTGAAGTTCCTTTGTTTGTATGGACAGGAGTTGACAAATTCTGTATGAGAAAAGTTTGTCTTTTAAAGGTGAAACCAAAATCAAGGAATAACTCTTAAGA
This sequence comes from Hymenopus coronatus, assembly GCA_030762935.1. Classification (NCBI taxonomy): domain Eukaryota; kingdom Metazoa; phylum Arthropoda; class Insecta; order Mantodea; family Hymenopodidae; genus Hymenopus; species Hymenopus coronatus. The sequence goes on along the minus strand of CM060892.1, from coordinate 57,785,376 downwards.
CAATCAACTCCACAAAAAAAATGTATATAACATAAATGTTGTGTTTTACCGTGCTCTACATTTTTTGTGTGGTAAGTTTTTGTCCATCTCTTAGGGTTTAGCAGTTATGCAAACTTCCGTAAAATTCATCCAGAATAAAGTAGTCTTCAGAGGCTATTCCCAGAAAATTCAAGATATACATTTTATTTGTGAGGTAAATATCTTTAATATACAATATTTTAATCAAAACTGTTAAGAGGCATTTTGGAGAGAATCAAAATTTTCGAAAATATTTCCATGTAAAGGGTAGTTTGGGGCGGAGGGATTTTTCCTAAAATCTTTGTGTCGATCCCTGGAAGATACTAAACGTAAATACTAAGTTTGTTATTTTACCAACTTTTGGTTTTTGAGTTATTGTGTTCACAGACCTTTTTCTGAAAATGTTTTTGGATACAGGGGATCCTAAAACATATATTTCTGGCGAATCTCGGTATCAAATTTTTGGGTGGAGCGCAATACTTTCTCTATACACTATGTACATAGTACGTGTAGAGAAAGTAAAAATGTGAATACACGTAACTTAAATACAAGACAAAGAATGGACTTACACAAACCTAGTGCTGGCTTAACATGTTATTAAAAAGAAGTATATTATGAATGTGTCAAAATATTCAATGCCCTTCCAAATGACTTAAAATTACAATCCTCAAGTAAAATAGAAAAATTCAAATCTGCTCTTAAAAACTATCAATACAGCAAGGCCTATTACTCTATACAGGTGTTTATGGAGGAACAATAAAGTATACTTTGCCATAAAATGAAATTAATGTCTCACTGTATTGACATAAATGTAAGCATTCTCTGTAGTACACATGTTACTGTAATCTCCTTAATTATCTTGATGTTGTCTACTGCCCGAGTCAATAGGATCTATGACTCATTTCTAATTTGATTAGCAAAATAACGGTTTGCTGATTATTAGTAATAAGAAATCGTAGAGTATTGCAACTGTAGTAGAAATTGGAATATGTATTAAAATTATTGATACTGATTTATTTGTGGTGGTGGTTAAAAAGAATAGTTAAAATTTAGTGATGGTGTTAAAAATAGTTGCATGCATCGAAGAATTGGCTGTCTGTATGACGTGTTCAATGTCCTCGAGCCTGGCTCAAAGATGGGACCAAATGAACAAAACAAACAATAATATTGGGCCACATTAAGTACGGCCAAGCAAAGCAGTGTACCCCTTTTTCGAACAATTTTTGATGGTGTATGCAAATCACCTGTATGCTTTACATTATTGTCATGCACAGCAAATTTTGTTGTGAAGTTACTTAAATTATCCATGAGATAGCTCGAGGGAATAAATGGGTTCACCACCAGCAAGAGTATGAATTTCTGGATTTGAATAAGAGCCTACATGAATTACAGGGCCCAACCCTACTGATAAATAACCACTATACTCATTAAAAAAAAGTTGTGCATTGATATTTGGTTCAAATACGTTTTAAATTCCCTGACTTTTTGTTAAAACTTGGGCATGTTACTTGGTTTAACCAGTGCCTCACCTTATAATTTAAATATCTTTGTAACGATCTGTTTGAAAACATGAGATACACAAATGAAGTCGTCAGTCATAAAACAACAATAGCTGTTTATTATTTACATTCTTTTATATGCTACTTCCCAGTTTTAACTTCTTTTTGTTTTGAAGGTAAATCGGCTAACTGACAAGTCATATAACTGTAGCTGATTGGTCCATTCAGGTCAATTCCGAATGTAATGTTCTTAATAGCCAATCAGTTATTTCTTTCGCCTTTTGTTCTCAGTCGGAATTAGTATCGCCAATATTACAACTCAGGTACATTGTGCGCTTTTCCACGGTTCATTCAATAATATAGCATGAATTCATGGAGCTTAGAGCTCAACTATAAAAACCATTTAGTGGTTTTGTTAATATATGTGCAGTAAATTTAAACTTAGTGAAATAATTACAATCAGCTTTCATAAATGCAACGCAAAACAAATTATTTCCGAATTAAGATTTAGGGAATATTGTAATAGGTTGGCAAATTGGGAATGGGGTTATCAGTTCCACCAACTTAAGATAGGAAGGCGGGTGGAATAATATTTGTATGTTAAGTTAATGTTGTTTGTCCGATTTTTATATCTTATTCTGAGTTGTAATAGTTGTATTAACAAAGTAGTGTATTACTCAATTAACAGTCATGGACTGGCCAGAACTATTGAAATGTGAGGATCCTAGAAGCTTTGAAAAAGAATTGGCAAATAGAATGGCGATTTTCGACGATAGAATAAACTGCTTCTTAATTTCCCAAGGTATGACACATTATGTTTGTTTCCGTTAAATATTGAACAAAACACAAATATTTGTAAGTGTTCATTTATTATTTAATTTATATACGGAATTCCTTTAAAATTCAGAAATATTTTAGTTCTCTATATGCTACTAGTTACAAATAAAATAATGTTGAAGTTGCCTAATGACTACAATTATTCCTAAAATTCCATTTGACGATAGTTAATATTGGTACCAATATAACTTAAAATTTGCATGGCTAAATCTACCCATGACTAGTACTGACTACATGCAAGATCAAAACTAGTAGGATGAAAAGGCATGCCATCCTATTGGCCAAACACCAGAAAAGTATAAAGATAATTTAAGAAAAATCCAACTAACAATATGTTAAATACGTCATCAACTTTTATTGAGCAATGGGCCTTGCTGCATAGACAATTTTTAAGAGCAGACTGTACCTTTCTATTTTTCATGAAGATGCTATATTTTGAGTAATTTAGAAGGACATTGATTATACTGACACATTCATAGTATACTCCTTTTTGGTAACAAGTTAAGCCAGCACTTGGTTTGTGTAAATCCATTGTTTGTCTAGTATTGATATTATGTAAATTTTCATTTTTTGCAAAGTATTCTTGATTTTTTATGAGAAACATGATCATATAAATGTATCCACAAGTGTCAAAATGTTTAGTCTTTGAAACAGATTCTTATAAGGAGCTGTATTGTTGAAGCCGTACTCTCTTTTGTAATATAAATACTTGATTACTTTCAACTGAATTGCCACAGAATATAAGAACATATTTTATTATGGAAAAAAAATAGGCCAGTATACCTGCTTTAATATATGTATTAGGCAAAATGCATTCAATGATCTAAATGCAAATATCGCCGATCTTAGCTTAGGTATAATGTTCTCTATATGAGCTTTCCAATTCAGATGCATATCAACCTGGAGACCTAAGAATTATAATGTGAGGTTTGGTCGAGTGCAATTTTGTTAATGCCTATCTGCAGAGGAAGATTTTTTGAATTGTATGTTGTAAATTTCAAGACCTTACTTTTATCAGTGCTTGATGTGAGAGTATTGGCCTTAAACCAATTGAATATACTGCTTAACATATTATTCAATTTTGGTGCTAAATCTTGTAGGTTATCACTTGTTACTATTATGTTAGTATCATCAGCAAACAGGACAGTGGTTGCTATGCTTCTCATTGCTAAGGAGAGTCATTAATATAGAGTAGTAGGCCAAGAATTGATCCTTGCGGAACTTTGTGCTTAATGTTTCCCCAGGTGGAGCTCTGTTTTTGATACAAATTCTTTATATCAATCCTTTGTTTCCTGTTCCCCAAATATGACTTAAACCAAGTAAGTTGCTTATTTATAGAAAACAAAACACAAACTATATAAGCCGAGCGCTCCAGACAACGTACCAGTAGTCGCTACTGAGAGACCACGGAGATGTACACGCCACTGATGATGCCTGCCGCAGACGCAGGCGAAACGTCTGGGGAACGAAGGGAGAAGCCCAGTGGACCACGGCCTACAAGCCCGGTTTTGTTTTCTATAAGTGATTCTAACACCGGCCGTGAAAGCCTTCGAACTTTAATGAAGTTGCTTATTGTTTATTCCATAAAACATTAGCTTTTCTTCAAAATCTTCTCGGGCTTCTAGCCAGGTAAAAATTTGGCTTGACACCAACGTTTCGAAACGTTGGTGTCAAGCCAAGTTTTTACCTGGCTAGAAGCCCGAGAAGATTTTGAATTAACACGTCACCAGGAAAGCTTCAGTTCTTATTTTATTAGCTTTTCTATTAAAATTTAATGATTAATGATCCATATAAACAAACTACTAATTAAACCATAAGTGAAAAATGAGTATATGAGTTTAAAAAATGTAAACAAAGATAATCTGCTAGCTTCTCCCAGACAGAATCATGGAGTGATATATACTCCACTATTGATCAAATGACGCACTTGATAACTTTTTGCGAATTGTCTCTGTCCATTTTGAATGAAGTGTCCACCACAATTGTCACCGAAGTGGATCACAGTAGGCATTAAAATAATATACATTCTGCATGATGAGGCACAGCAGTGATGCTAACCTTATTTATCATTACAAAACCTACTGCAAAATCCTCAAAAGGGTAATTAAACAAGCTAAAGCAATGCATTACCAAAAGGTTATGGATAAATCAGAAAATAAAGTAAAAACTACTTGGGATATCATAAAGATGGCAACAGGGAAAAATCTCCATATTCACAATAACATTGCTCTGAAAATAGGTTATGTGGAAATTAAGAATCTCAAAATGATAGCCAACATGCTTAATGATTTCTACTTAAATGTTACAACAAATCTTGTCATCAATCAAGGGGTTAAAGAAGATGCTGTAAAATTTTGAAAGATAACTACCAAACTGAATTTCCAGAATTTAAGCCAAAATGTGCTATACCATCAGAGATACAGCAAAATCATCCAAGCATTAAAATCAAATAGCTCAGCAGGACATGATGAAATATCTAGTAAGGTACTGAAAGCCTGTGCCATGGCGATAAATAAACTCCTATGCTACCTGTGTAACCAATCCTTAGTAACTGGAAATTTTCCAGAAAGACTTAAACATGCTGGTCAAACCACTGTTTAAAAAATCTGATGTGTTACATTCACATGCCTTTCTCTAGCTGCTCTACAAACTTCTTACAAAAGATTATTATTCCATCCACACAGTGCTAGGCGAGATAAACATTAGCAGAATGCTCATAAGTTCCTTATAAGTAGTAGGGAACTGAAGGAATGCGCTATTCTAAAGTGATAGTCTAATGTTTTAAACTATCATTATGCGATTGTCAATGCAAATCACTTCTTTGCTTGGCCAGGAGTAGAATAAAAGAAAAACAGACACTTCCTGTCTGAGAAAAGTATAAGTATTTTACAATTGAAACTGATAAAAGGAATATCTCGGAAACAGTTACTTCCATAACAAAGACGTAAAGGACATAAATTGTGTGTTTTGATGAGATCTACAATTTTGTGTAGTATGTTTTTGTTTATCTCTTACAGTTTAGCAGTTAAGCAAAATTCGACAAAATTCATCCAGAATAAAGAGGTCTTCAGAGGTCATTCCCAGAAAATTCAAAACATACATTTTATTTAAGGTGTAAATTTCTTTAGTATACAGGATTTTAATCAAAATCGATACAGCCATTATTGAGAAAATCAAAATTTTCGAAAAATTTTTCTTACAAAGGGTAGTTTGTGGTGGGAAGATTTTCTTGAAAATCTTCGTGTCACATCCTTGGAAGATACCAAATCTAAATACCAAGTTAAGTATTTAACAGTCTTTTCGTTTTTGGCTATGCTGTCCACAGACATACATAAATGGACCTTTTTCTAAACATGCTTTTTTTGACTCGTGTGACCCCAAAACATATATTTCCGATAAAATTTCGACATCAAATTTTTGGGTGGAATACAATACCTTCTCCATACCTATGTACATTTTACATATGGGACTAGAGAAAATAAAAAGGAGATAAACATAATCCATCAAACTACAGACTTATATCACTTGTATAAACTTTCTCAAAAAAGGTTGAAAAAGTAATGTTTAATAGGTTGTACAATTTCTTTGAACATAAATCATATTTTAGTAAAAGAACAGTTTGGTTTTAGGAAAAGTGTATCAACGGAAAATGTAGCTTATAGGCTTACTAATGAAATCCTCATGGTGCTGAATAAGAAAGTGCTTATTGGGGATATATTTTGCAATCTTGGGTATATTACAGTGATAACTCGACTACAGCCCTGATCATATCAGTAAATGCTCAAAGGAATCAAAATACTGGAAGTGGTACACAGTGAAGCATAATTACACATTGGTTATAAAATGAGTTGGATTTACACTTGAATTGCTTCACTAAGTAATAAATTACATGGACATGTTTTGCAGGCAAATGTTACCTATATCATCAACAGATTACAACTGGCCGACTTGTTGTTGGTATTTTTTGTGGACTCCTTTCCTTTCTCTAGTGGCTGATAAATGAACTTGTAGAGCCGGTTGTCATCGGCAGGAATTCCTAAATTCAAAAGGCTAGGTTTCTGCTTTAAAATAAAGATCTTTTCCCATATGTTTAATTCTAGCAGTCGCTGTAGTGATTTTAACAAGTGGACATTATCTTTGATTCTATGGCTATTGTCCCAAGCATGTGAGGCTACTGTTGATTTCTCCATTTGGTTGTTTCTTAAGTGTCCTAGATGTTCCTTCAACCTGGTTCCTATGTTTCTTCTGGTTTATCCTATGTATCTTTTGTCACAGTTTTTACAGTTGATTCTGTAAATTCCTGATTTCTTGGATGCAGGCATTTTGTCCAACTTGTTCTTTAGGTTTTTTATGCTGTGTTTGTTTTGTGGGGCTAAGAAGATATTGAGTTCTTTGAAGATCTTTTTAAATTCGTTGAAGGCCTGAGGGTGGAATGTGAATTTATTGAAAATATTCTTTTTTTTTTTTTTCTGCCATGACAGTGGTTGTAGCTGCTATTTTTCTCTTTCTCTCTATTGTTTTTAGTTTTTTCAGAACAAGTGTTTTGTTAAAACCATTGTTCTCGGCAGTTTTTATTATTTGGTTAAGCTGTTTTTCATACCTATCTTCCCCATAGGGATGTTAAGTAATCTGTTTAGCAAACTGTGGATGATTGCATGTTTGTGGCAAGTTGGGTTGAAGTTGTTAGATTTTAAGTGGTTGTCTGTATGTATGTCCTTGAAAATTCCAAATTCCAGTTTTTTGTAGTTCTTGCTAATTTTGGGGTCCAAAAATTAAAGAGTGTTGTCTTTCTCGGTTTCCAATGTAAATTTAATCTCTGGGATTTCTAAATTTAGTAGCAGCAGTGCATCTTCTATTAGTTTTAACATTTACTAATGTCGATGATGTAGCTGAAAAAAAAACAATATTTTCAAAAAATTCACATTCCACCCTCAGTCCTTCAACAAATTTAAAAAGATCTTCAAAGAACACAATATCTTCTTAGCCCCACAAAACAAACACGGCATAAAAAACCTAAAGAACAAGTTGAATAAAACACCTGCATCCAAGAAATCAGGGTTTTACAGAATCAACTGTAAAAACTGTGACAAAAGATACATAGGGCAAACCAGAAGAAACATAGGAACCAGGTTGAGGGAACATCTAGGACACTTAAGAAACAACCAAATGGAGAAATCAGCAGTAGCCTCACATGCTTGGGACAATAGCCATAGAATCAAAGATAATGTCCACTTGTTAAAATCACTACAGCAACTGCTAGAATTAAACATATGGGAAAAGATCTTTATTTTAAAGCAGAAACCTAGGCTTATGAATTTAGGAATTCCCGCTCTACAAGTTCATTTATAGCCACCAGAGAAAGGAGAGGAGTACATAAAAATTACCAACAACAGGCTGGCCAGTCGAAATCTGTTGATGATGTAGGCAACATATGCCTGCAAAACATGTCCAGGTAATTTATTACATAGTGAAGCAATTCAAGTGTAAATTTGACTCATTTTATAACCAATATCAGTAAAGCTTGCACATCTCTTAGTAAATACACCTTTTATGCCTATAACACTGATACAAGAAGCCCCTGCAGCAAATGTGTTTATAATACTGTTATTAGAACAATGACTACCTAAGCTGCTAGTTGCTAGTCTTACTTCCATTACTTCCATTCTCCTTGGTGGAGAACAATAAGTACATATGCAGCTACACTTAGAGCATTTAGATCTCATGTTCAAGATTTTAACTTGATATAGGTGTAATACATTTCCTATGATTGCTGTGGCTTTCCTTTAAGGAGAACTCAACCAGTGCTGTTATGTTGTTCTGTATCATTTTCATCTTGTTATTTAATAAATGCAGCACTTAAACTAAAACATACCATTTAATTGTTTGAGTCCTAATATAGAATCTCTTATACAGTCTTATATTTAAACCTTAATATTATTACTTTTTGGTAATTGTTCAGAAAATGGACTGCCTGAAAAATCAAATGACACTAAGTGCGATTGATGGATCTTCTATTTGTGATGACGATTTCAAAGGTTTTGTTTTGTTTTAAATTATAGGCAAATTTGTGTGCATGCTGGAATGGTTGGTATTTTGCATAATGATGGATATTTACCAAATTTTTATATGAATAATAAATGGTTTTATAATGTTCAGAAACATATTTTTCTGCCAACTACTACCAAAATAGAAAATTAGAAACATAAATTTATATACATACATTAACCTTAACCGATTCGAATCTAACCTCGCACTAAATTTGAAGACCACAGGACCCAGTAGTTTCGCCGCCTACAGAAACATTTAAGTAAAGAAAACCTTACAGAAACATACTCTTCCATCATCTACTATAGTCACCCTAACAGGTGAATTGTTCCAAAAGGTTTTCACGATGCAGTAATCCTGCCAAGAGCAACATATGACGTACTTGCATACTAATAGTTACAGAGTCTTCCGTTAGCAACAAAACGAAGCTTTTTCATTATAAATCCAGTTATTATTTCAGCATATACACATTATAAATATTTATTATTCATTTAGTACTCACGTATATAATTATTTGGTAAGTATCCGTCACATACAAAATATCAACCGTTCCACCATGCACACAAATTTGTTTGTAATAAAAAAAAAAACCAAGCTTGACTACTAAATAAAACCTTTGAAATCGTCATCACAAATGCAAAATCAATGAATTGCACTAAGTTTCATTCAATTTTTCGAACGATCCAAATTGTGCATAATAATCAACTTCTTTATTTGTTTTATATACATATTTATCTTTTAACAGACAAGAAAAAACAACTGCAGCATTTGAAAGAGCAACTTAGACATAGTATTGAAGCAAGAACAGAAAATATAAGAAGATTAGAGGCCAAGAAGTCTCCAATAAAGGAACAGATAAATAGAATAAAAAAAACACTCTTACAACTAAGTGATGAGATCTCAGAAATCATTATAGAAACAGAGCGACTGAAGTTTATGCACTTGTGTCTAGGAAAGGGTAAGATAATTGTAATAAATACTTTCTTCTCTTTCTCAAATATTTCTGTAATTTTGATTACCATTATGAACAAATACAGTAACATTTACATTATCATTTATTTGTTTTATTTATTTATTTATAGCTGTTCAAAAGCAGTATTTGGCTGCTTTAGACATGGTCATACAATCATGGTTATAATAGATATACATTCACACCACTGTATACATAGGTAATGCAATAGAATACTACATACAGCAAACACATTATATGTCATAAATAAAATTAAGAAAAAGAAAATAAATAAAAAGTTACAGCAATGGCATTTACCATGTGTAATCTAGAAATTCACTAATAGTATAAATACTATATACACTAATCCTTTAATAAACTTTCTAGATATGTCTTAAACTGCTTTATGGGAAATAGTTGGATGCTATGGAGTAATTTATTAAAGAGCATAAGATCTGTATATGCATAGTGATTTAGAGTTTTGCTCAGCCTAAAATATGGCTTTTCTAAATTATTGTTGTTTCTACAATGACTTTCAAATGGGATGAGGTTTGTCCTTGAGCGCCGCCAGGCTGGCACTCTAACCGGAGTGTTGCTGTGTTGGCATATTGCATTTCCACTTAACTGGGGAGTAATGCGCTAAGTGATTCTGCCTCTCATAAATACTTCTTGTGCTAAGACAAAATATTAAAATTTTGTAAAAAGTAATTCACAAGGAAGATAGGGAGTAATGTTTGTAGCAGAACCGTAAAAATCACAGATTTTTAGCTCAATTAGTTTTCATAATACACATGAATGAACACACCCATGTATTATATCATAATCAGAATCAAATAATCACTGTAATGACCGTTATTATTTGTATGTTGTGCATTTTACTATATATGTACGTACATAATTACACAGAAATGAAGTGTAAACTATTGACATGATACTAAAAGAATTATTACATTTATTACGCTTGGTAAGCTGTTAAAGTCGAGAGAGTGAGAGAGCACAAACACACTGTTGTTAGCTGTAGAATGCTGTGTCAGCTATTGCATGTTTATGTCTCAAAATCAGGGCTCATGTTTATTTAACCTTAGACCCTACTGAGTTCAAGTCAGTTTTCAGCTGCTGTTTAGTCAGGAATAGAGCTAGTGATGAATTTGTGTAGCCAGGTTCAAAGTATTATTTTTAGGGTCACGTGTTTTTTAAATATACAGCAATGTGAGGAAGACAGAAATTGACTCGATTTAATAAATGCTCAACAGCTTACTGCTAAAACATGTGTTGTAGATAAAGCAAGTGTATCTCACATTTGTGGGGAGGCAAGAAAATCTGAACCAAGTAGTACTCTAGTGTTTGTGTCACCTAGAAAACACATTGGACCTCCAAAGAGGGTTACAGATTTAAGTGACTTTGACAAGGATGTTGTACTTGGACTGTGTTTGAGTTTTATAACCAAGGGGAGTTTCCAACAGTACGAATGATAACTTGCGCTCTTAGAACTAAAATATCATACACTGGTTCAAATTTGTCTACTTATGGAATTTGAAGAGGATTAGGGTTCAGGTACAGAAAGACAAATGCTAGGCATCAATTTTTAATTGAGAGGAGTGACATTGTAGAAGCAAGGATAAAATTCTTACGCAAAATGAACAAAATTTGAAATTCTGGTGATACGAGACCTGTATTTTATTTAGACAAGACTGGGGTAAATAAAAATCACATTCAAAATTGAATTTGGCAAAACTCCTCAAAAAAGGGTGCTTGTTGGAAAGGGCAGTCAGCTCGTCATTTATCATGTAGGATCTGCCAAGACAAACGAAATGAAATAGCGTTTTATTTATGGATGATCTTTAACTGCTGTGGTTCTCGCATCCCATTCTATACTGGGTGTGAAAGACCACTTAATTTTGCTCAGAGGCATCTCTATCAGGCTTGAGGTTCTTTTCGTGCCATAAATCTATGACACAGGATCCATGGCTTTACTTCCCTTCCTCCAATATACCCAAGGTCGTGGGTTCAAACCCGGCAGAGGATGATGGATTTTTTCGGGTGTAAAAATCCTTAGCATGGCTTCCTTCGGAAGGGAAGTAAAGCTGTTGGTCCCGTGTTGTAGATTTACGGCACATAAAAGAACCTCAAGCCTGATTGAGAAGCCTCTGAGCAAAATTAAGCGGTCTTTCACGCCCAAGTTAGAATGGGACGCTGAGAACCACAGCAGTTAAAGAGTGTCCATAAATAACACACCATTTACATTTACCCTTCCTCCAAGACAGGATTCCTACCTGAAAGCAAATGGATTTTTCTGTACAAAACCACCTCAGACTATCATGAAGAGATGACAGCTGATAGATTTAAAGAATGGTTTCTGAATAGATTCTTAAATTACTTAAAAGAGGGAAGCATAATCATATTGGATAATGCACTATACCATTATTGAAAACAGACTTCTGAATATGGCAGCAGAAAGAACCAATTTGTTGAATGATTGCAAAAAATGGATGTTGAATTTTTGGCAATAGAAACTAAAACTGAGTTATTGCAACTAGTACTTCCATTTAAAAATCAGGAAAAACTGTATCAGCTGGACACAAGATAATCAGCCTTCCCCCTTACCACTGCCAATATAATCCAATCGAGTTAGTGTGGGTTCAAATAAAATGGGGGATTTGCAAACAGAAATAACACTTTTAAATTGACTGATGTTGAATGACTTGCACATGAAGAAATTGACAAGGTAACACAGCAAGACTGGGAATCCTTACAACGTGCAGAAAAACTACAAGATGACAACTTTTGGAAAGAAATAGGTCGTGATTAGATTTTGGAACCTATCATCATACATTTAACAAGACTTGGACAATGAAGACATTGACAATGACAAATGATTATCTGTTGATGTAACTGATGACAGCGATACAGAGAAGTCATTGGCAGTTTCATTGGATTAAAAGAGCAGGTAATTCATAAACTATAATTATAAAGCATTTAAGAAAATGTGTACATAATATGCAAATATTATGTTATATTCAAGTTTTAAATTTAAAAACTGCAAAATTATAGTAGTTAGAAAAATCAGTTAGGGTTTCCTTATGTTGATCATTATATTGCCAGGCAGATTTGCATGCTCAGTGTGCGGGTGAGAGAGAAATATGAAAAGAGTGGGGGTCATGACCTGGCAATGCAGACCACGATTATGCATCTCGTTCGCTGCAGAGTAGAACTCTTCCCATTTGAAAAACATTTTATTGTTGTAATTATGTATAGTATGCCTAGAAGGTGTGGTTTGGTAGTTTTCTTTACTTATAGTAGACAAGTAAACATAAAGACAAGGCATAGTTAAAATTTGAGTTCTTTAAAATCATTTTTACATGATTCCATATTTTTTAGATTTTTAATACAATGATTAATCAGTGCTTAATTGAAAACAAATGTACTGTAAATAACTGTTTGGGTTAAAATATTGAAGCTTTAGGTTTTATTAGCTTGAAAATGGGCAGTTGCAAAAGATATAAAACATTGGCAGTTCAATGTTAATTGTGTCATTGAAAATAAAAGACAAAAATAAAGGAATTAGTATTCTAAGTTTTTCTTCCAAAACGTGTACCATTTTTTATGCTATGAATTTTTTTTTGTAGTATTTAACATTGTTATGCACACCTTTTTTTTTTTTTTGAGCGCTTGGCTCCCTAGTCTTCATTTGGTAGGTTTTGTGCAATTTGGCAGTAGAGCAGAGCAACAACATTAAGACATAAAGTATGCTATAGACCCCGATATCTAGTAGCTTCAATGCCAAGGTTTCATTCTGTCTATATGTTCCGCAGTTCATGCACATATGCTATGTTTCATTTAATAATTCAACTGGTTTACACTTATTTGCAGTAATAGTCAAGGGTCTCAAAGAAAGAAATATTCTTTGATTTACAGCATTGCTGAAAGACAGGTGGGCGAGCAAGCTCTTCTTTCCCTCGGCCCTCGCTTCCTTGTAAAACTAGCATCCAAGAAAAGGTGCATGTAGTATAGTATATTTACTATTTTGATTTCAATAAGAGTAAATTCTCTTTTTTATGCAAGTGATTATAATATATAAATAAACCCGGTAATTGTGTAGAAATGGGGTTGAAAAAATCAATGAAATATATTATTTCTGGAAAACTGGCTGATTACATTTTTACCAATTTTTTTCACTGGAAAAGTTATTCTCAGAGTTATATATGCTAATTTCTTATTTGCTCCTAACTACTCTTAGCTTACTGTTAGTCTTAGAATAAATAGGAGGCAAACATAAGCTGTTATGTTCTAGTGAACCACAGTAAAACTGAGGGTCTATGCTCTTAGATTAAACCCAGGATTTACCTTAGGTTTAGGGGGAGAGAGACTGTGTATGTGTGCAAGTAATGTTATAATTGCAAATATGATGTCAATTGTGTTAGTAGGTGCCAAAATTCTTGTGGCTTATATAAATACGGTAACATATCACACACATTGATTTTGGGTTAATTTTGAAAACACAAGATGGTGGTTTCAAGGTCTCTCATTATAGTTTACTACTTGTTTTAACCTAATAAATTAAGGTACATGGAAAATTAGCGAATATCTCCATAATAGAGCTTTAAATGGTAAAAGGATAATTAATATAAACCTAGCCACCAGTAATACTGCATTTCATTTATTGTTTTGAGTCCTTCAAGTTCTGCATATTTACCATAAGCTCTTTTGTAACATATGTTTTCATTGTTTCTAAAGAAAATTCTTTTATTCTTTGCATATTGGCTACAAGACAAACACACCTCAGTTGATAACATTACTCCTTTGTTTTTGTATTTACATAGTTGCTCTGTTTACTATAGGGCTGCCTTTTTAGCAAAGTTCAATTTACACACAAGTAGAAAGAATATCAATTAGCGACAAAACTGACCTAATAATTTGTTTTAATAAGGAAACAGTGAGCTGATTTAAGGCATATCATTGTTTCTTTAAACAGTGATTCCATGATTGGCCCTCTTGAAAAATGACTTGTATCAGTATTGCACCTGATGTATGTTTTGTCTGAACTTGTTTGTGTGTTAATAATTTGTTAATATTCATATTTGGACTGAAAAATTGTTGTAAAAATCTCATTTGTATTTTATGTTTGCCTTTAAATAGGAAATGCTTATTATGTGTTCAAGGAACAAGTTCACAGTTGTTACTACAAAAGCTAGGCAGATATATTTTTTCAGGCACAATGGAATATTCAAGTTTTTTATCCCATTTGATTTTTATTTCTGTACCTCCTATGATTTAACATTATTTTATTCATTTATTTTTAACTGCTTAACTTTAATACATACTCTTTGAAATAAGAAAATTAGCTAGAAGCACTGAGGTTTGTTTGATTTTGTTTTTGTTTTATTCATTTAGTCTCGCCAATTCATGTCAAATAACCATTTTAATCACCACTACAAAATATTCATTACTACAAATTCAAGCTCTGCCTCTCTTTTTTATATATAAACAATTCTCATTGCCAATATTCATGAAAAATTTCCTTTAGCAGCATACAAGATCAAAAACTAGTTAGATGAAAATGAAGCATGTAATCTTTTTCCCTCAAACACCAGATAGCATGCAAGATAATTAAATGACAACAACCAGATCTTTATGCAGAGAGTGCAACACGTTAAAAACCAATATAGTGAAAAGTTTCCCTTATGGCAAAGGACATTTTACTGTCATCCATAAGCTCTTGTATCGAGTAATAAGTGCATAGATAGTTTTTAGGAGCATAGTTGTATTTTTCTATTTTCTTCAAAGATAGTAATTTTAAGTTATTTTGAACAGCATGAATATTCTTACACGCTCATAAAATACTTTGTCTTGGTAACAAGTTAAACTAGTACTGGGTTTGTGTAAAATCTTTGCCTAATATTTACATTATGTACATTTATTTTTTTTTTAGAAATATTCTTGATTTTTGATGCGTAAACACACAGGCATGAGAATGTATTCATAAGGAAGTGTCAAAATGTTCAGCCTTTGAAACAGACACTTACATGGAGTTCTATTGTTGATGCATACTTGGTTCAGATGGCTCTCTTTTGTAATATAAATACTTTCTTACTTTTAACTGAATTGTCCCAAAATATAAGATATTTCATTATTGAATAAAAATAAGCATAGTATATCTACTTTAATGTAAGATTGTTAAAATGAATTCAATGATCCAAGTGCAAATACTGCTGATGTTAACCTAGGTATAATGCTTTTTATATGAGCCAAACACTTTAGATGATATCAACCTGGAGACCTAAGAATTTAATATGTGAGGTTGGTCCAGTTCAGCTTTTTCAATGCCTACCTGCAAAACAAGATTTTTTTGAATTATATGTTGCAAATTTCAAGTTATTTATTTTGTTAATGTTTAATGAGAGTTTGTTGGTCTTAAACCAATTGTATATAGTGTTGAATGCATTATTCAATTTTGGTGCAAAGTCTTGCAAGTTATCATTTGTTACTATTATGCTAGTATCATGAGCAAATAAGACAGTAGTTGCAATGGTCCTCATTACTAAAGTTAGGTCGGTATAAATCAATAAGAGTAGTGGGCCAAGAATTGATTGTTGCAGAACTCCACGTGTAATGATTGTCATGTGAAACTCTTGTTTTTGATAAGAATTCTTCATATCAACTCTTTGTTTCCTGTATCCCAAACGTGACTTAAAAATCGGTTTGAAGTGCTGAGTAATGACGAAGTGAATGAAGGAAACTGCAAAACTCGGGATGCTAAGAGCGACAAAGTTAGCAATTCACCCAAGGTTTTAGTAGTAGGGGACTCCATGCTAAAATTTTCAGGGCAGCAATGTAAAAACCATGGATGTGACGTGAGATGTTTTCCTGGATCAAGCTACGAGAATTGCAACACCAAATTGAGAGGACTAAGATGAAGGAAGAAGCACCAGACATGGTGGTGTTGCATGTGGGGACCAACGATATAAAACCTGGTATGTGTGCAGAAGAAATTATGTAAAGGTAGAAGAGTTGGATGTTAAGATTATCATTAGTGGCATGATAAGAAGACGTAATGTGACACAAAGAAAAGTGGCGAAAATAAACCAAGAACTAAACTGGCTGTGCTTCACTAAAAAGTGTACTTTCGTGGACAGAAATTTCTGGTTGGGAGAAAATGATATTGGAAGGGATGGGGTGCATTTTAACCGTGTAGGTGTATATAAATGTGTGTATTATTTCATCAGTGCTAAAGGGAAACTGACGAACTTTGTGGTGGATGACAACTCGACGAGAAGAAATACTAACCATGTCAACAAGAATGAAAATGCAGTAGCAGTAAACAAAGAAGTGAACCCAGATGAACAATGTCCTGACCTCAACACCAGGCTGGATGATGGTATGCTGGACGACAAGCTGGATACTGTCTCTCCTAATACAGGTAATGTTTTCAACCGCAATTATATATTTAGCCTTATGCACTTAAATGCGCAATGTGTTAGGAACAAACTGCATGAGCTTGAAGTCATTTTATCATCCACTTTACAAACATGTGAATGTGATTTGTCTCACAGAACATTGGCTTAATGAAGATGAATATCCCTTGTATAGTATGGAGGTGCTGGTATTCTTGTTAAAAATAATACACATTCTAAAAATAAAACACACACAGTCCATCTAAATGATGAAACAAATTTTGAACATGTCAAGAACTAAATGTGGGAAATATAAAAATTCTCCGTGTCTGCTTATATGGGTCACCCAGTGGATTATTCACCAGTTTTGTCCAGAAACTGGACATGCTTCTGTCCATACTCTCATGCGAGAAAAAATATGTTGCCATATGCGGAGATCTAAATGTTGATTTTCTTGTTTCTTGTTGACTCTGCAGAAAAACTAGTCTAATTACTTTGAATCAAACTTATCACAAGTTCCAGTAGTACATGCCTAGATCAGATAATTATTAACACTAATGCTCTACCTTTTACTACCAGTATATCTGATCATAATGCTGTCTTTCTTCAACTGCAGCCACACCAAGCAAAATAAATGGTCAGACATGTCAAAATGAAGCTTTTTTTGAAGCGGTGTCTCTCAACTCGGAATATAGATTACTTCAACTTTTTATTGAGTAAAGAATCCTGGGAGGATGTGTCGAATGAGCAGGACACTAATAAAAAGGCAGATATATCTTCATAGGCTGTATAACATACTATTACAACATTGCTTTTCCTTATAAAAAATATGATTCATTACCAAAGCACTCACAGTCTAGAAATTGGATAACAAAAGGAATTATTAAATCTTGCAACAGGAAAAGATTTCTTCATGAACTACATAAAACTAGTACAGACCCTGCCTTCAAAGGTTATTTTAAACAGTATTGTAGTATTCTCAACAAAGTGGTTATAGAAGCAAAGAAAAGGAGTAACAACAATTTATTTTAAATAGTGATAATAAAGGCAAGGCTCTTTGGAATGTTGTAAGAAGGGAGGTAAACACATCTAACTATTCAAGTAAAATCATGTTATCTCATGGTGGAGAACTAATCTCAAACTCTCAAAAAGTCTCCAATATATTCAATGATTACTTCACTAATATAGCTAAAATCTTATCAAGCTCAATAGGTAGTGCTTCCTTAAATCCAACCAGCAATATTGCTGTAAATAGCAACACTATGTTTCTCTATCTGGTCACAGAGGATGAAATTCTGAAAATAACAAGGAACCTGAAAAACAAAAACTCTTGTGGCATCGATGAAATTCCAGATTCTCTGTTTAAGCAATGTGTACACCACCTCTCAAAGCCACTAATGGATATTTGTAATGCCTCACTTGAAACAGGATGCTTTCCAAATGTATTTAAGACGGCTAAAGTCAAACCTTTATTCAAGAAAGGGGAAAAAACAATGTAGAATATTATAGGCCCATTTCCTTATTATCTCTCTTCAAAAATTCTTGAGAAAATTATGTACAATAGAATTGTTCCATTCTTAGAAAAGCATAAGATTATATCAGAAATTCAGTTTGGCTTCAGGAAAAGAAAATCAATAAATAGTGCAATTTTTTCTTTCATAGAAAATATCCTTAATGCTAAGGACAAAAAAGAGCAAGTAACAGGTCTATTCTTAGATTTAACTAAAGCATTTGATACAGTTGATCATAATATTTTGATACAGAAGCTTGATGCCTGTGGTGTCCGAGGACTAGCCAACAAATGGCTTGTCTCCTATCTTGAAAACAGATACCAAATTGTTGAAATGGAAGGTGTACGTTCAAATTCTGCTGCTATAGAAACCGGCGTTCCCCAAGGATCCATACTAGGACTATTTTTAATCTACATCAATGATCTTCCTTCTCACTTATCACCCATTAGTAGTGTTCTCTTTGCAGATGATACAACCTTATTTTCAGAAGTAGTAAAGAAATCAATTATACTACTACTGAATTGCAGAAATGGATGACAAGTAATAAACTTCATATAAATATAAGTAAAACTGTATCTCTTAGTTTCAATCAACAATTGGGAGTTCATAATCCTGTTCAAATTTCAATTTTTAATACATTGATTAATGAGAGTCATTCTACCAAGTTCTTAGGGATTGTTATTAATTCTCAGCTCAGCTGGACAGAGCATGTCAATTTTTTACTAATAAATTAAGTCGCATATGCTATGCTATAAGGCTACTAGCTAAAGCGTGCAGCTTAGATGTCCTAAAAACAATGTATTTTGGTTATATATACTTATTACTGACATGGAATCCCCTTCTGGGGATCTGCCAACAATTGTATTCAGGTGTTTAAACTGCAGAAAAGAATAAGATAATCAAGCAAGTGAACCAATGTACCCCAAGTAAACCACTTTTCTTGGATTTAAGAATTTTACCATTACCATGTATTTTTATCTTAGAGACAGTTTCTTTTATACATGACAATAAGAGCATTTTTAAGCTCAACAATGAATAACATTCTTACAACACAAGAATATCAACAGCAATCCATCTCCAACAACACAGATTAACTAAAAGCTTAAATTCAGTTTCCCACAAAGGTGTTAACTTATATAATAAACTCCCTGATGCGATCAGAGTTCCACAGAGCAAAGCATTTAAGAAGAAGGTTAAAAATCTACTCTTAAACTATATGTTTTATTCCATTGATGAATTCATGAATACATCTTTTTGATTATGTGCTAAAAATACTTGTTTATTTGGAAAACTTTGCCACATGAGCTATCCAGCTATTTGTGTAAATAAGTTGATTTTTCTAACATTGAAACATTGTTTGTTACATGGGTCCTGTTCATCTGAGGATGTACTTCGGCACAAGAGAAACCTTAACGACTGCCTCAAGACAAGATTAGCTTAGCAACAGTTGTACTCATTTTGATCAATATTGTAAAATATAATGTATATAGAAGTGTAAGAGATTTGTTAAATTATGAATTATTTGTTTTTGATGAAGCCATGAATTCATTGTATTTCTTAAGGTGAATAAATTCTATTCTAATAAGTTGCTTATTATTTATTCCATAAAACCATAGTTTTTGTATTAGAATTTCATGATTAGCACAGTTGAAAACCTTGGGAAGGTAACAAACTATACCTCCAATAAGCAATTTAATTCAGTGCTGAGAGGATTTCATTAGTAAGCATGTACACAGCATTTTCTGTTGATACACTTTTCTTGAAACCAAACTGTTCTTTTACTTGAATATGTTCAAAGAAATTATATAATCTGTTAAACATTACTATTTCAAAAATCTTTGAGAAAGTTGATAGAAGTGATATAGTTCTGTAATTTAACAGATTACGTTTATCACCTTTTTTAAACAGTGGAAGATGAGTTAAAACTAGTAACACTAATATTACTTATTACTTTTTCTACTACGTGTAGTAAATAGGGGTATAATAAGTTTGTATGCTGATGTCAAAATTTCACTGGAAATATATTTTGAATATGAAAGTATTTTTAGGAAAAGGTCTGCATGTGTATAAATTGAAAAATCTGTTAAATATCAAACTTGATATTTAAATTCAACATCTTAATAGGGTGCAACACAAAGATTTTCCAAAAAATTCCCCCATCTCAAACTATCCTGTTGCATGAAACATTTCAAAATGTTTTATTTTCTCAAAAATGGCTGTTAATGATGCTGGGTTTTGAAAGTTTATCAAATGGATTTGATATTGACATACTTAGAATCTTGTTGGTTAGTGACTTAATGAGGTTTTGCCAACAATGCACTACAGAGCATGATAATAGTACCCACCTAAAGAAGCCCAGGATCCAGAAGACAACTCCAGTCAACCCACAGCTGAGGATGGTGGCAAATGCCATCAAAACATTCCTAATTATCTAACAAGCTGTGATATTCAAGTATTTAAAAAGTTTATTTATTTTAATTATATTAATATCATTGCTTCTTACTTTTATTACTTTGATACGTGGTAGAGGAAATAGAAATATCATCTTAGGAAAGGCCTCCAAAGTTGAAATAACCTATGCAAATGATAAATTGAATTAAAAATGCTTGCCTTATGCTGTAGAGGAAGGTAAATGATCTGAATTTTTTTCTTTTTTGGTATGTACCAAGGGGCAGTTCAAAACTCAGAAAATGTTTTTTCACTATTGTTTGCTATTGTATTGTTTCAGACATTGCACATTCACAGTCAACAACATTACCATAGAAAGAAACATAAGCAAAGGATGTCCCCAAGGATCATGCTGCGGACCAGGATTGTGGAACATCCAGTATGATTCATTACTAAAACTGGCATATAAAAAGTGTACAAAAGTCATCGCATTCGCAGCTGACATAGTAATCCTAGTTAAAGAGAATGGCAAACTAGAAGTTGAAAATAATGCTAATATAGAACTTAGGAAAATATCAATATGGGCGGCAAACAATAAACTAACATTTAATGAACAGAAGTCAAATGTCATTCTCATAACAAGGAACAGACTGAGAGATGGACAAGACATACAACTATACTTAAACAACAAGATAATGACACAAGTAGACCGATTGAAATACCTTGGAATAGTAATAGATAAGAAATTCCAATTCAATCAACACATTGACTACATATCAGAAAAGGCAACAAAACTGCTACATGTGCTCTCTAAGTCAGCCAAAATCAGCTGGGGATTAAGAACAGAGGTCTTAAGACAATATACAAAGGAGCAGTACTACCCATGGTTTCATACAGAGCCCCTGTATGGATCAATGCACTATCAAGAACAAAAAATGCCAATAAACTGAGAAGGGTACAACGAATGATTAACATTAAGATTGCAAAAGCATACAGGACAATATCACACAAAGCACTATGTGTGCTAACAGGATTAATCCCCATTGTAAATCAACTAAAGGAGTTTGCTCAATATTACAGCACAACTCATCAGTCAGTAGGAACAGTCATATTAGCCGGAGAAAAAACAATCATGGACACAGCTACAAACTATAAGCAATGGTCCCATCCAGCAGGGTCATTAAGCATAACAACAAAGGACAAAGAAAGACAATATCAAATAAATATTTTCACAGACAGCAGCAGGAGCGACAATGGTGTGGGATCAGGAGTAATAATATACGTAAACAATGAACCAGCCCATCAACTATAGTACAGACTTCACAATAAGTGCTCAAATAACCAAGCAGAACAATTCGCTATACTGAAAGCTTTGGAAAAATTAGAAGAAATCGACACCAATGGAATAACAAGAACAGCTGCAATTCACACTGACAGTAAGATAACCCTCGACCTACTAAGTAACAACAGGAAACACAACAACCTGATTGACAGAATCAGAAAG
The DNA here is from genome assembly GCA_030762935.1 of Hymenopus coronatus. Taxonomy (NCBI): domain Eukaryota; kingdom Metazoa; phylum Arthropoda; class Insecta; order Mantodea; family Hymenopodidae; genus Hymenopus; species Hymenopus coronatus. The sequence goes on along the minus strand of CM060892.1, from coordinate 57,763,234 downwards.
ATCATTACTCATCTACAGCGACAAGATTGGGAACTTAACTTCACTTGGGTGAAAGCCCACATTGAAAATGTAGGCAATGAAAAGGTGGACCTTCTGGCTAAACAAGCAGCAGCAGCGAAGAAGAAATTGCATTCAGCAGAACACCACTAAGTGCGGTCAAAAGAGCTCTAATGGACAATAGTGCAGAGAGATGGGCAACAGAGTGGCAAACTACAACAAAAGGTGCTATTACAAAGTCATTCTTTCCCAGTGTACAGCATAGACTGAAGTCAAATATAACCCTTACACAACATCACAATTCTAACCACAGGACACAACAAAATCAGTGAATATCTACAAAGATTTAAGATAATAGAAGATCCGACCTGATCTGCAACAGAAGCACACAAACAGTCGACCACATTTTGTATGAATGTGAAGTGCTAAACAGTGATAGGAAAGTGCTAGAAACAAATATTATTAGGGCAGGTGGAAAGTGGCCAACAAGCAAAAGTGAACTAGTCACCGAATACTTAAAACATTTCCAGAAATTTGCAAATAGCTTGGACTTTGACTCTCTAATCAAATAAAAAGAATAACCTAAATTAACTAGTGAAACAAAAAATGTGTATGGTACAACTTGCATGTAGTATTGCGCCAAACAATGGAGCATGCAGCAATAAAACCTTTTTTAAAAAAAAAAACTATTGTTTGTCATTTTTTAAGTAATCCCCTTTATTAGTCTGTTACTATTGCTGTAGGAGCATATGGCCAAGATTTTTATAAAGGTTAAAACCTGGTAGACTTTTATCAGGTCATTTAAATATATGTGGATTTATATTTGAACATTATATTACTTTGTACTTCTTCTTTTGTAGAGGTTGAAGAAAATAGGAAAGAGCTTATAAAAGTGAATGAGGTTCACTTGAAGGCTATGGAACACTACAAAAGAAAGCTGCATGTGCGATTGGAGATGGATGACACTGAAAAGCTTAACTTTTATTTCACAGATATTGAAGCCTCTGTAATCTTGACATCCGAACAAGATAATGTGTACAAATGTAAGTTTTATACTTCAGTAAATGCCTATTATGAATGAATGAATTTATCAAAAATCATAATACATTTGTTACATTTCATAAATAAAATATCTTTCTTTCTGCTTCCTTAAATAATTCATCTATATTGCTATCCTTGAGGGTTGCTTGTTCCTTTGGATCTTACACATACTAACACCCTGGTTATTGGTATATAAGAATCCTGTTTAACTTATCCTAGATAATCCCATTCTCTCCTCTACTCGTATCATCTTCCTTGCACTACTTCACAATTCTATTCCATTTCTCATCCACCTTTCCTAAATATTTTCCACACACTATAATAAATTCCCTTTTTTCTCTAAATATTATTTTTGTTAATTCCTTTATCCCTAGTGTATCCCATTTATCACATCACAATTCCCTTCTCCACACCCCTGTTTTCTTGCACTTAAAATTAAAATACAGTGCTTCCTAATTTCCCCCCACATAGCATATTCTTCTCTTCTCATATAAGTCTGCCCCAATCTGTTTAAAGGCATATTAAGCATGTTGTTTTTGTGTTCTAAAGCCTCATTATTGTCTTTAAATTGTTTGACAGTAATTGCCACAAAGCCAGAGCTGAAGTGTTCCAACGAGCTAGTTGAAATGCTGGAAACTACTCATGATGTATCTGGATGTTTAGTGCACATACGAACATTGCTTCAGAAAGAACATAAGCAGCATAACAAAGAAGTTAATTGAACTACTAGCATGCAGAGAAGTACACTATCAAACTTCTAATGTTGTAAGAAATTGCAGTAGACCACGATTGTACAACTCCTCCTGCCTGGAGTCATAAAAATCTCAAGACCACACTTACAGCCATTTAAATGAAAATGATAAGAAAAATTTGATACAGTCTCTCCCAAGACCTAATTTGGCATGTTTAATTAAGAGCCCACATTAGTGGTCGTCCATTCCTAGTGTAATATGTTATATTACCAAAGTACCTGTCAGTCCAATGAAAAGCATTTAACTTAAAATTACAATTTAGTGTTGTGGACTTTGTGACAATGATAGGTTCTAATCATTGAGACAAATTAGCGAGTCTATTTTTGTAACACTACATCACTTATTTTTAATTGGAAACATGTTTCTAAAGCTATATGCTTCTATTTTCATTTCCCATTTTACTGCCATTGTTATCTATCATGGTGGTTTACCTTGCCCTTGTGGTGCTTGGATGAATATACTAGTTCAGCTACAATGACTATGAAAAAATTTACGTAATAAAGCTAAAAGAAACATATATACAAGAAAAAAGAACATAAAGAAACGTAAAACAAAAGCAAGAAGATTTTGGACACACCATAAATAGAAATCCAAAAGTACTAAAACATAACAAGGAATACAGAGCTAACAGTTTGAGAGAATATTTATATATGCAACAACAGGAACCACGTTTTCAGTTTTGAAATCCCACCAGGTGACCACTGATGCAGAGGTTCATCCAAGCAACACCAGGGACAAGGCCAACCACCACAATGGACGACAATGGCAGTCGAATGGGAACTGAGGATAGAAATGAAATGACGTTTTAATTATGGATGCTCTTTAACTGCTGTGGTCCTCAGCGTCCCTATTCTATACTGAGGATAGAAGCACATCTTCAGAGACTTGTCTTCCAACTAAAAATAGTAAGGATGCAGTGTTACAAAAATACATGCTCTAATTAATCTCAGTTAGAGAAAGTACAGTGCATGATCTTTTCTGCACTCCATTGATTCAGTAGTTCTGTCCCTCCTTATGAGAACAAAGGGCAAAAGAGATATTAAGGTGCCCTATGCTTACTGTTTTCTCATCACAGCTAACCCACCTAAAGATTTTGAACCTAGAATCAGACTGAGTAATTAAATGCCATAGTTGGATCTTGAACGTGGATCTCCCAATTTCCATTTAGGTGCTTTTAACTGCTGAACTACCGTAGCAAGATCCTGGTACAGTATTAAATTCCCCAATTGAGCATCATAAATCCTTAGACTGAGTGGACCTTTGATAAATACAATTAATATACACAAATTTACCTTATATTTGTTAAGTATATGTGCTCAGGAATTAAAGTACTTACAAATTTGTAAGTAGCCATCGAGGTGCATTGTTTCTGAAATGAAACTTGGTGGTCTACAAGGAAAAATTAGTCTTTTGGGGAATTTAATGGTGTACTGGCATTTGGAATGGTAGCTTCGTGATTAGAGCATCCACAGGGAATTCATGTTCAAATCCCAGTTATGGCATTGAATTTTCAGTGCTGATTCTACTTTTGGTAATGCCCTATCTAATTGGCATGCATGATGCACTGGCTCTCTGTACCCAAGGTTGCAGGTTTGATTTGGTCTAGGTTGAGCTTAGATGCATAACAATGTGCATGAATGTGACAGACTGTGTCTAAAATTGTTGCCATATTGACATCTCAATTTTTTATAACTTCACTGTTACAAATAGTGCATTTATTGTGCATCTTGTAATGTATCCACATGTAATTCTTTTCTGCAGAACAATGATTTTGGAAGAGTTCAAGGTACATGTCATTATTTTCAGTGTATTTTCACACAAAAAATGTCTAAGAGTTCAAGGTACATGTCATTATTTTCAGTGTATTTTCACACAAAAAATGTCTAATGTGAGCTCAATTGTGGTCCGACAGTGTCCTTGTTAGCATTAAAACTACAGTAATGTTAAGTTTATTGCTAATAATGAAAAGAAAGAGCACAGTACTGCATTTTGTAATAGGCTTCTCTGGGCCTATTACATCTCTTAAGCCTCTACAACATGTCGGTCTGTGTGGCTCATTTGGTTTGGCTGTCCTTCTGATCACAAGGTCACAGGTTCAAACCCGGTCCAGACCAATGGTTTCAAGTGTGCTTAAAACAACAATGTGTATGTCAGTAAATTTACTGCCTGTAAAAGAATTTTCCTGCAAGACAAAATTCCGGTACACTGACGGCGCTGATATCCTAGCAATGAGAGCATCATCGAAAACAAACCATTTTTTTTTTCTTCTGTGACTGGTTCTGCATTTTTTAGTTTAACCAAAACAAAAATTTAATTTGCAGCTGAAAATTAGAACAATTTTCAAGAGCAATGTTTAATTCTTCACGCACACAGTAATTAAAGTGCCAAGAAATAATTTCTCTTACTGCAGCTATGCCACTTTGGTGTTACATTTAAAACCTGACATTTTTTGAGGAGGGAGCCACAGAAAGAAACAAAACAGTCCTTTATGACTAACTGAAACTACTGTCTCAGCATTGCTTATTGGTTCATAAATTACTCAGTTTTAAAGCGAAGCTTCACAGCTATAAAGTAACCATTAATTTTTAATGAAATAGTTCAAATACTCTGCTGTTCTCACGGTTTAAAGGCTTAACAAATGTGATGCAAGCCCATTTGCAAACATTTCGGGTACCCTAAAATAAGTGTATAACCTAGCAATGACAAACAATAACTTAAATATAATTACAGGAGCTAGAAAGCTAACTTTAAATTTATATATTTCCATGCCTTAACTTAGGAGATTAATCATTCATTATTGTAAGATTATTGGAATAAAAGCAATTATTAATTATTTTTATTAAAAACAAAGTATTTAATATATACCATATGGATTGAAATGAAGGTGGGTAGGCCCTATCAGTGGGCATTCTGCCTGTTATTTACTGTACTCACATTGAACTATAGTGAAGCTGGACCATGTGACCAGGCTTTCTGTGATGCAAAGGTAGTTATAATTTTACTGACATATGGATCTAGCCTTTTCACATTCGTTATTGATAAAACTGAATTCAGTAAATCTGACTTGAGTCATGGAAGATCTTTTATAAGTTTTAGCTTTGAAAATGACATTCAGCAAAAGAAACAGTAACTGAAATAGTTACAAATGGGTAAAATGTTGTGGATTATCTGGAATGCTAGCAGCTTAGATTGAATTTTCTATAATTAAAGATTTGTTAATTCAGCTATAGAGGTTCATGAGGCTATTTCTTTATTCAAAGCATTTCTAAAGCATTACCTGTAATTCAATAATAAATCTTTCTCATATTCATATTAAAGAACCACTGCTGCATGCAAATCTCTTAGTCAGAAGCAGAATCTAGACATTTTGGGGAAATAATTTTGAGGAAATGGTTATGCATACCCTCAAATTTGTACTTAATTCTATTATAATTGTGTCCAGCCATTAGAAACAAGCTTCTGAAATATATATTTGGATTTATTAGTGGCTCACCCATACAATTCATCAAAAGATTTTTAACTTTTGAATGCTTTTATTTTCAAACTGTGGTGGAATGCGGCAGCTGTTTGCCAAAGATATTGCTGATGACATTTGGTTCTTCAAAATTATTTTGCCAAGATAAATTATTAGCTATATATATTGGATAAGAGAACACACTTTATCCAGATTTGCATTTTCTGGTTGCATAATTTGTGATGCTAGATTAATACATGCTAGAATCTCTAATTGCAACAATATCAGTCAAATGATTAGAAATTTCACTAATTGGTTTTAACAAAGTGACAGCTTGTTCTTTTTCTGCCTTTTTATACATCAGTACTAATTTTGACAGAGCATCAACATAAGCTTAACACTGGGCTTTAACAGCCTGGCATCTTGACCAAAGTGTTGGTCATTATCATTCTTTTTTCTTCTTCCCCTCCCATTACATACCATATTTATCCAAATACAAGACAATGTTTTTGTCCAAAATATTAATGTTCAGAACTGGGAGGTTGTCTTGCAGTCATAATTATCTTGCAGATTGAAAGCAAGTTTCAAAGTTCTGGGTATGGCAGTGGCAAAGTCTGGGGAAAATTGTATAAATTACTGCCAAGGTTGCAACATACGGCAGATTTTCTGCAGTTCATTTCATGCCAAAAATGTTATGGACCTATAAGCATTCTCATTAGAAAAAAAGATTACTCTTTGAGACTAAAATAAGATTAGAGGTTGCATGTAATGTTGTATTGGAAGCCAACAATCAAGCAGAAAGAAAACGGTTAGCTGCGCATTTCCCCTCCTCCCACTGCACATGTACTGGTACATTACTGGTTTCCTCTCTAGCCACTGCAATGTGAATTTATGCACAAATTCGAATTAGGTAAAACATTTTATAATATATTATGTTGTCTTAACAGAAAATAGTATCCATAATCATCGTTGTAGCTATGCCATACATACGTTCCGTACATCTTTGTACTCCCTTCTCCATCTCTCCTGCTCAAAATATGAATTTATGCACAAATTCAAATTAGATAAAACTTTTTACTATATGTTATACTAAGCAAAATTTTCGATAAAATGTATTTGATATGTATTCAACAAATTTTGGTAGCGTAATCATGCCAATTCTCTTAAGTCTACAAAATCTCCTTTATCTTATAAAAAAAATTGAAAAAATTGTAAAGAGCCACTAAAGTTTGCATGCTTTTTGTTACTCGTTCTGTGTAAATTTGCTGAATAGCTCTGCTAAGCCTGTTGCTGCCTTGCATTCACAGAAAGCCAATAAGAACCATGATAACACAGAGAGAATAGACATATGAGCAGATGCAAATGACACAAGTACAGAAATATATATTTTTTTTTTTTGCATAAGAGCATTTGAGATTTAAGGAAGACATAGTCTATTTTTTACATATTTCTATATTTATATACTTTGTTATAAAGTAATAGTATATCGTACATCCAACATTGAAAATAATAAGCATATTCTCTAAGAGTAATGTATTGAAGGTATTAAATATACTCCTTAAAATACAATTTTGTGGACCTATTTTGTAACCAATATGTAATAAAATATATTAAAATATTGCAATAGGTTAATTATTTGTAAAAAACCTTTTGAAAGGCTCTTAAAAATAAGAGTGAATATTGTGTTTTGAATAATTATAATGCAGAGGACAAGGTGAGTGTTTCATTTAAAAAAATTGAATATTTTCAATGTCTTGTTACTGCTCTAAATCAATTCTATTCATACTAAAGGAACGGTAAAGAGAAAATAAGTGATTTCACTAAGATGCATTACAAAACACCTGTATGGTTAACTAGCTACTATTTCTTAAAAATGATTTTAAAATTGGCTTCATTTAATATTTCTGGGCCATAACTCTGATGAACTTCCTATTAAAGGCAACTGCATAACATTAGATCTCAATGATATTAATAATGTGAATATACTATGTGCTATCTTCTGGACTATAGCTTCTGTTTCAAATAAGAACTGAAAAACTTATAGTATAGAACATGAAGGGCCAATCATGTAACATATTTTTAATAAATTGGAACATCCCGTCAGCTACAGAAAGAGTTTCAGAAAATGAAAGTGACCCTGATTATTTTCTGCTACTAAGATAGCTAAGCAGGGAGTTAAGATAAGGAAGAGGAAAAGGAAAGCTGATCACAAAGCATGGAAGAAAAACAGAATAAAGAATGATGGGTGAAGAATATTTAGGCCTCCATATAAAGCAAGGATGGAAAAGTACCAGAATATCAAAATGCAAAACAAATCAAATGGTACTCCTTGCAATTCTAAGCGGTTCTCCATGGTCTAGGTGTAACAGGCTATCCTCTGGTTTCCAAGGTCTTGGTGCAAATGCAGTGGAGGGCATGGATTTTTTTTTGTGTGTAGAAATCCTTAGCATGGCTTCCTTTGGAAGGAAAGTAAAGCAAGGATTTGGTCCCATGTCTTAGGTTTATGGCATGTAAAATAACTTCAAGCCTAATAAAGAGGCCTTTGAGCAAAATTAAGCAGTCTTTCACACCCAATATAGAATGGGATACTGAGAACCCTAATGTCCATAAATAAAACTAAATTATTTATTTGCAATTCTAAAGCTTATTGCAAAAATTCCCACCATTTTCGAATGGAGTGAAGCTGAAGGGCAACTTCATTCCATAATTTTTGGAAGATGCCTAATTGGCACCAAGGAAAGCATAAGAAGCTTCAGAAAAGGCAAGCAATTAAGGGTCTGAATTCACATAGATTATTTATATTACATACTGGGGATCTATGAATTCATTACCCATAAATGGATAAAAAGGAGACTTTCTAATAGAGAAAAGTGTACAAGATGAACATATTTTAGAAATAATAGTAGTACAGAATTCTGATGGTTATGAAATAAACCAAAAAATCTGATGTGTTCAATTCTCATGACTTTCTCTTCATCCCTGTAACAAATTATTGTTAAAAAGCATATTCTTCTATCTACTTTATGACCTTCGAAACCAGAGGATAGCCTGTTACTCCTAGAATGTAGAGGTTCACTTAGAATTGCAAGAAGTACCATTTGATTTATTTTGCATCTTGATGTTCTAGTTCTTTTTATCCTTGCTTTTTATGATATTCTTCACCCATCATTCATTATTTCTTTTTTCTGTTTTTACTTTCTCTATATATACTATGTACATAGTGTTAGAGAAGGTGTTGCACTCCACCCAAAAATTCAATACCAAGATTTCACCGGTAATATACGTTTTGGTCTCCTCTGTATCCAAAAAAAGCATTTTCAGATAAAGGGTTTGTGTGTGTGTGGGTGTATGTGTCTGTGAACACAACTCAAAAACGAAAAGTCCATTGAATACCAAACATGGTATTTAAGTTTAGTATCTTCCAGAGATGCAACACAAAGATTTTGGGAAAAATTCCCCCTCCCACTCCAAACTACTCTTTACATGGATTTTTTTTTTTAAAATTTTGAGTCTCTCAAAAATGACTCTAATGATTTTGATTAAAATATTATATGTTAAAGATATTTATCTGACAAATAAAATGCATATCTTCAATTCTCTGGGAATAGCCTCTGAAGCTTACTTTATTCTGGATGAAATTTACGGAATTTTGCATAACTGCTAAACCATAAGAGATAGATAAAAACTTACTATACAAAAATGTAGAGCACCTTAAAGCACACAATTTATGTTATATACATTTTTTTCGTGGAGTTGATCATTTTTAGATAGTCCTTGTTTTTTGTTTGTTTTAAAAAACTTATACTTTTCTCATACAAGAATTTGTCAACTCATGTCCACACAAACAAAGGAATTTCAGTCATATAGCAACCAGCTTTTGACTATCACTTTAATCTATGCTACTCCCTTATTTCGCTTCTACTTTCAAGGAAGCAAGTAATAAGAATATTTCTACTAATTTTTTCTTGTTTAGTGTAAAGTAAATAGAAGCATAAGCTTTCTAACAATACTTTGTTGCCAATATGTAGAGAAAGTCATGTGAATGGATCACATCAGATTTTCTCCCATGCTTTGTGATCTGCTTTCCTTTTCCTCTTCTTTATCTTAACTCTCTGCTTTGCTGTCTTAGTAGCAGAATTATTTCTGTTATTCTTTTATTGTTATTAGATGGAAAATAGTCAGGGTCATCTTCATTTTCTTTCTGTAGCCGACTTGGGATTGAAACATGTTACATGATCGGTCCATCATGTACTGCACAGTACTTTTCATGTGTTTTTTTATTGAAAGGGAAAGAAAGTTAAAACAAACATAATTAAATTATAAAGAAGATTACACTTTTATGTTAAAACTAATAAACAGATACAAATGTTATAATTCAATTTACCAAGTTTCTGCATTATTTTGGAAAAAAAACAAACACACACACACACACACAAAATGTTTCATGTTAAAGCTTATGGATCAATCAATAATGTGTTGTAAATAGTTATGGTCCACCGCTCGGATTCTGCATTGAAGAGCCTTAGATAGTTGGCATGTCTCCAGGACCATCACTTCACAGCAACAAAAGTGGTAGCCTGAATCTTTGGCGCTTTTTAGTGCCATAAGCATCAGCCTGCTACTGGTCTCCATACAGCTATATAAAACAAAAGAGTTACAATCCCATTCCCCATCAGCATGCTTTACTCAACAGCCTTACACACAGATTGGTAAATGTACCAATGGGCAAAACAATGTGAACTTACTAAAATATTGGACATAGCTACAGAGAATGGATTCCGGGCAGAACTGGTGTACAAAAAAGTTAATAAGGCCAAAAATAGAAAGAGAATTAAAGAAGTCAGCACACTCACTCAAAACCAGAAAGAAAACAAGATCTACAAGAAGTTTACATACCACCCTACAACTTTCTACAAATTCCAGAGGATCTTCAAACGACATAACATCATTCTAGCCCCTAAAAACAATTACTGTATAAAAAACATTTTAAATTCTAAATTAAAAGATGATATCCCACAAGAAAACAACCAGGAATATATCAGTTCAGCTGTAATGACTGTGAAAAAATCTACATCGGCCAAACAAAAAGAAATATAAAAACAAGGGCAAAAGAACACCACAGAAATATTAAACTCAAACAAGAAGATAAATCTGCAGTAGCTTGGTATTTTTGGAAAGAGAAACACACCATAAATAGAAGCCCAAAAATCCTCAAAAACATCACAAGGAAGACAGAATTAAAAGTTTGGGAAAACATATATATTTGGAAAAACAAGAACCGTGTTTTCAATTTTGAAATCCCGCCAGGCAATCTACTCATTCAGAGGTTCATCAAACCACCACAGCAAATGATGCCGGCAGTCGACCAAAGGAATTGACAATGGAAGCACATGGCTTCTGAAACATGTTTTCCGAAATAAAAAGTAAGTGATCTAGTGTTACAAAATCGACTCACCTAAATTTCAATTCTATCAATAAACTTCTGGTTTAGCAATAGGTAGTCCACTTTCACCTTTTCTTGCTGATCTTTTCATGAGCTATTTTGAAATACAGGTCACTAAAGCATTCCCTCTAATTTTTAAAACTTGGTATAGATATGTAGAAGATATATTTGCTATTGTTCCTTATAAACATGTAAATGATACTTTAAAACTTTTAAATTTACAAGATAAGGCTATAAAATTCACATTGGAAACTGAAAGTGATGACTATCTCCCTTTCCTGGATTTAAAAATAATATAAAGACAATAAATTGAATTTTGGAATATACAGAAAACAAACTCAAACTGATAATAATTATATAAAAATTAATGGCTTTAACCCTTTTTCACATAAATTTGCTGTTTTTAATAGTTTAATTTATAGGTTAATTAATTTACTCCTTGATAAAAATGAATTCTATAAAGAATATAAACACATTAGAAGTACTGCTCTAATTAATGGTTTTAATACTGATTTTTATAAATAAACAATTTGAGAAGTTTAAGTATCAAAAAGCTATTAAACAGATTTCTGCAGTTAAGAAAATAAAAGATAATTACATTTTTAAAAAAATTACTTATCACCCTTGAGCAAATAAAAAATTCACAAATATTTTCAAAGAGCATGGTATAATATTGGTTCCTCAAAATAAATACAATATAAAAAATTTGTTAGGCTTTTTTAAAAAGGAGGAAATTTCAAAAAATAAAAAAATTGGTATTTATCAATTAAATTGTTTAAATTGTGATCTTGATATATTGGTAAGACTAAACATCATTTAGAAACCAGAGCAAAAGAACACTTTTGGAATATTAAATACAAACAAATTGATAAATCAGCTGTGGCAGAACATTTTTGGAAATTTAATCATGAAATAAATCCAGATGTTCAATTATTAAAACACTTAAATGGACCCATAGATTTAATGGTTTGGGAGAAAATATCTATATTAAAGTATAAAAATCATGCAATGAATTTTGATATACCACCAATTGACTCTCTCACCAAATTTGTTTTGATGCCAGTACTTAGCAATGGCTTAGTACACAATCCACATAGTAGCAGTAAGCATAACAATGTAAATAAACAAGAACCAAAAGAAACAGACCAAAAAGAAACTAAGCTGAGATGCAATATACCAATTTATTGCGAAACTAGTCCTTGGATTCCAAAAGATATGTAAGAATTGTTACAATTATCAATTATTATATTAATATTTATGTTACTTCACTGTTACTGGTTTCTTTTTACATTTATTTGCTCTCATTTTGAGGTAAGACTTAATTATAGTTATGGTAGTTTTCACAATTTGGTGTACTATATTCAAGCTCAACCTGTGATGTGAAAAATACATGAAGTTGACTAATTATCAGATTTGAGATGAAATTTCAAAGATAGCAATGTCAAGAGTTATGCTACACATACTGTATCATTCTTGGTAGCATAAAGTAGAACATTTCCATTAAGCTATGTAAAAGTAGCATAATTCTGTTATTTAATTCATTTTGAATCTTGCACCCTTTACACATATCAGTACTAATGCTTGTATTTGCCACTGTTCAACACTAAGATCCGAGACATTGCAGTTCCCTTACTGATCCTTAAATACAGTTATACCAACTTAGACCACTGTAATATGATTAGGAACAATTTAAGTAATGATCAGTGAAGAATACAATATATCAAGTTTATGTAATAATTATCTGGAATGAAGTCATACACCTAAATAAATTTATTGAAGATTATATATACAATGATTTAATATTCTTCAAAATATGATCCTCCTGCATCAGCAGCTGCTAAGTCTTTATAAGCCACGTGGAAGTTGGCAACTGTACAGGTATTCAGGCTTCAAGCACTCTTTGAAGTTGCTCCTACTAGTATCATGGAATTACGTTCCTTTAAGTCCTTTTGATTTGAAAAAAAAAAAAAGAAATTGAAGAGAGCCATATCTGTACTGTATGGTGGTTGGTCAATACCACCCTTACAAGTAGCGGCATGTGACTGGGCACATTATTGTGATGGAAAACCCAGGTAAGGTGATCTCCTAGATGCGGCAGACCCTAAGCATTGTTTGCCTTTGACTTTTTTTCAGTCAATTTTTAATTTTGTTATGCCAGTCAAAAATGTGTTCTGAACAATGTAGTCCTTATAGGCTCTCAAATTAAATCAAAAGTCTCTGCAGTAAATTTTTTCAGTTTAAAGCAAAATTTGATGGCACAACCTGCTCAATGGTTTGATATATCTTGACTCTCAACATGATCATACAATCACTTCAGGTGCAACACTCCAAAAGCTCCAAGACAACTGAACAGGGTATCCTAAATTATGTGACATCCATGTTAGACCCACCTCAAAGAGACCTCTCTCTACTTTGTATTGGTTGGAAAAAATCATTCTCAATATTTATTGGATAAATCCTTTACTGGCGACATAGGAGCTTATTGGCAAATCTGTAGAAACAACTGCAGTTCCCTGTATGATGCCACTGAAGTGATAAACTGAGAAACAGAATGGGAATATGCAACAAAGTCTTAGAGATTATATTTGAGTTAGAGGTGATTCAAGAATGGCATTTGCCCCTATTTTGGTCCTGTTTCTTCTAGGCAAAAACTAATAAAAACTTGCACAGTCAAGGGAATTTTATGAGTCAAAATGTGTATTTCTGATTCAAGTAATTGTTTTGAGTCTTTATATTAGCAATGTTTAATACCATTGTATTACCCATCTCTCAAATGCTGGGATGCTATTGAGAAGAAAAATAATCTACAAATGTTAAAAACCATTTCTTCAAAGTATTTTTCTTTCAAAAACTACACAAAGACTATAAAATATTAAAAGAATATGTTCACTTACAGAAGGAGTGGGGATTGGAAGGTTTAGGTACAATAGGAGAACTCTTTTACCCACACATGATGAGTATGCATCCTGGACTTTTTTTCAGGTCTCAAATACATTCTGAAAGTATAAACAAGTACACATTGAAAACAAGGTTAGTTAAAAATAAAGAAACACCTTCGTTTGATGTTTATTTTAAACATTGAAGAGTTAAAATGCACATAGAAATTTACAAGTATACAAAGGTAGTTGTAATTACTGCTTAAGTCATTGAAATATTTGAGCATTGTTCAACAATAATTCACCATCAGAAAGTATTCAGCAGTAAAAAATTAACTTCACATTTGTGAAGACAATTACAGTATTTCATTCTTGTTCATCCATTCAAGTGTTTGATAACAATAAGAAATAAGGCCATATTACGCCTATAGACATTTTTCAATTCAAGCATTAGTTATCCAGCCTTCCACTGGAAACATGGATGGGGAAAATGCTTTTGCAATTAATCACTTATCAGCTTCATTGTGAATCACCTGAATCAAAGCAACACTGTCATTGTACTTAATAGATACACAATTTCAGCTTTCTATAAGTTCTCCACTTTTCTCAATATACACCATAGTGCCTGACTGACTGATTGCTGCTGTCGTCTTTCAGAATGTTGAATATGACCATTTTCAATATAGAAGTTGAAACAATAACAGTAGTCCATGGCAAGAGAAACAAATCTTGCAGTCTTATTATACACCTTCTGAGCAACAAACTTCACTTTTAATTATTTACACTGTCAGCAACCTTTTTACAGAATTACTACACTTAACTATGAATTTATTACCTGACTTATAATGATAACTGTAAAGCACAGGTATTATTTATAATGTCATTTTAGTCCCCACATTATTAACCATAAAAATGGTCTTGTGACTAATGCTTGCACCTTTAGAATTATACTGCAATTGCTAATTAAGGACACTTGGTGAGAGTAGCAATTTCTGTGCTGAGCCTCAATGAAATATACTAATCAAGCAATCACAATGGAAATTTTACCACTTATAAAACAACTTCTAATTCAGAAACCATAGTTGTCAAATCGTAACTTGGTTAATAATTTCTAACATGTTGATATTTCAATATACGTGAAAATTTGCAAAATTAATTCTTTTTAGGAATTTAATACACAGGTAACATAAAAGCTTACCCTGGCTGTTTAGAGCAATACATGTTAGATATGCAAAACAAACAAAATCAAGCTCTATCTATTACATTTTTTTTGGTTTTAGAAAAGATACCTAAAAAAGAAAATAATGTGAAAATATTCTTGTTTATTGAAATATCAACAAGTTAGCGATTACTAACCTAAGTTATGATTTGACTATGGTTTGTGAATTAGAAGAAGCTGTTTTATAAGTGGCAACATTTTTACTATGATAGTTTGTATATTTTTCAAGAAACCTTTACATATATATATATATATATATATATATATATATATATATATATATATATATATATTTATTGTTTTTCATAGACGTTCAGCATGGAAATTGTTCTCAGTCTCTACCAACTGTCCTTATAAGAGCATTACAAACAAAAACTAGTGAAATGGTGGCTACTGGGGAAACTTTCTGCAGCTTATTGTTTTCATTTTATACTTAAAAAAAGTAGAAAAAGTCAGTCTTAAATGCATTTTGACAAACTTGTGAACAAAACTGCATTAGATAATACAAATGCAGCAAATATGAAATAGTATCTACATTGTTATTGAATTTTAAAATATAAAGGTTTTCTACACTTTGCTCATTATTTCAAGGGAGCTTCAGTTATTTTTTCCAGAGAAGTTAACTGATAGACTGGAAAGAGAAAACAATGAAGCATAGTGGGGTAACTCAAATGCTTCGGAATGCTATCACAGTCCTTTGTAGATGTTGTGATCTCAATCCATCTCTTGAACGTATGTAGCTGGAAATATTCCCACTGTTCCATTTAGTTCCCCAAGCCACCATCCATCTGCTTGTTTATCATGAATTTTGATGATATCACCTATAAATAAATATGAGTTAATGGTTTCATACTTTGAATAAATGCAATGTTTTTCTATTACCATTGCAACTCTTGTTTATATAAAGCAGGTAATCAGTTTTATAAAAAATCTGATGTTATATTTACAAGAATTTCTCAATTTTTGCAGAAACAATATTCATATGTCTATATATGATGGCTTTGAACTTCCATACTCTTTCCAATATAGTGTTTGCAACAATGAATAGGGGGAGTATTTTTATAAATAAGAGCGCTGAAAAATTCAAACCAATAACAATGGATATTTCAGATGATTAATGACATAGTAAGGTTTATTTGAAGTTAATTTTGTGTTTTAAAGAAATATACATTATTTTGCATAGTAAATTTTAGCTTGAACTTATGGTTAACTTATTAAACAACATTATACAAAATTCCTCTTGAATGAAGAGGACTTCAAAGACTATTTCCAGAAAGTTCAAGATATACACTGCTCCCATAAAAATACTATCATACTCGAAACTGGTACCATATTGCTTTTGATAATTATATTTAAATGAAATTAAAAAGAAAAAAATAGATATTTTTGTGCATGTCAACAATGAACAGGATTGTGGGAATCAAACACAGAAACTAGTTCACTCATAAGAACTGAAGCTTTCCTGGCGACGTATTAATTCAAAATCTTCTCGGGCTTCTAGCCAGGTAAAAACTTGGCTTGACACCAACGTTTCGAAGAAGTGCATCTTCCTCGTCTTCAGGGTGAACTGATGGTTTGAGCTTGCGGAGACTGGTATTTATAGAGCTGGGATGAAGCTAACATCTGATTGGTTCGCATGATATTATGGCCTGGTATTTAAGTTGACTGAGACATGGGCACAGACTTCGTAGAAAACTATTTATAGCAGTTATTCGGCTAATGTTTTGTGCGTGCTCAAACACAAATAGCAATTAGTGCACAAGTTGAAACCTGATGACCCTGCAAAACCATTAGATTTCTCTGAACATATTTTATTGGTATTAATGGAGGATAGTGAAAATCTGCCAGAAAAAAAATAATTTTCAGTGATGAGGCAACATTCCATGTTACTGGAAAAGTGAATAGGCATAATGTTAGGATATATGGGGGAGCCAGAATCCTCATGCCATTTTGGAAGTTGAAAGAGACTCCCCTAAAGTCTTTTGACTGTATCAAAACATTCAAGTCTATGGTCCATTTTTTTTTTCAAGAGGTCACTATCAATAGTACAACTTATCTTGACATGCTCACCGTGGTTATTTCCACAATTGAAAGAAGAAGAAGGGGCAAAAAATTTATTTTTCAACAAGATGGAGCACTTTTCACTGGCATTTACATATTCAGAAACATCTGAATGAATGACTTCCAGGAAGCTAGATTGGATGTGCCAGAAATGATGATAATTGTCTTCTACAAGTGGCTGCTGAGGTCGCCTAACTTGCTTGATCTGCGACTTCTTTTTATGGGTTGCATAAAGGATGTGTATTCCCATTGGCTCAAAACCTGCAAGAAGTGCAACTGGTGCCATCTAGTCCATTTCATCTCATACGTTAGAGCATGTGTGGCATGAATGGTAATATCATCTTGATGTCTTGCAGCATCACTTGTGGGGTCCATATTCAATGTTTGAGGTATTGTAAGGAATATTCAAGTTTTTTTTTTTTTTTTTTAATATCGCCAATTTACCCAAATACGGCTATCCAAAGCGATGCAATATCAGTTCAAAGTATGACAGTATTTTTATGAACACTGTACATTTCTTTGTTATGTAAAATGTAAATATCAACATATACACATTTTTTTTTTTCACTTTTCTTTTTGTGGAAGTTTGTAAACAGTGTTGTTATATTCATTTATTTGACAAGTCGATTAATTACACTAAACAATTACACTAATTACTTACTTGGGATTTTTGCCAGAACATGTTTCAAAGGACTAGTTGAAAATGAAGGAAACTAGTCCTTTGAAACATGTTCTGGCAAAAATCCCCAAGTAAGTGTTGTTTAGTGTAATTAATTGACTCGTCAAATAAATATACACATTGTTAAGCGCCATTTTTAATGAGCAAAGTAAGTGTCAAGGCAGTTTTTGAAAGAGCAATGCTGAAACTGATCAGGAAGAGGAGAATTGGATGGGATATTAAATAAGAACCATCTAGCTAAGAAATGTATGGGAAGGATGGTGAATGGCAAAAATATTCAGGCAAAAAAAAAAAAAAAAAAAGATACCAAACAAGGTAGCGGGAACAATGAAGCAGTGAAGGACCTGCCTTTGAGACAAAAATCATATTGACTAAATTGCCTTTATTTATTAATTCCAAAATTAAGAAGCTAGATTAATTAATCTATATAATCACATTACCGAATTGCCTTTTCAGCATTAGCAATAAAGCTATCTGAAATACCTGGTTGTAGGTTAAGTTCATCATATAGGTTGGCAGTGTACTCGTACAGTGCTCGACATCTTCCAATGCTAGGGACAACTTCTAGAGGTGGGGCTGGACACTGTGTCAGAACACTGCTCTGATAATCCTTCTCACTTCCTTGACTTGAGAATTCATCTGTTTTGACATAGAATGTGACATTAAGAGTGTGCTTATTATGAAAAGTTAAGAGTCTATCATAATACTAACAAGGAAATACTAAATCCCTTATATCAAATCCTTTCTTGAAATTTCTGTAGCAAAGCCATTCGGGATAATAAGATCATTCTAAAAGACAATTGTCAGTTTCCACTACAAAAAGGAAGCAAAAGCAACATAGTATGCCATGCAGATGGACATCCTTGCTTGAAATGGGGTGAAGCTGCATGAATACTATCACTGAATCATTTCTCTTTTCTACCATATAAAATTTGAAGCAGGTAATCAATTAGTAGAAGTATAATTTAAAGATCAATTTAGGAACCTTGTAGTTTAAACTTGCAATCTCCTTTATGTATGCTGATTTTTTAAAACAAATTACTTCTGCAGCTGAAATTACATGAAGATTTTGTTAATTCCCTTGTATGTTGCATTTGTCTTAGCTATTCTATGGAATAAACTTCTTCAAGCTTACTGTATAGTCTTAACACCACAAATGTGTCCAGGTTAAGTTTCTTAAATGCTTCAGTTTCTATCAACATATACCTAGTTACCTATGCACAATCTTACCATGCTTGCGTAACACAGCAATCAATTATATTATAAATATAAATCAACCACTCATTTATCTTTTGTACATTGTAAAACTATTTGTACAGGAACAGGAAACCAAAAGTTACATGAGTAAAATCATAACTCGAACATACATTATTGTTACAGTGCTGGTATATAAAATTGCTTCTTTAAAGTAGCTGCTCAAAATATTGATGTAACAAGAGCCTGTGGCTCCCAAGGTCATGGGTTCAAACTCAGCAGAGGATTGTTACAGGTGTAAAGTCCTTAGCATGGCATCCTTCAGAAGGCAAGTAAAGCTGTTGGTCCCATGTCATAGATTTACCACATGTAAAAGAACCTCAAACCTGATAAAGAAGCCTCTGATCAAGAGTGGTTTTTCATGCTCAATATAGAATAGGATGCTAAGAATTGCAGCAGTTAAAAGAACATCCATAAATAAAACTCAATTTAAATGTTCATAATATTGACAGTCATATCCATTGAATTTTCCACACACCTATCCCAGTGAACTAACATACATTTTCAGCAGCTGTGAGGTCCATGAGCTGGTAATTTCAATTTTCCATTGTAGATGGCCACCAAAGTATCTGCATCATTTAAGTTTCTTGTGTCACTGAACAGCACATGTTCTAGATAAAACTATATTTTTGTAAGCAAAGAAATCAAGATCGATTTGCATGATTGTAAAATTGAATACTGTGCTAGTAGAATATGTTATTTAATGGCTCCCAACTGAAATATTCCATACAGTATATCTTATAGTGTTTAAGGTTAGAGCTATATATGACAGTAAGTAATAATTTTGAATGTTCACATGTGTGTATATTAACAGAATAATTAGTCTTCTTATAAGCTTGCACTTACCAAAGTCACTGTCTGGCTGCACAGAGTTACCATCTGCTGTTCCTCTGTCTGTCCAGTCAGGAGAATCTCCAGCCAACCTGTCTAGCGATTCTTCTCTTACCCATGGAGGAACCTGCAAGTGAGAGTGTATTCAAATGTATAATTTTGTAATAAATTAACCTTATAGCTCTATTGATATTTTTTGAAAATTTGTAACACCTCTTGTTCTTAATTTACACAAATATCTGCAGATACTTTTACTGCTTATTATTAAAGGATGTTTTTTTTCTTCCTAAGTTAAATGATTAAAATGTAAATGATTAACAAAAATAGATTGAATATTTTGTTTGCAAATGAAACTAACTGTGCTTATCTATAAATTGTTTGCAATCATGAGGAAGTAGTAACAAAAATCTGATGTATTTCATTCACATGACTTTCTCTACTTCTCCATAATAAATTGTTAAAAAGCCTAATATTCTATCTACTTCATGCTAATCAATATAAATAAGCTGAAATCAATAGCAAGGAATATCTCAAAAATGGTCAACTCCACAAAGAAGTGTATATGACATAAATTGTGTGTTTTAATGGGATCTACATTTTTTGTGTAATAAGTTTTTGTCTATCTCTTATGGATTACTAGTTATGCAAAATCCAGCAAAATTCATCCAGAATAAAGAGGTATTCTCAGGCTATTCCCAGAAAATTCAAAATATACATTTTTTTTGTCATGTAAATATCTTTAATATATGGTGTTTTAATCAAAACAGTTAGAGCCATTTTTGAAAAAATCAAAATTTCCGAAAATTTTTCCATGTAAAGGGTAGTTTGGGGTGGGGGGATTTTCTTCAAAATCTTCATGTCACATCCATGGAAGATAAAAACATAAATACCAAGTTTGGTTTTTTATGCCTCTTTGCTTTTGAGTTATCATTTCATGGACACACATGGACCTTTTTCTAAAACTGCTTTTTTTTTGGATACAGGGGACCCTAAAACAAGTATTTCTGGTAAAATCTCAATTTTATCAAATTTTTGGGTGGAATGCAATACATGTTATATATACTATGCACATAGTAAATTAGAGACAGCAATAAGTTTCTTCTCTAAAAGCTGAAGTTGCAGGCTTTCAAAACTTCAGGCATTTTGTAGCTTAACAATAAGTAATTTGTATGGAAAACCGAAGATTTCATAGTTTGAATACCGGTTGCAGTACTGCAAGTCTGATTAACTCTTCAAGTGAAATATCTATTCTTTTTTTGTAGATGGAGTGCATAACTATTTCAAGAACATATATTGGCAGGATATTTGTTTTTAATTTTTATTTATTTTAAATGTACATGCAGAGCATAATGTGAAAATCACATCACTTTGGGATAAGTTAATTTAGCTTTCGTACATACTTTTAGTATGCTCTGTTGCAGTCCTTGCCGGTCTCTTGTCACTTGAATGTGTGCTGCTAATGGATGTCCTCCCCTGGTGCGACCATCTAACTCTGCTAGAGCACTTTGAACCTTATACCTCATTGCTTCCAAGTATGTTAGCATTGAGCGCATCTGTAACAAAGTTAATTCTTAATATTAACATTATCAGAGAGGAAATTATTAGAAGTTAAACCTGACAAGAGTATTTGGTATCCTTACAATGCTGTTCATAGAGTATCTATAGACTTGCCAGACATCTTGTATTATACAGGGTTTTCCATATTCGAGAAGAAAGAATTGTGTCCCATATTATATGGAGCATTTTTCAGTTATCACATTTAATTAGTTATCCCAAATATGAATATGTTAATGTATTTATCAAATATTCCTGGCTCAAATGACTATGTAGATAGAGGATTTTCAATTTTGAATAAACAATGGACCACTGAAAGAAGTAAATATTTGAATTTAATAAAGTATAAGTTAAAAGCATGCTAAATTATTGTGTGGCTTATCAATGTTTTCATGGTCTTATTAAGAATGGTCCAAGTTTTTTAATCAATGCAAGGAAAAGTTGCAAGTATGATACTCCATCAGAATATACAGATGACTGACTAATAGTATATTATAGGTAATTTTCTGTTATCAAAATAAATAAATGTAGTTTACAAATATTGTTTTGAATATTATATTTCAGTTTGTCATCTTATACGTTACATTGAGATTTTAACACAGAATACAAAAAAATGTTTAATGATGCAAACAGAATTTTTTTGCAATTCAAGTTTACAGTATGCCTCTGACCCTCAAAATTTGGGGGGGGGGGAATTAGTATCCCTTATTTCATTCTAAAAATCTAGCAACTTTAAACTTCTGTAGGTATGAATAGACATTTACTATGTAAAGCAATTATTATTATTATTATTATAATAAATTAATTTCAGTTAACTAAATTATTGCTCTTAATACCTAATAAAGATGTTTCGAGTATTGTAATTGATAGTGCAAATTAAAATGGTTGAAATTATGTAACAGAAGCCAAAAAGTAGTAGTAAACCTGGGTCTGGAAACAGGCACTATGCAAGATACTTGTATGCTCTTCCTGATTAATTGTTTACGATTATAGATCCATCCACATGCCTGACCTTGAAGTTTTCCCTTTTTGCTTCTGAGCAGCACAAATGACACTTCTCAGCCAAGCAACAATCATGCATTACCTCTTTAAACATGAGCTTTGAATCCATTAGTGCCATGCAAAACACATTCTGTATTTGTATCAGGTTTGTCGAGTGAAGCTACTACCGAAGTTTGCTTTTTAGATGGGAGGCAAGTTACATTTGTTCAACTTTGTCCCTTGTTTACTGGATGGACCGTCTCCACATGATAACTCAATCACAGGTAGAAGTTCTAAACAGCTTTTGGAGAAATGGGCAATCAAGCTAATGAGCTACCACACATGTTTGCACTTTATTGTTCTCATATATGGAAAATAAACACAAATGTATGTGACAAAAGTAGGTGAAGAACTACTCTGTGCTGTGCCAGAGAACTATATCATAAAACTTATGATTGTGTGAAAAATTCAATTGTAAATTGTGCCAAAGTAACAGAGTTTACAAAAAAGATGCAGAGGGAAAATCTTTTCAGTTTTTTTCTAAATTGTCATTAGCTGCATCATGTTCTGATATTCAAAGGCATTACAACATAAAGATATATGCAATTCTGACACAAACTAATTTTTTGCTGAAAATCTAATACTTAGGAAAAAAGTATATATTAATAATGTTTCATTTCTTTTATGGCCTGGCCCGGGTCACTGATGGTTATGCAGATTCAATACCACTTACAACAATTAGTACTCATAGTGCATTTTAATTTCATTCATGAGTATGTAATGTGAGAGTTTTGGAATGGAAGCCTGTGAGTGTAGTAGACAGCATCCAGAGTACAAATATACATATCAGGACTGGGCTACACAAGAAATACTATGTAGAATCACATTCATGCCTCTTTCATACTGTATGTGTATTACTATGTTATTAACATGTCTTACATGATGCAGTTTCTCTGTCACATTTTGTTGAGAGTCCTCTGCACCAAAAGTTGGAGTCTGTTGAAGTGCACGGGCTAGATTTTCTACACCTTGCTTGCCTCGCCTCTCTCTGTCTAAGTCCTGCCTGATTAATTGAAGTAATTTTACCAAAGCCTGTAACAACATGAGCTATTTTATTATTAAATATCCTATATATAGGGATGGGCAAAAGTAGGTGTATAGTAGCTATACAATTATACATGTAATATTTTGGACAGGCAACACCAAATAAGGAGTTCTATTTTCAGCAAGATGGTGCTCTTGCACTCTAAGCATGACTTGTGTAAGACATTTTAACAGAAGAATTTCCAAATAAATGAGTATATGAAGGGAACCCACTAAGTGGCCACCAAAATCTTCAGGTCTTACCTCTTTTCTTTCTTAGGGATGTTCTTAAATATAAGGTTTTGCAAACACCACATAATGTTAATGACATTGATTCAGTTCCTTAGGAAGGTATGCCAAAAAAGTGGTACAAATACGGAACTTGGTGGTAAAAAGGACTTGAGTGTAAAATTTAGACTACAGCAGTGTATAAAAGCAAAAGAACAGCTTGAATGGGCACAGGAGAATAATCTAATGTTAGGTGTTATTGCAAAAATGTGTATCATTTTATGAGGTTTCTTTGTATTTCATATTTCATTACTATATACCTTTTTGCCCACCTCTGTATTGCTATTTCATGTAACATTCACCAAGATTTTATTTACATATGGGTGCACAGACTGGATGGTAAATTTTTTGTGGCAACAAGAAAGAACAAGTAAAGGGATATTTTCTTAGCAATGCTAGCCTTGATTGAACTATACTCAGAAAATAATTGAACTTAGAAGTGACACTGTTAGTATGATATGTATTTATATACATCCAAATGCACTGATTCAATCCTGTAAACCAGCAATTTCTATTAGTTTTTCTTGTATAATTGCCATGCTTGTTAAGTTAACTTAGGTACCAGTGTAGTTTATATCCTACAATAGTTACCTTGTAAAGCTCCAGATTAATTTCTTTCAATGAAATACTTTCTTTGGTCCATTTTTGTTTTTTTGCTGAGAGTTGTATATCATTTCTATGTGAAGTTGCAGCATAGTTGTCCCTACACTGAGAGCAAGATGGAAAATGACAGTAGGGTACTGTTAGTAAGGCAATAGGCATTTTTAAGTACCAGAGATCAGCCATATTTGAGGAGTCTATGTTAATGTAATGAAGTATAGTTGCAGATATGGCCAATAATGAGTAAATCACCCTGGTCATCTTGAACAATCTTCAAATGGTTTGTGTACTGCATTTTGAAATTATAATCTAGCATTCAAAATTGGAAAGGTTATGCAAAATGATCACCCTTGGAATACTCCAGATTGAAAAGAACAGGTGAAGAATGGTTGCTTTCTCTTCAAGCAAATTTCACAATTAATAAAGTAACTTCAGAAAACTACAACTGGGCTCATTCTGAGTCCAGTCAAGAGGTCTAGATGAGATATTCAGGCCTGACAGTGAGCATTATCATTGGTTATAAATGGCAGCAGTGGGTATGATGTGAATTCATTTGTTTTAAGTGACACAGATTGGAAGCTGTGATGGAAACATACTTAAAAATTTAGATGAAGTGGTGTATGAGGTTTATTATATTCAGTACAGTAATAAAGATAATGCTTTAAATGAAATGCTAAAGGATCTAAGCAGTGAAAGTCTTAAAATTTGCTCAGATAAACTCAAAATTGTGTACCCAGCTAGAAAGGTTTAGTACCTTAAGAATATTGGACATTTTTGACAATAACCTGTATACAGTGGACTTTCTATTATCCATATAATGGAGAGGATCACTATGGTGAATAAAGCAAACAGAAGTTAATCCAAAAATGTCATAACCTCCATGGTATGCACTGATATGAGGAATATTTATATGTATATATTAAGATACTTGTAATATATTGTCATTTAACTCACCATTTTGTAGAAGATGTCTTTGTTGGTGCAATCTATTTAGCTAGTGTCTATAGTTTATCTATTTTGCATTGCCAACTTTTTTTTGTTTTTTTTAACAGTATTGTAGTAATTTCTTACCAAAATTATTAGAATCATGGTATTCTTTAATATCACAGATGCTTCTCAGGTACATTGTGCCCGATTTATTAAAAATTGGCATTGCACCTGATGGTATGTTAAGTAATATTTTAAATTCAACATAATAACCCTGAGTTTATAACCCTCACAAAATAACATTACCTGTCTGCGTCTATCCCTGTTCATGGCAAGTGTGATGTGTTCTGCATAGAAATCTGGTAGCAGCTGTTCTGGAATTGGCTGGCCTGTACCCTTAATGGACACAACTGTTTGGATATCCCTTGCTACATCACACTCTTCAATGGGTTCTCTTAATCTTTCCACTCCCTGAAATCAATTTGACTATATAACTAATTCAACACTGAATTTATTTTTAACACTATGAACAATAAATATTTATCTTGTATATAAAAATGCATTTTTAAATGAAATGATGAGACAGTTATACCTTTGCTCATCAAAAATGAATTAAATACTGTAGAAAAAAAAATTGAAAGAGAAAAGCCCCTTGCAATTAACTATCTTCGTCTAATTATAAGATATCATAATTACCCAATTCTGATTTCGGGCATTTAACCATTATCAGTAGGCACCTAATATTTTTAATATCAGTTTGCTTTCTCTGAGAGGAGAAATTATGGTAGGTACTAATGTAGATATTCATAGTTCAATTTCAAATAACTAAATGTACTGATTAAAAACATTCTAATGTGGGTGCTTTTGCATTCAAATATAAATACATCCAAGAAATTTAATGTAAGATGCATACTTTTTTTTCATTTCATATATGATATGTATGGCCAGGCAATCTTTTCACTACAGGAACATTTGTACTGAATACACTGAGAAGGTTCAAACTGTGTCAGGACACATGAAATGAAGCACCACAAATATGTGTAACACAGTAATTTTATTGCAACAAAACATTATGAAATATAAAAGTAATAAGCAAAGGCTTCTGTTAGGTAATAATATACTTTATGGTTTTGTTTAGTGTTCTATGGTTAAAAGGATTCAAAAATGTATGTTGCACTATATGAATGTTTCATGGACAATTCTTATAAAAAATATATGCATCATGACATATCCTATTAATGTTTATTGTAAAAACATAAATATATATGTTATGGTGTAGTGGTTACATGGTTACAATGCTAGACTCTAATACTCAAGGTTGTGGATTCAAACTTGGCAGAGAATGATAGATTTTTTTTTTTTTTTTTTTTTTCAGAGTAAAAATCCTTAGAATGGCTTTCTTTGGAAGGGAAGTAAAGCTATTGGTCTCGTGTAATGCTTATTTGTGCATAAAAGAAGCCATTATTTGAAAGAAAAGGTACCTGTGCTAAATTTGTCATGTTTCATGTCCACAATTTGTGATTTTGACTTATAGTATCATCTATGGGAGATGAGTTAATCCCTCATCATTGTATACACATAGTGAACTATTAGAATTCCCTTATCAATAATAGTAGTCCAGTATATGACAGCATGGAGTGATTGAATTGAATATATATAATTTTCAATTTTTGATGAAAGATTTGAATGCGTATTATAAGACTAGCCTGATGTTTCTATATGTGCATATAGAAGAGTTGGTTTTCAAGCACAGTGGTTGGTTTTTATGGGACAGAAAATCAATAAATAGAAAACTATCTACCTTGTTTTTAGCTTTTTGAAAATTCTGCATAAAAAACTTTATAAGCATAGTATTTCAAACAGGTTTTGTTATTTAAACAAATTCAATTGGGCAAGTATTTAAGAGTTGCAACAATTTTTCATTACTAATATTTTAAACTGGTTACCATAAGAAACAAAAACAGAACCAGATCAAATTGCTAGCATAAAGTAGAAACACAGGTTTATGCAATTTTAAACCACATACATTTTTTTTTTAATTTTAATAATATTGTAGTACAAAGTGGTTTTATTAACAGTTTTCATATGACATTAAAGTGCAAAATAGTGATGAAGGCAATGAAGGGTAAGTGAACAGGAAGAGATGAGAGAGGAGGAGGAGGAAGATTATTAAAGGAAAAAAAGGAGACTCAGGGGAGGGAGAAAGAGAGAGAGAGAGAGAGAGATCAGTAACAAACATTCAAATACCTAAAAACACTACTGATGTCATGCTATTTGGAAAAAGAAGGGTAAAAAAAACCAAAAGACATAAGGTGTTAAAAACTGAAGAGAAACATATCCTATACCTGTACTATTTTAGGAGCCATATCTTGCAAATGGTGGAGATAACGCCCAGCTAAATCTTTTAGTTGTTGAAGTCTTTCCTCTTCTAAAGCCTGGAAACAATGGCTGCCTCGAATAACAGCTGTTTCCCACTCCAACCTGTATGTGACAGTTTATCTTGCATTTAATCACTGTTTGTGTGTTAGGGGGGATAGTTACATATGGGGAGTTCAAAAAGAGAGATATTTTGATCTTCACAAAGTAAGCTAATAGCATAGGAAATTATTTTTATTGTATAACAGAGGACGCTTTGAAAACTCTTTTAAAGTTTGTTGTTTTTTTTTTTCTTTCTTCTTCTTCAATGGATGTAAATTACAATATGTATGGTAATTTAGATTGAGATGTAAAAATGCCTAATTAAGCGATATTATGAAATTATCAAAGGTAAACCCTTTTTTTTTTTTATGAACTGTAACAATCAGGAATAAAGCAATTAATTTTCATTTTTGCATTTGTATTCGATATTGTGTCCAATCATTATTTGATCACTTAAATCTTTATATAAAAGACTCATGTCCTCTTCATATTTTGTTTCCAAAGTGATTCATGGTGAATGGAACAAATCATCAGAATAAATGCATTATAGTACACTTTGTATTTTTATGGATTGTCAGTAATAATTAATTCCCACTGAGTTAATGAGTGATTGTGAGCAATTTTGCTTTTGGGATCTCAAGGCATATATATTAGGAAATTACAACACTGAACTGTCATCCTAATCTGACTTAAAATAAAATAATAAAAGTGCTCTATATAGTTTCCTCCCTTTAATGTTGTTTTATGCATTGTTCTATAGTTGAATACAATAGAGAAGGCCAAATGTGTTTGAGAAATCCATAGCTTAGAATTATACAAAAATCTTACTTATGCTACTAACATATTTCTATGGCATTGCTATTAATGCAGATGGAATATTTGTACCTAGAACTAGACACTTTCTATTATTCCTTTAAGGTAATCTGTGAAATTTGACCAAAAATTGTGGAAAAATTAAAAAATTATTTTGTTTGATAATAAGATAACATGAATTCTAAACTTTAAGAAAAGATATTGTTTTTACCACTTGATGCATATTAGCTACTGAAGCTATAACTGGATAGATACATGCCTATTAAAGGGCACTCTCATCTTTAAACCTTATTTGCTTGAAAACTTCCAACATTTTTCCATATTAAAAACATCCCACATGATGCAATTTTTCACTAATATGCTTCCAACTTTTTATACTGCCTCTCAAAAGAATTAAATAAAATGGCCATATTACTTTTTTGAAATAATGTTCCTAATTTTTATAAATATATTTATTTTTATAAATAAATTATGACATTTTGAAAAATCATTAGTTTTGGAAAGAACAAAAAGTAATACATTTTCTCCATTAATTAGGTCTAATATTAAAAAAATATAAAATGACAGATATATTAGAAACTCATTTTTTGTAAAACTGGAAGTTTTATGTGAATATTTTTAAAAATTTATTAGGCGGTTCATTTTTATTAGAACAATGAAGTTAGACAGTAATAAATTATTATTTAAATAACTATGTAAGCTAGAAATTTGATACATTAATGATTAATTAATGTAATTATTAATTCAATTCATATTTAAAAAATATTATTTAAATAACCATGTAAATGAGAAATTAGGTACATTAATGTTTAATTAATACACTATTAATGTGTATAATAAGTGGTATAAATTCTAATAAGATACATTACTTACTGTGGATTTTCCAAATTTGACAGATGCATCACCTTAATGTACATTAAAGAACTTCAAACTAAAACTCCTATTCATTGTGATGATTTAACAATGTTATTTCTTTTCATACTTCTGGCAAATAATTACAATGAACAACTAAGTGATGAACAATTACATATGATTTATCACTTCCATTTGAAGGAAATTGAATAGAGGGAAGAAAGAAAGAAAGAAAGGAAAAAAAAAATTCTAAGGCTTTAGACAGTGTTTAAAGCTCTCATTTCTGCTTATGATC
This sequence comes from Hymenopus coronatus, assembly GCA_030762935.1. Classification (NCBI taxonomy): domain Eukaryota; kingdom Metazoa; phylum Arthropoda; class Insecta; order Mantodea; family Hymenopodidae; genus Hymenopus; species Hymenopus coronatus. The sequence goes on along the minus strand of CM060892.1, from coordinate 57,733,816 downwards.
TAGATGTTCTCTTAGCTCTCTTCCCACTTCTGATTTTTTTTCAGTAATATGCTCTCTATATACTTTGTTTCAATATTCTGATTAGGATCCAAAAATTCTGTGCTTGTTTTCAAGATTAATTTTTAAATAAAATAAGGTGCTATAAAATACTAATACTGCGAAGAACTTAAGGAGGTAGGAGTGACAGATATTTAATATTAGCTTACCTTGCCCGTTCTGCACGAAGACTAAATGTGTAATATTCTACATCTGCTTTCTTCATGGCTTCTTCAGCTTTCCTCCTCTTAGATTCCAGCTGAAAAATGTAATATATCATTTTCTTTTATAGTGTTTAAGTTTTTTAGTTTGTAAAAAACATACTTTTGGGAAATATGATTGCAATAAATGCAATTTGTTTAAACAGACTGGGTAAAAAGGTGTTTTTTTAAGAGTTTATGAGTCAATGTCCAGTTGAAAATGAAGGAAACTAGTTCTTAGAAATGTTCTGGCAAAAATCCCAAGTATTGTTTAGTGGAATTAATCAACTCATTGTCAAATAAATGATTATAACAACACTGTTTACAAACTTCCATAAAAAGAAAACTGAAGTTGTTAGTTTGGAAATCCAGTTTTATAATCAATAAAAGATTGTTAAAAGTAAATTAACTACCTTCTTACTTGGCTTTGATATTAATATAATTGGTAGAACTGGTCTCCCTATTTAAGTGCCTAATATGTGAAATACATTTAATAAACAGCAAAAATTTGTGAGAAAAAAAATTGACAGCAGGATATACAAGAAGAAATACAATTTTTAAGGAGAATAAAAGGGAGTACAAAGTGAGATAGCATAAACGATATTTCAATTTAGAAGTTAAGGTGGAAAAATAAATACATTAAAATATATTAAAATAAGTGGAATGAACTTGTTAATGGAACAGAAGGAGGAGGAATCCCAAAAAAGGATTAAAATAGAAAGAGAGGCAGAGGTAGTTTTAAGATTGTGAAAGAGATGGATGGATTCACTGTGGAATTAAAGAGATAGATATGGTGGCTGTAGTGGTGGTGATGGTGATAAATGTCCAACTTTAAAAGTAAACATAAGTGAAATGGAAATTTTTAACAAGAATTATTCCCTACCCTGCACTGAGTCTGGAAGTATGAGTGTGAGAGTGAATGTGCACGTCTTTAATGGTATAAAAGTATTCACCTAATGCTCTAAACCTACAGTAATATGAGTTGTTTCAAAAGGTCAAAACCCCCAATATGGCCATTGCAGTTTAAGGGAGCTATACAAATGAAACAATAAAAACACTTGAAATTTTACAAATATACTACTGGTTGGCAGTGTAAAAATATAGTATAGGTTGTATGTAATATGATAACTTTAGTTTATTCTTCTAGGTCTTGGGTGCCTTGCCCACAAAATGTCATTTGAGGTACCTTTATCATGGCAGTACATAGACGCTGACATGGAAGGGGGTGGGTGGGCAAGGCACTTTGTACCCCTAATTTATTTACAAAGCCAGGGGCATCTCACCCCAATAATTTTACCAAATGAGCCTGGCCCCCCAAATTCAAAATTGGATCTCTCACTAAACATAAAAATTGTTTAAATAGATGAACAGCATTATGTGGGAATATCTTTATTTCAAATGCAGAGTTCAACTGTTAAACAAAAAATAATTAAAATGCAAAGTAGATAGTTAATATCCTATTAGAATCCAAGTTCAGAAATAGTACTTCTTGTTGTAGAAAAATATCTGCAAACTAATTTTCAAAGTAAGCTTGATCAATATGCAATTCATTTGTACCTCTTAAATCCATTTACAGAATTTGCATTGCATTGCATTGCATTTTCTTTTCAAGTTTTAAAGTTTCTCTTCACACCTAAGTAAAATCTTCATTCAGTGGATAAGAGTTTATAAGCAGGAATGAACTATTTGTTTTAGTAATGTTTAATGCCCATTCTTATGGCATAAGGCACTGACGATACAAGTAATGATAAGTGAGGAAAGAAACATTCCAAGCCTAGGTTACCTTTCCCTGGCATTTGCCCATTATGAGGACTGAGAAAGAAAGAAAAAGAAAAAAAAAAATTAGTCAGGTAGACTGGTTGTGACAGAATTTTAACTACAGATTTCCCATTCATGTGTTCATGGCTTAAAGACCGGTCATCAATGTATGGAATGAACTGATATGCAATACTTTTGCTAGAAAACGCCAGATTAGACTCAACAGCCTTAGATTATTTTTCTTCAAACTTTAAATAATGAGCATTTATTGAATTTTTAGGAAATTGTTATGATTATTTTAACTGTACTAAATATGTTAGTAATACCCACTTTAAAGCAAAATCCAGCCTTCCCAAAATGTAAAACAAATCAATGCCTATGCTCATTAGTAGTACATTATAACTAACTGGTTACAAGAGTAGAACATTATTGAAAGATGAGTTCTAATACCTATGAGTTGATGAAGGTCCTTTTGAAACTTTTATTACACTATTTCATACAAGTGACCTAATTTATATTATAAAGCAATGTGCCTTTTGCTTGTAAGCGTAGAATTCATTTTTAAAATTGGCAACAGTAATAAATGGCCTTCTTTAGTAATGTAAGTAATTAAATATTTTCTTCAGCCTCTCTATCAAGAGTTGTCATGCTTAATTTTCTATAATGCATTCTTTTTATTGCACTTTAGTGTATTAAAAATGCTCTTTTGGGAGATAAAATTCACAATGGCAACTTTCAATATGATACTAGTTATATGTGCCATTATGGTTGGTTCAAATAAGATTCTGTAATACCACACATGGCTACAAAATCATTAAATAAAATAAGAGAGGTGTTTCATGACAGAAATATAAGTGCTGATTTGTGGCCCCCTTGTGCCCTCCACCTAACTAGTTGTGATTTTTATTTATGGGGGTACTTTGAAAGACAAAATGTATTATTCTAGCCCTCATAATATACAGGAAGTTAGTGATAATGTCATGCAAGAAATTACAAGGATTCCTGATGGCAAGCTTGGGTGAGTGAGTGAGTAAGAACATTTTTGCAAGATGTGCTCCTGTTTAAGAACTGAAGGTTAAAATAAAATAGCTGCATTGACTTATGCCCCAACCCTTGTATTATTCATTGTGACAAAAAAAAAACAAAAAAAAAAAAAAAAAAACTAGTATTCAATATATTTTCATTAAAACCTTTGCAGAAACTCAGAAGTGAAAATACTCCATTCTGTCTCATATTTCATAACTTCCTCCTCATTCTGCAAAGATGCACTTTTGCTAATATATTATTACAAGCCAGTATGTAGAAGCTGAGAATCTGGAATCTTTTGAACACTGCAAAATGATTAGAATGTCATTTGAAATGCTCAGTAAAAACCTTATTTTACTTGAATAAAATTATAGCCTTTTTAATTTCTTACAAAACTTTAAAAGAACTTCATCCTCTCATTGCCTTCTTCCACTATCCATTCTATGCAAACTTAATTAAGTGTAATAATAGTAAATGTTAGACAATATTCTCATTCCTACTGATTTGTCGATCTTGAGCATCCATAATATAATACAATGCAAAGAGAGCTATAAAATTAATAATTTATACAATAGAAGTCTACTTCCAATTAATTACCTTTGTATTGTCTTTGGTTGGGGTAGCTGGTGTATTGGCGTGCAGATGAGCTGTGGAACCAGTGATTGAGGATGCACGACTAAGAATGGCACCATCTTGTAGCTTTTCATTTTCACGCGCTGCCAAAAAACTTGCTTTCTTGCTTTTACTTTCTGCTGTTCGCCACTCTCCAAGGTTCTTCCCTGTTTTGTCCACTGCAACTTCTACTGATTTGCGTATCCTATGCTGTGCCTCTACCAACTGCCGTAGTGGTTTCACAACCTCTTCACTAAGCGCTGCAGCAAACACCCTATGAGATATAAACCGAGCATGTTAGAATTCAGTTTCTTTGTTATACTCTTCAGTAAGTTATTACTTTTCCAATTAGATACCCATTACTGTGTACAGTACTAACAACTAGTACTAAAGTGTATATTTTTATAGGAGAAAATTTTCACTAGTGTAACAATAGAATCAAATTTGTCCAAAATTTGATTATAAGAATATTTCAAAACATTGATTTATTTAATAATAGAACTAGTATTATTTTACATTTTATCTCTGGTGCATGAGCAGAAATACTGGGAACTCCTTTAAAAATAAATTATATTTAACATACAAAGAGTACAATATATATTATATCCGATTGTTTGCATTGTAAATCATCAGATCCTGTATGAGAAGTAGAAGAAAACAAAATACTGGGAACTCCTTTAAAAATAAATTATATTTAACATACAAAGAGTACAATATATATTATATCCGATTGTTTGCATTGTAAATCATCAGATCCTGTATGAGAAGTAGAAGAAAACACCACCCTTTAACAGAGTTCTCAACATATATTAAAAAAATCACTCACACACACACACAGAATGAATTTGGCAACTACATGCTTTCCCCGCAGCTAGGAAAACTACCCACGGTTGCCAGTAGATAGTGCATAAAGTTTCCCCATGGAGGCTGCAATTGTGTTATTTGTGTTGCATAGGAGCAGTCAATCAATTCCTGCCTGGGTGGGAGGTTGCTTTAACCAGTTTCTTGAACTTTTATGTGAATCACTAACTACATATTTAGGACAAAATAAAAAGCTTTTATTTCTTAAATGTGAAATATTTGTATTAAAAGTACATATTTTTACTTTTGTCTTAATGTTTTCTTTCTGTAATACATATTTACAGTAAGTACAGGAAGTACTGTATTTAGAGTTGCCAGACAAGAAGAATTGTGTCCCTTATCACATTCATATAGGGCGTCAAAAATCCTGTATTTCATTATATTGTAGGGTGTCTGATATATTTTGGATAAATTGTATTTCATTTAGAAGAGGTAATGTTGCACCAGTTTCAGCAATCAATATTGGTGGCAAGATGTCAAAATGCTGATGTAGCTGTTCCTCTTAAGTAATGCTGGCATTTGCATGGGTTTAACTATAAAAACTTCAATAACTACAAGTAGGTCACAAAAAGCCTTACATCTGAGCTGCAAATGCTGTAGGACATACTGCAGACCAATGTCAAGTGCAAGGGTCTAGTTTTATTTAAAGGTGTTAACTTTGAGAACATCCAGATGAATCAGGTGAGTTGAATTTCCTCTTTAGCTCCCTAACCATACATTCATAAAATTCATATACTTGATAGTAAAACTACTTTGTTTTCTCATACCCTGATGTATTTATTTATAGCTTCCGATCTCTCCCAAAATGTACACCCTGAGGCTTCCCTCTCGCAGGTGCCAGCATCAGGTATACCTTAGAATCTTCTACCCCCTAGAGATGCACAGTGTAGAGGTAGCTCTCACCCCATACGGGTATCCTACAATATTCCTAAAGGTGTAATTTTGCTGTGTGCATGTTCATTTGGTACATTGGTATTGGAAACTACTGGTCACGTGTCATACTGTGTTGCTGTGTTGCTTCTATGCATGGTCATGCCACAGGGTCATATGGTTAAGTAATGATACTGTGAAAAGTGATGACCTTTCCTGGGCTTGTGGTGATTGTGCATTTTATTTGTACTTATTATTGGAAGAAAAGCAATGATTCCTCTCCAAAGAAAAGGCGAGTATGCATTTATTTAATAAAATGGAAATTTTAAGTAAACTATTCATATCTATCGCCTGTGAAAAGTGTGGCCTAAGTGTGTGCTAATTTTCTAATGCACATAGTCGTGAATCCAGTCTTTTTGTATTTTGAGGTTTAAGGTAACTGAATAGACTGAAATTTGAATAATCTGAATTAAATTAAAATTTTAAGTTATCATGTTTAATTTCTTATCTCAATATGATCTGTTAAGGTCATATTTATTGAGTGTGTCTGCCTAAAATGGCTATGTAATCAGACCAGTTTTAATTTCTTGAGCATTAAAGGGAGTAAATATTTGAATTTTGTGAAATCTGAATTTAAAATAACACTGATTATACGAGGGTTATTTTTATTTCATGGTCCCATCGGTCGCGAAATTAAAACCACAGTAAAAATTAGATGAAGCTTTGCGCAGTGTTTCTAGTATGACCGTTGATCGTGTCACGTTGCGCATGTCAGTTTTAAGTGCGCAGTGAGCAAGTATACATGCCTAGAACAATAACGTTGCCCGCCGAATTGAAGTGTGCTGTAATTCGATTTCTTAGGCGTATGGGTGCAACGCAGCTAAAATTCACCGACGAATGAGTAATGTGTATGGTGAAACATTCATGAGTGACAGCGAAGTGCGGCATTGGTGCAGGAACTTTGAAGCAGTGCGCACAGACGTTTATGATGCAGGCGGTCAGGGAAGGAAGCGAATGTCAACCGATGATCTTGTTCAGCGAGTGAATCACGCTATTCGAGAAAATCGTCGGTTCACAATTTGTGTTGCACGAGTCGTTCCCCGAAATTTCAAGGACAGCTCTCACATTACATTTGCCGGGCAAGGCTATTGTTCTAGGCATGTTTACAAGCCCACTGCGCGCTTACTGAATTTATGTACTTTTAGCTGCACCGTAGCCTCAAAACAGGTTTGTTTCTTTTGTAACAGATGGAGCCTTAAATTCTTTTACGTTGTCATGGCAATAGGGTGTAAACACACAGCTTCACATTGATTGACAAAAAGTAGGCGTTAAAATTAAATGGAGTTTTATTTATGGACGCTCTTCAACTGCTGTGGTTATCAGCGTCCCATTCTATACTGGGCGTGAAATGCCGCTTAATTTGTTCAGAGGCTCTCTATCAGGCTTAAGGTTCTTTTACGTGCCGTAAATCCACGATAAGGGACCGACGGCTTTACGTCCCTTCCGAACAAAGCCATGCTAAGGATTTTTACGCCCGAAAAAATCCATCGTCCTCCGCCGGATTTGAACCCGGCGACCTTGAGTATATGAAGTTACCATAGTAACCATTACACCACGGAGGGCGGCAAAACTAGATGTAAAACACAGATTATATTAGAAATGCCCTATCCTTATGCATTGTTGTTGCCCATAGTTAATCACTACACTTTTGAGATGAGCATGCCTTGCATGGATTAAATGAGCACACAAAAATAAGATTTTATGGTGTTTGGTTGTAGTTTCTCGAATAGCAGAAGCAAAAGCAAGGAAAGGGAAATGTGTTTCAATACATAGGTTAATATTCGGTGGTATACTTGATGAAATATGTTATACATTGTCAACAATTCGGTTCTGTATTATTGTTAGATTTTAAATTTCCAACTCGGAAAAATGTTGTGAAGCTTGGTTAATGGCAATTCGCAGACAAAATTGGCAACCTACTCCGGTTTATAAGAAACTCTTGCCCAGTCGCACATTTAGCAGCTATCGGGAGAAATAACTAGTCTCAAATTATGTGCTTATGATACCAGAACCGTGAGAATAGGGGCGTCCTCGGACTCGGAATGCAATGGTAATTATCGCAATATTCCTCAACCAAAATTCTTGATTAATATCACACATTCTACTAAAGCTTTAAACCAGTTCTTTAATATATGATGCAGCCCTTTTTACTTTCTCTACACGCACTATGTGCATAGCGTATAAAGAAGGTATTACACTTCACCCAAAAATTCGATACCGAGATTTCACCGGAAATATATGTTTTATGGTTCCTTATATCTAAAAAACGAATTTTCACACGCGCGCGCGCGCGTGTGTGTGTGTGTGTGTGAACACGATAACTCAAAAACGAAAAGTCGGTAAAATGCCAAACTTGGTATTTAAGTTCAGTATCTTCCAGGGATGCGACACGAAGATTTTGAGAAAAATCCCCTCACATCAAACTACCCTTTACATGGAACTTTATTCGAATATTTTGATTTTCTCAAAAATGGCTGTAACGATTTTGATTAAATGTCTTATATTAAAGATATTTAACTGACAAATAAAATGTATATCTTGGATTTTCTGGGAATAGCCTCTGAAGACTACTTTATTCTGGATAATTTTTACGGAATTTTGCATAGAAAATGTTTGCATGTGGTTACGAATTATGGAAAACTATTAGGAGAGAAAAATTCTGCATTGGAATCATTTTAAGCTATACATTAATCAAAATATTATTTCTCGGGTTTGCACGCGAACAGTTTTGAATACGTTGTTACCCTTGCATTTTAAATTAAAAGTTGGGAACCAAAATTCCCTGTAGTTATATCTACAGGTTGGCATTTTTACCTTCTCTCACATACTACGTAGGTATATAGTGTATAGAGAAGGTATTGATTGCATTGCACCCAAAAATTCGATACCGAGAATTCACCGAAAATATGTTTTGAGATCCTTGAATAAAAAAAAAAGCAACAACAAAAAAAAAGAAGCTTTTTAGTCAAATGTCTCTGTGCGTGTGTGCGTGTGTGTGTGTGTGTGTGTGTGTCTGTGGTCAGCACAGCTAAAAAAACGAAAAGTTCGTTAAATACCAAACTTGGTATTCAGTATCTTCCAAGGATGCGACACGAAGATTTTCAAGAAAATACCCCCACCCCAACTACCCTTTACATGGAAAAATTTTGAAAATTGTAATCTTTCTCAAAAATGGCTATAACGATTTTGATTATAATATCGTATATTAAAGATATTTACGCGACAATTAAAATGTACATCTTGAATTTTCTCTCTGAAGACATTTTTATTCTGGTTCATTGCGGAATTTTGCTTAACTGGTTAACCACAAATGATAGACAAAAACGTATTCAACAACAATTTAGAGCTCATCAAAACACACAATTTGTTTTTTTTTTTTTTTTTTTTTTTTTTTTTTTTTTTTTTTTTCCCGTGAAGTTGTCCGTTTTTGAGATATTCCTTGTTTAATGGTTTCAGTTTTAAAATACTTATACTTATCTCATACGCGAATTTGTCAACTCCTGGCCATACAAACAAAGGAACTTCAATCACATAGCAACCAGCGTTTAAAATGTTGACTAACACTTTAGCATATAGTACTCCCTTATTTTTCTCTTCTACTTGTAAGGAAGCAAGTAATAATACCATTTATACTAATTTTTTCTCGATTAGTATAAAGTAGATAGAAGAATAAGCTTTTTAACAATAATTTGTTGCAGAGATCTAGGGAAAGTCATGTGAATGGAACACATCAAAATTGTGTATTAGCTACAATATAAACATGTTCATTTATAGTTTTGTATGCAAAAACACCTTCATAATCCATTGAAGCTTTATTGCATCATCGAAAATCTACAAAAATTGCTAACATTCTTAGACTATAGCAACGTAAACGTAACGCCAAAATACTTCATAATTATGTCGGGTTCCTCCAAAACATAAAGTGATAAACAAAGAGCCCCTCATGGACATCCCATAACCCTTTTCGAGAAAGAAAGCAACACATTAAACGATACGGTTTTAGTTGCGCAGAAAGTAAAGATGAAAAGCAGCTATCGTCAAAACATGTTATGAAAAGTCAAGGAACAGAAAAGCTAACAGTTTCAGGAAGTGACTTGTCAGTTATACCTACGAAGAATCTTAATGACGGTAAAAACACGTATAAGAAACTGCGTTATCTACTTCAAGTACTCTTACTTCGTGGATATAATTACTGAAGCAAGATTCCTTACTGCCAAACAAGGAGAATGGAAAACATTTTTACTATTCTTGTTACTGTCGATTTCCCACGCTCTCATCTGGAATGTGGAATTGCCATTGTTTAACTCGGAAACACTTTTACTCATCTCTCTGCACCGAGAATCAGAAAATGGTATGTTACAAACAAAAAGACGAATTAAAATGTGCTTTAGCATACTCGACTAATAATAATAATAATAATAATAATAATAATAATAATAATAATAATAATAATAATAATAATAATTCTTTATTAAAGACGTTGTCAATTTCCGGGATCATTTCAGCGCCACCGGAATGCCAAAATTTCGTCCCTCAGAAATGCTTTTATAAGCCAGTAACTCTACTGACATGGGGCTGTTAAGAACATTTAAAAACCAACGTCTGGGTCAGGTTTGGACCGAGATCTTCCATCAGGCGAGCGCCTAATAAGTGGGACACCCAGACCGACGACGGCGAAGCATTGACAGGCTGAGAGTCAGACCGAGGTAGTTCTTAAAATGTTAGGGCTTAACCACTTGAGGGAATGGGTATTATAGGGAGACGGATGAGAGAGAGGTAAAGATGTGATAAGAGGTAACCAATGGGTCCTCAACGGACCTAGTGCACCGCTGGCGTGGGCGTTTCTAAAAATATTGTTTGTTTTTGGGTTGCTATTGTGGGAAAGACGGACCAAATATCAGATACTTTTTCATACTATTAATTTATGAACTATAAATTGATAGAAGCATAGAAAACACCAGTTTTAAAACTTCTGCATTCGTTTATATAGGCATAACCTTTTAAAATACCTAACTCAATTTTCAAATAAAATAATGGGCAATTTTTTTTTTTTTTTTTTTTTTTTTTTTTTTGACAGTTCGCAAAGACTATCAAAACGCTTCCCAATATGAGGCAGTATCTCATATTATGCTACTTACTACTGTAAAGCGCATTCCTTAAAGAAAAACGCAAATTACTGATTGAAGGTATTTCATTATTAAAAAAAAATCTCATCTGTTCCATTCACATGACTTTCTCTACATCTCTGCAATAAATTATTGTTGAAAATGTTACAACCTTTTTAATCCCGGTTGAGCCTAATTGAACAAAACGACCTTTTTCAAAATGTTTGTTGTAATTAATATAAGTATGTCGTTTTCTTTTTTGTTCTATTTTCGAACACCAATTCCTTTTATTTTAACTATCATCTTCAGAATCATCCTTTAGCTTTACTATCGTTCATATGAGGAATGGTCTCTAAGTTATTCAAAAAAGTGCCGGGGCCGTGCCATGGCCGAGTGTTTAGGTCATCTTCGTTTCATATATCATCAGTGTCATCGTCTGCGGTGCTATTACGTAGCAAAAAAGAAGCGCTGGGCTGAAAATGCAACTGTAAGATCGTAATAAGCCGCAAGGACTAATACTTGAAGGGAAGATGGAGAGGAGTGTGAGGTGCTAGAGAAAGTAAAACGTTGAGATTCGAAATTGAGTATTCTCTTAGTGGCCAGTAAACAGCTATAGAATTATCCTGACTCCTTAGGTAACGAATCCATTCTGCTCGCCCTATCGCCACAAGCAATCTTCCCCTATAAAAGTAGTCTTCCATGATTTACAAACCATGCAGCCATCTTAAGATAATCACAGTCTTCAAGGTGAAGGATAACCTTACGCACATTGGCTCACTTTTCTACCTGACCGCATTCTGTATTCTCAAACCTATGTTCATAATGCTTGGAATATGTAGTTTCTCTTTCACCTGCTTGTAATTCAAGTTCATGTTTTGACTCTCAAAACAGTTATGTATCTCATTAGCTTGAGAACTGCCTCGCACGACCTTGGAGAACTCTAACTTTATTATTCTCATCGTGAGAGCATTATGCAGTACTCGTGTCAAGGCACTGGAAAGCACACATTTAACTCTCGCTCTCTCTCGTAGGAATAGTCGCCATGTTCTATGAAATATGGATTACATGACTCTAACGGGCCGTGACCCTTAAGAGGACTACAAATGTTTGGAAACGCGGGAACAGAAACTTACCAATAAACGGAAATTGAAACTGCCTTCAGTAATACCACAAGTACTGATAGTTGTTTGGTAATTTAATTGAGGTTAATTGTTATTATGATAATTTGTTTCGAGATCGAAGGTCAAGAAGTAATTATCCAAACACAGCAAGCGTGAGTTTGAAAGCTCAATTAAATCACCTACAGTAAACTTATCAGCTAAAGGAGGAGTCAGTAAGATCGAGGGCGGTTCAAAAGTTCCAGCGTTAAGAATGAAGACGTAATTACTTTCTCTACTTAGTACATAGGTTGAAAGGTATTGCATTCCACCAAAAAATTCGAAACCCACATATCACTGGAAATAGAGTCCCCTGTACAACAGTTTTAGAAAAAGGACTTTGTGTGTGAACACAAAAACTCAAAAAATCTGAAGTGTTCCATTCACATGACTTTCTCTATATCGCTGTAATAAATTGTTAAAAACATTCTTCTATCTACTTTATGATAATCGAGATCAAATTAGCAGAAATTGTCTTAATTAGTTTCTTCCTTGCAAGTAGGAGGAAAATAAGGGAATACACTTGACTGAAGTGATACACAAACCTTTTTTTGAAAATACTATTTTTGGATACAGAGGACCCTAGAACGTGTATTTCCACTGAAATCTCGGTATCGGATTTTTGGGTGAAATGCAATACCGTTTTTATACACTATGTATATAGTACGTGTAGAGAAAGTAAAAATACAAAGTCGGTAAAATACCAAATTTGGTAATTAAGTTTACTATCTTCCAAGGATGCAACACCTTTTATATAGAAGACAATTTCGAAAATTTTGGTGAATCTCATTGATAGTGATAAGTTGACGCAAAAACTTCAGATTTCGCTTTAAAGTTGTTGTCAAAGTGAGCAATCGCGACACCCATCGGACCGACAATTTTTTCATCTCCAACTTATCATGCAAAATATCAATTACTCTTATCATCAACACACTTACGGCCTCTTCCACTTCGCGACTTTTCGTTCAACCATCAGCGAGAGTCATATTTTGCCTTTTTCAATTATTTCCTTGATAACCACATATACCGGGCGCTTCTCATCAAAAAACGGACGTTCGACCACCTTTAAAATAACTGATTCAATATATAACTGTTCTCGTAGATGGTGAAAGGCATACCCATAAACAACATCTTTAAAGTTTTCCCATTCAAAAGTAAAAAGCGATTCATTGGACGATGCTGCACTTTTCCCAGTTTAGCGTAAACGAATGAAGATTAATTGACATACCTGTAAAATCTAAACTAACCTACGAATAAGCATCAAATTTGTTTTGGTGACGTTTACACAGGACAATACACGATGGTAACACCATCTTGCCCTAGCAACGCCTTCTAGTTTAAAACACGAGTACTTATTGTGCAAAAACGATGCCTTTTTTGGGTACTTTAAACATTGAGCTCTAATCATTTTATGCAATCATCTATCCGTATATCTATGTTATATTATTGCGAGCATCATATCTTTTATATTACAAACATTTTAGCTCACTTGTAATCTTATTATTGAACGTTTTATTTACTATACTTTGTAATTACTAATTTTTGTTGTTTTGTTGCACAACATTGAATTCGTTTTCAACTATCTTTATGGTACCTTATTATTATAATTATATTGTATTTATTATACTCTTGTCATTTTCTGATAACCCACACTAATGAGAAGTTTAATAATAAATAGTAACACTGCAGTACTTGCTTACTTGTTTCGGCTGTTTCATCTCGTATAGATCAAATCCATAGGTTCTTTTGTAAAATGATATTGGGATTGCCAAGAATAGCTCCAAATGGGGTTAACTGAATTGCGAAGACCTGGGAAGAAGAGATCAGTACTCAAACGGACAGTGAAATATTGGAACAGGATCCAAGAACTAGAGGAAGGAAATATTGTCGAAGACTGTTCTAGGGCACAATGATCAGTAAAATGAGAAAGAAATTAGATATGCCAATTAAAGGAAATTGTAAGAGAAGCTAGATTGGGCGAGCTAGCCAATCAACAGACAACAGGGGGACAAAAACTATGGAATAAAGTGAAAGCTGGGATAGACGATATAGCGAAACCAGAAAAAAAAAAAAAAATAGGTAGCGTTAGGGATAAGAATACTTTAATATTATATAAGAATGTTAAGAAAGAATGGGTAACAGAAAAATACATTGATGAAAAATGGAAAGACAGGGTCTGGCATGGGCAGAAAGAGGAGCAATGCTATTACAATGTCTAGAATTTGATAAAGATCTATGCTCGCTATTTGGCAATGTCAATAACAATGTACACTGTATAATTGATTGCGAGGAAACTAAAATGTGGAGAGAGAAAGAGAGAGAGAGAGAGAGAGAGAGAGAGAGAATATGGAATTAAAACTAGGAAAAGTTGCCGCCAGAGATATTGTACGTATAACTTTTTGGAAACAATAGTAAAATTTTTCTGAAACAACTAGGTAATTTATACAGGGAAAGTAAGAGAGAAATGGGGGGGGGGATCTCCAAAGAAATACAGAATCTTAATAATAAAACCGATGGGTTTGTAACTTATAAAAGAGATAAACAGATTAGGTTGGTAGAGTAAAAAAATGTACAAATAGATAAATAACCAGGGTGTTAACTGTATATGATACAAAATTCAGCAACTCCAGGAATGTAACTAACTGTGTGAAGTTTGTAACTTGAAAAGATGAAATAAATTATCTATTATATTGCGACATGAATTGTTGGCGCAAATATGGAAGGAGGAAAACTCACCTGTGCACCTCGCTTTGTGCCTCCATCTGGGCACCGGCCCGTTGCCATGCCTGTGTCACCGTGCCCACACCGTCCTTGCTGGCCTTCAGCAACTTCCCTGACAGCTTGCTCAAACTCTTAGCATACTGGGTCTCCGCTTCCGACCTGCGTCATTAAACACCTCATTATAATATCTATTATGTCACAAGCACATGCTATAACACGAGCAAAGTATTGCTCAATAAATCTCAATCTAAAACACTGCAGATTACATGCTGTTAACCACATGCACAACACTATCAAATGCGTTTATTTTGTTGCTGAACTAAATTAGGTATCTGGAATTTGGGCTTCAGTTTCCTAAGCTGGACGTTTATTTAAGAAGTAAACGTCCAGTACAATAGACGATGTACAAAACTGGCGAACTTACAATTATGAAAATTGTGATGTGTTCCATTCACATGCCTTTCTCTACATCTCTGCTACAAATTATTATTAAAAAGCTCATTCTTTTCTTTACTTCATGCAAATTGAAATAAATAAATAAATAATTAAATAAAAATAGCAGAAATGGTCTTATTACTTGTTTACATTTAAGTAGAAGGGAAATAAGGGAGTATCATAGACTAAAGCGATAGTCAAAAGCTGGTTGCTATGTGATTGAAGTTCCTTTGCTTTCACGGACAGGAGTTGACAAATTCTCGTATGAGAAAAGTATAAGTATTTAAAGCTGAAACCAATAATAAGGAATATCTCAAAAACGGTCAACCCCACGAAAAAAAATGTATACAACACAAATGGTATGTTCTCACGAGGTTTACATTTTGTATTAAGTTTTGTCTCTCTCTTACGATTTACCATTTATGCAAAATTCCGCAAAATTTATCCAGAATAAAGATGTCTTCAGAGGCTATTCCCAAAAAATTCAACAGATACATTTTGTCATGTAATTATCTTTAATATGAGATATTTTAATCAAAATCATTAGAGCTACTTTTGAGAAAATTAAAACGACCGAAAATTTTTCTATGTAACGGGAGTGGGGGGATTTTCTTGAAAATCTTCCTGTCGTATCCTTGAAATATACTGAACTTAAACACTGAGTTTGATATTTAACGGAATTTTCGTTTTTGAGCTGTGCTGCCCTCCCTCCACACGCGGACATTATTCTAAAAATGCTTTGGGGGGGGGGGTCACATACCTCAAAACATATATTTCGAATTTTGGGGTGCAATACAACACCTTCTCTATACACTATGTACATAGTATGTGTAGAGAAAGTAAGAATGTATCATCTATCATGCTTATTTTGTAATGCTTACAGTTTGTGACATTTTTTAGGGTTATCTGTTTTTTTAAATAGCGCCAAGAACACTTTTATTCAATTAGGGTATAGAGAATACTATACTGTATTTAGGATAATGTCAGTTTTCTTGCACTGCTCATAATCGGCCAATTTTGTTTTGTTTGTCCTTTAAGTTTCAGTTTACGACAAACTCAACACTGCTAAAACAGCGAAGAAGAACAGCAAAAGCGAATAGACACAGAAAGAAAGCAATGCATCACATTTAATGTTTGCATGCTTACTAATGTCAGTCGTGATATTCTGTCATGTTAATGGATTTTTCCAAAGCGCTCGATTTTAGCTATTTCCTAATCACCAAATCCAACTCCCAAATAGATTCCAAAAATCTCAGAATTAGCAAAAAATCTGCCATACTGGCAACGCTGCAAAGTTGCGAATTCTTCTCCGACAAGTTTTGGCCATACTATCTGTGTCTCTCTTCCTTTTGTCTATCTCTGTCTCTCTCATTTAGATCGTGAAAGAAGTAAATGTGGGATGCACGTTCTGTCTCTCATGTAAAGTCAATTGTCTTCTGCAACTCTTTTGTATAGGGAACACTTGCTTTCGCTGGCACGGTGACAAAAAAGGCTGCCATCTGAACTGCATTTTGACCGTCTCAATGGCACTGCAATTAAGGATACTAAAGATACATCGGCATTGTGGTTACAACTCGTCCTGAAAACCTAGGAAGAGTAAAGAATTTAAACAGCAGATGTGATTCTAAGGTAGCAATGGAGACGGCAGTAGAAACCAGACCCAGTTCCAAAAAGCAACTAACGCCGCTGAATCAGCAAATGTTCAAAAGCAAATAAATGAAACAGGAACGAAATAAGATCCGCTAAAGAAATAGTAGTTTGACGTAGCATCCAAATAAATAGAATATCATTAGTGGCAACTAGATCTGGGGACCTTGAATAAGAGTCTTAGGGGCACTTCATAAGTACGCTTGCATTTGGGAAAAGCTGACATGCTCTTCAATATCCAGGGTTTGCTGAAAATTATAGGGCTCACGCGATCTCTTGGACAGCGAATTATTTTCATTCCTAAAATTTTAAGCAAATATAGAAAAGGATTAAGTAAGTAATTTTTTTGGCTTACTTAAATACCTCATTTTAACACATTTCTCAAAACTTGTTGCTGAATCATCCTCCATTCAAAATGCTCTCCGTTTCTTCGTGCAAAATGCAGTTTTAATCCTTAAAAACAATTTTTTTATCCACGATAAATTAGTTTTCAATAACTCAAACACCCGCCTCGGCGATGTGGAGAATACCGTGTCTATCTCACATTCAAAAGATCCTGATTTCGATTCTCTGTTAGAGTTACTCGGGTTTTCCCTTACCCTGAGAAAGCGAATATCAGTGACTTTAAGCTCTGTGGCCTCTGGGCTCATTTGAGTATCATATTACTCATTATTAGGAATTTATTCATACATTAAAATAATTCTGCTTCCCTCAAATGGAGATTGGCACAAACAAGGAAAATGTAAATACATAATACAGATTTTAAAAACAATACAAATAACGGATTTTAAAATTCTAGAAAACAAACACAATCTATACACAATTAAGCAAAACAGATGTGAATATACAATGAGTATTAATATTATTTATATGCTATACAAATAATTTCTCAATGTAACCGCTGGCTCCTTAATAATGAAACTAATGGTCACTTATTTAATATACGAGCTATTTATTTCGAAATATTCACCCAATTTAACAAAAGAAGCAAGAATGATGTCTCTTGCTCCAATTAGCAGATCAACAACGAAATTGAAGGAAGATGATATTTACTGCAGAAAACTAACAGGTTAAAGGACTTTAAACTTCGAGACCTCCCCCTTTATTTACTCAAGCATCCTAATTAGCTGCATAGATACCGAACCAGATGCCACCGCAGTAACGCATTTGGGAGGTTCTGAGTTCGATTCCTGAGGCCGGCCTCTGACCATGGCCGTTTCCTTGTTCGTTTCTCTCGTCTTCTATCATTTCGTTCCTCCTTTTATGTTTCAGGTAGGTTTAGGAGCTAGTCGGTGTCGGACAAATAGCGCAGATGATTGCTCGTGAAAAGTTTTTCATGACCCTGCCAGATGACAGTATTTTATTAGCCATCTCAGATGAGCCGAGTTCTGCCCGGTTATCCTAGAGCAAACGATGTGAGCAGACCAACAAACTGGACTCGTTGGGGATCTTCAAGGTTCTCTGTCGGCCTGCTCACGTTTCCTTCACCTCATCTCTTCTTTTATTGTGGTGGTAAGCACAAAAGATCAGCTTTAAGTCGAGTGCGTGATGTCGTCTATAGTTTAAAAAAATCTAATGCGTTCCATTCACATGACATTCTCTACATCTCTGCAACAAATTATTGTTAAAAAGCTTATGTTTTTATTTACTTCATGCTAATCGAGAAAAATTCGCAGAAATGGCTTATTGCTTGCTTCCTTGTAAGTAGAAGCGAAATAAGGTAACCATAGGTTAAAGTGTATATAGCAACAATTGTGTATTTGAAAGTGCTCTACATTTTTTGTGTGGTGAGTTTTTGTCCATCTCTTACGGTTTAGCAGTTATGCAAAATGCCGTAAAATTCATACAGAATAAAGTAGTCTTCAGAAGCTATTCCCAGAAAATTCAAAATATACATTTTATTTGTCAGGTAAATATCTTTAACATACAATATTTTAATCAAAATCGTTAGTGATTTTTAAGAAAATCAAAATGTTCGAAAAAAGTTCCATGTAAAGGGTAGTTGGGGGTGGGGGATTTTCTTGAAAATCTTCGTGTCGCATCCCTGGAAGATACTAAACTTAAATACCAAGTTTGGTATTTTACCGACTTTTCGTTTTTGAGTTATCGTGTTCACAGACACACGGACACACACACGGACCTTTTTTCTGAAAATGTTTTTTTTTGGATTCAGGAGGGCCAAAACATGTCTTGCCAGTGAAATCTCGGTATCGAATTTTTGGATGGAATGCAATGCCTTCTTTATACACTGTGTACATAGTACGTGTAGAGAAAGTAAAAATTAATATTTAATTTATTTTATTTGCCCCTATAATTTTCCGTAGGGGAGGGGTTCCCTTCACTTGCTGTGGAGCAAGCATTGCCGATCCTAGCACTCTTGGTACTTCCGATTGGGTTGGATTTCATGGGACAGTGTTTCCCGGTACCCATGGGAGAATAAGTACGTAAGGGTGATGATGGTAGGACGGAGTTGTGAGTCACCCCAATGTCCTCCGGTACCAATCTAAAGAGTTAGTAGATAGCTTCCGGCCCGACAAAAGTTTTCGGTAGTCTACATTATGGGAATGACGCGCGTAAATAGCGACTCCACTTGTCGTTGTGTTAGTAAGGGGGGGGGGATTACACTCAGGGTATTGCCCTAATGAAATGTCCCAGGAGTACTCGGATGGCGCTTTTCCCTGGTATTTGAGGGAGCTTCGGCTTCCGGTTAAGCCTCGCTTCATGTCTCCAAAAATTACTATCTGAAATTTGATTGTAAGAATTAATATGTTTATAAATAATTCCCCCTCCCAGAGAAGATGGGTTTCTGATAATAGGAGGGATATAGGTAACAAAATTTTATAGGTTGCCTCATGGTTTCGAGGAAGGAAGCTTATATACATATTTGTATTGCTTCTCTGTAACCTGTACTTAATCACAGATGTGCTATAGGCTCGTGAATTCTGAAAGGAATGTTAAAAAGCATAATATATGTTCATTCAAGTGGTACCGAGTTTAAATATCGGTTAGAGCGAGTTACCCGGATAAGGGTTTTATTCTTTTGGGAGTTTCCCTTTTCTTGAGAAGATGAATGTTGAGCACCTTCAAGCTTCTTGGATCCAGTGTACATTTGAGCATAATTTCATGTTATTGTTTAATAATAAGCAGCTTAGATTTGCATTATTAAAGAAACAATTATATCTATTGTACCCCTGTAACATGTGGCCATTCTCGGAACAAAGCTGTTTCGAGATGAATCTGAGTCAATTTTTTTTATAGTGTTTAACGCCCACCTTAACTACTATGGCACTGCAGCCGATGATACTGGTAATACATGGAATGAAGATGAAACACCGGTGAAATACGATGGCGGGGGAAACCGAAGAGCCCGGAGAAAACCCGCCCATGCGCCGCTGTGACAACGACAAATACCATATGCAGTGGCCTGGGATTGAACCTTACCTCTCATACCTCACAAGCCCAGAACACTTGCAAGCAATTTAAAAACAGTCAGCATATCATCACGGAGCAGTTCTATCAATCTGACTAAATGAAACCAGTCGAGGCAAATCTTAAGAAATGGCGAGAGGCAAATGTTCATGCTTTGTTTCGCGTTACCTAAGAAGAAAACACTGAAGCGCAATTATTATTCTACTCACAGTGATATAATTATATAACACATTTAATAAATTGTTGGCGATGTCTTACTCGATTTATTGGGAAGCGTTGCTACAACTACCGTTTAGTAGTCAAACACGTGGCGAGTTGAGTCCGCTCCACATTATTAACATTAGGATCATTCTAGTCTGAGGTACAGTGTAGGAACCTTCAAATCTTCCTGTTAATTACAATATCTTAAACTCTTACTTATCATGTTGTGATCCCTTTCGCTTATCACACACAATTTTATCACTCTTTCCCTTACATTGCCGCCTCATTTCTCAATTTTATTTTACCCAATGTTGTTTCTGCATTAACTGTCTTTAGAGTTAACATTTCAACTGTTCGCAGGATTCACTTTATTCCATTTTTATACTTTGGATTTTGATTCCATCTAAACATTGACTTATATCTATATTCTGAGAGAGCTGCCAATATTTGTTTTCATTTCTTCATGCCACGTCGCCTGATACTGGAACACCAGAAACTAATAAAAAATGGCTTGTACTGGCATTTTTGAAAGAAAAAAAAAAAACAGCCAGAAAGCTTGGCTATATTTTGATACAGAAAATTATCATCACCTTTCACACAAAGAAACAACAAAATATCTTAAACCGTTTCTCACATACATGTTAATATTTTGCCGGAAATCGCACTTAGAAAATAGCGCTCGAGGGACTATATTTGGTAACTTGTATCTCCGGCCAGTATTTCTTTTTCTTTTTGGAAAAAAGATGGTTTTCTTTCTTTGACCTGTATTTTAATACACGCTAAACTTAATAATCACTGATACTATGTAGGTAAGCCGGTAATTCTGCGCGACGGCAATTAATTCTATCAAGTGTTAAATGAAGTATCAAATTTAGAAAAGAGTATTCACTGGATGCCAGCAGCTGTGTGTGTGTGTGTGTGTGTGTGTGTGTGTGTGTGTATGTGTGCGCGTGTGTGTATACAACATATCTCAAAAAGAGAAAATCCCACACATACCGAACTTGGTATTTAAGTTCAGCATCTTCCAAAGAATATTTTTATCAAAATATTTCTCAAGAATAATGCTCTACACTAAACTACCCTGTATGGAATGGTTTGCGATACCTATATCTTACAATATTTCACATATCCATAATGCTTTCCCAATCATTTCATGGATATTTATTCTGTAGTTCACGTATGCTTCGCTTTAAACATTATTTATGTTTTGTTTCCTGATACCATTTCATTTCTCTGCTTTTGCACGCAATCCGCACATATTTACCAGTTTGATAGTCATGTTTATACCACTTCAGTTTCATTTGTTCTTAGAAGAAACTATTTTACGTCTATACTGTTCTGAAGTTGGTGCTATTTAGCGCTCGCCAGAATTAATAGAATCGTCACGTAGAATTACCGGCAAGCCCGTCTGTTTGAATTGCTATGGTCATGCCGTCGAGACTGCAGCTTTATCTTTTTCTCTGTTCATCAGAACTCTTTGTAATAAACACTGCAAATTAAATCTGTCCTCTAAGAGAACTGAATGCGCCTAACGTGTTTTTGGTTTCTTTTTTATATTTTTGCCACCTTGAACTTCTTTCACTCTTTAATATTAATTCTCCTACAGTGTCATTGAACAACGCATGATTAATCATCTTGTCGCATTGCAGCTGCTCGCGTTAGTTCATCTGCCTGCCGCCCTCCGAGTTAACTCATATACACAAGGTCGCGGGTTCAAACCCGGTGGAGGTCGATGGATTTTTTTCGGGCGTAAAAATCCTGAGCAAAATTAAGCGGTGTTTTACGCCCAGTATAGAATGGGACGCTGAGAACCACAGCAGTTAAAGAGCGTCCATAAATAAAACACCATTTCTATTTTTTTTTATCTGAGTGTTTTTTCAATGTTTGCTATACATCATTATTGTTCTTATATTCTCTATAAATCTTACTTCATCCATCCTTACTTCGCCGGCGATGTAAACAAATCAGAATGTATTCTTCCGCGAACGCACGTGCTCACACCACGCGGTGCTAAGCTGGTTGCCGTACAATTATAAAACCGCGTACCTACGCTTGGCTGGAAAAGAAATAGCCATCTACTTTCACTGTTCACAGATAACGATTAACTCTATTAAATGTATAATAAATAAAACACGTACGCGAGTTGTTAGATATTCAATACGAAATGTAAAACTCTCCCGTAAAATTATAAAGTGCAGACATGTTTTGAAAGTTTGCTAAAGTATCCAATAGGTTTTCGCAATTTTTTGCATTTACATATGCCCAGCTGTACATTGCACATTTCTTTAATATAATGCTATAATGCAGTGCTTTACCGGAAGAACTAATCTGAAGATGGAACTGATCCCACTCCTTCAATATACTAGTCATTTTCTGTGGTTGAAATCGAACTATCTGAATCATCACAGGGATTGATAATAATTAGTGGGCCGACGACAAATCTCACTCTGTTTGCTCTTCCCGAACAATGTGTGACACACATTCACAGAATTTTTGGCTGTCACTTGTAAAGCTGCTGGCACAAGTGTCGCTTCTCGGCTAATTTAAAAGTTTTGCACGCTTTATGCTGCTTTCGGAAACACCAGGAAATTCTACCGTTAAGCTGAGAATATTGTTCAATGAAAAGGTAAGTTACTTTTCATAAAATTTATTATACATACACAAGGAATAATTCTTTCCTTGCTTATGTTTCACTACACTGGTATTACACGTTTCCGCCATTACTTGCTGACTAGAAGCAACCGTTAGAAACGAACTGCATAATGGATACGTACTGTTACATAGAGAAATAATGATTAAATGATCAGTAAATATTGTTCCTTAAACATTCATACTGTATTATTTAGACAGCATTGCATAGTGCAATATGATATTTCTGTACTCACATGGTAATTTAAGAGGAACTATTTTGTGATGGAGAAAAGCAGTAAAACGTTCAGCAACCAATCACTGCAATATGTTACTTTTATGTACATTACCGGTGAAGTAAGGCTGAACGGAGAATAGTTATGATGTAACATTGTTTAGGTTAACGGAGACAGTGCATCATGTAGTTTTATCCCATTGAAAGCACTCGCTAAATAAGCAAATGCTCACATAAGAAAATACGTCTATAAGGCAACTAAATAAACTTTTTTACCTTCCGCATATAATAGTGATCTTATCTACTGCTTAGTTTCTTTGGGCGCGGTGATACACACGAGTGCTTCGTCATGGGTCACCTCTTCCTGTCTTATTATGTCTTCTACTTTATTACTACCACGCGTAGTCTGCAATAGCTCATTTCCGTTTCTTATAATACACCTCTAGGTTGTTCCTACCTCATTCATTTTTACTTTCTCTAGCACGCATGTACATACTATGAGCATAGTAGCTAGAGAGGGTATTGTATTGCACCCAAAATTAATGCCGGGATATCATCGGAAATATATATTTTGACGTCCCTTGAGTCCGAAAAGCATTTTTTAGAAAAAAATATCCCCACTACAATCTCCCTTTACATGGAAACATTTTAGAATTTTTTGATTTTCGCAAAAATGGCTCTAACGATTTTGATTAAAATACCACATATTAAAGATATTTGCGTACATTCCAAATAAAATGTGTATATATTTTGAATTTTGTGGGAATAGCCTCTGAAGATCTGTTTATTCTGGACGAGTTTTACAGAATTTTGTATATCGATTAAACCATAAGAGATAGAAAAAACTCACTGTTCAAAAAAAGCAGATCTCGTTAAAATACCATGCAAAGCGAACTTCAATTGTTTCACATAGCGATCAGCTTTTAAAGGATTTGACTATCGCTTTAGCCTAATATATTCCCTTATTTCCCTTCTACTTATAAGGCAAGTAATAAGACTAACTCTGCTAATGTTTATCTCGATTAGCATGCCGTATATAAAACAATAATCTTTTGGAAGGATCATTTGTTAATGGAACAGCTAGAGAAAGTCATGAATGGAACACATCAGATTCTTCCTATACTCATCGAATCATAGTATACGACCAGGATAATTTATTGACCTGTAATGTCTTCCATAGAATATATTGGTTTTAAGTTCCACATATATTTGCCTGTATATTCCTAAAAACTTGGTAATGCACCCTATATATTGGGGCGAACGCAAAGGATCCGGGTTTTTTTTGAGTGTGAGAAAAGCGTCGCCTGAGTGTTGTAACAGATGACATCCGTATTCGTTTAACACGAAAACAAGTACACACTCTTTAGCCTGAATCACAGCTGTGAGCCGTTAAAATTACTTATGTTCCGAGTCTAAACCTATACAGGGTGTCCCAGTGAATCGTTATAGCAAAGAAAATCTCCTAAAGTAATAGACATAGAATAGCCGTAATTAGAGTGTATGTTAGACAAACTCACTAAGTTTCAATAAATCGAAACATATGCCCCTTTGGTGGCCCGAAGAATATCAAGACGGATCTCTCATCTTCCTCCATATGTTCCTGAGCATTGCTGATGCGACGCGTCTTTTATCCGCCTTCGGAAGTCAGCCAGGTCTTGTACTGGAGTTCGACAGCAGTGCTTTTTACATACTGTCATAAAAAGAAATCTAACCGTGTGAACACTCGTCTTAACTGAACCGTCGAATTAATTTCATCGGGATATACTGAAATGCTGGCCTTACATCTTGAATTGTAACTGTGGACACTGTTTTTTTGTCGCCTCCCTTTTCCTCAGTGCATATCTGGTGTCCAGCAGCTGATTATGGCATTTCACAATGGTATGACGATCTGAAACATTTGTATGTAGTGTGTTGTCATACCACGCAAATGCACCATATTCCTGCCTTAATCTTCTTTGAACTGCAATTGGGAACTTCAATTCAGCTAACCAATAACAACCTTTTATTTCCTATCTATACCGTGAATTCCGCCATTTAACTCTGTGTGTTGTCATACCACGCAAATGTGCAATTGTCACGAAACTTGGGAATGGAAATGGAGTTTTATTAAGGACGCTCTTTAACTGCTGTGGTTCTCAGCGTTCCACTCTATACTGGGCTTGAAAGACCGTCTCAGAGGCCTCTTTTATCAGGCTTGAGGTTCTTTTACGTGCCATAAATCTATGACACGGGACCAACGGCTTTACTTCCATCGTCCTCCGCCGGGTTTGAATCCGCGACCTTGGCTATGTGAAGTTAGCACATCGGAGGAGATACGAAACTTGGAGAGTTTCTACACAAAGCAAACTGATAAACACTTTTATAACTTGACTGTATGAGCAAATATTTACATTTCTTAGTGGTAGCGATTGATCGGGACACACTGTATCTAACTGTATCGGCACAGTTTTATTTAGAAGTACCTTGGAAATAAGGATAGAAGCAAGATTATCCGTGCAGCGTGTACGGAACCATTTCTGTTCTACAGAAATTAAACACAATGTTCAGCTTACTTGATTACAGCCTTGCTCTCTTTACGATGATTGCTTCAGTTAGAGTAATGACAGCAAACATAGCGAACCTGCTGTTATCTCGATCAAGCTAAAATAGCTTTATGGCGTATTAAACGACTAACGTATCATGCCTGTGCACGAAAAGGGAATATTTCTTCGTTTAACGCGGGACATAAATGTTTCCTTATACCACTAGAAGACTCGTCTCAAATTAGTTTCTTATGCAGGTTTTCTTCTCAAAATCTTTGTTACATTCATATACTTTTCTCTAGCCATTTTC
This sequence comes from Hymenopus coronatus, assembly GCA_030762935.1. Taxonomy (NCBI): domain Eukaryota; kingdom Metazoa; phylum Arthropoda; class Insecta; order Mantodea; family Hymenopodidae; genus Hymenopus; species Hymenopus coronatus. The sequence continues at coordinate 57,708,003 of CM060892.1, read as the reverse complement.
TACAAACTATTCTACAAAAGCATATTCTTCTATCTAATTCATGCTAAGCATTTGTATAAATGGTTATTCCTTATAGGAACAATGGAAATACGGTAATACAATAGGCTTAAATGATCTCTTTTAAGAGCTGGTCTTTATGTGAAGGCTTTGAAATTACATTCTCTTTGCACAACTTGAGAGAGAGAGAGAAGAAGAAGAAGAAGAAGAAGAAGAAGAATAACGAATTCCTATTTGGGAAAATATTATGTATATATTATTATTATTATTATTATTATTATTATTATACATAACATGTCCTTTTAACGAGAATCGTTAGGACACAGGAAGTGTGACAAATTTATCAATAATTATTTTAATTGTTAAAGTTTTAAATGTTTAAGGATGCAACGAAAAAGTTGGTTCGTGTGTATTTAATTTTCTTAATTTTTTTTACTTTTACCATGTAGACTTCTCTCTTCTCAGGTTTGTGGTATACGAAACGCATTCTGTACTTTGGTTTCAACTACCGTAATAAAATATTATTATTTATCTTTTGAATTTATTGTGAATCATTACAGATACATGAACACATATAGAATCAAGTTATCAACACTATTTTTTTTTTTACAAGAATACATTTTTACTCTTTCTTATTTCGTTGTTAGGAAAAAAAAAAAAAAATTATAAAACAGAAAAATCTGTGTTGCCGTGCGTTCATTCCAAGGCCATGTAACGTATGTAAGTTTTAGCAATGCACATACGTATAACTCTTTCCCTCTCTTTCTATCATTGTTGCGATTGTTGGTCACGTCTACAGACAACACATTATAAACTCCTTTACTTAAACCTTTTTGCATTAGAATGAACACACGTCTTACATATATATTAATAGCACAAGTAAAACAATTCAGCAATAACAATTCACATAAAAATTAACAGTTAAATGTATGCTTTAAGCTATTTAGCCAACTAAATTTCAAGTTAATAATAAAATTACAAAATAAAAATCTTATCTTGTGGCTTGTGGCCTTAATATTGTCACAAGAACTACACGCGATAATTAAACCTAACTAAAATGAATTTGCAAATTTTTCAACAGCCAGGGGAGCCACTACGCAAACCGCCATAAAGTTTTATAGCACATTTTGTATGCCGTTTCCGTATGTTAAGTCTGTCAGGTGAATGACAGGGAATCGCTATCATACCATTAATTGTAACATTTTTCTTATTTATTAATCCTTAAAATGATGAATTGTATTCTCATTCATTTGTAACTTTGTTAAATCATTATTACTACGCTTTTGCGCGGTCTTCGATATAAAACGAGACCGCTGTACGGAGTTTTGCATCTGGGTAGCTCAACTTGCCACAGCTAGCAATGCCAGCTCTCTGTCTTCGCTTCTTAAATCTACATACCATAAACTGAACATTAAATAAAACAAAATTAACTTTTACCTCACGCCAAATATTGAAAATGCCCTTACGCAGCTAAAGAAAATTGCATGGAGTAAACAAATTTAGGTTGACACGATTTAGCTCGGCCACGGAATCTTCGAAGCATGTGTTTTCCTCAAGTTCTTCCAATGTGTGAATAATTTTTGTGGTGAACGTTCAAGATGTGTTAGTCAATTTCTTCAATTACTTTCTCTAGCACAATGCACATGTATTTTGAGTGCATTACTGCAATGAATAAAAAAAAAAGTAGTTTTAGAAACATGTTCGTGTGTCTGTGGGCAGCATAGCTCAAAAACGAAAAGTTCGCTAAATAGCAAACTTGGTATTTAAGTGTAGTATCTTCTAAGAATGCGATACGAAGATCTTCAAGAAAATCCCCATCCTAACTACCCTTTAAATGGAACATTTTTTGAAAAAAATTATTTTCTCTAAAATGGCTCTAGCGCTTTTGAATAAACTACATGTTTAAGATATTGTCATGGCAAACGAAATGTATATCTTGAATTTTCTTGGAATAACCTCTGAAGACCGTTTCATTCTGGACGAATTTATGCCAGATACTTTTTTGTAGAGCTAACCGTTTCCGAGATACTCCTTGTTATTGGTTTCAGTTTTATGCTACTTAAACGCTTCTTAAAGGGTAGTCATCTTTCGTTTTATTTTTTGATAGTGTTCAACGCCCGCTTTTACAATTTATGGCACCGCAGGCGATAACAGTGATGATATATGGAATGGAGCACCGGTGGAATGTGATGGCGGGGGAAACCGAAGAACCCGAAGAAAACCCGTCACTGCGCCGTTTTGTCCACTACAAATCTCACATGTGGTCGCCTAGGATCGAACCCGGCCCGGGCCTTGGTGAGAGGCGAGTGATCTAACTACTCGCAGGGCGCGGCAGTTTTCATTTTATCTCTCTTTTGTTTGCTCCTGGCAAGCAAAGCGAACCGAATATCAAATGCTTCACATAGCGATCATAATTTTATTTAACTATCGCGATAGCGTAGTGTATTTCCCTTCCACTTACAAAGAAGTAATAACAACTCTGCTAGTGTTTATCTAGATTAGCAAGATGTAGATAAAAATAGTGATATTTTGTGAGTAATGTAGTTTATTTGTGAAACAGCTAGAGAAAATCATGTGAATGGAAAGCACATCATACTTTTTTTATTCTGTTAACACTCTATGTAGACTTGTTTTGCACTGAATCGGTATTGTCAATTTTTTCACAAATCGTGAAATGAAGTTCGGGAAGTAGGCAACTGTGCAGGAAACTCCAGGATTAATTATTCATGGGATACAAGTCGATTCGTATTTAAAATAACCTTCCCATCTTCGCAAAGAAAGTGGATTACTGGCGCTGCGCTAATGACTACATGATAACTGAAGGACAGAAAGCCTGTCCTGATTGCAGGGAGTATGGAGTAGGGAAGCCAGTCGGCACTGGCTCTTACGGACAATGCCATGTGAGCGGTCATGTTTTATACCGAAGGTCCTGTATTTTATATATTATCTATATTAACATAGCATGCGCCTAAGTATGCAAGGGGTTTAAAATTTAAAATAGCTTCTCGAATAACGAAGAGCTACCTTTAAACTAAAATAAAATATCGTGGAATCTGAATAAATTGACAAAACACCCTAATGACATGTGGATCTCGCACAGAGAGATGTGCACGCTAAACTAAAAATGCACGTTTTAGGCAATATGAGGGCGAGAGACAGCGGACGAGAGTGGTCATCTCTACAGTTCCTGCTCTTCTAGGCCATCTCAGGCATTCAAGGCGCTTATTAGCGCCACCAAGCAGAAGCCTGCTATCCACCAATCTTCGCTGACATCCAGAGAAGCATCAGCTGCTAAACATCTACCAACTTGAACACCGAGGACCCTGATTGGTCCAGACCATCGGAAGTGCAAAGGCAGCGGGTAGACGAAACAAGGCCACAGCCATCCGACCTTCTAGGTCGGGTAAGGCGCACTTACTGAGATAGGTCCTCTGTTTCGGCCTGCTTCTTAGCCCCTGCTGCCTGCAGGTGAGGGTAATCCAAGGTGTGATTTTGTGCACTGCACCCTAGGGTGCAGGGCAAGTATCCCTGTCCTACCACCATGACCCGATCTAAGTCCAAGCCAACCAAAGGCAAAGCCCCAAGCGGCTCTGCCAATGATGATAAAACGGCCGTTGCCAGCACCAGCACTGGTGTACACACCCTGCCCTCCAGTGGCCCTGCTACTGTTGAGGGTAAAAAGAGATCTAGCCAGGAACGCCAAGGCGGTAAAGGCAAGGTCATATGTCTGGACTCATGCATGCAAAATACCAACGAGGGCCTCCCGCGCGAACCAGTTTCACGCATAGGCCAAAACGCGGAGCCTGACTCCGACGACGACTGTGCCAGTGTGGGCACAGACATTTCAAACAACAGCGGCAGGACCTCGGTCTTGTCGTACCACTCGTCCTCCATGATGGTAGATCATGAGGAGTCCTCTTCCGGCCTCTCCACAGAGGACGACTTTCGTGTGGTGGCCTCGAGGAAAGAGAAGAGGCGAACCCGATTGGCTGCAGAGGGCGTGCCCCCTGGCCAATCACAAGCAACATCCCAACCCAGTGATTCTGGGCCCGCCCAGAACACCGGGTTGAGGAAGAACGTTCCACCTATCATCGTGGATGACTTTAAGGGGTTGGTAGGCTTCCTCAAGAAGGTCATGTCATCTCTATCTGGTCATTGCACGGTGACAAGGAACAAACACCGATATGTCTTCCAGGCCAAGATCCCGGAGGACTACAAGCTCCTCCTGCAAGCTCTTAAGAGGAAAGGTGTCCCTTTTTCACCTTCGGTCTTGACAAAACCCGTGACATCCGCAGGGTCATACGAGGGCTACCGAACGACACCTCGGTGGGGGACATCGAGGCAGATCTCATCCGTCAGGGCATCATCCCAAGATTGGTGAAGCAGCTCACCAGGTCCGCACCAGATGGGCAAGGCCCCAAAACCCCTCTCCCCCTCTTTCTAGTAATAGTGGATCGGGCCAACGACCCGGAGGTCAAGATAGATGGAGTCACTGCAATCTGTTACCTTCGGGTCAAAATCACAATGTCACCGGTGCCTGGGGTTTAACCACTCCAGTCACTTCTGTTTCCGCAACCTACGCTGCTTAAGGTGCGGAAAAGCCCATCCTAAAGAGGTCTGCCCGATAGCCCCCACCGTGAAGCCGGTGTGCGTAATATGTGGTGGCGAGCATATCGCAAGTTATGGTGGCTGTCCCAAGAGGTTAGCTGTCATAGCTGCCAGGCGACCGCCACTAGCACAGCAGGAGACAAGGGCAGCATCTGCTACCAACCAGCGCCAAGCAGAGGTAACACCGGAAACAACACCTGCACCAGCACCTCTTCCACGTCCTAGACAGCCGGCGCAGGACAGGATCGCCACCAACACCACTACGGCGCAAAGGGCTGCGCGTGGCCCTGCGATGTCACGGGCTGGTACAAACACACGCCAACCCCCACGCAAAACACAAGCTCCAGCCAACCCCAGACAAAACCAACCCACTCAAGCGAAAGCGCGCTGGCCTGCTAGGCAGCCTAACTTCTTCCCCAGGGCTCCGCAAGGAAACGGTACTCCGGTGCCCGAGCGACAGCACCACACCCTCTCCCAGAAACATCACCCCCACCACTCCTCCTGTCCTGCAGCTATCGGATGTGATGGCGTGGATACAGCAGCTTCTGCTGAACCACGGCCAGCGCATCTGTGATCTGCTGGTTAGATTCCTCTCTGCCACAGACCCAGCCGCAAGAGACTTGCCCTCCTGTCCGTGTTAGTCCAGACCGCCCAGAATGGCGAATCGAACTAGGTCTCGTACCTCTTTCCGATTCGCGTTCTGGAACGCGTGTGGCCTGAATGGTCAGGGGAGTGAGCTCCAACATCTTGCCGACTCATTTGCCCTAGACCTCGTGCTGGTCAGCGAGACAAATCTCCGTCCAGACACCTCATTCCGACTTCCGGGCTACAACTGCCTCAGAGTGGATCTTATGGGCCACCGAGGAGGTGGCACAGCGATCTTCGTGAGAAACAGAGTAGTCCACAAACCCATCCAGCTCCCTCCTGTTCAAACCTTGGAAGCCACGGCTGTCTGTGTTGACCTTGGCGGTACGGAAGTTTTACTGGTGTCTGTTTACCACCCACCCGCAGTTCGTACTAAACGATTACCTTTCCATCCTAGCCCTTCATCCTAATGTCATCCTGGCCGGGGACTTCAATGCCAAACATCCGCGTTGGCATTGCGGCCGCCGGGCGGACGCCCGAGGCAATGACATCATACGCATGATAGATGCGGACCCTCAACTCAAGAGTAGAGGGCCCCTGGCAACCCACACACCATCCACGCGGTCAAGGACGGGCATCCGTTATTGACTTCGCGATCATCAAACAATTCCCTTTTCATACATCTCTCACTTCGATCAACGCACTTCATTCCGGTCATAATCCCGTGTTAGCTGAGGTTAACGCACGGGTTGCCAGTCATGACGTCTCGGTTCAAAACCGCGACGTCGACTGGGAATGCGGCAGGGTCTGCCTCAATGACTCCATCCCGCTGAACCCTAGGATCACAGACATCCCATCCCTAGAGGCTGCGGTCCAATCCTTTACCTCCATCGTGGTGCGAACTGCTCATAACCTAACCGTTCACACCCCAGCACCTCTACACCCGGAAGTCCTTCCCCTTGAACTCCATCTGCTCGTACGCCGTTCCTGGACTGCCCGCAGACTTTACCAATGTCACCGCACGCCACATAACCGAGCACTCCTGAGGCGTTTACGCCGAGAGGTCCGGACCCGACTACGCGAGCATAGGGTGCGAGCGTGGGAGGAGACGATGACACACTTGAGGCTCGAGGATGGCGACGTCTCCGACACCGCGGAGGTCAAATCACCTCCCCAATCCAAGGTACCCAAGGCCTGGCTTATGAACCCCGAGCCAAAGCCGATGTGCTCGCTGACTACCTCGAAAGAACTATGAGGTCACGGGACGACCCCCAGGACGAAGACTTCTCGGACCGCGCTCGGCGGGAGGTGCGTCGATATCTTCGACGTCCCCCCGACGAGGCAGGCCGACTTCCTGTCATCCGACCCAGTGAACTCCAGGGCGCACTCCGGCGTCTCAATCCCAAAAAGGCAGCGGGTCCTGACGGTGTAACCCCTGCCATGCTCCGATGCCTTCCCATCAAGGCGGTGCTTTCTAACCAAGGTTTTCAACATGAAGGTTTTCGAGAGGCTAATACTAGTCCACTTGTCCCCTCTTTTGGGCGACATTCAAGCCATCCCAGATCACCAGTTTGGTTTTCGTCCTGGGCATTCTACACCCCAGCAACTACTGAGAGTGGTGGAGGCCGTTGCCCTGGGTTTCCAGGACAGAGCTTACACTGCGGCGGTGTCGCTGGACGTGGAGAAGGCCTTCTCTACGACCTGGCACGCGGGTCTGCTCCACAAATTCATCCGACTGGAGCCCCCGACACACATCATACACCTACTACACTCATACCTTAAACACAGATATTTTGTAGTTTCAGTTGCGGGACACAAATCAACACCTAGGCCAATAAGAGGCGGAGTCCCAGAAGGCTCTGTACTTTCCCCCACGCTCTTTAGCGTCTACATGGCCGACCTACCAACATTGCAGCAAGTCAACATAGCCCAGAATGCTGATGACGTGCTGTTATACTGTACAAACAAACACCCACGCAGAGCCTTCAACCCCATTCAGACACACCTCTGCCTCATCCAAGAGTGGTGCGAGCGTTGGCGATTGTCCATCAATCCGGAGAAAAGCCACGCTATTCTCTTCACCAAGCGCCGCTTTCCCGCAAACTTCCCCACATTCACGTACCTCAGACGAAGGATACAATAGACCAACACCATCACCTACTTGGGGGTGAAGCTTGACAGGGGCGTCACTTTTAGGGAGCACATCAGGGGGCTGTGGTGCCGGGACAATGGGGCTGCGGCCTCACTATACCCGATGCTGAAGTCCTCGATGACGGTTCCCCTTAAGTTGCGCCTTTTGAGGGCTCTCATAGTCCCCTTGTTAATCTACGCCTGTGAGATCTGGGGCATGGCGGCAGACTCCAGTCTGCTGTTGCTTCAGCGGGTACAGAGTAGGTGTCTTCGGGCTATCTATTCTGTGCCTCGAGGCTTTCCAACGAGACTCCTGCACGAAGCCTCTGGTCTACCATACCTGGAGGACGAGATTAGGCGTCGGGCAACAAAATTCAACGAAGGGTTACCATTCCATCGGAGGGCCCTCGTTAGGTCTCTTGGGGATTACGATCCCACAAACCGCCGCTTTCAGGCGATACCGGCTTCCCCGCATGGCTTGCGGGCATCCCCGGTAACGAAGGAGCACCTCCAACAGCTGCTACGGCTAAGCTCCTTATAATCCTTCAAGAGTTGCTTGGATTCAAAATTAAAACCTCAAAACAAAAATTTTGATAAACACACACCTGCGGTGCACAAGGGCCGTTGCACCATCATAAGCAACCGCCGAGGGGCAACACTTGCCTCCTCCCGTCACTCCACAATCCCAACACTCACCCGCCATCCTCCAAAAACCCACAATCCCGTCAGAACGTTAAGTTCTCTCCGGGAACAGGGACACGTCTATCACACCTCGGGCTGCCCTCAGCCTGCCAATTGCTCTGGCAATATGAATAAAAATGTATATATAGTATATGCTTCACTTTTTCAAGCATATTCGGTTTGTTAGGAACAAAACCTTTCGATACTCAAGAAAGGAAGCTGCGTAGAATTGAGTTATTTATTGTTGTTATTTAACTGTTGCAGTTCTATAGTTGGCGTGAAAGATCGCTTAATTTTGCTCAGTCCTCTTTATCAGGCTTGAGGTTCAGCACAGTAGAACATACTCGGGCATCCATCTTACAACATGTACTCCTATTTGGTATGAATAAAAACTAGTATCTTATCAGTTTTACAAATTCATTCTCTTATTAAGTTGAATATTGTTAGAAATATGCTCACTTTGGAGGAGTATTTGTGAATTTCCTCTCAGTTAAAAGTAAATCTGATGAAAATGGAAGAATTTATAAGCTATATAGCACTCATGAAAATATACACATACATAGTTATGGTATGCTGAAGCAGCTTTAAAAACCTGTATTGGTTTAGAAAAAAGTAACCTAGAATAATATTGGGCAACCTCCAATAATTGTCGTGCTTCTTTACTTTAAGGAATATTAATCTACACCTTAATTTTATTAATATTTTCATATTTAATATATTAGAAATTTAAGTTAAATAAACTAATATCCTTCAAAGTTATAAGTAAAGAAGTTACTTTAAGTGTTATTTTTTATTCATATAATTGAAATTGCATGCTTTTAGCGTAGCCCAGTGTTAAGGGACCTATTCTGCAAGACATAGCCAAGGGGTCATCACATCTGCGCGACAAGTATAGGAGATACTCCTAACACTGAAAGTCTGCTTTATTTGATTAGATTGTGTTCTGTAGGTTCATGATGGCCAAGCAGGCCTTGAAAATAGAACATTTCAAAGCCTACATAATTAAATACACCAAGTTTACAAGTTTAAAGTTCTCGTAATACAACAATAAATTTCTTAAACGTTCAATATCACTTGGCTTTTACAGCCTGTCACTATACGGTGCTTACATTCTTATATAAGAAGGTGTCCAAATTTAATGTTAAGATATACATTCTCAAAATATTAAACATGTACATAAAATTTGCCAATATTTTAAAATTGTTAGTTATTGCTCTCAAAACTACATATACAAATTATATTACTAAAATACTGCAATACATATTAATTTTCTAGTACATTTAATGTAACAGTTACTAAACAAAAAAAAAAAAAGAACTTCACTTGACTTTTAGTCTGTGTCATATCACTTAGTGTTTACATTCCTTGTAATTTATTATTATTATTATTTATTATTATTATCATCGTCATCATCATCTGTATTATTATCTTTCTATATAAAATGTTAAATTCAACCTCCAGATACTCATAACTTTATAAGAGAACGGTTTCATGATATACAAATAGTCTAAATATCCTGGGATTCTAAAAAGTCGGATATATCTCTTCATCAGGTAGGTACCATTTCATTTTTGCTTTCTGTGCATAGTATATAGATAGAGAAGGTATTGCACTCCAACCAGAAATTCGATACCAAAATTTCACCGGAAACACACATTTTAGGGTTCCCGTATTCAAAAAAAGTATTTTTTAAAAAAGATCCGCACAGCCTGTGCATCAATGTGTGTGTGTGTGTGTGTGTGTGTGTGTGTGTGTGTGTGTGTGAACACATAACTAAAAACGAAAACTAGGTAAACTATTAAACTTGGTATTTAAGTTTAATATCTTCCAGGGATGCCACACGAAGATTTTGAGGAAAATCCCCCTCCCCACCACCTCAGACTACCCTTTGCATGGAAAACAATTCGAAAATATTAATGTTCTCGAAATGTGCTCTCTAACCATTTTGATTAAAATACGTATATTAAAGATAATTACATGATAAATAAAATATATATCTTGAAATTTCCGGGAAAAATCTCTGAAGTAACTGATAAACCATAAGAGATAGACAAAAATTTGATACACAAAAAAAGTGGATCTCGTTAAAACACGCGGTTTGTGTCATATACATTTTTTGTGGAGTTGACCATTTTCGAGATACTTCTTGTAATTGGTTTCAACCTTAAAATACTTTCTCAACGAGAATTTGTCAACTGCTGGTCATGCAAAGAAACAAATTTCAATCATATGGCAACTAGCTTTTAAATGACTCTAGTATACTCTCTGATTTCTCTTCTACTATAAGAAAACAAGCAATAGGACCATTTATACTAATGCTTATCTCTATTAACACGAAGAAGACAGAAGAATAAGCTTTTAATAACAATTTGATACAGAAATATAGAGAAAGACATGTGAATGGAACACATCAGAACTTTTATGAGTTATGACTTCCGAATGATGATTTCCTTCCTTTTGCTTATAATCATTTTATTGATTGGCTTGCTAATATTGTCATGAACATTCACGTCGTTTAAAACTCCTCTATTTCAAAAACATAATCTGAAGTATCACTGAAAGTGATATTTATTAATTAAGATTACTCTGCAAAATCCTAACCTCAACATTCAATCTATTCCACTAAATATTAATACAGAATTCTAAACAATCAATCAACAGCACACAACTACTGAAGCTACGTGGTCAGAGAGTGTAGATAGCACGAGTATATTACCTACTAATATCTAACTGAAAAAGATGGCTGTGGAAATGGGTATATAATCGCATGAGATAGTAAGTTTTTTATTCATATGAAAAGTCTGTTCTATTTGATTTAAGTATATAATCATAGAAAGTGTTCATACTCATAAGTATGAATTTTGAGAAAGTACTTGTTTTTTTTATATGACCCATTTCAGAGAGGTTAACAGCATAACTCTGAACCACAGGGCGATGTTGCCAATATGCGGAACTCGTGTTCCTGACATGTTCATGCTTCACGAAGTGATAATTATGAAACAAGCTTCACAAAGACAGCAGACACAAGTAATCTTTAATCATAGTTTCGACAACAATAATTCAATAGCAATATGGGATGTTACCAAGAGGAAAAATGTTAAAGGAATTGTACTTTTTAGACCGAAAGGGACGAAGATATTCATTTTAGCAGAAAATTATATGGTAAGTTAAAGTGAGCAAGAGAAATATATAGATAGATGTACATTTCTGCTATTCGCTATTATTTTCTTTATGTGCTCACGAAGACAATAACATTAGTATCAACAAAAGGACCTCAAAATTAGCTGGTTATTAAAACAGGCTGTTTCAGCTTGGGTGCGCGCCAAAAGAGCAGCAAGTAACTCATGACTCTGGACTCTGCCTACTACATGCAACTCAGCTGGAAATTGAGAGCATGGCTGAAACAACTGTTGGAATGAATGGCAGGAAACTGACTCGGACGAGTAGAGTTGGAACAGCCTGCTGGAACACTCAACACACAGCTAATAACGCTAATAATGCCGGAATAATCGGAAGCAACTCGTCAGCATATGGAGTTCTATTTATATTTCATGTGAATGAAAATCGCACCGACCAACATACGGTTGGCCGCCTTCTTGGTTATATGCATGCGCGCCTGTAAGGTTACTGGTGTCTGAATGACGTCTAGTTTGAATGGCATGACCATTTATGTGCTATATATGTACTGCAAATGGTTTGGAATAGATATTGAGGAAAATATGTAATGGAATGACGTCAATGAACAATCAGTATTTTAAAGATAATATACCACTTTGCATTGCACACCTTTTATGCAAACACACAGCCCAATTGTGTATATAGATTCATACGTATTAACAAGAATATGCAGGAATATTATACCGACAATAGCCTGTTTTTACTTGTTCAACTTCATACATCGTACGTACCCAACAATTCTATACCGAGACGTCACTGGAAATACACTTTTTATTATCCCCTGTTATTTAAATATTTTTTAGAAAAAGGCCCATGTATGTGTGTCGTGTGTTCGTGTATTTGTTAACACAATAACTTAAAGACGATCAGTCTGTTAAGTGCCGAACTTAGATACTTAAGCTCAGCCATTTTTCATGGACGCAACAAGAAGTACTGTGCTTTACATGGAAGCATTCTAGATCACTTTTAGATGACTGCTAAACCGTTAGACATAAACAAACATTTAGTACAAAAATATGGATCTCGTTAAAACAGACAATTTATATCACACTTTTTTTTGTAGAGCTATATTACTTGATATTGGTTTTAAAATTCGCAATACTTGACAGTTTTCTCAAATGCGAGCTCGTTATTCACTTTCTTTTGATAGATGCCTTTATTGCACAGCTTTTCGAGGAATAAAATCATTCATGAATGTGGAAGTCACTGCAGATGAAAATGTCTCACAAAAATGAGCTGTTATTGGGTTCAATAAACATGATGTATACCGAAATTCTGTCATAATGAGTGCACACACATTGTGTCGTTTTAATTACTTAAATACGTCTCCGATAATAAATCTCTTTCTCTTTTTAATTATACCTTTTCTCGCGTTTTATTGGCTTACGATACGGAGCAAAAACTTCCTACGTACCCACTATTTAAGCCCTGTTGTCAGTAATAAACATACAATAAAAAAATCTGATGTATTCCATTCACATGACTTTCTCTACGTATCTGCAACAAATTATTGTTTAAAGACTTACCCTTCTTTTTACTTCATGCTAATCGAGGAAAAAAATAGCAGAAATGGCCTTATTACTTGCTTCCTTGTACGAAAAGAAACAAGGGAGTATCATAGGCGAAACCGATAGTCAAATACTTTAAAAGCTGGCTGTTATGTGACTGAGGTTCCTTTGTTTGTGTGGTAAGGAGTGGACAAATCCCCGTATGAGAAAAGTATAAGCATTTTAAAACTGAAACCAATAACAAGAAATATCTCAGAAAACGTGAACTCCAAGAAAAAATGTTTACAACATCAATTTTGTGTTTTAATGAGCTATACATTTTTTGCTAAGCGAGTTTTTGGCTATCTTTTACAGCTCACTGGTTATGCAAAATTCATCCAGAATAAAGATGTCTTCAGAGGCTATTCCCAGAAAATTCAAGATATACATTTTGTCATGTAAATATCGTATCTTTAATATACGGAATTTTAATCAAAATCATTAGATCCAGTTTTGAGAAAATACAATTTTCGAAAAATTTTCCATGTAAACGGTAAGTTGGATTGGGGGGATTTTCTTGTCACATCCTTGGAAGATATTGAACTTTAAAACCAAGGTTACTTTTTAACGGACTTTACGCTTTTTTTTTTTTTTTTTTTATGTAGTTTAACGTCCTTTAACCTGCTTGGTCATATCGGACGATGAATGAAATTGGTGAAATGATGCTCAAATGATCTCGGGGTCCATGGAGTTTAAAGTTACTCAACATTCGTCTTCTCAGGATAAGGGAAAACCCCGAAAAAAACCTTATCCGGGTAACTCACCCTAAGCAAGATTCGAACTCACGACCTTTTGAATGTGAGGCTACCACCACACTACCCAGGCGAGCATTATCGCTTGCTCACACACACACACACACACACACACACACACACACACACACACACACACATTCACGCACACGCTCACTCACTCTGATAGACAGACAAGCGAAAATGTTTCTAAAACAGTTTTTTTGGGTTCAGGGGTTTCAAAACATACATTTCCGGTGAATTATCGCTATCGAATTTTTGGGTGCAATACAATACCTTCTCTATAAACTATGTATATAATACGTATAGAGCAAGTAATAAGTATAAATATAACAATCTGAATTAAAAAGTTAGCATGCATTAGTGAAACCGATTCTTAAATGTCGAATCTAAAGGCTTAAATATCCTAATACGACACAATCTAACACAAGCATCGCCAAAACATATTTAATAAAGTAACGCAGTTGTTTAAAACCAACTTTTCCATTTTTACTTTCTATACTAGATTATGGTAGGTAGAGAAGGAATTGCACTCCACCCAAAATTTCGATCCTGAGATTTCACCGGAAATACACGTTTTAAGTTCTCTGAGAGTGTCAGTGTGTCTTGAGAACACGAAAATTCGGTAAAATACCAAATTTAGCATTTAAGTTTAGTATCTTCCAAGAATGTAACAGGAAGATTTTTTTAAAAATCCCCTAATCTCAAAGTAACATTTACATGGAAAATGTTTCGAACATTTTGATTTTCTCTAAATGACTAACGATTTTGATTGAAATACTATACATTAAGGATATTTACATAACAAATAAAATGTATATTTTTAATTTTCTGTAAATAGCATTTGAAGTCCTCTTTATTCTGGATGAATTTTGTATAACTGACAAACCGTAAGAGGTGGACAAAAACTTGCTAAACAATTTATATCTTATACATTTTTTGTGGAGTCGACCATTTTCGAGACATTCCCGTTATTGGTTTTAATTTTAAAGAACTTAAACTTTTCTCATAAGGGAATGTGTCAGCTCCTGGCAATACAATGAAACGAATTTCAGTCACATGGCAACCAGCCTCTATGATTTGACTATCATATTAGCCTGGTGTATCCCCTTATTCCCCTTCTATTTGCAAGGAAGCATGTAATAAGACTATTTGTGCTAATGTTTATCTCGATTAACATTAAATAGATAAAAGAATAAGCGTTTAACAATGATTACAGAGATGTAGAGATCATGTGAATGGAACAAATAAGATTTTTTGAAAAGATTAAAAGTCCACACTTACCGTTCCTGAAGTATTTGACTAAGTTCTTTGCAGAAATCTCCGCCTTGCTTGATGTAACGACGTAACTCTTCGAATCCATTCTGGCCCTGAAACAAGACAGGTGATTTAATGTGTAATTTCAGAGCAGTAACCTCGGGCAGACTTGTAAAAGTAACAGTCACTGACATGTCTCAATTTATAACACCACTGGACCTTACTTATCTCATGCCGCTGAAACTACAGACACAGTAAAGGTACATAGAAAGCATTTTAGATCTCCATGAGATAGGATCTTAAAACAGTTAACTAATGGTTTAAAGAAATACTAATATTCTCAAGAAAGAAAGGAACAAAAAAGACGACTTAAAAGATTTTAACACTTTTATATTACGTATAATTAGGATATAATTTCATCATTCATAGCACAAATCGAAATTCATTAACTTTAAGACACCTATAAAAATGACACGAACACCCTGCTGAAACAGACGATTCTCCCTAACAAGCACCAAAGAAGCAGATATTTTAGCTTTAGAGACCCGTATGTGGAATTTGTGGTGTACGAAGCGGCGTCTGAACAGGTTTTCTCTGGGTTCTCCGGTTTCCCCCCATTCATTGCACCAATGACTCCATAATCATCTTTCCTGTCCTCCATTTCACTGTCGTTTCATATCATCCACATCCTTATGTTCATATCAGACATAGGACCCATCCTGGCTTATCTCTAATTTAGAGCCTCTGCTCATCAGGCATCGACCACAGGCGCTGTAAGTTCTAGGGGACTAAGTCTTACATATGAGGAAGGTAAACAGAGAAAGAAAGAAAAAAAAGGAAAGGCAAGTAAGAAATAAATAAAGGAAGAAAGATTCAAACATTTGTTTCGTTCTTTCCATAAAAGCCAATAACTGAATGGGGGGATATATCGAATAAATACGAACCTACATGTGACAGTTCATGAAGAGGAGCTAGATTACCCCATCGAAACTTAGCAGATTTAGCATACTATTCATGGGGTTGTTTGGCTGCGGTTACTTTAATATAAAAACAATTAAGTAAATCAAATCTGTTACTACGAAGGTCAAAATATTTTAAAGATAAATACATTGGTTTATTTACTAAAAAAAGAAGAATGCAATAAGAATGGTCACGCCTAAAATTTTTCTTTCCTTTTTTGTCGTAAAATTAACATTCAATCTCTAAAGGGTAGTAGAACTTTGTTTTGACCTTGTCATAAACGCTATTCTAAAATTTTGCAGAAATGTACACTAAAACGAGCATCGTTCCTTGTTTTCTTATCGTTAGTATTTTATCGTTAGTTAGGTAAATGTAAGTTCATATAAGGACAACCAAAATTGAAACTTGCAAGAATTCGGTTTACCAATCGTGCTGCAACGCAATAATGTACGGGAAATGAAAGCAGCAATGGACCAATTCTTAGTGCTGCTTTCAGAGTAACCTACGCGCCATAGTATTCCTGTCTTCTGTTGAAGAGAGGTACTGCATATTAATGCAGAGCATGCAATTCTTTGAGAAACTAGAGTCAAAGCATGCGTCTTCGTTGTTGGGATATCTGGTTCGAATCTTTTGTTTGTTTTTGTTTTGAGTAACATATTTGTCTGATTCAGGGCATTACAATTATTGTTTATTCCATTAAAATGGGGGAGCCATTACTACTCAACTATTATAAGTTTTTATTAGACTTAATTTGGTATTAAAATCATTTTAACAAGAGATATAGCTGGCCGCCTTCAAACAAGATTAAATGGAACTGATATCTTTTCCAAATTTCATCTCGATTAACATAATTCCTTCGCTAATAATGACCACTTATTGTTAAGAGAATCAGGGATATTTATAAAATTTAAGAGATTTTCTCAATATTTTAGACGTATTTTGAGATAACTTTCACGTTGTTATAAACTCCGTATGGGTATTAAAATAAACCCATAAAAATAATAATAATAACAACAACAATAATAACAACAAAAATAACTGGGATTATATGTTCCAGCTACAAAGCTATACCCGAACGTACTATCACAAATGTTGCAATTTATTTCTAAATGAAGTTACATTTCACATTCAAAGTAATTTAACTTGCACATATAAATTAAAAAGTAAGTTAATAGCAGGAACATTTAATTTCACGTCCTGAAACTTAAAACATAGGTGCCTAATCATTTAAATAAACGTAAAATAGAAAACTAAGTGGTGAAATTCACTGCCAAAGAAAGTTTTGGTACAGTTTTATTAGTTGGGATTTTGTGTTTAATTTGATATATAACCCTATATTCAGAAAGTCCACGGAATCGTTTATTTTCTCTTTAATGTATACTAAAGTAAAGGATACTTTATTTTTAGTGCTGGTAACTTCCATGACGACACTTCATTTCAAGTTTCATGCTAATACTGATTGTTGTCTTTGCTTGGCAACTAGCTTTTTATCGCATTTCATGTCGGCACGAGCAACCTTCGAACATAAAGTTTTGTGTTTTGTTACACAAATCTCCTTCACACACATTGAGAAGAATGGAAGAAGCTTATGGGGAAGCAGTGATGAAGAAAACCCCAGTTGTATGAATGCATAAACGTTTCAGTCAAGATTTTCGAACGCTGAAGAAATTATTGTACACGCGACAGGGGCACTACGACAGGTATCTGAAAATGGTTTCCAGGAGTGCTTCCAGCCTCTTTTTTTTGAATACAGTTCCGGAATTTTGTCAGGACTCCGGCGCTGTATATCTTTTTGTTTTACTCTTTTTCCTTTTATTTCTCTCTCTCTCTCTCAAATTTCCTATATTTCCTTTGTTGACCGTTTTCATTTTTTAATTACAAACACACAAACACCCAAGCCTATGTCGGGACTCGAATCGACGATCCCCTGCGCTACGAAGCAACACTAGCGAGCACTTTACTCGTACACGTGGTGGCAGAAGTGGGTCACTGCGGAAGTGTATTTTGAAGGAAAGGTTGGATAAATTGTCTTATGATAACTTGTTTCTGTGTTATTTACTTACGCACTTCAAGAGCTTTTTGAATGTGGTATGCAGTTTATTACTGCGGACATAATGCTTGCATTTTAAATACATATTTAAAGGTGACCAACAATATTTATATCAGACTGTTACAGAAGTCACCATTTTAAGGTTTTCTACCATTTTGTGTTTTGGAAACCGTTTGTAGCACATTTAGTCATTTGCGAATATTTATAAACTAGTGATTTCGCTCCAACAGCTGTCTCACACTACTTAGGTTAGAACTGTTGTTTGCGTTATGAAGTTTAAGACCTTGGTATCAAAGAGTTGCGACAATATACAAACATGGGCTGCTATTACGAAACACTTGCATGTTAAAATCTTGTGAAATATAATCTTTTAAGGAGACATTCTACATAGCTATGTCTACAGTTTCCAAACCTCGATGGCGTTAATGACTTTAGCAGCCGTTAACTTAAATCATTCAATAAATCTTTGAATTCGTTTTCTTTAAAGGAGTACTTTGATAAATGCATATATTTAATTTAAAACTTCTTCAACGTTTAGCCTATTTTACTTTCTCTACACGTACTATGTACATAGTGTATAGAGAAGGAATTGCATTCCGCCTAAACATTCGATTCCGAGATTTTTGCCGGAAATGGACCTTTTTGGATCCCCTGTATACAAAAAAAGTATTTTCAGATAAAGGTGCATGTGTGTGTGTGTGTGAACACGATAACTCAAAAACGAAAAGTCGGTAAAATACCAAATTTGGTATTTAAATTTAGTATCTTCCAGGGATGCTACACGAAGATTTTGAGAAAAATCCCGCTACCCTTTACATGGAAAAAAATGCCAACATTTTGATTTTCTCAAGAATGCCTCTAACGATTTTGATTAAAACAGTGTATAGTAAAGGTATTTATATGGTAAATAAAATGTATATCTTGAACTTTCTGGGAATAGCCGTTAAAGGCCTCTTTATTCTTAACGAATTTTGCTGGATTTTGCGTAACTGATAAAAAACTTACTACACAAAAAATGTAGATCAGTTAAAGCACACAATTTATGTCATATTCGTTTTTTCGTTGAATTGACCAATTCTGAGATATTCCTTGTTATTTTTTTCAGATTTAAAATACTTAAAACTTTTTTCACACGGAAAGTTGTAAACTCCCGGCACTGCATAGACACAAATTTCATTCACATGCCAACCGACTTTTAAAAGATTTGACAATCATTTTAGTCTAGTGTATTCCGTTATTTCCCTTCTACTTACGAGGAGGCAAATAATTAAGACTATTTGTGCTAAAGTTTATCGCAATTAGCATAAAGTAGATAGAAAAATAAGATTTTTAGTAATAATTTTTTACAGAGATGTAGAGAAAGTGATGTGAATGGAAAGTCAGATTTTTATGTATTATAATTGTATATAAGATACTTTAAAAATAATAAGTCACAAAATAATAAGTCACAGAAAATATATATTTATGTATTCAAATGTTAGTTTGTATTTTCCATTAAGATTATTAATATTAATTACATCTGGTAACTATATGCCAAATACACAATATATGAAATTCTAGCTTTCTGAACTGAGTAGCTATGGATAAAATAGAAATAAGACTTAAGGGTATACGGAATCTCCTGTTCTCAGGATGTATAGTTTTTAATATGCTTTGTTTGTAGCAATCTACAGTTGGAGGAAACAGAATGTTTATATAAATAAATTCCTTATATGCGATATATGGTACATTTTTTCAGAACCACTAAAACTACACATGTGATTTTTTCGGTATTGGATAGATAATGTATGTTCATACTGGTGCTAACAATTTGTTTTTTGGGTACTCTACTTCCGTGATATACAAATGTTTATATTTAATTAGCATTATTTCAATCATGTTTATTTAATGCCAATATTTAATCTTAACATTCTAGAAACAATATCAGAATTTCAGCAATAAAACATAAACGAATCATACATTTTTGTGCTTCTGTGTTAGCTATAATCTGAGAAATTGGTAAACTTACGGGAATCGATCTTCAAAGTTTTGTAGCTATATTATTTGTGCTCCATAGTAGCTGAACCACCACAGTTTGAAGCAGAAAACAAATGTGTAGAATTTTATTAAACATTAAAAATAATTCATCTAAAGTTACCATTTCAAAATTGATAAACTATTTTAAAGAGAAGATGTTAAAACACTAGAATATTATTTAAAGTCAATTTTCAACCCAAAATCTATTTCGTATGTTCTTAAAAGAACGAACGTTTAGAACATTAAGTGCTATCCCTTTCTCATGAATTCTTCATAAACTACTTTTAGAATGCATGTTTGTGTAAACATATCATCTTCAGTATTAATTTTATTAACCATTCATTCATTGAATCTTTTTTCCTTGGGAGAAATGTGGTTTGCGGAGGTAGAGAAAATAAATCATGTGCAAAAACGCCATGACATTTTCCGCAGTGAGGCAATAAATGCGTATTAATATGCAAAATAATACAGTTCAGTGACTTAAAGCCACAAGTGTGTTATATGCACATTAAAACAAAATATCACAAGAATTTCGAAGTTTTCATACCCAATCGTATGCAAGTCTGCACCATGTCCCCAACAGTGCCCAGGTTTGGAAGCTTAGAACGAATTATTATAATTATAATTATTTACACACAGATTAGTAATTGCACGAAGAAGCGATATTCAAGACAGATATTCAAGTATGGTAAAATTTGTTGGATGAAAATTAAAAAGGACATGTAGAGTTCTACTTTTCCTGCTGGGTATTACGTTTTATTGATGTCTTAAGATCTCGTTCTCATAAAGAATCATCAGGAAATACTTATAATGGATTGCTTATCCCGTTATTTATTACATTATTTGGAAAACACTCGCTAAACTATCCTTATCCTATCTCCTTCGGTAGTTTAAGCCATTGTTAAAATACGTCTTGGCCACTTTTCTGCGGACTGGCGCCTTCTACACGTGTCGTTATGTTTCGGTTTTTTAACTTTCAGTCTGAGTTCCAACATACACCAGCAAATTGGCTGGGTTGTAATCACATTTGCATATATTCTTTTAAATAACTAATACATATCTAAATACGATCTAAATAATATATTCCCCAATTGCGGCACTAGTCATAACATAGGTTCGAAGTACTCCATTTAAACCATTCATCCAATAAGGATTTTGTTAAAGAGTTCGTTTGAAATGACTCCTTAGACAGAGGAAACATTTGCAATCCTCAATTGCATCTCCAGGAGAGCTCCAACAATCCCTGCTAGATTTTCCAGTTGAGTAATGGATAGAATTCCATGTGCTGAATAGTTCTTTTTATTTGTGTTTGTGTTAGATAGTGGTTAACCATAATGCTTACCACAATGCTTCGAGCATTGCCATTGCATCGTTATTCAGTAAGGTTCATGTTCTTCTCAAGGTTACGAAACACGCCATCAGCCTTGTTTGTCTAGAATGATACTGCGATCTCTTTGATACATTTGATTACAGTATCAATTGCAATTTTACAGCATAAATTTTGGTAATTAAGAAAAGGTTGGCGATTTCACACTCTTCAGCACGAGATTCTTTCTCCCTTTTAAAATGTTCCGATTATTATTAAAACAACGCCATAAGTGCACATTTATGCATCAAAATGAATGGTATTTTAATAAAAATATTACATTTGTTGAGGAAGTTAAAAACATCGAACACTTTCCCATAAAAGAGTAGTTTTAGGTAGTGGGATTTTGTTTAAATTCTTCATCAGTCAAGTTTGGTATTTAACCGACTTTTGGGTTTGAGCTACGCAATTCACACACAGAAAGGCAGGCAGAACACGTGCGCGCAAGCGTGTTTCTAAAAATCTTCTTATTCAGGTAATCTCTAAATGAGTGAAACCTGAGTATCAAATTTTTAGGTGGAATGCTACACTTCCTCCACTTACTATAGGCAATAATGAAGTAAAAATGCAGTGAACAACGATTTCAATGTTTAGGGCACCTTCTCATTTCGGTTTTAATAAGATGGTCTTCTGTTAAAAATCATTATTTTAGTTCAAGATGTTACAAATACTGATTTAACAAGTGTATGGTAACTCCCTCACATTGTCCTGTACAGTCTATATAAACAAATTAACCTATCTATTTTATTATGGTCAAAAGAAATTGATCTTTTTCAAGGGCCATCCAGAAAGTGACAGACGATTTGGCATAACTAAAAAATAACGAAAGTTATCAACATCAAACTTTATTTAAAAAGTTAGAGTGCTTTATTCTATTTTTCAACGTAATCGTCATTGCTATCAAGGTATTTATTGTCACGTGGTACCAGTTTTTCGATGCAGATGTTATACTCATCCCCGCTAAAGATATGAACCAAGATGTCACTGTGGCTTTGAGATCTTCATCGGTTGGGAAATCTTTTCCATCCAAAAAGTCATGTACGGGTCCAAAGTGAAACACTGGTTTTTCCTAATTCTTTTATGGACATTTGCTTCCATAAACTTCCACTCCGGTCTTACTTGATTACTCGTAAATAATGCGGCATTTCCTCACCGAAGATTAGTTTATTGCATTATCACCATACACTTACGTTATTTGCCTATAAAATTCGATTGGCCGAACATTTTGTGCATTCAAAAAAACGAATAAGTTCTTTGGCGGCAGAAAGTATAACATCGGCATTAAAAATTGGTACCAAGTGACAATAAATGTCTTGACAGAATTAAGAATACATTGAGAAATAAAGATAGTGTAATTTTTTAAATAAAGTTTTGTGTTGTTATCTTTCGTTATCATTTAGTTATGCCAAATCGTCTGTCATTTTCTGGATGACCCTCGTAAGATACTTATCGAGAGCCATGTTGCATAAAACCAAAATAGTAAGTCTATACCTTAAGACGTAGCGCGTTATAAACACATTTATAAAATTTTGTTAATTAAATAGGAAATGAAAAAAACATACAATAAAATAAGGATATTATGTTTTCAATTTGCCTTAAAGTGCTTTGTGTAAAACATATTATTGCATGCATGGTTCAATAATGGTGATAGTTAACACTTATTGACATTTGTCGACCTGTTTTGATGTCCGTAAGTGTGTAACGGTGGTATAACAGTAATGGTAATGGTCTCGCACCTTGGGCTGACTCCTTAAGCCATGGCGCCGTCTCTTCCTTGTGCTCTGGAACAGGCCGTCTCGAACTGCTACGTTACACGCACGTGCTCCTTGCATCCTCATCAACTGTTCTTGCAGTTCCAGCGTAACCGCATCGCTCACATTTCTTCATTTATGCCATCACTAAATAATAAAATACCTACCCTTATTTACGTTCTCTTTTCGGAATACGGCTTTTTTTTTCCCCGCTGCCAGTCAAATTATAAACAATGTTTCTTTTAATTATTTCGTTTATACAGGACTTTACATTTCGTTTATATTTAAGTAAGCTCACCAAGACAAGAATCTATAAAACAGTAATACGACCAATACCTTGTTTGTGAGACATGAGCAGAAACTACTAAAATAAGACAGATCTTGGAGACAAATGAAATTAATATCTAAGAAGGATAGTAAAGAAAGCCAGAGGGGATAAAGCTAGAAATGAAGAAATTAGGAACCAACTACCTAAATATTCAAGCAATCGGATAGTTAGAAGAACTGAATGGAATAACCATGTAGCATCTGACAGAATAGTAAGGATCGCCAGAGATAATTTACCAATGGATGGGAGAAGATCCCCTGGGAGATCGAGGAGGAGGTGGAGAGACTCTCAAACTCTATCCAAACAGGCCGTAGGCCTATAAGAAGAAATAAGAAGAATATATGGCAGCCTTTAGTTACTGTATTAGGATAAGGGGTTGTTTCTTAGCTTTCAGCTATTGCAAGCAAGCACGTGCACACAGACTCTAGAGAACGCGGGAAATAGATTCATGAATATCTGAAGTTCATACACTTAAAATAACTCGACGCCCGGCTACATCGGCAATCCAACGAACATTTCTAAGTAGTGGTATTGTATGCTACAACCGAGTACGAAAGTATAACAAAGGAAGATAGAATACAATCGGAGGGGATTCGCCACCAAACCTGAGGTTAGTTCCTACACC
Organism: Hymenopus coronatus; assembly: GCA_030762935.1. Taxonomy (NCBI): domain Eukaryota; kingdom Metazoa; phylum Arthropoda; class Insecta; order Mantodea; family Hymenopodidae; genus Hymenopus; species Hymenopus coronatus. The sequence continues at coordinate 57,684,173 of CM060892.1, read as the reverse complement.
CCACGAGGGAGCGCCCTCAGGAGGAATGACGTGAGACGATACACCGGGCGGGCGGAACAAGGGGCGACGGCACAGGGTCCCTACAGTTACTACATTGAAGCAAACCGACAGTCGGACAAGCAAATTGGACAACCACCCCCCGCCATACATAGGGTCCAACGCCTCCGTCAGGAACGGTCCTCATCCCGGCAACCAGCCGAAGTTGGAGGATGGAGATAGTCACTTTGAGCATCCTTTTTCCCTGCCACGCCGCACCGAGCACCAACGCCGACACTTCCAACTCTGAAAGAAGCCAGCGGGATGAAGTATGAAGTATGAATAATGAATAAAATGACAATGGAGAGACAGGTAATTCGGGGGATGAAAGAAATCTACCCGTATTGGCTTGGCGACCCGGGGAACCCCGCGAAAAAACACATCGGTTAGGCAGGCCACAGGAAACGAACCCGCGAATGCGGGTCACAGACGAAACCGCCTGAGCCATCCCGCCATCACTAAAAGAGAACTGACTACACCTGTTTAGGCTCGATTCTTCTTCTGAACTTCCTAACCTGCTCTTTTGAACTATAAATAAGTTAAAATACACACACCTGTATCGCTCTGTAACATTCCAAACGAGCACCTAAAGCTATGAGTATTTTTTTCATTCCACCCAAAAATTCGATACCGAGATTTCACCGATAATATAGTTTTAGGGTTCAAAAACATTTTTAGAAAAAGGTCCGTGTGTCCATGTGTCTGAACACGATAAATCAAAAGCGAAAAGTTGGTAAAATACCAAACTTGGTATTTTAGTTTAGTATCTTCCAGGGAAACGACACGAAGATTTTGAGGAAAATCCCCCCTCCCCAAACTGCCCTCTACATGGAAAAAATTTGAAAATTTTGATTTTCTCAAAAATGGCTTTAAGGATTTTGGTTAAAATACCGTATATTAAAGATACGTACATGCAAATAAAATTTATATCTTGAATTTTCCCGGAATAGCCTCTGAAGACCTCTTTATTCTGAAAGAATTCTGCTGAATATTGCGTAAACGGTAAAATGTAAGAGATAGGCAAAAAATTACCACACAAAAATGTAGATCGCGTTAAAACACACAATTTATGTCATATACGTTTTTTCGTGGAGTTGATCATTTCTGAGATATTCCTTGTGTTAAAGCTGTAACGCCTATCAACGGCGCAATAGATAAGTGCATGGAGTTTCCAAACTGTTGGAATATTTCACGCATCCACACACAACTGACCTTGTTTTCTTGTGCATGCACATGACAGCCGTTCCTCTTCAACAATTCTTCATCGTTCAACTGCTGAAAACAGGTTTACTTGCGTGCACACCAAAGTGAATCAGTAGACTGTACGTGTGATGCCCAAATTTCAGTTGTGTTAGTTTTGATTCTCTAGGCCGATATATATATAGCTAATATAACAAATTCTAATGCTAAATAAGCAAGGTTATTGTATAGTTTTGTCAGCATGCTTCGAAATACAGAGAAAGTCATTAGTCGCCTTTCGAAAAAACGCATGTATTAAATGCTGAGGCCTTGATGAAGTAATGTCCTAAAGATGAACAGTTTCCATTTTATAAAGCAGGCGTAGAAAAATGGTTATCATTAAATAATGCCACTACTGGAGCAACAAGTATTTACGCTCTGGTATGGAACATTCGTATAAATATTCATACTCTTAGGAGAAGTTTTTAGGCGCTGAGAAGTTTTGTACTGCAACAACAACAATAATAATAGTAACAATAATAATAAAGTATCGCTCTATATGAAAAGAATGACACAGCCTGGACTATAAAAGCAGTGATTGTTATTTACATTGCAGAGTTATTTCTTTATTTGATTTTCTGTTTTATAGGGACACTAGGAGTAATATTTCAAATTCCTGACAATTTTATTTTAATTGCATTGCTCTTGTATTAATGTGAATACCAAATGTCATTAAAATTGGACAAATACTTTGCATGATATAAACTAATTTCATAAATTTTATTATGCAAATATATTAAATAATTATTGCGCTTCAAAATTTAGAAAATTGGTTGACATTTTATAGCTGGAACTTTGAACCACATTCAAAAACTTCACGCGGAGATATATTACTAAATTTGATTCCTTTGATTTACTAACTTTGATAATTATGATAATGTTTTTAAAAGGTTGGTTTATACTATTTCATATTCAGGGGAATCTTGGCTGTATTTAAACAAAAACTGGAACATTTTGAAAGTATGAAAATGCAATTTTTAGAAGCAGGTATGCTAGGAAGTAGGTATAGTATAACATATTTAAATTGCTGCAGAGGGATTGATTCTCTATGGATGCCCAAAGATTCCAGCAGCTATTTGCTAAAAAGAAACAATTTTCGATTTTTTAGCCGACTGTAGTTAAAATTTTACTCCTGGTGTACCTTAAAAGAGAATTTTAGTAACTGCATTTTGAAAATGCGTACGGGATTCTTAGGGGAGGTTCTGTGTAATTTGTTTAATAAGTTCAATGAGAAAAAATCTGATGTGTTCCATTCACATGACTTTCTCTACTAATTATTGTTAAAACGCTTATGCTTCTATTTACTTCATGCTAATCGAGAAAAAAATAGTAGAAATAGTCTTATTACTTGCTTCTTTGTAAGTAGAAGTGAAATAAGGGAGTACCATAAGTTAACAGGATATTAAAAAGCTGGTTGCTATGTGATTGAAGTTGATCTTTTATTTGTATGGATAGGAGTTGTCAAAATCATGTATGAGAAAAGTATAGGTTTTTTAAACTGAAACCAAAAACAAGGACTATCTAAAAACGATCAACTCCACGAAACAAATGTATATAACATAAATTGTGTGTTTTAACGTGCTCTAGATTTTTTGTATGGTAACTTTTTCTTCATCTCTTACGGCTTAGCAGTTATGCAAAATTCTGTAAAATTCATCCAGAGTAAAGAGGTCTTCATTCCCAGAAAATTCAAGATATACATTTTATTTGTCAAGTAAATATCTTTAATATATGATATTTTAATCAAAACCGTTAGAGCCATTTTTGAGAAAATCAAAATTTTCGAAAAAAGTTCCATGTAAAAGGTAGTTTGGAGTGGGGGGGGGGGATTTTTCTCAAAATCTTTGTGTCGCATCCCTGGAAGATACTAAACTTAAATACGAAGTTTGGTATTTTACCGACTTTTCGTTTTTGAGTTATCGTGTTCACACACACACCACACACACACACGGACTTTTTTCTGAAAATGCTTTTTTTTGGATACAGGGGACCCAAAAACATATTTCCGGTGAAATCTCGGTATAGAATTTTTGGGTGGAATGCAATACCTTCTCTATACACTATGTACATAGTACGTATAGAGAAAGTAAAAATTAAGATTGCCATTGCTTCAAATTATTTTGCTTCATTGATCGCCAGACTGGTAAAGGGCATTTCACAACCCGTAGTAGCTTTACCTGTAAAGAAAATTTTGGTAACTGGTGAACCTACTTTTCCGCTGTTACGGTTCACATAGATATGACTAAGAAAGCGAGCATTTCAAATATTATTCGACTCCATCATTGCAATGGTCACCTTAGAAGTTGTATACGTGAATGTGCAAAACATTGAATGGTCCTCTATCTTTTATGTTTGATGGAGCATGTTGCTTTAACCAAAAAACGTTTCAAATCTCAAATGCGCATGTCATGGGGAAATCATCAAGCGGTGAAGGAAAGAAAGATGTAAATCCTTGAAATGGCTCTGTACGGTAGTGATAAGAGAAAATGCCGAGTAAACACTGTTGTCTGGCCTTCACCTCAGTTTTCACATCCTCTAGTGTGGGAAGTTACATCGTCGCCTACCTGCTGCTGAATTGCCAGCTAAACCAACCGTAACGTACCATCTCAATGTTGAGAAAGCGTCTGATACTAGCGCCAGTCTCTGGAGCACGTCGAATACTGACCAGACGTTCCAATTTATTGCGCGAGCTCCTTTTCTTTAGCTTGTTCTAAACGGCCTCCATCGCTGTTTTTTTTCCGGGTAGTAAAACAAGTTGCTTAAAGCAATTCCTCCAGCGTTTATGAGAAGGGAATGTTCGTTCAGTAAGTGAAAGGAACAGATAGATACCTTAGGGCAGCTGAGGTTAATGTCTACAATGAAGACATCACACAGGTGGAACTCAATGTAAACATGCATACTTTTGATGTGGTACTTCAAATCTTTGCGAAACCATACCGTGCCCTCAAGATAAAGCAATACCGTATGTTTTTCTTCCAAGGTAACGCATCAGTGAAATTTGAAAAATATAAATATGTTAATATATCTGTTAAATTTTTTTTTACGAATTATCCATTATATCAGATATTTTTGGAATATTTCAAATTCAAGCTTGCATAGATATTTAAATAAAATATATTACTTTTATAATAAAATGCTCCACACAAAACATTTTTAAAATACTCATATAAAATTCAAGTTATTTAGTAAATGAGTTTAAAATGTTATTGATCATATTTGTTATGTCAATTTGTAGAAAATTTATTACTTTTTGTAAACCTAAAACTCTTGATGTTTCAAAATTTAATAATTTATTTCTCAGAACTGCAGAATTATTTCGAAAGTATGTGGCAGTTTTCTTGAATATACTTTTGAGAGGTAGTACAAAAATTGGGAAACAAATTGTTAAGGAATTGCATCGTGTGGAGCATTTTGGGTACAAAACAATTTTAAATAATAATTTCCGAGAATACAAGGCTTAAAGTTCGGCGTGTACATTAAATACATATGCGCTTGTCCAATTATAGCATAAATTAATTTGTCGTAGAAATGCGCCGTGTGGAGAAAATGGTACTTTTTTTATTAAATGTTAGTATTTATATTGATTGTTTTAACTCTTAAGTCTTCTCCAGCTTCTAGCCAAGTACGTTCATGGATTGACTCCTACGTCGTCAGCAAAGCTTCAGCTCTTACTTTATATTATTTTACTATGAAAAACAAAGTTTTAAAGTTTTTCACAATTTTTGCTTAAATTTCACGGATGCATCACCTTAAGAATCTAAAATCTGTATCCTTTTTATATGGTGAATACAATGAATGAATACATTAATGAATGAGGTAGAAAGTTGAAAAGATGACTTACAGAAAGGCAAGGATTTTAAACTCTAAATACACTTATTCATATTTTTTCATAAAGGACGTCGAATTTTATTGGTAACTCTTCCACTGATACTACGTCATATTACTTTTGACCAATAAAATCTATGGAGGCGTTAGATTTCGAACAATTACTGAATTGTCTTTTACTAACGATTTTCGTTATGGAATTATCACTTTTGTTCCGTTAACATTTCCAGCAGTTGAATGGTTGATATGTTTAGAGACTAGATTTGAATTTTCGCTAACCATAATTTTAACGATGAATGTCTATTTGATAACTTTATGTGTTGAGTTTATATTAATTTAAACAACTCCGCAGTTTTACTTCTGTGGACATCATTCATTAGTTTCTCTTACGTTATGGTTTAGGCATTCTAATTTCCGCACTAACTTTATAGGTCAAAATGGCAAAATGCTCGATTTTTTAAAATATTACATAAGTATTCTATGAATTATTTCGCCAAATATTTTTCAGATACCCATTTTTAAAAGTCCATTTAATCCCATTTAACTTGGACAATTTTTTTCTCAGTTTTGTAGTTTTTATACATGAAATTCATAACTGCAAGACACTTGGTTCTCTTGCAAAAGTCAGCTCTGGACCCACAAGCAACATTTTACAAACCAACCATTAAAAGAAATGCTTTTTCCCCCCAAGAATGCAAAAAAAGGTTTAATTTCTCAGTTGAATAGGAAATTCCTAATGTTTGGTAAGTTATCCTTTTATAAAATATCAAATATGTAAAGCTTTATGCAAAGTCCAAGAATATAACGAAATAATGCAATAAAATGGGAAAATATCTTATTTGTTCCAATCAAATGACTTTCTCTACATCTTTGTGTCAATTATCGTTAAACAACTTATTTATTCACTTTATGATAATCGAGTTAAAAATTAGCATTAATGACATGCCTACTTGTAGTAGAAGGTAAAAAAGGGAATATACTAGGCTAAAACGACAGTCAAATCTTTTAAAAGCTGGTTGACATGTGGTTGAAATCCATTTCTATGAAAACTTAGGGAGTGTACTAGTTTTCGGGTAAAAAAGTTTAAGCATTTTAAATCTGAAACAAACAACAGGGAATATCTCAGAAATGGTCCAAAAATCCTATGACATAAATTGTGTGTTTTAACGAGATCTGTTTTTTGTGTAGTAAGCTTTTGTCTATCTCTTACGGTTTACCAGTTAAGCAAAATTCATCCAGAATAAAGAGATTTTTAGAGGCTATCCCAAAAAATTCAGGGTATGCATTTTAAATGATGTAAACATCTTCAATATACTGTATTTTAATAGAATCATTAGAGCCATTTTTGAGAAAATCAAAATGTTCGAAATTTTTTCCATGTAAAGTAAAATCTTCCTGTCGCATCCCTGGAAGCAATTAAATTTAATACCAAGTTTGGTAGTTTGCCGACTTTTCTTTTCGAGTCATCGTGTACACACACAGACGCGCGCGCGCGGACTTTTTCTAAATTTTTTTTTTTTTTGGAAACAGGGGACCCTAAAACGTTGATTTTCGGTGAAATCTCGGTATCGAATTTTTGGGTGGAATGCAATACCTTCTCTATACACTATGTACTTAGTACGTGTAGAGAAAGTAAAATGCCTTAAAATAGAACACGAAAAAAAAATACCAACATTATCTAATAAATATTTCGAAATATGATAAGGATTTATGTATACGATAGCAATTTTATGAAGAAACATTAAAAGATAACATGCCACGAACCAGGCGCTGTTAATAAGCTTCACTTCTGATAAAAAAGCAAAGCGCACTTTTATGTAAGGTGCGAAACGTGTAAAGGAAATATCTTGATATTAAGCGCCAAGAGTGAAGGTATAGGAATGTTCTGTTTACATTTTTGATTTTTAATACTTGCATACCTAACGACATGTATGGTAACCACTATGGAAGTTATCTATCAGTTGTACAAGTATTCACAAGAGGAATGGAAGGTGTGTAGGCGTTTCGTACAGTGACGACTTCTAGCATGAAAATTCCATCTCTTAAGACGACGAAGTTCTGCACAGGAAATCAGGCAAGTGGAAATTATCATAGTGAATTAGTTGGACCATAAACAGGTCACACACTTTACAACCAAATTTGTGAATGGTTGATATAAAACTAACTGATAGACGGGACTACTATGCGCGCAGTTTTTCTTGGGCACTCGTTTTACGGTGAAGTGAAGGCCGGGGGAAAGAAGAGAGCCCACCCGCCTGTCTTTCCGCCGTGTTGTCAACCAAAGAAAGTTTCTTTCTTCGAGGCTCTCATTCTGTATGATGAATAGGTTAGAAATATTAAACGAAACACAGTGCACTTGCATGTATGTGGGCTCTGGGATCTACAAACAGAAAGAAACCATAGCATTGACGCCACTATAATATTTGGGTGTGTAGCGTACTTCATGTGAACATCTTGCTCTTCTGAAACCTACCGAATCAAGAAAACTGAAGCCGAGAGCCCAAGAAAAGGTGCGCACATTTTTATTACTCGCAATCTGCTCACACAAGTGGTTTGAGGATGTTTCTGTTCCTCTATTGCTATCGTGAAAGCTGGAGTAGGTCTAGACGTGGTAGAAGAGTGTAACAAGGGTGTTGTTTATTATTTTCTCTAGCACGTATGTACAACACACTTAGATAGAGGATGTAATGTATTCCACTCAAAATATCTTACCGAGATTTCACCATAAGTACACGTTTTGAGACCCTTGAATCCAAAAAGAAGCTTCTTAAAAAATGACCATGTGTGGTTTGTGAGCAGCACAGCTCAAAAACGAAACGTCGGTTAAATACCAAACTTGGTATTTAAGATCAGTATCTTCCAAGGATTCAACACGGCGGCTTTCAATAAAATCGCTCGACTGCAACTAGCCTTAGTTATTTTCTCTAAAATGGCTGTAACGATTTTGATTTAAATGCCACATGTTCAAGATATTTTCATGACAAACGAAATGTATATCTTGAATTTTCTGGGAGTAGCCCCTGAAGATCTCTTCATTCTGGGTGTCTTTTGTATAGCTCGTAAGCCGTGGGAGACAAAAAACTTACTACACAAAAATGTAGATCTCTTTAAAACACAACATTTATGTCATATTCATTTTTTGTAGAGTTTATTGTTGTTGGTTTCTTCTTATTGATTTCAATTTTAAACTAATTAAACTTTTCTCAAGCGAGAAGTCAACTTTCGTTTCACCTCTCTTGTTTTACTCCAGAGAATGCAAAAGAGAACCGAATATCAATTGTCTCACATAGCGATAGCTTTTAAAAGATTTGACTATCGCTTTATGCTCGAGTATTTCCGTATTTCCCTTCCGCTAACAAGGAAGCAATAACAAGATCGTTTTTGCTAATGTTTATTTGGTTTACTATGACGTAAATAAAAGAGAAATCTTTTGAAGGAAATTTTGTTTATGGAACAGCTAGTGAAACTAATGTGAATGGAACACATCACTTTTTTTCATACCTCTCCATTTGGTCTTGGAATACTCTCGCCCAAAAAAGCGATAATTGCGTCAATTTACTGGCATTAGCTAGGGAGCTCTGCAGGCGGTAGGTATACGTTACTAACTGCAATGGTACAATGACAATAATATAGTGGTGGAACGAGGGGACCTACAGTTTCTATCGATAAATCACATTGATCCTTGGGTTTAATTCACATACCTTTGATCTAGTCGGAGGTGAAGGCCTGGAATGGCTTAACTTAAACTCCTCATTAAGAATCGAACCACGTACCTTCGGGCAACTAAGTAAATAATAATAAGACCTTATTATGATTGAGAAACTTCGCATGTTTGTGCACTTAGACTGAAAAAACAAGTCAGATGATTTGTTATACACCAATCTCTAGTAATATTCAGAATATTGTATTTATAATCTATATAGTGAGAAAAAGTATGCTAAACATTAAATCTCGACTAAACGAGCAACATTCCTAACCGGATTCTACAAATACTTCCGTCGTGTGTGATGCGCCGCCCGACCTACTTTAGGTTTCGACAAGAGATAAATGTATTGGGTAACAAATCGGATTAAAAACAAAAAGAGCTGATGCCATCGATGTAACTGTCTTATCTCTTACTCGGAAAACTCATTAACTTGGTCCTGTTTTTGATGGAATGGAAATTCTGATTTTAGTTGCTAGTTTCACAATTGATAGATAAAAAGCATCTTGGTGTTTCCCAAAAAGAAAATGCCATTCACAGTAATTTTAACACTCATTTCAAATGGAAGAAAATGAACATGTTGCATTTAATAATAAAATGTATTAAAAAGCAGCGGACAAGCCAGAAAGTCCAATACAACACACACTTTTTCCTACTCTATTTGTCAGAATAAAACTTTATTACAGGTGTATTGTAAAGAAATGATGAATTCCAACATTTTAAATACTAACTTGATGGGTAAAGTCTTTAAAACTACTAACTTTACTTACGATAAGCTTATTTTATTTAAACTAATTTTCGTAAACATTCTTGACACATTGCTTCTGCATTTTCGACAGTTGTAAATATTCCACTAAAAATATAATAAACACGCATGTTTTAATATATAAAACCATGCACATAGGTGTAAATTTTAATTGAACATGGATAGCATTTAAAATAAGTCAGTATTTAATGAGACAATTTTAAAACATCTGCAGTTTACTTTAAAGTACGACCAAATATGTCTAGCGTTAAAAGCTCATTCTAAACATATGAAACAATTTATGTTTTTAGATTTATTACTAGTTAAGCCGAATATATTGTAATATAGAGGCTGAAAGGGTTCTGAAAACAGATCTTCGATAAGTTCTCTCATTTAAACTACCGTTTTCTATACAAGAACCTCACAGAGATCTCAAAATGATTAACATCCCCACAGATAATTAAATATTCAAAGTGTAAGACTAAAAATCAAATTCTATGAATTAAAAGTGCTGTAAAGGAGAGAGTTACTGTGTTTTCTGATTCTGAATTCTAACCTTGTTCTAATACATATATTTACGAAAAGACTGAGAGAAATGAATTTCTAAATTATGCAAAATATTGCATTCCGAGTTTACATTTTCTTCATAAGAATTTAAAAGCATGGAAAGAAAATGGACAGCATAAATTATTAGAAGTTACATATTTGAAGTTGAGAATTATTTGAGCTCGCGAATATTTTTTAACTACTTGCGTATGTCCTAAGGCTTTCTTCGCTTGTTTCTGACTGTTAGTATTGCGATAATTTGGAAAACCTTTAGAAAAAGTTCAGATAGTTAATAAACACACTACATTAGCACAGTCCTTGCCATGAACACTTAATTAAATAATATCATCTTCAAGCGAGGTCAACGTTGTCAACCGTTGAGGTTAATAAGCTCTCAGAAATTATGCCAGGGATAAATAAGACACTAAAGGTTCTTTTTTCTTTTGAGATGAGCGGAATGACAAACAATGGGTAAATTAATTAATTTCGTAACCAAAAAGTAGTTAGAGTAGAGGGACTTGGGTAGAAAAGATAGACGTGGCAATGTAAAATACTGGTGAAAAAAAAAAAATCACATGCATTTAATGAAATATGTGACAGGTTTGTGCCAGAAATAAAATATTTATCTAACATTTCTAAAGCTTTAAGACATTGAAATACGCGGAGTCGGAGTAGCGCAGGTGTATTATTTTAGAAGAAACCAAGATCACTGGTATTTTTCTCTGTCTTCAGTTCCATTTCCCAGACACTAAAACATATTAAGTTAGCAAAATTAGATTATCTCAGTGTGAAAGTGGAAAACTGGATGTAATTAATTTTGTAATTTTAAGCAAACAAATATTAATCATCATACGTATGCAAAAAATATTATGCGTTTTATTCGCATAACTTTCTCTAGCTGTTCCACAAACAAATGCTTCTTAAAAAGTTTATACTTTTATCTACATCGTGCTAATCGGAATAAAGCATTAGCAGACTTGGTCTTATTACTTGGGTACTTTACAAGTAGGAGGGAAATAAGGGAATACACTAGGCTAAAGCGATAGTCAATTCCTTTAAAAGTCGGTCCTATGTGAAACAATTGAAATTCTGTTCTCTTTGATTGACAAGAGTAAACAAAAAGACTGATGAAAGAACGATGACCTACCGTTTGAGTAAAGTTACATAGGTTAAAACTGAAACAATAACCCGGAATATCTCGGAAACAGTTAACTCTACAACAAAAGTGTATATGACATAAGTTGCGTGTTTTTATGAGATCTACTTTTTCGTGTATTAACTTTTTGTCCATTTGTTTAGGTTCATCAGTTAAGCAAATTTCAGTAAAATTCATACAGAATGAACAGGTCTTTAGAAGCTATTCCCAGAAAATTCAAGATAAACATTTTATTTGTCAAGTAAATATCTTTAATATACGGTATTTTAATCGAAATGGTAGAGCCATTTTTGAGAAAAGCAAATTTTCGAAAATTCTTCCATATAAAGAGTAATTTGGGTTGGGGGGAAGATCCTTGGAAGATACTAAACTTAAATCCAAGTTTGGTATTTAACGACCTTGCAGTCCCCCCCCCACACACACACACACACACATACACCTTTTTTCTAAAAAAAATCGAACTCAGGGGACCTCAAAATATACATTTCTGGTGAAATCTCAGCATCAAATGTTTGGATGGAGTAAAATACCTCCTCTATCTACTACGTACATTGCACATTCGTGCTGAAAGTTAAAAGGTAAAATATGGTTCCTCGAAAGTAGCTCTTATTTATCCTACCGAAAAATGGTGGATTCCTTCTCCCGAAACTTCTCAAATGATCGCACTTTTTTTGGAAATCATAGATATTTGTCAAACGTTTCACAACCGTAAAAAGAAAAATGCTGGGTCGCGTTACACCGGCAGCGAAAATATCTAATGATGAAGTATTATCAATAATATGGTGATTACTTGCATCGGAATATCTTTTGCAACTGACCAATGACAGTTTTTCAACTGCTTGCAATTTAGGCAACGTATTGCAAATTTAAGTACAACATTTCTTGCAGTAAAGTTTTCAAAAGTCATGCATTACAATTCCTGTTCCTCATTTGAAAGCACAATTCAAACATGTTTATAATGAAATGCGCGTGTTACTTTTGGTATTTCTTTCTAGCATGTGTTAGTCCTCCTTTGCTTCTCTAATCTTATGTTGGTTTTAATCAACGCCGTCCTAAATAATCTCCATAGTCAAGACAGATCGTCTAACGTGAATACAATAAGGCGTTTCTAGGAAATGAAAAAGATATAAACTTGACCAAGTGTTCCGTTCGCGGGCTCCGATTAATGATAAATGCTCTGTATTTTAATATTTTTGTTCCCGTTCTGGTTCCTATCAACTGTCTGCAATTTCCGGTATACAATTAAAATAATCATTGGCGGAAGGGATGTAGCACTTCATTAGTAAAGGAAGGTTTATGCCCGTAATAATTACATATAACTCTTAATTGGTAGGTAAAATCTTAATTAATTACCATGTCTACCCACGCTATGTGTACAATAGGAGTTGGATAGGTTCAGTGAGACTGAAAAATTCAGTGCCATAACTGGGATTTATAACACGGATTTCCTAGTCTCCGTCCGGTTGTTTTAACCACTGAATTACCATAACAAGATGCCAATACGATATTAATTTCCCGAATTGGCTAGCATTGTTCCCGTAAACCACAAATATGTGATCCCAAAATAATTTGAAATTCTTTGTGGTTACCGGGAAAAACTGCAAGCCAATTGGGAATGTAATGTCGTGTCGGAAAGTAACCATGGTAGCTCAGTGGTTAGAGCAACCGGATGAAGACCGAGAGATCCATGTTCAAATCCCGGCTAAGGCATTGAGTTTTTCAGTCGAACTACCTATCCATGTAGGATGTTGGTTTATTCTAAATATACATCGGGTTCCCTTATGAGGATGGAATGGTGTTACGGATTTAAATATTTCAACACTCCTAAACAAATCAAGTTAGTCTTGTTTGAAGTACTGGAAAGAAGTAAAAGTAGTAAAATTCTGATAACTATACGTTTCAAAGCCACATAAGATCTAACGGTTTGGTAATTTTAATGATTTAGTGCTTATAGACTTAGATAAAAGCAAACACTCTTTAACTAATCAATTAACGAATTCTCGATATTGAAACATTAAAACATTAAAAAAATTTCCAGGTTAAATAATTGGAAGCGTTGGACTGTATCATGGCGTCCTCGATACTTTTCGTGGGCTACGTTGAAGAAAAAAGTAATGTTCAGAATACCTTCAACAAAATAAGACACGAGGGGTCGTATTCAGAAATTTTACATGCTGTAAAATGTTAGTGAATGTCTCTAAAAAGAAAGTTGCTGAAAAATTAGCAGTTGATGACGCTGGTTTTAATTTAATGTAGGCTAACGGCTTGGTTTCATAAGATTTGAGGATTTATGTGGATGGAAGTATTATATTTCTGATGGAAGAACGCGTCATGAAAACATTCTTCCACATGATGAAGAAATGTATTAGTTTCCAGGCCAAAAACATTACAGAACATGGAATTTCGCACAATAGCTACATACTGCATATTTATAAAGATAAATTAGTAATATTTAAAAGGACATTCGTTTAATAACCGGGTAATACTTCCTAACAATAAAACATTTTTAAGTGAGCACTCGAGTATTTTACGAGAAATTCTTACGATATAAAATTTCACTTGGCGTACTGGTAGTCTCCAGAGCTTCTAAAGCCACATTTAAGAAAAGGCTAGCATGACATTCAGATGTTTCTACTACTACTACTATAACATATTCAATGAGAATTATGCATTTTTAGAATAAGCTCCATACGTAGGTGTGTATCTGTGAACACGATAACTCAAAAATGAAAAGTCTGTTAAGTAACAAACTTGATAATTAAGTTCAGCATCTTCCAAAGATGTGACACGAAGATTTCGTAACAAAATTTCCCCACCCGAACTACCCTTTACTAAAAAATATTCGAAATTTTTTATTTTCTCAAAAAATGGTTCTAAATATTTTGATTAAAATACCCTATATTAATGATATTTACATGAAAAAACACCCTTCATTCTGGATGATTTTTATATAATTGGTGATCTGTAAGAGATAAGACAGTAACTTACTCCACAAAAAAGTAGATCTAGTTAAATACACAATTCATATCATATGTATTTTTTGTCGGGTTAATCATTTCCGAGATATTCCTTGTTATTGGTTTAAATTTTAAAATACTTACATAAACTTTTCTGAAATGGGAGTTTATCATTCCTGTTTCTTTTGTTTTACTCCTGGCCGTGCAAAGAGAACCACAAATATCAACCTAAAACAAAAGAGAACTGAAGCGAAAAACGACTTCCCGTTTCAGAAAAGTTTTGACTAATTTAAACTTGAAACAAATAACGAAGAATAACTGGGAAACATTAACTCTACAAAAATGTCTTATACATACATTGGGGGTTTAACAAGATCTACATTTTCGTGAAGTAAGTTTTTGTTCATCTCTTACGGTTTACCAGCTATGCAAAATTCACCCAGAACGAAAAGATGTTAAGAGACTATTCCAGAAAAGTCAAAATATACATTTTGTTATATACACATCTTTAATATACGGCATTTTAATCCAATCGTTAGAAAATATTTTGAAAAAAAAAAAAAAAAAAGGAAGGGAAAACATTTAAAAATGTTCATTTAAAGGGTAGTTTTGGGTGGTGGATTTTTTTTAAATATTCCTGTCGCATCCCTCGAAGCTATCTCATTAACTGCTACATTCACATGACTTTCTCTATTACTTTATAACAAGTTATTGTTAATAAGCTTAATCTTCTATCCACTTCATGCTAATCGCAATAAATACTAGCAGAAACGGTCTTATTACTTGGTTCCTTATAAGAAGGGAAATAAGGGAATACACTAGGCTAAAGCGACAATCAAATTTTTAAAATGTGGTTGGTATAGGATTGAAATTCGTTTCTTTACGTGGCCAGTTGCTGACAAGTTCCTGTATGAGAAAATTTTAGATATTTTAAAACTGAAACCAATAAGAAGGAATATTTCGAAATCGGTCAACTCCAGGAAAAACTGAATATGAATAAGTTGTGTGTTTAATGAGGTCCAGATTTTTCGTGCAGGTTTTAGGGTTTACTAGTTATGCAAAATTCAGAAAACTTCATCCAGAATAAAGAGGTCTTCAGAGGTTATTCCCAAAAAACTTAAAATATACATTTTTCCATGTAAATATCTTAAACAAAACAGATTTAAATTCAAAATCGTTAGAGCTATTTTTGAGAAAATTAAAATTTTTGAAAATTTTTCCATCCATGTAAAGGGTAGTTAGGGGTGGGGGAATTTTCTTGAAAATCTTTGTGTCGCATTCTTGGAAGATATTGAATTTAAATACCAAGTTTGGTATTTAATGGCTATGCTGCCCACAGACACACATACGCATACACGGACATTTTTATAAAAATGCATTTCTTTTTTGGATTCGGGGAGTCTCAAAGCATATATTTCCGGTGAAATTTTGGTATCTAATTTTTGAGTGCATTAGAATACCTGATCTATATAGAATTTACATAGTACGTGTAGAGAAAGTAAAAAGAAGGAAAACACCCACGAGCGATATGACCACTCCCAATAGTTTTGCTCATAGCGCTCTAAGGAAGCTTCGTTGCTTCAGTGAACTAGAAAATGCCAATTTTTTGTTTTATCGGTGCATTTAAGAGATATTTCCAGTCCACTAATTGGACTCTTACTCTAATGTTACAAGTTTAGGACTGCTATATTGTATGCATTATGTTTCCGCAGCTTCGAATGAGGAAGAAAAAGCATGTTGTCTACCATTCGTGTCACTCGTGTGCCTGCAATCACCTCACAAATCAATCACAAGTGCTAGGGGATTAATCACCAAGCGTTTGGCAGCGGAAAAAAATGCCTCGACTAAAGTAACAACTGGTAGTTTTCCTATACACTATAAAAGTTAACCTCTGTTGTCAATTCCACTACTGTGTAGCACGTCACAATGATTTAGAGCCATGGCGAGACCGCACATCACACTACCCGCACTGGAACAGACTGACTGACAGAAGCAGCGGTGGACGCCGCATGCCCAGCGAGAGTTACCGGGCGTGACGCGATTTCACTTTGTCACAGAGGAAGTTACCGACCATTGTGCGCTTCCTCGCTGCCAACTCTAGTATGTACAGACGTTTAGGGGTAATGCCTGTCTCTTCCGGTGTGCTATCTCTATCTGTTGTACCTTTAACGTGCAGCAATTGTCGTCTGTGCGTGTGCTGAATTTCTGTTTCTTCAATTTCTAACCTATGGTTTTGCCCAAGGACTCCTTAGGAAGAACTTCATAAACAAAAATAAATAAGTAGAGTCAAAATACAGGGTTACTACAAAAGAAATAGAAAACTTCAACTGCCTGTAAAACAAAAACTATTAGAGATAGCAACCTAATTATTTTGGAGGTATGTTGAGAAACTCTCAAAGTTTCGTTTGTTACTATTGGTAACGCTATAGTGTTTTGTTTATTGTTGCAGAAGTTGAAATGGCGGAAAATCCTGTGGAAAGGGCATATTGCGTGTTGGAATTTGCTAGAACGCAATCAGCAACTATTGTCCAACGACATTTTAGAACACGTTACCACAAAACGCCACCGACTAGACAGTCAATCTACGACTGGTATAGAAAATTCGAGACAACGGGATGTTTGTGCAAAGAGAAGAGCTCGGGAAGACCAAGAGTTTCGGAAGAAAACGTTGAACCTGTTCGTTCTGCCTACATAAGAAGCCCACAGAAATCGACATCTAGGGCAAGCATGTAATTACAAATTCCACAGCAAACTGTATGGAAAATCTTGCGGAAGCGACTGCACATGATGTCTTACAGATTACAGATGTTGCAGTTTCTGAGTGAAAAAGATAAGGTCATACGGCATGACTTTTGCATCGACATGTTGCGACATGATGAAGACGATGCTGGTTTTTGTGAGCGCATCATTTCATTTTTGTGGTAACGTGTTCTAAAATGTCGTTGGACAATAGTTGCTGATTGCGTTCTAGCAAATTCCAACACGCAATATGCCTTTTCCACAGGATTTTCCGCCATTTCAGCTTCTGCAACAACAAACAAAACACTACAGCGTTACCAATAGTAACAAACAAAACTTTGAGAGTTTCTCAACATACGTCCAAAATAATTAGGTTGCTACCTCTAATAGTTTTTGTTTTACAGGCAGTTGAAGCTGTCTATTTCTTTTGTAGTAACCCTGTATACTACCTCAACACCTAGGTAACTGTGTGCTTGCTTTCTGTTTCTTCAATTTCTAACCTATGGTTTTGCCCAAGGACTCCATATGGAGAATTTTATAAACGAAATAAATAAATAGAGTCAAAATATGCTACCCCAACACCTTGGTACCTGTGTGCTTGCTTTCTGTTTCTTCAATTTCTAACCTATGGTTTTGCCCAAGGAATCCGTATGAAGAATTTTATAAACAAAAGTAAACAGAGTCAAAATATGCTACCCCAACACCTATTACACTGGTATGACCGGGAGCTGTAATTGATCCGAATTCGCGAATCACTTAATACTCGTAAAATAGTCATAAAATAAATTACGTGATCCATTGTTTCCATGCAATTGTCTATACTGCACTATGTCGAGCATAAATTCACATAAGATTTTTTTCCCGAAAGCCGTAAATGGTGAAAGCTATAGAAACATTACAATCTTTTTTTGGGCCGCGTCGTGGTTAGACCACTCGCCTCTCACCTAGACGACCCGGGTTCGCTCCCAAGCGACCGCATGTGAGATTTATGGTGGACTAAGCGGCGCTGGGGCGGGTTTTCTCCGGGTTCTCCGGTTTCCCCCGCCATCGCATTCCACCTGTGCTCCATCTTCATTCATGTATCATCAGTGTGCCGCCTGCGGTGCCATAAGTAGTTAAAGCGGGCGTTAAACACTACAAAAAAAACAATCTATTTGCCAATATCATTTGTTTTGAAGTACATATGCTGTTTGTTATGCAAACGGAATTGGCTAAGACTAGATAAGAACGTCTCCTAAGTTAAAGTAAAGCTAACTCAGAAAGTGTTGTTTACAAGTTGCTCTTTATTGGTATGGCTTTTGTAGTTTATTAATTAACCACAATCACAACATATGAGAAGAAGAGTACCTAACTTTGAATGCTACTAAATCTTGCTCAGAACATAACTGTGTTTTGGAAAAATGTTGCTGTTTTATTTTCCCTGCAAAAAATGTAAATGGCATGTTATTTATGGACACTCTTTTAACTACTGCGCTTTTCAGCGTCCCATTCTATATTGGACATGAAAGACCGCTTAATTTTGCTCAGAGGCCTCTCTATCAGATTTGAGGTTCTTTTACGTGCCGTAAATCTACGACACGGGACCAACGGCTTTACTTCCCTTCCAAAGGTAGCCATGCTAAGGATTTTTAAATCCGAAAAAAATCCATCGCCCTCCGCTGGGTTTGAACCCGCGACATTGGGTATATGAAGTTAGCATGGTAACCATTACATCACGGGGGCGACTTATTTTCCCTGCGACTGAAACTAAATGTATTTCTGGGTTATCAAAATCAGTTAGAAAATGTAATATAGTTTGTTGAAGAAGCTGGAGGAATACTTCAGTCTTGCAATAGTATTGATGTTTTCAAATATAGTAAAATCGTTGTGCATGTAGCATCTTCTATTTCTTTAGGATTTTTAATTATCCCCATTCAACTTAGCAATGCAGTCAACACATACAGAAAAAATGCTGCTGTGATATTTCCTTTCCATTTGCGCATGTGCTCAATAAATTAGCTTCAACCAACTTCATAAATAAGAAGTTCATAAATAAAATGGGCTAATTACTCCCGATAAATTGCATCTATCTGCCTCGATATAGATATTCTATTTATATATACCGATATCAAACTAGATCAGTTTTTCATCGCAATTTATTGCTCCTGCACGTGTTAAAGAGGATCGATATATCGAAATTTTCAACTTGAGTTAAAAGTCTGTTATTGGAGTTACTGAGTTATGAGCTATCATCACGCAAATTATTTCATGAGTTTATATTTTCTTTAGTAATTTTATTTATTTCTTCTTTTGGATTTTTCTTAAAATATATAAACTAATAATTATAGTTATGACTTCCATTTTCTGATGCAGTGAATACGCTTCAGTTCTGTTCGATTTATTTATTAGATGACAAAGTCAAGAGGTTCTGCCAAATGAGAATCAGTTCGCAGATGTTCATGCCAAGAAAACTAGGTGTTCAGGTTTGCAATAGTTGGATTGCAGAGATGGGCCAGTGCCGTGCTCATACCGATCACTTGAGTGTCTGTGTTGGGAAGTTAAAACACCTGGTCAACGAGAACCTCATATCCGACAGGTGGACGCTGCAGTATTTGTTTGAGAAAGTCCTAGCAGGTTTGAGAGAATCAGACCGGCATAAGTACACGGATATCAGCTGTGCATTCAGTTAAATAGAATCGGAAAATTTCCGCATCATAACGTTACAAAGAGATTCTTTTCATTACAGCGTTTACGAGCAAAAATCCAATTGCTTTTGAGCAGTAATACCCTATTCATAAAGGGCGACACTGGCAACTCGACATGGGCTCACGTGGTACGGTACTGCTCTTCAAAATCTACAGTACACAATGGGGATGCACAATGACATTACCACGCGAATCTCGGACTAAAATAATGTTTTTGTATGCAACTGAATTTAGTTCATGCAACTCAGACTACCAGTTATTTCATCGGAAAAAGGATGCATTTACTGGAGATTGATGTCTTTTAACAAGAATAGATAACCCGCCTATGGACGCCGCCATCTGGCGTAAGTAAAATCCAATTCAACTTTCGTCACACGGACTTTGCCACCTTCATACTGAATTCTTAGTGGTCAATCGTCTTCTCGTTTAGATAGTGTCGCCAGTTTCGCTATATTACGAACTGTACATAATTGGGATAAAGACCTAATACGACACTGACTTCCACCTGTGCACAAGAAGCTCTTTAAGAAATCTCCGCCATGTCACTCCAGAATATTCACCGGAAAAACTTCATTCAGTAAAAGCTCAACGTTCCTTTATGAGCATAGATTTCCCCGAGTTTTTTCCCTATCGCTTGAGTACCTATTAGTATTTCACCTTCAAGGATTTACGTGAAAAGCATTTCATAAGGTGCTGTTCATCCACTACAAATCTTAACGGGAGTGGCTGAACTAGAGGGTGTAGGTGGATGACCCAAGTGTGACGAACGGGTCATGACGCACTGAGCTGCATTCCTTTAAGATAAATACTACCTATGCACTGAATAAAGCACTATCCCTTTTTCCGCCCTCTTGCTTACAACAGCAATATTAACACGCCTTTCCTTTAACAATCAGGGGTTTCAGCTGCAGTTGAATAATAAATTAGGCATATGATTCTCTGAAATGAGTTAAACAGTTTTAAACTGTGTAATAACGCTTTGCTTAGTTTGGAGTTTGGGCCAATGAAATAAGGATGAGGAGGTCACCACTTTGAAACATCTCTGCGGTAAGAAGTCCTTGCGCAAATGGTTGCAAATACGTTATATTGCGGAATCACAAAATTGTAAAAATTCATTTTGCAGCCAGAAATTGCGTTCGGAATTAATATACGTGTATACTATTTATAAGTGTTTATTTACAAATCTTTACAATTATTGTTTATATTTAAATCAACTCTTTTAGACTGTTGTGAATAACAATTTTAATACTTATGCGGTGCAAAAAATAATATGTAAATTAGTTTAGAATCGCTTCAAAGAATTCCATGGTGATAAAGTAATCAACTAGTAATGCTTGACTTAATAATCAAATTAAAAGTATTCTAAATCAATCGATACTGCAGATTTTATGTATGTAGACTGAATGTTCTTTGTATGAAATGATTAATAAAGTACCAAAGAGATTTAACAAACAGAAAAAAGAAGAAAGATAACCTATCAGTATTTTACTCCTGTGGTGAATTTTACACCATGGCTGAGTGGTTAGACCGTCCGGATTCAATCTCAGAGGATCGCATGTGGGATTTATGGTGAACGAAGCGGCGTCTGGGCGGGTTTTCTCCAGATTCTTCGGTTTCCTCCCATTCATCCTACCAGTTGTCCCATTATTTCATATATTTCACCGTTATTTGATATTAATCACTTCCTCACTTTTATGGCAAGCATCAGGTTGATCACCCATCCTGACTTCCCTCTGATCCAGAGCCTTTGCTCCTCAACAGGCGTCTAGCCCTAAATGCTGGCTTGTAAGTCCTGGGAGGTGTAAGTGCTGCATACGAGGAGGGTTAACAGAGAAAGAAAGAAAGAAAGAAAGAGGAAATAATGATAGCTAGTCGTATTTAAATAATTTCCATTGCAATAACTTCCATACAACTACACAACATTAAGAAACAGTTCTTTATATAAACACTTAGAAGAAATTAAAGGATGTTGGATGAAATGAAAACTAATTCCATGCTATCCACAAAATAACAAAATAGCTTAAGTTTTCTCCTTTGTATCAGTTTCTCCACCAATATGTTCGTGAATTTCGAACATATGCTAACATTTGCACATACGCAGATTAGCTAAAAGCATGTTTTAGACAGCAAATCGATGACTCTCTCTTCCTTATCATATCACAGAAGTGCTCTCAGAACTGCGTAATGAAATGCAAGTTCTCGGAAGAATGATAGAATTTCAATAGCTACATTCTATATTCTTTTATATCCACTCCAAATTATTAATAACGCCAGAAAGTGCATATCATTGCGTAAATGAAAAACTAACGTGTAATCAAGGGGAATAAGATTTAATTAAATATTTTCGCTTTTGAGCTTAAGGATAAGATGCAATTTTGCCGTTTTTAATTGACATTCTCAGTTTTCTGTGTTACCAGCAACAGAGTGGAACAACATATTGTAGTTCCCGTTATTATAACGTATTAACATCTTGATTACCTTAGCAGTATCTTGTTCTTTGCATTTTTAAGTGGGAAACACATTGAATTGGCAATTATATGTGCGCCTTTCAGTCAAAGTACGTTCTCATTGATTCACCAATCAGAATAAAATGTATTCGATAGTTTTAAAACACGTTACTCATAAACCAATAACTACATTTTATGCTATATTCATCTTTTCATTTCTATAATCTTTGCTTCGATTCGATAAGGAATCTAGAAGTTTATTTCTCGTTCATTTCTTTGTTCACTATTGGAGGTTGGTACAAACTGTTAAAACTAGCTAGATTTGGTAACCTGGGAATACAAAATATGAAAGAAGTGGTAAATGGTGCAACGTGACATAATACAAAAATCTAATATGTTTCATTCAGAAAGCTTTCTTTAGCCGTTCCAAATACAAACTATTCTTACAAAAATAGTTCATGCTAATCGAGATAAAACATTAGCAAAATTAGTCTTATTACTTGCTTTCTTGTAATTTGAAGGGAAATCAGTGAATACAGTGTGTGTGTGTGTGTGTGTGTGTGTGTGTGTGTGTGTGTGTGTGTGTGTCTGTGGGCAGCATGGCTCAAAAACAAATGAACCGTTAAATACCAAACTTGCTATTTAAGTTTGGTATCTTCCAAGCATGCAACACAAAGATTTTAAAGAAATCCTCTCCACCCCAACTACCCTTTACATGTAACATTTTTCGAAAATTTTAATTTTCTCAAAAATGGCTCTAACGATTTTGATTAAAATACCGCATGTGTAAGATATTTTTATGACAGACGAAATGTATATATTGGATTTTCTGGGAATAACCGCTAATGGCCTCTTCATTATGAATGTCTTTGGTATAACTGGCAAACCGTAAGAGATATACAAAAACTTATTACACAAAAAATGTAGACCTAATTAAAATACACAATTTATGTTACATACTTTTTTTTTCGTTGAGTTAACTGTTTTAGAGATATTCCGGATTATTAATTTCAATGTTAGTCACTTAAACTTTTCTCAAACGGGAAGTCATGTTTCTTCTCGTTTGTTTGCTCCTGGAAAGCAAAGACATTGGAATTTCAATTGTTTCACATAGCGACCAGCTTTTAAAGGACGAGACACTTTAGCCATTTTCTTATTTCCCTTCTACTTACAAGGAGCTAGTAATAAGGCTAATTCTCCTTATGCTTATCTTGATAGTATGATGTAGATAACATATTCATCTTTTAAATAAAAGGTTTGTTTGTTAGAGGATATCATGTGAATGGAACACATTAGATTTTTTTCAGCCCTATGAAGCTCGCCACTGTGTGAACTGTGGGGAGGCGCACGTGGGCTCATATAAAGTCTGTAAGGTGCGGAAGCGTCTCGTTGAGAGCCGCCGCGAAGGCCCCCAGGAGCCAGCTAATGTGCGCCCTGGGGTGTCCTTCTCCTCGGCACTAAACCGCGCTGAGGGAACGCTGCGCGCCGCAGAGGCAGCAGCAACTCCCACCCCCGCAGTCACTGCAGAGATTGTGCCAGCTCCGTCCTCGACGGAGACCCCAACTCCCCAACCTGGTGCGTCTACGTCGACGGAGGAAGCCGCCCCGACGCCCTCGGCAGAGGGTCCACGCCGGACTTCTTCAATAAAGAAGTCCAAGAAGAGAGGAAAGAAGAACCGCCGGGCGCCCGGCCAGTCGGGCCAATCAGAGGCTCCCACCTCTGTGAGACCCGAGGGCACGCCCCCAGCACTCCAGCAGCGGAGGCTCCCGCTGCACCTACCACCACAGCGGCTTCCTCGGCCTTTACAGCGGCCATCCCACAGGCGGACCTGGATGAACTTCAGGACCGAGCCCTGTGGTTCGGTGTCCTCCTAAGAAAGGTCCTACCTATACTGCGAAACTTCAAGTTGCAGTACAGTGACCCCAGACTCTCCCCCCTCCAGAAACACACCCTGTTCCTCCAAACCTTGGAGCAATTGTACCCGGGTTCCGCTAAGTAATGGGTTCTAGATTCGTTCGGAGACCATTGCGACTCGCGTACTGGAACGCGAACGGCATCCGGGAACAAAGCCCAGGCGTCCTTGAGTTTGTACAATCGTACGGAATTGACATCCTGATGGTTTGCGAAACCAATCTGGATGCTGTTACTGACTTCTCGCTGCCTGTTTACGCCACCCATCGGTCCGATCGGGTCGGCCGACAGGGTGGCGGTACAGCTATCTTCATTAAGAACCACATAACCTGTCCAACTCCCAGCACTACAGCACGTGGAGGCCTGTGCAATCCGGCTTGCCGTTGGCGGGCTAGACGCGCTGCTGATAGCTGCATATGACCCACCAAACCACCGCTTCCATGAAGCGGACTACACCACCCTACTGAAACTTCACCCAGTGGTATGCATCGCAAGAGATCTCAACGCGAAACATGCCTTCTGGCATAGCCGCACCAACAACCCCCGAGGCCGCGGGCTCTACCGCCTCATCAGCGGCAACCCCGCCCTCTTCGCGCACGGACCAAGAGGACCTACGTGTCATCCGGCTCGCGGCAGACCGGATGTTCTCGACATCATAATCACCAAGAACACACCATTTCATCTAGACCTCTCGGCGGTCAACGAGTTGGACTCCGACCATGACCCTGTCGTGGTGGATACAACCGAGACCGTATCAGCTCTGGTAACACCAGACTGGATAAATGAGATCGACTGGGACGCAGCCGTCCTAGACCTAAACCAAACCGTGGACCCGCGACCGCGCATCGATTCCATCGAAGCGCTGGAAGCGGCAGCCACGGCCTTCTCCCGACAACGCCTGAATGTGATACGCGCGCATACCTACCGCATCCCATCTAACAAACCTAACCCGAGAACCATACCTAATGAACTCCGTCAGCTGCTAAAAGCCAAGGCAACCGTACGGAAGCTATGGCAGCGCTTCCGCCATCCCAGGATCTAAGCAGTGTACCAGTGTACCAAGCGCAAAGCGGCCTGGGAACACACAATGGCAAATGTAAACCTGGAAGAGAAACAACCCTGGAGGATCATCCGATCCCTCAGGAAAGACAAAAGTCAGTTTCAGCATCCCATCCATGGCACCCGTGGGAGACTCTCTTTTGAGCCCCAGGATAAAGCCACGGATTTCGCAGATTATCTGGAGTCTCAATTCGAACCCCGCGAAGACCCCCAGGACGAGGACTTTACTGAGCTCGTGGAAGCGACGGTAGACTACCTCTACGAGGAGCCCCCGCCGCCCCACGAGGAGATCCGCATTCCTTTAGTCACCCCGAAAGAGGTGGCTTCCCAACTCAACAACCTAAAGCCTAACAAAGCCCCTGGACATGACAGCGTCACGGCGCCTATGCTCCAGCACCTACCCAGAAAGGCCGTAATCCACCTGACGCGGATTTAAAATGCATGCCTACACCTACGTCACTTTCCAACGTGTTGGAAGGAGGCCAGGGTAGTATGCATTTTGAAACCCGGCAAGGACCCGGTCTTCCCGTCAAGCTAGAGATCTATTAGCTTACTTCCGATCGTCTCGAAAGTATTCGAACTGTTACTCCTACCTCGCCTCACTCCTCTCTTCGAGGAGAGACTCCTACTCCCGGATCACCAGTTTGGTTTCCGTACTGGACATTCCACAACCCTGCAGTTGCTGCGACTGGCTGAGAAGGCTGCCCTGGGCTTCCAAGACAACTTCAAAACAGTCGCGGTACTCTTGGACGTGGAAAAGGCCTTCGCCACCATGTGGCATCAGGGACTCTTGTACAAGCTCAAGAACGCAGAAATCCCTCCCCCTACCTTCACCTGCTTAGTAGCTTCCTTCGGGACCGCACTTTCAGGGTGAGGGTGGAGGGGAGGCATTCCACAGTCAGACCCATAGCGGCGGGAGTGCTGGAAGGCAGCGTGCTGTCGCCGTTACTCTTTGCCGCCTACATGTCCGACTTCCCCACAGAACCCAGTACAGTTATGTGCCAGTATGACGACGATATCCTCATAATGGCACGTAACAAGAACGCCCGATATTGCTTCCCCCCGCTACAGAGACAGCTCCAGGCCATAGGCAGATGGAGTGAACTGTGGCGGATGGCCATCAGCCCGCAGAAGAGCTCAGCTCTACTGCTGGCTAAAGTTCGTGGCTGGCGTCCGGAGAGGTCACTGAGGCTGCGGCGGCGGCGGATCCCCTGGGTCCGCACCGCCAAATACCTTGGAGTCCTCCTCGACCGCAGCCTTACTTTCACTCCACATGTCAGGGAGAAGGTCAGTATAGGACAGCTGCCCTACGGCAGTTGTTTCCCATCTTCCGCTCCGCCATGCCTACACACCTAAAACTACGGCTGTACCGCGCGGTCATCCCGCCCCTGATGCTGTACGGCTGCGAGGTCTGGGGTTCGGTGGCTCGTTCCACCATCCGCAGACTGCAGACCGTGCAGAACAGGGCATTGAGGATGATATATGGCACAGACCGTAGATTCCCGTCCCACATTCTCCATTCCCACTCCGGAATCCCTTACATAGTGGACGTTGTGCGAGAAAGAGCTCGCACAATATACACTAAACTTGCTCCTCACCCAAATCCCCGGGTGAACACTCTCGGTCTTTACGACCACACGCTGCCTAGGAGACGCGTAAGCTACCGCCTTCCCAAGGACGCCTTGGGATGGTAGTTTTTCGGCCGCCTCTCCCTTTACAGTTCTACCCGTCAGGTTAAGCAGCATCGGCGGGTGACCGTCCAGTTGTACTCCGACCAGATCTGCAACACTGGCTTCCCCCATCCCCTACCTACATCCTTTCAGTTCTCCCCAAGCGGCTGGCCAAGTTAAGCAGCATCGGGCCTGGTCCCTCTCTGGGTGGGTGACCACCAGGTAAGCCAGCCCGCGCCGGCTGCACAGAGGGAAACACCCTGCCCACATTACTTCGACACAGACATAAACGCTTGCACAAGACTAAATCTTTTATATCACACGGGTAAATCCGCGAGAAAAGCGGATAGGTACCGTGGTGCTTTGCCCCCGCCCGAGTACACTCGGGCGACTAGTTCCTGCTCCTGGCTCCTAGATTTTTTTCCCTTCTACTTACGAGGGACTAAGCAATAAGGACAATTTCTGCTGTGTATCTCGATTATCATGATGTAGATAGATGAATGAGCTTTTCACAATAATTTGCTACAGAGATGTAGAGAAAGCCATGTGATTGTAACATCAGCTTTTTATGGAGACAATTCCTCATGGTGAGGTTATTTCGTACTTATCTGACGAGTCACTATTTGCAAGAGGATTAGATTTAATCCTTTTGACCATTTACGAGCACCAGCGCGATGCACGAGTTATGTAACGAATTCATTTATTGATTATTATTATGTTATTATTATTATTATTATTGTAAATCCAAATTGTGTCAAAGTTGATTTACACTAAAATTGCCTCTAAAAAATTTAACCAAGCTACAAAACAGGAAATAAATCAAGTGAAAGGTTATCAAACGTAAAAACAAATACTGACACAACAAATCGCAAAACGTTTAACAGAATGGGTAGCTAACACGAGAAAGTTATGGTAATGCATCGATGAAATTTGGTAACAACCGTAAACTTTTTTGATTGTTTGTAGTTTTGAATCGTTGTTATAATTATAACTTGTACTTTCATGCTACTGAATTGTTTTTGAATAGCATTTATTTTAAAGCCATAAATGACCATTTTAATAGATACTGTATCATTTAAGTAAATCAAATGTTGAAATTTAAACTCTATTTTCCTCAATTACTTTTTTTTGAAGCAGTTTTCGCTATTCGAAATTTTCCTGCACCAACGTTTATGTCTTACTACCTTGAATTTTTCACAGAGGTTCAGTAATTTTGGGTTTAAAATTCCTGCGCACTATAAATATTATTCTCTAGAACTCAAATTGAAAAGTCGAAACATTCAGTAACATTTAAACAAAAATTATTCTCTCTTAAACTAATTAAAATACAATTCCTTTATATGTTTATACTAAACTCAAATTAAAATATTGGGGGCAATATCATAAGCCATACAGTTTAAGGAGCATTTCACATTAAGATATCAAGAAGTGATTAATTATGAATTAGAACATTAAAATGTTGGTTTTGCACAGCTGGTTAAAATGTGTGTACAGTACATGCTTTATGTGCGAGTATATAATAAAAATGTCAAAGCAATCAAAAGAACTGTAGATTTTTTATTTACGCAGACGCCTTACATTAACTTATGCCGACTAATGCACCACTTTAACTTATGCTGACATTTTTAAAATCATAGCAGTAGTGTTTTGATGTTAATTTATTATTTATAAACGCATTTGAAATGCTATTTTATGGATCTATTATTTCGTTTGACTTATGAAATAGTTGTAGCAAATACAATTCCTGAATTTAAAATAAATTTATAAATATATTATGTTTAACATTTGCCATTTGGAGACTAAGGTTCCAGGATTGAATACCATTTTTAACATTGAATGCCACGGCGAGGCTTTGTAGCAGGAATCTTCAGTATTCTGTGAGAATGCTCAACCCCAGGAGTTGTACAATTGCTAATTAGACTTCATCTGATGTATCCCTATTAACCTTGAGGCGATCTCAATTCACGTATATCACACCTTAATGGCAACCTGCAATGCTGCAAGTAATTTTAATTTCCGGAGTTCTACTTAATCATACTATTAGAGATAATCTTTGCCTGTTAATTTTATTGTTCTTTAACACTAACCATGTGTAGGCTAAGGCCAGAAGGTTGATTGTTCTTCGCTTTAATTGGGACCTTCTTTATAATGCAAGAGTTTTTCATGGTCCGTCTAGGGGTTAAAATTCTCCTTTTGAAGTAGGAATAAACATAAATTCCTTTCAAATCATAAAATTATTTTCAGCTAACACAAAGTGTCCACACAGGTTTTAGAGTAGATACACCAACACATACAAAAATTGATCCATTCTCTAAAATCGCAAGCGTTTTTGCTTCTGAAAAGTTTCCACCTTCAGGTAATAACTGTTGATCCCACCCAGGCGGTATAATTCAGGACATAACACTAAACGAACATTTTTTTTTTATAATTTATGTGAAATGAAGGGGTGGTTCGGATACCACTCCTATAAAAGCGTTTCGCTGTGATTGGCCCACAAAGAGAGGCTAAACCAGGCATGTACAAATTAAAGGAGCAGATAGGAACTTGTATTAACTTATTTCCACTGTGAAGTATAACCTTCCATTACTCCAGCTATGCGATGTAATGGAAGGTTTGTAAAAACACAAAACACAAGGTCTTCAACTACATCTTGCGATTTTTTGTTTCTGTTTTTTAACACTGCGGTGATATGTTTTACTTTGGACGAGTTCATCTATATCTATTGCTAAGGATGATGCACAGAACCTTTAATAGATGAATATAATGCTCGACGATGCTTTAATATATATGATTCACTTAAGAGAAGCTTTGCTCGCAAGCATTTGTGGATCCATACATTTCCATTATATGTAATGCAAATAATAGCAATTTGGCATTCTTTCGGCATTCCAAACCTATTTCTTTCAAAACTTTTATGTTCGTACAATTTTGTAGAGGAAATCATTTCGTTTTAGTTCGGATGGAACCTCTGAAAATGTAATGGAAATTATATTTCCTGAGCTGACATTCTGTTTGTTTGCTTAAAACAGCGCATTTGCTAAACAGCCGTATAAATGACGGTATGTGTGGCTCACCAACAGTTCTCCACCTTGATTGGAGTTCTGACATCAGTAACTCGCAATAGTTATCTTTGGACATGACTGGGTTAAACAAATCGCATATACTTCGGTCTTCTTCCCGAAAGGTTGGATAATTATTTGCATGTGTGGTCAAATGAGTGACAGCTACGATTTGACATTCCTTTATTATATTACAGCCTATAGAAATGTCTATTTAGAGGTGCCTTTAAAATATGCCATGTCAACGTTGCATTACTTTCATTACTGTGTTAAATAGGTTAAAAATTGGTTAAATAACATATATCATACACAATTTCAGGCTGAAATATCATGAATTAAGCTATAATTAAAATACACAACTAAACCTTGTATGCTTTTTCATCATTCCAGAGAACCTAAAGCAGATACTATAATGAAGCTGCTAACTTAAACACTTTTAAATCTAAATTTACATAACATAATGAATTATGTTAATAACATCCGTAAGAAATATGTACTCTATAACAAATGGTTTAATGTTTATAAATATTTAAATTATAAGCTTAGTCTCTAGCACCAAAGTTAAAACTAGTTTACTGCCCTGCCCAGTGATGTAATTTGTTATAGATGTAAGATAAACATTACTACTCTGTTTCGGATCATATTGCACATATATTCACCACCCCAAACAAGAAGAAAATTATATACATATATTTGTTTATCGTATGGCTCATCCATAGTTAGGAACATGATATAATCTTATAATATTGTAGAGCTTGTAATATCTTATCTCCTAAAGCGTAATTTCTTACACAGAATGTTTATATCTTTATGATTGATAATAACAAAATTAATAAAAACAAATAATAACAACAAAATTATAATATAGCTTAAAACTCAAACGTGCTTCATAAAAGAATTTATATCAGAGGGTGTGCAGGCTGACTTTTAAATCTTCACCAGAGCTTTAAAAATGGTGAATTATATCCAGGTGGCCCAATTGCCCCATATTTAACGTATGCAGATATCCTTTTGTGCGTATAAACAGTTGCAGAACTCAGCGTGGATATTTCAAGTTATATCTTCCAGTCCTTCACTGATGTGTTTTAATCTGAAATAATGTGTGTTTGAGTTCTGAAACTCTTTTAACGTACCAATACACATGGCAAAGACCGCAGTTGGGTCACCTGGAAGGCTAATGTGTGACAAGGGTACATGTACCTGTAGCAACATAATTGGCAGACCACTTTTGATATCAGTTGGGCCCTATTGTTTCAAAGGAGTACCACAAAGTAACGCCTAACCACAACAGGTGAAAGTAAAAGAGAAAACTATAATTCTTCCGTATTTACAAACTTACATTAATAATTGTACCAATACAAACTGATAATTATATTCTACGTTGGTGATATTTCTGGCTACTATTTTATTTCTTCTTCTTCTTCTTATTAGTTGACAAATTTTATAAGTTCATTCGGTAATATAAAGTAATTGAATTGCCTCTAGCAGCCTCTCAGGGCTGCCCTTTGACCTTAAAGAAGTTTAGGGGTAATTTAAAGAGAACAAATGTTGGATAATTAATTCAAGTAAATATTTTGAAGCAATTAATGATCTCATTAACTGTGCTGTAACTATTAATGTTGGTAATTGACCTCATCTAAGTATTGCTATACAGACTAATAAGTAGTTAGGTATTTCTAAACCCATGTATATATATATATATATATATAAAAATGTTAGTTGTATTACTATTATTAATTTGTATTAGCATTATTAATTGTAAGTGAATGTTGTACATTTAACTCTGCCACTGCTCAGTAGCTAATTGCAGAGAAGAAATGCATACATACGTAATGAGCATGTACTAAAAGCTAAATTACCATGTAACAACTGGAGAGGACTCATAGATTTTTCTTTGTTAACTATGTTACTGACGACGGTGGTGATGTCTTTCAAGAACACGTATTTTTAAACTGTTAATAGGATAACTAGTTTACACCTTTCATGGATCGAAATTAGCGTAATACTAGTCAAGATCCAGGTCGCACATACCTATTTTAGTTGACCCCTTCATTAAGGAGGGACAGTTCGCAATATTTCAGGACTTTGAGAACACTTTACGACGTGAAACTCAATTAAAGATCTAATGTGTTTCTTCTTTTACAAGCTGCTACGTTGTTTTATTATATAGGCATATTTTAGACCTTTTGAGAAATACTAAAGATAATATTTTATAATGAAATAGTCCACACTTATAGATTATTATTTATTTGAGTAACTAAATTCCAAAATGCTAACTCAAAAAAAAATGATATTGAGCTATGCACAACTTTGGGCTAGAAAATGATGGGACATATTATTGTACCACAAAACAGCTAACGCCTCAATACCATGCAAAATTACCCATAATATATGATGTAATAAATTCACTTGATATTCTCTACCTATTCTGAAACAAACCATTCTTACAAAAACTTATTCTTCTACGTATTTTAAGAGAGGGTCACTCACTATACGAGCATATTGAGATTCCGTTCTCTTTGCATGGTCTCGGAAATGGTTAACTCAAAAGAAAAGTTTGGCATAAATTGTCTGCCAGTCATTCAGAATGAAGAGGACTTTGCTGGCTATTTCCAGAAAATTCAAGATATACATATCATTTGTCATTAACATATTTTACACATATGGTGTTATAACCAAAATCTTAGTCATTTTTGAGAACATTTAGTGCACTCTAAATTTTCGAAAACTATTCCTGTAAAAGGCAGTTTAGGTGGGGAGAATTTTCTGGGAATAGCCCCTCTTCATTCTGATGGAAATGGAAATGGAGTGTTGTTTATGGGCGCTCTTTAACTACTGTGATTCTCAGTTCCAATATTGGGCTTTTACGCTTCTGAGAAAAATTAAGTGGTCTTTTACATCGTCCTACGCCGGGTTTAAACCTGGGTTTATCTGAACCATTCTTATATGCTCCGTGGTAAAAGTAGATATTGTTAATCTCTTGTGCTTTTACAGACATATTGAATGCAATGAAAATAAAGAGACATTTTAAAATATACTTTTTTGTCGTGCCAATAACTTGCGATAACTTAATTAAAATAATTAGTAATTTTTTAAATAAAATATTTACGAAAAACACTCCATGTAAGACTAAACATTTTATTTCGCCTTGTATCCCTAAAATGCTTAAAATTTGGTATTTGGGCCAGCTCTAGTAATGTCCATTACAGGTGTAATGTGTGTACCAAATTTTCCAGCTTATGATAAGTAGTTAAATGGAAATGAAGTTTTATTTATGGATGCTCTTTAACTATTATGGTTCTCAGCATCCCATTCTATATTGGGCGTGAAAGACCGCTTAAATTTGCTCAGAGGTCTCTTAGCAGGTTTGACATTCTTTTACATGCCGTAAATCTACGACACGGGACCAACGGCTTTACTTCCCATGCTAAGAATTTTTACGCTCGAAAAAAATCTATCGTCCTCCGCCAGGTTTGAACCCGCGATCTTGGATATAAGATGTAACCATTATGTACATCACGTAGGACGACTTCATTCTGGATGACCATTGCATAATGGTAAATTGTACCTGCCTAATAGATAGACAAAAGCCTTCTATACAAAAAACGACCTCCTTAGAATACACTATTTCACAATTTATATCAGATACATTTTTTTGGGTGGAGTTAACCATTTTCGAGGTATCTATTCTAATTGGTTTAAATTTTCCATTACCTACACTTTTCTCAAATGGGAAGTCGTTTCTCTCTCACTCTCTCTCTCTCTCTCTCTCTCTCTCTCTCTCTTTCCCCTCTGAACATGTAAGGAGAATGGAATTTCAAAGCTATCATATTGCAACCCGCTCTTAAAAGATTTGATAACCTAATGTATCCCTTTTATACCTATAATGAAATGAGTAAATAAGTAATAAAGGTTTATCTGTAATAAAAGGTTTATCCTGCAAGAAGTACATAGTGTGTTTCTTTCTTAAGGGCCACCTGAGAAGTTTTAAAATTTGACGGTAAAGAGACATTAAAAGAAACGGTACCTTTAACTCGATAATTCGCTTGAATAAGCACGTTCGACAGCAAGCAGGAATTATGAACCTTTCGCTTCCCTTCCAACCTCCATTTCTGTCGTTCTCGTGCCCTGTTTCTCAACAACTAACAATGAAAAACTTTTGTCGCTATTTACTTGTTGACGTTCCCCAAGTTTCTTAATGGTGAAGTTGCTAGAGGCAGGGTTGCCAACCTACTTTCCTTTACTTTTATACTAAGAGGAAAAGCAGGTTATATCGTGCGTATGCATTTCTCGATGACCTCTAAAATTTCAAAGGCACTGCGAGTTAATTCGCACCTCTTTCATTTCGGAATAAATACATAATCACTGTAAGACATGCACTAAGAAATGACACGTTTCACCAATCAGAAACCAGGTTAAGATACAGAAAGGATCAAATTACGTGAGATGCTCAGAAGTAGAATTTTTGGCTCGGGAGGGTGGTTTCTCTCAGGTGTATACTTGATTGGATGTTTAATATCATGACCCGAATATTAGGCAGAGAGAGAGAGAGAATAAAATAAAAATAAATTACAATAATACAAATAAAAAAAATTAAGGTCATCGGTCACAGTAAGTATTAGTACACTTCAAGTGTAGTCAGCAGTTCCACTACACCATGCATAATATCATGAAACAATTTTTTTCATGTGTTCCATTCACATGCCTTTCTCTACCTATTCTGCATAAAAAGCATATTATTCTATCTACTTCATGCTAATCAAATTAAATATTAGCAGAAGTGGTCTTACATTTAGTTTATTACAAGTAGAAGTTATAGTCAAATCTTTTAAATCCTGGTTTCCATATAATTTAAATTCGGTTCTCTTTGCATGGCCATGAGTAAAATTAAAGAATAATGAATGATATTTTCCGGTTTGAGAAAAGTTTAAATATTTTAAAATTTAATATATAAACTGTGTGTTTTAACGAGATCTATATTTTTAGCAAGTTTTGTCTATCTCCTACTGTTTACCACATGCAACATTCATCAGAATGAAGGTGTCTTCACAAGCCATTCCCAGAAAATTTAATATATACATTTTGTTTGCGAGATACTTTAGCTTTATAATATCATACCATATTTTAATTAAACTCGTTAGAGCCATTTATGAGAAAAACAAACTTTTCCCTGTGAAGGTTAGTTTGGGGTGAGCGATTTTCTTGAAAATCTTTGTGTCGTATTCTTGGAAGATGCTGAACTTAAATACCAAGTGTGGTACAATGGATTCTTCATTTTTTAGCTATTCTGTACACACACATACACACACCCCTACCCATACCCACACCCATGCACTCGCTGACGTTTTTCTAAAAATGCTAAATTAAAGCTGCAATGTTAATATAAAGAATTAGGCAAATACTGTGCTCACTGTTTAGTAAAAACATAGTAGTCTCTTGAAGTTATCGAAAAGATCTAACTGCCCACAGAAAAAAAAATGGAGGGCCGCGATACTTTAACTAAGACCATTAATTATAAGTGTATGATAGGGAAAGGTGGTACGGATCGTAACTACTACTTAGATCCGGGCCGCAAATGACATCTGCTCAGGAGTGACCACTTTCATTGCTGAAGGGTCAAGATTCTCAAAATGGTACGATCTCTCTAGATCTTACGACTATGTAAAGCTTGAAACCGTTCTTCTTTATAAACGGAGGCGATGTTTCATTACATAGATCTAATTTTACACCTTTTTAGAAAACTTTTTAATGAAATAGATCATGAAATATGCTAATTAGCATTTCTTTGTAGCTCTTATAGTGGTTTCTTCCTAATAAAACGAAGTTCATACCATAAAAATAATTGTAATGTTTCCCCTTGGAATCAAAAGGGAGAGAGTATTAGAGAGGGGAAGAGAGAGAAAGAGAGAAAACTGGTTTCCCCATATTAAATCTTCAAGTCCAGAGTTGCGATTTTCACACTATAGTTTGCATTTGTGATGTTAACTATTTTCGAAAAGTTTACCATTATTAATTTAATTTTCTCGTATTTAACGTAAACCGTACGTTTTGAAATGTTAGGTAGCTGTTATTTTATTTGTATTTAGTTCATGTGAAAGTTTCGTCATGCGTTATCAACCTTGGAATATATCACGTGTATTTCGGCAGTATTATTTAAGAGAAAGTTTTTCATGCAAATATTCAACAAGTTAACAGAATTAGAAGATAGAAAAATCTGATGTGAACAGTCATGCGGCTTTCTCTACCAATCACAGATTCACATACATTATAAAATAGTACAGCAGTCTTACAAAAAGGTATTCCTCCAGCCACAATTTTTTTTACTAAGGAATTATATGAAAATTAGTTATATGCAATATTCGAAAATAGCATTTGATGGAAAGAAAAAAAAATAGCAAATATTTCAAATATGAGTCCGATGAAGTACTTGGAAAAGTGTAAATATGCACCATCAAATATTTTGAATGCGTCTAACTCACGAAACATTTAACACAAATCGTGTAGGTACTTTAACGAGTACCACATTTTCCTGCGGTAGAATCTAACTCTTATATTTTCCTAATTATACATACATACGTACATGTTCAATATTCAATCTGTGAGAGAAGAAATTCAAAGACTATTCACAGAAACTTCAATGTACAGGTACATTTGATTTTTGAAAATTATATTTAAAATGTATTATATTTTAATAAAAACAGTCAGAGCTATTTAAAAAAAGTACAACTAAGGAACATAACATATTTTTAAATCTTAGCATTTTCTTGAAAACTTCGTCTAACATGCTTAAACTCAAGCATGAAATATGATATTTATTCGAGCTTGCATAAACGCAGTCCTTTATCTAAAAATCAAAATACCTGTTGGGGCAATTCAGTGTACCTCAAAACATATCTTGACATGGATATTTAATTGAATACAATGCTGCTTCTACACGTTACAGGTAGTAGGTAGAGAAAATAAAAATAAGTTATTACATGGATTATTTACAGAATGACCATGAAAATGAATACCTATGGGTAGAGAAAGTATTGTGGTTATTGCACACAGAAATAACTATCTATGCTTTCCACCATCTACCACTTTTCTACACAGCTGCTTTAATTTCTCATGTTACCTCTATGAGAGGATATTTTGATGCAATTAAGACCCAATTTTCGAAAACAGTATGCAAGAATTTGTAAAACGGTTGTGCAAGTAAGTTTATGTTGAGTGTGAAGCTATCTTATAAGGTCATATAGACATGCTGTCTAGAGCTGTAAAACACTAATGACCACCGCAATGATAGCACTTAAAGTGTTGCATAACCTTTGGCTTCAGAATCCTATGTGAGACCACTGCTATGTAATTCCGTGTATAATGGAGAGAAGATGCATATAATGGCTGTCATTCCGAATGTAGCGAGCTTTAATCAAAGAGTCACGTGCCAGGTTCCGCTCATTGACCTCTTATTTGACCCGTTATATTCACGGGGCCGCGTGGCCCTTGACACGGCCCAATGATGACCATCAGCTCTCACGCACGCCACTGCTCTCACCAAAATGGGCGGGCACTTCTGTATTTTTAAGGCAAACGTTCGAAAGCTGCGAAATAATTATAGTCGAGTCGAAAACTGGTCAATTTAAAACACCTGCTGGAGAAAATCGAGATAGAAATTTGACCTCAAATTAAAATTAAGAATATTCTAGACCTCTTTAACGAGATAATTTGGACGGCATATTCGTGTGTTTACAAGGTACCCACTTTTCTCACGCAGAATAACGTTGTTAAAATCGAAAATTACTTCATTCAAATGATAATAGTTTAGAAACTCATTTACTATTTTACAAATTCAGTAAACATTTCCTGAGCGATCAACTTAAGCATCCAAGCTGTCAATATTTATTTACGAGGATGGGAATCGAATCTTGCTTGGGGCGAGTTACCCGGATAAGATGTTTTTCGGGGCATTTCCTTATTCTGAGAATTCGAATATCAAACAACTTTAAGCTCCATGGGCCTCGAGATCATGTGAGCATCATTTCACCGATTTCATTCATCGTCCGATGTGACCAACCAGATTAAACGACGTTAAGCTACAAAAAAGTTATTTACATAAAATTGTTACAAGTCAAGATTTATTTTGGAGTATGAATGCTAGTTTAAAGAGGCTGAAAGCGAGTGTTTTAATCATACAAGTAAAATAATTTTATTTTTAACATGCGTTGTTATTCTTTTAAACAGCCCTAAGTATTAATTATGAATAATCAGGCTGAAGTTTGTAAGGAAATAGAATAAACTCGGACCTGCGCAATGGAACTGGAACTCTAGTCTTCTGTTGTTCGGCCTTCGTTATACTTTGCTAGGCTGTGCTCACAGCATGATCATGTACACAATCATAATGTTCTATAGCATATAGAATTATTTTATAATATACAGGATGTTTCATAAGTCACTGTACAAACTTCCTGGTTGTAACCTAGAGGTCAAAATAACAGTTAAATTAAATTGAACTTTATATATGGACGCTTTTTAACTGCTGCGGTTCTCAGCGTCCCATTCCACATTGCGCATTAAATATCATTTAATTTTGTTCAGAAGCCTCTCTATCAGGCTTGAGGTTCTTTTACGTGCCGTAAAACTACGAAACGGAACCAACCATTTTACTTCCCTTCCGTAGGGAGCCACGCTAAGAATTTTTACGCCCGAAAAAAAATCCATACGCCGCGACCCTGTGAACCAGAGGCTAGCACGTTACCCCTAGACAAAGTAAGGGTAAGGGTAAAATGGTATATAGTATTTTATATGAGATGTCTTTATTTTGGAGTTATAATGCATAAGGTATTATCTTGGAGGACGAGTAGAGGCAACGATCAAGCCTGCTGCTTGGTAACATTCGAAACAGTTAAATGTATCCCTTTTCCTACCACAGACTGAGCCAACACCGTTCATATCACAATTACCAACATGAAAGTATGAAATAAATCAGATTTACTTATGTGAAATAAATGAGCCAGTACAGTCTTTGAGCGTGTCATTCTCATCGACATAACGAGTGTAATAATGCTGTAAAATACCCCTCTACACAGTTCAAAAAATACTATTTTATTTACTGAA
This sequence comes from Hymenopus coronatus, assembly GCA_030762935.1. Classification (NCBI taxonomy): domain Eukaryota; kingdom Metazoa; phylum Arthropoda; class Insecta; order Mantodea; family Hymenopodidae; genus Hymenopus; species Hymenopus coronatus. The sequence goes on along the minus strand of CM060892.1, from coordinate 57,645,301 downwards.
GTTCATAGTTAAGTCTCAAGACCAGGGCATATCTCAAAATGCCATATTCCGGTAAGTGGATAGATCTGCAGGACTAGTTTCTTGGCCAGCCAAATCATTGCCTTCCACCTTTGGGGCCATCTAAAGCACTCATTTGTGGTGGAACCGAAATTCAGAATGTAGGTCAGCAGCGAATTGAAAATTGCTGCGTAACTGTGCGGAAAAAGTTGAATGGGGTCTACAAAAACGGTACGGCAACGATCCAGTCACTAAGTTAATCTTCAGGGACTTCACTTTGAACATGTTTTGGTGTAAATGACCTTACGTAGTTTATGGTGAAGTAGTGATTCCTTTCTTTGTTGAACTCTGGAACACAGTAACGTTGTTTTGTTACTGTTACACTCATGGTTTCGTGTGTTTTAATAAAGACCGTATCAGTTTTTTTCTTTGGTAACGATTATTTTTTCCGCTGTTTCAAGAAGTGTAAACTATCATTAACTGCATAACTCTGAAATAAAACAATTTCACATAAAGCAGTATATAATACTTTACTATCATTTTTATCTCTACATTACGTCCCGAATTACTCTTTACAGAATATTTTTCGAATATTTTGATTTTCCCAAAAATAAGTAACCATTTTGAATAAAATACCATATATTTAAGACATTTTCATGACAAACGAAATGTAACTCTTGAACTTTCTGGGAATAGGCTCTGAAAACCTCTTCATGACTTGGTATAACTGGTAAACCATAAGAGAGACAAAAACTTCAACTACACAAAAAATATAGGTCTCGTTAAAACAAACAATTTATACCACATATCTACAATGTTTGTAGAATCAACTATTTCCTAGATATTCCTAGTTATTGGTTTCAATTTTAAACTACAACTTTTCTCAAACGGAAAGTCATGTTTCGTTTCACATCTCTTTTGTTTTACTACCGCCGCGCAAAGAGGACCGAATTTCAATTGTTTCATATAGCGACCAGATTTTAAGTTTGACTACCAGTTTAGTCTAGTTTATTCCCTTATTTCCCTTCTACACAATTACATGGAAGCAACTAATAAGACAATTTCTGTTGATGTTCATCTTGATTAGCATAATGTAGTTAAAAGAATATATGGTTTATAGAAAAGTTAGAGCAAGTCATGTGAATGGAACACATCAGATGTTTATAAATAGTTCATAAACCTGTCCTTTATTTAATTTCTTCATTGATTTAATGATAAGAAGCATCTAAGCCACAAGATATGGTTCTGTAAAGTTAAGATGGAATACCAGCAGCTATTTCATAGTTTCCGCTTAAGGCAAGATTTAGTTGGCGTTCTGTGTTACGATTCTGACACTGTTTTCGACCAGAACATTACGAGTTATAATGTTTCCTGAGGGATTCCGTCACGGCATATGAGTAACGGCATGACGCACTGACCCAGAGTGCAACAAACATAACTCCACGCGCCTGTCTCCCTGAAAGGTATGAGTACCTCATGAATCATTCCTTGCTTAATTTGTATCCTACTTTGGAAATCACTACATGCCAGGTGTTTGGCTTTCGTGTTTCCCTAAACCAGTTAGTCCAATTAGCATTTTTTTCGTTACACTACCTATGGATTTAAAATACACCCCTACTGCTTGTACTCAAAATTCAAGTATGAGGTCTCATAATAAGGTTTTAACATTACATATTCAGTTGACTCAGTCAAACAGTTAATTATTTTGCAAGTCGCTTAAGTTGTTTCCGAATATTTTCTTTTTATGAATCAGCAAATATGTATGAAGCTCTACAAATAAAGCTGATGATATGGGAATAATAAATCTCTAAATACGTGATTAGTATCTTATGTAATGATCTTTTATGTCCGGATTTTGATCTAATAATGTTTGAAAAATGACCTATTAAATAAGTTGTTCAAAAATCACTTAACAATTACAAAAAAAGTATTCACATGTCTTTCTCTACCTGTTTTGCAAACAAACTATTATTACTACATCTTATTCTTCTATCTACTTCATGTAATTGGAAGGATGCCCATCAGGACAATTGGTATATTTAAATATAAGGGAGTTAAACATTAGGTAGATGGTGAACTTGGTGTATAATATATTAATAATCAGGTGTTTATATTTGCACCAGTGGGAATTCAAATGTAAATATACAAGTTGTGTTACCAGAAGGAAGAGATGATGTATGTAAATGTAAGCTGTATAGTATAGTAATTACAGCTATGTATGTTGGAAGTGAAATAAATTCAAATCTACTTCATGCTAATCAAGATGAGCATTAACAGAAATGTTCTTATTACTTAGTTCCTTGTAGGTAGAAGGGAAATAAGGCTAAAGTGATAGTCAAATATTTTAAAAACTATCGCCATGCGATTGACTTTGAAATTCGGTTCTCTCTTCATGATCAGGAGTAAAACGAGAAAAACGAATGACGACTTCCTGTTTTAGAAGAATATAAGTATTTTAGAATTGAAACTAATAAACAAGGAGTATCTCGGAAATCGTTAACTTGTTAAAAAGAAATGTAAATGAGTTAAATTCTGCGTTTTAAAGAGATCTATATTTTTCGTGTACTAAGATTTTGATCTCTTAAAGTTTACTAGTTATGCAAGCCATTCAAAATGGAGAGGGATTCAGAGGCTATTTCTAGAAAATTCAAGATAAACATTTTATTTGTTATGTAAATATTTTATATAGATTGTATTTTAATAAAAAAAAACGTTAATCATTTTTAAGTAAATAAAACATTTAGAACATTTTTACATGTAAAGAATAGTTTGGGATGGGGTATTTTCTAGAAAATCTTCTTGTCATGTCCTGCTTAATTTAAATCTCAAGTTTGGTATTTAGCCGACTTTTCGTTTTTTGATTTAACCCGTTCACTCACAGTCACACGAACACATGAACCTTTTTAAAAAGATGCTTGCTTTATTTGGATACAGGGGGGCCCTGAAACGTGTAGTTACAATGGAATATCGGTATCGAATTCTTGGGTGGGTGTAATACTTTCTCTACCTAAACTCTATGTACAAATTAGAGAGACGCCTGGAGGTGTATGTAGTATGTAAAATTAATGTAAAAAAGAAAGCCGAGAAAGTAAAACAGCTAAAACTCAAAGTTGTTAACATACTAGTTACTACACAGGAATCTATTAATTAATTTAATCATAGATATAACTGCAGTACAAGTAGAAAAAGTATGTATACAATGATAAGATTATACAGAAATTAATTTAAAATATGCATTAGTTATATGTTCTTGTTTACATCCAGAAAGTTGTAAAATTGTTTTTGAAACAGGTTTTACAATCTGACTTCTGGGATTATACCAAATTATGAAAAGGACTTTGCAGCCTGGTACAACACAAATACAAGTAGAATTGGTACATTAATTTTGAGGCCTATTCCTTTCTACTTAACAATTCTATGCAGACTAACCACTAAAAAAGAAAGTGATCCCCCCCCCCTAGAATGAGAGTAAAGAATGTATGTACTAAGTTACTCGTATTACTGAGCTGAATAGTGACATTTCTGAAATTTGGAAAGTCATTATTATGTAAAATATCAATAAATTAAAGAAAATGATTAAATAAAGACGCAAACAACCTTAAAATAACAAATAATTAGCGTAAAAAATCTGATGTGTACCATTCACATGCCTTTCTCTATATCCCTGCAACAAATTGTTCATAAAAAGCTTATACTTCTATTTACTTTATGTTAATCAGAAAAAAAATGAGCTGAAATAGCCTTATTACTTGCTTCCTTGTAAGTAGAGGCGAAATAAGGGACTATCATAGGTTAAAATGATAGTCAAAAGCTGGTTGCTATGTCAATGAAGTCCTTTGTTTATATAGATAGGAGTTGACAAGTTTTTGTATGAGAAAAGTATAAGTTCATACCAGAAACCAAAAATTAGAAATGTCTCAAAAACGACGAACTCACGAAAAAAATGTATAAAACATAAATTGTGCGTTTTAACGTGCTCTACATTTTTGTTTAGTAAGTTTTTGTCCAGCTCTTACGGTTTAGCAGTTATTCAAAATTCCGTAAAATTCATCCAGAATAAACTACTCTTCAAAAGGCTATTCCCAGAAAATTCAAGATATACATTTTGTTTGTCAGGTAAATATCTGTAATATACGAAATTTTAATCAAAATCGTTAGAGCCATTTTTGAGAAAATCAAAATTTACTAAAAAAGTTCCATGTAAAGGGTAGTTTGGGGTGGGGGATTTTTCTCAAAATCTTCGTGTCGCATCCCTGGAAGATACTAAACATAAATACCAAGTTTGGTATTTTAACTACTTTTCGTTTTTGAGTTATCGTGTTCACAGACACACACGGACACACGGACACACACACACACACACGGACCTTTTTCCGAAAATGTTTTTTTTTTTAGATAAAGGGGGTCCTAAAACATATATTTCCGGTGAAATCTCGGTATCGAATTTTTTGGTGGAGTGCAATACCTTCTCTATACACTATGTATATAGTACGTATAGAGAAAGTAATGAAAATGTCTTTAAATAAATGACTTACACACACACACATATATATCATATTGTTAACGACCATATCAATGTCACCAGTATGCCGAAATTTCGCCTCGCAGGAGTTCTTTAGCATGCCAGTAAATGTACTGATATGGTGCTGTCACTTTTCAGTACACTTAAAAACCATCGGCCTGGGCCAGGTTTGAACCCATGACCTTTTTCATAATCTGGAAGGATTTCACGTTAGCAATGGATATGATTCAACAATTAAACGATGACGTCATCAAAAACCGGACCTGGTAACTATTACCTTTCTAAATTTGTACTGCTGGATTTGGAGATTCTGATCCTGAAAAACAGTGTGCCGTTTTTAAGAAGAAATTTCCAGATATAAATTTAAAATATTGCCTAATAACATCTGGAAAGGTCCATCTCAGCGCACTAACTTGTGTCAACCGAAAAATATTATAAACATGCAGCTGAGTATTTGAAAAAAATGATCATTCTGTACCATAGGTCAAATTACGACCGAATTTATGTTTAAGCAAGATTGTACCAAAAAGCATAAAGACGTTAACACATATAATATGTTTACTTTCTCTACACGTACTATGTACATAGTGTATAGAGAAGGTATTGTAATGCACCCAAAAATTCGATACCGAGATTTCACCGGAAATAGATGTTTTGGGTCCCTCTGAATCCAAAAAAAGCATTTTTAGAAACAGGTTCGTGTGTGTGTGTGTGTGTGTGTGTGTGTGTGTGTGTGTGTGTGTGTGGACAGCATACCTCAAAAACGAAAAGATCGTTGAATACCAAACTTGGTATTTAAGTTTGGTATCTTCCAAGGATGCAACACAAAGACTTTAAAGAACATCTCCCCACCCCTAACTACCCTTTACATGTAAACAAATTTTCGAAAATGTCGATTTTTTTAAAAATGGCTAACGAGTTTGATTAAAATATCGCATATTAAAGATATTTACCTCACAAATAAAATGTATATCTTGAATTTTCTGGGAATAACCTCTGAAGACTACTTTATTCTTGAGGAATTTTACATAACTGCTAAACCGTAAGAGATAGACAAAAACTTACCACACAAAAAATGTAAAGTACATTAAAACACACAATTTATGTTATATTCATTTTTTTCGTGCAGTTGATCGTTTTTGAGATATTCCTTGTTTTTGGTTTCAGCCTTGAAAAACACTTTTCTCATAGGGAAATTTGTCAACTCCTGTCCATACAAACAAAGGAACTTCTGTCACATAGCAACCAGCGTTTGGCTGTCATTTTAATCTATGGTATTCCCTTATTTCGCATCTACTTACAAGGAAGCAAATATAAGACTGTTTCTGCTAATTTTTTCTCGATTGGATGAAGTAAATATTAGCATAAGTTTTTTAGCAATAATTTTTTGCAGAGATGTAGGGAAAGTCATGTGAATGGAAAACATTAGATTTTTGAAATTACAAACCATATTTTGAAGGTTTTGGCAGCTTAAATGCATGCATATTTTAGATATTTTAGTGCATACAAATCTGAAGTATAGTTATAATAAATTAGCTAATTGGTGATTATAATAAAGTGAACTACTATTATACATTATATAATCATTCAGTGTATATCATCTCAATAATGAGATTTAAATCGGAGGACATTATGCATCATATTCTGCTTCCTACACTGAGGCACTCTAAATATTAACACTCGAGTTAATACGTCATGTTATGTAATGTAATGGTGACAAGTGAATTAAGTATCCCAACGCGTGTCGTGCATTATTTACAACAGGTAATAAAACACTAAACCGACCTCAGAGTTTCACAACTTTCGTTTTTACACGAGTAACTTAACTGAGCTCTCGCGCTAGTGCACTTGTTCAATACAATATTTACGCCAATTTATAACACTTTATAAAGGTTTTAATTTTCTATTACTTCCTCTATCACATGCCCATTGTATTCTACCCAAAACTCCAATATCAAGATTTCATCGAATGTTCATAATTTGAGGCCTAATGCATTACGAACAGCAGTTTAGAAAAACATCCGTGTGTGTGAGAGTGCGCAGTTTAGCACAAATACCCAAAAAAAAAGACATCGGATGAACAGCAAATTTAATATTTCAAAATTTCGTTTTTTTTATTTATCAAAATACCTTCAAAAATTCGGTTAAAATACTAATGTTCAAGATATTTGCATGACTATAAAGTGTATACCCTGTTAAACCTTCATTCATTCCTACAATTTTGTAAAACTCTTAAAACATAAGATATAGACGTGTTCCATTCACATCTATTACAAGTTATTGTTAAAAAAGCTTATTCTTCTAGCTACTTCATGAAAATATCTTAAAATATATGGTATTTTAATCAGAATCATTGGAACAATTTACAGAAAATCAACAGTTTTGAAAGACGTTCACATAAAGGGTAGTTTACGGTGGGAGAATTTGCTTAAAAATCTTCGTGTCACATCCTTGGAAGATGCTGAATTTAAATTTCAAGTTTGGTAGTTAGTGGGCTTTTCTTTTTGAGTTACCCTGTCAAACATAAACACGGACCGTTTTCTAAGAATACTTTGTTAGACTCAGGGATATTCAAAACATTTCCGGTGAAATCTCGGTATCGAATTTTTGGGTGAAATACAATACCTTCTCTGCATTCTGTTGATATAGAAAAAAAGAAAAAAGTATACAATTACTTGGTAGATATTAATTCTCCATTTTAGGGGAAAACTTATCTGACATTCATTAAGACACAAACTCGGTTTTTCCAGATCATAGCATAAACATACTCGACCCTATAGTGACTGGTGAAAATATATCGTTATGACTACTAAAATCTACAAGATCGACAAGATCTTAGAATCTCTCGTTTTTCTGATTTTTCACATTTGCGCACCTTAAATGCTTTAAAATGCCTGTGAGGAATTGAACGCTTTCTAACAGATTATCTTGTCTCATCTTGGCACATCAAACCGCTTCCTTTTCGCTTAATCAAAGGTTTTATTCTGGATCCAACAACTTTCGTTTATCGCTTGAAAGAGAGCGTGGAGAATGGTAAATCAATACGCCCATTCTTTGTATTAGAATGGCCATTAGGAGAGACGCCTTCAACAATAACAAAACAAAGGCACATACTAATAGCCACCGTAGTGGTACAGATATAGCCTTCTTGCCTTTTAAGGGTTGCGATTGCAGCTGGGTCAAGCTGCTTCGGGTTTTTATTCTATTCTTCGAAATGAATAGCAAGCAGCGTTGACGGTTTTGGTCCTAGAGTTCTTTGGTACATTCTTTTCACAGTTGCGTTCATCGTCCCATTTGGAGACAACGTATACTTGAGAGTATCACCGGAATTTCTTAAACATTCTGTCTGGTATTTTAGGTATGGGCTGAAGCTTGTGCTACACGACAAAGAGACTGTTGGGAAAATGTTCAAGTGTTGCCCTATTTCATCAAGCTTTTCCTCTGTTAGAACCCCACGCTTATGCAAATCTTATATGTTCAACGATCCCGTTTGTTTAAACTTGTGACAAGATTTCCAACTGTACCTCTATTTCGAGTGAACGCTAGGGAATATACAAATTGTCTACACGCCTGTCAGCATAAATCTTTTTGTATCGTCCATATATTATCTATTTTATCTTATTTGTCATCAAAGGATGTCGAGAATGTGTGAAATGGCGAAAGACACCATTTTGAGCAACTGTTATAACATGTTATTAATTCAGGAGTTTAATATTGGCTATAAAATACAATAAAGAAAATTAAAATAGATCCTGGAGGAACAATTTTTAACCGTGCAAGGCAATACCTGCACAGTGCAGATGATATTGCACTTTTAGCCAGGAATGTAAACGCTATGAATGATATTTCAAGCCAGCTACTAGAGATAAAGTATAATACAACTAAATATGTACATAGGAAATATAAGGAATGGAAATGGCATCATATTAAAGGAAATTAGAGAATAACAAAAAGTAACCGATATCTCCATGCAGAGACCGGCAGATCCGTGGTTTAAATCTCGGTTAAACTAGTAATAACAATAGCAATAAATCAAACGCTAGGGTCTTTATCAAAATATTACGCCAAGTGCTCAAGAAGTAAATAAGCGAGGTTGACAAACTTCACAGAGTTGTCTTCTTAGATGTGTTATGAACTGCTGGTTTGGCTCAACTCAAACAAGCTTTCCCAAACCACAGCAATTCTCTCAAATTTATGCTTTTATTCTTCCAACTGTTCCTGTAAATTTACAATGTAACGACTATTTATTGGGAAACAAATACTAATAATCGTAATTTTTAAATCACTTTTAATCACGTTCTGCTGTGTAAGTAGTATTCTGCCTGGTCTATAAAGCGGGAAAATGCTGATTGACTCGTTCTGCTGTGTAAGTAGTATTCTGCCTGGTCTATAAAGCGGGAAAATGCTGATTGACTCTTAAAAAAACTATCCGGCTTTACCACCTTGGACATGTAACTGGATTTAGTCAGTTGGAAATATACAGACATTTTAAGATTCATTTATTGGAGAGTACGAGGAGTTATGGACTCGATAAAACATAAAAGTTAGAGTAATTTAGATAAAACACGTTAATGACATAGTTTATGTATTTAGTTTGTTGATTTCGTTTTATTGTGTTCTTGGAAGGTCTGCTTGGTAGACATAAGGGCTCTAAGTCCTTTCTTAAAAGTATCTTCTTTAGAATCAGTTTTTTACTTTCTCTGCAAGCAGTGTACAGAGAAGGTATTGTATTCCATTCAAAATTGAATACCCAGATTTCACCGTAAATATATGTATTGAAACCCCCTGAATTAAAAAAAAAATACAAAAAGGTGTGTGTGTGTGTGTGTGTGTGTGTGTGTGTGTGTGTGTGTGTATAACATACCTCGTAAACGAAAGGTATATAATTTTAGTATCTTCCAAGTATGCCACACGCAGATTTTCAGGAAAATCCCTCCACCCCTATCTTTATGAACATTTTTTCGAAAATGTTGATTTTCTCATATATGGCTCTAATGATTTTGATTAAAATATGACACTTTAAAGATATTTACCTCATAAATAAAATGTATATCTTGAATTTTTTGGGAATAGCCTCTGAATGCCTCTTCATTCGGATAAATTGTGCATTATGGTTAAACCGTAAGAGATAGACAAAAACTGACTACATAAAAATGTAGATCTGGTTAAAACACACAATTTGTGTCATAACTTGTACATTTTAGATCCTCGTTTACCTTTCTCTTTACGATTTTTTTTAAAATTTAAATCATTTTCCTTTCGTGGAGTTGACCATTTCCAAGATATACCTTGTTATTGGTTTCAGTTTCAAAATACTTAAACTTTTCTCATACGGGATTTGCCAATTTCTGGCCATGCAAAAGAAATGAATTTTAATCATATACCAACCAGGTTGTAGATTATTTGACTATCGCTTTAGCCTAGTCTACTCCCTCATTTCCCTTCTACTTACAAGAAAGCAAGCAGTAAGACCATTTCTGCTAATATTTATTTCGATTAACATGAAGTAGATAGAGGTATACGCTTTTAAACAATGCTTTGTTACTGAGATATAAAGTTGTGTGAATGGAATCGTCAGATTTTTTTTTTTTAAATGGCGCAGATCGAAACCGAGAGCTGCTAGTAATAGCAAAATCAGAAATCTTTAATGGTTCGTTTTAACAGGATGGAGTTAACACGTAGAAAATAAGGTTAGTGACAGTGCTATCTAGGAAATGTAGTCATAAAATAAACACTTCACAAGTGGAGCATGTATGCCAGTAACTGACGCAATGAAGCGGAAAAGCACCATTTCGTGCCTCATGGAAGAAATAACTGATGAAAAAGCACTGCTTTCTCTTCACATAACAAAGTCAAATGAACCCATTAAGAATTATTCCTATCAAAAGTGATTTTTCTGTCAGCTTACGTTAATCACGACATATCTTCACTTCAGAATAATTTCAAACTAAGTAACAAAAATCAGATGTGTTCCATTCACATAATTTTCTCTACAGCTCTGTAACAAATTATTCATGAAAAGCTTGTTATTTTATCTGCTTCATGCTTATTGAGATAAACATTAACAGAAACGGTTTTATTACTTGCCTCCTCTAAGTAGAAGGGAAATAAGGGAATACAGAAGGCTAAAGCGATTGTCAAATATTTTAAAAGCTGGTTGCTATGAGACTGAAATTCGTTTTTTTTTTTTTTTTTTTTTTTTTTTTTTGTATTGCCGGGAGGATACAAAATCCCGTATGAGAATAACTAAGTATTTTAAAACTGATACCACTAACCAAAAATATCTCGGAAATGGTAAGCCACACGAAGAAATGTTATGATATAAATTGTGAGTTTTAACGAGATCTTCATTTTGTGTGCAGCAAGGTTTTGTCTATCTCTTCGGTTTATCCAGTTATGCAAAATTTAGTAAAATTCAACCAGAATTAAAGAGATCTTTAGAGGCTACTCCCAGAAAATTCAAGATATACACTTTATTTCTTATATAAATATCTTCAATATACGGTATTTTAAGCAAAATGGTTAGAGCCATTTTTGAGAAAATCAAAATTTTCGAAAATGTTTTCTCATGTAAAGAGTAGTTTGGGGTGGGGCGATTTTCCTCAAAATCTTCATGTCGCATCCTTAGAAGATACTAAATTTAAGTGTGGTATTTTATCACTTTTTGAGTTATTGAGTTTAGATTTTTTCTAAAAATTATTTTTTGGATATAGGGGACCCTAACTCAGTATCGAATTTTTTGGGTGGAGTGGAGCAATGCGTTCTCTATCTAAGTACTATGTATTATGCAGGGAAAGTAAAATTATAATTATGCATCATTCGAAAACAGCAGTCAAATCTAAGCCATGATAGTGATCCCTTTCGATAAAGAAGCAAACTTTTAGGTTTATCTGACTGTCAGGTAACTTATATGGCATATACCGAAAAGAAGCAACAAAATTTTGATATCATATCCGCATTATTTTCGCCATCGTCTAGTTTATTAGTGGGAATACAAATATTCTTATGAAAGCTTATTCTATTTAACTATTTCAATTTAATAGAGATGAACGTTTGCTGAAACAGCTCATTACAAACACAAAGGGAACATCGATAGTCCTGGACGTTTTATGCTGGCCTTAAAATACCATGCAATCGAGAAAAAAACTCGATGTAGAGAAAAGCTGAAAAAAATTAAGTATTGAACAATTAGAAGCACTAATAATGATTATCTCTGAAATTACCTCAGATTGGTTTTGTATGTTTGAAGGAGATCTACATTTTTATAGCATTTAAGTTTATTTTTAAACAATGTTATATAAAATTTCTTCTGAATGAAAGGGATTCCACCTGCTATTCCCAAAAAGCTCAAGATATACATTTTATTTGTCATGCAATATAAGATATTGTATTTTAATTAAAATAATAGAGCCATTTTTGAGAAAATAAAACATTTCGAAAAGTATTCGATGTAAAGGGTAGTTAGGGGTGCGAGATTTTCTTGAAAAATCTTCACGCCACATCTTTGGAAAAATCAAGTACAACGTTTCAAGTAAAATGTAATTCTAAACAAATAATAACTTTTCGAGATCTACAGAGAATTGACTGTAATTTCTACAGGAAAGACATAATTAGTAATCTAGTAAGATTGGTAATAGGTTTCATGATTGAGATCCGTCTTTGTGGGTTTGAATTATGCGCGCGCACACGCACACACACCACCCATCCACACACCGTTTAATAAAATGCTTTTTCTGGTATCAGGAAATATTTCCGTTGGAATCACAATTTCAAAAATTTTGGAATACAATACCTCCTGAACCTAGGCAGCTGGAAGAGAAGGGGTCGTTCTCTGTGGTCTAGGGGTAACATCCTCTGGCTCCCAAGGTGGCGGGTTCAAACCCGGCAGAGGCCGATAGATTTTTTTCGCACGTAAAAATCCTTAGCTTCCTTCGGAAGTGAAGCCGTGTCGTATATTTATAGCAGACAAAAGAACCTCAAGCCTGATAAAGAAGCCTGCGAGATAAATTAAAGGGTACAATGGATACTGAGAACCACAGCAGTTAAAGAGCGCACATAAATAAAACCCAATTTATTTTATTTGGAAGAGAAGAAATGATATGAAATAGAAGCTTTTATAGTGAACTGCTGCGGGAAGTTTTCTGGATAATTTTGTTTAGTTGCAATATATGTTATTATTTTTCTCAAGAGAAAATTGCAGATCACATGGACTTAATGAAAATAAGAAACTTTTTACATGTGATAAAATTAGAATTAAAGTTTCGGTACCAGCTGAACTATATACTTACATTATTTAAATTATCGCACAACAAAATTTAACGGCACAGGAAACATAATTTGCACCAAATTACAAAGATTAGTGTCTCAAATATTAAAATAAAAAAACAAACATGAAAATACAGCTTTTAAGTTTATAGAATATTTATTTGTAACCTTACAAATATCTCCCCTTATCAATTATGATTCAGGAAACCCCCTCAAAAACGCAAATTATAATTAAAAATAGAAAACATAAAAAATATACATATTAAACATACACAAATTTGGAAATTGTGTAATAAAGCAAACATTGAAACTTGTAGCTGTACGACTCAAGTATTTTTACTTTCTCTACACGTACTAAGTACATAGTGTATAGAGAGGGTATTGCATTCCACCTTAAAATTCGACCGAGATTTCACCGGAAATATATGTTTTAGTGTCCTCTGTATAAAAAAAAAAACATTTTCAGAAAAAGGTCCGCGCGTGCGTGTCCGTGTGCCTGTGAACACGATAACTCAAAAACAAAAAGTCGGTAAAATACCAAACTTGGTATTTAAATTAAGTATCTTCCAGGAACGCGATACGAAGATTTTGAGAAAACCCAAACTACCTTTACATGGAATTTTTTTAGAAAATTTGGATTTTCTAAAAAATGGCTCTAACGATTTTGATCAAACTATCGTAAATTAAAGATGTTTACCTGACAAATATAATGTATATCTTCAATTTTCTGGAAATAGCCTCTGTAGATTACTTTATTCTGGATGAAATTGACGGAATTTTGAATAACTGCTAAACCGTAAGAGTTAGATAAAAACGTATTACACAAAAATGTAGACCACGTTAAAACACAACATTTATGTTATATACATTTTTTGTCGTGAAGTTGATTGTTTTTATATATTGCTTGTTTTTAGTTTCATCCATGAAAAACTTACTTTTCACATACAGGAATTTGTCAACTCCTGTTCATGCAAACAAAGGCACTTCATTCACATAGCAACCAGCTTTTAACTATCATTTTAATCTATGGTACTCCCTTATTTCGCTTCTACGTACAAGGAAGCAAGTAATAATTCTATTTCTGCTATTTTTTTTCCTCAATTAGCATAAAGTAAATAGAGGCATAAGCTTTTTAACAATAATTTGTTGCAGAGATGTAGAGAAAGTCATTGAATGGAACACATCAGATTTTTTCTAAATTCAAAGATGCTTTGATAAATATAAACATAATTTACAAAATAAAGTGTCTTAAGCTTTTACATGCAGTATTAGTAACAAAAACTATTTAGAATTAGGGACATTTTCGAAATACGTACATCATTCAGATCCCGGTGAATTTTTCGCAGCATGCTTTTAAGGACTAGTCCCGGAAACCATAAGCTTGAAACTAAATTTGCACATCAGTACACACGCGGAAGGAAACGAGTGGGTGAAACCGGAAGACCGCCCTCTATTAACGGAATAACAGAAGCGTAAAGAATTGTCACAAGCAGTTCAGCTTCCATGGGCTGATACATTAAGATGTCAAATTAAAACGTTACTATACTAAGGTTGCAGATACTCCCGCAATTTTTAATTAAAATATGTATAATTATTTAATATTTTGAGACAACAAATATAATTTAACTTTCTCTACCACATCTATAATAAGTAAAGAAAATCTTCCATTTTAACCAAAGTAATATACCGAGATTTCATTGGAAATATATGTTTTAAGGCTCCTGTTCCCCCCCCCTCCCCCAAATAGAAAACGCCTTCGCATGTGCGAGGAGCATAACTCAAATACAAAAGGTCGGTCAGGTACTAAACTTGGTATTAAGCCGTTTTGGAGAAAATAAACATTTCCAAACAATATTTCCATGTAAAGGTTAGTTCGTGATTGGGAGATTTTCTTGCGAGCCGACTTCTCACCCGGAGGTCCCGGGTTCGATTCCCAGTTAGGGCAGGGAATTTTTCTTTAACCGGAATTATTCTCTATCCTCCACAGAGTCTGGAAGCATGAATGTGAGAGTGAATTTGTGTGCGCTTGAGGAAAATAAAACGATTTAAACCCAACGTAAAGAACAACGAGTTGTTTCTAATGCAAAGCCCCCGATATGTCCTTAGATATTAAAGGGGGATGAAACATTAAAAAAAAAAGTCCAAATATTTTTTTCCATGTAAAGGTAGTTTGGGTATATCAATTCTGGTATTAAACGGACATTTTGCTTTTGAATTATTTTGTTCATAGATACACACAGACAACAGACAATAATGGATCTTTTTCTAAAACTTTCTTTTTTGGGGTAGGAGAGAATTCATGGATCCCCCCCCCCCCCAAAAAAAATATTTCCTTGAAATCTTGAAATCGAAGTTTTGTGTAGAATAATCACCTACTGTATAGAGAAAGTATAACATATGGTTATTGCGTTGCGGCAGGCTGTAGATAATACATTTCATCCATGTACGGCTTAATTAGGTGCAATAAAGTAAATAACTCCTGAAGAGCAAACCCAGTCTTCCGCGTGGCATAAACACACACACACTGGGAACAGTCGTGTAACGCCGTTTCAGTTACCACACTGGATTGCATCATAGTCACATGCCCTTCTAATGACAATAAAAATAAAATAAAAGAGCGATTTTATTTCTCCTGCAGAATATCAGTCACTTATGTAAGAGTATGTGTGCAACTGTGCTGTCTTTTATTTAGCTGTGAACTCCAGAGAACTTGGACTGCAATCTCCATTTGAAAGCGCTCGAAAATTATTATAACTTTTGTCAAAGATTTTTGGAAGGCTTAATTTAAGTCATCCTTAATGTTAAGGGGACCAACCTGCGAACATTTCAAATTCAATATTTCTTAAGGAATTACGTTCTTTTTTACTTTCTCTACACGCACTACATTCACAGTGTATAGAGA
The DNA here is from genome assembly GCA_030762935.1 of Hymenopus coronatus. Classification (NCBI taxonomy): domain Eukaryota; kingdom Metazoa; phylum Arthropoda; class Insecta; order Mantodea; family Hymenopodidae; genus Hymenopus; species Hymenopus coronatus. The sequence goes on along the minus strand of CM060892.1, from coordinate 57,629,615 downwards.
AGGTATTTATTGTACCAAAAATTTGATACCTGGATTTCACTTTTGAGACCCCTTGAATAAAAGAAAATTGATTTTTAGAAAAATGCCCGTGTAGTTTGTTTGTCTGTGGGCAACATTGGTCAAAAACAAGAACTCCGTTAAATACAAAACTTATTATTTAAGTTCAGTATCCTTCAAGGATGCGACACGAAGATTTTCAAGAAAATCCCTTCACTCCCAACTACCCTTTACATGGAAAAAATTTAAAAAATTTGATGTTCTCAAAAATAGCTAACAATCCTGATTAAAATACCGTATACTAGAGATATTTACAGGACAAATAAACTGTATGTCTTCAATTTTCTGGCAATTCTGAAGGCTTCTTTGTTCTGAAAGAATATTGCTGAATTTTGAATAACTGGTGAACCGTAAGAGAGAGATAAAAACTTGCTGCACAAAAAACGTAAATCTCATTAAGACACATAATTTATATTAAACTTTTTTTCCGTGGGGTTGACTGTTTCCGAGATCTATCGTTTAACCTAAGGTATTCTACTTAGAAGGAAACAAGTAATTAAGACCATTTCTGCTAATGTTTTTTATTGTCCTCCGTGATGTAATGGTTCGTATGCTAGATTCATACACCCAAGGTCGCGGGTTCAAATCCAGTGGAGGACGATGAATTTTTTCCGGCTTAAAATCCTTAGCATGGCTTCATTCGGAAGGGAGGTAAAGCCTTTGGTCCTGTGTCGTAGATTTACGGCACATAAAAGAACTCAAGTATGATAAAAGGCCTCTGAGCAAAATTAAGTGGTCTTTCTCGCCCAAAAAAGCGTCCATAAACAAAACTTCATTTCCATTTGCCAATGTTTATTTCGATTAGCATAAAGTAAATAGAAAAGTAAGATTTTTAACTATAATTTGTTACAGAGCTGTAGCAAAAGTCTTGAGAATAGAGAACATCGAATTTGTGTACCACATATCTCTATTATTATGTGCAACTAATTCTGAAATTTTGAGACAAATTCATAATGTATTTTATGAGAAAAATATATTTTGTTTTTAACAACTCTAGCAAAAGGCTCCTTTCGCTTCAGTTTTAAACATTTTGTAACAAAACTTTATATTTAAATTTCAGGAATATCACTTAAAAAATTACTAGACGAGTTTCCAGTTAAATGTTACTGCAGGAAAAGATATGATAAATTATTCGTTCATATTTTTTCATTATTTTTGTGGATTAATTTATTTTGTTAATACAAATACATAATTAAGTTTATGTATTTAGAAATTTAATTTAATGATTTTTATGTATTATGACACTAAGTTCTCTGGAAGAAAAATCTAACCAATTGGTTGAAATGTGCAGTACAAGGATCATTTTAAAAATTTACATGAATTTAGAGAAACACGCACTTAGTATTTGAAGTGTCGTTTGTTACCATTAAAATTTTAATTTAAAAGACAACGCGACAAGATTTGCAAGTATTGCAAGTGGTATATTAATCTACAAGAACAACCTTATATTAATATGGTAACATTCAAAATCAACATTTTCAAGCGCGCTCGGGTATTGTGGGGGTAGAGTGTCTGCCTCACATTCAAAAGCCTGGAGTTCAAATCTGGATGAATTACTCGGATAAGGTTCTTTTCGGGATTTTCTTTATTCTGCGAAGACAAATGTTGAGTAATTTTAAGCTCCAAGTCCCCTGAAATCATTTGAGCATAATTTCATCGATTTAATTCATCATCCGATATGACCTATCAGGTTAAAGGACCTTAAGCTACAAGAGAGAGAGAGAGAGAGAGAGAGAGAGAGAGAGAGAGAGAGAGAATTTTAGTAAATTTATACAGGTTGGTCCCCTTAAAACCATTTGAAACAAGTTTGAAATGTGCCTATCACTTAACGTATACATATAAAATCTCAACTCTATACTTGCAGCAGTTGGCGGGTGGTTTCCTACTTATGGACGAAATGACCCTAATAGGGGCTCCAAAGTAGCGAAAGCGCCTAATAATTATTACTTTCCCGCGAAAGGGTCACAGGTTCAAATCCCACTAGGGCATGGATATTTAGTGTCGTGTGTTTCTCTGTTTATGTAGTGTCATTCTTTTCTCCTGATGGCCAAGTAGGTTCCGCCTGGAGGCCAATATACGTAAACAAAAAAACTTTTACTTTGCACTTCAGTAGTCTGATGAGTTTATTTTGAGAAATTCTAATCAGGAAAGGGTCTTCAAATTACAGATAAAAAATAAAGATGAAGAAGAAAGAAAACAATGGAGTCATTAAAACAAGTAGTCTGGCTGAGCAACCTTTTTTTTTTTTTTTTTTTTTTTTAATAAAACAGTAACGGAGTCTGATCAGGACTCCGGTACTGTATCCCTATTTACATTTCCCCCAGTAGGTTTTACTGATTACTGGTTTACTGGTTTTACTGTTTCTTTTACAAACATATACACATTGCACAAACATATAACATCCATGCCCAAGGCGGGACTCGAACCCACGATCCCCTGCCCACGAAGCACCAAAGCGAGACGCTTTAGCGAGCGTGGCCATGGGGACCGGCTTAGTTTTACCCCTCTTGCTTACCGCGGAGACGGTAAGGAGGTAAACGAAGGTTTCTAACGCACTGTTTCTAACCTGCAGAGGCCAAATAGATGTATCCCATTCTCAACCGCAAGTCCTCTTTGCAAATTTCAAGTGGCTCTCTTTTATACAAATCTTTACTTTGTCCTTTATTCACCCATGCTTGTCCGATTTGGGGAGGTGCAGCCGCAAACAAAATTAATTGTCTGCAGGTATTTCAAAATAAAGTGTTTAAGGCTTATGGTGAATGCACCTTGTATATCAGAAACACTCAGATACATCATGAACTTGGACTCAGTACCATCTCTGCATATATTCAATCTCAGGCTGGCACGTTTTTTCAGCATCTTCACTTAGTACCTCGGATAAAGAGTCGTCTCCCACAGGATTTGCTGTTTTCTTCAGGAAGTGATTCCGAAAAAGCAGACTCTCACTGAATGAATGTGTGAAATCACCTCTGACTGTTTAGTGTCAGTGGGGCCTCATGTAGCTCACCTAACAAATTATAATGCTCTTTGTTACTTTTAGTTAAAATGTATTTTATTCCAATTCTGGATAGCATAATTAATGCTGAACGAATCTAAATAAATTAAAAATAAAGGTCAAATACAGGGCAGTTGGTTCACCTGGTATACATAAATATGTTGTAGTTAGTCATGATCATTCAAAGAGAACGGAATGTCAATATTATCACATAGCGACAAACTTTTATAATATTTTAACCTAATATATTCCCTTATTTCTCTTTTACCAATGGAAATATGTAATAAGGATATTTCCGTTAAAGCTTATCTTGATTGACATGAAGTACTTAGAAAAATATGACGTGTCCCATTCACATTAGTTTGTCTACATTTCTGTAACAAATTATTTTTAATAAGCTTATTCTTCTATTTCATGCTAATCGAGATAAACATTAGCAGGAACTGTCATATCATTAATTCCTTATAAGTAGAAGGAAATAAGGGAGTACACAGACACACACAGGCACACGCACACACACAGGGACCTTTTTTAAAAATCTGATGTGTTCCATTCACATGACTTTCTCTACATCTCTGCAACAAATTATTTTTAATAAGCTTATTCTTCTATTTCATGCTAATCGAGATAAACATTAGCTCAAACGGTCTTATTATTAGTTCCTTATAAGTAGAAGGGAATAAGTAGGCTAAAGTGACAGTCAAATGTTTTAAAATGTGGTTGCTAAGGGATTGAAAACCGTTTCTTTGCGTGGCCAGGCGTTGACAAGTTCCCGCACGAGAAATATACGATTTTAAAACTGAAAACAATAACAAGGAATATCTCGAAAACGGCCAACCTCAGAAAAAATGAATAGGACAAAATTGTGTGTTTTAACGAGATCTAAGTTGTTTTTGAGGTAAATTTTTGTTTATCTTTTATGGTTTACCAGTTATGTAATATTCAGAATGAGCAGGTCTTCAGAGGTAATAGAAAATTCAAGATATACATTTCATTTGTTATGTAAATATGTTAAATATAAAAGATTTTAATAAAAATCGTTAGAGCCAATTTTGAGAAAATCAAAATTTTAGAAAAATGTGCCATACAAAGGGTTGATGGTGGGGGATTTTTTTTTTTTTGAAAATCTTCATGTCGCATCCTTGGAAGATACTGAACTTAAATATCAACTTTGGTATTTAACAGACTTTTCGTTTTTGAGCTATGCTGTCGTCCTCCCCCCTCCCCCCCACACTCACACATACACACATGGACCTTTTTCTAAAATTGTTTTTTTTTTATTCAGGGGTCCCAAAACATGTATTTCCGTTGAAATCTCGATATCGATTTTTGGGTGAAATACAATACACCTCTATACGCTATGTACATAGTACGTGTAGAGCAATTAAAACTAGCCTTTGTAAGAATAATATGTCACAGAAAAGTTAGAGAAAGTAATGCATGCTAATGGAACATCAGATATCTAATAATGAGGCCAGGAAATTCCGCAGACATCGACACTCAACTCTTGTAAAGAAGCAATATCCTGCATTAAGGAGGACAGACTGTTTGCGGATATTCCGGAAATAGCAAGGACAACTTATCAGTGTACCCGTCCAATTACCTTCAAGGACCCTATTGCGACATGACTCATTACTGCTGATAACTTTTACGCGCAAACCATCTTTATGTGCAAGCTATTTGTAGAAACTCTTAAGTCATTCTACTTGCCTAGTGCCATCTTTTACCTTGCGTTCCTTCAGGTGAAAGGAAAGTAATGTAGATATTAGCTTTATCAGCATATATGTCAACATTCAAAAGGAATGAAATATCTGATTTTGTGGTTACCTGCTAAACTAATACGCAAGGTTGCGGGTTCAAACCCAGCGGAATTGTGGATTTTGTCGGACATAAAAACCCTTAGCATGGCTTCCTTCGGAAGGGTGAGACACTAATTCTTTGACGTCCCTGCATAATAATAGCAAGTGTCTTGTTATCAAGTATTTTTAGACAATCTGTCAATACTCTAATTAGCTTAATTACATGTTTTATATAGCAACATACTGTATTATTTCATATTTATGTCTTAGACCCTATTTCCTTCATTTATTAGTCATCCAGTTGCATTACCTGCGTAATTTTCCTGTCACCGAACCCACAAAGCAGAGAATCTACATTTTCTACCAGGTATGTGCATACTCAAACAGATCTGGCATCAGGTATGGTGGACTCATCTAATTGCCTATATACTGTCTGCCATCACTCTGCAGATATGACCAAGCTAAGTATACAGAGCGTGGCCTAACGACGCCCAAAAGTAAAAGCATTGATCCCGTATAATGTTTATTCTAACTCGAAAGCAAAGATCTCTGGGATAAATTCTAACAGTTTCACGAGTCATGATTGGTGCCATCTACGGGCGATTAGTTGATCCCTTGTCATCATGTGTGCATAGTGGCGTACTGGCGAACTAGAAATACAATTGATCAAGAAACCTTTAGACGAGATCAAGGCTCGAAACTGGCCATAGCAGTTCCAGATAAAGAGAGGTATATTTAGCTTTCCAAATTATTTTTAACTGTAAATATACATTCCAAAGAGTTTGTCATTATCATTGAGATCTGGTGATCTTCAAAAGCACACTATGTCGGATATTACTTTCACATGACATTATCTACTATCGTTTATTTTTATATATCTAGTTTCTGCAAACTAGTCTTAAGAAAACTTATTATTTTCTCTATATAGTACATAGGTAGAGACGCTATTGTACTCCACCCAAAAATTCGATATGAGATTTCACCAGAAATATGTTTTAGGGTTCCCTGTATCCAAGGAAAAAAATTTAGAACAATTTGTGTGTATGTGTTTTTGTGTCCGTGTGTCTGTGAATACAATAACTCAAAAACTAAAAGTTGGTCAATACTAAACTTGATATTTAAGTTTAGTATCTTACAAGGAATGCAACACGAGTATTTTCAAGAAAATCCCCTTTCACCCAAGCTACCCTTTACATGGAAAAAGTTGCAAAAATGTTGATTTCCTAAAAAATTTCTGCAACGATTTTCATTACAATGCCGTACATTAAAGATATTTACTTGACAAATAAAATTTATATTTTTATATTCTAGAAAAAGTCTCTGAAGACCTCTTCATGCTGGATGAATTTTTCTGAATTTTGCATAACTGGTAAACCGTAAGAAATAACAAAAGCTTACTACACAAAACATACAGATCTCTTTAAAACACATAATTTAGGTCATAGAGTTGACCATTTTTGAGATATTCCTTGTTATCGGTACTCCTGGCAATGAAAAAAGCGGATTTCAACCATATAGCGACCAGCTTTTAAAAGATTTGACTATCGCTTTAGTCGTGTATTCCCTTATCTCTATTTTACTCACAAGAAAGCAATTAATAAGACAACATCTGGCTAATGTTTATCTCGATTAGCATGAAGTAGATAGAAGAATAAGTGTTTTGTTACGTAGATGTAGAGAAAGTGACGTGAATGAAACAAATCAGATTTTTTTTTTCTATCGGCTTCGTGTTTACTGGGATAAACCTTTGAAAATTTCATTACACATTTTGATGCAAGAAAAAGAGGATGGAGAAAAACCAATTGATTAACAGATGAAGCAAGTCGCTGTATACTGACCTTAAAATCCCATACCCTTTCAACGAGTTAGCTAGAAATAACTGAATAGCAACCGCTCTTTAAAATATTTAAACATTCAAACGAATAAGAACTGATATCTCGGAAATGGATGATACAACAAAAAAGTTATTAAGAGGCAAATTTTAAAGAGATTGCATTTTTTTTTGTGTAGTGCACTCGCTTAACATCATCAGTTATACACAATTATACAATATTTCTTCCTTCAGGCTATTTAATAAATTTTCTAGATGTCTTTTTTTGTCATACATATAAAATTAACATATGGTATATAATCAAAATCGTTAAAGCGATTTTTATAAATATAAGCAAAATTCGAAAAAAAATTCCCGTGTAAAGGCGCAGTTTGGGGTGTATATTAATTTAAAATATATTTGTGTCACATCTTAAGAACATACTGAGCTTAAATACCAAGTTTGATATTCACTAGACTTTTTATTTTTGAGGCATGCCTTCTCTCTTCTCTCTCTCTCTCTCTCTCTCTCTCTCTCACACACACACACACACACACACACACACACACACATATATATATAGTCTCACACGCACGGGATATTTTCTTAAAATTATTAGTTTTATTTAGCGAGTCTCAAATCATGTATTTCTGGTGAAATCTCGGTTTTCGAAGTTTTGGGTGGAATACTAAGTAGGCGGTAGAAATGTGAAAATTCACTTAGAAAAAATACTGCGATCATTAAGCGTCGCATTTTAAACCAGGCTGGTCCTGTAGCTCAGTTGGTAGAGCACCTTCCTGCTGCGTGAGGGATCCCGGATTCGATTCCTCTTTGCGCGAGGGGGGGATTTTTCTCTTCTCCCTATCCACCTCAGAATTTGGAAGTATGTGTGGCAGTGTAATTGTGTGTGTGTGTGTGTGTGTGTGTGTGTGTGTGAACTAATGGACAAAATTCAAAGGAAACAGAAATCTAATTACAATAGTACATGAATTAACACTATCCCCAGTAGAATGGAGTTTTATTTATGCACGATCTTTAACTGCTACACTTCTTAACGTTCCATTCTACATTGAGTGTGAAAGACGACTTAATTTTGCTCAGATGCCTACTTATAAGAGTGGAGATTCTGTTACATACCGTACATCTACGACACGGAACCACCGGCTTTACTTCCCTTTCGAAGGAAGCCATAGTAAGGAATTATACGCCTGAACTTTCCTGATTGGCAATATTTTCAAAGGTAAATGCCGCCGATATAAAGGTGGGGCTTAAATGTAAGCACAATAAAGAAACGACCATTTAATAATATAAATAAATGCCTAAAATCCTATTTTTCTGCTCAAACGTGAAATCACAACTCAACCTACATAAAACAGCTTATTTCAAACACAATCTGTTTTTCTTATCTAGCCATCTGACACGACAGTCACCTTTTTACTACAGAGACGATTATGTATTTATTTATTTTTTTCATTTCTATAGACCCCTCTCGGGGACTTTTGACCCAAACATTGTTTTAAATTTTAGACTTGTTTACTGTAGGTTTTCATATGGCTTTCTACACTATCGGACTCTCTGGGGTGTAGAGAATAAATCTAACTGAAGGACAATTTCCACCCTCTGTCGGTTATCGAACCCGAGACATCCCTGTGAGAAGTCAGCTAACTAGATTTTTGCTATCCATAAACTCATGAGAGAGCAAAGATATCTCACTTTCAGATATCTTATGAACAGATACAGTTTAAAATGCCGCAGAAATGGAAAAATGTGATGTATTACACTCATATGAGTCTCTTAGCTGTTCTACAATCAAATTTCTTACGAAAGGGTATTCTTCTTTCCTCAACATGACATCGAGATAAACATTAGCTGGATATTCTTTTTACGTAGTTCCTTATAAGTAGAAAGGAACTAAGGAAATCCACTGTGCTAAATCATTAAATAAATGTTTTAAAAGCTGTCGCTATGCGACTGTTATTGAAATTCACTTCTTTGCTTCCCCAAAAGAACAGAGAGACTTCCTGTCAAAGAAAAATGTAAGTATTTGAAAACTGAAACCAACAATAAGGAATATCTCGGAAACGGTTAGCTACACCACAAAAATGTAAAGGCCATAAATAATTGTGTGTTTTGACAAGATCTACATTTTTATATAAGTTTTTTCTATCTCTTACGGTTTACCACTTAAGCAAAATTCATTCAGAATAAAGAGGACTTCAGAGGTTATTTCCAGAAAATTCGAGATATAAATTTTATTGGACATATAAATATCTTCAAAATCGTAAGATCCATTTTGAGAAAATCAACATTTTCGAAAATGTTTGCATCTAAAGGATAGTTTGGGGTAGGGTGATTTTCTTTAAAATTTTCGTGTCACATGGTTCAGAGATACTGAACTTAATTACCAAGTTACAGGGACACACGGACCTTTTTCTAAAAATGATTTTTTTCGATTCAGGTGGTCTCAAAACATACTTCCTGTGAAATCTAGGTATGGAATTTTTGGGTTGAATAGAATACCTTCTCTATCAACTATACACGCTGTACATATGCGTTAAAGAACGTAAAAGGAAATAATGAACCCTATAAGAGATGGGAAGCAAAATTTCCGAAGGTAGCCGGTCCCCATGGCCACGCTCGCTAAAGCGTCTCGCTTTGGTGCTTCGTGGACAGGGGATGGTGGGTTCGAGTCCCGCCTTTGGCATGGATGTTATATGTTTGTGCAATGTGTATATGTTTGTAAAAGAAACAGTAAAACCAGTAAACCAGTAATCAGCAAAACCTACGGGGGGAAATGTAAATAGGGATACAGTACCGGAGTTACTGTTACTGTTTAAAAAAAAAAAAAAGGTACAAACTCGACGTGTCATCACACACGAGGTGTGGCAATGGTGTTTATATGGCAGCTTACGTAAAGCGCCCCGCACTATTAATCAACTCACAGACAACGCCTCTCTAATCTCTTGCAGCTGCGAGTGGGTCGTTGGTTTGTGGTGCGATTTCCTTTCCACATCGGGTCATTCAATTATAGATAGATATAGATCGATATAAATAGATATAGATAGAAGTAAGATAGATACTTATTTCACACCTTAGGGCATTCAATGTAATAATACAATGTAAAAATGTCAATGCAATAATAGAATGCCTAGGGGTCAGAAATCTTTCCGGGAGCCAACGGCACGAAACCACAGAATGGAGAACCTGTTACGAGGGGTCGGTCGTAACCAGGCATGACCAGGAAGAAGTGGATGATAAGAAATGTAAGCGAAATTGATCATTGAAAAAGAGGTGATGGCGCAATTGGTGTATTGAGTGACGGGGGAAACCGAGAGATCCGGAGAAAACCCGCCCAGATGCCGTCGTCCACCACAAATCCCACATGCGGGCGCTTGGGATAGAACCTGGGCCGCCTAACCACTCAATCACGGTGCCGCCTAATAATAACAATAATAATATCAATAACAATAACAATACTACAACATTAATCTTTTTATAATACTAGTAATAATGCAATATTTATATTCTGACTATAAATGACTTATTTAGTGTATTTTTAAAACTATTTACTCTTTGAGGCAAAGTCTCCAGCATTACTGTATTTTGTTCCAGTCGTTAATTGTTATATTTGCAAAGGAGATTTTACGTATATCAGTTTCCTGTTCACTAGTTCTTATTTTTTTCGAGTGATCATTTCTCCCACAATATAATGACATTAATAACCGCTTAGATTTATCTTTCCATGCAGATTACTCCTTATAGTCTCTAAAAATTGCACATAACCTTGCACGTTTTCTACGTTTTTCTAATGTTTCCCAGGAAGTAGCAGTGCTAGTATGATTTTCGAATCGTCTTCCTTGCCTACAAATTTAGCTGCTCTTTTTTTAACTCTCTTCAATCCGAAACGGCCCAGCATGCAGCACTATACGTATCTAATATTACATGACATTTCTTTGGATAAATATGCCCATCTGAATTACATTCTCGTGGCATTCCAACCAGCATAACGATATAGGTAATAACAGATAAAAATCTGATGTGTTCCATTCAGATGACTCTTTCTACAAACTATTGTTACAAATGATTTTTCCTTTACCACATCATGGTATTCGAGATAAACTTTAGCAGAAATGGTTGTATTAGTGCCTTATAAGTTGAAGGATATAAGATAATATACTAGGCTAAAGCGATAGTCATGTCATTTAAGAAGCCGGTCGCTATGTGAAACAAATGAAATGCGGTTCGCTTAACACGGCCAGGAGTAAAACAACAGTAGATGAAACGAAAGATGACCTCCCGTTTGAGAAATGTTTAAGTGGCTTAAAAGTGAAACCAATAACAAGAAATATCTCGAAAATGGCTAACTCTACAAACTGTATTAGTTATAAATTGTGTGTTTTAACGAGATCTACAGATAACCAGTTATGCAAAAGTCGCTCAGAATGAAGAGAATTTCAGAGGCCATTCCCAGGAAATTCAAGAGATACATTTTATTCGTCATGCAAATGTCTGCAATATACGACATTTTAATCAAAATCGTTAGTCATTTTTGAGAAAATTAAAATTTTCGAAAACATTTTCATGTAAAGGATGGCCTGAGGTGAGAGGTTTTTCTTGAAAATCTTTGTGTCGCATCCTTTGAGGATACTTATCTTTAATACCAGATTTGGCATTTAATGGTATTTTCGTTTTTGAACTATACGGTCCACAATGACTTTTTGCTATTTTTTTTTTAATTCAGGGGAATTCGAAACGCGAGTTGTCGGCGACATATCGGTATCAAATTCTTGAATGGACTACAATACCTTCTCTATACACTATGTACATAGATCGTGAGGAGAAAGTAAAAATATATAAAACAGGACAGGTGATTTGTAGTGAAAACCAAGGAAAGTGTATATATCTAAGTAATGTAGAGAGGATCATTAGTATTGTTTAAACGAGCTTCTGAGGTAGTGCATTTAGAATTCATTCACGTCTTAAGAGCGAAAAAAAATTGTGGCGAACAGTCCAGGTCTTATTATGTATGCATTTGCAACTTTTTGAATATTTAACTTTACCGCGTCATATTTACTTTCCTGTATTTTGTGTGTACATAGTGTAGGTATAGAGGAAGTATTGTATTCTACTCAAAAACTAGTTACCGAAATTTCACCGAAAATACAGTTTTAGGGTCCTTGTATCCAAATAAAGTACTTTAGAAAAAAAAAGTCCATATGTCTGCATGTGTGTCCGTGTGCTCACGTGTCTGTGAACACGATAACTCAAATCGAAAAATCGATAAAATACCAAAATTGCTGTTTAAATTTAATATATTCCAAGGATGCGATACGAAGGCCGAGTAAAATACCCCACTCCAAACTGCGCTTTACATGGGAAAATGTTTGAAAATTTTGTTTTTCTCAATAATGGATCTAGCACTTTTGTTTAAAATACCGTATGTTAAAGCTACAAATAAAATATATATCTTGAATTCCCTGGGAATAGCTTCTGAAGACCTGTTCATCTGGATACATTTTGCATAAATGGTAAACCGTAAGAAAATGTATTTCGCGTTAAAACACACAATTTATGTCATATACATTTTTGTTACAGAGTTAGCCATTTCAGAGATATTGTTTGTTATTTGTTTCAATTTTAAAGTACGTATCTTCTCAAACGGGGTCACTTTCGTTTCAACTCTCTTTTTTTTCTGGAAATGCAAACGAATCGAACTTCAATTTTCACATATTGATCGGCTTTTAAAATATTTGACTATCGCTTTAGCCTGGTATACTCTGTTATTTTCCTTATTATAAGAAACTAAGTAGTAAGACTAGAAAGAATAGACTTTTATAAGAATAGTTTGTTTGCAGAATAGGTAGAGAAAGTCGTGTGGATGTAAAACATCAGATTTTTTGGTTAAAGAATTTAATTTATTCGTTTATGCTGTGCACGTCTGTATTCAGTAAGGCCAAGAAAACCATGGCTAGTGCAGAAAAGTTGTTTTTATAGCATTTTTTTCTTTGATATATCAGGCGATTAGAGAACCAACGAGTTGTTTTGGTTGTTTATGAACACGCCTTAAATACGACCTTGCGGTAACTAGAGGGAGCAGGATGTAAGTGTACACTTGTGTAGTTCATGAAGTGGCCATTGTTAATATCTATAGTTGGGAGATGCTGCCCCCTGTTGGGTAACACAAAACATGGCCTAGGGGAGCGTACAGGAAATTGGTACAAACCAGCAGGCACTAATGTCATCTACATACAAACATGTAGCTGCTTAGAGATCTCTCTTATGGTAGTGGTTCCCATGCCTACAACTTGCGCGTGTCCCTTAGGACCAATTTCTATCTTATGCATCCTTCCGATGGTTAGGACTTCCTTTTCTCTACACTTCATCTATAGTACAGATGTATCCCTTATGATATTTTTCTATAAGTAGGTTTTGAGGCCTGTTTTTATTTATTTATTTATTTATTTAAGCTTAACGTACTTTAACCTGGTTGGTTATATCGGACGATGAATGAAATTTGTGAAAGATGTTCAAATGAATTCAGGATCCACGGAGCTTAAAGTTATTCGGCATTCGTCTTCTCAGGATAAGGAAAAATCCCGTAAAAACGTTATCCGGGTAACTCGCCCTAAGTGAGATTCGAACTCGCGATCTGTTGAATGTGAGGCAGATACGCTGCCACCACACTACCGAGGCGGGTCTGTTGAACTTTTCTTTTGTTTTTAATTGATGTATTCGATTCACATGCCTTCTCTATACCTTTCGTTTTATTTTTATCTCTCTTCTGCTAACTTAAGTGTTAATTTAATGTTTTTAATAAGACGTGTGTAGCACAGGAGTATGATAGATAGACTGAAAAATTCAATTCATAGCCGGGATTTGAACCACGAATTTCCCAATCCCTAGCCGGTAGCTCTACCACTGCATTACTTGGTACCATGCCGGGACGGCATTTAAGTTCTCAACTGACTCCTGCATTATACTCAGCTTCTGTGAAAAAGCAATTAAATTAACACTACTTGACCTAATAGTTGGCTAAACTATGAAACTTGGACTTAAAGTAGCTGTAAGTCGCCATTGGGCTATGTCATCTCAAAATAATTTGGGATCATCTTGTGGTATACCGAAACATGTGAGTCAGTTGAGAAATTTAATTCCGTGCCGGCATGTTACCTTGGTAGCTCATTGGTAAAGAAACCGGCCAGAGACCGGGAGATCCGTGGTTTAAATCCCGGCTATGGCATTGCATTTTTTAGTTTGACTTTACCTATTCTTGCAATTGCTTTCTCTACCACTTGCCTTCAGTTAAGCAGAATACACTTTGTACATAGTACGTGACTATACGTATGTGGTGGCACTGGGAGGTTTCTTCCCTCCTTGGAGTCAGTCGGTCTGATATCTATGTTACTTGCTGTTGAATGAAGGAATTTTCGTCAGTTGCTGATAAAAAACCGTTTCGTAGTAGACTTACCCTCCCCCTAATACATACGAGCGTCTAGGGATCAGAAGCCTGTCGGGGAGCCAATGGCACGAAGTCACAGAATGGAGAACTTGGATCAAAGTGTAGGCTCATAGCCATGCGTGAGCGTGAGGAAGAGGATGATGTGAAATGCAAGCGAGCGAAATGGATGATAGGAAAGGTGAAGATGGAGCAATTGGTGGAATGAGTAGCGGGGGAAACCGGAGGATCCGGAGGCAAGCCGCCCGGACATCGCTTCGCGCACCACAAATCCTACATGAGGGCCGCCCAAATGGGACGTCAAGGGGACGCCCCCAAACGGTGTTACCAAACAGAAATGACGTCTCAATCCGCGAGCGCTCCAAGAGGTTAACCGATATTCGTCGCTGAACTTGTATTCCCGTTTTCTGTACTTATTTAAGAGGAGAAAAGTACAAGTTTTTCTTGTTATTGTTGTAAGGATTTTTGCGAAGGAAGATAGTTAATTTTTTTTTTGCAACTTGTTCACATTTAAGGGCGTGTGCCACGTAACCGTTTTCCAAGGACGGATTGTTTATGTAAGCGCTTTTATATAAAACCGACTTTTGCGGTGCATAACACCTATACATTTGTTAGAGGTAATATCTGGCACTGTGCCATGCAACACATCAAGATCAATATAGCCATTTAGAAGAATGCTCATCGTGGCCAAGAGTTCACGTTCATCATCTGACTAGAATATGAAGAAGCCTCTCACGAGAAAGTTCTTCTGTTAGAATAACTATACCAAACAGTTCCAACAGAAACCTGTGAACACCTATAGAAACTTTTGTTTCATGAATTAAGCATATCGTTTCGGAACGGTTATTTCCAACAAACAGAATTCTATAAATGCGTTTTAATTTCTTTACACGTATTTGTACTTAGTTTATAGAGAAGGCATTGCATTCCACCCAAAAATTCGATACCGAGATTTAACCGGAAATATACGTCTAGTATCCCCTGTATCAAAAAAAAGTATTTTCAGAAAAAGGTCTGCGTATATGTGTGTGTGTCCATGTGCCTGTGAACACGATAGCTCAAAAACGAAAAGTCAGTAAAATACCAAACTTGGTATTTAAGTTTACTATCTTCCACGGATGCGACACGAAGATTTTCAAGAAAATCCCCCAACTACCCTTTACATGGAAAAAATTAAAAAAAGAAATTGATTTTCTCAAAAATGACTAACGATTTTGTTTAAAATCTCTTAAATACCAAGTTTGATATCTAATGGTCTTTTCGTTTTTGAGCAATGCTGTCCACAGATACACATACACGCACATGGAGACCTTTTTCCGAAAATGCTTTTTTTTTTATTTAGGGGGACCCAAAACGTGTATTTTCCGGTGAAATCTCGGTATCGAATTTTTGGGTGGAATACAATACCTTCTCTGTACACTATGTACATAGTAGACGTCTGCTAACCTGCAAGAGAATGACAACGAAGGTTGTGGAAACGCGCGTCCAGGGTACTCCATCTACACCATTACCAAGTGGAGCACGTGTTGGAAATAGATGTCCAGATTTTATAAACTTTAATATGCCTACTTAAAACTTTTCACATATGGGAATTTGTCAACTCTTGACAATGCAAAGAAACGGATTTCATCCACATTGCAACCGGCTTTTAGAAGATTTGATTATCGTTTTAGCCTAATGTATCTCATTATTTCCCTCCTACTTACAGGAAAGCATTTCTGTTAACGTTTATCTCAAGCATGAAGTAGATAGCAGAATAAGCTTTTAACAATAATTTGTTACAGAGGTGTAAAGAAAGTCATTTGAATGGAACACATGCTTTCGCATTGGGACCTGATGCGAAGGTAAGTGGCGAAGTACATGCCCTTAGCTTTCTTGTGTCTTTTAAAAGAAATGTTTCACAGAAGTTTTAGTATATTTCTCAGTAAAAGATCCGATCAACATGCAAGCATTACGCAATATAATGACAGGTGTTACGCGTCAACTGTCAATACATACTTTTTTACAATTTGCGACGTGGGCAAGTATGACTAGGCGTGGAACCTGTTTTTGCTCAGAGCGTGGTATTGGACTTATCAGACGACCTTGTAAGTACGCACCAAAACACTTTTCCCCACACTCCAATGCACTTGAAAGATAGAGGGGGATCGATTTGAGAGAACAAAGCGTAATTAAGTATCCCACTACTGCCGGGGAAAAAAAAAACACTATAGAAAGCTATTTTTAACGTTAGAGGTTTGGACCATATCAAAAGCTTACGGCTTTTATGTCAAGGATTTAACATTTGAACAGTTGACAAAGTGAATTGCCATAAAAATCTAATGTGTTTCATTCACATGACTTTCTGTACATCTCTGTAACAAATTGTTAAAAATATTATTCTTCTATCAACTTTATGCTAATCGAAATAAATATTAGCAGAAATGCTTTCTTTTAAGTAGAAGGGAAATAATGGAACACACTAGGCTAAAACGATAGTCAATTCTTTTAAAAGCTAGTTGCCATGTGGACGAAATCCATAAAAGAGGTCTTCAGAGGCTATTCCCAGAAAATTCCAGATATACATTTTATTTGCGGTGTAAATTTCTTTAATATATCAAAATCGTTTGAGCCATTTTTAAGAAGATCAAACTTTTCGAAAATGTTTCCATGTAAAGGGTAGTTTGGGGTGGGGGTTCTTCTCAAAATCTTCATGCCGCATCCTTGGAAGATATTAGAGTTATATACCAAGTTTGGTATTTTACCGAGTTTTCGTTTTTTGAGTCTTTAAGCTGTTTACAGACACAAGGATGCACACAGACGCGGAACTTTTTCTAAAATTGTTTTTTTTATACAGGGGACCCTAAAATCTCTATTTCCAGTAAAATCTCGGCATGGAATTTTTGGGTGGAATGCCAATACCTTCTCTGTACACTATGTACCTAGTAGTGTAGAGAAAGTAAAAATCTGATGTGTTCCAATCACATGAGTTTCTCTATATCTCTGTAAATTATTATTGTTAATAAGCTTATCTTTTATTTATTGCATGCTAATCGAGAAAAATTAGCAGAAATAGTCTTATTTCTTGCTGTATTGTAAGCAGAAGCGAAATAAGGGAGTACCATAGGTTAAAGTGAAAGCCAAAAGCTGGTTGCTATGTAACTGATGTTCCTTTATTTGTATGGACAGGAGTTGACAAATTTGTGTATGAGAAAAGTATACGTTTTTCAAAGCTGAAACCAATAAAAAGGAATATCTAAAAAATGATCACTCCACGAAAAAAATGTATATAACATAAATTGTGTGTTTCAACGTGCTCTACATTTTTTGTGGATTAAGTTTTTGTCCATCTCTTACGGTTTAGTAGTTATGAAAAATTCATCCAGAATCTTCAGAGGCTATTCCCAGAAAATTCAAAATATATATTTTATTTGTCAGGTAAATAACTTTAATATACGATATTTTAATCAAAATCGTTAGAGCCATTTTTTAGAAAATCAAAATTTTGGAAAAAAGTTCCATGTAAAGGGTAGTTTGGGGTGGGGGGATTTTTCTCAAAATCTTCGTGTCGCATTCCTGGAAGATACTAAACTTAAATACCAAGTTTGGTATTTTACCGACTTTTCATTTTTAAGTTACCGTGTTCACAGACACACTGACACACACGGACCTTTTTCTGAAAATAGGGGACCCTAAAACATATATTTCCGGTGAAATCTCGGTATCAAATTTTTTGGTGGAGTGCAATACATTCTCTATACACTATATACATAGTGAGTATAGAGAAAGTAAAAATGCCTTTATGTCAAGTCCAGGCATGTGATTTGACAAAAGACATGGCATTGTCACAAATGCATGAAAGGCATACAACCAACTAAGCTTACAGCTTAATAATTCAAGTTCCCATTCATTTAATGCAGGGTTGGAAATGCAAAACACGCATGGTTTGAGCAACATGGTGTGCCCAAGTGTTAAAATCCTGTAATATGCAATAATAAGATATTTCTGATGAATATAACAGCACGTTTTATTAAGAGGTTAAACATTAGGTTTTATTTTGATTTTAAAGTATTGTTCCTGATGATTGTAGCAAATGCATTGAGTTTCCACTCACTTTTACTTTCTCTACCAAGTATAGTAAGTAGGGGAAGGGTTTTGTTTTGTTTCATTTAATATTAAGATTATATTGGGGGTTTTGCTTTAGAAACAATGCATTGACTGTAAGTTCTTTTATCGTTAGTTTTTTTTAAATACTTTTATTTCCTTCAAACACACATATTTTCACTCTCATATACATACTACTAGATTCTGTGGGAGATAGGGTTAAAGAAAACTTACCCGTCCCAGCCAGAAATTGAACGCGGACCTCGAGGTGAGAAGTAGGGGAAGTATTGTATTCCACCCAAAAATTTGTTATCGAGACTTTCCAGAATGATACTTTTATATCTCCTAGATAAAAAATTATAAAAAAGGCCTATGTGAGCAAGTGTGTATGTGTGTATGTGAGTGAGTGTGTGTGTGTGTGTGTGTGTGTGTGTGTGCGTGCGCAATTGAAAATCATAACTAAAACCGAAAAGTTTGTCAAATACCATACTTAATATATAAGTTCAGCATCTTCCAAGAATACTTTTTCAAAGAAATTCCTACACGAAACTACTCTTTACTCTGATTTTTTTTTTGAAATTTTTGATTTGCTGAAAAGGATTGAAGGATTTTGATTGAAATGGCATATGTTCAAGATATTTTCGTGGTAAGTGACATTCATATGTTGAATGCTGTGGGAAAAGCCTCTCAAGTACTTATTTTGGATCACTTTTGCATAACAGGTAAACCGTAAAAGATAGCCAAAATGTTACTGCACAAAAAATGCAGGCCTCGTTAAAGCACAATTTTATAATTTTTTAGTTGTAATTTTCGTGATATTCCTTGTAATTGCACTAAATCCCAGTATTCTGAAATGGGAAATTGGTTTTTATTTGTTTTGTTTTTTTACTTTCTCTACCATGTATAGTAAGTAGAGGAAGTAATTATACTCCACCCAAAGGTTCGATACCAATATTCCATTGGAAATATATTTTGAGGAACCTGAATTAAATCAAAGCATTAAAAAAAAATGCCCCGTGTTGTATTCGCACGCGCGTTTGTGTGTGTGTGTGTGTGTGTGTGTGTGTGTGTGTGTGTGTGTGTGTGTGTGTGTGTGTGTAGTACAGCTCAAAAACAAAAATTCGGATAAATAGCAAACTTAGCATGTAAGTTCGATATTTTCCAAATATTCCTTGTAAGATTTACAAGAAAATCGCCCATTCTAACTATCCTTTACAAATAGCATTTTTACTTTATCTACACGTACTATGTGCATAGTGTATAGAGAAGGTATTGTATTGCACCCAAAATTTGATACCGAAATTTCACCGGAAATACATGTTTTGGGTCCCCCTGAATCCAAAAAAAGCATTTCTGGAAAAAGGTCCCTTTGTGTGCGTGTGTATGTGTGTGTGAACAGCATAGCTCAAAAACGAAAAGACGTCAAATACCAAACTTGGCCTTTAAGTTTTGTATCTTGCAAGGATGTGACGCAAAAAATCCCCCCACCCCCAGCTACCCTTTACATGAAACTTTTTTCGAAAATGTTGATTTTCTCAAAAATGGCTCTAACTATTTTGATTAAAATATCGTATACTAAAGATATTTACCTGAAAACTAATATGTATAACTTGAATTTTCTGGAATAGCCTCTGAAGACTACTTCATTCAGGATGAATTTTACGGAATTTTGTATAACTGCTAAACCGTAAGAGATAGACAAAAGCTTACCCCAGAAAACATGTAGAGCACATTAAAACACACAATTTATCTTATATACATTTTTTCGTGGAGTTCGTCGTTTTTTTAGATATTTCTTGTTTTTGATTTCGGCTTTGAAAGCGTATACTTTTATCATACAGAAATTTTTCAACTCGTGTCCATACAAACAAAGGAACTACAGTCACATAGGAACCAGCTTTTGACTATCACTTTAACCTATGGTACTCCCTTTTTCGTTTCTAGTTACAAGGAAGCAATTAATAAGACTATTTCTGCTATTTTTTTTCTTGATGTGCATGAAGTAAATAGAAGCATTAGCTTTTTAACAATAATTTGTTGCAGAGATGTAGAGAAAGTCATGTGAATGGAACATCAGATTTTTTAAAATCCTTTCCAGCCTATACTATTATGAATAGTTTACGTATTATTTATGCACTCTTAAATGCAGTCATCGTTTTATTCTTTGAACTCCTCTCATTCTACCTATATACTAGTATGAATAGTTTACATTTATTTCTGCATTTTTAGTGCACTCATCGTTTTGCATTATTTTATACTTACATGCATTAGAATGAGGCATATGCGCATATGATTTTTGTAACAGACGACTGAAAAATGACTACAGTTACTTAAAAGTTAAAGAATATACAGATAGACCGTCTCTGTGGTTGAGTGGTCGCGTTCTAGCTTTCACCCAGAAGGGGTTTGATTCCCTGCTGGGGCGGGAAATTTCTCTTTAACTAGAATCGTTCCCTATCTCCTACAGAGTCTGAAAGTGTGCACGTGAGAGTGAATGTGGTGTGTGTGTGCGTGTGTGTTTGTGCAACAGTTTAATACTTAAAAAATCTGATGTTCCATATACACACTAATCTTAAAAAAGATTATTCTTTTATCTACATCATGCAAATTCATACAAACATTAGCAGAAATTGCCTTATTACTTGCTTCCTTGTAAGCAGAAGGGAAATATGGAAATACACTAGGCTAAAGCGGTGGTCAAATCTTTTAAAAACTGATTGCTATGCGAAACAATTGAGGTTCGCATTGCTTTGCATGGTCCCGTTTGAGAAAAAGTTACAGTGATTTAACATAATATCTCGAAAACGGTCAACTCTACAAGAAAAACGCATATCACATAAATTATGTGTTTTAATGAGCTATACACCTTTTGTGTAGTAATTTTTTTCTATCTCTTACGTTTAGCTGTTAGCAAAATTCTAAAAAAACTCATCCAGAAGTCTTCAGAGGCTATTTCCAGAAAATTCAAAATATGCATTTTATTTGCGATGTAAATATCTTTAATATACAGTATTTTAATCAAAGTCGTTATTGAGAAAATCGGAAAATGTGCCATGTAAAGGGTAGTTTGGGGTAGGGGGATTTTCTTGAATATATTCGTGTTGCATCCTTGGAAGATACTAGACTTAATGGTATGCTGTCCACAGACAAAGACACACACCTACCTTTTTTTTTAAATGCTTATTATGACTTCAAGGATCCCAAAACATGTATTTCCGGTGAAATCTCGGTATAGAAATTTTGAGTGCATTGCAATACCTTCTCTACACACTGTGCTTAGTACGTTTAGAACAAGTCGTTTTATGAGGACGTCCTGAAAGTAGCAAAAGGAAGCAACCTTGTTGAAATTATTGCAATCCCTTTTATACTGCAATATAATGTACAGTTATAAGGTGACAATAAATGTTGCATTTAAATTAATTTAAATTTCCATTATGCTTGTATATTATTATAAGTTGCATCAGTCATTTATTTCTGTAGTCCTGAAAAATAGCTTTTGGTATGAGTATGCTTACATGCGGAACGATGTTAATGATCGCAAATGTACACATAAGCATTCCTCATGATGGAGGAATTCCATTTCCTTTAATTAAATATACTTTTACAGAGCATATTAAAACTTAACTCCCAGATTCTACTTAGATTGTGTATGATACAGATAAATAACAACAATGGAAGTCTTATTTCCCTTCTTCTTACAAGGAGCTAGTAATAGGACTAATTCTGCTTATGTTTATCTTAATTAGCATGTAGATTACAGATCAATGTTTTGAATAAAAGGTTTGTTTACCGAACAGCTAGAGGACATCAAGTGAATGGAACGCATTAGATTTTTCCCTTCTTACAAGGAACCAAGTAATAGTGTTTATCTCGATGTAGTAGATAGAAGAATAAGCCTTTTAGCAATAATTTGTTACAGAAACTTAGAGAAAGTCATGTGAGTGGAACATATCAGATTTTTAAATACTTTAACCTTGTCGGACGATGTATGGCATTGGTGAAATGGTTCTGAAATCAGCCCGGAGTCCATAAAGTTTAACATTACTCGATATTCGTCTTCTGAGTTTAAGGGAAACCCCGGAAGAAACCTTATCCGGGTAACTCGCCCTAACCGAGATTCGAACTTAGGACCTCTTGAATATGAGGCAGACACGCTGCCCCCATACTACAGAGGCGGGAAATAATACTTTAATACTCAATTAATATTCTTACTTACGGAACATTTTCAATTAACAATTTATAGCTTATAATTGATTTATTACATTCTACTTAAATGATGCTATCAAATTTCTGTGAAACCAAGCAAAGCCAGGGTGTTTAAGTATATATTATTTTTATAAGAGAAACGCTATTTATAAATCTTTAAACACCGTTCTAGCAGGTGTGATGAAAATCAGGGAAATGTAGAAAAAAATCTAGAGGAAATAAAGAAAGACATGGACCTCGTAGATGTCAATACAAGCATAACTAAGTTTTGTAAATTATGTTAAGAACTACTATAGACTTAACCAGGAAAATCATACATAGCTCGATATTGGTATAGCTCTTGTTACTCTATCGTAATTAATATAACATTTGGGTTAATGCAGTGAATTTATTTATTTATTTTAACGCTGCCATTTTCAACTGGAAGCTGCTATAATGTTTATACACAGTGAGAAATATTTTAAAGTGGCATATATTATGTATAGTAGGAAAATCACTCGCAACTACTGGGTAACAACAATGTAGGGACTACTCTACAGAATGGGACATTGCATGCAATTAGTGACATGCTCCCCTCACCTCTGGGAAGTATTTGCTGCGACGAAGACCCTGGATGCGCGATGGAGGACGACTGCCCTCTCTGTGGTGGCGTCTTCGTCTCACCAGCACCACAGATGGCTTGGCATCTTCTTGAGGGGGCTCCTGGCGTACGGCCTGGGCATGGGCGTGCCGAAGTATTACATGGTTCAGCCTGCCCCGTTCCGCACTCCACCACCCACGCACAGCGACCCAGGCGCGTCTGATGCGCGTCCTAACGGGATTTATTCGTCGCTCTCGTTCCTTTCCTCGCACACGCCCTCCGGAAGTCTGTACGTCTTCATAATCGTCTCCACCTCCCTCTGCTGTAGCACTGCTTTCTGCTTGTTGTCCTGTTGTCATCTCGTAATATGTGTAGTCGCTGTAGTCCGTAATTGTTTCCCAGTCTTGCTGCTTGCCCACTGCATCCTCTGGCACGGAAACCGGATCTGGAGAATTCTGCTGAGTCGACAACAGAGACTCGTGTGGCGTAGAGCCCTGCATCCCAATGTCAGAATCCTGGAAACCAGAAACTAATGAATCCTGCGTGCCAAAAGTTAGAGAGTTTTGGATATCACTCACAGTAGAATCCTGCAACGGAGATGTTGAGCTGTTTGCGTCTAAAGTTGTTGAGCAGTTTGTGGGCGTCAGCAGCTCTGAGCTTTCAGACTGTTTAGCCTCTGATGCTGAGGAATTCTGAACAGATGACCCCACTTCAGTGGGATGTATCGACTTCTGAGGGTCATTCTCAGAAGTAATTATAACGTTTGGTTCTGAAGAATTATTGGGTTCTTGACAGGTACTAACAGCAGAACTCTGTACTGGTAGTACTTCAGAGCCACTATTCGAGCTCTTAGCATCCTTATGATCTTCAATAATAGGAGATCCATGAATTGATTGTTTACTAGAGTTTTCGCTTGCTTCTTCGGACTTAGGAGAGGGATTGAGCACTGGTGTGGAAACTGTGACGGACTGACTGGAATCTGAAGGGACAGGTGAGGATTCTTGTGGCGCTCTGGGTGCGGCGTAAGGGCTCTCTCCTGCCATGGAATTGTTCACCGAGAGAATGGTGATGCGGGAGATATTGGGAGACTTTTTGTCAGGACGACGAAGTACGGCTACTAGAGATGATTTCTCTTCCACAGGTTCTGGTTCCACTTGGATTCTCGTCACTGCCCGCTGCTGCTCGCTGAAGAATGAAAATCTTATATCGGGGATTCCCTCCACCACGGGTGCATCTTCTCCGCCGGTGAGAGATCGATGTGTCGGAGTAGGTGAAGTGGTGGGACAGTCTTGTTTAGGGGAGGATGTGGCCGTTTGTAGTACATCATCAGGTGTGACGCCATCTGGTAGCTGCGGTAGTGGATCTTCGGCTGGTCTATCAGAAGTGTTGGAAACGGTGGTGTTCGTTTCAGTACTATCCTGATGGTGTCCAGAGAATCGCCACCAAGTTGCTGGACGAGGCACACTGTTCCACCACTTCATTTTACTGCGTATATATCACTGGACTTAAATATTTACTCCAAGGGCATTTTACCACTAAACCACAGTCCCATCATCCGGACTCACACAACATAGGTGTTGTTTCACATCGCCATGGTCGCTGTGAGATAAGAAACTGTCTTCCAAACAACACTCTTAGGTTTGACCAAGCACCCGGGAGATGAAATTGGATACGCGTGGAATATAACCAGTTCACTGTAGCGCTAGCAGCTGAAAGTTCGGTTGTCTAGTCAGCATGACAAGTCTGCTATTCTCGTGGAGTCGATTTAGAAACGGAAACAGAACCAATGGGCGGGAATGCGAATGCTGCAATTTCCTGTTCCTGAATTCGGCTGTTCATTGTATTACACATGTCCTGCTAGCTGAAGGTTTAAAAGAAAGCTTCTATTAACTTTCCAGCTATATAATTTACTACTTCTTCCCACAAAATGTGTTATTAAAACACTTCCAATAACTGTCAAACCACCAAGTTATTTTGGTTGGCGATACATAAGCGTTAACAAATTTAGCCTGCATGAAACTAAATAATATTTTATCAATGCGCTGTATTTCTAAAAGAAAATATGACCATACATTTAGTATGAGGTACTAAAGGAATTAGTGATCATGTTTTTTCCCGATATTTCTACCTGAATAATCCATAAAAATGCTATTAAATCATTACTTTCAAAGTACTTCTACAACAATATAATACTAGCAATAGAAATTGGCTGGTGCTATTAATTTATTTTGTTTATTGCTTCTTTTACTGCTGTACATGGATTGTAAATTAAAATGTATATATTTTAAACTCATGTCTGAATACTATTTATCGTAGTAGTAATTTGTGGAAAACGGAATTAAAATCATATTTAAATATTGAGTGAAAAACATGATGTTCTAGGGGCTTGCCAAGAGTGACATTTTAAATGTATTTAATCTGTGTGGCATATATTATCCTCTACTAAAATGTAAATCAAAGTAGTATAACTAATATGTATATTTATCGTGGCTGAATGGGAACATGGTGGCATTAATGCTGATTATCTTGGACATAATGGTTATAAATAAACTGAAATTGAATGGAAATGTAGAAATTATTATTTTTTTTTTTAATTGTTACCATTCATAGAGCCCCCTTTAACATCTATCTCATATTGAGGGCTTTAAGTTAAGAAACAACTCGCTGACTGTAGGTTCTTGAACGTTGGATTTTTAAACATTTTCTTTTCTTCAAACACACACACACACATACACTCATTCATTCTCACGTACATACTCCCAGACTCTGTGGGGGATAGGGAATGATTCTGATTAAAGAAAACTTCCCCGTCCCAGCCGAGAATCGAACCCGGAATCTCCTGCTGAGAAATAAAAATTGAAATGTGTATGGAAAAGGTATGTGTTTATTCCTGAAGAATGGATTTTTTTGGTCTGTAAAAAGTCTGGTTTTCTATAAGATAATTTCCTACAAATTACATAATACGACTGTAGCAAGGAATTAAAACATTTTAATTCACTATTATAGTTAAACATGTATTAAAATTACTAGGAAGGACGAAATAAAGAATGTTTATATTGGCAGTAGCTGATAGCGTCACTTATAAATTACGAGAAATAGGTTACTGGTTACTATTGGGCTACCAAAAGAAAAGTTACAAAAACCGTACTCACTACTTTTCACCAATATTTCACATTTAAGAAACAAAACAAGTTTTTTTTTACTTTCTCTACACGTACCATGTACATAGTGTACAGAGAAGGTACTATATTGCACTAAAAAATTCGATACCGGAATTTCACCGGAAATATATGCTCTGAGACCCCCTGAATCCCCCCCAAAATTAGAAGCATGTCTATGTGTGTCTGTCAGTCAGTCAGTCAGTCAGTCAGTTAGTCAGTCAGTCAGCCTGTGGGCACCATAGCTCAAAAACGAAAAGTCCGTTAACCACCAAACTTGATATTTAAGTTCAGTATCTTCCAAGGATGCGACACGAAGCTTTTCAAGGAAATCCCCCCCCCCACTCCCAACTTCCCAATTTTCGAAATTTTTCATTTTCTCAGAAATGGCACTAACAATTTTGATTAAAAGATTATATATATAAAGATATTTACATGGTAAATAAAATATATATCTTGAATTTTCTGAGAATAATCTCTGAAGACATCTTTATTCTGGATGAATTTTGCAGAATTTTGTACTACTGGTAAACCGTGAGCGATAGACAAAAACTTACTGAATTGAAAATGTAGAACTCTTTAAAACATACAATTTATGTTATATATATATCAATTAACTTTTGACTATCACTATAACCTATGGTACTCCCTTATTCCTCTTCTTCTTGAATGGAACCAAGTAATAAGACAATTTCTGCTAGTTTTTCCTCGATTAGCATGAAGTAAGTAGAATATACTTTTTTAATAACAACTTGTTGCAGAAATATAGAGAAAGTGAAGTGAATAGATCACATAAGATTTTTTATACTAAATAAGTTAAGTGTTTCTCATGAAATTTCGGGAAAATGCTTCAGGAAATGCCCTTCCCCCAAGCATAAATTTAATCGACGCTCGTCGTAGTAGGTAATATAAGATATAAAACCCAAGCTCGAAAGTCCGAAATACAGTGTATTCTTTTCATATTACTTCGTAGTTAATTTGTGAAAATTTATATTAAAGTGAGGCCTTTTTGGCTTTACTTGCATCGTAATTTTTGTGTAAACTATGACCCTAATCAGTCTTAATAGCTTCTTGTCTTATTATTATTATTATTATTATTATTATTATTGGAAAACCATATAATAGTGGAGCATCAATAAAGTGAACAAGCTGGAAGCTCTAATTACTTCACTCAGGTCTTGCCTTGTAATCTCTCTGTTTTAAAATGAGCGTGTTGTCCTGTTTTGATTTCGAGATAGATGTGCATGCTGTAATTCCCACAACGCTCTGAATACCGCCAATCTAAGTAAAGCAGAAACATGTGACGACCGTGAACAGTGGCCATCAGTCAGTCAGCCTTCACATCGGCTAACACCGCAAAAAGCACGCAACTTATCCACCTACTTGTTTACTGACAGCAACGGTGTGTTCAATTCAGATCTCGACATCTCAACAGCAGGTCTGAGGAATCGATTCAAAGATTCAACAGAGAAAATGTCCCTTTAACCTAGAAATGTCACTAATGTAACGTGAAGTCAATTCTGGTGTCAGGGAAACCAAACGTTTTATCGTTCACAGACTTGTCCTAGGTTCAGAGTAATTTAATTGTGTAAAACAGGGAATACCTGTCTTTCCATATCAGAAGTCACATAAGCTTAAGATAGGAACCACAAACTGACAAACACGAGGACCACAAATCACATTAGTTTTCAAATAGTATTTTATTGAAATAAAATCTACAATTATTTATTTATAGCCCATGTAATTAAACACTAAAAAACTTATCAGTCTTTCATTTGTAGCATCAATATATACGTAATATAGCCGGTTACATGAATTCTGTTTACGTCAATAGCAATACATATTCAATGAGAAGAATGAAACTGGTCTTCCTGCGTTATAACTGCAGACATTTGTAGTTCTAATTTTGTACTTTCATCAAAACGGACTTTAAACTGTTCATCACAATCAGCCATAACATATTTTTGTTTTAGAAAATCTCTTTTCATGCAAACACTGATATTGCTCCTCGTGCAAAGTCTTTCAAACGTGGAAGTGTGTAATTCGGCAGACATCTGTGAAAAAATCAACCAAATCAATTTCTCTGTCTTTGTCCTTCAATATGCCATTACACTATGTATCAAAAATATAAAAACATTATTTAACCTTTGAAATTTTTGAATAAATTAACTAATCCCGACGTTTGAGTATGTTTAGTTGGTAGGTGGGCTAGGTTCGGGCTGTGGCTTGGCAAACCTTGGTTTAAATTAAGATGCACATTCCCATAAGTTTCACCGCCCTGCAAATTATCCATACAACTTACTCCATAGAGTATCTCCAGTTTAAAACAGCGTTAGAAGTCGAATTAAGATAGAAAATTAGAAGTTTTCCTGCACAGAAAGAAAAATAATGCTATAGTTTATGTGCTCTGACCTTTTCTCCAAATATTATTAATTTTATAATGCTTTGAAAATGGAAATTTATATTTTCAATGAACTCTCTTTCAAAGATTAAGGAAAATGGAGAAAAAGTAAAAATAGGGCTCAACTATATTTTTTTTTCGCAGGAAGCATGGGATTTTATTCCATGTTGCGAGACATTCTTATGTACAAAAACTGTAAGGAACCAAGGCGCAGATGCACACTACAAACAGATTGGGTGCTACTTTAATGTATAATTTTTTCCCCTGGGATGACACGGAAGTACATATGTAACACTGACGTCAATGCTATCTTTGGTGGCATCCTCTCCACACTAAAAAAAAACTGAACAGTTTCACACAATGGTTTAGAAGCACATACGCGTACATGTGCGCCAAACATGTTCGGCGGTATTGTTCTTTTAATGCTAAGAATACTTCCGGAAGCAAGTGTGGTGGTAGTCTTCTTGTCCTTGATTCGTCTTTGTTTTCGTTCGTTTTCATTACGTACCAGTGTCATTACTTATATTGTATTTATTTGTTTATTTATTACATAATCTGAATCTATTTGAGTTTTAGATAGTAGATGTAATAAAATATAGCAAAATAATAGTATATAACAAAATTAGTGTACAAAATCCGAAATGTTTCACAACTTTCTCAACCTGTTCTGTAACAAGCTATTCTTTAAAAAGCTTATTCCTGTACTTCACTAATCAAGATAAACATTAGCTGATATGGCTTTATTAGTTCCTTCTAGTCAGAAAAAATAAGGGAATACATTAGGCTAAAGCGACAATCAAATATTTTAAAAGTCGGTTGTTATGTGGTGGAAATTCGGTTCGCTTTGCATAGCCAGGAGTAAAGCAAAAGAAAAAATGAATAACAAATTCCGTTTGAGAAAAGCTTAAGTATTTTGAAATTTAAACCAATAACAAAGAATATCTTGGAAAAGGTTAACTCCACAAAAAATACATATGTGTCTTTTAATAAAATCTAGGAAGATTTTTGTGCAGTAAAGTTTTTGTCTATCTCTAACGGTTTACCAATTATGCGTAAGTCATCCAGAATGAAGAGATCTTTGGAGGCTTTTCCCAGAAAGTCCAGGATATGCATTTTATTTATCATGGAAATTGTTTAATACATGATAATTTAATCAAACTCATTAGAGCCATTTTTGGGAAAATAAAAAGTTTCGAAAAAATTCTCCTGTACACGGTAGATCAGAGTGGATTTTTTTTTTTAAAAACATCTTCGTGACACATTGGAAGATACTAAACTTAAATACCAAGTTTGATTTAACCAAGTTTTTGTTTTTGAATTATTGTGTTCACACACACACACACACACACACACACACACACACAGAGAGAGAGTTTTTCCTAAAGATACTTTTTTATTTTAATACTGGGATCCCAAAAGTGTATTTCCAGTGAAATATGGGTATCGAACTTTTGGATGAAATGCAATACTTTCAGTTCCTGTCTACGATGTACAAAATAGAGAAAGTAAAAATAGCTATAATGGATTCAGAACAGCAATACTATTTAACAGGCTACAATAATAAAGGATAACAATAAAACCAGCTTACATGTCGAGATTATAACAGTGGTGCCATTATAACCTTTACGATTCGCTTACGGGAGGCTCCGCATTCAAACTCCCGTGGCCGTCCAACCTGGTCGAAGATTTTTTTCGCGGATCATTAGGCGAATACTATGTTGGATAATTTCATCCGTGAATTTTCTTTCACCTGTACAGGCTACTGATCCAAGGATTTGGCTTATAAGTCCTTGGGGTGTAAGTACTATAAAGAGGCGCGTAAACCGTTGAAAAAGAGAGTATTATGACAAATTAAGTAGTAATGATAGTTTTATTTAGATACAAGAAAACTAGTGAATATGTTAAATAAAGAGTGTCAAGAAAAGTTAAATGTTAAAGATATTTTGGAATTCGGTAAAAATATATATTAGTCAGCTGAATTATGCATGATTTTTTACTACTCTGTATTACTGTAGATTATCAGCAGATGAAATACTGCATTCTATCCAAACATTTATAATATGCTTCACTGGATTTGAGAAATATTGAATCCAAAATAAAAATAGATAAAAGTTGATGTATGTGAACAGCAAAACACAAAAACAAAAGTGGATTATCAAAATAATGGAAATAATGTTGATGATATAAATAGGAAAATATTTCAACCATATTATTGTGAAGATCATTTTAAGAATCCTTGATTTCGTTCATTTTAGGGTTCAATTGTCAAGACTAAGAAAAATAATATACTTGTGATTATTCAAATTATTATATTTAATCATATGTTGATCATACGAAGATTTTAACCCAAAATTACACTTGATGTGGAAAAAAATCGTTAATTTTAAATGACTGTAACAATTCTGATTAAAATATAATATGTTTAAAATATTTACATGACAAATATAATCAAATTTCAATCTGGGAATAGCCTGTGTGTTAGTTTTGTATAATTGGTGAACCGCAAAGGATCTTGTTAAAGAACACAATTTATAATAATTAATAACATTTCCGACATATTCCTTGTTATTTGTTTGAATTTTCAATTACTTATATTTTTTTCAAGTTGCAAGTCGCTATTTGTTTTTTTCCTTTAGACACGCAAGCAGCATGAACTACCAAAGCTGGCATATAACCTTTTAACAAATCTTATCACCTAACCCATTACATTCTTCTTAACTCTAAAACGAATTGTTACATATGTAACAAACGTTTATTTAACTAACAAGAAGTATACAGAAGAATAATCTATTGTAAGAATAGTTATTATAAGATTGACTTGGATTGGTTCCTGAGCTATCTATTAAACTACCACAACGGGAAGCATAAAATATTGCAAACACATTTAAAATTTATGTGCACATTTACCGAACTTAAAGCCTTATACTTAATGAATTTTTGCGGTAATTTAAAACAGTAGCCACCACTTTTTCGTAAAAATGAAAACTACACTAATACACACGTCGTATATTAACTATCGTATATTAATTAGGTTGTTCGATTTGCACTCTATCGATATTCACACTTTCATTTGTTTCTCTCTTTATTCGCAGAGTGTTTAAAGGATATCTACTTTACTTTAAAGCTGTCACAATATACTAATCACGCCACAACAGATGCACGGATTCCATTAAAACACTGCCGTTTTTATGGTAAGCAACCGCAGGTTAAATTATTGCTTTGTCCTTGCGCAAGACTCAGGAAAGCCACAGGTGTGGAAAAGGCGTATGCTACCTCGGAAACATGTTTCTAAAATGTTTACGAGCAGTACTCTAATGACATACCTCAGAAGTAATAAGTGCAAATGTGTCTGTGCATTATTTGTAACAGAGACAATGAAAGTAGTATTTATGGGCATGACTATGACAATGTTAGAATAATTTATGTAGGATTGACAACTAAGTTCAGACAATAGCTTCGTTGTAAGTCGTTCAGATTTTATTGGTGCTAAGAGGTTTGGCGTTATTAACCTATAATAATAATAATAATAATAATAATAATAATAATAAACTATCAATCGGTAATCTAAATAGTCTTTGCAAAGAATGAAAACTTTTTAACGTTCTTAAACGTGATGGAAGGAAATGGGTGAAATGAAATGATGCTAAAATGAGCCCGGGGTCCGTAGTACAATTACCACACATTTCAAGGTAAGCAAAAACACCGGTAAAGAAGCCATACTCAGGTAACTCACTCTAACCAAGATTCAAACTCAAGATACGCTAGCCCCACACTAGCGAGGCGGGTCATAAAAACCTTATTTGAATTTTGATCTTACTTAACTAACATACTTTCAAAAATATTTCGCAACATTTTTGACATATTTGTTGATATTTTTACAGAGTTTCATATTACCAAATACAATATCATAATATGCATTCTGATTTTACTTTGTCTATCTCTTACCTTTGATAGGTAGAGGAACTGTAATACATTTCATTATACATTCGACATAGTTTTAAATATTTGAGGTTCCTATTAGAAAAGGTGCCTCTGTGTGTGTGTGTGTGTTTATATTTCAAATTTCATACAGGAGTCAGTTACACTTTCAAGATCCTTGACAAAGATTTAGGGATTTAATTAAAATTTGTAAAACCGCGAAACTGAGGGTTACACATTTACTTTAAATTGCACCTATAGGACTAGTTAAAATATGCAATTTATATTAAATAGATTTTTTGAGCATTCGGACACTAACGAAGTATTTGAATGTTTAATAGTTCAACCAAAACTTTTAACGTTAAGTCTTTTCCTCTCGTTCCACTAAGTTGCAATGTCAAGGCCAACATACGGCGAGTTATTTTTTGAAGTTCTAGTTCCCTTCTTGCTTCTAGGAACTAAAACAATCTGTATTGAGACGATTGCGGAACATTTTTATTGCAATTAACAGTAAGCTGAGAGAGAAATAAGATTTGTCTACGAATAATTTCCATAATATGATTGAAAATAAATTTCAGCGCAGAGACAATGGCATATGTATATAACACATCCTACTTGTTTCTTTTCTTTCATCTTTTGGCCAGAGTTTTAATTTTTACCTGCTCTACCAAATACTATGTACATAATTAATAGGTATTGTATTCCACCCAAAACTTCTATACCTAGATTTCAGAATTACATGCTTTAAGATCCCCTGAAGGCAAAAATCATCTTTAGAAAACAGTTCACGCGCAAGCGTGTGTCTCTGGACAGCATAACTCAAAAATAAAAAGTCCATATAATATTTAAGCCTAACATCTTCTAAGGGTACGGCTCCACCCAAAACTACCCTTCAGAAGGCATACTTTTCTTATTGCTCTATTTTATCAAACATGGCTTTAACGATTTTGATTAAAATGCTGTATATTAAAGACATTTGCATGTCAAATAAAACACATCCTGAATTTCTTAGGAATAGTCTCTGGAAGTCCTTTTCATTCTGAATGAATTTGCATATCTGGTAAATCGTAAGAGATAAACAAAATCTTAGTATACAAAACACACAATTTAAGTCGGATACTCGTACTTTCTTGTAGAGCTAACCATTTCCGAGATATTCTTTATTAGTTTCAACTTTGTAATACTTATTCTATTCTCTAACGGAAGTTGACATTTGTTTTATACATCTTTTGTTTTACTCCTGATCATGCAAGGGAAAACGAATTTCAATTGTAATTTTCACAAATAGATTTGAAACTTGGAACGAAATAAATTACCATTTGCAAGAAATAAAAGCAGCACAAATGAGATCTTGAGATCTGTAGGATATACAAAATTCAAAAGAAATACATTTCCGATTCTATATACGTAGAATAATTAAATAGCATAAAAACATCATAAAGAAAAGTGGAAGTAACTTGGAAAGAATATCAATCAGCAGGATGTCCATAGAAGTTTTAAATTACAAGGGAAAATGAAACCAGTTAACCAAAGAAACGATAGTATCAGCAATATGGAGCGGAAAGGAGTTGAAAAAAAAGAATATTTATCTACAAACCAAAATATTAATAGCCTGGAAAGAAACATTCATAACAGAGACGTATTTTATTTGGTCCTCTGAATCCAAAAAAATCATTTCTAGAAAAAGGTGTGCATTTGTGTATTTTGTGTGTGTGTGTGTGTGTGTTTGTGTGTGTGTGTGTGTGTGTGTACATCATAACTCAAAAATAAAAAAAGCGTTTGAATACAACATTTGGTTTTCAAGTTCAGTATCTTTCAAAGATATGACACAAATATTTTAAAGCAAGTTCCTCCACTCCTAACTAACCGTTACATTGAAACTTTTCGAAAATGTATATTTTCCCGAAAATTTTTATTTTCCCCTAAATAGCTCTAACGATTTTGATTAAAATACCGTATATTAAAGATACTTACATGATAAATAAAACGTATATCTTCAACTTTCTGAGAATAACCTCTGAAATCCTCTTATTATGGACGACGTTTACATAACTGGTATACCGTAAAAGATAGACAGTCACTACATAAATACGTGGATTTCGTTAAAGCATACAAGTTATGTCGTATATTTTTTCTGGAGGTAAATTTCCGAGATACTCCTTATAATTGGTTTAAAGTTAAAAATATGTTTCTCAAAGGGGGATTTGTCATTCCTGTTTCTTTTGGTTTACTCCTGGCCTTGCAAAGAGAACTGAATTTCAAACATTTGGGTATCTTTTTGGACTGCTGTACTCTTTTTATTTGCCTTCTACTTACATATAAGGAATTAAGTAATAAGACCATATCTATTAATGTTTATCTTGATCAGCATGAAGTAGATAGAATAGTTTGTTACAGGATTATGTGAATGCAACATATAACATTTTTTCACAGCGAACATTCCAAATTAAGAGATGGTGTATATTCGCGCAGGGTAGCACGTGACAACCTAAATACACACGAAACAACAGGTTGTATCAGCACTTCCGATGTGGTAACACAGCAATGCCACACACACACACACACATACCCTTCACATCATTGTGACGTAACAGTTGCACTATTGACTGTGCTACGGTTATTATACTATAAACACACGCTATAAAGCAGGTAAATGTTTTCTCTGTGACTGCCGGTGTTGGACTCACACTGGGAGGCGCATCGCCACGCTGAGCCGGAAATAGCGTCTCCAAATATAGCAGACGCCTCGCGTAGTACGGTACGTGTATGTGCGATAGCCCTACTCCTGCAACGTGCAGACATGTCTACCATTCACATGACTTTCTCTACATCTCTGTAACAAATTATTAATAAGCCTATTCTTCTACTTCATGTTAATCGAGATAAACATTAGCACACATTGCCCTTATTACTAGTTCCTTGTAAATAGAAGGGAAACAATCTAATGTGTTCCATTCATATGATGTCCTCCAGCTGTTCAGCAAACGAACCTTTTATTTAAAAGATTATTCTTTTATCCACATCATACTAATCAATATAAACATTAACACAATTAGTCTTATTACTAGCTTCTTTGTAAGTAGAAGGGAAATAAGAAAATACACAGGCTAAAGCGATAGTCTCATTTTTAAAAGCCGGTAGCTATGTGAAATAATTGAAATTCCAATCTCTTTGCTTGCCAGAAGTAAACAAACAAGAAACGAGAAGAAAGATGTCTTCCCATTTGAGAACAGTTTAAGGGGCTTAAAATTGAAATCAATAACCCGCATTATCTCGAAAACCGGTTACTCTTAAATATACAGGGTATTAATGAACTACACCGAAATAATTTGCGAGATTGTGCACGTGACTGATAAGTAATTTGAGATCGGCGATGCATGGTCCCCGGATAAACATAACCCAGCTAAATAGCGTTAAACGTGTGGGTATCAGGTGCTGATAAGTCGGTGTTAAAGCAAAGCAAGTTGGAAAAAAGGCTTAGAATGTCCTTAAAACTGCTGCCCGAGTATAGAATATCGATTTTTAACAGCTCGTTACTAGCGTTCTTAAGATTTAATGTCGCAAAAATCTGTAAAATCCCGGACTAATCACTTGACAGTGCGACACTGAGCATTCATTAACTTTCTTGAGGTATCCTACTCTGGAGGTGTTTTTACAGCTGCTTTGGTGGCTTAATACGTAACGCGGGAAGCTGCTATCCCAAAGGTCATGAGTTCGAGTCCCGTCATAGAGTATTTTTTTTTTCATTCCAGACGAAGTGCCGCGATACGTGAACAAGACCCGAACTCGGAAACTATTTTCACTTGAAAGCCAGTATCATAACCACTTCGCTAGAGAGGTACGCTGTAATATGTCCCTTCGTTTTTCGTGTTATGCTCTCGAATGGTTGATAAATTAGCCAGTGGCGTACTGGCACTTTAGAAACTTATAGCCGTTACTTCGACATTTCAATAAACAGGCCATAAGCCTCCTATCTCAAATTGCTTATTTAAGTAATCTACATATTCTGTGAAAATATTTCGGTGTAGTTCATTTACATCCTGTATATGACATAAATTGTGTCTTTCACCGAGTTCTTCATTTATTGAGTGGTAAGTTTTTGTACATCTCTTACGGTTTGCCAGTTAAACAAGTCAGCCAGAATGAAGAGTTCTTCAGAAGCTATTCTCAGAAAATACAAGATATACATTTTATTTTTTGTGAAAATATCTTAAATATATGATAATTTAATCAATTCCTTTAGATTTTTGAGAAAATCATAATTTTCGAGAAATGTTTCATGTAAAAGGTAGTTGGGGTTGAGACATTTTCTTGAAAATCTTCGTGTTGCATCCTTGGAAGATGCTGAACTTAAATACTAAGTTTAATATTTGACAATTTTCGTTTTTGAGCTATGCTGCCCACAGACACACACACGGAGATGTTTCTAAATTTTTTTTTTTTTTTTTTGGATTCAGGGTGTCTCAAAACATGCCATTTCCGGTGAACTCTCGATGTTGGATTTTTGGTTGCAATAAGTATCTACAATACCTTCTCTATCCACCATGTACATACGGGCTAGAGAAAGTCAAACAGGATACCCTCTTTTGCTTTACCTAACATTGAATTGGCAATATCTTATAAACAGCATGCATTTTTGAAGAAAAAAATATATTTTCAGAATGAAGAGAACTCTAAGGGTTATTCCCAAAATTCTCAGGATTACATTTTATTTGCCACATACATATCTTCAATATACAGCATTTTAATAAACATCGTTAGCCATTTTTAGAAAATTCAAAATTTTGAAAAATGTCCCTTGTGAAGGGTAGTTTGGCAAAGGGAATTTCCCCTGAAAATTTTAGTCTCGCATTCTTGGAATATACTAAATTTAAATACCAATTTTATTAATTAACAAATGTTTCGTCTTTGAGCTATGCTGTTCTCCAACACACACACACACACACACACACACACACACATAAAC
Organism: Hymenopus coronatus; assembly: GCA_030762935.1. Classification (NCBI taxonomy): domain Eukaryota; kingdom Metazoa; phylum Arthropoda; class Insecta; order Mantodea; family Hymenopodidae; genus Hymenopus; species Hymenopus coronatus. The sequence goes on along the minus strand of CM060892.1, from coordinate 57,592,186 downwards.
GCACGCACACACTTGGACCTTTTTGTCATTTTTTTTCGATTCAATTCCGATTTCCGGTAAAACCTCGACATCAAATTTTTGAATGCAATACAATATCTTCTCTACCTACCATGTATATTATACATACATGCTGGAGAAAGTGAAAAGGACGCAATTTTATGAAATTGGTGCGAGGGGACAGAACGATAACTTTTCTCAAACGGGAAGTCCTCGTCTGTTTCATCTTCCTTTTGTTTTAATCCTAACCATGGAAAGAGAACTGAATTTTAACGACAATCCCATAACGACAGCTTTAAAAAAAATTGACAGTCGCTTTAACTTAAGCGTATCCCTAATTCCGCTTCTGCTTGTAAGGAACTAAGAAATAAGACCATTCCTGGTGATATTTATCTTGGTTAGCATGGTGTACATAAAATAAGAATAGTTTGTTTGCAGAACAGATAGAGAAAGTTATGTTGAATGGAACACATCAGATTCTTTTATTTAGGAGACTTCCAAATGAAGTTTTCTTCACTTTAAAAATTCAAACAATCAATTTGACGGAAACAAAATTATAATTTTAAATACAAACGATATTATATTTTACATGTTTTGGTAACTTTCAAGATTTTTTGTTTTGACTCCTCCACAGATCAACGAGGAGTAGTACTTTCAACATTTGTCAAAATTCCATAGAAAAGCATATGATTATGGAGTCCAACGTCAGAAATAGCAGGATACATCGCATACTCATCGTCAACTCAACGCCCCTATTCAAAATCCAATGCAGCAAAAATTGAGTGAATGCGATTTCGACCGTGGTGTTGAATTCTGCGAAAGTTGACTTTGGTGCAATATTGAAAGGTCGGATGACTGAGTATACACACTGAGTATACAGATAAGCAGAATATGCGATTTGGAGTCAGACAAATCTTCATTTGACTGATTACAGCAAAACTGGAAGTTGAAAACTGGTGGTCTAACAGCCATATATTGATAGCTCTTTATTAATTGTAGATGATTTAGATAAATATTGGCATATACCTGGCCCTTGGAGGACTTGCACTCAATGAAGATGGGAAATTTTCCAGAGTTCTTTCAACAGGATGGCGCGTCTATGCATTACGCACTACATTTGCATTTCTCAAAACTGCAAACGTTTCCAAACCATTGGGTCGAAAGACAGGGACTATTCACATGGGTGCCACGATCTTCAGACGTCAACTTGACTTCAGCCTATGGGAACATTTGAAGCTATTTGTCTACCAGACGAAAATAGATAATTTCAATAAATGTTTTATATCATATTTTCAGCCTGTACTTATGTGACCCAGATATATTGAGGTTTGTTCAGAAAACTAGCGCAAACTTATTGATCTTTGTCTGTGATTTGTAGTGGAAGCACAGTTGCCTCTGGAGCGAGTGAATTGGGTTCGATTCCCGATTAACAGCGTGAGGATTTTCTTCTCCTCAGCATGGAAGGACTGGGTGTATATAATTTCATCATCATCATCATCATCACCATCATCCCGAGGAAGGGAAATGGCAACACCACTGCGGTAACATCCATTGCCTGAAAACCGTAGCTGTGGTCTACCGCAATTCTGTCCAGCCATTGGCTGACCTTCGAGTTGAATATCGGTACCGTCAATGAGAAGACACTTTAATGCAACGCTGTAACAAGTTAGCCCAGTCAAATTGTATTTCCCCGTCTATGGAAACTTCTGGGACACTGCATTTAATATACCATTAACACTTAGCAGTTTTGGATACAAATTTGAATCTTATCTATCTGTGCAAGTAGTTACTGTGATAATTACTGCGTGATCGCATTTTTATACTTATTATCAGCAGAAATAAGAAAGTTTCTTTAGTAAAACAGTGATAGAAAACTAATTACAGATGTCTTTTGAAATGTAAACGAAGTGAAATTAAAGCTTATGGAAGTTACAATCATCCAGAATCAAGAACCTTTACTTCATCTTATTCTTTCATCTGTACAAGCCTATTAAATGAAAATAGTTCACGCTTCAGTAATATTCACCGCGTGTTTTCCATACTTGTGCAGGCCCATAAATCTTGTGGTTGAGAACGCCGTCATGCTTTTTACCTGTACCAGAAAATGTTGCATGTCCTTGCAGTGGTAATGCACTGAAATGAACAAGCTATTTGCCTGCAGTTTTTGTTAGGGGATTTTGAATTTCCCTAACAACCTGTTTTCTCTTGTTTGATATTCTATGATAACTTTCTATGTTTGTGAAGAACAACAAGATTTTAAAGTTTTTGAGGGAATTCATGCCCTCAATGTCTTCTTATTGTTCTTCAACAGATTACCCTTCTCTTTATAGGACTTACACCCCAAAGGACTTGCAAGTCAGTGCTTTGGACCAGTAGCCTGTCGAGGATCAAGCAAACTCTAGATCATATCATACCCAGGATGGGTGATCAGGCAATATCTGGTATGACATGAAGAAGTAGTAAATTACATGCAGTGATGAGAGGGATGTTAGGAAAATTCGCAAATAAAATTATTCAACCGAATATTCTCTTAGTGACCGAGGTAAACTGCGACAAAGCCTTCGGTCAGGTTGATCAACCGTGGGGGCTTGAACCTGGACATCCCAAATACGAGTCGCACACGTTATCGCGGCGCCACCTCGCCGTGTACCCTAAAAACCGTGATTATAGAATAAAATTCTAAATATTTTCTACAAAAGCTGAGAAATCTAAGCCATTAGATGAGAAATCTTAGAACCTAAAGATGAGTTAAGTTAATATTTTAAAAACATTTCTTCATCTGAAGGCAATACACAAAGTTGGTTCAAATATAATATTTGTATCATACAGCGATGAATCTTCTTATGCAATGAACATAATTACATCTAAAAATCCATATATTACTTGCGAACTTTTTTAGAAAACTGTTACGTTCTGTGACACATTTTGATATGAAGGGAATAATCTGGAAGGTGTAGGCCACGAATATGTTTTTGTTCCCAATTTTTATGCGTTAACTGTAAAATATCGCCTTTAAAAGTACTTATATAATAATCGCATTTTACTTGGTTTATAGATATTTAAAATAATAAAAATCCACCATACAGCCAGGAATCTCATTGTTCGCTAATATATACCTGAAGCTTCCAGTCTACCTCACGATAGAACTAACATGTTATTCCAATGCATTGATAACTAAAAATGTTATTTGTATAATTTGTACTAATATCAATTAATTTTATATTAAAAGCATTAAGGGTAGGTACACCCAATTTCAGTTTGACGTATTGAGCCACTGAACTGAGACTCAACATTTAACAATACGTTTTACATTTTTTCATAATATTAAGCAAGCTTGCAAAATAATTGATAGCTGTTTAACATTATTTCTTAATATATGTTAATTTTTTCACAATTTAATTGTTATTTTTAAAACGCATCCACTTCCACAAAGTTTGTACGTTTTCCTACACCTTTTTAAACGCATTCAAACATTATTTTACACGATATTTGGTACGAAGGTTTTATTACTCTGTTATTTAATTTTTAAAATACAAAACTACAAAGGAAAATAAAAAGGAACACAGATTACACAAAATATTTTTAAAAAAATAATATTGACCTTCGCATATTCAGAATGGTATTCAGAAGCTGAAAAACAGTTTAATAGTTTCTGCTTAAAAATTCTTAAATATATATTTGAAGTACAGAAACATTATTATAATTTGAAAGCGAGAGCATTCACATCAAAAGGCTGATTAGTCGGTTTTTCCAAAACTTATAACTAACTGTCTGAAACTTCTCAGCTATATTCTATATGGTTTAAGTGCATTTTAAGGTGAAAACTAGAGATTTTATTTTATATAGCTTCTCTTTGTTAATTCCCCTTAATTAAATAGTTTTAAAGAAAAAAATACAGCGCAACATTTTTAAAAATAGAATTTTAGAAGTACACAATATTACGAAAAACATACTATTTTAATCTTTTTGACATTATTAAAATATGCAAGACACTGGGTTTAAAATGTTGGATTCTTGTCCAATGCTTATGGGGTATAATAATACTATAATATTATTATTAATTATCATTATTAATGATACTGACATAGGATATTCATAATTACCTTAACAGAAAACATATCATGGAACTTTTAGTAAAATTCATAAACATTTATATTGATTTTTTCCACTATTAGCATAATAAGAAAACTAAAATTATATACAAACTGAAATGTATGAGAGGTAGCTATTACTATAGCAAACTTACTATTTAACTATGTAATTATCAGCTACGTTGTAGCATGGTTTTGATTTATTCAAAAAGTTCGTTTCAAAAAGACCACTAAATTCTAAAACTGCACACCTGTAACCCTAAACTCTAAATCGCAACACTTAATTGAAGTATATTCGCTTATATTGCAGTTTAGTACTGCTTTAAAATATATATATATCATATATGTGATATATAACTAGATAATTAAAATCGCACAACCGAAAAATTAAAACACTAATGTTCATTAGCAGATAATGGGAAAATGGCGTTTCACTCTACAGTTCACCAATGTTATGGCAGAAGCGTGAAATATTAGCGAAACACAAAACTCATCCTACACTATACTAAAGATGCAAATACGTTAATTATCGTGAAAGTGGCCATTTTTAATTATGAGTTTATATTAGAATGCTGCCACGAGGAACGCTTTTTATAATAGTAATAAACGGAAATGTATGCATGTTTCATGGTTGCTTGGGATCCATATTGCTGAGGAGCTATGCGACATTCACCTTCTAAAGTAAAACGTAAAACCCAGGTAACACACCCAACAGAAATTCGAACTCTGCCCTCTTGAAAGGGAGGAACACAAGCCATCACGGAGGAGAGCTTAATACCTATAAGTTATATATCTAGGAGAATAGTTTCACAAGAATTTTCACGAATTTGGCGAAGAACAGGACAGACAATGCTTTTATTTCTTTCTGCTGTTATTAAAAGGAACATGACACTGAAACATTCACTACATTTTAGCATATACAGTTTTCAGAAACTTACAACGCAGGTGAATTATAGGTAAGTATAGTCCACATCAGTGACAGCACAATAATAATAATAATAATAATAATAATAGTAATAATAATAATTTAATATAAAAATCAAATTTAAACGCTTGACCAAATACTCGGCTTTATTGCAGTAGAAAGTACAGCATTGCTTTATAACACAGAATTGAATAGACACTGTGATTCGAGCTAGAAGAAGATAAAAACAGGACATTTTGTGCAAAACACCCTGAAAATTGCACGCGGAAAAATTAAGCACTGGTGAGGTAGTCAAAAACTAAAAACAATATGACATTAAATAAAAGTTACAAACAAATAAACTTCTTAAATTATAAAAAAAAAAAAAAAAATAAAAAACGAAATATTATGATTTTTGATCATGAAACAATTCTTTCATTCTTCGATCTCGTAGGAAACACAACATGTAAAATGACTTTCGGTTTTATGTATGAGTGATAAAAAGTAGGAGGCAGTAAAATAAACCGTATTATGTTCTAATGTATTTAGCTTGATACACACCGACTTTCCCATGTACAAATGTGTTTCACAGAACATCGAGGAACCTCTCCTAAGAGTTGACTGAGGCGTTAGAAAGCATATTCCTAGCCGAAAGCCTTGAAGAAAACGCGCTTTAGTATTACAATCAGCAAAATTGTGCATAGTTATCAAAAGATATGACTTGAAACATGCGCCCTTTTGATAAGGAGGGCACTCGTGAGCTTCTGTCATTTTCTAACAAAATGAGTTGGAAATTGTTGAATAGTGAAGGACATGTGATAAGCAGTCACGGATTAGGATATCTTCAAGCTCTAAGATACGAAATGGGCTATGTGAGCCCCTACAAACATCCATATTGGAAAATTTGTTGATCTATTGACATCACCACGTTAAGCATTTTCTTCGATGTTCAAGTTGGTTGTTTTGGTACTTAAGAGATGAATTTTATGATAATACTGCAAACTAGTGAAAATGGCAATATCTTAAAAATGATCAACTTCACGAAAAAAATGTATATAACACAAATTGTGTGTTTTAATGTGCTCTACATTTTCTGTGGGGTAAGTTTTTGTCCATCTCTTACGGTTTAGCAGTTCTGTAAAATTCCGTAAAATTCAACCAGAATAAAGTAGTCTTCAGAGGATATTCCCTGAAAATTCAAGATATACATTCTATTTGTCACTTAAATATTTTAATATATGACATTTTAATCAAAATCGTTGGTCAAAATTTTCGAAAAAGGTTCCATGTAAAGAATAGTTTGGTGTGGGGGGATTTTTCTCAAAATCTTCGTGTCGCATCCCTGGAAGATATTAAACTTAAATATCAAGTTTGGTATTTTACCGACTTTTCGTTTTTGAGTTCTCGTGTTCACAGACACACGGATACACTGACACACACACGGACCTTTTTCTGAAAATGCTTTTTTTGGATACAGGGAACCCTAAAAACATATATTTCCGGTGAAATCTGGGTATCGAATTTTTTGGTGGAGTGCAATACCTTCTCTATACACTACATACATAGTGCGTATAGAGAAAGTAAAAAATATATTTAAAAACTACACACGCACAACTATCACCACATTTCGATGACAATGGTAAGGCACCTATTTAAAACTCTTAAAGGTCAGTGATTCAAACATAATGCAGCTCGGTCAAATGGAAGAGCAGTATGAATACACAGTAAACTCTGTATAATCATGTATTGCGTTGAACAGCTGACAATTCGTGAGGAAATATTACAGAATTCTTCCTCTTTGCACGCAACGCAAGTATGAAGTTTGGAGTTTGCAACTCTTGCATTGTGTAACGCGTTGCGTGAGTCTGGTGAATGCTTCCTTTGAATAATATGCATGCAAAGCCTTGCACTGAGTCTGCGCTTACATCTCATTGTGAATCTGAAAAAACGGAGCAGGCCACGTTGACAGAGGGAGGAGCTAGGTGGTCAATACCTACATAATAGTTTCATTCCATTCTAGGAGGCATTTTATGCGTGTTGGTATACAAGAATAATAGCAATGAAACATTTTTGCAACTTCTTAAGCATTCATTTTATTGATTTTTGCACATAAATAGCAAAACTTGTTACACGCTTTATGCTTACAATATTGTGTTACATAATGTTTTTCAAAAGCAATAGCAAGCTAGATAATTCGAGGTTTTTGCTTTCTCTATACGTACTATGTACATAGTGTATAGAGAAAGTATTGCATTCCATCAAAAAATTCGATACCGAGATATCACCGAAAATATGTTTTAGGGTCCCCTGTATCAAAAAAAAAAAAACATTTTCAAAAAAAGGTCCGTGTGTCTGTTCGTGTGTCTATGAACACGATAACTCAAAAACGAAAAGTCGCTAAAATACCAAACTTGGTATTTAAGTTTAGTATATGCCAGGGATGCGGCAGGAAGATTTTGAGAAAAATCCCCCACTCCTAACTACCCTTTACATGGAACTTTTTTCAAAAATTTCGATTTTATTAAAAATGGCTTTAACGATTTTGATTAAAATATCGTATATTAAAGATACTTTCCTGACAACTAAAATATATATCTTGAATTTTCTGGGAATAGCCTCTGAAGACTACTTTATTCTGGATGAATTTTACGAAATTTTGCATAACTTTTAAACCGTAAGAGATGGACAAAAACTTACTACACAAAAATGAAGAGCACATTAAAACACACAATCTATGTTATATACATTTTTTCGTGGAGTTAATCGTTTTTTAGATATTCCTTGTTTTTGGTTTCAGCTTTAAAAAACATACTTTTCTCATACAGGGATTTGTCAACTCCTGTCCATACAAAGGAACTTCAGCCACATAGCAACCAGCTTTTGACTATCATTTTAAACTATAGTACTCCCTTATTTCGCTTCTACTTACAAGGAAGCTAATATTTTTCAATTAGCATGAATTAAATAGAAGCATAAGCTTCTTAATAATAATTTCTTGCTGAGATGTAGAGAAAGTCATGTGAACGGAACACATCAGTTTTTTTTTTATATTGTGTCTCGTCAGAAATGCCCACACTTTAAACAAGGTAACTAAATCATCTATTTTTAATGAGATTAAATCTATGTAATACGCGGAGTTTCATAACAATAGATTTCCTCATTCTCGCGTGAAAAGGTATTAAAAAAGCACTGAATAGGCTATTTAATAAAATACTGATATACTGTACTCACATAAGTTTCTCTATGCATTACATAATTGCAGGAATAGCTTACATGTGGCACTCATGTAACACTGATTTTTCTTTTTCTTTCTTTCATTCACGTTAGTTATTCACTATAAGTTTGATTTATCGTAGCCGAAAGAAATACATTTTTGGGAAGAAAAAGAAAAAATTCTGATGTGTTCCATTCACGTGACTTTCTCTGCCTATTCTGTAACAAACTATTCTTACAAAAGCTTATTCTTGTAGCTACTTCAAGCTAATCAAGATAAACATTAGCAGAAATAGTCTTAGAAGTAGGGAAATAAGGGAATACACTGGGATAAAGTGATAGTAAAATATTTTAAAAGCTGGTAGCTATGTGACTGAAATTCGGCTTTCTTTGATTTTCTTGAAAATCTTTATATCACATTCTTAGAAGATGCTGCTGAACTTAATTATCAAGTAAGTATATTTAACCGACTTTTCCTTTTTGAGTTATGTTGTTCACAGACTTATCTCACACTCACAAGGATCTTTATCTAAAATTGCTTTTTCGGAGAGGGAGAGGACCCTAGAAGTGCATATTCCAGTGGCCTCGTATCTAATTTTTGGGTGGAAATGTATTATGTACATAGTAGAAAAGCATGTAGCTATGCTTTCATGTGCTCTAAATTTTATCTGCAGCACCCATTTTATATTTTACTTTAAAGAAAGGGACTGCAATAGATGCACTTCGCACTGTGGCCAGTTATATAAAATATAGTGTTTCTCTTGATTTAAGGTTTCATGCTCCTAAAATCCTTGCTAAATAGAGAAAGTAAAAATGTCAGGATTATCTTTACAACCTTTAGTGAACCGGTCATTTGGTTTTAGATTTTTTACTCTCTAAAACACCTGTTAGTAGCTATAAATTACACATGGTGGTAACACCTCTTGCAAATTGCCGGCTCACTGAGGCACGCTGTGTATTTAAATCTGGTCGCATGACATTCTTGCAGGCTACATGTTTGCGTATGTCAGCCCTTGTTAACATACAATTAACGAAGAGAATGTCTGCCCCTACGCGTCTGGCAAAGTACGACTGTCAATTGAGCCACAGCTGAGGTCACATCACTTGACCTATTCTGCTAACTTTACCACAATTAAGACCTCCTCTCAGGTTGCTGCTTCATCCTTATTCTCATGGTCTTACGTAATGAACGAAAGAAAAAGAAAACGGGGCATTAACACCAGTGAAAATATAAACACACAAAAAAGCGAATTTACAGGATGAAGGTATGAAACCTGATATTGGATAATGCTAAGCATACTTTAACTTTCTATAGCACCTTCCATAGGTTGAGGAAATACGAAAACTTCAATATTAACATTTCACCATAAATAAATATTTTAAGTGCCCTGTAAACGAATTTTTACTAAAGGTCTGTGTGTGTGTGTGCGCGCACCTGTTTGTGAGTGATCATCATAACTCAAAAACGAAAAAGACAGATTAACATTAAGCCTGGTGTTAGACGCCCAGCATCCTTCATGGATGCAACAAGATTTTCTAAAAATCTCCTGAAATCAAACTACCCTTTATAAGGAATATTTCCACATAATTTTACTATTCTATTCATGCATTGCGTTTCCCTTCATTTATGTTTCATGCTCCTAAAATTATTGTTAAATAGAGAAAATAAAAATTACAGGAAATAACTTTACAGCCTTTACTGAATTGGTCACTTGGCTTTAGATTTTTACTCTCTAAAACACCTGTATGCAGCTATAATTTAGATACGGAGGTAATATCTCTAATGTGTTTCGAATGGAGCTGCGTAATGTCTCTCCTGTTTACATTCTTTACGCAATGGCCAGCTCCTGTGTTTAGTACAACTCGCACTCCGCCGACCTTTATTCACGTGACTGACAGTGAAGAAACGAGGAACGATTCGGTCACAAACTGTCCCTTACAATGAATAGCTTTATATATGCTGAATTCGCAGATGTTCATTTAATTTACGCCGCAACTGGGGAATCTGCCAATGCTGCGAGGGACTGTATCAGATACATTCGCAAAAGACGAACATTCACTGTAGCGTATCAAAGAATCTGCAACACAGATTCTTTTAATTACCAATTTTAATGTTTTCTAAGTGTTGAGTTTAATTTTAATTTCTTACCTTTGTGCTGTATATTGAATACTTTTAAGTTGAACCCTTAATACATTGTGAATTCTTATCAGATAATACTGTATGAAAACAAAAACGAATGGTTTTGTAGGTTGAAGTTTCAGTGCGATCGGTATTCTTCCCTTACATCACCTATATTCGGGTAGGATAATAGGCAGAGGAGGGTCAACCGCGTAACCAGTGTAAGCAATCACCACATGTCCGAGGTAGGGAATAAAAGTCATCCTAAAAACATCGTGAAATTTTCCCGAGTATAACATAAGAAAGTAGCGAAAAACTGCAAATACTGGATCATCAAATGCACATATTACCCTCCCACTCTGCATATGTGAGAATAAATGTTTACGTACTGTAAATTCGATTCTCAATATAAGCTAGTGTTAATTTAATAACACCGCTTTAATAAACGAGCTCTTTAGTTCATATTTTGTAGAAAGTAGTAAAAAAGCATGGGGTAGTGCCCCTGGCTCCAATTAGTAAGTCAACAATGTCAGTTGAAGCAAGATCGCATTTATTTAGGTACTGTAAAACCTTTCAAATATTGAATATTGTTTTTTTGTTTCCTGCAAGTTTATAAGTGATATAAAGTTTATTTTTTCAATTTGATCAGAAGTATGGAATATTCAGATATGAGTTTGAAACTTTATTGTATGAATAAAAATGAAGGTTTTTTTTTACTTTCTCTATACGTACTATACATATAATAAGTGGAGAAGGCATTTACATTCCACAAAAACTCGATGTCAAGATTTCACTGGAAATAAATGTTTTAGGGTTCCCTGAGTCCAAAATGAAGCATTTTAGAAAACGTTCTGTGTGCGTGTGCGCATGAGTGTGGACAGCATAACTCAAAAACGAAAAGTAAAATACCGAACTTAGTATTTAGTTCAGATCTTTCAAGGATGCGACACGAAGAATTGCAAGAACATTTCCCCCACCCCAAACAACTCTTTACATGGAAAGATTTTCGAAAATTTTGTTTTTCTCAAAAACGGTTCTTACGGTTTTGATTAAAATATCGTATATTAAAGATATTTACATCGTAAATAAAATATATACCTTGAATTTTCTGGGAAAAGTCTCTGAAGATCTGTTTACTCTGAATGACTTTTACAAAATTTTGCATAATGATTAAATCATAAGAGATATAGAGAAATTTACCGCACACAAATGTATATCTCATTAAAACACATACTTGATTCCTGTGCGTTTTTCTGGTACAGTAGACCGTTTTCGCAATATTTCTTCTTGTTGGGTTCAATTTTAAACTACCTAACTTTCCTCAAACAGATCCAAGCTAACCGAACCGAACCTCAATTGTTTCACATAGCGGCCAGCTTTTAAAGATTTGACATTCGCTTTAACCTTGTGTATTCTCTTATTTCCTTTCTCTTTGAAGTAATCAAGTAATAAGACAATTTCTGCTAATATTTATCTCAATTATTATGATGTAGATAAAAGAATAATCTTTTATACGAATAGTTTGTTTGAAGAAGAGGCAGAGAAAGTCACGGGAAAGAGACACATACTTTTTTGTCATTTAATGCATAGCTTGCATTTTAAAACATCTGATGTGTTACACTCACATGACTTTCTCTAGCTCTTCTACAAACTTCTCGCATAAGAATATTCTTCTTTCTGCACGTTGCATTAGCAGAATGTTCTTATTGCTTAGTAGTTATAAGTCGAAAGAAAATAGGGAACACACTATGTTAAACCGATAGTCAAATGTTTTAAAACTGTCGTTATTCGATTGTCATTGCAAATCGCTTCTTTGCTTGTCTAGGAATAGATCAAAAGAACAACGGACACTTTATGTCCCAGAAAATTATAAGTACTCACAAGTGAAACCAAAAAACAAGGAATATCTCGGAAACGGTTACCACCACAACACAAATGTAAAGGATATAAATTGTATGTTTTGATCAGATCTGCATTTTATCTGTAGTACGTTTTTGTCTATCTCTTACCGTTTAGCAGTTAAGCAAATTTAGCAAAATTCATCCAGAATAAAGGGATCTCCAGAGGCTATTCCAAGAAAATTCAATATATACAGTTTATTTGGTATGTAAATCTCTTTAATATACGGGATGTTAATCAAAATCGTTTGAGCCCTTGTTTAGAAAATTAAAATTTTCGAAAATTTTTCCATGTAAAGGGTAGTTAGGGTGGAGGATTTTCTTGAAAATCTTCGTGTCACAATCCTTGGAAGATACCAAACCTAAATACCAAGTTTAGTATTTAACGGTCTTTTCGTTTTTGAGCTATGCTGTCCACAGACACACACACACAGACACGGACCTTTTTCTGAAAATGCTTTTTTTTGGATTCAGGGGGTCCTAAAACATGCATTTCCGGTGAAATCTCGGTATCGAATTTTTGGGTGGAATACAATACTTCTTCTATACACTATGTACATAGTACGTATAGAGAAAGTAAAAACAGTAATTTATAGTTTTTAAAAACCAATAATCGTATTACGCCACTGCTACGCTACGTCACATTGCCTTATTTATTGTTTAGTCATATCACTGGAGCCAGAGATTTGTCACGTTTGTACCCTGCATAGAGACAGGTATTCACTTGCAAAATAGTATACAGGCATAAAAAGCGAAACTGTTCTCTTGTATGAATCAAGAGCGTTTAAACATCCTAGTCATATAACTTGTTTAGCTCCAGTGAGTTTTGTTTATAGCTAGTTAACAGAGAAGTTCAGGACTGCGGAGATTTGCTAGCCGTCAAGAGTTAATGTTGAGGTGATGCACCAGCCATTTATCAGACAAATTGAGACGTCTGACAGAACACAGACTAGTTTATCTGAACGTTTGACCTTCTGGCGCTGAATTCATGGTTATTAGTCGAAGGTTATGCACCTATGCCTATATGCCAGAGATAAAAATAATACACATACTTAACTTGGAAGATTGCTTGTGTTAAAGGGTGGTTTACAGCCGAACGTCGCGAGCCCCAGTGGCTGCAGTCAAATGTGTCTGAGATAAAGGAAGGGGAGGGCCCAAGTAGAATAACCGGTGTGCTGGCACGCTTGGATGCTAACGGTGCTACATTTGACTGTAGTTGTAGGGATTTTGCTCTTTATTATTAAAAAATACGGTTTTGTTGTAAAAATATTAATATTTTTATAATATAAAAAAGCTATAAATAATAATTTTGTTCTTGAAGGTTAGTGTGATACGAAATTATAAAACAATCTCACCAAAAATACTTGAACATTTGATTAATAATTTTTGTTGCCAAATGGCAAACAGTGCATTAGAGGGTTAATGTTGAAGAGATGCACCAATCATTTAGCAGACAAATTGAGACGAATGACAGAACACAGCCTAGTTTATCTGAAAGTTTGAACTTCTGGCGGTAAATTCGTGGTTATGAATCAAATCTTTAGCACCTACATCTTTATCCTCGAGATAAAATAGTATACACTCTTAATTTGGAAGATTGGCTGTTGCTTAGCCAGTATTTCCCAGTTTACAATTCATTTTCTGCGAGGCGTATTTGTGGGAATGCATATCACTCACGAGAATCGGATCAGTTTTAGCAGAATCGAAGAAAGTTAAAGGAAAGTGTTTACTTCCTCTATTACAGGTATAATAAATAAGGAGGCGCACTGTGGTCCAGTTGTTAGACCGCTCGCCTCCCACTTAGACGGCCCGGGTTCGATCCCAAGTGCCCACATGTGGGATTTGTGATGGACGAAGCGGCAACTTTGCGGGTTTTCTCCGGGTTCACCGGTTTCTCCCGCCACTCAGTCCACTAATTGCACCATCATCTTTTCTATCATCCATTTCGCTTGCATTTCATATCATTCACTTCCTCATGCTCATGCCTGGCTACGGGCCGACCACTCGTTCCAAGTTCTCCATTCTGTGGTTTCATGTCGTTGACTTTTCGACAGGCTTCTACCTCCTAGGCACCCGCCTGTAAGCCCTAGATGGGTGTCAGTCCTAAATACGGGGAGGGTAAGCCGACTTCGCAAGGAAACGGAAGATAATAATTAGGGGAAATACAATCCGTAACCAATATTTCCCCAGAAATACGAAACGTGAATTAAATACCAAACTTGATATCTAAACCGAGTAACTTCCATGGATGTAACACGAACGTTTTAAGGAAAATTCTCCACCCCAACCTACCTTTACATGGAAGATTTTTCGAAAGTTTTTATTTTCTGAAGGTAGCTCTAACGATTTTGATTAAAATGTCATGCATTATGGTTATTTGCATGGCAAAAATGTTAACTTTGGGTGTCTTGAATTTTGTAGTATTAACTTCGAAGGTCTCTTCATACTAGATGACAACTGGTAAAGCGTAAGAGATACAAAAACCGTACTCCAAAAAAAAGTAGATTTCGTTAAAATACACAACTTATATCCAATATATTTTATGTGGAGTTAAACATTTCCAAGATATTCCTTGGTTTTAGTATAGATTTCCCAAACATATAATTTTTTAATTTTTTTTTTAATTTTCATTTTGGTCTTGCAAAAAGAATGAAATTTCAAGGTAATCCCATATTGACCAACTATTACAAGACTTGAACATCACTTTAGTGCATTCCCTTATATTTTTGTACCTAAAAGAAAATATGCAGTAAAATCATATCTGCTAATATTATCTTGATAATTCGAAGAGTAAGCTTCTGTAAGAATAGGATAGGTAGAGTCAGAATGAAAAATTCAATGCTACAACCGGGATTTTAACCACGGATCTTCTGGTCTCCAACCGGTTGCTGTAACTATTCAGCTGCCATGGCGATATGTCGACAAATCCCGACTGTGGCAATGAATTTTTCATTCTGACTCTTCCTTTCCAACTCTTGTTCTACACACAGTTCCTGGGTAAACAGTTACTAACTACCATTTTCTAAGAATAATTTGTTGTTGACTAGAGAAAGTACTGTGAATGTAACACAGAAGAACACGTATTTGTGGAGTTAACCATTTCCAAGATATTCCTTGCTATTGGATTGCATTTTCGAATACTCACTGGAACTTCCCCCCCCCCCTACTTCTCACCATGCAACGGTAACTAAACATTGGAATATCGCTATAACATACAATGTATAACATCCGCTATGACCATCTTTAAGAATTATTCCTTTAAATGCTCTTCAAGAACCTCTTCTTAATACTTCTTACTTTTTTCTCCTCTCTCTTTTTACCTTGATATTTTATAATACCCTTCATAAATTTTATAGTTTACGAGATTTTGCAAGACTGTGCATAAACTACCAAAAGACAAACTGAACTGGTTTAATGGGATCATTTGATAAATTAAAATAGTAAAAACAATTTATACTATGATGAATTAAAATAAACAGAATTTTTCCAACGATCTGATGATTATATCCATTTTAGTAAGACTATTAGGATTATGGTTAGGAAGAATTTTATTTGAATATATATTAAATTATGAAACTATCCATATATATTCGACAGAGTTTATTTAATCCAAATGAATTAGCTGTATTTAATATAATTTACATTTATCATACAACTAAGTTTTAGGAAGCCCTCCTCGGTAGCGTGGAGGTAGCGTGTCTTTCTCGCATTCAAGAGGTCCTGAATGCGAATCTCGCTTAAGGTGAGTTACCCTCATAAGTTTTTTTTTTGTTTTGTTTTGTTTTTTTGAGTTTTCTCTTATTCTGAGAAGACAAATGTCGAGTAACTCTAAGTTCCATGGACCCTGACAACATTTGAGCATCATTTCACCGATTTCATTCGTCGTCCGACATGACCAACGAGATTAATGGACGTTAAACTACAAAAAATTTAGGAAATGGAATACTTGAAACTGAGGGAAAGACGATCGAAAATAATATAGTTTACTGCTTTATAAAACTGAATGACAGTTTGCAAAATAATATTTGATTTTGTCCTTTCAGTATTTTAAGACTCCCTTTAAAAAAGTAGAAAGCAGCCTGCTGAGCGACTATTGTCATGATGTTTAGGCTTTCAGTTTATCTCAACGCTACTATTTCTTACGTTTTGTTGTAAACAAAAATCTATTTTGACCATTTTTATTGCGGTAGACTTACATACATATGGCGATCTGTAATAAAAATAAGACTCATCTTTAATCTTCACGATAATTTTCTCATATATTTCATTAATTTTCATTCAGCACACACACACACACACACACACACACACACACATAGGAAATATCTTCAGTAGCTATCAGAGCAATGTGCAACATCAAAGACGTCACATCACTAAAATTAGAAACAGTTATGGTACCTTTCGAAACGACAATCATCAATTGCTACTTATGGAATTGAACTGATATGGGGCAAACTAAAAACCAGTGAGGTGGAAAGATTTGAAAATGTTGAAGTAAGATTTATAAAGAGAACAATAAAAGCAAAAAAAGTATGCACCAAACAGACTGGAGTATGTACTAGAAAGAGAAACATTATTCTTCGAAGATATCAGGACCAAGACACCGCTACCAAACACAGAAGCGTATAAAGAAGCAGTAACAAGAAAGAAATAGAAGCAGAAAGAGACAAGACACCGAATTCTTCGGTATGGATGCCATGATAAACAGAAATTGGACGAACAGCAACCAAACGCACAGACACACAGTCATAGAGACTAGCTTCCCGATTTAATATATACATATACACATGAAAAGATACACCAAGCGCAAGAATACTGTCTCTGCAAGTTATGTGGGCAAAAATGTGAAATATATCACTTCAAATGTAACAAGCGGACACCCACTCTAAATGAATTTACAAAAATAAGTAAATAGTCAAAACCCTGTATTTGTATTCTGTATGTTCATTCGAACGCATTTTGGTTTAAATAATTAATTTTAGCATAGGTCAATCATGCATGGAGCATATAAAACAATGAATAGTTCAGAAACTAAAATGGTAACATCTTGTTTGTTTTTAAATGTGCATCTAATCGAAAGAAAGCACGCATGTTTTTTTTTTAAAACCCATGAAAAATGCAGTCACACTTTAAAATGCATACTTTTCCCCAATACATTTATTAGATTTATAATTAAATAAGAGTGTTTATAAAAATTGCTTGTAGCTAACTCAGAAAAACATGGTTCAGATTTAACTGTTTCCATCGCGAATACATGAAAAGTTTAAAATATATGCCTTAAAATGTATGTAGAGTGTTATTATTTTAATAATTATTTTTAAATTGTTTTACACATGATTTTACACGAATGCTGAATTTTTGCTGAAATGCAGTGAATTTATTAATATTATATCATAGAGTTTACTATAGCCGATTTCAAATTTTCTTTCAAAGCTATATTCATTTTGTGTATTTTACATATAAAATTTCGATTTTTAAGTTTAAAGTTATCTATTTAATTAACTTTATTTATACATCAAGCATTTTAAAACGAGATATTAAATATTTTAAATTCACAGCATTTAAACAAAACATATCTTTTTCTCTAAAATGCTTTTGAAAATGTTTCATTCATAGAGTTTAAGCTGTATCAACAACATTACACTAATTGCAGTGATTCCTAATTCCATCTATACTGTTATTTATATCAAGAGTAGACTTGGTGATGTTTTGAATAAAATTTGTTGGACAAATTGTGTTGCCATTACCCAATATAATATAAAAAAAAAGTTTCGAGTATTACTTTAAATTTAATTTTTGTGTATATTTAAGTCCTAACTATTCTTACAAAGTTTTTTATTTTCATTTTAAAATTAACCTGACAGAAAATCATAGATATGTAAATTATTCAGAAGCCTAACTATATAATAATATCGCCCTCTGTGATGTAGTGGTTACCATGCTAAAAAAAATCCTTAGCATGGCTTCCTTCGGAAGGGAAATAAAGAGCTGTTGGTCCCGTGTCATAGATTTATGGCACGTAAAAGAACCTTAAGCCTGATAGAGAGGCCTCTGAGCAAAATTAAGCGGTCTTTTACACCCAATTTAGAATGGGACGCTGAGAACCACAGTAGTTAAAGAACGCCCATAAATAAGACGCCATTTTTTTTCTAACTTTATAATTTATCCCCACCACTGTAACAATTCCAGACACTAAACATTTCATCCTAATTCAAACTATGTTAATTGTTATTCATTAACACTATTTAATTTAAGATATTTGCAATGTTTTTATAAGTTAATGGTTTTTCAATCACTTTTGACTTTCTCATTTTTAAGAAAATAGATTAGGTACTAGGATCTGTTAAAAGTATAATACAAAATAAGATTCTCTAACTAATTTTATTTTGTATGATTCTTATCAGAAGTAGTAGGTATAATGTTTCGAGTCCGCCTGGGCAGTATCGTGGTAGCGTGTCTGCCTCATTCAACAGATCGCGAGTTTGAATCTTGCTAGGGTGAATTATCCAGATGAAGTTTTTTTTTTTCTCGGGGGTTTCCCCTATCTTGAGAAGAGGGATGTCGAATAACTTTAAGCTCCCTGGGCACCGAGGTCATTTGAGCACAACTTCACTAATGTCATTCATCGTGTCCGATATGACCACCAGGTTAACGGACGTAAGCTTTAAAAAAAAAAAAAAAAAAAAAAAAAAAAAAAAAAAAATCGTTTATACGCCACCAATGGTTATTCCGGTAAAACTGTTCAAAGGATTTCTAAATATTGACCGTCTATAACATATTGGTATATAACTTTATTTATTATTGATAGAATTATATAACCTACTGAAATTACAATTATAGTAATAATAAATATTGAATGATCGTGAAAGTATATAAGTTGTTCTATTAAAGGTGAGGCACTTTGTTTTCTTGAGTACTTCAGACGAAGCTCACGTTAAATTCTCCATTCATACTTTCCAGACTCTAGGGAGAATAGGAGGTGCAATATCGTTGCAATTAAGTTACCTAAATAAGAGGCAACGTAAATGAGCTAATTTTTGGTTGTTTTGGTATCTAGAATTTGGATAAATAATTATAAGATATACTTTACTATTGAATGTTTGTATTGGATTTACGAAAAATAATTGCCTTTGGTCCGTTGTACCGTCCTTTAACCGCGTAGGTTTTAACGATGAATGAATAAAATAGATGAAATAGTGCTCAAATGAGTCAGGTATTCATGTAGCTTGAAGTCACCTGACAATCTTTTTCAGGATAAGGGAAAACCCGGGTATCTCACCTTAACCGAGCTACGAAATAGAGACCTCTTGAATGTGAGGTAGGAGACACGCTACCTTCACATCACGGAGGTGGGTTTGAGAATTTGCGTGGTTCGCTAGTTCTGATTCGTGTTATGTTGGGATATGAAGTTCATTTCATATGGTATTTTTAAAATGATTTACGTAAAATGAAGAAATAGAACAATAAAGAAATATGCAAACAACAGTTATAGAAGCAAAGTATGAACCGTCCAACTAAAAATTACAGTAACTACTTTCTCTACGAAGTACTATGTACGTATGTAGTAGATAGAGAAAGTATTGTATTCCATCTAAAAATTCGATACGAGATGTCACCGAAAATATATGTTTTGAGGGCTTCTAATCCAAGCAAAAGTAGTTTTAGAAAAGAGAGAGAGAGAAAGAGTGTATGTGTGTGTGTGTGTATGTGTGTGTGTGTGTGTGTGTGTGTGTGTGTGTGTGTGTGACCAAGGACCATTAGATACCAAACTTGGTACTTAGGTTTAGTGTATTCCAAAGATGCGCCACGAAGATTATCAGCAAAATCCATCCCCCACCGCAAACTACCTTTTACAGGGAAGAATTTTCGAAATGTTCAATTTTCTCAAAAAATAACTAACGATTTTGATTTAAATACCGTATAAAATACATTTACATGACAAATAAAGTGTATATTTAACTTCTGGAATAGTCTCTAAGAGTTTTCTTCACTCGAATGACTTTTGTATTACTAGTAAACTGTAACAGATCAACAAAAACTTATACACTACAAATGTAGACCTTGTTAAAACATATCTACAGTTTATGTCATGTATTCTTTTTTTTTGTAGAGCTAACCATTTCCAATTCTTAATTTCTTTTGAAATGAGAGGTCGTAGTTATTCACTTTTTTTTTTCTCCTGACCATGCAAAGAGAAGAAAATTTCAGTTGTATCTATAATGTAGCGAACGGCTTTTAAGAGATTTGACTCTAGCTTTAGTACAGTATATACACTTATTTCCCTTTTACTTAGAAGGAACTAATTATACAATTTTTGCTAATATTTATTTCCATTAGCATAAAGTAGAAAGAGCTTCTGTAAGAATAACTTTTGCAATATGTAGAGCAAACTATGCGAAAGGAACACTTCAGATTTTTATTTTCTCTACAGGTAATATGCACATAGTGAGTAGAGAAGGTTTTGCATTCTACCTAAAAATTCGATACCGAGATTTCACCGGAAATACACGTTTTAGGATCCCCTGCATCCAAAAAAAGCATGTTTAGAAAAAGGTCCATACGTGTTGTGTGTGTGTTCGTGTGTTTGCGAACACGAACACTCAAAACAAAAAGTCGGTAAAATACCAAATTTGGTATTTAAGTTTAGTATCTTCCAGGGATGCGACACGAAGATTTTGAGTAAAATCCTCCCACCCTAAACTACCATTTATATGGTAAACATTTGGAAAATGTTGATGTTCTCAAAAACGACTAACGATTTTGATTAAAATACCGTATATTAACGATACTTATATGGCAAATAAAATGTATATTTTGAATTTTCTGGGAATAACCTCTAAAGACCTCTTTATTCTGAATTAAGTTTGATAAATTTTGCCTAACTAGTAAACCTTAAGAGCTAGACCAAAAGTTACTATACAAAAAATGTAGACCAATTAAAACTTAGAATTTATGTCATATGCTTTTTTTTTGTAAAGCTAACCATTTTCAATTCTTAGATTTTGTCAAATGAGAGATCGTTAGTTATTCCCTTATTTCTCTTTATCATGCAAAGAGAAGAGAATTTTAATTGTATCACATAGTGACCGGCTTTTAAAAGATTTGAGTCTCGCTTTAGTACAGTATATACCCTTATTTCCCTTTTACTTAGAAGGAACTAAGTTATACAACCATTTCTGCTAATATTTATTTCCATTAGTACGAAGTAGAAAGTGTTTTTGTAATAATGTTTGCAGATGATGAAGAGAAAGTTATGTAAATTGAACACATCTGATTTTTTAAGTTATTTGCAAATAAATTTTCCCCACCTCAACTTTTCCTTAACACTAACACACATTAAATGACCTTGAATCTATTATCGAAAGTGATTCTCTTGATTCGCGGTTCGGTTCGAGGGTTTGCGTAGCCAATCAACACTCACAAACATACCAAATGTTACGCAGCAAGGCAAGGCGACGCAGCAACACAAACACACAGTGACACTTTGAACGGAGCACTTGTAACTGAAGAAGTAACTCACGCGGGCGGCCGGCGCACGCTTGGAGGAGCAAGACAGACCGAGGACAGCGCCACGAACAGCTCAACACTTCTTTGCTTTTAATGGGCCTCCGCGATAAAGACAAATTACTGGTGCTCCGTGCTAAAAAACCAGGGTAAATCACGGAACCGTGTACTGCCTGCCCTACTCCAAATATGCTTTGTGGTTACTCTACGAAAACTTAATGACCTCACTTCCTCTTCCTCCTCTCCGAGCAGAGACAGGAGGAAGATGAATGTAGCAGGAAGCAAGAGAAAGAAAAATCTAATGTGTTCCATTCACATGATTTTCTCTTCATCTTTGTAAGAAATTATTGTTAATAAGCTTATTCTTCTATCTACTTCATGCTAATCCAGAGGCTAAACCGTCAGTCAAATGTTTTAAAAAGTGGTTGCTATGGGATTGAAATCTATTTTTAGAATGGCCAGATGTTGACAAGTTCCCGCATGAGAAAACAAACTAATAACAATAAAAGTTATTCTACATACATTGTGTGTTTTAACGAGAACTATATTTTTCGTGTCGTAGGTTTTTGTCTATCACTTGGGTTTACCAGTAATGCAAATTTAACAAAATTCATCCAGAATAAAGAGGTCTTCAGAAGCTATTCCCAGAAAATTTAAGATATAAATTTTATTTGTCATGTAAATGTCTTTAATATATGGTATTTTAATCAATATCCTTAGAGCCATTTTTGAGAAAATCAAGATTTTCGAAAATATTTCAATGAAAAGATAGTTTAAAGTGGAGGGATTTTCCTCGAAATCTTCGAGTCGCATCCTTGGAAGACACTAAACTTATATACCAAGTTTGGCATTTTGCTGACTCTTCGTTTTTGAGTTGTTGTGTTCACAGACACAAGGACACACACGGACCTTTTACTAAAAATGCTTTATTATTCATTGGTCCTAAAACATGCACTTCAGGTGAAATCGCGGTATCGAATTTACAATACCTTCTCTATACACTATATAAACTTTACGTGTAGAGAAAGTAAAAAGTAACAATGCACAATCGCACAACTTTAAAACAAGAAGAACATTAATTCCAAATCTTCTCGGGCTTCTAACCAGGTAAAAACTTGGCTTGATACCAACGTTTTGAAGAAGTGCATCTTCCTCGTCTTCAGGGTGAACTGATGGATTGAGCTTGCGGAGACTGTCTTCAAGCCAAGTTTTTACCTGGTTAGAAGCCCGAGAAGATTTTGAATTAATACGTCGCCAGGAAATCTTCAGTTCTTATTTTAAAAAGAGCATGCCTACAAAAACAATGTTTTTTTTACTTTTACCCAAAAATTCGATATCGAGATTACAGTATATTTACTTTTTGTGACACCCGGAATTAAAATTTCATTCACATGACTTTCTCTAGCTTTCCATGTATAAACCATTCTTAGAAATTATTATTTTATCTACACTATGCTAAATGAGATAAACATAAGCAGAATTGGTCTTATTACTTGCTTCTTTGTAAGAAGGGAAATAAGGGAGCACCTACACTCGGCTAAAGCTATAGTCAACTTTGTTAGAAGCTGTTTGTTATATGAAACAATGGTAGTTCTGTTCGCTTTGCATGACCAGCAGTGAAACAAAAGAGACGTAATGAAAGGATGCTTGCTGTTTGAGAAGAGCATAGTTTAAAACTGAAACCAGTAAAAGGGAATATCTGAAAAGCGGTCAACTCTATAAGAAAAATGTTTATAACATAAATGATGTGTTTTAACGAGATCTACATAGCTGTGTACTAAATTTGTGTCTATATCTTACGGTTTATTAACTATGCAAAAGCTATCCAGAATGAAGAAGCCTTCAGAAGGTATTCGCAGAAAATTAAATATATACATTTCTTTGTCATGAAAGTATCTCAAAGATATGGCATTTTAATAAAAATCGGTAGTCATTTCTGAGAAAATCAAAATTTTCGAAAAAATTCTTTGTAACGGGTAGTTGGGGGCGGGGGGGTTTCTTGAAAGTCCTCGTGTCCTATCCATAGAAGATACTGAACTTAAATACCGAGTTTAGTATTTAACCGACTTTTCGTTTTTGAACTATCCTGCCCACAGACACCCACTGACAGACATATATCGGACATGTTTACAGAAATGCTTTCTTTGAATTCATGTATTTCCGGTAAAATTTCGGTATTGAATTTTTTGTGGAATACAATACTTTCTCTACCTATTATGTACATTGTTCATAGGGACTAGAGAAAGTAAAAAAAGCATACAATATGCATTAAGACCTTATATTACTATAAAAACTTAACACATGTTAAAATGTAAGACTTTATTGCTTGATACTCTTTTCAAGTTTGACGCAACGGCTTATTGAGACCCCCACCCACCCCAAATTATATTCTGCCTTTAACTGTAGGTCCTATCGGCGGCATTTCCTGTGGAAATGGTGTTAACTCGTGTACTATATCATTAGGTTTCCATTAATATTTATCGTTAAATCAGACTCACACACACACACATATACACATTCACCTTCTAGACTCTGGGGAGGATAAGGAATGCTTTGGGTTACAGAAAAGTCCCTGCCCGCCCCTGCCGGGAATCGAACCCATGATCCCTCGCACAGCAGGCAGGCGCCCTATCGACTGAGCTGCCTAATTGAGTTGTTTCAAGTGTTGTCTGTCCCCAAGGCCGCGCTCGCTAAAGTGCCTCGCTTTGGTGCTTCGTGGCGCAGGGGATCGTGGGTTCGAGTCCGCCTTGGGCATGGGCGTTTGTATGTTTCTAAAGTGCGTATATGTATTAGAAGCAAAAAGGAAAACGGTGATGCAATAGAAAAAGAATGGATATTTTAGAAAAAATAGAAGAGGGGAAAAAGAAAAAAAAAGAATACAGTGCTGGAGTTCCGACAAGCCTCCGTAGTTGTATTTTTTATTTAAACAAAAAACAAAAAAACATAGAGCGGTCATGGACACCAATGGATGAACCGACACCTCGGTAGTGAACGCACCCATAAAACTAATTCATGGTGGGCATCACTTTGTTGTACTCCGCTGGATAGACTCTTTAAGACCACCAACAGCTTGGCTGATATTTTTGTTGATGAGCTCCAGCAATGGAACATTCAGAGGTATTTTAGGGTCTGGCTCCTTGGCTCGTGCGGGGAGAACCAATTATAAAACCTGGTTCCATGGCGTCCACTTGAAGCAGTCACCTCCTCCAGCAACGCAGCATCGCTTTTATAAAGCCAGAGAATAGTTTTATTTTGAAATGAAAGAGACTTGGCATTGCTCTATCATCCTCCAAATCGCGGTCCAGTAATTGCGGGTGACGAACTTCAAGACACACTTTTAGAAAGGCTTTAGCCTGGAGTCTGCCAAGCCTCTGTTTTACTGCAGCTTTCGTGCCACTACAACCAACAGCACGAGTCCTAGTATGTCGTGGATTTGACCACAAGAATACTCCTTTGAGTAACTACATGTTTTCGAGTGCTTATTCAAATCAAAAAGAACCAGGGGGTCATTTGAATAAAAAAAAAAAAATCTGTGTTTCATTCATATGACTTTCTCTACCTGTCTTGTAAACAATTATAACAAAATATTATTCTTGAATCTAGTTTGTATTAATGAGATAAACATTAGCAGAAATTGACTAATTACATAATTCCTTGTAAGTAGAAGGCAAATAAGGGGAATCACTAGACTAATTCAAATCGTTTCGGCTTACCCTCCCCGTAATTGTAGGACTGATACCCCCCTAGGACTTACTAGGGGTCAGAAGTCTGTCGAGGAGCCTACGGCACGAAACCACAGAATGGAGAATCTGTTACGAGGAGTCACCTATAGCCAGGCATGAACTTGAAGTGGATGACATGAAATGTAAGCGAAATTGATGATTGGAAAGGTGATGATGGAGCAGTCGGTGGAATGAGTGGCGGGGGAAATTGGAGGATCCGCTTTGTCCACCACGAATCCCACATGCAGGCGCTTGGGATCGAATCCGAGCCGCATAGATAGAAAGCGAGCGGTCTAACCACTCATAACTACGGCGCCGGCACACTAGGCTAATACGATAATCAAATCTTTTAAAAAGTTGGTCGCTAACTGATACAATTGAAATTCAGTTCTCTTCGCATGCCCAGGAGTAAAATAAAAGAGAAATGAAACGAATGACGAGCTGGCGTTTGAGAAAAGTGTAATTATTTAAAACCGAAACCAATAAAACAAGGAATATCTCGGAAATTGTTAACTCCACAAAAAAAAAACATAAATTGTGCGTTTTAACGAGATCTACGGTTTATGGTTATGCAAAAGTTCACCAGAATGAAGTCTTCAGTGTCTATTTCCAGGAAATACATTTTATTTGTCAAGTAGATATCTGGTAGTATATGGAATTATCGTTTGATATGACCAACTAGGTTAAAGGACGTTAAGTTAAAGTAATAAATAAAATAAAATAAAAAATTATATCATAAAGTAAATTACAATCAAAATCGTTTGCCATTTTTTGAGAAAATCAAAAGTGTTTGAAAATGTTCCAAGTAAAGAATAGTGTGGGGTGGAGGGTTTTTCTTGAAAATCTTCGTCTTGCATCCTTGAAAGATGGTGAACTGAAATAATAAGTTTGATATTTAATAGACTTCTTTTCGTTTTGAGTTATGCAAACGGACACAATACCTTCTCTACCTACTATTATATAGTGCGTGTAGAGAGTGCCAAAACAATTTCTTTCTCAAAGTTCATGCAAATGAGTAGGAACACCTTCTGTGATTATCTACTCAGTTCAATGAGAACATATTAAATTCTATTTTTTTTAATGTAATGTAGGGCGGAACAAACAGACCACGTGCCTGCATTCAAACAAATCCAATATAATCCATTATCAAATTTCAACCGAATAGTAGGCTGATTGGTTGATTTAAACTTGACAAATATTACCTGCATAACATTAATAACAAACCGGTTCTTAATGTGTGAATAGCGAAACCCATTATTGTATTCTGATTTCTTAAAATTACAAACACGCATGACTGATTAATAGTCCTACAGACTCAAAAGATCCTTGAAATCGAATTTGGGATGGCTTGATTTCTCGTTGAGAACAGCCTTTGTTACCGTTTGCTTACCACACCTGTAAAATAAAGTCTAAAAAGCTTGTGTTACATTCACATGGCTTTCTTTACTTTATTGTTTATCAGTGTGCATACAAACAATTTTTTTAAAGTTAATTTTTCATTCATTTCATTTTAATCGAGATAAAGCTTTGCAGAAATAACTGTATTACATACGGCTATAAATACAAAGGGAATGGTATTTAAAAGTAGAAAATTTTAACAATTGGACGCTTTACGTATACTAGTCCTAAAATTCTATATGTTGCATGCAATCGAGAGAAGCAACTGAATAACTACAGGAATAAGTATTGAACAATGTGAACTGACTGCCTCCGTGGACAGTGGTCAGCGAGATGACTTCTCACACAGAAGTCGGGCTCAATTCCTGCCTGGGGCGGGGAATTTTTCTCTAACCAGAATTATTCCCTACCGCCCACAGAGTCTGGAAATATGAATGTGAGAGTGAATGTGCGTGTGTTGAATGATATAAAATGCTTAATCTGATGTCAATAGTCAGCAGTTAGTATAGTTGTTTCACAAGTTAAAAGCCGCCGATATAACCATAGCAGTTGATAAAATCGAAAATTCCGAAAAATCTTCCATATAAAGCGTACTTAGGAGTTTATTCTTGAATATGTTCGCGTCACATCTTAGGAAGATAGTGAACGTGGATACCAGGTTTGGTATTTAAGCGACTTGTTATAGTGTTCTCAGACCCTACAAACATACACATACAGAACCGTTTTTTTTAAAAATACTTTTTTTTAAATCAGGGAGACTCAAAACGTGTATTGTCGGTGAAATCCGGTATCGAATTTTTGATAGATACAAAGCTTTCCCTACTTACTGTACGTAATACAGGAAGTAAAAATGTAGTGAAGATTCATTCAGAAAACAGGCAGTACAGGGTACACAATGCCGCCACTTACTACCTCTATGGCCGAATGGTCAGTATGCTGTTTTCTCACCCGGTGGTCCCGGGTTTAATTCCCGGCTGGGGCAGGGAAATTTCATTTAATCACAATCATTTCCTAGCTCCCACAGAGTCTGGAAGTGTGCATGTGAGAACGCATTTGTGTGTGTGTGTGAGTGTGTGAGTGTGTATGTGTGTGTGTGTGGGTGTGTATGTGGAAACAGACACGTCAAAAACCCAAGGTTAAAGTACCTCTAGCAGGTGTCACCAACTTGTGTTTTTGTGTCCAAAGGCTTTACCTGTGTAGTGTGTAAACACGTGACAACAAGATTGTCTCCCTTCTTTGTATAGTGTAACGTGTGTTAATTTATAAAGTTCGGAACAGAAAACAATCCAACGCACAAGCCATCGACTCCCATGCTTATGCCTACCTACGAGAAATCGTTCCTATTTATAGAAAGTGGCAGAATGAGTGTATAGTTTTCGGTAAACTTTTGCACTCAGATTGTTCAATTTACAGCTCATTATGCAACCCATGCAAGTGAATACTACAGTTACCAAGGGGAAGAACGTTTATTTCAAAAATTGTGTTTAACCCTAATTACCTTGATTTCTGTTCATATTCACTGCTATAAATGGAAAAGTTTTTCGTTAAAAATTAACTCTCATACTGTTGGCAATACAGCGATTACAATGGTATTAGCCATGGAAAGATCTTGTTTTATTGTATTAATGCTATAATAATGATAATAATAATAACAATAATAATAGAGACTTTTTGAAATTATTTGTTACGAATACCATTCATCAAACCTATTTAAACATGTATAAGTTCATATCCAAAGTATACATACTAATGCAAGAGACATAATAGAGGAATCGTTCTACCAATCATAAATCTAGAATAGGTATTTTAAAATATGAAAAGTGGATTACACATTTCAAACACAAATGTTGCATTCTATTATAGCACTGAAGGAATTATCTCTTCTTACTTTCTGCACAGTTGGTCGCGCAGTACGCTCTAGGCAATTCGCAGGAGCATCGAACAAATTTGTTCTCTTTGCTTTAATTTAAGGGCAACAGACGATGACCACAAGCCACCCTTCTCAATAGTGAAGAATTGAGCACGATCATAACCTACGTGGTAAAATAACTGCTTGCAAACAATAGAAGCTATTCTCTAAAATAAAATATATTCATAGTTGACACATTAATGCGAAACTAATTCAAGTTAAAACAAACTTCCCACTGATTAGAAGTGACTATTCTGCAAAAGAACTTCACTAGTTATAACCACAGAGCGAATTGTAACAGACATGCAAAGATAGAACATAGCTGCAGGCGACGTCTTTTACCCCAAGCTAGAAGGTTACAATTCTCTTTGTTAAGGGTTCCCCCAACACCTGGAGTACCCTTATGTCATAGCGGGGTAGAAACAAGTGGTCGATGATGACTTGGGGAAGTGCTTATTAGAGTTACTACAAAACGTCCTTAGTGTTAAAGCAGAAGACTAGTTCACAAATATTATTACTATGCTTCAACTCGGTTCTCGAGGGAGTTGTTCTAATGAGCGAATCTCAGATCAACTTCGAGTGATTTCTGTCACAGGGAACTGAAGCTGTGATACCAATTCTGGAAATGTTAAAGAAATCAAACTTAACTGATATTCTCTTTATTAAGATCCACTTCTCTTGATCAGAGCTACCAGAGCTATTTTACTTAACTCACCAAATCTTGTAACCCACTGTACTTTTTTACTTTTATTTTAACACTACCTAGTAGGTAGAGGAAATACTGCACTCTACCCAAAATTCGATATTGATATTTCACCAAAAATCTATGTTTTGAGGTGTCCTGTATAAACGTTAATAATTATATTTGCACGAGTTTATGTACCAACAGCACAGCTGAAAACAAAACTTAGCATAAATAACAAACTTGGTATTAAATGAGATTTTCAAAAACATCCCCATCCCAGGCTGTTTACATGAAAAATTTCTTCCAACTGGTTTGGTTAAAATACCGCACGTTTAAGATATTTACATGACCAATAAAATATTTTTCTTTAAATTTCTAAGAATAGTCTGACGAATTTTTGAATTTTTAACTGGTAAACCATAACAAACAAGACAAAAATTAGCTACGAAAATTTAAATATCTTTATATAAATTTAATTGTTCGTTTTATACCAATCGATTACGAAGGATTATTATTATTATTGGTTTGAATTTGTCAATTACTTCCTTCCTTCATCTCTCTCTCTCTCACTTTCTTTATTAGTAATTTTTATTGTACTTTTTAAGTGATGTCTGTCATCATTGAGTTGTTTCTAGCGATGTCGTGAAAAGTGTATGGAAATTCTAAAGCTACCAGTTTTTTAAAGATTTTACTACCGCATCAGCTGCAACCAATTATACAATGAAAATATTTCTGCAAATGTTTATCTCTACTAACACGTAGTACCTAGATAGAAAAATAAACTTTGAAATAAAAAATATTGGACTCTAGATAAAATACAAATGCTAGGGAAAGTGATGTGGATGTAACAGATTTGTTTTACTTTAAAATATAAATAACTTAAAATCAGAGGTTTAGCAATATAAAATAGGTAAAGTTACTAACTGCACCACATGCTTCACTCGTTGTAGTTTAGATAAGCTGTAACAGAAATCGCATCCAACTAAGGTAAAAATCTAATAAACATGGGCTTTAAAATAACAGTTACTAAGATAAAACGCTTTAAAAGCTTTACAAAAGTAGCAATAGTATAACTTAATTTCTCTGCTTGTTGGAAATGACACTTTTTACTTTCTTAACATCTGCGACAAAAATATAATTTAAAGTAAAGAGTAAATTTTAAAAATATTGCATAGAAATATTTTCATAAAACACTAATATTTATTAATGTTATAATCATAACTACAGTAGGATATGACTCAATCTTTGATAGCTTTTTTCTATTATTATGCAAATTTATAAAAAGTTTCTTTCTAATAGAGAGGACTTCAAAGGCTATTTCCAAAATGTTCAAGATATACATTTTTTGTCATATAAATGCCTTAAATATACGAATTTTAATCAAAACGTTACAGAAATTGTTAAGAAAATACAAATTAAGTAAATTATTGTCCTATAAAGAGTTATTTGACATGGATGTGGATTTTATTGAAAAACTTCCATGTCGCATCTTAGGAAGTTATTCAACATATCAAGTTTGGTACAGCTTGAATGACGTTTACGTACACAGATACAGACGCATACAGACATTGCATTTGTCTACTTTTTAATTTAATTTCAGGGGCTTCAAGACAATTTCCATTGAAATGTCGATATTGAAAGTTTGGGCAGAATGCAATACTTCCCATAATCTACTGGATAGGTGGTAGGGATCTTTTTTAAGGATTCAGGGGAGCTAAAAATATATACTTATTTTGAAATGGCGGGTTTAAATTTTTGGGTGAAATGTAATACCTCCTCTATGTACTGGATAGGGTCGAAATCGCGGGCTCCTCTAACGCAGAGGTGGCGAAGTTGTTTGTACTCTTAAGTTTTATGCCCTCTCGACTGGCTATTCATTTGTTTTCCACGTGATGGTAAGTGCTGTAGAGTCTGGTCCTATTTGGCATTTTTGGCATCTTTGCTCTAGACATCAAGCTCGTTTCTTCACTATCTAATGAAATATTTCAACGATTTCTGTGTTACAGTTTCTATCATATATGTACAATGTACAAAATAGATACAATGTATTCCATCCAAAAATTCGATACCGAGATTTTGTCGGTTTTGGGAACCCACTAATAAAAAAAGGACAGTTTGCGGGCGCGCGCGCGTGTGTGTATGTGGTGTGTGTTTGTGTGTGCGAATAGTCTAACTCAAAAACGGAAACTTGGTATTTAAGTTCCATATCTTCCAAGGATGCGACACAAAGGTTTTTAGGAAAATACCCAACTACCCTTTGCATGAACATTTTTTTGGATAATTTTGATTTTCTCAAAAAAGACTGTGACGATTTTGTTTAGAATATCAGATATTTAAGATATGTTATTAGAAACGAAATGTATATTTTGAAATTTCTGGGAATAGCCTCTGAAGACCTGTCTATTTTAGATGTAAATCGTAAGAGATAGACAAAAACTTCACACAAATATAAACCTTGTTGAAACACACAATTTATTTCATATACTTTTTTTGAGTTAAGTTTCCGAGATATCTCTGTTAAGGGTTTCAATTTCAAACTATTTAAATTTTTCTCACGTGACATTATCTTTCGTTTCATATCTAATTTTTTACTCCTAGCCTTGGAAATAGAACCAAATTTCAATGACAAACACTTTTAAGAGGTTTTTTATTAATGTTTATTTAAGGTCGTTTTGACTAAAAGATCTTATCACCACTGATCATAAATACATTGTATATCAATTTACAGTTACATAGTCTTACAGTTAGGTTAACATTGACAATAAATCAGAAAGCTTTGTATGCATGTAAAAGAGTTGCTTATCGCTTTAGCCAAGTGTATTCCCTTATTTTCCTTCTACCTATAAGGAACTAAATAATAGTCATGTGTATTTGATTACAATAATCTTTTGGGTGGCGCCGTGGCAGAGTGGTTAGGCCGCTCGCCTTCCACCTATGCGGCCCGGATTCAGTGTCAAGCACCCGAATGTGGGATTTGCTGTGCAAGAAACGGCGTCTGGGCGGGTATTCTCCGGGTTCATCGGTTTCTCCCGCCACTCATTCCACCAATTGCTCCATCATCACCTTTCATATCAATCGCTTCCTCACGCTCATGCCTGGCTACGTGCCGACCACTTGTTTCAGGTTGTTCATTCAATGGTTACGTGCCATTGGCTTCCTGACAAGCCTCTGACCTCTAGGCACCCGCTTGTAAGTCCTGGGGGGGTGTCAGTCCTACATATGGGGAGGGTAAGCCGACTACGTATAGTCCTTTGTAAGAATTGTTAGTTTGTAGAACAGATAGAGAAAGTTATGTGAATAAAACACAATTTTTTTCCTTATGGTCATGGACAACAGAGAGGTAATTGTGTGGACATATACACAAACGCCATCTAGCCTGGTAGTAGACTTTTTCTTTCTTTCTTCTTTTCTTCCCTTACATGCCGTTATATTGCAATGTCATATATATGACTTTGGACATAGTATCTATTGGCAATGATGTTAACTCGTATAGTTTCATTGGGTTTCTGGCCTATCAGAACACACACACACACACACACACACACACACACACAGAAGCCGAGTGGTCAGACCATTCCCCTCTCACCTAGACGGCCTAGGTTTTTTTTTTTTTTTTTTTTTTTTTTTTAAATACAGTTCCGGAGGCTTATCAGGACTCCGGCGCTGTATTCCTTTTTTCTCCACTTTTTCCAGTTTCCTATATTTCCTTAGTAGACCTTATTATTCTTAACGTTTTCCATTTACATATACATACACACACATAGACACATTTACAAACACAGAAACACCCATGCCCACGATTCTGTGCACCACGAAGCGTCAAAGTGAGACACTTTAGCGAGCAAGGCCACCGGGATCGGCTATATGGTTCGATCCCAAGGGACTGTATGTGAAATTTGTGGTAGACAAAGCAGCGCAGGGGCGGGTATTCTCCGGGTTCTCTGGTTTCCCCCACCATCTCATTCCACCGGGGCTCCATCTTCATATATCATCAGTATCATCGCCTGCGGTGCCAGAGCAGTAAAAGCGGACGTTAAACACTACCAAAAAAAAAACACACACACACACACACACATACATTTATACTCTCATAGCTAGTAGGTTCTCTATCACTTACATTTGGACACGCAGTGCAAAAAAATCTCTCATCTTGTATCATTTGGATATAGTGGAAAAAAAACATCTCCCTAATTTAAATTTCTTTAACACATCATGAATCTGCCATGTATGATCCATAGCTGAGATCCTCTAAGAGTATAATAATATTTTAAAGAAAATTATGTATACATCACGTCTTAAGCATGCTTTTCAATTAATGTAATTAAAATGCAAAATCAAATTGGAGTAATATTTATTTTATATCAGATATATCAATAATTGTTTTCAGATACCCGCGGAATGCAAACGTAATAGAAGTAACTATTACATTCATAAATTAGTGACCAATTCGGTTTAGGAATATCAGGAATCTCAAATAATTGCAGCTACCTATCGCCACAATTTTATCGATTTCGTTTTAATACCTCATTTTTATAACACCTAAATGCCCATGGTTTTATCCAAATCTATAAAAGCAGTATAGTGAGATATCTTACAGCGTCTTTGCGCTAAACAGCGTGCGCATTGGAATCAATAATCAATATATATAACCAGCACATTGCATACCCAGAATACATTTATTTATTTGTAGTTTAACGACCCTTTAGCTGGTAAGTCATATCGGAAAAAAATGAAATGGGTGAAATGATGTCCAAAAGAACCCGGGGTCCAAAGAGCTTAAGAGTTACTGAATTTTCTCTTATTAGTGAAATGGGAAAACTCCGAAAAAAATCCTATCAGGGTAACTCACCCTACCGAGATTCGAACTCAGGGCCTCTTGAATGTGAGGCAGATAGACTACCACAACACTGGAGAGGTTTTTAATTTATCTTAAATGTAATTGTTGTTAAATAGTAAAAATAAACACAACTCAGCTCAGAATTTTCTCAACAAAAACTGTTTTCTTTGTTGCTAAACTTGGAGCTCTCATTGCAACGAAGTAATTTCTTCATCACATTTAATTACTCTAGAGTAAACAAACAACTTTCTGTTAATGGATAATATGGATGTTCTGACCTAATTTCTGAGTCAAACACGCATCGTTCATCTGTCATTAATAGCAGCCATTTGAGCATAAATCAAGTTTCACTTGATAGTTTAACCTCGTTTGGTGCCATAATTTTACCTCACAATTGATGTCGCTAATTTACTGCCCATCAACCTTTGACAATGTTGTGTTTGCTGATCTAGAGTATAACAGCTTTCACTATGTAGAGTTTATCGCACTCCGATTCTGAAGTGGTCACTCCTTTCCACAACTTTTCTTCAATTATTTCATCATTTCAACTTATACTTCCAGGAATTCGTCAGCTGGTTCATTAGTTCAGATATATGAACGACTACAGACAAGGAAAGCTAATAAGTGTAATAGCAAATACGGTTAATTTGGACATTATTGTTCATAATTAATTTGAAGATTTCGCTTGCAATTCTATTCTATATCTAATTCCTTGCGTGTCATGTTTATAAAATTCTCCAAGCTTTCGGCCGAAAGCTTGGAGAATTTTATAAACATGACACAGCAGACCACTCCAGAAGCCCTCATCAATTGCTGCATTGTGAATGAGTTTGTTTACCTCACGCTTGCCCTATGTTGTTTTAGGAATTATTCATGGTGGCGATAGGTATACTAAACAAATCCACGAGGATTTATCTGTAGCTTATTTGCGAGAATAAGTTTCAAAACATATATAGGATTTCTACCACTGCCTTCAACTGAGTCCAAATACAGCAGTACAACAGCTTGGAAACTACAATGTTAATAC
Source organism: Hymenopus coronatus (assembly GCA_030762935.1). Classification (NCBI taxonomy): domain Eukaryota; kingdom Metazoa; phylum Arthropoda; class Insecta; order Mantodea; family Hymenopodidae; genus Hymenopus; species Hymenopus coronatus. The sequence goes on along the minus strand of CM060892.1, from coordinate 57,556,882 downwards.
ACAAGATAAAAGGTACCTAAGACTGCTTTAAAACGATGATTTTTCCCGATTATTAGCCTGTTCTAAATTTTTGGAGGGATTTTAAATAGCATTCATTAACTTTGTAAGATACCAATTATGTTTAGTCAGAGACTGCTTGTCAGTTCGATACTATTATTATTGCAAGTAGAATGAAAAAAAATCTGATGTGTTACACTCACATGACTTTCTCTAATTGTTCTACAAAATACTTCTTACAAAAGATTATTTTTATTTCTACACCAATCTAATAAGCATTAGCAAAATGTACTTATTTAGTGCCTTTCTCGTAGAAAGGCACTAAAGGAATGCGCTATGCTAATGCGATAATCAAATATTTTAAAAACTATCATTATGCGATTGTCATTGAAATTGGCTTCTTTGCTTGACCAGGAGTAGAACAAAAGCAAAACGGACACTTCCAGTCCGAGAAAAGTACCTATAAGTATTTAAAACTGAAACCAATAACAAGGAATATCTTGGAAATGGTCAACTCAACATCAAAGATGCGTGTGACATAAATTGCGTGTTTTAACGAGATCTACATTTTTGTGTAATTTGTTTTTATCATATTTTACGGTTTAACCGTTATGTAAAATTCTGCAAAAATCAACCAGAATAAGGTGAAAATTCAGAATATCAATTTTATTTTTGTTGCAAATAACTTTAATGTTCGGTATTTAAATAAAACTTGTTAGATGCACTTTTGAGAAAAATAAAATGTTCAGTTTTTTTCCATGTAAAGGGTAGTTATGGGTGGGGGGGATTTTCTTGAAAATCTTCGTGTCTCATTTTAGGAACATACCAAACTTAAATACTAAGTTTGGTATTTAACGGTCTTTTAGTTTGAGCTATGCTGCCCCCCCACACACACACACACACACACTCACACACCCACCTCTTCCTAAAAATGATTTTTTTAGATTCAGGGGGTTTCAAAACATGTATTTTCTGTGAAATGTTGGCATCAACTTTTTGAGTGGAATACAATACCTTCTCTATACGCTATGTACATAGTACGTGCAGAGAAAGTAAAAAAAAATGTACATAACGCAAAATAGCGAAAAAGACTGCGATTTAATTTGAGAGAACACTTTTACCAAAATACGACGTATGCATGCTCTTAGTTCTGGCCTACAAAAAGGCCCATACTCGCACGCAATCATCTACGTCATTATATACCCTTGACCTTGCCAACTTTCAATGTTCAAGTGGACACAGTACTTTCATCTTGATTAGCATTCTGCTCTGATCAAGAAAGTAAGAGAAGACAAAGTGCACTCACGCGGACAGAATCTCAGCACGTGAGACTCAATGGCCAGACCTCTTATATTATGCCTTCGGGGCACTCTTCCTCTACTTGTGTACATTGTCGAGCCTTCGTTTTCCAACTATCCCTTTCCTGCTGACGCTTGCGGAACGACTTATGACTTGCACAAACACAATACTCCGTTATAGAAAAGAGTAATGCCACCGTTTCGGAGTCCAAATCTAGGTCGTTCTGCCATATATTAATAGACTATCCGTCGAGACCAATGACTCCAGGTCAAACGAGCAAGAAAGAAAAGATCTGATGTGTTCCGTCCACATGACTTTCTTTACGTATCGGTAACAAGTTATTGTTAAAAATCTTATTCTTATATCTACTCCATGCTAATTTGAATAAACATTAGCAAAATGTTATTATTTTCTTTTAAGTAGAAGGGAAGGAACAGAATACACTAGGCTAAAGCGATAGTCAACCTCTTAAAAGCTGGTTGCCGTGTGGTTGAAATCCGTTTCTTTGCATTGCCAGGGAGTTGACACATTTCTGTATGTGAAAAGTTTTTAATATTTTAAAACAAGGACTGTCTCAAAAACCGTCAAAAAAAAAAAAAAAAAAAAAAACACACACACACACACACACACACACAAACGTAGTATATATGAATTGCAATTCAATTTATAACTCAGAATTATATAATTTTCACATCTGCCTACTAATAATGCCTTAAATAAAGAATCAATTAATAAATGAAAAAACCAAATCAGCAAATCCTAGAGATAAAATTTGCATTATTGACATAAATTGTATGTTTTGACGAGATTTACATTTTTGTACAGTAAGTTTTTGTCTCTTACAATTTTTAAGTTATGAAAAATGCAGCAAAACTAATCTGAAAGAGGGTATTCTCAGAAAATTCAGAACATACATTTTATTTTCCATGCAAATATCTTTAATAAAAGGTATTTTAATCAAAGTCGTTAGAGCCATGTTTGAGAAATCAAAAAATATTCGACATTTTTTCCATGTAAGGGTAGTTTGTGATGGGAGGATTTTACCAAAAATTTTGTGTCGCATCCTTGATAGATACTGAAATACCAAGTTATATTGTGTATCAACCAAAAATTCTATACCGGGATTTCACCGGAAGTACACGTTTTAGGATCCCCTGTATAAGAAAAAACATTTTTACAAGGAGAAAAAGAAAAGGGTCCACGCGTGTGCATGTTCGAGTGTCTTTGAATACAACACAAAATGAAAAAAATACCAAACTTGATATTTAGATTCAGCATCTTCCAAGGCTAGCATACGAAGATTTTTAAGAAAACCCCTCACCCCAAGTCACCATTTACACGGAAAAAATTCTAAAATGTTGATTTTCTCAAAAATGGCTCAAGCGATTTTCATTAAAATACTATAAAGTATATTTACATGACAAAATGTATATCCTGAATATTTTGGGAATAACCTCTGAAGTTCTCTTCATTCTGAATGACTAACTGGCAAACTGTAAGCGATAGACAAAATGTTACAACATAAAATGTATATATCTCATTAAAATACACGTTTTATGTCATATACATTTTTTTTAGAATTGAGGATTTCCAAGATATTCCTTGTTATAGGTTTCAGTTTTAAAACAATACTTAAACTTTTGTCATTCCATTTGCTTCACTCCTGGTCATACAAAGAGACCAGAATTTCAAAGTCAATGTTGTGAAAATGTTGTCTAACGCTTTAGCCTAAGTTATTCCCTTACTTCCTTTCTACTTACAAGAAAGTAAGTAATGTGATAATTTCTGCTAATGCTGATCTGGATTACTAGAAAGAATAATATTTTTTGTAAGAATAATTTGTTTGTAGAACAGGTAGAGAAAGTAATGTGAAAGTCAGATTTTTTTGCGTCTCTATCTACGTGATTATACCGCGATAAAACTGTTAGAGCAGGCTGTCCCAACTTGATTCGCCTGAGTCGGAGTACTCACGCTTCCTCAACCGCAAATTTCGTAGCTGGGTTTAGGGAGAGCGTGTTAGCCAAAACGTCACTAGGCGAGAGTCATAGCATAATTCTTGCTCTTCCTGCCAGCTCATTCCAACAGTTGATTCAGCCGTGACGATTGCCCAACCTCCATTTCAAACGGTATTGCATATTGCAGGCAGTCTCCTATGAGCTACGAATTACCTGCTGCCTTTTAGACCGCATCCAAGCTGGAACAGCCTGTTTTAGGAAATATCCCGTGGATCGGTGTGGCAGAGTTAGCCTTCTAGGTCTCATTCCTGTACAATACCATCTTACTTCTTCACATGTCCACAGAAGCCTTGCTGCTAGGCAACTGTAGCTCTCTCGTTTACGTAATATGGGCAAATGACGATTCGACATTCTTTATTTATATATTTTTACTTTCTCTAATGCATATGTATAACATTCATAGAAGATAGAGAAGGTATTGTATTCCACTCAATAGTTCGATACTGAGATTTCACTGGAAATACATGTTTCGAGAGCAAATTTTCCGAAAAAAATTTAGAAAATGGCCAGTTTGTGTGTGTCTATCTCTGTCCGTGTGTGCGCATTTGTCTGTGGACAGTATAACTAAAAAACGAAAAGTTGGTTGATTGCCAACTTGATATTTAAGTTCAGTATTTCCCAAGTATGAGACACCCTAAACTGCGCTGTAGGTACATGTACATTTTTTTGAAAATTGTGATTTCCTCAAAAATGACTAAAGATTTTGATTAAAATGCTGTATATTAAAAACATGACAAATAAAATGCAATTTCGAATTTCCTGGGAATAGCCTCTGAAGTCCTTTTCACTTTAAATTACCTTTGCGTAACTAGTAAAGCGTAAGAGATGGACAAAAATTTACTACACAGAAAATGTACATCTCGTTAAAACACACAATTTATATATATATATATATATATTACATTTTTGTTGTAGAGGTAATCGTTTTCGAGATATTTCTTACTATTAGTTTAAATTTTAAAATAATTACAATTTACTCAGGCAGGAAGTCGCGCTTGTTTCTTTTGTTTTACTCCTGGACAAGCAAAGACACAAATTTCAATTACAATCGCATGCAACAGCTTTTAAAACATTTGACTATCGTTCTAGTCTAGTGTATTCCCTCAGTTTCCATCTTATAAGGAACGAAGTAATAAGAACAATCTGTTGATGCTTATCTCGAGTAGCATGGTGTAGAAAGAAGAATTATCTTTTGTAAAAATCTGTAGAACAGCTAGAAAGTCACGTGAGTTTAACATATCAGATTTTTCCTGTTATGTTTATCTTTTAAAACCATCTGTTATGTATTAACGTGCGTAATAACCTTTGTAGTTGGGATGTTGAAATTTCTTGGCTGACCGGCAGGATCGTGCTCTAAGATGGTCACCTTGGCTTAGGGTGATCCTCACAGAGAGGTAATAACGGTGTTTAGGCTTCTAGTCTCAAACAATAAACACGTAGGTACGCTTAATCTTCATGTTCTAGAGCAATAAGGGATTACAGACGGAAACCTTTATAGGCATTTCGTAAAGAATTTAAGTATACATTTTCCATGCCTGATCATCAGCAACGCCGAATAGGAGAAAGGGATGAACCTTGACTTAAAAGTATGAGACTTTGTGAATAGTTATTGACCCTCACTCATCAGGCTGTGAAAGTGTAATCAGACCTCGAACCTTTAAATCTCAAACCGCCTATTCCAAGTTATAATGTACTGATGCGCAATCGCTGAGAACCCCTCTCTCCCTACAATAAAAATTAAAATTGAAGTGTTCCATCCATATGACTTTCTCTACACCTCTAACAAATTATTGTTAATAAGCTTATTCTTCATGTTAATCGAGATAAACACTAGCAGAAACGGTCTTATCACTTAGTTCCTTATAAGAAAAATCTGATGTGTACCATTCACATGACTTTCTCTATACCCCTGCAACAAATTATTCTTAAAAAGCTTATACTTCTATTAACTTCATGATAATCAGTAAAACATTAGCAGAAATAGCCATATTACTTGCTTCCTTGTAAGTAGAGGTAAAATAAGGGAGTTCCATAGGTTAAAGTGATTATCAAAAGCTGGTTGCTATGTCACTGAAGTTCCTTTGTTTGTATGGACAGCAGTTGACAAATTCCTGTATGAGAAATGTATAAGTTTTTCATAGCAGAAACCAAAAATAAGGAATGTCACAAAAACGACGAACTCCACGAAAAAAATGTATATAACATAAATTGTGTGTTTTAACGTGCTCTACATTTTTTGTTAGTAAGTTTTTGTCCATCTCTTACGGTTTAGCAGTTATTCAAAATTTAGTAAAATTCATCCAGAATAAACTACTCTTCAGAGGCTATTCCCAGAAAATTCAAGATATACATTTTATTTGTCAGGTAAATATCTTTAATATACGAAATTTTAATCAAAATCGTTAGAGCGATTTTTGAGAAAATCAAAATTTTCGAAAAAAGTTCCATGTAAAGGGTAGTTGGGGTGGGGGGATTTTTCTCAAAATCTTCGTGTCGCATCCCTAGAAGATACTAAACTTAAATACCAAGTTTGGTATTTTACCTACTTTTCGTTTTTGAATTATCGTGTTCACAGACACACGGACACACACACACACACGTGCGGACCTTTTTCCGAAAATGGTTTTTTTAGATAAAGGGGACCCTAAAACATATATTTCCGGTGAAATCTCGGTATCGAATTTTTGGGTGCATTACAATACCTTCTCTATACACTATGTACATAGTGCCTATAGAGAAAGTAAAAAGGGAAATAAAGAAATATACTAGGCTAAACCAACAGTCAAATGTTTTACCTGAATGGAGTTGCTATGGGATTGAAATCTGATTCTTTGCATGGCCAGGAGTTGACAAATTCCTGTATGAGAAAAGTGTATTTTAAAACGGAAACTAATAACAAGTAATGTCTCAAACACGGTCAACTCTAGGGGAAAAAATGTATATGACATAAATTGTGTATTTTAAGCAGTTCTACATTTTTGGTACAGTAAGTTTTTATCTATCTCTTACGGTTTACTAGTTATGCAAAATTATAAAAAAAAAAAATCATCCAGATTAAAGAGGTCTTAGAAGCTATTACAAGAAAATTTAAGATATACATTTTATTTATCGTGTAAAAATCTTATATACAAGTGATTTTAATCAACATCGTTAGAACCATTTTTGAGAAAATAAAAATTTTCGAATTTATTTTCATGTAAAAGTAGATGTAAGTGTGGCGATTTTCTTGAAAATCATCGTGCCGCATTCTTGGGAGATACTAAAGTTAAATATTAACTTTGATATCTAACGAATTTTTCGTTTTTGAGCCCACAGACAGACAGACACACACGGACCTTTTTCTAATTTTTTTGTATTCAGTCTCAAAACGTGCATTTGCGGTGAAATCTCGGTATTGAATGTTAGGGTGTAATACAATACCTTCTCTATAAACTATGTGCATAGTACGTGTAGAGAAAGCAAAAACTAATTCAAAATGTTTCCAACATCGGCTGCGAGCACCTTCATGTTGGACAGTGAATTAATGATTTGGAATTCCACCCTAGGATAAGAGTTGAACAGGTAGAATCAGACTAAAAAATTCAATGCCATTGCCGGGAATTCAACCACGGATCTCCTTGTCTCCGTCCCATTGCTATAACCACTGAGCTACCATAGCAACATACCGATACAACATTGAATTCCCCTATTCGCGTTTCCCCCCATAAAGCACACGAGGAGATCTCAATTTTTTGAGATGACATACCCAAAATGCGATTTACAATGTCATAAGTACTATAAGTGCGGGGCGTTATAGTTTAACTATTAACTTAATCATTTTGAATTGTTTAAGAGCTTCCACCCTAGCCGCGTGTAGCATAGGAGTTAAAAATATAGAATCAGACTGAAAGATTTAGTGCCATAGCCAGGATTTGAACAAGAGTTTCTGGTCCATTAAAATGTAAATGGAGTTTTATTTATGGACGCTCTAGTTGCTGTGGTTCACTGGGCGTGAAAGACCGCTTAATTTTGCTCAGATGCCTCTCTTTCAGGCTCGAGGTTCTTTTACGTGCCGTAAATCTACTACACGGGACCAAAGGCTTTACTTTCCCTTCCGAAGGAAGCCATGCTAAGGATTTTTAGGCCCGAAAAAAATCCATCGTCCGCCGCCGGGTTTGAACCCGCGACCTTGGGTATATGAAGTTAGCATGGTAACCATTACATCACGGAGTTGCTCTAACCACAGAACTATCACTGAACATGCCGATAAAGTATTAAATTCACCAACTGACTTGAGTTTCTTCCGGTAAACCATGCAAGGAGATCTCAAATTATTTTGAGATGTCATATCCCAATGGCGACCTACAATATCGTGACTATTTTAAGTCCCAGGCTTCGTAGTTTTAAACCAACTATTTGATTAATCATTACCTATACACTAATCGTATATAGGATAGGAGGATGTAATATGTTCAAACGAGTCCGGAATACATAGATCTTATAGTTATTATATATTTATTTTCTTAGGCAAGGGAAAAAACGTCAAAACAAGATTCTAACACGGGGCCCCCTAAATATAAGTACCTATTTTGTTGGACAATGTTCAGAAATTTGTGGTGCCAGTCATAGATTTATACCCATTGCTGTTGAAGCCCGTAATATTTAAATCTTTTTTGCTTAGAATATAAATTAAATTTAAATAAACATAAAACAGAATTCACCTCGTCCAACCATTCATACAAGCAAGACAGACATGCCATCCTCGCAGCTTTAAACGGGCTAAATATTTTTCTTTTCACGAGGTTAACATGTCATATTGAAATAACATTTTTTGATTTTGTGTTTAACCTGTTTCTGGTAGCAAAAATGACAATTTAGTTAACATGGTCATATTAATAAGTAGATAGGTATATAAAAACATGTATTCCGGTTATTTTATATATTGGTTTGACTGGTGTATAGTGAACGAAAGCAATAACCATGAAGAAAAAAATATCACATTTATACATTTTTGTTTGAACTTATGTTGCATTTTCAATCATGTAGGTATATTGTTGAACAAAGCTATATGAAATTGGAAATAAGTTTCAGGTACCTGCACTAGACTATATTCTTTTAATTGCTTTCCCAAAGAGTGGAGTGTTTTAATGGAAAACCAGATACAAAAACCAAAATATATTATTGAGAGCATGAAATATTTTATATAGCGTAACTTAATAATCATTTCTGAAATGTTTTATTAAACAAGATTTCAACTGAAAGAATAAGAAATTATACAAATTATTCATTAGAATTATTCATGTAAATAAGCCAGTGACATCTAATCCTGAATGTTTTATTGTCATTTTTAGGTACTTGTCGGAAGAAGAGTATGAACCGATGGTATAAAACAGAATAAGGAGGCATAGTTTTGTATTAACATTAATCTATTACTCAAGTCTTAGAAATGTTTCATTATGGATTTGCAAAATATAATACACGTGATGTGCTGAGGGGGAACTGAGATTGCGAAAGTAGAAGAGAATAATGGAAGGACGATAGAGAAAGGGGAGAGAAATATGGTGAAATTTTATTGAAGGCGGAGGGAGAAAGGGAGAGAGATAATCTTCAAATTGGACCTAATAATGAAATGAGATGGGTTCTACCAGTTTTTAATAAGTTGTAATTAGTAACATGTTAAGAACACATTTCCAAGAAATTAAATACGTACATTATCATCTTGAGCTCACGAGGGAAAGAACTGAGACTTATTTTTGTAGGTCCACATATCTGGAAACTCCCTAAAAGTAATCTTAGAATGCCAGCAAAGAAATGGAAGTATAAAACACCCAAACTATGTGATAAAGAAACTTCATAGAGGGGGGAAGATCGATTGGAAGAGTAGAAGAAAGAGAGAAAGAGAAATGCGGTGGGATAGAAAAAGAGGGACTGAAAATCTTCAAAGTATACCCAATTATGTGGAGCAATAGGTTCAGTTAGTTCTTTAATAATAGGTAATTAACAGATTGTTAACACATGTACAATGCTCCCAAGACCATGCACATTTATCCTGCGTTCTCGGAGAAACAAATGAAATTTATTTTTGTAGGTCCACATATCCGGGAACTCATTGTAGGTAAAAGGACTTCCTAGAATAGCGTTAAAGAAATGAAAATAAGCCGCAAGGAAATATAAAAGAACCAAACTATGTGGCACGTGTAAACAATGGTCTGAAGACTACTTAGCCTTAGGAAGCAGTATAAATTTGAAAGTACACCTAACATCATGTTTAGATCACTTTCCACATACCCTTGGGGCAATAAGTGAACAGCATGCTATTAAGAGAACTGTACAGAGGCGTTGAAGTAGATCCATAATCCTAGCAGACTACTCTTAATTTCCAATCGTGGTGCTTTTAAGACTGTCCTACATAACAATTGATACAAATTTTCTTTAGCCAAATAAATTCCTTTAATCTAAACAAAATAAAAGAACTAGATTTAATGCCTTTTCATTTCAAATTTAAAGTACCTTACTTGTGTTTATAAGCTGTATACACTTAACCCTATTTGATGGAAAACAATATGCATATTTCAATATTAATTTTATTAAGTATAGGGTATTGGCCATATAATTTATGTGTAATATATCAAGAGATATCAAGCTATAATTATATATGATACCAAAATGACATTTTGACAAGCCGTACAATATCATATTAGAATAGAGTCAGAACAAGATGCCAAAGGGTAGTCTCATTTGCTACACAAATGGTTCTAAAGCAGACAACAGAAACTGGAATACATGGGTAGACATTTATGTTGCTCTTGGTTGCAATTCCACTGTATTCCAAGCCGAAGTATTTGTAATTGAAACCTGTTCCATAACAAATCTAAGAAGAGGCTACACAAGTGACAATATCTGGATTTTTTTCTGATAACCAGCCTTAAAAGTGATTGCAGCGTATTACATAACCTCTATGATACTCTGGACCTGTCTAATAACTCTTTTAAAATAGGCAAAACGGGAGGCTACTCTTGGATGGGTGCCGGGACACAAGGAAATTTTAGATATTGAGAAAGCCGATCTCTTGTCCAGAAAAGGCCCTGCACCATCATTCACTGGTTTTGGACCAATTTTTGGCATCCTTATTATGTTCGAAAAACCACTGACGAGTGGATTAAGTATTAACAACAACAAAAACGGGTGCAAACACAAGGATGCAAGTACAGCAAGAGATTGGTGAGCAGAACATCTTCCTTATTAACTGAAAACGTGCTTAAACTTAACATATCCCGAATAAACCTGATTACAGGGTTATTGACGGGACATTGCAAATTAAGGAAGCATCTGCATATAATGGCAATCTTCAAAAGATGTCATTGCACAACCAGTATGTAGGTTGTGCAATGTAGAAGAAACAGCCTTTCACATAATCTTAAAATGCAAAGCTCTAATAAACCCAGGATATTATCTTATACAGACAATTTAGTTAATAACCTACTGTTTCTTTTTAGATACGCGGCTATTTAATTAAAACTATAAAGAAAAGGTAACCAAACCGACTCCTTTATGAAAAGTCAAGACAAGCTGTGTTACGTTTCGTTGGTAAAACCTGATGCAAAAAAGGAAAATGACTCATTTTTCCAAACTTAGAAATACAGAATAGTCGTTAATTTTTATTCAACCACAGTGACTCCGGAAGTAATCTTCTTCTTTTAGAACAATTTAGCATCCAAATTAGGAGAGGGACGTTAAAAATTTTTAATATGCCGAAAACACAAAGGTTTTGAAGATTCTTGTATTAAGTTTCAATTTTTTGCAAGTTTCACAAATATTTCAACCTTTTCGTGTTTTGAGCATTAGTTTACATGCATATAGTATAACAACCTTAGATATGCCTCCATAATCGAGTGGTCACCCGAGGGTCCCGGGTTCGATTCCGGAATTTTTCTTTAATCAGCATTATTCCCTATCCCACACAGAGTCTGGAAGTATGCATGTGAGAGTGAATGTGCCTGTGTTTAATAATATAAAATGATACACCTAATGAAAATAACCTAATGTAATCAGATGACTTGTTTCACAAGTCATAGCCCCCGATATGACCGTAGAAGTTAAAGGGAGCTATACAAATGAAATAAAAACAATCTTAGATATACCTTAAATTGCAGTGAAATTGGGCTTCATTTATATAATCGAATCGGATTAGCAACAAAGCATCATCTATTAATAAATATTGTATAACTAAACATTATTCATCGTTAGCTATATAAATGATTCTCGAAACGGTTGTTTTATTTACTTTCTTCAACAATTTTAAGCGTTAATGAACATCTGCCTTTAATACTGTTTCTCTCTCTTAAAAATATTATGCGCAGACACTTGTGCAAGAGCTAGGCAATTGGACCACCTCGCCTATCCATCTTACCCGAATCAAGATTATCTTGAAACAGAAGCCCAAAATGAGGAAACACATCGTCATGTTGAAATCACATACTCGAGGAATGTTGAATGCTAAGAACTCGTCTACAACAGCGAGTGATTTAAACACTAAGCTGAAATGGATGCAATTTGGAAGGGTTCCCTAGTTTCTAAACATGGGTTCTTAATCGAAAGGTTATTTACTCGAATAAAGTAGTAAGATCATTTTCAAACATTCCGTATAGTAATAATATCAGCAATAACAACACACAGCCAGAAGTTATTTACCCAATCACAAAAATACTGCGCTCTTAAATTTCACCTCTCCTTACATATAGTTAATATGAAACTATGTTCCAACGTTCTATTTTCACAGAAACACAAACGCACACACTCAGTTCCACACACCGCACTGGAATGGCATTCTGAAATCCAATCATTATACCACGCAACTGTTTTCCCACAGTTTTAAAAGCAACCTTGTACACATGTTCTCAGTGCATACTGCTATTTTTCACAAATTGTGAATAAAATAATAAAGTTGTATGGAAATATGCACTCCATTGAATTCTTTGCTTAAATTAACTATAGGCATAGTAAACGTGATCTATATTTTGCACTCACGAATGGTTTTGTATCACCCTTCAGAGATCATCTCAAACTGGTAGAAAAACTAGAAAGTAATTGTCATTAGATAGTTTGGGGACTGTGAAAATGGTGGTTTGATGTTGAATAGCAGACGTAAACAAACAAATTATTTCTTATATTCGCTAAGGATTATATGTACTTCATATTTGTAGAATATCTTGTAAAATGCAGTGAAACACTAAATATTATTTTCCAACCAATATTTCTATTATAATGACTATAAGACTATATGACTATTTTACTTTCTCTGCAGGAAGGAGCCACTGTACGTATTCCACTATACATATATCAAAATATTACTAAATATGTTTAGTACTCTTTGAAACCTGAAAAACATTTAATAAAAAGTTAGCTATATAAAATGTAACTGCAGAGCGAGGAAGAGTCTGAAAATACGAGACAAATTCGAACATTTTCTGTTACCGAGGTCCAATACTCTTAGCACATTGTATAGTATTTTTTGATGATAAGGAATAATAAGATAATATTTAGCCCGCCTGGGTAGTGTGGTGGTAGCGTGTCTGCCTCATGTTCAACAGGTCGCGAGTTCGAATCTCGCTCAGGGAGTTACCCGAATAAGGTTTTTTTTCGGGGTTTTCTCTTGTCCTGAGAAGACGAATGTCGAATAACTTTAAGCTCCATGGACCCCGAGATCATTTGAGCATCATTTACCAATTTCGTTCATCGTCCGATATGACCAACCAGGATAAAGGACGTTAAATAAATATATATATATATATATATATATATATATATACGAAAATAAAATGAATAATTCACTAACTGCTGTTGTACTTGATTTCACATTGATGCCAACACGCCTGGTTATTAAAAAAAAATTAAAACACTGAGGCTCATAATTATGTTGCGTGAATTAACTTGTTTTAAGCAAGTATTAATAAACAAAAAATATTATGTGTTCCATTCACATGACTTTATCTAATAACATATTATTTTTAAAAGCTTATTCTTCTAATTCATGATAATGAGATAAACATTAGCATAAATTGTCCTTATTACTTGGTTCCTTGTAAGCAGAGTAGAGAAAATCTAATGTGTTCCATTAACATGATGTCCTCTTGCTGTTCGGTAAACAAACCTTTTATTCAAAACATTAATCTGTTATCTACATCATGCTAATCAAGATAAACATAAGCAGAGTTAGTCTTATTACTAGCTCCTTGTAAGTAAAAGGGAAATAACAAACATATTACTAACATGCAGAAATTCAACATTCTAGACACCTAAACAGAAAGTTTAAGTTTAAAGAAAATACACTATTATCGGAAAAAGAGCTTTCGATGCCTGTGCATTTTAGTATTCACATAAAAAGTTACTTCCTATAAATATCTGTCCAGAAATAGGTTTAAATTAATATGTATTTAGATACATTTAAAGTGATTATATAAGAACATTATTATTAACACCAGATAAAAATGCAATCATGAAAAATACATTTAAACCTGGAAAGAGCAATTTTTTCGTAAAAGGACAATCAACAAAAAATTACATAATTAAATGACATATTTTACAGAATGTTATATCTTTTCATATAAAAGCTTAGATCTATTGTAGGTTTTGCACTTATAGAATATTGATACAACAATTCCTTATATACATATCAACGTGTTAATTGATCTTTTAATAAAATAATTAAAAAAACAATAGCATAATTTAGCATGTGCATAGTACATAGATAGAGAAGGTACTGCATTTCGCCCAAAGATTCGATACCGAGATTTCAATGGAAATACACGTTTTAGGGTCCCCCGAATACATAAAATAGTAAAAGGTGTGTGTGTGTGTGTGTGTGTGTGTGTGTGTGTGTGAGTGTCTGTGAACATCATAACTCAAAAATGGGAAGTCATTAAATTCCAAAACTTCTAAGGCTGCGACAAAGATTTTTCAGGAACCCCCCGCCAAAATAGTATGCATATTAAGTGGAAACATTGTCGAAATGTTTATTTATCACAAAAATGGTTCTAACGATTTTGATTAAAATACCGTATATTAAATATATTTACATGACATTAAATTTATGTCTTGAATTTTCTGGGAATAACCTCTGAAGACCTCTTCATTCTGGATGACTTTTGCATAATTGGCAGATCGTTAGAGATAATTTACACAAAAAAAAATGTAATTCTCGTTACACAATTTGTGTCACATATTTTTTGTTTGGTTAACTATTTCCAAAATATTCCTTGTCATTGCTTTCAATTTTAAACTACTTAAAACTATTCTCAAAAAGGACGACATCTTTTGTTTCATAATTTTCTTGTTTTACTCCTAGCGACCAGCTTTTAAATAATGTGAGTAATCCCCTATTTCTCTTCTAGTTAGAAGGAAGTAAGTAATAAGACCATTTCTGCTAATGTTTATGTTGATTAGCATGCAGTAGATAGAAGAATAAGCTTTTGTAAGAATAGTTCGTTATAGAATAGTTAGAGAAAGTCACGTGAATGGAACACATCAGATTTTTATACACAAGTAACGAAACAGTTTCCATAATTTTACTCTGTCTTGCTTTCACTCTCTCCCTCTCTCTCACACACATACACGCATTTCCCGGCAAAATCTTGATATCAAAGGCTTATTTTCTCTATCATAGATAAGCGTCAGAGAAAAATAGGGCTTTGCCCCAGATGTTGCTACATTTTCACTAATCTTTCTCACGTCTTTGCTTCGTTTTTAGTGCTACTATGTTTTTGCAACGGTTTAGTAATTAGAATTCCACTGTCAATTCTGGACCATGTTGCATCATTTCACGCTAGCTGGTCAGCAACCGTTTAATGCGTGATTCGTTCTCACTGTTAATTGCTTTATTTAGGAGAAAGTGAAGTGGAAAGTGAATGTATTTAAGCGGAATTGGAAGAAAACGAAGCGGAAGGAATGAAAATACCAGTGCTAGTGCTTCCATAACGATTGTCAAGAGAGAGGCTTCCCTGTAGTGTCTTGAATCTTAAATCTGAATCGAAGAGTTCTTTAATTTAAAACCAGATGAATGCACCAATCTGTTATTGTCTCGAGATAGGTCTTTGGCCCAAAGCTGCTAATAACAGTGTTCACAAGAGAAACATTCCTTAGTTTTTATGGTTTCAATGGAAGGCCGTTACCTGGTAGGTTAAGAGGAACAGTCGAATGAAAACGACAAAGTCACTGAACATTTATTACTTTAAGAAATGTAAGAAGTTCTGATAGGTTTCCGGTAGTTTCATTGAACTAAAGAATGTCACCTTAATATAAACTGACACATATCTAAAAATAACTGGATCATGATAACATGACCCAAAGCTAAATTACTTAAATCGTTAGAAAATTTAAAAAGTGACATAAAATTACAAAGAAAAAAAAATGAACGTGTTGCACTCAAATGACTTTCTATTCTCACTCATGTACAACCTATTCCTACAAAAGCTTACCTTCTATCTACTTCATATTAATAGAGATGAACATCTGTAGAAATTGTCTTTATTGCATATTTCCTTAAATATAACGAAAGAAGGAGAATACAATAGTTTAAAAAACGATACTCAAATCACTATGTGATGTCTTTGAAATTTGATTATCTTTGCATGATCAAGAAAAAAACAAAAAAGAAGCAAAAAAAAAAAAAACAACAAACAAACCCAAGTGACCTCCCGTTTTAGAAAACTTTATTTTTAAATACAAACCAATAATAGCATATATCTGAGATGTGCGTAACACCACAAAAAACATAAATTATCTGCTTTAACGAGATCTACAGTTTTGTGTAGTATGCATTTGTTTATCTCTTACGGTTTATCAGCTATGCAAAAGTCATTCAGAATTAAAAGGTCTTCAGAGCTATTCCCATAAAATTCAATATATACATTTCATTCGTCATTAAAATATCTTAAATACATGACATTTTAATCGATTCAAAAGAACCATTTTTGAGAAACCAAACATTTTGGAAAATGTTCCGTAGACAGGGTATTTAGGGGTGGTGAATTCTTTTTATAAAATATTCACGTCGCATCTTTGGAAAATGTTAAACACCAAGTTTCGTATTTAATCGTGTTTTCGTTTTGAGGTATGCTGTACACACACACACACACACACACACACAAACACACACACACACACACACACTTTTTTAATGCTTATTTTAGTTTCAGATGTCTCAAAACATATATGTTCCGGAAATCTTGACATCGAAGTTTTGGGTGGAATACAATACTTTCACTATTTACTATACATAGAAGAGGAACAAGATGGGTTAAATGTACATGAAATTCTCTATCCATTGTTCAACAAACTATTCTTCAAGAGCCTATCATTATATCTATTTCACGTTAATCCAGATAAACAGTTGCAGAAACGCTTTTATTATATATTTCCTTGTAGATAAAAGGGAAACCTATTCATATATGCAGCTTATATGATATACATTACGTGTTTTTTGTGTACAGTAAGATTTAGTCTATTTCTTATGGTTTACTAGTTATGCAAAAGTAGTCCAGAATGAACAGGATTTCAGAGGCTATTACCAGAAAGTTCAAGGTATGGATGCATTGTTTGTCATATAAATATGTATCTTTAATATATAACGTTTTAATCAAAATATTTTTTTTAAAAAAATCGAATATTATATATATAGGGAAAAAAATCTTCCATGTAACGGGAAGTTTGGGCTAGGGTATTTTTCTGAAAATCTTCCTGTCGCATCCTTTGAAGACACTGAATTTAATATTTCACACGCACACACAAATAACTTTTTTCCAAAAGTCTTCTTTTAGTCCCTCAAAACATTTATTTTCGACGAGTCTTGGTATCAAACCTTGGGTGGAATTTATGATCTTCTGTACTGTGTTCAAATACATTATAGAGAAAGTAAAACCAGGCGTGTTTTGCTCCTACTGTGCAAGTCCACGTTGGCTGCCTGTGCGGTCTGGTGGTTGGCATACTACAGAGAGTACGTGTCACGTTTCAGCCGAGAAAGAGAAGATGATGTCGGCAGGATGCGAGGTTAACTGCGGCATTGCAGATGCGTAATTTCCCCGAGTATTCTACTCGTATGGTATTTCAGTGTTTTATTTCACCAACATGTTACAGTAAGTATTGTCAGAGCGATGTCAATTCAGCTTCCATCCAGAGAATCTGTCTATAATCTCCTACATATTGTCAGCATGCACCTGTTTTGATTTAAATATTGTACATAATATTCGTTTTTTAACAGTAGCATTTTCAGCCGACATTTCAGTCATCAGAATAAATAGTTTACTGCTCATTCAGCGCACTGCTTAAAAGTGACTCGAAAGAAGTAAACAAAAAAAACACGCGTTCTATCACTTCAAATTGTACAAAGCAACGACCGGTAGTACATAGCCCACGCAAATATAGTTTTATGACAACCCCTTACACTTGTACTAAGCATCGATCGGAAACACATTGCTCGCACAACAGCGAAGGAGAATTGTTTACCTCGCACTCCACCGGCTGTCTCCCGCCCGCTTTCTCGGTTCAAGCGTGATTCGGTCTCTCAGTGACCCGGGTTAATTTTATGCTAGAGGAGGAAAATTTTTCTTTAACCAGTGTTATTCCCTATCCTATCTATTGTCTGGAAGTATAAATCAGTATAAACGTGTGTGTGAGTGAATATAGTGCTTTTAAAGAAAACCCAAATATTTACAGTCCGCCTGGGTAGCGTGACAGTAGCGTGTCTGCTTCAAATTCAACAGGTCGTGAGTTCGAATCTCGCTTAAGCGAATTATCCGGGAAGTTTTTTTTACGGGGTTTTCCCTTATCCTGAGAAGACGAATGTCGAGTAGCTTTAAGCTCCATGGACCCCTAGATCACTTGAGCATTATTTCACCAATGTCATTCATCGTCCGATATGACCAAGCAGGTTAAAGGACGTTAAGCTTAAAAAAAAAAAAAAAAAAAAAAATACAATAGCAAATCCGTGAACTTAATTGCGGATGAACAATTGTTCAAAAAGCAAGCTACAAATAAGAGCTTAGATGTTAAAGGCCGTAAATAAGTGAAACATAAGCCCACTTCTGTGGTGTGGGAGTAGCGTGTCTGGCTCACATTCAAGAGGTCCCGAGTTCAAATCTCGGATAGGGTAAATTATCCGGATAAGGATTTTTCAATGGTTTTCCCTTATCCTGAGAATACGAATATAGGGTTAAATTGGAGCACTTTGGACCCAGGGCTCCATTGAGTATCATTTCATCAATTTCATTCACTTATCGTCCGATGTGACCCATCAGCTAGAAGGACATTAAGCTTACAAAAAAGTTCCATACTGTTTAATGTTAAATAATTTCTAACATTTATCTATTGTGAGGAGCGCAACGTAAATTAAAGAATCGTTTTTATATACATACTATAGTACATAACGGATTGTATGGAGTTGTAATTGGCAGAGAAGTCGAATGTGTCATCAAATGTTACCGAAATAATTCTTTGCTGCATTGAGTTGCCGGTATATTACCGTAGTTTACATAACTGGAACCACTGCCCGGTGAATATTTATCATGGGTAACAGGAACTAGGCGGAAACAAATGCTATGCGTGAATAAATTGTAGAAAGTTATGATAGGTAGGGAATTGTGTGGCTGTAAGAGATTGGTTTTAATCTACACGAAGTCAGTTCATTTCAGTTAATATTCATTTGTTTCAGTTTCTTAAACATCTGAAAATTAGATCACACTGACATTGCTGGCCTTCTGGTGTGTTCAGACTTATTTGTTTACATTCATAGATTCATCTTATCAAGTAATTAGTTTGGAAAAGGAATTATAAATTGAAAGAAATTATTAACTTTTCATCCATCTGAAGAAACATAATAAGATAGCTTAAGATTCAACTCATGTATATGCTTAACTGGTTTTGAAAGCAGGACTGCTATGGCATCTTTGCAATTAATGTCATATCAAAGAATGATGAACTCGTAAAAAGAATGCTAACGATGCAATTAGCTAATTGTGTTGACATAAACCTACGGAGGTATGCGCTGATTATACTTTTTTCTCTGCCGATGTATACAAGTCATCGCACCACAAAAGGACCAATCGCTTAGTCGGCCTGGAATAGCTTTGCACAGTGAAGAAAAAGTTGATGGCCTACTCTATGTTGTTTTAGTAGCATATTGTTTGTAATACTTTGCTGACTTTTCTACCGTCTCATCAATCAATGCATTCAAAATAGACGAAGCAGTTAAGCGACTAATCAGGAATAACACTTTCGAATTTTCGAAGGACGATTTATGAGCAACTTCTATAGTGTAGACACCTCCTGCTCAGAGGCAACTCACATAAATATCGAACTATGGTCCACCGGAATAAAACGGACATAACGAGCCGGTTATAAAAAGTTAAAATCTGATGTGTTCCTTTCACATAACTTTCTCTAGCTGTTCCAAATACATACAATTCGTTCAAAAGGTTATTCTTTTATCTACATCATGCTAAACGAGATAAATGTTAGCATAATTGGTCTTACTACTTGCTTCCTTTTAAGTAGAAGGGAAATAAAGAAATACATTAGCCTAAAGTAATAGTCAAATTCTTAAAAAGCTCGTCGCTATGTAAAATAATTGAGGTTCGGTTCGCTTTGTATGGTCCGTTTGAGAATAGTATACATACGGTTTACCAGTTATGCAAAATTACCCAGAATAAAGAGTCTTCAGAAGCTATTCCCTAGAAATTCAAAATATAAATACTTTTTTGATGTGAATAACTTTAATATACGATATTTTAATCAAAATCGTTTAAGCCATATTTGAGAAAATCAAAATTTTCGAAATTTTTTCCATATAAAGCGTAGTTGGGGCGGGGGATTTTCTTGAAAATCTCGTGTCGAATCCTTTGAAGATACTAAACTTAAATAATTTTGTATTTAACGGACTTTTCGTTTTGAGCTACACTGTTCACAGACGCACCCCCACATACGGATGTTTTCCTTAGGGGACCTCAAAACAAATTCACGGTGAAATGTGTCAACATCGAATTTTTGGGTGGAATATATTTTTATGTTTGAATTTAGTTCTTGGTGTTGTTCACAAAGTGTCGAAACAAAAGCATTTTGTTCAATACAAATATCCATTTTACTTTGTTATCAATTATTATTTCAATAACCCTGAAGCTTATAGAAGATATTTATAAAGTACTATTACTTTTTACATTAACTAATGCTAAATAATAACCTTTTACTGTTTCTTTAAAATTTCAACAAGTGTGTTTAAATTTTAACAGTTTTCATTAAAAATAAATTTAAAATTTAAAATCGCTAAAAATAACTGATTTAGTAATTAAACACCACTACCAAAGTTAATAATATCTTCCTGCAACGTAGTAACCTGTTTACAATGGACTCGAAAGCAGAGGACGCCATCTATTCTACGGTAATCCTGAACTTAACTCTATTTTAAAACCATTTTCCAAGAAGTCTACAACAGATGGAACAAGCACAAGTTTTTTCAGTATACTTCCTCTATGTTGAAGTTTTTGAATGATGAAATATTTTATTTTAAATGACTTTATGTTTATTTTAAAGGTGAGTGGGGAAAAAAACTCCCGTCTGGACTGCGAATTGATCTCGGAATCTGTACGTTAACATTTGACACATAATAATAATAATAATAATAATAATAATAATAATAGCTTACTATCACCAATGTTGTAGAAAATAAATAAATAAACAAATAAATAAAAGGTTCGTCACGTAAGTTATATTACTGAACTTATGCCTTTATTTTATACAAGACCGATTTTATATTCGCAGTAGCTATTCAAGTTTCTTAATAATGTTTAATAGTTCGGTCAGCAGCTTTACAGACGCAGAATACTACAAAGCTACACAATAGTACACAAAACAAGTTACAAGGAAATAAATGGAAAATAACAAAATCAGTTCAACCACACTTTGGTCCCTCAATGACGTAATGATTGAAAGCTCACCTCTATGGTGCAAGGGTATCGTGTCTTTAGCATTATTTTGCCCATTTCATCCATTGTTCTCTCTATAGGTTAAAGTACATTAAAATTAAAATCAAATATATTATTTGAAAAAGCACTCAGCAATTTTCACCAAATAGCAAAATATTGTGTGGCTGTCTTTTCGGGTCTGAGAACTTGGCTGCATATGTTACGAAAAATAAATCATAGCTTAGCATACCATGCTCTGTATTTGTCCATTGGACAAAATTAGAACCACGAAATATACTTTCTTTATACATACCGCATGACAGTTCAACTACAAGAAAACTTAAAACTTCGAAAAAGCTAATGCTAAAGTAAAAAATCTGATGTGTTCCATTCACATGACTTCTACATCTCTGCATCAAATTATTGTTAAAAAGCTTATGCTTCTACTTAGTTTATGTTAATCGAGAAAGGAAATTAGCAGAAATATTCTTATTACCTGCTTCCTTGTAAGTAGGAGCGAAACAAGGGAGTACCATAGGTTAAAATGAAAATCAAAAGCTGGTTGCTATGTGACTGTGAAGTTCCTTTGTATGGACAGGAGTTGAAAAATTCCTATATGAGAAAAGTATGTTTTTTAAAGCTGAAACCAAAAACAAGGAATATCTAAAAAACGATCAACTCTACGAAAAAAATGTATATAACATAGATTGTGTGTTTTAATGTGCTCTTCATTTTTTGTGCAGTAAATTTTTGTCCATCTCTTACGGTTTAAGAGTTATGCAAAATTTCGTAAAATTCTTCCAGAATAAAATAGTCTTCAGAGGCTATTCTCAGATAATTCAAGATATATATTTTATTTGTTACGTAAATATCTTTAATATACGATATTTTAATCGAAATCGTTACAGCCATTTTAGAGAAAATCAAAATGTACGAAAAAAGTTTCATGTAAAGGGTAGTTTGAGGTGGGGGGATTTTTCTCAAAATATTCGTGTCGCACCCCTTGAAATACTAAACCTAAATACCAAGTGGGTAGTTTACCGACTTTTCGTTTTTGAGTTATCGTGTTCACGGATACACACACGGACCTTTTTCTGAAAAGGCTTTTTTTTTTATACAGGGGGTCCTAAAACATGTATTTCCGGTAAAATCTCGGTATCGAATTTTTGGGTGGAATACAATACTTCTCTATCCCTGTGTACATTGTACATATGGGGCTAGAGAAAGTAATAACAAAACGTTTTCCATATAGAGCAGATTTGGGGTAGGTGAATTCTGTTGAAAAGTTTCAACTGGCAAACTTAAGCATGCCTTAACTAAAAAGTGAATAATATATTTGTTTAACTTTTCGCTTTTTTTCATTTATATATATATATATATATATATATATATATATACACTGTTCAAAGAAACATGAAGTCTTTCTTTTATAAAACGTTGTTTTGGGGTTAAATAGAGCTCAAAACGTGTTATTTTCGGTAAAATTCAATATTGAGTTTAGACGAATAGGTAAAATACTTTCTTTTCTGCTATAGCTAAATGGTAGAAAAATTAAAAATATAAACAATAGAATTAACTGACTATCCATATTCTATCATGGTAGAGTTGTTCACTTTTTTGTCAGTATCGAAGAATTCCATACATACCTTTACCAAAATATATTAAGCAGTCAAATGATTCACTGATTCCGCTAACATATGATCCACTGATAGATATGTGAAAGAAAAATTAATTCAACAACAATAACAACTCATATTTTAGAAAAACAGTTCTAACCATACTCATACTGGAAGCCATTTATGTATGAATAAATAGACAGTGGACAAATAGTAATGTTAAAAATAATGTAAGTACCTGATCTATGGTAGGTAAATTCCCGCGAAGTAAACCTCTTAGAGAGCCATACAGACTCATTTTAACTCACAAGGCTTGAGCTTAAAAGGAAACAAATTGATATACCTAAACGCGCTGACCTCTACACTGACAATTGTAGATAGCTCCACCTGGGTTTTTACGTCTAACTCTCAACCCCTTTAAAATCCTTCCTGAATCATTGCCATTGGCGCCTCGACGTAGAATCAATCACTGTTTACTTTTTGGCTTTTGTTAACGGCTGGTTCAAGGTTATCTCTGATTTTAAGTTCATTACGAATTAGGCAAGCAACCTTTGAGTTTTCAATAGTATAAACAACCGTTTTATAAAGGTAGATGTGAGTAACAAAGTAATCATTTGGTAAAATAAATTACGCTTACGGTGATGTCTTGCAAAAACTGTTCTGTAAGCTGCTATTTGCCTTTGTTACCGGCTCTACGAATTTTTTGTCATTAAATTGTTGTAGATGCGATGTGGAATCGGAGCAAAACGGTTGACAAGAGTTCTTTCAAGAAATCTGCACATTTATTATTATTATTATTATTATTATTTAAAATATTTTCAATGCTTGAATATACCAACAATCGGAATGCCAGTAATTTTAAACTTTAATTAAGATGCTGGCACTAGTTTACTTATCGTAAGTTAATTTTGTTTACCTTTATTATTATATAGCCTAAACTACCTATAAAGAATCTAATAATTACAAAAGGATGTATAAATATGATGAAAAGTAAGATATTTAGTTCACGAAATTTGGCGAAGGGCGTCACCATGTGTATTTAGTAGCAAATTTGCGAACTAGAAATGCCATTGATCAAGAAACCGTTACAGAAGGCGAATGCTCGAAATTGGGCAGCTGTGCCGTAATAGTAATATGTCCAACTTATGGAGCTGCAAAATGTCTGAAACGCTTTGCTTTATGCTTGTATATTTGGGGGGGGGCATTTCTGAGAAGCCTTTTAATGCTGTGTTCAGTTTTTATACTGTGTGGGTTTTTATACTGAAACATAGTGTTTTTACCCTTTAAACTTTCGGTATTTTACTGTAGGTTTTTCACAGACACATTTATTCTCACATTCACATTTCCAGATTCTATGGAGGCTAAACAATAATCGGGTTTGGAGAAAAATTTCCGTCCTTGGCTGGGAACCAAACCCGAAACATTCGGGTAAGAAATCAGCTCACCAACCACTCGTCCACGGAGGCAGTCAATGTGGATATTTCATAAGACTGGTAAGCAATAAAAGTCAGGCAGAATATCTGAAGGGGAAAAAATGTAATTATATTTAAAGCATTTAATTTAGGACAAATAAAATTTCGCTACTCCTCTCGATAGTGTGGGGATAGAGTTTGCAATTCGATTCAAGAGGTTGCAATTTCGAATCTCGCTTAAGGTGAGTTATCTGGATAAGGGGTTTTTCAGAGTTTTCCCTTATCCTGAGAAGGCGAATGTTGAGTAAGTTTGAGCTCTATGGACCCCTAGATAATTTGAGCATCATTTCACCACCAATTTCATTCATTGTACGAATGATTAACCAGGTTAAAGGACGATGAGAATTTCAACTGTTGAAATTACTCATCGTTTAAAGCTAAGATTCTCCTAAATTGAAGCAGTTGTTTTCTTGACAAGTCGTGCTCTTTGGATACCCAACCCGTAACTAGCAAAGTCTATCGCAAACCTATCTGTAAGCGATTAGTAGGATCTTCCCATCCTTAACCATTGCTTGGTCTCATCACTATGTCAACCGATGTTGCGATGTCATTTCTGCTATTCTTCAAGATTTTCATTACGTTAGCAGCTGTGACTATGCACACGTTCCGGCTCCCCTCCCCCCGTCTTATAGTTGAACATATTTCTGTATTTTCATAGAAATCATATAACTATTTCATGTGTACCTTAACAGCATTTGGTCATATTGGACGATAAATGAAATTGGTGAAATGATGCTCAAATGATCTCGGGGTCCATGGAGCTTAAAGTTACTCGACATTCTTCTTCTAAGGATAAAGAAAAACCCAGAAAAAAACCTTATACAGGTAACTCACTCTAAGCGAGATTCGAACTCGCGATGTTGTATGTGAGACACACACGCTACCACCACACTAGCCAGGCGGGCTAAATCATAGAGTTGTTTTAATAAGCATATTTTGTAAGTTGAGTCCTTTTTTATAGTTATTAGCACATAGTACCTAAATAGTTTAATTATGTATATTAAGATGTGGAGGCCTTGGAAAAAGAACCAAGAAGGTGTCCCTCCGGTCGCAACAGCAAATAACCCCTTGTCGAGTACCTGCAATAGCATTGAGACAAGTGGCTCAGGCGTTTCGTCTGGGACTGGCAATCGGGAGTTCATGGGAGATTTCTTAATTACCCCGAACTTCCTGTCCCTTCATTCCCTCTCAACCTAATCCAACCGGTATCTTTCAGGGTTGTAAGTGCCGGCGAGGACTGCGGTAGTGGCACCCTTCCGTTGTGGTGAACGCGTTCCGGAAATACGGCTCTGGGCGGCGGATGACGTTTTTTTGATAGTGTTTAACGCCCGCTTCTACTATTTATGGCACCACAGGCGATAACTCTGTGATACATGGAATGAAGATGGAGCACTGATGCAATGTGATGGCGGGGGAAATCTGACAACCCGGAGAAAGCCCGCCCCTGCGCTGCTTTGTCCAACACTAATCCCACATATGGTCGCTTGGGATCGAACCCAAAATGATATGGTGTGTAAGGCATAAGACCTAGACGGTTGGGAGATGGAGCAAAGTGATTTGGTGTGTAAGACATAGAAGATTGGGAGATGGAACAAAGTGATATGGTGTGTAAGGCATAAGACATAGAAGATTGGGAGATGGAGCAAAGTGATTTGGTGTGTAAGGCATAAGACATAGAAGATTGGGAGATGGAGCAAAGTGATATGGTGTGTAAGGCATAAGACATAGAAGATTGGGAGATGGAGCAAAGTGATTTGGTGTGTAAGGCATAAGACATAGAAGGTTGGGAGATGGAGCAAAGTGATATGGTGTGTAAGGCATAAGACATAGAAGATTGGGAGATGGAGCAAAGTGATTTGGTGTGTAAGGCATAAGACATAGAAGATTGGGAGATGGAGCAAAGTGATTTGGTGTGTAAGGCATAAGACATAGAAGATTGGGAGATGGAGCAAAGTGATATGGTGTGTAAGGCATAAGACATAGAAGATTGGGAGATGGAGCAAAGTGATTTGGTGTGTAAGACATAGAAGGTTGGGAGATGGAGCAAAGTGATTTGGTGTGTAAGACATAGAAGGTTGGGAGATGGAGCAAAGTGATATGGTGTGTAAGACATAAGACATAGAAGATTGGGAGATGGAGCAAAGTGATATGGTGTGTAAGGCATAAGACATAGAAGATTGGGAGATGGAGCAAAGTGATATGGTGTGTAAGGCATAAGACATAGAAGGTTGGGAGATGGAGCAAAGTGATATGGTGTGTAAGGCATAAGACATAGAAGATTGGGAGATGGAGCAAAGTGATATGGTGTGTAAGACATAGAAGGTTGGGAGATGGAACAAAGTGATATGGTGTGTAAAACCTAGAAGGTTGGGAGGTGGAGCAAAGTGATATGGTGTGTAAAACCTAGAAGGTTGGGAGATGGAGCAAAGTGATATGGTGTGTAAGACCTATAAGGTTGGGAGATAGAGCAAAGTGATATGGTGTGTAAAACCTAGAAGGTTGGGAGATAGAGCAAAGTGATATGGTGTGTAAGACCTATAAGGTTGGGAGATAGAGCAAAGTGATATGGTGTGTAAAACCTAGAAGGTTGGGAGATAGAGCAAAGTGATATGGTGTGTAAGACCTAGAAGGTTGGGAGATAGAGCAAAGTGATATGGTGTGTAAAACCTAGAAGGTTGGGAGATGGAGCAAAGTGATATGGTGTGTAAAACCTAGAAGGTTGGGAGATAGAGCAAAGTGATATGGTGTGTAAGACCTATAAGGTTGGGAGATGGAGCAAAATGATATGGAGTGTAAGGCATAAGACCTAGAAGATTGGTATCGTCTTCAGTGGTCTGGGGGTAACATGCTAGTTTACAAGTTCGTGGGTTCAAACGTAGTTCGCGAAGGGCGATAGATTTTTTCGGGCATAGAAATCCTTAGCATAGCTTCCTTTAGAAGGGAAGTAAAGCTGTTGGTACCGTGTCGTAGATTTATGGCACGTAAAAGAATCTCAAGCCTGATAAAGAGACCTCTGAACAAAATTAAGCGGTCTTTCATGCCCAATAAAGAATGGGAAGTTAAGAACCCAGCAGTTAAAGAGCGCCATTAATAAAAAAAACTCAATTATTTATCAGAAGGTTAGCTGCATACCGTCTGAATACAAATGGCTGTGAAACCTGCAACACACCGCTTACTATCCAACATATCCTGCTGCAGCGTCCGAAATACGCCAAACAGAGACTTCAGGTCGGCTTCAGTAACTTACCAAGTGCTCTACATAACCAACAGACAATTAAAAGGACTATAATAATTATAAGACTGTAAACTTTTTGAATTATTGGAAGTATAAATGTAACCATTTTGTATTTTACAATGTGTAACTATTTTATGTACAATTTGAAAGGTCGCGATATGACCATGCTGTTAAAGCGACCCAAAATAAATAATAGTGCAAAAAAAAATGTAATACAAATGGTGAAAAAGCAGCCAGACTGAATGACACCCTTGCGTCGTCTGTTGGCGCGAAACGAAACTGATATGGGCGCGGGGAAAAGACCATGAGGGCTACCGTCCACCACAGATCAAACAAGTATCAGGAACAGAACCATCGCGATCTGACCAAGCAGTTAAAGTAACGTTAAATAAATATAATTAATAAAACATACAACGTATATGTCTATGTGACTAATCATTTTGGTTAACCTAAAAATGAATGAAAAATGACCAGTCTAATAGTATCCCAACGAAATACTGAACAGTACAAATGAATGCGATATGACATCTTGCGTGAAATACATGAACCTTGTTACTGTAATTTTTAATGGCAGTCTGGAAGCAGACTTTCAAATGTCTTACCCTGAAAAACAACGGAAACAAATCCAGTCCACCATCAATCTTCTGCGCATGCGTGTTTGCTGTTCTTGTACATCGTGATTATTATTATACACTTGGTTATTGCTAAATCATGAAGAAAGGTTGAAGGTACTTCTAAGCGTAATAACAGCATGGAACCAATTAACAACTTATTGTATTTACGTTCATTACTCAGCAAGTGAGGTCATTTGAAGCACGTCTGCAAATCGAATTTCTTCTGGTTGCCTAGGGGACATTATAATAGGACTATATATTGTTTTAATCAGTTGCCATTGATTATTTCTGAATTTATGTAACTCTTTTTAAAATTTCTATTTGTATTATCCCCTTTAATTTCTATGGTCTATGCTTTGACTTGTGATACAAGTCATATATTAACTGTAGGCTATTGTCGTTAGGTGAATAATTTTATCATTAGACACACGCCGATTGATTCTCACAAGCATACTTCCAGTATGCTTATGAGGGATTAAGAGTGATTCTATTTAAAAAAAAAAATCTCCGCCCAGCCGGGAATCGAACCCAGGATCTCCGGGTGAGAAAACTCGCTGATCCCTCGACCATGAAGGCAGTTTATTTTTAACTTTCTAGGTATCAGATGTACCGTAAGTTTTTATCTGATAACAGTTCTTATACGTTTCTGTAGTCAGTACAAATTCAATTTAAAGGAAAGCAGTTGCTATTGATAAGCACACTCCAAAATATCTTGTACTGGGAACTGATTAACACATGCAACCGAAAGCGTCCATAGAACAAGCTAGTTATGATATGGATATTGCAACGTACCCCAATTGTGATGCGCTGCCTATGGGACATACACTCAGAAATTTTAAATGGAATTTCCAGAGATCCAAGAATAAAAAATAGAAAATTCATCGAGTAAAATAATTAATGTTGAATAATATGTTCTATATATCATTTATTTAAAATTTTTATTTTAGTGCATCACTCTTCGATGAGCTACTCCTTGGAGGGAAACCAAAACTTGATAATCGTTTCACTATTATTAAGTTCAATTAGGATTCGGACATGATTTTAGGTTATGTTAACTTCTAGTACACTGGTACGTTGTTTACAAGCGAACGGAGAGGCGAGAGGCAAAAGCCCAGTGCGTGACTGAGTTTGTGCTATTGGTATAGGTGGACATGTAAGTAAATACACAGTTCTGTAGTAAACATAACTTTTTACTCAAAATATAAATAACTTGAACAAAATAATAAATATCTACTACGGTAGACGAAATAATCAGTTTAATATATGATTTATATTTGAAGACAACTACTGCAATGGATTATAATATTTTTTTCTGAGTGCATCAAAAGCAAAACGTATTATATTGGATTTCGTACCCTCAAAACAGGCTATACATATACTGATCGCTTTTTCCAATGAAACCCTGTGTGCATCTATTTTCCAGCCAGAGTGCAACCAAAACGCAACCCTGTCCGAAGCCTACTGATAATCGTTGAAAGTTTATCATCCAATTCCCTGCTGTGCTGTGTATTCGAAGGAATACTCGAGACGCTTTTTACTATTTTCTATTTTAACATGTTCAATGAATCCGCTTTCAAATTTTATTAATACTGGCCCATGATTATAGAAATAATGTCACTCTTAAGTCAAAATATCTTATCAAAATTAGTTAAAAAATATGCAGGAGGATATACAATTGGGGAAGTGATACCGTGAGTAATTAGAATATTAGCATTCCTAAACTGGGAATTACACGCTCAGACTACACAGAAAATGGGTATCAGTTTTAGCACAAACTTCTATAAATAAGACATCTACAACAGATGTAATATTAATTCAATGTAATTAGTGACATTAAAAGGTCAAAAGGAAGTTTAAACCCATATTAAATAGGTTGTAGCATAGGAGTAAAGGTAAATCTAGATAGTCTAGTGTTCAAGGAGATTTGGGTAGGTAAATGCAAAAGTTACAATTTGCTACAAGCTTCGAGTAGCGTCATGGAATCATAGCCATTCGTTCAAAATGTGATTTGAAGGTAATTATCTAATATTCATATGACACGAATATTTATACTAATCACACACAATTGCGTCCATTTCTCACTGAATATAGGGTGCTTCGGCAAACACGTGACAAATTCAAGGAGAAAAGTGGGTTTAATTTTAATTACTTTTGTTATAGTTGGTAGTTTACTTTATTAGAACGTAAAGTGTAAGCATATATATTCATCTTCGTAAAATACCCAATAAAACTGGATTTGTAAGTTTTACAGCCTCCAATAAAATGGCATATGCAATTCCAATTAGTGGATGGTAAACACATTGATTTTACAGCAAAGAGCTGTCGCTCACACAGCGAGGTTAAATCCGTGGAAGATCCGAAGCGCCTTAAGACTGTTCATTGCTAAATCTATCCATTTTGCAATAAGATTGACTTTAATCCTTAATGCTAAATGTTAATATTTGTACATTCAACAGCAAGTTCTTGTTGGTATTTACAGTACGTTGTTGAGACTTTACTATTAGGATAATTACAAAATCATTAGGATAATAAGTACAGATACTCGAAGTTGTAGCAAAATTCGCGTATTTTGCATTCAAGAGCAACCTCAAAACCTCCTGATTCAGAGGTACTCTTTGAGTAGGTAACTGCCATTTGCCCCTTTAACTGAAGCTAGAACAGGTATACTGATAACAAATAAGAAGAATCCCGTTTGTTTTCATGACATATGCTTGCCAAGAACACCTTCTGATGTGTGAATATGTGTACAACACACTAGTGCTTCCTGCACTATCTAATCTCAAAATGGTGTATTTTTCAGTGTTACATAAAACATAAGAATTTCGAAGCTGCGACATAAAGTTTGGGTTAGTTTAAGTAAAGTTATAGGATGTCAGCATGTTGCCATGGTAGTTCATGATAGAGCAACCGGCTATAGACCAAGAGGTCTGTGGCTCAAATCTCGGCTATGGTATTGAATTTTTCAGTGTGACTCTACCTATCCAACTCCTGTTATGCATAGATTTGTGTAGAAAAAGCAATTAACAGTATAAGACGTTATATTCGTTAGGTTTCATTTCTAAATATTCTGTATCTAAATGCATATGCGCCATATGCAGTACTATCTGGCACTTTCCTCCTTTTGCAGAAAATATACAATGAATGCCTAATATTTAACGCCCGTTCTTACCGCATGCAAATGGAAATGGGCTTTTATTTTTGGACGCTCTTTAACTGCTGAAGTCCTCAGCGTACCATGTTATATTAGGCGTGAAAGATCGCTTAATTTTACTCAGAGGCCTCTTTAGCAGGCTTGAGATTCTTTTACATGCCGTAAATCCACGTCACGGGACCAACGGCTTTACTACCCTTCCGAAGGTAGCCATGCTTGTCGTTTTTACGCCCGAAAAAAATCCATCGCCGGGTTTCAACCTGCGACCTTGGGTATATAATATAGAGATACTTTATTTCACTGCTTAGGGCGTGGCCCGGTGGCAGCGCTGTCAATGTAATAATACAATGTACAATACAATGACTTAAATAAATAATAATGTGAGTAATACACTGTTAAAATACCAATGACATCATAGTATACTAATATATACGTAATTGTAACAACAGTAATAATAACGCAATATTTTTATTTACTATCCGACTATAAATCACTCTTCTTTAGTCTCTTTTTAAAACTATTTACACTTTGAGGCAAAGTCTCCAGTAAATCTGCAGGTATTTTGTTCCATTCGTTTATTGTTCTATTTGTGAAGGAAAATTTACCTATGTCTGTTTTCTGTTCCCTATTTCTTATTTTTTCCGTGTGATCATTCCTCCCACAGTATAATGGCTTTAATAATCGTTTGGATATATCTTTCCATGCAGGCTCCCCCTTATAGGATCTAAAAATTGCACATAGTCTTGCTCGTCTCCTACGTTTTTCTAGTGTTTCCCAGGAAGTAGCAGTGCTGGTATGATTTTCGAATCGTTTACTTCTGTCTACAAATTTAGCTGCTCTTTTTTGAACTCTCTCTAGTGCCAGTTTTTGCCCCACCCGATACGGATCCCAGCATGCAGCACTATATTCTAATATTGGTCGAACTAAAGAAGTGTATGCCAAATTTCGCGACTTTCCATTGCTGCGTTTTAAAATCCTCATTACGAAATGCAACGCTTTTCACGCCTTCCCAGTGATCGAGTTTACATGTTCCCCCCACTCCAATCTTTGATCTAGTATTACCCCTAAATATCTGGTGCTATGTACTCTTGAGTATTTTCTTATTGTCTAATTTATATATTACGTTTTCTACTATTCTTGCCCTTGAAGATATAATTGTTATACATTTGTTTGGATTTATCTCCATTTTATTATATTTTGCCCAGAGTTGAATTTTGTTTAAATCTTCTTGTAGATCTATTGTGTCACATTTACCGCTAATATTTCTATACATTATACAATCGTCTGCAAATAGGCGAATCTGAGATGTTATCCCTTCCCGTAAATCATTTATATATGCTAAGAAAAGCAACGGCCCGATCACGCTTCTCTGGGGCACACCAGAAGTTACATTTGTAGGAGACGATAATTTATTTCCCACCCGCACTCTTTGGGTTCGTTCTCTCAAGAATTCCCGAATCCAAGTTATCACTCTGTTGTCTATTTGCAGATTACAAAGTTTTTATATTAGTCATCCATGAGGTACAAGGTCAAACGCTTTTGAAAAATCAATTATTATTGCATGTACTTTTCCACCCGCGTCCAGTGTATCGGCTACATCCTGACAAACAGCTACTAGTTGACTCTCACAAGAATGTCCGTTCCGGAAACCATGTTGGCCTTCGAAGAGTCAATGAGTTTTATCCCATTCGCGTCTTAAATATTGTGCTATAAGATGCTCAACTTGTTTGCTTACTACTGATGTCAAACTAACTAGTCTATAGTTTGCCGCATTTGTTCGATCCCCTGCTTTATAAATAGGCACAACTATAGCCTGCTTCCAATCTTGCGGTATACTTCCGTTATTTACTGTTACTTCGAATAGCCTCAGTATGTACGGAACGATTGCCTCCCCCCAATCTTAAGAAAGTCGCCCGAAATGCCATCTGGCCCGACTGATTTTATGTTTTCCTAATTTAGCTAACCGTCTTCTAATGTCGCTTGGCTTCACTGTCGTAGGGGGCCCTTCCGTTCTTTTAATACTGGCATTGCTCTTTACTTGAAAAATTGAAGCGGAATGTTGATTAAACACTTCGGCTTTTGACAATGGATCAGCCATTAGTATATTTTCATTCTTGATTTCTGGAATGATTTCTGCGCCTTCTCACAAATTTAAAAAATTGCTGCCAACTATTCCTGTCAGACGAGAGAATACGTTTTAAGAAATGTTCTTCCGCGATAATCTTTTCTAATAGAAGTTTGTTTGACAAAACTCGGAATTTATTTGCGTGATAATTACTAATTTTTCGTGAACTATATGCTTTCCTGACTTGTTTCTTTAGCCGTTTTACTGTTTTATTGTAGTATTCCGGGCCAGGGTTTTTAGTTAGCATTTTACGGGATATAAATTTATATGTTGCTTCCATAACAATTTTTTTAAAATTTTGCCATATTTCTTCTACCGAGCTTCCAGATTGGGACCACAGCGAATATTTTTCGTTTAAGAATTTTTGCAGCCTCGGAATGTCTCCTTTGTAATATTGGTAAAAGTGTCTCATTTCATCCATGTGAAACTTGGTACGTATTCCTTCTACTTTAAGTAATACGCAGTTATGGTCACTTATACCTGGAAAAACCTCGCATTCTAGTACAGCTTCTTCTGGCTTTACAAGAAATATGTCCAAAACCGCCCCTTCTCTGGTTGGGGTTTTTACAGTTTGAACAAGGCCACCTTCCCAAACCAGGTCATTAACAATAGCATGCAGTTCCCCACCCCTCACGTCTCCCCCCCAGTTAACTCGCGGAAGATTTAGGTCTCCACCTACAATTACCTGCTCACTGGCCATGTCACTCTTAAAAATTCTATGAAGTTAGCATGGTAACCATTACACCACAGAGGGCGACAACGCATACGGCACCATTGGTGATGGAAAAGAACGCATATATCAAGAACCATATGCGACAAATTTGTGTCTACTCTTAGGTATATTTCTGTTCGTACATTGTTAACAGCGTGTGTGTTGTCACCCTGTAGTCGCGCTGCCCACTCCTCATTCTCCCACCAGGAAGACAGAACCACGAAATCTGTGGAACAATCGTTACTCCTGCAGCCGGATTGTGAACGCTATAATTACGCGGCTCCATGACAGGACGTTTCAGCCTGTAATTAACGCTTTTTAAACGGTGAGCAAGCAGCGGAATTCGCTAGCTGCAGGGCTGTCGCGTAATCGTGAGCTAATGTGCAGAAACAATGGCAAGCGAGTTCCCAGGATTTTGTGTTAGAAAAAACAAAAACAAAATCAATCAAATTAAATAAATAGCCCGCCTGGGTAGCGTATCTGCCTCGTATTCAACAGGTCGCGAGTTCGAATCTCGCTTAGGGTGAGTTATCCGGGAGTTTCCCTTATCCTGAGAGGATGAATGTCGAGTTACTTTAAGCTTCATGAAACCTGAGATGATTTGAGCATCATTTCACCAATTTCATTCATCGTCCAATATGACCAACCCGATTAAAGGAAGTTTAGCTAAAAAATAAATAATCAAATAAATAACTAACAGTCTTTCTTTCCTTCTTACTTTCTGCTGCTGGCCTGTGGTAGGTAGAATAAATACCAAAATATTCGGTATGGGTTTTTTTTACACAAAATACATATTTTAGGCACCCTGAAACTAAACAAACACTTTTAGAAAGCGATATGGAACACATGATTCAAAACTGAATATATGTGGGGGCTATATTAAGAGAGCTGCCGGGGACGAAGAAGTCATTTTCGACAGAGATGGAGAGTGTAGTTAGTTATATTGGAGAGACAGCCGAGACAATCGACAGCTGAGTGTGCAAGCGTCAAAGCGATGAGAAATAAAATGTTCGACAGCAATTGAAGTTAAAGTTAATTATATTTAAAGTTAAACAATAAATAATTATAGTTAAAAGTTATAATTAATATTAAATTCTGACAGATATTTTGTGACAACATTATAGACAATATTATAATGATGTATGGGTGATCGTGTCACCACAGCTGTTATGAAGGTCAAATGACGGTGAAGGTCAAACAACAAGAAACTAGAACTCACTGCTGTCCATGTTTAAATGTATACTGCTCTGTTTCCAGACAAATTTCAGCTACATCATTTATAATTTAATATTCGGGCGCCACAACATGCTAAGATAATGCATCTGTGAAATTACCAACAATTGTGTTAAATTAAACCTTTTTCATAATAAAATGATATGAATTCTAAACTATAGCGTTTTCCCCACTGTACACATTTAAAATATCAATTAACTGAAGATATATATATAGTATTAGGCACGCCCTACTATAAACCAAGTTTTATCGCAAAAGTTTATCCAACACTTTTCCATACTCAAAATGTTCCACATGATGCAAATTTTATCAACTTGTTTCAGGCGTCTACTACCTCTCAAGAGTGCATTATCAATCTTTTTCATGTATTATCTTTTTCGAAATAGTGCTCCAATTTTGAGGAATAAATTATTACTTTTCAAACATCAAGAGTTTTGGAGAATATCAAAAGTAATAATTTTCTTCAATAATTAGGGTTAATGTAAAACAAATATGATATGAAAAGTAAAAATCATTTACTACAAAATTTGATTTTAGCGAATGTTTTAAAAATGCATTACTTTTATTAGAATAATGAATTTAGACACCAAATTATTATTTAAATAACCTGCAAGCTATTAGTTTGCTTACTTGCAAAAATGTCATATTAATGTGTACAATAATTGGAATATTTTGACTTTCTCTACATGATACTTGGTACGTAGGTGAAGAAGGTGTTGCACTCCACCCGAAAATTTGTTGGATTTCACCGGAAATTTTTAGGGTTTGCTGTATTAAAAAAAAACATTTTTATAAAAAATGTGTGTATGTCCGTATGTCTGACACGATAACTCAAAAACGAAAAATTGTTAAAATACCAAACTTGGTACTTCAGTTTAGTATAATCAAAGGATGCGACACAAAGATTTTGAGGAAAATCTCCCCACCCCAAACTACCCTTCACATGAAAAAATTTTTGACATTTTTGGTTTTCTCAAAAATGGCACTAACGATTTTGATTAATATACCTACCGTATATTACAGATACATGACAAATAAAATGTATACCTTGACTTTTCTGAGAATAGCTTCTAAATACTTCTTTATTCCGGATGAATTTGCTTTATTTTGCATAATAACCGATAAACCTTAAAAAAAAAAAAGACAAAAACTTACTGTACAAAGAATGCAGACCACGTAAAAATACACAAGTTATGACATGTACATTTTTTTTGGTCGAGTTGACCATTTTTTAGATGTTCCTTGTGATTGGTTTCAGTATTAAAATACTTTCACGTACGGGCTTTTGTCAACTCTTGGCAAAGAAAGAAACGGATTTTAACCACATGACAATCAGCTTTTGAAAGATTTTACTACCCTTTAGCCTAGTGTATGCCCTTATTTTCCTTCTTCTAACAAGAAAGTAAATAATAAGACAATTTCTGCTAATGTTTGTCTCGATTAACATGAAGTAGATAAAAGGACAAGCGTTTAAACAATAGAAATCGCGACGCAGTGACCGAGTGGTTATTAAGACCACTCACCTTCCATCTAGGCGGCTCGGGTTCGACCCCAAGCGGTCACATGTGGGATTTGAGGTGGACGAAGCGGAGTCTGAGCGGGTTTTCTCCGGGCCCTCCGTCTTCCCCCGCAACTCATTCCACCAATTGCTCCCACTTCGCCTTTCCTATCATCTATTTCGCTTGCATTTCATATCATCATCCACTTCTTCACGCTCACACCTGGCTACGGGTCGACCACTCGTTCCAGGTTTACCATTCTGCAGTTTCGTGCTGTTAGCTCCCGACAGGCTTCGGACCCCTAGGGGTCCTAGGGGGGTGTCAGTCCTAAATACGGGGAGGGTAAGGCGATTACGAAGCAATAATTTGTTAAAGAAATGTGGAGTTAGTCCTGTGAATGGAACACATTAGATTTTAACAGCTGTATCATATATTACTATTATCGAATAAACGAATTGTAATAAGAGAACTCTGTGTAAACGTAGGCAACTGCAGCCCAACAACTTTTTGGTACTTGTATAGTTGCAAACAAAAACTATAGTTAGCATTTCTTCACCATTGCAGCTATTCTGTAGACAATGACTCAACAACGTCACAAAAACCTGTTGTCACAGGTAATTTACAGTCGTTTTATCAGATTAACGTCAACGAAGAAATATGGAATACTTGGTTAGCAGCCTGCTTGCTGCTATTGGGTAAAGTACAAATACACGCTTAGGAGAAACTATGGTGCTTAAAATGGGTTAATGATAGGAAAATAAGCACTTCAGCAAGTAGCATAGGACGCACAAGTCGTTTAATTAACTGTCTGTGCTAAATCAAATTCTGTAATAACTTAAAAACTAACGTTTAAAGTTTTATCACATGATTAACCAATTGGGTATAAAAAATTCATATGTTCCATTCACATGATTTTCTCTACATCTCTGTAACAAATTATTGTTAAAAAGCTTTTCTTCTATCTACTTCATGATAATCGAGATAAACATAAGCAGAATTAATCTTATTACTAGCTTCCTTGTAAGTAGAAGGAAAATAAGAAAATGTACAGTCTAAAATGATAGTCTCGTGCTGTAAAAGTTGGTCGCTATGTGAAATATTGCAATCTTTTTTGCTTGCCAGGAATAAACAAACGAGAAAGAGAACAAAGATGTCTTCCCGTTTGAGAAGAGTTTAAGTGGCTTAAAATTGAAACCAATAATTCGGAATATCTCGAAAACGGTTAACTCTACAAAATAAATGTATATGACCTAAATTTTGTGTTTTAATGAGATCTACACCATTTGTGAAGCACGTTTTTGTATATCTCTTGTGCTTTTCCAGTTATACAAAAGTATTCCAGAATGAAGAGGTCTTCAGAGGCTATTCTAAGAAAATTCAAGATGTACATTTCGTTTGTCAAAAATATCTTAAACATAATGTATTTTAATCAAAATCGTTAGAGCCATTTTTTAGGAAGTTGAAATTTTTGAAAAATGCTCCATGAAGGGAAGTTGGGAGTGGGGAGATTTTATTGAAAATCTTCGTGTTGCATCCTTGGAAGATACTAAACTTTAATACCAACTGTCTAACCGACTTTTCGCTTTTGAGCTATGCTATCCGCATACACACATACTCGCACGCGCGCTCACACACACACACACACACACGCAAACACGGACCTTTTTCTATAAATGCTTTTTTCGGACCGGTGAAATTCGATGAAATCTCGGTATTGTATTTTTGGGTGGAATACAATACTTCCTCTAACGCTGCACATAGTACGTGTAGAGAAAGTAATATAAATTATAACCAATCAGCGCTATCTATCGCCACAATCTTGTCCCTTTCGATCTATCATTTTCACATTTTCACTTTTTCACTTTTTCACTTGTTTTAGGTAAATTTCTGTATACTGGACGTTGAAACGCTTTAATTAGTGTTTTAAGCAAACTTTTCAATAAGGGGGTAATATAAATCCTCATAAAATGAGCTGCGGAAGAAGCCACACAAGTTTAAGATATGAACATAAACTCACAGGCACGAGGCGCACTTCAAACAGTATTATTTTGAACTAATGTCCATATTTACATGTTAATAACCGATGTAATTAAATACTTAACACATTATTATTCATGCATATTCAATGTGAAGAATAACACTGACCATTCTGTGCTAGAAATCTAGATATTCATGGTTCTATTTTTAGTGTTCCTGATATCAAAACTTACTCTAAATGTCCCTCAGTCATAACAGACCAGTGTTTTGATTTATTATATTTTATTTTTGAAAATGTCTTTTATATAATGTATAAGCTATGGTACTGTTATTAGTCCTGTAAGTATTTCAAATGAGGAAATGTCATTTCGCAGACAGCTATAAACATAAACCAAATTATTTGTTTGTTTTTGTCATTCACTGCATATAAGTTTAACATTAAATAATATTTAACCACTCAAAATTCGTGAATACAATATTATATTTCTGATGCAACATTTTCTGAAGTCTGTAAAAAGTCCAAACAAAAGCAGTTTGCGGGCCTAGTTCGGCCCACGCGCTGTAGTTTGACAAACGTTTCTGGATCACATGCTTCAGTTATATTCAATACTACATATGGTACCAAAGAGTTCAAAGGGAAAAGTAAAACCACATATTTATTACTGGGTAGGTAATCAGTGAATTATTAACATCACTTGATTGATGTCATACTTATTCATACTTTTCAATTACTTGAATATTCCTAAACAAGGAAAACCTTTTAAAATATCGATGGAAGCGATTTAAATGTCTGACACATTTAAGCAATTGTAATTATACTACATGGTAGATTTTAAAGTTTTACGAATAAGTAAGAATTTTAACTGAACTCCCAATGCGAATTATTGAATTGTGCTGAAGATGTAGACAAAAAAGCGTACCTATAAACGTAACAAAAGAAAAGAAAACAACTCTAGTCCTCTTTTCACCTTTTCTTGATTTAAAATCTAAAACTTCTTAACTTCATCAACATAAATAAGGATATTTCTACTTACTGAGATCCAGAAATTCAGCAGAATTAAAAAATGAACTTCCTTCACTCACCTAAAACAAAGAAAAAGAAACATTAACTGGAATGATATTTGTTAACCGTTACGTTTTATCACTGTTATAATATGAAGTGCTGAAAACGGGGAAGAAGGATGTCATGTGCCATATCACAAAGCCATAAAGAAAATGCTTGCTTGTGCTGTGCATAATAGTTGTACGACCGGAAGTAAGCGCCTTTAGCAACAAAGCAATAATGAAAGGCTTTATCAACTGCGTGTTGTGCCATTCACCTTAGCAAGTTACACGTCCCACATTTACTTTACTATAATGTAAGCCAGAGGCGTGTCTGCCACCAAGCTCAGCTCTATCTGTTTTTTTTCTCTCTCTCTCTTTTAAGTTATCTATAACAATGTAAATGTGCTCCATAAATTGAATATTTACAGTTATTAATATTGATGATGACAGTAATGATGATGATAATAATAATAATAATAACAATAATAATAATAACCATTATCATCATCTAATTTTAAAACAGCACTTCTACTTATAGTAGAAATACACAAAAAATTATGAGATCTGTGATGAACTCAGTAATATTTTGTGCATATAGTGTATAACATAGTGAAGGATCTCCTTCCCTCCCGTTTGTAATGTTCATACAAGTCCAGTACAATCGTTATTCTTCAAACCAACAGATACAAAAAAAGCCAGTATACAATACATCTTAACAAAAAAATAACAAATAATGCAATTATTAATAATTAATTTTGAAAAATCGCCACTATCATCTAACACCCATATTTTCAGATCTAATTAATCTTTCTCTAAATAACGGTACAGGGCAAACTTGCTAGAACAGTACCAATAGATAAAAAAAGGTGATAGATAAATCTTCTCCGAACAACTATAGGCCCATAAGCATTGTGTCCACTATTTCAGAAGTTCTAGAATTTGCAGTAAGAGACAGACTTATAAACTTTCTGAAACACACACACACACATATATATTTATTTATTTATTTATTTAAATTCCAATATGGATTGTTACCCAAGCACATACGGAAACAATAGCACTTAATGCAGTTAATCTATTGCAAAAAGCTTTAGATAACAAATTGCAGGTGGACTTTTCATTCACCTCAATAAAACGTTTGATACTGTCAATCATGAACTATTCCTAAAAAAATTAGCACAGACAGGAATAAGAGGAATTGCCTTGAATGGCTTAGAATCTATCTTCTTAGAGCACACTATGTCAATTTAAACAATTATTCCAGCCCAATATTAACAGTAAAGCTTGGAGTTCTACAAGGAACTGAGTTAGGTCCAATTTTATTTGTTATATTTATTAATTATATAGTAAATGTAAAGCTAATAGATAAAATCTTTCTATTTGCAGATTACATTTTCCTACTTTATGAAAATAAATCCGAATTGCAGGTAGTAAAATATATGCAAACTGACCTCAACACTACAATGTTCACAAATAACAAACCCTTAATGTCAAAATAACTAAATATACGCTTTTTCACAAACCCTCAGATCAATTAGAAGTAATATATTAATCAAGATCAAAGATAATATAATAGAATGAGTAAACAGATTTACATATATTGGGCTTACATTAGACATGGACACACATATTAAAATATTTTATGGATTCAATACTTTGAGCCTTCCGTAGAAGTATTTAAGGAAACAAAAATAATGCCATTTTCCTATATTTGTAAATACAGTGAATTTCTGTTCATGCACGAAATGAAAATAACGTCTCATGCATAAAAACCATATTCACCCTTATATAAAAAAGATAAGCCAATCAAATCTGCATAGTATCAGTTAACTCTACTCATATGGGTTCAAACCCGGCGGAGGACGATGGAATTTTTTCGGGCGTGAAACTCCCGAGTATGGCTTCCTTCGGAAGGGAGCTAAGCCGTTGGTCCCGTGTTATAGATTTACGGCACGTAAAAGTACCTCAAGCCTGATAAAAGAGGCCTGTGAGCAAAATTAATTTGGTTTTCACGCCCAATATGGAATGGGACGCTGAGGAAAGGTAAAGAGCGTCCATAAATAAAACTAAATAAAACTCCATTTCTACTTATCTCTACTAAATATGGAATAAAACGTATGCCTATTACATAGTGCCACCATACCATACAACAGTCGTCCACTCAATATCAAAGAATAATGTAACTTATCCCAATTTAAAAACAAACTCTTCAAATACTACTTAAGCTATACTGTTAATTCATGACAATTTGACGACAGGAAATCCTTATGGTGTTTGTTGAAATATAGCAACAAGGTTAATCACACAGCCACACAAAATATGTTTAAAAATTAGACTTTTGAAGTCCTTTTAAGTATTTTTATTTCATTCTTTGAATTTGGCTTATCATCTCACTAAAGAGCAGTCCCTAACTGGAGCAATGTACTCATTGGAATATTCTATGCAAATAAATAAGTAAAAACAAATAAAATAAAATAATAATAATAATAAAAAAATAATTGTAATTACTCGTGAACTACACCTTTAAATTTAAGCATAAAAGAAACAATGAAAAGTAACTATTTCCACATGTTATTGAAATGGCTAACTTCTAATTTTACACCCATTTAGGCCAATTAAGGGCCCCTATCTTTAGTAATAAAAGTCCCTAGATTGGCTATACTCAACACGTATTGAGAAATTACTTTCGCTGTCGAGACCGTCGGCTATGCTTCGCGTGGTAAGAGGAAACCTGAGATGTTTGCTGTTGTGACTTCCCTCTTCAGGTCTCGTCCCGCAAATATGCTCATTATACCACGTCGGTAAGTCATGCTACTACCGCCAGAGAAGACAGGCTATACTATATTGGGAAGAGAATAGATTTTTATAGCAACGAACCCATTTTATGCCGCAAAAATAGGTTAGAATATAAACAACCAACATATTAGGAATATATTCTATATTTAATATAAATGTTCTAAATTTAATAGAAATTCTTGCTTCACAAATTTGCCGCTAACCTGGCTAGCCCACAGAATACGCCCCTGATGTAAACAAAACTTTTAACTTAATCGCAACAGAGAGACAGGACATTCCAAATTATATCCCCGCTTGGAAGATTTCAGCCAACAATTTAGCTACAGTAACGATTTCTGGATGGTCCAAGATTTGGAAATTTGAAAGTTTTAGCCATTAAAGACATAAATATTCAAGAATATGTGTGATTATAGAACACAAAAACACAGACGATAGGTCAGACTTCAGACCAGCCAGAAGCTCATGTAAACAAACTTTTATTCGATGGGTCAAGCAAATTTCTAAAATTTTCACATCTCATAGTCATAGGTGAATACTTTTGAACTATCAGAAGCTGTCATGCTTGATATTTACATAATTAAACATATTGGGAAGGTATGACAAATGCTCGATAAACCTCTATGTCTAGTAGTATTTAGTTGCTTTCTAATTTCTCTAGCACTATGTACGATACACAGTAGATAGGGAAGGTATATTGTATTTCACCCAAAAATTCGATCCCGAGATTTTACAGGAAATATCCCTCGAGACCCTTGAATCCGAAAAAAAAAAAGCATTCTTAAAAAAAATGGCCGTTTGTGTGTGCCCTCCCACGGCTCAAAAGCGAAAAGTCCGTTAAACACCAGACTTGTCATTTTAGTTCAGAATCTTCCAAGGATGCGACACGAAGGTTTACAAGGAAATACCCTCACCCCAACTACTTTTTACATGAAATATTATTCTAAAATGCTTATTTTCTCAAAAATTACCTAACGTTTTGATTAAAATACCATTATGTTTAAGATATTTTGATGACAAATGAAATGTATATCTTAAATGTTCTGGGAATAGCTACTGTAAACCAGTTCATTCTACAAAAAAATGTAGATCTCGATAAAACGCGCAATGTATGTCACATTCATCTTTTTATAGAGTTAACCCCTTCAATATTCTTGTTATTGGTTTCAATTTTAAACTACTTAAACGTTTCTCAAACGGGAAGTTATCTTTCCTTTTATATTTCTTTTGTTTTACTCCTGGCCTTGGAACGAGAACCGAATTTCAATGACAAAATATAGTAACATCTTTTAAAACATTGGACAATTGCTTTAGTCTACTGTATTCCCATTATTTCCCTTCTACTTATAAGGAACTAAGTAATAGACTATTTCTGTAATGTTTATCTTGATCAGCATTATATATATAAAAGAATAATTTTTGTAAGAATTGTCTGTTTGGGGAACAAATAGAGGAAGTTATGTGAATGGTACACACCAGAGTTTTTATTTAAATATCACAATAATAAAAATGATGATACATTTGATTCATATAACTTTCTCTATCTGTTCTGTATCCAACTATTCTTGCAAAGATTATTCTTCTATGTAGTTCATGCTAAATAAGATGCAGCTTAGCAGAAATAGTCTTATCACATAGTTCCTTATGCATGAGTAGGAAATTAGGAAATACACTAGACTATAGTGATAGTCAAATATTTTAAAAGCTGGTACCTATATGATTTGAAATCTGGCTCTTCTTGCATGGCCAGAAGTAAAATAAAAGGGAATCGTTAATTCCCGTTTGAGAAATGTCTTAAGTATTCTACAATTGAAACATCTCGGAACAGATTAACTCCACAAAGAAAATGAAAATACATAAATTGTGTGTTTGAACAAGATATACATTTTTGTGTAGTTCGTTTTTTGTCTCTCTTACGGTTT
Source organism: Hymenopus coronatus (assembly GCA_030762935.1). Lineage (NCBI taxonomy): Eukaryota > Metazoa > Arthropoda > Insecta > Mantodea > Hymenopodidae > Hymenopus > Hymenopus coronatus. The sequence goes on along the minus strand of CM060892.1, from coordinate 57,512,251 downwards.
ACCAGTTATGCAAACGTCATCTAGAATGAACAACATTAGAAAGCTATTCTTAGAAAATGTAAGATGTTTACTTTATTTGTCAAGTAAATGTTTTTAATGTGCAGGATTTTAATCGTATGTTTCCAGTGAGATCCGTATCAAAATTTTGGGTGGAATGCAATACCTTCTTTATGCAGATGGGCAATGGAAATTGTAATCTGAGGAGTAAGGTAAGCGCGAGAGGATTTGCACATGGAAACTATGTGCATATGCGGCATCCATTATTTCCATCTGTCGTGATACATGATATTAAGAGGACAGCTGTCCACATTTCCGTGATCCTTCTGACGCCACTGAACTGAATTCGTCACCAGATTTATGGTCTAGATCCGGGTTCATCTGTTGACCATTTCGGTTGGGAAGAACAAAGAAAAGTAGCTTTAATAAAAACGAGGCAACTCAAACGCATTAAGTTGTATTCAAATGCAGCATGAATTCATGTCAATGGAGCAACCGTGTTGATGGCAAAAGAAACTAAACAACAACGACAACAATATAACGGAACACAAAGAGGTTGATTCATATCATGACAACTAAACTTTTTCTTGCAAACAATATTCAAAATCTAACATATTCGTTCGAAAACGTGTGGTTACACTTCCTAATGTCCATCAGACGTAAGTACAGCATTCTAGGTTTGACCACACTGCAGTAGAGATAGATATAATCAGTTCATTAATGTAAAAAACAGTTACAAGAAGTAGGTCGTTGATGAAGTACTGCTCTTTAAGATAGTTCATTCATGAAGCGACCTAGTAGTTTATCAATGAAGTATGGAACATGAAATAGTTGGTCCTTCACTAGTGACTTCCTTTTCTTTGTAGGTAGTTTCCAGCTGCACGCCATCCATGGCTCGCGCACCATTGCGAGCTACTCCATTAACTCACGACTCAGTACAAATCACTACACAACACTGGCTTGCAATTCGTCCTCCTTTTATTGCTAGAAAATGACGTCACAAATCTTTCTGTAAACTTTCCGAAGATACTGGATGCTTCTAGATGAACCTCGCGCGCACCAGACGTGTCATGTTCCGAAGCTTCCTGTTTCCGTCCCGCCGCCCTTTCATGTTTACTCATTCTAAGTTCTCCAACTGATATGACTCATATACCAGGGCGAAAGTGAGAACCACTGCAGAAGATTGCGCTGTCACAGTATATATCACTATATTTCAACGTATAAATGTAAGCAGTAACTATCTAGAATATTACTTTGCAATAAATTCATTTATTTCTTCATTTCCTATTTGTTTATTTTCTGAATAAAACAGTTTAGGGATTGTCAAGACTCATTCAGAAATAATTATTTAAATTGCAGGCAAGTATAGTACACACAACCACAATATTTACTCTTTTATGACATAATAAACTGCAATAATTAGAAGACGAAGTTGGTTCAATAAGTGCCCGTGTTAAATCACTAAGATTTCAGTGATTCACTTTTTACTTCAGAAAACTTGTGAGAAGATAAAAGCGAAATTCAATGCACTTAGATATGGCTCAACAACTCGCAAAGAGGCAGAGGTTATAGGTGTGTCCTCGGGAACAACAATTCATATTTTACATGATAAGTTGAAGATGAAAGAGTTGTCCGTCTGATGGGTGCCGCGATTGCTCACAGTTGACAACAAGCGAGCATGGCTTTCAACTTCGAAGCTGTGCTTGGAACTATTTAAGAGAATTCCAAAGAAACTTTTGCGTCGAGATATTGCTGTGAATTAGACGTGGATTCATCATTATACTCCAAAAATCAAGAAAAAATCAAAACAATGGGTTTCTTCCGACGAATCTGCTCCAAAGAAGGCAAAGAGGAAAAGCAATAGCGACTATTTTTTGGGGATGTGATGGTTGTCATACTAATTTGCTTTTTATAAAAAGGGAAAAACATTACTGAACAATCCTACAGTGAGTTATTGGCCCGATTCAACAAGAAATTGAATGACACACGGCCCAGGTGGCGAAGAAGAAAGTGCTGTTTCAATATAACACACAAGCACATTGATCCGGAGTTGTCACCGCCTAATTGCATGGATTGAGTTATGCAAACTCCATATTGGCCCTATGTGGCTTCTTGCGATTATTTCTTGTTCCTAAACATGAAGATATGCCTCGTGTGAATAAAATTTAGATAAAATGAGGTTATCTAGACAGAAGCGTACTTTGCAGAACTTAAAAATTGATATTTTTAGAGGAGTAAAATAGAAAATTACTTGACCGTTGAGATAGGTGAATATCCCTGAGACCTAAATAATTTGAGTTTGAAAACGATTGCGTGTTCTTTCCTAACACGGGACATATGACCATTCAAAATCCGATATGTTACATCCACATCGCTTAATAGTGGATATAAAAACTATCATTGCGAAAGTTTGTGAATAATCTTTACTTCATTTTAAACCTTTTCGGAAGTACACTTATAGCTATACAGCTAATAGGGAACTGGACGTTAAATATTGGTGTTAAAATGCCATACTCTCTCTCCACGATAACGAGATAAACAACTAAAAATCGACAGAACTTTAAAAGAATGAGAATGAAATTAACAATTTGAACCATTAATAACGGATACCTCGGAAACGGCTTATCCACAAAAAGTTATTTAAAATAAAGTGTGTGTTTTTAAAGATATCTACATTTTTTGTAGTATATTTTTGTCTAAAATTAACAAAATTGCTTCCGAATGAAGAGGACTTCACAGGCTATTCCTAGAAAATTCAAGACGTACATTAGACTTGTGATGTAAATATATTTAATATACGGTGTTTTAATCAAAATCGTTAAGAGCTCGTTTTGAGACAGTAACAAAATTCGAAAAATGTTTCATGTAAAGCAGATTTGGGGATGAAAGGATTTTCTTGAAAATCTCCGTAATGCATCTTTGAAATACCAAGTTTGTTATTTAACCGACTCTTCTTTTTAGACTCATTCTGTTCACACACACACTCTCTGACCTTTTTCTAAACTGATTTTTATTCAGGGGTCTCTAAACATGTATTTCCGATAAAATCTCGGTATCGAGATTTTATACACCATGTAAATAGTACTGTAGAGAAAGTAATAATAATGTTTAGTATATTTAAGATATACATACTAAACATGTAAGAAAAGCTATTAATCTTTAAATATTACATTTAAAATGAAATAATAATGAAACATAGTAAATATAACATCTATAATTTAATAAAGAAACATATTATGTATTTGATCATGCTATTCAAACATGAATAAATACCTAACTTTCATTTAACCCTAAATGAAATGGAAATGCTTTTGAGTGACAGCAGAGAGCAACGTTTTGTGTACGAAATCTATTTGAGAAGCGCTTATACGAGAATATTTAAAGTAAAAATACAAATCTATACGCATCAGTAGGCATTTAAGAAAATAAATTACATCATACCGATATCGGTTACCGTATTTCCTAGAACTTTACGGTATTTATCGGGAGAACCTACTCGATTTCAGAGACAGTGAGTGGTTCATGCCAGGAGCGTTGGCATATTGTCAACATTCTTCTTTAAAAATCTTCAATGTAGACGTTAGTGTAATTAATAATTAAATTAAAAAATCTGATGTGTTCCATTCACATTACTTTCTTTACATCTCTGCAACAAATTATTGTTAATAAGCTTATTCATCTATTTACTTCATGCTAATCGAGAAATAATTAGCAGAAATTATCTTATAACTTGCTCCCTTAAAAGTAGAAGCGATATAAGGGAGTACCATAGATTAAAGTGATAGTCAAAATCTGGTTGCTAGGTGACTGAAGTTCCTTTGTTTTTATGGACAGGAGTTGACAAATTCCTTCCTGTATGAGAAAAGTTTGTTTTTTAAAGCTGAAACCAAAAACAAGGAATATCCAGAGAACGATTAACTCCATGAAAAAAAGTATTTAACATAAATTGTGTGTTTTAATGTCCTCTATATTTTTTGTGTAGTAAGTTTTTATCTATCTCTTACGGTTTAGGAGTTATGCAAAATTCCGTAAATTTCATTCAGAATAAAGTAAGCTTCCGAGATTATTCCCACAACATTGAAAATATACATTTTATTTGTCAGGTAAATATATTTAATATACGATATTTTAATCAAAATCGTTAGAGCCATTTTTAAGAAAATCAAAATGTTCGAAAAAAGCTCCACGTAAGGAACAGTTTAGGTTGGGGGGGGATTTTTTTCAAAATCTTTGTGTCGCATCCCTGAAAGATATTTAACTTAAATACCAAGTTTGGTATTTTACCGAGTTTTTGTTTTTGAGTTATCGTGTACACAGACACACGGACACACACACGGACATTTTTTGAAAATGCGTTTTTGGATACAGGGGACCTTAAAACATGTATTTCCGGTGAAATCTCGGTATCGATTTTTTGGGTGGAGTGCAATACCTTCTCTATACACTATGTACATCGTACGTATAGAGAAAGTAAAAAGCACTGTCAGTAGCGTAATATTCATGATGGTAGGTGGGGTTGCCAGGTAAACAAAATACGATCCACAAACTAGGCCAAAAAATCGGATTGTTTCATGGAAGAATATATCGCGGAAGGAAAACATTATTTTGGTTCAGCCTCAACCACTAACATTCAGTGCATCTCGCTTACAAGGCGTAACGTGTCGGGGTCATGAGACTACTTGCGTAACATGGCAAATGTTTTCTTAACGGCTTCTTCACTACAGCGAGATCCCAGAGTGGTTGGCAACCTCTAGAAGTATTGCATTTCACCTAAAATTTGATAAATCATTTCACCTGTAATGGACATTTCTAGAACTGACCCAAACTTACCTACCAGATAAGTCAGAAAACACTGTGTACCTATTACTCTGTAACAGCTCGCAGAATTCAAAAGCTTCAGAAGAACCTTAAAAATGGATATTCACTTATTGACAGGAGGGGGAAATATAGGAGTGGACCAAATTCTGGCCTAGATCAAGTCAAAGATGCTATCCGAAATCACAAACAATTTTCCAAAACAATAAAACGCAAGGTATACACCAGGTATACAATGTCTTTCTCTTGAACTGAACCTGATGTTTCACTTATTTAAAGAAAAAATCCTAACGTTTTCTACAGTGAAACACTTTACAGAAACATTTTCCGATCGGAATTTAACATCATATTTGGTCTTCCCAGGACGGATTCTTGCACTTATCTTGATAAAGTGTAGATGCAGTTAATATTTTCTGATTCAGAAGAAGAAAGGAGAGTTATTGAGAGAGAGGGGGGGGGGGAGAGACAGAGACAGACAGAGTGTCAACCTCACTATTTGATGTGTATAAGACAATGACACAAGATGCAGAAAAGGCAAAAGCACATTCGGAGCTTCTTGTACTTTATACCGACTTACAACAGATCCAATTTGCTTTTATGTTATCTCATTCCTGCGTTTATTTACTTATTTATTTTTTTCAAACAGCAATATTCCTGCTATAATAACCAGTATAGCTGGGACAAACGATGCAAGCAGTGTTTCTTGCACAAGAGCGTAGCTAAACGTGGGTAGGCAGAAATATCGTCTTATATTTTGCAATATATCTAAACGTGTAACTTTCAGCCACTGCCGCCAGGAGGTCAGCAAACACTAGTGACCAGACAGATGTATCACCCAGTACAACCCAATAACTGACGTATGTTGGCACCATAGTAGTACTTAATCACACTATGTTCTTCACTGAAACATTTGTAATAACAAGACATAGTTTCCTACAATGCGATAGAGGTTTTGCATTCATTGAATATACAAAAGGGTGCTGTTGTACATGCACAAATGCACCGACTGGATTGAAGTAAGAGTTTCATCTCGATCAAGTAAACCATTTGCATCCAACAGTAAAGATACGAACGTTTTGAGAAACATCTCTGAAAAAGGATTCCAACATTAAAATAACATCTGCACACTGGATAAAGATTTCTGCTGATGATCCAGCAACAATACAATGTTCAACATCGTGGACACCCTATGTCGAGGAGTTCATAATAACTTCGCACAGTCTTATTCTGTGCTGCCAGATGACTTTGCTTTGCTGTAAGTTTACCAATCAAGTCACAAAAGAAGAAATATTATGGACATGTTACTTACCTTCCAACAGAGTATATTATATGTAGACAGTTTTATGATTATTTGAAAACCACAGAGATAACCATGCTTAAGAGATTGTGTTAGTATTTCGTGTTAAATAGTTTCAGTTTTCAAAAAGTTTGTTTCAAAATAATTATGTGATCCTTTGTTTTTAAATATTCAGTTAAATGTCCTGCTTTTTGTGATAGTATTAGTATTATCTTTAATGTTGAAATAATATTCCCAGTTCCGATTTCCCAGAGTGTTGTTGTTACAACCTTGTTCTATTGCGCTCAGTCGTTTATGAGATGTTTCGTTCTAATCAGATGAATACACACCAATGAATACCTTCATATGGCTTTTGAGTTGCTTATTTTAGTCTGCACTTTAATAAAATAATAATAATAATAATGCTTCACAAATAATTAATTTTGATATACCAAACTCCAAAAATTTTCTGTTGACAACTCTGTTCTGCTCAATTATTCAAATATTCATGGAATAAATTCTCAACTATTGTAAAACCAGGATCAAATTGCGGTTCTACCATTCTCGTCGTTTAAATGCCCAATCTGGATATCTTAATGGACTCATGTGTACAATCGACTAATCCTCTACTTACTACAGATGGATGACATATAGAAAAAAAAAAAAAAAATAAGTATTCGTGTGTAAAGTGGTGCTCTATATTCATTGGTACTTCACCACAGTCAACTGCCGTCTGTGGTTCCGCATGGCGTGGTAATGGGCCTACGCTACGTACAGTTGAACTGGATAGAATTTGTCGAAAAATGGACTTCATGCAATATATATATAGGAAACATGGGTGATTGGTTGATTGCTAATAGGAACAGAATCCGATGAAGAAAACAGAAAAAGTTTGCAAGATATATAAATGAGTTTGCTTAATTACTTTGTCTTCATAGTACATGGTATATAGCTAGAGAAGGTACCGCGCTCCATCCAAACATTCCATACCGAGGTTTCATCGGAAATATACGTTTCAGGGACCCCTGTATAAAAACATTTTTAGAAAAAGGTTCGTGTGGTGTGTGGGTCTGTGAACTCGATAACTCAAAAACGAAAAGCTCGTAAAATGCCAAACTTGGTATTTAAGTTTAGTATCTTCCAAGGACATGACACGAAGATTTTGAGGAATATCCCCTCACCCTAAACTACCATGGAAAATTTTTCGAACATTTTGATTTTCCCAAAAATGGCTCTAACGATTTTGATTAAAATACAGAATATTAACGATATTTACATGACAAATAAAATGCATATTTTGAGTTTTCTGGGAATAGCCTCTGAAGAGCTCTTCATTCTGGGTGAATTTTGCTGAATTTCGCATAAGCTGTAAATCGTAAGAGATAGACAAAAACGTACTACACAAAAATATAGACCTCTTTAAAACACACAATATACGTTCATATACGTTTTTTTCGTGGAATTGATCATTTTTGAGATATTGCTTGTTATTGGTTTCAGTTTTAAAATACTTGAAACTTCTCTAAATCGGGGATTTGTCAACTTCTGGCAATGCAAATAAATATATTTCAACCATTTGGCAAACAGCTTTTAAAAGTTATGCTTATGGATTTAGCCTAGTGAATTCCCTTATTTCGCTTTCACTTACAAAGAAGCAAGTAATAAGCCTATTTCTGCTAACGCCTATCTTGATTAGTATGAAATAGCAGAATATTTTTTTTTTACAATAACTTGTTATAGAGATGTAGATAAAGTCATATGAATGCAACCCATCAGATATTTTTATGTTAAGTATAAAGACTTCAAGAAATATTAATACTATTAAACATAAAATATTTTAATAAACAAAGTGAATTCTGTTCATATAAATTGTAAAAAGTCATTTTCTCAAAACCGTAACACACTTGATTTAGAATATACAATTTTATATTTTCCCTGTCTCTACTGTCTCAGGGATAGAAAGTGAAACTGAGTTTTATTTTTGGGCGTTGTTTAACAGTTGTGATTCTTAGTGTCCCATGTTATATTGGGCATGAAAAATCAATTCATTTAGCTCACAGGCTCCTTTATCAGTCTTGAGGGTCATTTACAGTCTACGACACGGTGCCACCGGATTTACTTCCTTCCGAGGGAAGCCATGCTAAGGATTTTTACGCCCGAAAAAATATATGCTCTCCTCCGGGTTTAACCCGCGATCTTGTGAACCAGCGACTAATATGTTATTCTTGGACCACACGGAAGAGGTCATCTCAGGGCGCATTCATGTTCGTGACAATGACTACCTTCAGTTAATAATTATAGTTTCCAACTCTTTGCCACTTAGGAGCGCTTTAAGAACAAGAAATCGCATGGATCAGTGAAAACGACAAGCTTTGTTATTCAAATGATTACTTTCACTCTTCAAGAAAAGGAGAAGGGAAAAAATAAGATCCGTGCAAATTAGATAAGCCCGTTTTTACTTTCATTTGGCAAGAATCGCAACTAATGAAGTGATTTCTTATTTTAACATAAAGGAAGTCATGGAAGAATGGTCACAATGTTGCGTGTGCTATTGTAATAGGATTCTATGTTAATTCTTGTCCTCTTGAATGTAAGCTGAACAATAAATGTCATAACAATCATGCGAAGCAGTTTAGTGAATACTGTTTTGGGTGCGTTTGCAACCTACTGTGCGCGCGCGCGCGTGTGTGTATCTGTATTAGCCTTCAGGCGTAACCTATTTGACCAACAGGAGGATAGAATGACTTAGTACACAAATACAGAAACACACAACACTAAATATTCCTGCCCATATCGGGATTCCAACCTGCAACCCTCTCGCGGCAGAAGTCAGCGCCAAACGCATCAACGACCACGGCTACTGCGACCGGCCCCTAGTGTGTTCCACTCAGGAGAATGTGGCTGTTTGTTTCCTTCAACAAATCTAGCGTTACCTGAGACAGTTTACGGCTTTACTTTTAACATATTTACGAAGATTACCCGCTCTTAGAAATATAGACATGAATTATTCGTGAAGTATAAGCTTTCTAAGAGTGATTTGTTGCAGGGCTATAGAGAAAGTCATGTGAATGGTACACATCAGATTTTTAATAATATTGAATGCCAGAGTATCAATCACAAAACATCAATCAAAGTCCACACAAACAAACGAGGGGAGAAATTTAAGCTAATCTATAGGATACAAACTCTAGTTGCTACTTCTTGAGGCTTAACGAATAAAATGTATCCACTCGGCCGTTGGTAGTTTGAAAACTCAATGTCTTTTTGAAAAATTCTCGTTTAGCATTAGGATTTACGTAATCTTAATACTGCGAAACTTGTCTTGCACTTTATTGTCATTTAGCATAAACTTTAAGTTTGAATTACAAGTTTTTATGAGATGTTACAAACGATTATAGTGATGGTCCCGTAGCTCATTCCGTAGAGCACTTGCCTGCTATGCGAGGGGTCCCAGGTTCGATTCCCGGCTGGAGGTGGGAAAATTTTCTCTAGCCGAGAATATTCCATATCCTTCCCAGAGCCTGGAAATGTGTATATGTGTGCGCGCGTGCGTGTGTATGTTATAACGAAGAAAAGTATAAACCTAATGACAACAGTACACGTATTCCAAAGGAAAATGCCCCCGATAAAACCGCGCAGTTAGTTAAAGACAGGGTATAGATGACACAATTAAAAACATTAGAGTGTATGTTGTATCAACCGTAGTCTGATATTATGTACCCGAGAATGCAAATTGAATTCATGTTGTGAGTATCTGTCTTTATAGCAGAAATTGTTCACAGAAGCTGTGAACCAGAAGTGCTCTAAATTTTGGACTTGGAAAACAAATCCAAAACAATAAATAACTGAAAACAAGTTAGAACAACAAGCTTTGGTGTACGAAATTATTATGATGGGAACTTCGCAACAAGCATCAGAAATAGCAATGTCGTAGGTTCAATGGAGTATGTTAGCTAAGTGCAATCACGGGAAAACTTGTCATTGATCAATCATAACAAATATCCCACTGTGCATAATCGACTTTCCATGTTCCTATCGGTAAACATTCCCTTTATATTTCCGGTGTATTGTGAGCTATACTTGTGTTCCTTTGTTTTTCGTTCCTGCTCCCAATTTATATTTAACTTTATTTATTTAAATATACTCATTTTGTACACAGAAAATTAGTTTCTCAAGAGAGAAAGAAAATAGGATGAAACTGCCTATCAAGGCAAATATTAGCTGCAATATTAAATAACATCCAAGAAAGCCAACAATTCTCTATTTTTTAAAAGTTATACTACATTCCTTATGGCACATAGCTCGTGGTAAAGTAAGTCAGCATAGAGAGCCGAACATCTATCTAAATGCACTATTTTTCTTGCTTTGTAATTATTTCTCTAGCACGTATGCGCTATTTACACAGGTAAAGAACGTATTGTATTCCACTCAAAAATTCGATACCGTGATTTCACTAGAAATACATGTTTTGAGATCACCCTGAATCCGTAAAAGTATTTTACCAGTGTGTGTGTGTGTATGTGTGTGTCTGTGGACAGCATATCTCAAAACAAAAGTCGGTTAAATACCAAACTAGATATTTAAGTTTAGTATCGTTCAAGGATGCGACAGAAGATTTTCACAAAAATCCTCTCTCCCAAAAGTACCCTTTACATGGAAACATTTTTCGAAATTTACGATTTTCTAAAGAAAATGGCTCATTTTGATTAAAACATCCTTATTAAATATGTTTACATGGAAAATAAATTTCAAGCCCTGATTTTTTTGGGAATAGCCCCTGAAGTTCGCTGCTTTCTATAACCGTAAATTATAGAAAAAAACTTAATGCACAAAAAATGAATCTCTCTTAAAACACACAATTTATATCATATATACCTATGTATATACATCTTTTTATTTCAGAGATTTTCCCTGTTACTGATTTTAATTTTAAAATTCTTAAAACATTTCTCAAATGAGAAGGCCTTGTCCGATTTGCTTTATTCCTGGCCAATGACAATTGTATAGCGACAGCTTTTAAAAGATTTGACCGACGCTTTAGCCTAACATTATCCATTATTTTCCTCATAAGAAACAAGTATTAAGACAATTTCTGCTAATCTTTCTCTTGATTAGTATTATGTAGATAAAAAAATATTTTGTAAGAATGGTTCGTTTGCAGAACAGATAGAGAAAGTCATGCAAATGGAACACATCCGATTTATTTTCTTTCTTCAATCTGATTTACCCTTTCCAAACTTTAGCCCACACTGGCTGGTGTGAAAACTTAAAAGGTTTAATATCGCTAAATTTATATGCGCATCAAGTCGTTTGATCTCGTATCCGTCACGATCGAGTTCCCATCATCTGTTTTCAGCACATGCAGAACTTTCTATTTATAGCAGCGGATGACATTTGTTCATCATGTTGTGAGATCGTTTAGCTTCCAGTTGTGTGTCTGGCATTCTCATTAAGAATCTGTGCGGCGTATTTCATTTCCAGACTGATCTAGCATTTGGCAGGGTACAATGGCCATTTTCTAGCGGCCTGTTCCTCCTACGTGGCTGCAAAGTGGATGGCATGTAAACTGAACATGGGCAGATGTAACCGAATATGGCGAGACATCAAGAAGAGGACAAGTGGGCGCTTGGACGCTGTCTGTATCAAGGACCTCCATGAGTTTAGCAATACGATCAGGTTTCCTTTACAAGCAAGTTTGTCGTACCAAGGAATGCTGTTGAAAATAATGGAAATCCATATTCCAGTATTAACAAACCGCCCAAGAAACCACAACCTCAAGCCAAGTGTTTTCTTACAGCGCAACACAGTTTCTAATCACTGAAGGTGACGAACTGAAAACCATTACTCCGTCATCAGTACAGCTAGGCACTGCCTATTTGCCTATTTTGTTTCTTTGTTTAAAATCGTAAACTTTGTATGTATAGGTAAATATGGTTCATGCTTACTGGAGTAAAATATTTCATAAGCTCTAATTAGCTATCTCCATAGCTTTGAATATCTTAAGGGCGTATTATGGATTTTACTTTCTCTAGCACGTATGCACAATAAACATAGTAGGTAGAGAAGGTATTCTATTGCACCCAAAAGATCGATGTCAAGATTTCACCAGAAATATACTTTCAGGGTCTCCTGAAATTAAAAAAAACAACGTATTTTTAGGAAAATATGCTTGTATAAATTGGTATTTAAGTTTAGTACTTTCAAGGATGCGGCACGAAGATGTTCAGGAAAATTCCCCACCCCAACTACCCTTAAATGGAAACATTTTCGAAAAAGTTTATATTCCCAAAAATAGCACTAACGATTTTGATAAAAATACTATATCTTTAATATATTTATATGAAAAACGTAATGTATATATTGCATTTCTTGGAAGTAGTCTCGGAAGACCTCTTCATCCTCGATGACGTTCGTATAATTGTTAAACGGTAAGAGATACACAAATACTTACTAAATAGATAATGTATATCTCAGTAAAAACAGCTTGTCATATACATTTTTTATAGAGTTACCCGTTTCCGAGATATTATTTATTATTGGTTTCAATTTTAAACTACTTAAACTTTCCTGAAACGGGAAGTATTTTTGTTTCATATCTCTTTTGTTTTCCTACTGGCCATGTAAATAGAGCGAAATAATAAATAAATTGTTTCACGTAGCGATCCGCATTTAAAAGATGTGACTGTTCATTTAGCTTGGTATATTCTCTTATTTCCCTTCTACTTAATAGAAAGCAAATAATAAGAGCCAATTCTGCTAATGTTTATCTCGATTAGCGTGTTGTAGATAAAAGAATAATCTTTCGTAAGAATAGTTTGTTTAAAAAACAGGTATAAACAGTCATGTGATTGGAACACATCAGATTTCTTTTAGAAAGGGAACTTTTATCAATGTTTTTGGTTATCTTAATTTCATTATTTTTGTTTTCAGTTGCTACTTATTCATATTATGTTTTATTAATGACATGTTAAGCTTTCTGTTAGATTGCAAGTAATATTTCGTCATCTGAGTCAATAAATAATTGTTGGCATGCCTAAGGAAGTTTTTAATATAAGAAATCCTTTGTTAACGTCAAAAGTAGCAACGTTTCGTGAAATAATAATAAAAAAGTGGCTACTTACTAATGCGTACATAAACGTCATTATAAAAATCTTGTGGTTTACGTCTGAGAGATGAATGTTTAAGTATTACTTCATCGCATTGCTCACATTAGTATGATGGCTTTAATACTTTCTACTTGCCACGTGGGTGAAAGTTCAGCATTGATCTGAAAAGACTAAACTTATTACACTGCAAATTTAAGGATAGTCTATTTAACAGTAGATCATTACAGACCCATAATAATTACAAACTAGGTGGAAGTGTCAAACTATTCAAGACAGAAATTATTTAAAACTGATATCAGGGTTTGTCATAAACACATATAGAAAATTTAAAGAAATGATAATTACAGTTTACATTAACAGAATATAGAATTTAGTAAATTGAATATATGGGTTATACATATTTAGTATTTCTATGTTGGACTCTCTGTCAAAATCTGTTTACAGAAAGACAAAGTAGTTCATCGGTTAGAGTAACCGGAGGAAAACGGAAGATCCGTGATTCAAATCCCGGCATTGAATTTTTCAGTGTTATTCTATCTAGATTTGTTATTGTTAGATATAAGCGCATAGAAATCATGCAGTGTAACACTCTGTTAATGTAATGAGTATGTAGTTAAACCAGGTCACTAGAAAGGGTGATATGCTAGTACAAACGACTGAGAATGGAAATTAAAAGGTTTAGAAACCATAGGAATTGACTATATTTGCGTAGTGGTTCATAGAAATAGATGGATTGTGTGTAGAGAAAGAATAAAAGGGCCTTTGTGTTACTAATATGCAACAAACAATGTATGCACGTACGGAGAATATGTTGTTGAAGTACAATAGGGGTGGGGTACAGAGTCAAACAGAGACAAGCCACATATACTGCCTCGCCGGACAGATTTAGCACTAGTAGTTGATAAAAATTACTGAAAAAAATGATACAAGAATCCATGGAAATATCCGTGGTTCTTATATTGGCAAGCTGTAGGGATACGGAGGAACGGAGGGGAAAATGCAGGAACCTTTACCATCTCGAATAGAGGGTTAAAAGCACGATGGGCACTTTTGACGGGTTGGGAAGACGAGGGTAGATAGCTAAATTTCTGCCAGAGAGAACAGCTGAGCACTGAGCATTTTAAATAATTATTGAGGCATTGCTTGGTACCGTGATATATTTGTTAATCTTTCTTGAAGTTCTTTAAATAATATAATTCTAAACAATGTATCGCCATATGGTTTACAGTTCTTTGGCTTGTTTGAATTCGCTATATTTCACTATGTTTATCTTACCTTTTATTGCACTGAGCATTTTTCTCCTTTTTTATCTTGATTTATTGTTCTGGTGCTATAAAAGTACCTAAGTTTGAACTAGTGCGATTCTTAGGGATCATTCATTGTCTGTATATTTAAATTTAAATAAATACAACATTCATTCATTTATGTCCAATGAATAAAATCTTAGCTGCAGTGGTCAGTGCTTTTAGGTACATACATGTAATGAAAATTCCAATTTTTTACTCGTTATTTAAAAAAAAGTTTCGCATGGTAAACTATAAGGTTTTACAGTATCAAAATTTAAAAACATTTTTGATAAATCTAAAAAATTCAAAATTGACAATTTTACATATTTTAAGACTCTGTATCATATACACAAATTTAGATATCTCAGACTTCAACACTCCAATTTGTTTCCATAAACATGCACAGTGTTAAGAACTTAAATTATTTAAGTAAATCAGATGCTTAAACAATTATCAATGTTTAACTATTTTTATCAATTTAATTTTGATTAAAAGTGAATATGGAATTTTCTAAATTAAGTCAAACCTTAGATGTTGGCTCACTCATTCCCTACTTGAAGATTTCAAAATTATACACAAATGAGTCTGCATCTTATTTTTAAGAGTATACTCTGTGATTAAAATGGGGAAGTATTAAAACATTTTAGTTTTTTTTTTTTTTTTTTTTTTTTTATTTTTTTTTATTTTTTTTTACCAAGTAGGATAACTTTTCTTTCAAATTGTGTTCGATACCAATTAATCATTAAGTTGCGATATTATTTCACTGATATAAGTGTAAAAGTTTGTCGCTAGAAATCAGTGCTCATATTGTGCAATACAATGCGATTAAGATGGCACTAACCCAATAAAGGAGCTTTTATTGTTTTATTATGTTAATATTTTATTAATTGTGATTATTTTTGCTAGTTCGGAGAAATAGTGAAATTAAATTTCTGTAATGTGCTCAGAACAACAGTGCAGGGTGTAAAAATCCTAAGGGGTTCCACTTCTGGTAAGAAATGCCTTATAAATTATACACTTTTTAAAACTAGAAAATATGAGCTCAAAACAAAAAAAAAATTGAAAATTTTAAGGAAAAAGACCCACCATTTTCTACCTTAAAATGCACCTTTATCACGTCGCATTCTAAGCATTTAAAATGTTGTACTATTTGTGGGATTTATATTTCATTTTATTTGTAAAATAATCTTAGTAAATACAGATTGTGCTTTTAAATTCTCTAGATAAATCCTCTGGTTATTTTGTGATTCACAAATTAATCAACAATTTGAAAATCAATCGGCATTACATATGATTATTGCAATAATAATAGTAACAATAAACAGTACAACAATTTCAAATATTATCTTAAGGCCACTTCAGAATCGTATTGTCCACTGAGCCAGAGTTTTTTTAATTTTTAAGCCTATACCAATTACTAAATAACAATAATAATAATAATAACAATAATAATAATAAAACAATCTTTGAACTGATACTCAGGAAATTGAATCAAATTTGAAAAATTCAATTTCACGGTCGGTGCTTAAACCACTAATTTTCGGGTCAAATTCGAATATTGAATGAGCAAATTAACTGTACTTTATTCTCAATTCTATTTCAGTATTTTGGCCTAGTCAGCAAAAATATTGATATAAGATGTCAAACACAATAACAGATTACTATTTGTGTGCAAAAACAGTTTTTATTGTACTTTACCATAAACGGAATATGAGAGAGAAGGTGCTACTGCACATATGACCTGGGAAACAACGTATTTCGCACTGTACTTTCTAGAATCTTTTAAAATACAATGGGCACTTAGAAAAACAGAGCATAAGTTGCAATCAATTTATTCTGGCTGTCTGGCGGTGAGAACTCACTGACTGTGGAACATCAGCTTTCCTTTGTTTCCGATTTCCCAGAGACACAGAAAGTTGCCGCCTGATTTCACTTTCTCTCCAAGTTGCACGCGTTTCACGAAACCCATAGTCTTTGAGGTGTTGTATGCAGTTCTTGCAGTGCTACGTAAATACACGTCTTATCTGGTTTGCATAATGATATGGAAACAGTGTTTATTGTTATACTTTTATGGCACTCATGAATGCTTAGTTAGAAGAGACCACCTTATCGAGAACCAGTTTGTACTGAAATGTTCTTTATTTCAAGGGTTTTTGCCTATTCCGTCCTCGTATTTTTCACTTTACTCCATATTTTTCTGGGCTGTCCTATGGTTTATAATAAAATTATGAACCCTTCTTCATTCATTCAGTCATGTATTTGCAATTATGTTTGTTTTCTTCAATGCTATCGTATACTTTATGAATATTCAGTTCTATCATTGTTTCATTTCTTATTTATTAAAGTCTAGTGCATTCTTTAACTCTCCGTAAAAATCTCAACTCCGCTGTCTGAATTTTATTTTTGTACTTTTCTTTTTTATCCGCAATTCACTGCCATACTGAGCGCAGGAACCGTCATGATCAATTTTGTTTCTTACTTTGTTTTATTTTTTAAGTGCTTGATATGGTTGCACATATTTGGTGCAATTTATTTATCCTATTTTCAGCATCTCTGTCGACACCAAACCCCAAAAATTATGTTTTACGATTTGTTCCAAGCTATTACTTCCAATATTTATTTTTGTTCACACTGGTTATTTCCATTACTTTAACTTTTTATGAAGAATTATAAGTTATATTTACTACCCAGTTGGTTCAATTTATAAGTAGAGCGCTATAAGTTTTCATCGCTATTTTTCAGGATTACGTTTACTAAAGTCCATCATTATATTGAATTTCTTTTGGAAAAGTAACCATTAATTGGAAAGATAGAATCAAACTGAAAAATCAATGCCATTTTGAACCACGATCTTCGGCTTACCATGCCGTGGTCTAACCAGCTTCGCTACCATGGCAACATCCCGGCACGACATAAACTCCCCAACGAAATAACATTTTCCTGGTAAATCAGAAAAAGTTCTCAAATGAATTTTGTTATTACATAACCTAGTAGCGACTAACAATCCCGTAAGAGCGCGTAAAATCTCGTAAATCTGACCATGTCATTTCATGCTTTAAGTTGGAGCAAAAGAATGGAACCGAATATCCATGCTTCCAATGCCGGCCATCATTCAGTCTGACTGTTTTTCCAAACTGCCTAACAATCCAAGTATGTATGAGCAACTAATTATAACCGTTAATCTTTTGTTATTTTGGTTGTAGCAGTGTTAATAGCCAGTTCTGGTTCGGTGAAGTTTTCATTGTGCAGACCTCATTTATAACATTTATATATAGCAAAAACAATGTTCGTATATTTCTTTTTCTACACGTACCATGTACATAGTGTAGAGAAGATATTGTATTGCACCCAAATTCCCACCAGAAATACATATTTTGAGACCCCCCGAATAAAAAAAAAGCATTTTTAGACAAATGACCGTGTATGTGTGTATGTGTGTGTGTGTGTGTGTGTGTCTGTCTGTCTGTCTGTCTGTCTGCATAGCTCAAAAATGAAAAAAAACCATTAAATACCAAACTTGGTATATAAGTTTGGTATCTTCCAGGAAGGGACACAAAGATTTTCAAGAAAATTCCCCCCATCCCAACTGCCCTTTACATGGAAAAAAAATTCGAAAATTTTAATTTTCTCAAATCTAACGATTTTGATTAAAATACCGTATATTAAAGATATTTATATGGCAAATAAAATGTATACCTTCAATTTTCTGGGAATAGCCTGTAAAGACCTTTTTATTGTTAATGAATTTTGCTAAATTTTGCGTAATTGGTAATCCGTAAAAGATTACTGCACAAAACGTGTAGATCACGTTAAAACACACAATGTATGTCCTATATCTCTTTTTTTTCGTGAAGATGACCATTTCTGAAACATTTCTTGTTATTTTTTTCAGATTTAAAACACTTCAAAGCTTTTTTTCATGGACATGGCAAACAGCTTTTAAGAGATTTTACATTTGTTTTAGCCTAGTGAATTCCCTTATTTTCCTCCTACTTACAAGGAAGCAAGTAATTGAGAACATTTCTGCTAATGTTTATTGGATTATCATAAAGTAGATAGAAGAATATGCATTTTAACAATAATTTATTACAGCGATGTAGAGAAAGTCAAGTGAATGGAACACATCAGATTTTTTTTACTCTAAATCTTCACAGCATGAAATTTCACACCAAAAATAGATGTGATCCTGTTCCCTAATTTAGAAAACAATATTCAACAGCTTAAAAATGGACAATATAATGACAGGAGCAGGGAAAATGGAACACCTAAGTCATTTGGACTCCTGGGGCCTCTATCACTCAGCCACTATCCGTCAGTTTTTTGTGTCATGCATGCATTTATTATTTGGTGATTCGGTAAAGGAAAGCATTCTGGTCAATCTGTTTTAAATTATGTTTTCCACTTTTACTTAATTGTTAAATTTCGATAAATGGAATTAAAAGATACGGAGTCTATGACTCTATTAATTTTGGTATAATAACAATAAAATTAGTATTATTTTAAGAGATTCCTAAGGAAAACAATATTATGCAGCTTCTACCATTGCTTTTGTCGGAGTATCTGCTCGACAAGGTTTTAGATTAGAAAAAGAAAATCTGATATCCTCTGTTCACATGACTTTCTCTATCTGTTCTGCAAAGAAACTATTGTTTAAAATAAGTATTTTATCTACACAATGCAAATAAAAATAAACATAGCCAAAATTTGTCTTAGCACTTGGTTCCTTATTAGCAGAAGGGAAATAAGGGAATGCACTAAGCTGAAGCGACAGTAAAATATTTTAAAAGCTGTCCTGTCATGGCCAGGAGTAAAACGAAAGAGATGTGAAACAGATGAGGATTTCCCGTTTGGGAAAGGTTTAAATATTTTAAAATTGAAACTAATAACAAAGATTATCTCAGAAACGGTCAATATCAAGAAAAAATGTATACGACATTAATTGTGAGTTTTAACGATATCTACATTTTATGGGTAGTAAGTTTTGTCTCTTTCGGTTTACCAGTTATACAAAAGTCATTCTGAATGAAGGGGACTTCAGGGACTATTCTGACCGCGCCGTGGCCGAGTGGTCAGACCATTTGCCTCTCACCTAGACGGCCCGGGTTCGATCCCAAGCGACCGCATATGAGATTTGTGGTGCACAAATCGGCGCAGGGGCGGGTTTTCTCCGGTTTCCCCCGCCATCTCATTCCACCGTGGCTCCATCTTCATGTATCATCAGTGTCATCGCCTGCGGTGCCAGAGCAGTAAACCCGGGCGTTAAACACTACAAAAAAATTGACTATTCTCAAGAAATTCAGGATATACATTTTATTTTCCATTTATACAGCTTTAATATACGACATTTTAATCAAAATGCTAAAGCCATTTTTTAGAAAATCGAAAATTTCGAGAAATGTTCCATTAAAAAGTAGTTGGGGGAGTGATTTTCCTGAAAATCTTCGTCTCGCAACCTGAAAAATATTAAATTTAAAGGTCAAGTTTGGTGTTAAACCGACTTTTTGTCACTCACTCACACACACACACACATACACACACATACAAATATACTAACTGATGCTTTTCTAAAAATGCTTTTTTATGGGTTCAGAGATCCTCAAAACATGTACTTCCGGCGAAATATAGGTATCGAATTTTTGGTGGAATACAGTACCTTCTCTACCTACTATTCACTCTGTACATACGTGTTAGAGAAGATAAAAACACTTATACGACAAAAAATAGCAAAATTTTGGCAGTATGAAACTCTGTATCGATTCCAAATGACATAAACGTGTGTGTGTTATTACTGTACATTTTAAGCCAAAAGAAAAAAAATAAAAGTTGTAAAATCCTTAAAATGTTCTAGGACAATCGTCGTATCGTATCGTAATCGGATTACCCTCCCCGGAATTGTAGGACAAACACGCCCCTAGGACTTACAAGTCAATTCATAAGGATCAGAAGCCTGTCGAGGAGACTACGGCATAAAACCACAGAATGGAGAACCTATTATGAGGAGTCGGCCCGTAGCCAGACATGAACATGAGAAAGTGGATGATATGAAATGTAAGCGAAATTGATGATTGGAAAGGTGTTGATGGAGTAATTTGTGGAATGAATGGTGGGGGAAACCAGAGTACACGGAGAAAACCCACACAGACGCCGCTTCGTCCACCACATATCCCATATCGCTTGGGATCCGGGCGAGCGGTCTAACCAGTCAACCACGAAGTCACCATTCTAGGACAATATGGTGAGTTAATAAATTCTATAAAAACGTTAATATGCATAATTACAGGAAATAATGATAAATATTCAGAGAGACAAGGTAAAACACAAAAGCCAGGATGGATTATTAAGGTGATTTGAACCTTGTTTCTTGAATACATTTTGACTACGATACATTAAGCAAAGTTCGTGAGAACGTAAGTTAATTTGAACTCCATCCTGGAAGTTGTAACACAGAAACTCATAATGAAGCAGTATATGGCTGCAATTATGCAAATATCCGTGACTCAGAAAGGTAATGCAATACCCTTAACTGCTGGAAGATGTGTCCTTCGATTGGAACCTTGATGTAGTTGAGGGCTGAGATTAAGACTTTAATCAAGAAAACCACCTTTCGAATGGACCTTCGGGCAGTTCTCACCTTTGATCCTCAGGCCTGAAGCACATGCAGATCGTGAACTGAATGGTAATGATGGCCTGTTGCGAAGCAATAGCAATAAACATCAGATGTGAGAAGGTATGGATCCATAAATTGTTTAAAATTTTGTCAATTAACCTCTATTTTATAACTAGGAAGGATCAAATGAAGCTTTCTTTTGCAAAACAAGAAAAATCGGAGAAAATGTTCTAATTATTTTGGCATTTCATAGATTTTGAACACCAACATGAAAACAATTATTCATCTTATACTGAGATTACTTTGCATATGCTATTAGTTATTTAATTAAATAGCACAAATTCAGAATATTGAGGGATATTAGAAGTTGCACCGGAACCAGAATGCCTGGCATGGGTATGACATGTGAAAAAATGGGGACATTAAGCTTTTTATTTTTAAAATTGGTAAGGTGAAATAAATGCATAAATATCTGTTCGTGTGTTAAAAGAATTGCAGTACTATACGTTTCCTCCCCCCCCCCAAATTAAAACAAGTAAGTTGAGAACGCTGAGCAGCTTTATTGTAGCTACTTCTCTCGCTTATCAGCAGAGAAGGTGAGCTGACCGCGCTTATTGAGAGGAGTGAAACGAACATCACGCTCACCAGTTCTCCATTGGCCAGCTTTAACTTGAAATAGCCCCGTTGAGTTCTGCAACTCTTTAACGCACCAAGGAATATCTACAAACGTCAAATAGGGACATTTTTGTAGTATTTAATACCTAATTTTATTACTATGGTACCGCAGGGGATGACACTGATGAAACAGGATGACGGAGTACCGGTAGAACGCGATGTCGGGTTAAACCGGAGAACCCGGAGAAAACCCACCCCTGCGCAGCTTTGTCCACCAAAAACCCCAGTCGCCTTCCGTGGTGTAATGGTTACCATGCTAGCTTCATATACCCAAGGTCGCGGGTGGCGGAGGACGGTGGATTTTTTTGGGCGTAAAAATCCTTAGCATGACTTTCTTCGGAAGGGAAGAAAGCCGTTGGTTCCGTGTCGTAAGTTTACGGCACGTAAAAGAACCTCAAGCCTGATAGAGAGGCCTCTGAGCAAAATTAAGCGATCTTTCACACTGCTGAGAACCTCAGCAGTTAAAGAGCGTCCATAAATAAAACTTAATTTCATTTCACCACAAATCCCACTTGCGGCTATTTGGTGAGAAGCGAGTGGCTTAAACCCTCTGCCACGGCGCGGCCTAAATACGGAGCACTTGGACCATGCTACTAAAACAATAAAAACATGACATTATTTATTAAACAGCCTATAAACATTATTCTTAGGCGTGTAACCTAAAATAAGAAGAAGAAAAAAAGAAAAAAAAACATAACATTATTGATGTTAGTAATAATCGTCCTCAAAGGAAACACATAAAAGTCTATTTTAAGGTATAGAGAACTTTAAATGAATGTTAAAAGGACCTAAAGTCTGAATTCTACTTATTACTTACCTCTTAAATTACCGTGGGTATTATACATCTTTATTGCATTCGATTCTGAAGAGATTACTGTCTTAAAACTGAAGAAGCAACAAAGACTGGTGGTAAATCAATGATTGGATTTCAACAAAGCCTACTTCGCATACCACTTGATGGCTAGGCGAAAATATTATTATGCAGGAATCTCCTAGTGGAAGGGCTGAAGGGTCAGACCTTAAAATGACGAATCAATAACTCGAATCCATGGTTTTATGAACAGCGATTACAATCGGTAGGACTCGATATAAACCTGTTGGCAAAGTTAAACGCTGTGAAGCCATAAAGAATACTTTCTAGCATAGAATGCACTGAAATACTGTAATTTTAGAACATTCAGGAATATTCTAGAAAGTTTTAAAACACGCTGTTTATAGGCAAGCATTGAGGTAATCTTAATCGCTGCACCCTTAAACTTGCTATTATATTGCGGTCCGAAATGTGTATTTATTTTTATGTATACATTAACTATATGTGTACACTAGAAGTTTAAAATAAATTTTGGGTTAAAACTGAAAATGACAAGAAATAATACAGAATGCCAAGTACAGGTAAACAGCATTGGCCAGCCATTATGTCAATTTAACACACAAGCGCGCACGCACACACACACACACACACACACACACACACACATCACTTGAGTACTACAAATGCGCTTTGTCAGAATTGCAACATAGTTAAACACACTGGCATAGGTCAAGAAGCGAATTCCCATCAACTTCAAAGGTACAAAATACTGGTGTGTACATTTAATTGTTCGCTATGCACAGTATCCTTTCAGAATTGAAATTGGGCTTTATCTATGGATGTTCTTTAACAGCTGCGGTTCTTAGCGTACCATTCTACATTGGGCGAGATAGACCGCTTAATTTTGCTCAAAGGCCTCAGGCTTGACGTTCTTTTAGTGCCGCAAATATACGACACGGGACCAACGGTTTTACTTCCCTTCCGATGGAAGCCATGCTAAGGATTTTTACGCCTGAAAAAAATGCATCACCCTTCGCCGAGTCTGAATCCGCAACCTTGGGAACTAGAAGCTAGCATGTTACCCCCAGACCACGGAGGACGATATCCTTTCAAGTATCGGGTGAACTGGAAGTCCAGTCAGTGCTGCTTTAATTTATCTGTTATGAGAAGCTTTGATGAGGTGCAAGTTGATTGGTCATGTAGGACGAAGAATGAAATTGGTGAAATGATGCTCAAATGATCTCGGGTCCATGGAGCTTAAAGTTACACGACATTCGTCTTCTCAGGATAAGGGAAAACCCCGAAAAAAAGTCACCCTAGGCGAGATTCGAACTCGTGACCTGTTGAATATCAGGCAGACACGCTACCATCACAAAACCCAGGGAGGCTTTCAATTTTCTTATCAGCCGTCGTTTCTGCATATTAACTGTTCCACCACTTTAGAATCCCCTTCTCCTGACTCTAATTCATATTTGTGTTCAATCCCCAACGTAAAATGTACATATTTTCGCTAAATCAATTGTCATATAAAACACAAAAGTTATTTTACAGTCATTAGTGAATCTGTAAATATATTTCCAATATGACACAAGAAAATTGCTTCAGATTGTACTGTATATCTATTTTTGAGCATCTTTGTATTAGTGATTTGAGTTGTACGATTAAACTAACGAAGTGTTACAATATGAAACAAAGAAATTTACGTTGCAAATGAATATAAATATTTTATAAGCTTATTTTAATAATTACGATATTTTGGTAAATCAATTCAGTTATACTTTCTTTAGCGCGTACGTACATAGTGCATGGAGAAGTTATTGTATTCCACTCAAAAATTCGATACCGAGATTTCACCGCAAATGAAAATTTTGGGGTCCTTCGAGTCCAGAAAGTTTTAGGAAAAGGTTAGTCTCTCTGTCAGTCTGTCTGTCTATCTGTGTATATCTGTGGACAACGTAACTAAAAAATCTAAAGCCCGTGAAATACAAAAGTTGGTACTTAAGTTTAATATCTTTCAAGGATGCGATACGAAGAGTTTCAAGGAAAATTTCACACCGAAACTAGTCTTTACATGGACAAACTTTCGAAAATGTTGATTTTCTTAAAAATGATTCTACGATGTTGATTAAAATACCACATATTAAAGATATAAAATGTATATGTTGGATCTCCTGGAAATAGCCTCTAAGGTCCTCTTCATTCAGAATGACTTTGGTATAACTAATAAACCTAAGAGATGGACAAAACCTTACTACACAAAAATGTAGATCTCGTCAAAACATAGAATTTATGTCCTTTACATGTTTGTTGTAGAACTGTCCATTTCAGAGATATTCTTGTTATTGGTTTCAATTTTAAAATACTTATACTTTTCTCGTACAGAAGGCGTCCGTGTTTCTTTTGTTTTACTCCGGGCCAAGCAAAGAAACAAATTTTAATGACAATTACATAGCGACAACTGCTAAAAGATTTGAATATCGCTTTAACATAATGTATTCCCTTAGTTCCCCTTTACTTATAAGCAACTAAGTAATAGGACAATTTGCTAATGCTTACCTTGATTAACGTGAAGTAAAAAGAAGAAGAATTTTTATAAGATGATAATTTGTAGACCAGATAGAGCAAGTCTGATTTTTTAAATAGGTAGTCCTAACACATGCTATTTACTCTTGATTTCCATTTCTTTCGCCACTTCGCGACTCAACTGTCGATGATCTGAAAATCACTCTGGCAATACCCATGAAAAATATAATATTGCATTACATTTTTAGGCTGAAAGTTTTTACTACCGAGTACACACTTTCCGGACTTTAAGGAGACTAGAGAATAATCCTGCATAAAGAAAACTCGCCTCACCAGCAGGTAATCGAATCCGGACCTCTGCGTTTAGAAGAGAGCACTGCACCTTGACCACAAACCGCAGAGAAGCCATCATTTGTAGTGTGTGGATAAACAGCTGTATATAATAAAAGCCTGATGTGTTCTATTCACATGACTTTCTCTTCAAACTAATGTTACAAAAGATTATTCCTTTATCTAAAGCGTGGTAATCGAAATAAACATTAGCAGAAACGATTGTGTTAGGTCCTCCTAACTAGAAGGGAAATAAGGTAATGTACTAGGCTAAAGCGATAATCAAACCTTAAAAAGCCGGTATCTATGTGAAACAATTGAACATCTGCTCGCTTTGCATGGCCATAAATAAAACAAAAGAGAGATGAAACGAAAAATGGCCTTCCACTTGAGAAAAGTTTTAAGTAGGTAGCTTAAAGTTGAAACCAATAACAAGGAATATCTCGGAAACGACTAACTCTACAAACATTTATATGACATAAACTGTATGCTTTAACGAGGTCTACGTTTTTTGTACGGTACGTTCTTTTGTCTATCTCATGCGGTTTACCAGTTAGCAAAATTCACCCACCATGAAGAGGTCTTAGAGAATATTCCCAGAAAATTCCAAATATACATTTTATTTGTCATGTAAACATCTTTAATGTTCAGTATTTTAATCAAAATCGTTAGTCATTTTTTTGAGGAAAACAAAAACGTGATGTATTGCATTCATAGGACTATCTTTACTCACTCTTCTATAAGCTATTTTTTCAAAAGAGTATTTTTCGGTTCATCATGATAAACCTTATTTATATGTGTACAGTTACAGATTTCGTTGTGGATAAGACAAGGATGCAGCAAGCTAAAGCGATAGTCAGATTTTTAATAAGTAGGAATGTCGTTCTGTGATGACTTTGAAATTTCATGCTGTTTATATTACTGTGAGAAAAAGAGGCCAGTGACTTGCTATTTGAAAAGTGTATAAGAATTTGAAAGCGAAAATCATTACAAAAATATATCTCTGTAATTATTAACGCCACAAACAATTTTATTTTGCATATTCTGTGTGCTTTAACCGATCTACATTTTTGTGCAGTAAGTTTTTGCTTATCTCGAAAGGTTTACCAATTATATACAGGTAATTTAGAATGAAGAGTAATTCACAGGTTAATGCCCAAAAATTCAAGTTATTTGTCATGCGAGTATCTAAAACATTGTTTGATGAAAAAATTGCAATTTTGAATAAATAACCTTTTTGAAACATTTAGTGTAAAGGGTAGTTGGAATTTTCTTGAAGAACTATCTGTATGAGTTATAATACACACGCGTACGCGCGAAAACATACACACATAAGAAACTTTTTCTAAAAATGTATTTTTTTTAAATTCAGGAATCTTAAATGAGTATTGAAACGAGGTGAAATCTCGGCATTGAATTTTTGAATTGATGAATACTATCTCTCCACCTGACAATAGATGTGGCAAATTTACGGAGCGACACCTAATATCTCGATCCCAATGGATTTTTTTGTGAATACACCCTCAGGAGGAACGGATGAGGTGGAGGAACCGCTGCAGACGTTTGGGCCACAGGACAGGTCGGCACAGTCGAATGAGACGTACAGAGTCCTCTAACAATTCCAGGCTTTACCACCAAGCCACAGAAGGGTCGCTCAGAGATGTCCCTCTAAGCCACTGGAGAGCGGCTCAGAAGCTTCCTGTAGTGGAACCGGGGAAAACTCGAAAACTTGAATAGTGGAGGCTCGAAAGAGC
Organism: Hymenopus coronatus; assembly: GCA_030762935.1. Classification (NCBI taxonomy): domain Eukaryota; kingdom Metazoa; phylum Arthropoda; class Insecta; order Mantodea; family Hymenopodidae; genus Hymenopus; species Hymenopus coronatus. Next base: position 57,485,071 of record CM060892.1, on the reverse strand, counting down.
TGCTATTGCCATAGGCGAGAGAAAGTTCCAACGCGCAAACCTCTAAGCCATCCGTCAGATTAAGACCGTCATTCAGTCCCAGAGTTATCCAGGAACAAGGGAGGGAAATTAAATGAGAGGAGATTTGTGGCAGAATACACCACTCCAGCATTCGCCTGGACAATCAGGGATACCTACGAAAAAAACATGGTCAGTGTGAGAGGCCACCGTGAATCGAACCCGTGAATTTCCGGATGTAAACCTCACACATTATCTTGTTCGGTCTCCCTCTACTTGGGTAAGTAGAAGAGAAAATAAAATGTATTGTTTCTGTGTAACACATTTTTGCTTTCTCTACCAAGTACTGTGTATATAGTAGGTAGAAAAAGAATTGTACTCCACCCAAAAATTCGATACCGAGACTTCACCAGAAATACATAGTTTGAGGATCCCCGAATCCGCCCCCCCCCAAAAAGTATTTCTAGAAGAAAAAAAAATAGGTCCCTGTTTGTGTCTATATGTCTATGAGCAGCATAAAAAAAATGAAAAGCCCGATAAATACCAAACTTGATATTAAGCTCAATATATTCCAAGGATGCGACACGAATATTTTCAGAAACCCCCCCAACCCAAACTACCTTTTATATGGATTTTTTTTAAATTTTTAATTTTCTCAAAAATGGCTCTAACAGTTTTTATTATTAAAATACCATTATTAAAGATATTTAAATAACAAACAAAATGCATGTCTTGAATTTGTTGGGAATAACCTCTAAATTTCTCCGAATTGCTTTTGCGTAACTAGTAAACCGTAAGAGACAGACAAAAACTTACCACAAAAAATGTTTATCTCGTTAAAACCCACAAATTTAGTTATATACATGTTTTGTAGAGCTATCCATTTGCAAGATAATCCTTATTATAGATTTTAAAATTCCCAATGCTTACATTTTTATTTTCTCTATTCGTACTATGTACATAGTGTATAGAGAAGGTATTGCACTCCACCCAAAAATTCGAGATTTCAACGAAAATGTATGTTTTAGAGTCCCCTTTATCCAAAAAAAGCATTTTCAGAAAAAAATCCGTGCGTGTGTGTGTCTGTGTACACGATAACTCAAAAACGAAAAGTCGGTAAAATACCAAACATGAAACTTTTTTCAAAATGTTTGATTATCTAAAGAATGACTCGAACGATTTTGATTAACATATCATATACATTAAAGATATTTACTTGACAAGTAAAATGTATACCTGGAATTTCCGGAGTAGCCTCTGAAGACTACTTTATTTTGGATGAATTTTACGGGATTTTGCATAACTGCTAAACCGTAAGAAATGGAAAAAACTTAAAACACAAAAAATACAGAGCACGTTAAAACACACAAATTATGTTACATACATTTTTTTCGTGGAGATGATCGTTTTTGATATATTCCTTGGTTTTGGTTTCACATTTGAAAAACGTATACTTTTCTCATACAGGAATTTGTGAACTCGTGTCCATACAAACAAAGGAACTTCAGTCACATAGCAACCAGCTTTTGACTATCACTTTAACCTATGCTATTCCCTTATTTCGCTTCTATTTACAAGGAAGCAAGTAATAAGACTATTTCTGCTAATTTTTTCTCGATTAGCATGAAGTACATAGAAGCATAAGCTTTTTAACAATAATTAGATACAGAGATGTAGAGATAGTCATGTGAATGGAACACATCAGATTTTTCTCAAATGGAAAACCGTAGTCACTTATTCTCTTTCCTTGTAATGCAAAGAGACAGGAATTTCAATTGCATCAAATAGTGACCAGCTTTTAAAAGATATGAGTATAATTTTAGTGTAGTGTATTCATTTATTTTCCATCTGCTTATAAGAAACTATGTAATAACGCCATTTCTGCTTATTTTTGTCTTTTTTAGCATGAAGTAAATGGAATAATAAGGTTTTGTAAGAATAATTTGTTACAAAAGGAGTATAGAGTGTCATGTGAATGGAACAATGATTTTTAACGTTAGTAAGTGCTCCAATATATACCTAATAAATGCAGGGAATACAATGGAAATCACGTTTTATCAGTACCAATATAGCATAACGCTCTTCATTTTACAGAAATATATAAAACATTAAACTATAAGGGAAATATGAAGAGATGTTTTATTTGTTCAACTTATCTAGGCTTTGAAACAATACAATTGAGATTATATACGGCCTGTAAAGAACAAGAGTCTCTAAACGCCGTCGACCTAAATAATTTCTTAACAGAGATAAAGCAATGCTCAGCTTATTGGCACTGTAGGTGAAATGCCATTAGTTAAAACTTGGTCGTGACTTGGGGCCCTTCCGCAACTTGTTTGTGCTCTAAATGTTGTGCACGACCGACGCAGCACAAACCCAGTTTCTCAAGAAAAAAATTGTAAGAGATCAAGAAGAAACTTGGGAAGATCAGCATGCACCTATCAAGGTTAAGCGCTGGCTTTCTGGTCCCAAGGTTCAAACCCAGACTACAGCCCCATGTCTCTTGTGGTCAAAATTCCGGCACACCGATGGGACTGATATGATTCTGGCAATTGACACCATCATTACCAAACAAGTAATATTTACTTTCTCTACACATACTATGTACATAGTGTATAGAAAAGGTATTGTAATGCACCCAAAAATTTGATACCGAGATTTCACCGGAAATACATGTTTTGGGTCCCCCTGAATCCAAAAAAAGCATTTTTACAAAAAGGTCCGCGTGTGTGTATATGCGTGCGTGTGTGTGTGTGTGTGTGTATGTGTGTGTCTGTGGACAGTATAGCTCAAAAACGAAAAGACCGTTAAATACCAAACTTGATATTTAAGTTTCGTATCTTCCAAGGATGCGACACGAAGATTTTCAAGAAAATCCCCCCACCCCCAGCTACCCTTTACATGAACTTTTTCCGAAAAGTTTGATTTTCTTAAAAATTGCTCTAACGATTTTGATTAAAATCTCGTACATTAAAGATATTTATCTGACAAATAAAATGTATATCTTGAATTTTCTGGGAATAGCCTCTGAAGACTACTTTATTCTGGATGAATTTTACAGAATTTTACATAACTGCTAAACCGTAAGAGATGGACAAAAACTTACCACTCAGAAAATGTAGAGCACATCAAAACACACAGTTTATGCGATATACATTTTTTCGTGGAGTTGATCGTTTTTAAGATATTCCTTGTTTTTAGTTTCAGCTTTGAAAAACAAACTTGTCAATTAACCTATGCTACTCGCTTATTTCGCTTCTACTTAAGAAAGCAGGTATAAGACTATTTCTGCTAATGTTTACTCAATTAGCATGAACAAAATATAAACCTAAACTTTTTAACAATAATTTGTTGCAGAGATGTAGAGAAACTTATGTGAATGGAACACACAAGATTTTTTAAAATTGTTTTTATTTGTTTAGTCCCCTTTAACACCTATGCTCATATCGGAGCTTTTAACTTGTGAAATAATTCTATGTTAACTGTAGGTTATATACATTAGGTTAATCATGTTATATCATTAAACACACACACACACCCTCAAATTCATACTTCCAGAAATTGGTGAAATGATGCTCAAATGATTTCGGGGTCCACGGAGCTTAAAGTTACTCGACATTCGTCTTCTCAGGATAAGGGAGAAACCCCGAAAAAAACCTTATCCGGTTAACTCACCCTAAGTGAACGTGAGGCAGACACGCTACCACCACACTACCCAGGCGGGCACTTCAGATATTATATATATATATATATATATATATATATATATATATATATATACACTTTTATTATAAACAGGTTAGATCAGTGGTTTCGTTCGCGGTCTTCGTACTAAGAATCTATGGATCGATTCCCGGATATAGGTTGGCGATTTTTAGTCTATCCTACCTAGGCCTTCTCGAACCAGCTCATGTGAAGTAACCACTAGGTCTAATGTGATTTGGAGTGACAGTAAAATCTTTCAGCCCTCGTTCCAATTCCCTCCTCCGTAATATACTTTCATTAGAGGTAACGGTTAATATCCGTTGGATGCATCTAGCTAATAAAAGCTTCCAGTCGTCACATTGTGGGACGATGTTCGCTTGAAGATCATACACCACATGGTCCCTGGAGGGGAGGCATTTTGATACCACCAGCTGTCTGGCGCAGCGGACGCCTGGCGTTACCAGAAGTACGCTGGGCTGAACATCTGAGCTCCTCCCGGAAGGACCAGCGGTACTCAGCGGCGCAGGGTTTCCAAAATCCTTGGGAAATTGGTTACATCTGGGCGATAGTGCCAGGTACCTCCATGTCTTGTGGTACTAGCTTAGAGAGATAAGAGACAAGACTGCTAGTTCACTGTTGGCCCTATCGAAGTTTTTTTAGTAATATTTCCCTCTCTCTCGTTTTCGCGTAAGGGTAGGGGGGAGGCTTTTTTAAAATCAAGGTATTGGCCTAATGGAAATATCCATGGAGAGGAGGAAGTGGAAATGGAGTGTTATTTATGGTCGCTCTTTAATTGCTATGGTTCTCAGCGTTCCATACTATACTGGACGTGGAAGATTGCTTAATTTTGCTCAGAGGCCTCTTTATTATGCCCTTTTACGTGCTGTGAATCTACGACACGGGACCAGCGGCTTTAATTCCCTTCCGAAGGAAGCCAAGCTAAGGATTTTTATGCCCGAAAAACCGATGACGGCAGAAGTAGTCAATGACATACCCGAGAATCCCACTTCCCTACTGCCACTTCAGCGACATTATCTAATCCATTGTCCCATAGTTTGCGGAGAGTCATAGAAGACATTCCAATCGCACCATTAACATACGCCGCATTGTGTCACGATCCTCACCTAGGACCGCAATATCGATCATGATTTTTGTCGAAATCATCTTATTTAAGCACCATCGGGTATAGATTTTTAGTATATATTATTATTATTATTATTATTATTATTATTATTATTATTATTATTATTATTATTATTATTATTATTATTATTATTTACCTAGAGTGCGGTGTACAATTCTTGATGAGAAAGTTGCGTGTAAAATCTAATGTTCAGCTGTGAATTATCACGAAAGCGTCAGAGTACTTCGTAAACCTCCGTCACTGCATTTCCATCAGACTGGTCCGCCGTTCACGCTCCTAGCCATCACAAGCCTGCGGGCTGTGAGCCAGAACACTTGGGGCTGGGTAGGCGGTGAACCGGAAAACTTCGGTTGCGTCTTCTTGCGTCCTGAAATTTGTCGTCAGCCTGCACAATATCAGGTGTTCATCCACCTGCAGGGTTTCCAGCTGAGAACAGCTGTTGTGCCTATCGCTGGGGAACATTCTGGCACATATTACTTCTCATTTTCCATTCGCTCCGGAAGTTTGCAGCACTCGGCCAATGGATTCCAGAGTAATCGGAAAGATATACAGAAAACTAGAGATAAATGTAAACATTTAATACCTGTTTAAGCACAATAAATATCCAAAGTGGTTAGGGAACTAGAACGGAGGCTTTATATGAAAATGACTACATTTATTTCTCATAAATATTATATAAACACCTGTAAATCATTTTGGCCAAGCATTTTTCACGGTCGTCCATTTTTAAAAGTCCAGTAACGTTTTTAAATCACTCATGCCTACCTTTTAACCCTACTTCTCCTTTCTGCGTGCGGTTTTTCCTCAGATTTAAATTTTTGTACATTATCAGTTTTGTGGTGATTTGCAGGAAAATGTGTATACACAAAATAAATGTGTCATCTAAAGATTTAAGAATCTATTGTATGGTTGTTTTATTCAATGACTCAAAAACAAAATTCTACTGAAAATACAAGGAAAATCTTAACATCAACTACTTCATGAAACAAAATTGTTTTTTTTTTTTACATCAATTTAAATAAAGTCCTTTCATTTATTAAGTATCCAAAAATGTCACTGTTATGCTTCTGTCACAGATATATCTGCGCAAGACAGGTTTAGAAAGAAAGAAAAAAACCCATATTTAGCTAATTAAAACATTTAAGTGCATTATCTGAGAAATTTTCAAGCTAGAACTTTGCATAGTCATTTCCTTATTTGTTCTCATTAAAGTAAATAGTAATATAGTAAATAGCTATACAATTGAAAGAAAACTCAGCCTCAGGGTCCCTGATACAGTTGAGATTATTTATACAGGTGGCCACACTACCCTGTGTTTGACGTGACCTCTCTCAATGAGCCCAATTCGCTCATCATCTGTGTGATAAGCAAGAGGGGTAAAATGAAGGTCGCTCAAGCCAGTTCATCACTGGCGAGAATTAAACTTGAAATAGCCCCATTGCGTTCTGCAACTCATTTCATTCACGTCAAATATGGGGGGTTGGCTTTTAATTAAGCCTATTAAGAGAGCTTAGATATTTCGGGACAATAAGGGATGCCATTAATTCATTTTTAAGCCATCCAGTCATAATTCCGGGTTAATGACACTGCCCTCATAGCATCTTTCAGAAACACATGAATTTCTAAAATCGGAATCCGGAAATTGAAAGCTCTGATATCTTAGATCCATAACATATTCTCTGCTTGCTATCAGTTATTTTTTTATGACCACTGCAAGTCAGCATTACAAATAGCTTATTTTTTTATCTACTTCAGATTAATTGCAATGAACGTTTGTAAAAATATCACAATAGAGTTCGTGTAGATGTCTCTTCCAATGATTAATCAATTACGTCTGTTAAATATTTGCTAAGCTAATAAAAACTTACGAGAGGACTTACCCAACTATCTTACTAAAAAAAATTGTAGTTTATTCTCAACATTTCACCAAAGATAAATATAAGTAGCTTAAACGATTAGTCTATTGCTATTTTTCAAAAGAGAAAACTGCTGCAAGTTGGCATTTTCTTTAGAAAAACAGAGTGAAAGATTAATGAAACCCAAACTAGCTACTTTCTCTTTTAAAAATTGAGGCATTAGCTAATATAACTCAAAAAACTAACTTTTAGAGCCTTCTCTTTTTAAAAAGTGGGGGATACTGCGCGCGCGCACACACACGCACACACAAACACACCTACACATCCTCGCATTTCTTTTTTAAACATCTAATGTGATAGGTTCACACGACTTTCTTTATGAATGAAAATTTCACTTGTATATACTACTTACTTTCACATATTAATTACCTATATAAAACAGACTTTCCTCTTCATGTTACTCAATGATGCATTTTTGCCTAAAGATGATTTCAAATTAAGCAATAAACACTCAACCGCCCAGTTACAAAAAATACGGAAACAGCATCCAATCATTTATTTATGACAATAGACTCTCTCAATGGAAAGAAACGAATAAAGGAATCGAAAACTTTCAAATATGTTACTATATAATTTACTCACATTTGGGAACAGTATGAACATTTCATTTGAAATATTTCGAAAATGGATAGCGCTACGAGAAAAACTATTTAAATATTATTTCCCTCCATCCCATATGGTTTCTTATTTATAAAAATTATGAAAGCCTCAATCAATTAAAGGAAAACTTATATTTTAGTTCACATTTTTAAACAATTTTTTAGAAAATAAAACAAAATGTTTCGACGAGAAGGATAGTTTCATGTTGCATTATTGAAGACATAAATACCAAGATTTGTATTTTGCTGTTCACATATACTAATCTTCTGTTAAAATAATAATAATAATAATAATAATTATTATTATTATTATTATTGATGCCATATGCTTCAAAAACGTATTTCCAGTGAATTCTCGATGTGGAATTTTAAGGTGGAGTACAAAGTTATCTACTATAGGTTGATGCTAGAGAAACTATAACAATCTGATGTGTTACATTCACATGAATTTCTCTAACCCCTATCGTTTATTAGTGGCTATACATACTATTCTTACGAAAGCTTACTTCACTATCCACATCATTTTAAATGGAATAACTTTACAGATTACACATTTCATTACAGATAATAAGGGAATAGCAATAGGCAAATGTTTAAGGACTGGACACTATTTGATGGCCTTAACTCTTTCCATGCGAAACAACTGAAAAATGACTTTAGAAGAATGACAGTATTGAAAATTAATAAAGCATACCTCGGAAATGGCTTATGTCATCAAAAATATTATTTGGAATAATACGTATGATTTAATCATTTCTGTTTTTTAATTTTTTTGTATCTAATTTTTCGTTACCGCTCAATATGTACCAGTTATAGAAGCTTATACAACATTCCTTCCGAATGAATTATTAAATTATTTTGTTTTATACAATATAATACTAAATATAAATCTTAATAAAGATATAAATATCAATAAACGGAACGCTGTCAATTGCGAATAGCATATCAGGTCTGCCAGTGTGCCGGGATATCGTCCAGCAGTAGTTATTTTACATGCCAGTAAGTCTATTGACATGGGACTGTCGCTTTTAGTGGAATTAAAAACTATCGGTCGGGCTGGGTTCACAAGTCTAGCGCCTAACCAACTTAGCAGTGGACTTCACAGGCTATTCCCAGGAAATTTAATATGTATATGTTATTTGTTATAAAATATCTTTAATCAAAATCGTTAGAGCCGTTTTTAGAGCAAAATATGAACATTTTCGTGTCGCATCTTTGGAAGATACTAAACTTAAAAAGCTGATGTGTTCCATTCACATGACTTCCTCTGCCTGATCTACAAACGAGCTATTCTTACAAAAGAGTATTCTTTTATATGCCTCTTGCTAATCGAGATAAGCATCAGGAGAAATGGTCGAACTACTTGATTCCTTGCAAGCAAAAAGGAAATAAGCGAATGCACCAGGCTAAAGGGAGAGTCAAATCTTTTAAAATTTGGTCACTATATGAATAATTAAAGTTCGGTTCGTTTTGCATTTCCAGGAGCAAAAACTTGAGAGATGAAACGAAAAGGGACCCCTTTTGAAAAAAAAAAGTTATGTATTTTAAAATTGAAACTAGTAAAAAGGAAAATATCGGAAACGGTCAACTCTACAACAAAAAATATGTGACATAAATTGTGTTTTAACGAGATCTACCATTCTTGTGTAATAAGTTTTGTCGATCTCTTACGGTTTAACAGTTATACCCACAGAAGTCATCTAAAATGAAGGGTCTTAGTAGCTAATCCCAGAAAATTCAAAATATGCATTTCGTTTGACATAAAATATATTAAGTATGTGGTATTTTAATCAAAATCCTTAGAGCCATTTCTGAGAAAATAAAAATTTTCGAAAAATGTTCCATGTTAAGGTTATTCGGGGTTGGTGTATTTCCTGAAAATCTTTGTGTCGCATCCTTGGAAGATACTGAACTTAAATACCTTGGTATTTAACCGACATTTCGCTTTTGAGTTAAGCTGTCCACAGAAGCACTCACACACATACACAAGCACACGCCTACCTTTTTCTAAAATTTCTGTTTCAGGATTCAGAGGACCCTAAAACATGTATTTCCGGTGTAATCTCAGTATCGAATTTTTGAGTGGAATATTATGCCTTCTCTATCATACATTGTACATACGTGCTAGAGAAAATAACAAAGTTTGGTATTGTCCGAGTTATCGTTTTTGAGTTACGCTATTCATGCATATGTGCGCGCAGGATTAATGTGTTTAGATCAATGAACTTAATATTTTTGGAGATGCACTGTCCAACAAAATAAAAATAATTTATTGATTCTTCCGTTTTTGTTTGCATACTCTTTTTCTTTTCTTTTTTAATTAAGAATGGTTTTTCTTCTGCGTTGCTTTGACGTCAATGAAGACAACACAATGTAATCCTCTTGTTTTTTTTTTTATAGAAGCTGACGAAGGAGATTCAGAGAGCACTATCTGTTTATAGAACTTGTACTCAGACGTTTTAAGTATACGTCTTATAAATACAGGGAATGCTAGTTGCTTCTAGTCTAAAAATTACCCATCATAACTTTAATAAAGCATACAAGTTACAAATAATTTCTTATGGGTGTTTCATTGTTTCCAAAACCGGCAGCAAATATGTAAGAATCACGTCAAACAGATTATTATTTGAAGATTGTGTTGACTATTTTTCTGTGATTTGTTTCAAATCGCTTTTTGAATTTAAAACATAATACATATGATGGATCATATCCATGGCAAGAAAAGTTTTATGACCAAGAGTTAAAAACAAAGTCTACAGTGTTGCACTCAAGTTTTTTTCTCTATTCACTCTTGTAAGTACAAATTATTCTTAAGACGCTTATTCAACTATTTACGTCCTGTTAATTCAGATAGGCATTTGCAGAAATTGCTTTATTTATATGTCCTTGTAAGTACAAGTAAATAAAAAAAATCAAATGTGCTCCATTGACATGGCCTTCTCTATCTGCTCTGCAAAATATTCCTATGAAAGATTATTCTTTTATCTGCAGCATACTAATCGAGATAAACGTTAACAGAAATGGTCTTATTACTTAATTCTTTGTAAATAGATGGGAAATAAAGGAATACATTTGGCTAAAGCAATAGCCAATTTTCTAAAATTGTTGCTAAGCGATTGACCTCGTAATTCGGTCCTCTTTCTACGGTCAGGAATAAAACATAGGAGTGATGAAACAGATGAGGACTTCCCGTTTGAGGAAAGTTTAAGTATTTTACAATTGAAACCAATAACAGAGTGGTTAGATCACCCGGACCGGGATCGATCCCAGAGACCGCATGTGGCATTCTAGTGGACAAAGTGGCGTAGGGACGGGTTTTCTCTGGGTTCTTCGGTTTCCCCCGTCATCGCATTCCACCGATGCTCCATTTACGTTCCAAGTATCATCATTTTAATCGCCTGCGGTGCCACAGTAGTAAATGCGGGCGTATAAAAAGGTCTTGATTGGTAGTTTTTAATACTTCATGCTGCTACTTCACGTCGATTGTTTCTAATAGCATGTGAAATAATTTGACGTAACGGGAAGGAAAAATATGACACTGCCAAACTCTTAAGTTAAGTCAACCCTAATATCTCCTTTTAATACAATGTGTTAGACTTTCACGTTACGTTTCGTTAATTCAAGTTACATTTCGTTTAGTTCATCGTAATTGAAAACCTCGCTGTGTCAGAGGCTGTCGCTTCAATATGGTCGCCTCTAGTCTCACATTTTCTTCCTGGAGGTTTCTAGAAGCACAATAACGACTGCAAGCTTAAGTGCCGAAATCCTCCTCTACCTGATACAACATACAACTTTCCAATTCACTAGTGTTCAAAATTTTAAGATCAAGTAGCAAGCTATAGGCTATATCACGGCAGAACTAATTACATTAGGACTATTTCATTACTCACAGTGTTAATATCATAGACGCTCTTTCTCAGCAAATTAGGTACTGCAGAAAAGCTATTAAGGAGTACAAATGCTGAAATTGACCTTGATCTATTTAACCCTAACTAGCAGAAAGCAGAGCTAATACCTACAAATTAAATACGAAGCCAGGTTAATAACCACAAACGTGCAATTAGACTAGCTACAAGACGTGTATGAGCTGTCATAAAAGCATATTTAAGATGCAGAGTTGGAAACATGCAACATGACGTGTAGAGAAAGTAGAAATCTGATGTGTTCCATTCACATGACTTTCTCTACATCGCTGTGACAAATCATTGTGAAACAACATATTCTTCTATCTTTTTTTTATCATAATCGGGATAAACATTAGCAGGAAATGTCTTAACTATTTGCTTCCTTGTAGGTAGAAGGGAAATAAGGGAATACACTAAGCTAAAACGATAGTCAAATCTTTTATAAGCTGGTTGCCAAGCGGTTGAAATTTGTTTCTATGCAGTGTCAGGAGTTTACAACTTTCCACGTAAGAAAAGTTTTAAGTATTTTAAATCTGAAACAAATAACAAGTAATGTCTCAGAAATTGCCAATTCTACGAAAAAACGTATGTGACATAAATTGTGTGTTTTAACGCGATCTCCATTTTTTGTGCAATAAGTTTTTGTCTATCTCTTACAGTTTACCAGTAACGCAAAATTCAGCAAAATTCATTCAGAATAAAGATGTATTTAGAGGCTATTCCCAGAAAATTCAAGATATACATTTTATTTGCAATATAAATATCTTTAATATACGGTATTTTAATCAAAATCATTAGAGTCATTTTATAAAAAATCAAAATTTTCGAAATTCTTTCCAGTTAGAGGTGGGGGGATTCTTCTCAAAATCTTCGTGTCGCATCCCTGGAAGATATTAAACTTAAATACGAAGTTTGGTATTTTACGAACTTTTCGTTCTTGAGTTAAAATGTTCAGACACGCGGATCTTTTTCTAATTTTTTTTTGTACAGGGATCCCTACAACGTGTATTTCCGGTAAAAGCTCGGTATCGAATTTTTGGATGGAATGCAATACCTTCTGTATATACTATGTATAGTACGTGTAGAGAAAGTAAAAATTAAATGCTGTTGATAAAAATTACACAATCAGAAATGGTACGGACATAATCTACTACTGTCAACATGATTAGAATAATATATCTCATTTTGTTTATGCTATATTGTTCCTGTTGTTAAACTGAAAACGCGTGGTTTTAGTACATAACCTGCGGATACTAATGGATTGATGATTACAATATACTGAATGTCTTTAAACCGTATTACTTAGGAAGAAAGTAGAAATGACAAAGACCATGCTGAGTTGTATTCTGTTGATCCCTTCTTTCAAACAATTACACCTGCCAAGGTCCGATGTTCCGACCAACCGTGCAAAGGAAGTGGCTAAAAACTAAAATGGAAGAGTATTCACGAACGAAGGTTGTATAAAGAAGCGTTTTGCAAACAGGCTATCCAAGATCTTAAAACAAGTGTTAATTGAGAGGAAGTTGTCTCTCGGATGAATGAGAATCAGGCCAATGCAGAAACTTCAAGCCTTGCTTCCTTTCATTACCGATTGTTACTTGTGTGTAATGCTTGGTAGCTACTCGAATTGTGCCTTTAACCGTTCGTCTAAGCATAGGATATATTCTTGGGCTACAAGTTTTACTTTGCGTTGTACCGAGTTGAATTTCCAAATATCGTAACCGTGTATTACGGTTCATTCCTCAACATTACGTATCTTTGGTATCTACTGTGTCTTTGATCTTATCTGCATATTTTCTGACTCTTGGGTGGTAGTTGTAGAATTTTAGGTCTTTAAATAGCTAAGGTATTTTCACTTGTAGAAGCCAGTACGCTGTCAGCCCCGTTATTAAACATTTAATTCTAATATGCTGTAACAAATGCCCTTATAGACTCAACAAGAACCACTGTGCGCTAACACTCCAGTCACTCACGACCCAGGCCAATTCACAACACAACTGCACTGCACTCCACTCCTACTTCCTTTTATAAAAAGAAAATTATGTCACAAACTTTCTGGAAACTCGCCGATGGTACTAGAAACCGAAGCTTGAAGAACAATCGTTACATCTTCCGTGTTGTTTACGTGTCCCAGCTATGATGACTACATTCCAACTCCCGCCGCATACCAGATCAAACAAGAAAGTTATCACGAACACAGATGGCTTTGTCAAATATCTCAGCAGATTGGTTCTCTAAGGTTGAAACTGGAGCGGTGAACAACTATTTTGTAGAACTTTACGTGTCTTTTTCATAGATTCTTTTTCTTCCTCTTTCACTTCTTATGGTAGACACAGAAAGTATTGTATTTCAGACACTATGTTCATAGGTAGTAAGTGTAGAGAAAGTAAAAATGTGTATGACAAACTGTCTGTATTAACAAGATTACATTTTTTTTTTGTGAAGTAAGTTTTTGTCTATCTATTACGGTTTACCCGTTATGCAATAGTCATTCAGAATGAAGAGGACTTCAGAGGCAATTCCCAGAAAATTACAGATATTCATTTTATTTGTCAAGCAAATATCTTTAATATATGACATTTTAATCAAAATCGTTAGAGTCATTTTTGAGAAATAATAATATAATACAATAGTTTCGAAATTTTGCCATGTAAAGGGTAGTTGGGGGTAATTTCCGTACATCGTAAGAGGTAGACAAAATCTTACTACTCAATAACGTAGATCTCGTTAAAACACAACACAATTTATGTCAGATACATTTTTTTTGAGTTAATCATTTCCAACATATTCCTGGTTTTTGGTTTAAAATTTTAAAAGAATTATATTTTTCTAAACAGGAAGTCATCTGTTTTCCTTTTGTTTTATTCCTTGTCAAGCAAAGAGAACTGAATTTCAATGTCACCGATAGCGACAGTTTTTAAAATATTTAACTCACTTTATCTTAGCGTATTCTCTTATTTCCTTTCTGCTTATAAGGAGCTAAATAATCAGAGCACATCTGCTAATGTTTATCTCGATTAGCGAAGTAGATAGAAGAATACTCGCTTGTTGCAGGAAGGGAAACTCATGTGAATAAAAGACATTAAATTTTTCAATATTGGAAGCAATACGTTTGAAGTGCTAAGCGGCCTCTCGTTTGCTTCTCGTGAAGCTATGCAATAAAGACATTAGTTTAAAAATTAAACCGTGATCTCAACTCATGTATGCTCCTTTTTAGCTACACCAAATTAGTAGTGTGAATTATTTATAGGACATAAATTAAAATAAATTAGCGCGAGTAGAGATAAGCAACGACGTCTAATATTTTTCAATCTATTTCGTTTCTTCTGGTGGCTGTGAGGCGCATTTTAAAATGAATACAGAGTATCTATAAAAGAAAAATGACCAGCCCGCCTCAGCACTGTCGTGGTTGCGTATCTACCTCACATTCAACAGGTCGCGAATCCAAATCTCGCTAAAGTGAGTTACCTGGATAAGGTTTTTTCCTGGGTTTTCCTTTATCCAGAGAAGACGAATGTCGAGTAACTTTAAGCTACAGGGAACCCGAGATCATTTGGGCATCATTTCACCAATTTCAATCATCATCCGAATATGACCAAACAGGTTAAAGGACGTTAAGCTGCTACCCCCCCCCCCAAACTAGCTCACCTCAGTAGCGTGAGTAGCGTGTCTGCATCACATTCAAGAGATCGCGAGTTTGAATCTCGCTTAGGATGAATTATCCGGATAAGGTTTTTTACGGGGTTTTCCCTTATCCTGAGAAGACAAATATCGAGCAACTTTAAGGCTTCATGGACCTCGAAATAATTTGAGCAGTATAATTTCACAATCAAGCGGGAGACCTGGGTTCGATCCCCAGTACCGGCGTGGGGATTTTTCCCCCGCTGGGAGACCTGGCCCGGGGTGCACTCAGCCTCGTAAGGTCCCTGGGGGGCCAATTGAGGAGCTACTTGATGGAGAAGTAGCGGCTCCAGGTCATGAGGACCGCATTAACCGGCCGGGGGGACCACGTCTCACCCTCCAATACTGCACCCCATCCATGACGTCTGTAGTGGACCGAGATGGGGGACGCAGCGGCCGGGCGGTAGGCCAAGGTTCCCCGTGAGCTGTCGTGCCAGGAGTTATAATTTCACAATTTCATTCATTGTCCTGTATGACCAACTAGGTTAAAGGACGTTGCGCATTAAAAAATTAAAAAAGAACAAAATATACATTTCAAAATATTGCATTGCATTGATTCTACTATTTTAAACGCCACATAGTTCTTGCCATTATTGTGGCACCAGCACGCCAGTTTTTGTTCCTTTGTCACAAAGCCCACCTGAGATGAAAGCCACGTCTACTTTGTCACAGAGCTTGGCCCCAATGAACTTCTTCATAGAAATTCCCCTAAATGTTGTACATTTTTAGATGATTCTAAACGTTCATGAATGATATTTAAGTTCAGTAGGCGCAACAAGGTAATAAATAAAATTAAATTGAGTTTTATTTGTGGCAAGATAATAGTTGTGCATTTTAGCCTAAATGTTACAAGCTGGCCCACAAAATGTTATCTTTTAAGGTGACGTGTCTGTGAAATTTGACCGAAAATTGTGAATAATCATTTTTTTTTACAATCGAACTTTAAGAATTATAAACTTTAATAAAATATATTGTTTTCCTCACTTAGGGCACTTTAGTTACCAATTAACTAGTTATAAAGGTGCAGGTGAACATTAATAGACATGCCCAATTTTAAAGTTTATTTTCTCGCAAACTTTTCCATATTCAAAATGCTCCACACAATGCAAATTTTACTAATTTGTTTCAAAAGTTTTATAATTGATTTTAAAAGTATATCAATGAAAATTGTTATGTATATTTTTTTCTTGAAGTAATGCTCTAATGTTGAGAAATAAACTATTGCATTTTTAAAGCTCACGCGTTTTGGAGAGTACGAAAAGTATTAATTTTTCTACAATAATTAGGGTTAATATAATAAATGTGATATAATAGCTGTATTTTTAAACTTTTTACAGAAAATTTGAAGTTTTAATGTGAATTTTTTAAAAATGCATCACGTGATTCATTTCTATTAGAACAATGAATTTAGACATTTAAAAAGTGTGATTTAAATAACCATACAAGCTAGAATCTTGATACATGGTAAAAATATTACTATAATTGTTTTAATAGCTGTATCATATTTAACAACTGGTTTATCAGTAAAATATCTTGCATACTGTTGGTTTTCCAAATTTCATTGTTGCATTACCTTAAATGAGCAAAAAAACCAAACGGCATTTTAAAATCTTATCGCAGCAAGGGGCCTTCTAAATAGTGATATAGAAAATATATCCTTGGGTCCTTTATGGGATACAAATGAGTTCATCTCAGAGTTTTAAACGGAATCACGATACTTTTTATATTCTGATTCCGCTCAATAAACTAAGAATTTTTAACATTTGTTTTATCTAAAATGAACTGAGCTGCCATAGGATATTTTCAATGAAGTATACGTGCAATAGTAGAAAACCGTACTAAACGAATAAGTAAGTCAATAAACACCCAGACGATTGTTTTATTAAATACTCAAGGTAGTCTTCTTAGCATCTAATATTTGGCAATTATTTCGAAAAAGGTTTCTCTAAGGGCTAAGAGAGGGGTCATATAAAGAGTATACACTTTTTTAATTTTAAAGAGCCATAATAATATATAATCAACATTAATTGCATACAGTAGGTATTGACTTTTAAGAGTTCAGGTGGATTTGAAACCATTGTACCAATGGCCATTCATTTACCTATAGGTAATACTCTACTTTCTCCTCCAGTGTGCTAGCTTCAATGAAAACATATAAGAACTCAACAGATAATTTTAGAGAAAAAAAATCTGATGTGTTCCATTCACATGACTTTCTCTACATCTCTGCAACAAATTATTGTTAAAAAGCTTATGCTTCTATTTACTTCATGCTAATCGAGAAAAAAAAAAAAACAGAAATAGTCTTATTACTTGCTTCCTTGTAAGTAAAAGGGAAATAAGAGAGTACGAAAGGTTAAAGTGATAGTCAAAAGCTGGTTGCTATGTGAATGAAGTTCCTTTGCTTGTGTGGACAGGAGTTGACAAATTCCTGAATGAGAAAAGCATAAGTTTTTCAAAACTGAAACGAAAAGCCAGGAATATTTTAAAAACCATCAACTCCACGAAAAAAATGTATATGACATAAATTGTGTGTTAATGTGCTCTACATTTTCTTTGTAGTAAGTTTTGTCCATCTCTTGTGGTTAATAATTATACTCAATTCCGTGAAATTCACCCAGAATAAAGCAGTCTTCAGAGGCTACTCCCGAAAATTCAAGATATACATATTATTTGTCAGGTAAATATCTTTAATATACGATATTTTAATCAAAATCGTTAGAGCCATTTTTGAGAACATCAACATTTTCGAGAAAATCAAAATTTTCGAAAAAAGTTCCATGTAAAGGGTAGTTGGGAATGGGAGGATTTTCTTGAAAATCTTCGTGTCGCATCCTCGAAAGATACCAAACTTAAATACCAAGTTTGGTATTTAACGATCTTTTCGTTTTTCAGCTGCTGCCCCCCCCCCCACACACACACACGGACATGTTCTAAAATGCTTTTTTTGGATTCAGGAGGTCCCAAAACATGAATTTCCGGTGAAATCTCGGTATCGAATTTTTGGGTGCAATACAATACCTTCTCTATACACTATATACATAGTACGTATAGAGAAAGTAAAAAGAAAAAAATGGTATTTTAGAAGAATAGTTTCCAGAACAGATAAGGAACTCATGTCATTGTAACACATCAGATTTTTCTCTTTGGAGGACTTAAGACATTACGTCACCAGTTATGGGATAACTTGCGTTAAAGAAATGTGTAAGAATTGTTAATCCCCTGAATAATAAAAATATCAGAGAGCAATAACTTGTTGCTCCCAACTTATTTAAACTGTTGGTAAGGTAACGACGTAGAATTTACGGCTTCAGAAAAGTTTATTACAGGAAATCATAGTTAAAAATTGCCACTCCCATTTACCGGCGTATTAAAGCAAATAAATACAGGAAACCAAGTAAGGCAAACGGCAGAAGGAAAAGTGGTTTTAGAGCCCAACCCAAGTAAGGAAGGGGTCCTGTGTTCGCCTACACTCATTGCATCACACAGACAGGTCAGTTTATTATACATAGCACTTGCAGCACGATTTGCTTCTTATATAACTAAAAGTCCAGTCCGCAACAGTTTCCGCATCACGTACACACAACCAGCTCACACATGTGGAAAACCAATCATGTCTGTCGTATTTCTTGTTCTTGGACAGGATGGTCGAACTAGAAAGTTTAATTCCTTCCTCAGCCAAGAGAGAACATTCGCGTTGCCATTTGATATCGTACGTATACTCTTCAGGCTTCTGAGCCCTCGGCATCTGCTTGTAAGTCATAGGGGCGTGTCAGTCCTAGATACAAGGAGACCGACTACAAAAAAAAAAAAAAAAAAAAAAAAAAAAATCTGATGTGTTACATTCACATGACTTTCTATAGCTGCTCTACAAACAAACTTCTTACAAAAAAGTATTCTTCTTTCTACACCATGCTAATCGAGATAACATTATCAAAATGTTCTTATCAGTAGAAGGGAACTAAGGGAATGCACTAGGTTAAACTGATAGTCAAATGTTTTAAAAACTATCCTTATGCGACTTTCATTACAAATCGCTTCTTTGCTTGGCCAGGAGTAGAACAAAAGAAAAATGGACATTTCCTGTCTGAGAAGTACTTCACAATTGAAACCAATTACAAAGAATATCTCGGAAGTGGTTACCTCCACAACAAAAGCGTAAAGGACATAAACTGTGTGTTTTGACGAAATCTTCATTTTTATTAAGTTTTTGTATATCTCTTTACGGTTTAGCAATTAAGCAAAATTCGGCAAAATTCATCTAGAATAAAGAGGTCTTCAGAGGCTATTCCCAGAAAATTCAAGATATACGTTTTATTTGAATGAATGAATGAATGAATGAATGAATGAATAAGTGTATTTATTGACATGGCAATATCATACATAGAATTTCAACAGTCGCACGGGTCCACAGACCGTACGTGCTTTTGTAGTACACATTACAAGCAATATTAAAACAACTACAACAACAAAGAATTAAAAGAGTAAACACGAAAATAAAAAGACAAAGGAAATACACAGTCAAAAGCAATATTAAACAACAATAAAGAATTAAGAGTGAACCCGAAAATAAAAATACAAAGATATTCAAATATAGCAATTTAAATTTACAGCACAGAATACCCTTTCATAAATGCATCCTCTTATAATAGATAATTACACTTAAAATACATATATACACATAATATATACACCATATATAAAACCATAGCACAACAGTGACCTGAATATGACATAATATATAATGTATGTAGAACATTGTAGTCACTTTTGTTTAGTTGATCTTATTCCTCCTCCCCACCCTCTTCTGTATTGGCAGCCTCCTCAGATCTCAGCTGTCTTGCCTTAAGTAATAATTTACCTAGCCCGTCCATGTTTTTCGTGCCTGCCAGTGGCGTCCAACATGCTTCTAGCCCTACATTCGCAGTGGTAAAAAATCGCGGCAAATATTTTTCCCGCCATTCCTCCGTACCCCTACATCTTGCCAAGATGCGAGTCCACGACTCTTCCTCCTCGCAAATGGGACAGATTCTCGTACCATTCTCGTCAGATATTTTCGTGCTCCTCCATGCTCCTAGTCTAATCCACGCGAGCCCCTCTCTAATGGGTTTGGTACCTGTTTTGATGTATTGCTCCATGCCCCACTCCGATTTTAGCCCAAACTGTACTTCTAATGACACCTTCTCTGTGCATTGCGCAATTATTTGCTGTCTGTCAATATCACAGCGGCGGTTCTTAATTTTACTCCAAATACTTCGCCTGTTTTCCTGCCCCGCCATCCAAATGTCTTCCATCCCAATGGTTTCCAACCCTTTCTTTAATTTTGATGCCCACGTCGAATTACCTTCCATTCGCAACTGTTCACGGTAGCAGACTGCCCTAATTAGAGATTGGTTTCCGTGAACGATTCTCATCCAATATTTAACTGCTCTGATTTTGCACTCTATCGTTTCACTATGTGCCCCGAATTCCCTCATTATTCCGCAGTTTGCCGTACCCCTCCCTACACCCAGAATTCCTTTCAAAAATTGGGTCCTCACTTGATCCAGATTTCCTGTTTGTTCCCACCCCCATATTTCTCCTCCGTATGTCATCGTGGATCTAACTGTCGCTCCGTATACAGTTTCCATTAAGGTTATGGATATATCGGTATTCTGTAGCGTATCCGGAGAGCTTCCGCCGCTTTCACCCTTGCCTTGTGTTTCGTGATGTTCGATGTGTTTTGTCCATTTTCCGTTCAATGTAAATGTGAGTCCTAAGTACACAAAAGATTTAACATTGTCCAGTATCTGCCCTGCATATGTCCAAGTCTCCTCCCTGCTATAAACACAACCCTTTTTGAAAGTCATTGCCTTAGTCTTATTCACATTAACTGTAAGTAGCCATTCATCGCAATAATTTTTAAGTTTGTCCAGTCCTCGTTACAATCCGTTTACTGTCGTAGAGCACAATACTAAATCGTTTGCGTATAAAAGTGTTGGGATCTGCAAATTCGCTACTACTGGTGCTTGGATATTCTCTGCTATCATTGTATCAGTAATATCATCCACAAAGAGATTAAATAGCAAGAGAGATAAAATACAACCCTGCCTCACTCCCCTATAGCTTCCGCAGCTCTCGGACACTCTGTTTCTGTCGTACTTTACACAGAATTCGACATTTTGATACATTACCTGCAATGCTCTAACCATTTTACTTGATAACCCCTTTCTGTCTAGTTTGTACCATAATGTATTTCGATTGATAGAGTCAAATGCCTTCTTAAAGTCCACAAAAGCACAATGAAGTTTTCCCCGCTTAATTAACAGTTGCTTCGTCCTTAAAGTTCTAATATAAAAGCGGCATCTATGGTACTGTGTCCTTCTCTGAAACCCATTTGAAATTTTAAAGTTTGCTAAATTTAGATTCCCAGTCCTTTATCCGGTTATATAACACTCTACAATAAATTTTCTCCATAATTAGCAACAGAGTAACCCCCCTATAGTTATCCGGATTCCCAATAGTTCCCTTGCCTTTATAAATGGGATGAATAATGCCCTTTCCCCAACAGGTAGGGTAATTCCCCTCAATAAACAATCTGTTACATATCTGGAGCATACTCCTAGCAAACTCATTAACATTGGCTGCGGCTTTAAAAACTTCCGGGGGCAGCCCATCCAACCCTGGAGCTTTGCCTCCCTTCAGACTCCTCAGCGCCTGCGCTATTTCTCGTGCTGATATTTCTTCGTACAGTATTGGGATCTCAAGATTTCCCAAAATTTGCACTTCCTTTATAAAAATTCCTTCCCTTTCACCTTTCCCAAATATTCCCATAAAATGCATTGCCCATTTTCTGGGAGAAATTTCGTTGGGCGCCTGACGGTTGCCTCTTAAATGTTTTACTACTTGCCACATCTCAGCATTATCCCCCCGTGTTAAAATATTACTAATTTTCTGAGTAATTTTGTCTTGCCACGTAGTTCTCTTTTCCCGTAAGAGCTGTTTATACTCCCTTCGCTTTTTTGTAAAAATGTTCCTAATGTCATCTCCCCCCTCCCTTCTGAATTTTGACAGAGCCTCCTCTGCTTGTTTCTTTACAGCTCTGCATTGCTGGTCATACCAACCATTGAATCTTACCATGTATCTGGACTTTCATTGTCCCCGCAGCCGTTGCTATTATATGCGTTAGTTCCTCCGCTGTATCTGCATTCCTTTCCCCTAATCTTCTTTCTAATTTATCAACAAATACTTCTTTCTGTTTCTACCGGTTTCCATATAAATTTACTAATGAATCTCCCTTCGTCCCCCTGCCCCTCTTCAGGTGCATGCGTCACCATGGCTGTCTCTATGTTCAGTTCCAGGGCAACCGGACAGTGATGTGATCCGATACGATCCCCCACCCAAAAATTTCTAATTCTGCCAATTAAACACTGACTTATTAAAATAAAATCTATTACACTACTCCCATGGATTTTCTTCTTGAAAATCTTCGTGTCACATCCTTGGAGATACCAAACTTAAATACCAAGTTTGGTATTTAACAGTCTTTTTGTTTTTGAGCTATGCTGTTCACAGACACACCGACAGACAGTCAGACACACGCGGATCTTTTTCTTAAAATGCGTTCTTAGGACTCAGGGGACCCCAAAGCACATATTTCCAGTGAAATCTCGACATCGAAATTTTGGGTAGAATACAATACTTTCTCCATTCACTATGCACATTGTACATGTGGGCTAGAGAAAGTAAAAACTATAATCTTAAACAAATTATTCTTATAAATGCTTACTCTTCTATTTCATGATAACCGAGGTAGTATTTGCAGACATTGTTCTTATTGTATGCTTATTTGTGGGTACAAGGGAAGAAAGAAAATTGCTTTAAGCAATAGTCAAATATTTAAGAGTGGACTGCTGTGAGATGACTAAATTATTTCGTTATTTATGCATGGTAAAGAGAGAGAAAAAATATGATGTGTTTCATTCACATGACTTTCTTCTACATCTCTGCACAAATTATTGTTGAAAAGCTTGTTTCTATTTACTTCATGCTAATCGAGGAAAAGAAATAGCATAATTGGTCTTACTACTTGCTTCCTTGTAAGTAGAAGGGAAATAAGGGAGAACCATAGGTTAAGTGACAGTCAAAACTGGTTGCTACGTGATTGAAGTTGCTTTATTTGTATGGACAGGAGTTGACGATTTCCCATATGAGAAAAGTATAGGTATTTTAAAGTTGAAACCAATGACAAGGAATATACAAAAAACGATGAACTCCACAAAAAAAAAAAAAAAAAAAATTATATATAACATAAAGCATATGTTTTAACGAGCTCTGCATGCCTTCAGAGCCTATTCCCAGAAAATTGAAGATTTACATTTTATTTGTCATGTAAATATACTTAATATACGATATTTTAATCAAAATCGTTAAAGCCATTTTTGAGAAAATCAAAATTTTCGAAAATGTTTCCATCTAAAGGGTAGTTGGGGTGGGGGAATTTTCTTGAAAATCTTCGTATCTTATTCTTGGAAGACACTGAACTTAAATACTAAGTTTGATATTTAACGGACTTTTTCTTTTTGAGTCATGCTGCCCACAGACATACACACACACGGACATTTTTCTAAAAATGCATTTTTTGGATTCAGGGGGTCCCAAAATATGTATTTCCGGTGAAATCTCGGTATCGAATTTTTGGGCACAATGCAATACCTTCTATATACACTGTGTACATAGCACGTGTAGAGAAAGTAAAAATGCATTTGATATAAATTGTATGCTTTAAGAGATATGCATGTTCATGTAGTCTCTTATGGTGTACCAGTTATGCAAAAATCATTCAGAATTGAGAGGATTTTAAGGGATATTCCTATAAATTTAAAGACATGTGTGTAATTTGTCATGAAAATATATTAAATGGTATTTTAATCAAAGTCGTTGTAGCCATTTTTGAGAATATCAAAATGTTCCATGCAGCTTTGGGGTGAGGATTTTATTGAAAATCTTCGTGTCACTTGAAAATGCTGATATTCAATTCAACAATAAAGTTATAACAATAGATGAAGATCTTAATCTAACTAATTCCCATTCAATAAAATAAGTTAAAAACTGTATTATCGCTGCCAGTGTGCTGTAATTTCGTCCCGCAGGAGATGTTTTACATACCAGTAAAATTACTGACATAGGGATGTCGCTTTTAAGCACACTTTAAAAACTATCGGACTGGAAAGGGTTTGAACCTGCGACCTTGGGATCAGAAGGCTAGTGCCTATCCAATTCGCCACCCAGGCGGACGATGCCGAACTTAAATACCACGTTTGGTATTAAACTGACTTTTCGTTTTTGAGTTACGCTATTCATAGACACGCGAACACACGGATATTTTTCTAAAATTTTTGTTATTTGTATCCAGAGGGCCTTAAAACTATATTTTCTATTAATTCTCGACATAGATTTTTTGCATGGAATACAATATTTCCCCTATTTACTATATGTGGTAGGGAAAATAAAAATAAAATCTAAAGGTAATAAGATAACCAGATAGATACTAGAGCACTAACATTTCAGAAATGCTAGCCTTTTTACTTTTTCTATACTATGTACATAGTGTATAGAGAATGTATTGCACTCCACCAAAAAATTCGATACCGAGATTTCACCGGAAAGATATGTTTTAGGGTCCCCTGTATCCAAAAAAAAGTATTTTCAGAAAAAGGTCCGTGTGTGTGTGTCCGCGTGTCTGTGAACACGATTACTCAAAAACGAAAAGTCGGTAAAATACCAAACTTGGTATCTAAGTTTAGTATCTTCCAGAGATGCGACAAGATTTTGAGAAAAATCCCCCCACCCCAAACTACCCTTTACATGGAACTTTTTTCGAAAATTTCGATTTTCTCAAAAATGGCTCTAACGATTTTGATTAAAATATCGTATATTAAAGTTATTTAACTGACAAATAAAATGTATATTTTGAATTTTCTGGGAATAGCCTCTGAAGACTACTTTATTCAGGATGAATTTTTCATAACTACTAAACCGTAAGAGATGGACAAAAACTTAACACACAATAAATGTAGAGCACATTAAAACACACAATTAATGTTATATACATTTTTTTCGTGGAGTTGATCGTTTTTGAGATATTCCTTTTTCTTTGTTTCAGCTTTGAAAAACTTATATACTTTTCTCATACAGGAATTTGTCAACTCCTGTCCACAGAAACAAAGGAACATCAGTCACATAGCAACCACCTTTTGGCTTTCACTTTAACGAATTGTACTCCCTTATTTCGCCTCTACTTACAATAAAGTAAGAAATAAGACTATTTCTGCTAATTTTTCTCGATTAGCATGAAATAAATAAAAGATAAGCTTATTAACAATAATAATTTACAGAGATAAAGTCATGTGAATGGAACACATCAGATTTTTTCTGTTACTTTGTATTAGCAAGAAGTATGAAATTCCCGCACTATACTATGGGAACCAAACTGTCAACATATAATCTGTACTTCTATACTAATTAATATTGTAGGGTACCCGATGGTCGTGTTGAGCAAATTAGGTATTTCATTAGCAATGAGATGATGGTGCATCAGTTTGAGCAATCGATTGGAGGAAAGATCTAAATGATGACATAGGCGTGGCCTCCTAAGAAATGCTGGCATAAGTATGTGTTTAGCTATAAAGATCCCGAGAACCAATGTTTTGTATTTTTTTTAACAAATCTAATTTTGGGGATTTTTCTTTCTTTTGGGTGGAAGGGCATCTGTTTTATTTTACTTAATTTACCCCTTACAATCAAACCAATTCACCCTATTCATCCAATGATTAATTGGTGAAAAAGATAAGTTTTTCGGATAGAAATTTGAATGAATCCGGGATATGTTGCTTTATTAACAGCTATTGCATGAATATTAAATTTATTAGATGACATATTTTTATTTGAGTTGTATAGTAAATAAAGGTGAATTATATTTAATTTTATTTTTAATTGTTTTGGCTGGAATAGCTGATTCATTTGAATCATATACACAGCCAGACGCACTCATAATCGACGCTATTTTACTTGGATTGAATAGTAAATAAAGGTGAATTATGTTTAATTTAATTTTTAGTTGTTTTGGTTGGAATAACTGAATCATCTGAATCATAGACACAGCCAAAACGTACTCATAATCGGCGCTGAGAGAAGGATCAAAGTGTAACTTCCAGTAAAGCAGAATGTACAAGGTGATTTCTGTGGAATTAGGAAATCCCTTGGATTTTCTCCGTGTCTCCTCAAACATGTATTCCGTTATGACTATGGGTGATAGTAAAAGCATTGTATCTTATCGAACTCGTTGGTGTACTTGTTTATAGCTCTCCGATGTTCCCGAACGCACCCACTCCTGCATCTACCCTGAAGTCCATGTACGAGATAACTATCCTGTAACTACAACCACCTAACGATGCTCAGAGGCACGGGTAAATCCTACCCCGCACTAAGTACGTTACAATAATATAAGAGAACATTAGCTTATATAAGGTACTTTAAAAAAAAAAAAAAACATTCAACCGTTTTGATAAATGTTTTCTGATTGAAAAGCCCAATTCGTTCTGACGGACATGTGGACTATAAAATACCTTTAAATTTAATTTCATAAACTTCTAAAATTTAAAAACGATTTACAGTTCATAATTTTTTTTCTGCTTCTCGAAGTAGTGCATAAATTATTGACAAGTTTGCGAAGAAGGTCGTGATTTTAGTTGGTAATGCAATGGACTATAAAATAATTATTACACCACAGAATATTCCGTGCAACAAGTTAGGTATAACAAAAGCCGGTTACAGTTTATTACAAGGGCTATACATAGATGGTCATTATATAACATTTCAACAAACACAAGACAAGAGTTTAAAAGGTGATAATGGTATACATGTTATATTTGCTTCTTTAATTTTGTGTGTGTTATTCCGGAGGAGGTTTCACACTGCAGCCACCATGGGATTATTGTGCGTCAGAACTCGGGAGAATGAACGCGAGTATTATCGACGGAAGGCCGAAACTGGGCCGAGGCAAAAAAAGCCGCCATAACTTGAACTAACGTAGTCCAAAAATCTTCATCTCGAGTGCTAGGAGCCCACGTCCCAGATCTGACCGAACGCCGAGAGGTGAATTTTCAAAGAGCATCCCCCACTGCGGAAGAGCACGATCACCGCAGGATGAAATGGATATGAAATGAAGGGACAGGTTCGAGGGAATATAACAGCCTTCCCAGCAGTCGCATAGTGACCGGGGAAGATCCTCGAAAAAATCTTGGGTCAGAGAGGTCGGCCGCGGGAATCGAACCCACGACCTCCCGAATGCCAGTCCTAGAAGAAACGTTTGGATCACCAGGCACAGTTGTTTCCTTAACTGCCATTTACCAAACACTGTAGATGTGCATGTAATGAAGCAGTATCCAAACCTCTGAATACCCTGATGCATGCACTAAAGTTTAATAACAACCCTCATATTAGAGCGTTTTACTTTATTTCCTTCGAATTTTATGTTGTAATAATGATAACAATGATACCTAATAATAATAATAATAATAATAATAATGAAAATGAAGTTTTACTTATGGACGCTCTTTAACTATTGTGGTTCTCAGCATCCCATTCTATGTTGGGCGTGAAAGGCCGATTAAGTTTACTCAAGGCCTTTTTATGACTTGAGGTTCTTTTACATTACGTAAATCTACGCCCGAAAAAATCCATCGTCCTCCGCCGGGTTTGGTCCCGCGAATTGGGACAAATGAAGCTAGCATAGTAACCATTACACCACAGAGGGCGACTAGTAATATAATCATTATTGTAATAATAATAATAATAATAATAATAATTATGATTCAATTGTTTTGTCCTTGTTAACTTTCCCCTGGCTTTATAGTACAGACTTTTGTTATCAATTTATGTGCATGTTTCTTAATATTTATTATTTCAACTTTAAATTCGTACTGTCAAGTATGTATATAGTGACAGTCCATATATACGAGCTTTGTTTGAGCAAGCATTAATAAACAACTGAGAAGAGTATTTTTCTCGGTTATCGCAGACTATGTTTCTTAGCCTAGGAGTGTGAGAATATTTCTGGATATGTTAAGATTTTATGCATAATGTGCATAATGATATAACTTTAATTACTAAGGGACCAAAAAGGAATTACTTTTTAAAATTTAAACAATTATTCGATCATTCCGATCGAAGATTCTTCCAACACCAAAGGGTACTTATAGGCTATGCATTAATTCCAGGGCCGCGTCGTGGCCGAGTGGTTTGACTACTCGCCCGGGTTCGATTCCAGACGATTGCATGTGGAATTTGTGGACAAAGCGGCGCAGAGGCGTGTTTTTTCGGGTTCTCCGGTTTCTCCCATTGCATTCCACCGGTGCTCCATCTTCATTCCACGTATTATCGGTATGCATTAAAAGCGGGCGTTAAACACTATGAATAAAAATCAGTTCCAGAATTTTGAAGACTGTGGAGGGACTAAGGGAGGTGTCATCAACACAATTTTGTGGCGCAGCAAATAACCTTGATCTGTGTATACTAAACACCGACAGCAGGAATTGCCAATCTTCCTGGCATAGTGCGTTGTGTGTCAGTTTACACTGGGGAACAAAAAGCAGCAAAACATGCAAGCCATTACTCCTATGTCTATTCCTGCGTAAGAGGAATCTTTGTTATTTATAGAAAGAGACTAATAAGTGTTTAGTTTTCGGCAACGCTCTGTACTCAGAAAATTTCATTAGCAGCGTTATTACGTAACCCACGAAAATGAGTGCGACAGATACCAAGGATAATAGCATTTATTTCAAATTGCATTCGATTCAAATTAATTACCAAAATACCTGTTCAAATTCACCACTATAAATGTGAAAGTTTTTCGTTACAAATTAATTTTCATGCTGTTGGTGATATAATGCGGTTACATTGGTATTGGCCAATTTAAGGAGGTTGTTATTTTTTATTACATTAATACTACAATAATTGGCATTATTATATTTTTTACAATTATTTATGTTACAACTTCCAGTTACACCAAACCAATGAAAATATAAAAACTAACGCAAGAGACATAATAGAACAATATTGTTCTACCAATCAGGAATACACCAGGTGTATTATCAAGGATTGCGTATTCCAAATGCAAAATGTTTCCCACTGCCACAGCACTGAATAAAATATCTGTTATTCCATTTCGCGCAGTGCACAGTAGGCGATTCGTAGGAGCACCGAGCAAATTCGCTCTCTCTGTTTTACAACAAGTTGGAATTGGACATCCCGTCGATGTTTCACATCCTATTTGCCGGACTATTGGAGGATTTAACATCCGTCATTGAAAATACTCAGGTCTGTACGAAAATGCATAGGGAGAAAGGAAGGATTCAGTATAAACTCCTCTAGATCATTCTACAGTAATTTTAAAAAGAATTGGGGTGAGGATATATAAAATTAGTTCGTTACTGAAGTTTAAAAAGCCAATCTTGCAACATCAGATATAAATGTATAAGAAATACTCCTGTAAAGTTTAGCTCATATATCACAATTTCTGAATTATATATATAATTTTATGAACAAACATAAGTATATTCTGTAAAATTCTCCTTATCAAGTAATTTTTATACTTTTTGTACAAAATTGCAGATTTATATGCTTTTTTGAGCCAAAACATAAAGTTTGGTTAGAAAAAAACTTTTAAACTTAAAGCTTTACATAAGTATATTTTTAACATTTGTTAGTTTCAATTCTCTTTCGCAAAAATGCATGTTTATCCAATTTTGTTGACCTTGATAGTACATCATGTACTCTTATAGTAATTACCTATAATTTAACAAGTTTTATAATGCATTTATTGGGGAAACTAAATCCCAAATTTCACAGTGATGGATTCAAAATTGCATCGTAAGAAGCATTTTATATCCTGAAAAATGTCGAAAATAAAACACCGATAAAACCGCATTTGAAAACTGGCTGATATATATGCTCCCTGTTACCGGGTATTAATTTGTAATATTACTTGTTCCAATTTAAGCCATTATAAACAATTTTTGGACGAAAATTATCCTATAGAATCGTGTTATGCCCGCCTCAGTAGTGTGGGGGTAGCGTGTCTGCCTCACATTCAGAGATCGCGAGTTCGAATCTCACTTAGAGTGAGTTACCCGAATAAGGTTTTTTCGGAGGTTCTCTTATCCTAAGAAGACATATGTCGAGTAAGTTTAAGCTCCATGAACTCCGAGATCATTTGAGTATCATTTCACCGATTTCATTAATATTCCCATATAACCAACCAGATTAAATGACTTTAAGTTTAAAAAAATCAGGCTTATCTATAAGCTGAATAACTAAAAGTTCACTTCTTGACCATTTTCATCTAATTTTCACCGAACGTTTCCTTAATTTGTCTGCTGCTCGCTTAAGCTACAGAAAGTATGTATTCAACAAGAGAAATCGGATATGGATATTTTCCTGGAAATATACGTTTTCGTATCTCCTGAACTCCTAACAAAAATATACAGAAAATCGTCAACGCGCGCGTTTGTGAACAACAAAGCCCGAAGCGAAAGAGCGGATAAATACCACACTTTAAGGGGAGTAAAATTCCCTATCTTGCCAGTGTTAAAGTTTGACTCATCTCAACCACTATTTAAGATAAGGGGCTAAATTTTTAAAGGTATATGCAGCAATGTCTTTACTATTAATTGATGCAAAATAGAATACTTCTGTTGATTAGAAAGAAATGTATTATTTTTATATGAAAATCTTAAAATTTTATTGAAAAATGATGATTTTTAAACTTTTAAAAAATAACTAATTCATATGCATACATTTTATTCATTAAAATAAATCCCATTTATGTGCAAATTTGTGGTAAAAATTTCAGCTTGTAGTGTCAATTAGTTTCTGAGATAATGGGGCATTTGTGTAGACAATTTTAGTACTTTAGAAATTGCTTTAAAACAAAACATTTAAAAAGAAATGTAACCTAACTTTCCAAACACAACTTCGCAATATTTAGAATCCTCACATGAAGAAATATGAGTGGGATGCCAATACTGCGAATAGATAAAGTAAAACTTTCCGATCAAAATAAAAAGAAATATATTTTCTCTAACACTAATATTTACAAAATTATTGGTGTTTTACCAAGTGAGTGTAAGAAAATGTTCTAAAATACTACCATGCAGAGTATTGCGAACAATATTTTTAAACTATATACAATTAGCGTATCTCTATAAAATTTATAACAAAATGAGCGGGAGATTTGAAATATTCATACGCAATTAAAACATGAAAATGGAAAAAAAATTATGAAAACCCCATTTCGACTCCCCTTAAACTCAACATCCTCATGGAGTGACACGAAGATTTTCAAGAAAATTCCTCCGTTCCAAACTAACATTTGTGGTAATATTTATACAGAAATTTTAGTGGAATGCAGTACCTCCTCCCCCCATTATAGGTAGGTGTTAGTGAATTCAGAGCACCTGAAAACATGTATTTTTTGGTGAAATTTCGACATCCATCTTTTAATGGATTACTTCGGTATGCGGTAGAGAAAGTATGAGGTGCAGTGACTGCATAATACACGTAAATAACATAAAATAAACAGTTATGTTTTCTACCCATTGGAGGCTGAAAAAAGCGGTTATGAAATTTCGCTTTAATTTGTGGGAAAATAAAACACAAACCGGAACTTGCCGCCGACAAAGATGGTCCGAACAAGGTATGGTCTTGTAATAAAGAAAAGCCGCAGTTATGAATGAGTGTTTCCAGCTGTACGCCCCACTTCGAGCACGGTTCTGTAAGTGTGCCTGTCTGGACCAGACGATATACTTACCTACATGTACGACAGCCTCGGGCACTACAACAATTCCACTTCTTCAGCAAGCCTTTCTTTCATCTTTTGATACCTCTCGTAATAACTCGGCGAATACTCCTAATAAAGCTTTAGTAGTTCCAAAATAGCTACGCAACACATTTCAGTAATTTGTATTAAGAATGAAATCAGATGTGTTCTATTCATATGACTTTCTCTACATCTGTGCAACAAATTATTGTTAATAAGCTTATTCTTCTATTTCATGCTAATCGAGATAAACATTAGCAGAAACGGTTTTGTTATATAGTTTTTTATAAGTAGAAGGAAAATAAAAGTCAAAACAGATAGTCAAATGCATTAAAATTGTTATGGGATTGAAGTCCGTTTCTTTGCGTGTTGACAAGTTCTCGTATGAGAAAAGTATTTTAAAACTGAAACCAATAACCAGGAATATCTCAAAAACGGGTCAATTCCACGAAAAAAAAAAAAAAAAAAACATGTATAACATAGGTTGTGTTTTAACGAGCTCTACATTTTTTGTTAAGTAGGTTTTTGTATATATCTTACGGTTTACCAGTTATATGAAATTCCGTAAAATTCATTCCAAATAAAGATGCCTTTAGAGGCTATTCTCAGAAAGTTCGAGATGTATATTTTATTTGTTATATACATATCTTTAATATATGATATTTTAATAAAAATCGTTGGGGCCATTTTTGAGAAAATCAAAATGTTCGAACAGTTTTCAATGTAAAGGGTAGTTGGGGGAGAGGGAATTTTCTTGAAAATCTTTATGTCGCATCCTTGGATGATACTGAACTTAAATACTAAGTTTGCTATTTAACGGACACACACACAAACACACGCGCGCGCGCCCCTTTTTCTAACTTTTTTTTTTGATTCAGGGAATCCTAAAACTCGTATTTCCGGTGAAATGTCGGTATCGAATTTTTGAGTGAAATACAATATTCCCCCACTATGTACATCCGTGGAAAACATTTGGAAATTTTTTATTTTCTCAAAAATGGCTAACGATTTGATTAAAATACGGTATGTTAATGATACTTACATGGCAAATAATATGTATATCTTGAATTTTCTGAGAATGGCTTCCTAAGACCTCTTTATTGTGGACGCATTTTGTTGAATTTTGCTTAACTGACATACCGCAAGGGATGGATAAAAACTTACTACACAAAATCTCGCTAAAATATACAATTAATGACATTTTTTTCGTGGAGTTGGACATTTCTGAGATATTCGTTATTGTTTGTTTCAAATTTAAAATACTTTTCTCCTGGCCATGCATAGAAACGGATTTCAACCACATGACAACCAGCTTTTAAAATATTTGACGCAGGCATATTCAACCTGGTTACGCGAAGACTTCTTAGGGATACAAATAATATATTTCCTGAATGATCACAAAGTAACGAAACATTTTCAACCAGATATACCGCTATACTCAACAATGATAACATAGGACAGCGCTCGCTAATAATTTGTGTTGTTTGTTTCAAATGCCGACAACAATAAGTGTCTGAGAATGTACGTTAGCTAACTGTTAATCTACCGACAGTTCAGTACTCAGTATGTTTTCGTGACTGTTAGGTGCAGATTCGTTTTCTTTACTCTGTGAACTGTTGAATGTCTTTATTGTGATAGTCCACTATTTTAACTTTTGTTGTAGGACGGATAAATTCGTTTTAAGAGGAAAACGTAAACTCAGTGAAACAAATGATAGTGTCGATATGTTAAACCACCGCAAGTGAAAAGTGCGACAACGCTTGCTCCACCACTTGCATGGGACATTGGTGAAAATAGTGTTGGAGTTGAACCATCTTGAAGTCGAAAAACCCTAGAAATGTGAAATACAGATATTACAGTGAATCTTACATTAAACATGGATTCGTGTCAAATATGTGTGATCCACCTCTTCCCCTCTGCATTATTTGCAACCAAACTGTCCAATAATTCTATGAAACCATCCCTACTTCACATACATTTACCAATCACGGTGAATGTAAAGACAAGTCAGTCGAATTTTTCCGGCGCAAAGCAGAAAAAAACTGTGATACACAGTTTTACAAAATCAACGTTGGTGTCACTGAGACGTCGTATGAGTTAGTGTTGCTAGTTGCAAAAAATAAATCACTTTATGCCGCAGTTAAATCTCTTATTATTCCTGGTGCTTTGACTGTAGCAGATAAAATGCTACACAAAGATTCCGCAAAAGTAATCAAACAATTCCGAATTCTGACACAAATGTAGAGCATAGAATTCATGTGACACAAGATTTAGTTGTAGAAAATATTCAAACAGACAAAAGATTTGCCATAGGTGCGTCTGATGATGCTGAGCTACCTATATACGTTCAGTATTTTGACGTTAAAAAGGGTGCTGCTGCTGATGGAATGCTACGTAAACAGGTACCAGAACATACGAGGGGAGAGGATGTTTTTAAAATTCTTGAGAATTTTATAAGATTAAAATTAAATTTGTCATGGGACTGGTGTGTAAGTTTGTCCAAAGATGGTGCTGCTTTATTGACAGGTAAAAAAAAGGCGGTCTTATTGCTCGTATTTGCGAAATTAACCCCAAAATAATTTGGCAACACAGACAAAATTTGGTAGCGAAAAGAATAACTCCTGATTTACACGAAACATTGAACACTGTTATAAAAGTAGCCAATTTATTAAAGTCACGTGCACTGAACTCCCGTCTGTTCAAAAAAATGCGTAAGGAGATGGGAGACACGCATTGTTTTTGCACACCGAGGTTATCACGAGAACGCGTCTCGTCTTTTTGAACTCAAATATGAAGTAAATGTTTCCTTACAAAGTTGAAATCCGATCTGGTGAAGCATTTTGAAGATGAAGAGTGGATTTGCCAATTAGCTTATCTGACGGATATATTCAACAAATTTAATGAGCTTAATCTTCAACTCCAAGGTTTTGACAGAAACATTTTTAAAGTTCATGAGAAACTATAGGAATTTTATAAGAAAGTTTTATTTTGGATTGATTGTGCTAACAAAGGGAATATTGCAGCTTTTCCAACACTTTTGGAATATAACGGAG
Organism: Hymenopus coronatus; assembly: GCA_030762935.1. Lineage (NCBI taxonomy): Eukaryota > Metazoa > Arthropoda > Insecta > Mantodea > Hymenopodidae > Hymenopus > Hymenopus coronatus. Next base: position 57,450,213 of record CM060892.1, on the reverse strand, counting down.
AAAATGAAGTTAGTATTGCTGATGAACTTTTAGAAATAATCAAATTCCACCTACAAAATTTCAGGTTACAGCTTTTAAAATACTTCCCAGACGATATTACACAAGAATGGATTACAAATTCGTTTTGCACCACCACCTCAGTTTTTCTGATATTCCCGTAAAATTACAAAAAGTCTTTTGGAAATGTCCGTTAACAGGTCACTGAAAATAAATTCGAAAACATATCAATTTGTGATTTCTGGTGTTACGCACGCAAAGAGTACACTGAACTTAGTGATTGTGCCATTACATGCCTTCTTCCATTCCTCTCAAATTATCTGTGTGAGCAGGGTTTCTCTACATTGACAGCAATCAAAGCGAAACAAAGAAATCGCTTGAATCCAGAATCCCCATTGATACTCGCCCTAACGAAGATTCAGCCACGAATAGAGGAGCTGGTGTCCAGAAAACAAGCTCAACCATCTAATTGACAGGTCAGAAACATATACAACTTCATACAATTTTGTGTCTATGTGCTATCTGCAACGTATTTGCATAGTTCCTGTATTTATTTTATACACTTATGCATTATCCTCCTTTCTGTAATATTTAATAAATTGTAAATGTTATAATCTATTTTAGATATGGTTATGTATAATTTAAATTGGGGGAAACTCTAAGGCTAGGCCCAGGGGTACAGGCTAGAATGGAAAATTGTCAGTGGGGGTATGCGGAGAAAAAAAGATTGAATGCCACTGAGCTAAATTACACAAGTGGGCTGAGCATTAATCAATTCATCCCCTACAGATTTGCATTACTTTATACATACTTTGTACATAGCAAGTGAGAAGATACTGTATTCCACCCTAAAATTCAATATCGAGATCTCACCATAAATATAAGTTTTGATATCCCCGAGTTTACAAAGAGCATTTTTAGAAAAAATGGTCGGTACGTATGTGTGTGAACACGATACACAAAACCAAAAGTCAGTTACATATGAAATTAGATATTTAATTTCAGCACCTTCCAAGCATGCGACATGAAGATTTTCAAGAAAATCCCCCTTCTCTAAACTGCTCTTCACATGGAAAATTTTTCAAACATTTTGATTTTTTCAAAAACGGCTTTAACGACTTTTTATTAAAATGTCCTATATTACAGACAATTAGATGACGAATAAAATGTATATATGGCATTTTTACTTTCTCTATAGGCACTATGTACATAGTGTATAGAGAATGTATTGCACTCCACCAAAAAAATTCGATACCGAGATTTCACCGGAAATATATGTTTTAGGGTCCCCTTTATCTAAAAAAAAAACATTTTCGGAAAAAGGTCCGTGTGTGTGTCCGTGTGTCTGTGAACACGATAACTCAAAAACGAAAAGTAGGTAAAATACCAAACTTGGTATTTAAGTTTAGTATCTTCCAGGGATGCGACACGAAGATTTTGAGAAAAATCCCCGGTAAGACTTGGGCTACCGGGTCCCGCACGATTTCTAAGTTCTTTTACATGCGCACGGCCGAGCCAGCCGTCTGTTGTGGTTTAAGGAGTGGGGAGGAGGTAGAAGTGGGGGAAAAGGAATAACCCCTACACTTTAATTAAAGTCCCAAATCCCCCCACCCCCAACTACCCTTTACATGGAACTTTTTTCGAAAATTTTGATTTTCTCAAAAATGGTACAAACGATTTTGATTAAAATTTCGATATTAAAAATATTTATCTGACAAATAAAATGTATATCTTGAATTTTCTGGGAATAGCCTCTGAAGAGTAGTTTATTCTGGATGAATTTTACTAAATTTTGAATAACTGCTAAACCGTAAGGGATGGACAAAAACTTACTACATAAAAAATGTAGAGCACATTAAAACACACGATTTATGTTATATACATTTTTTCGTGGAGTTCGTCCTTTTTGTGACATTCCTTATTTTTGGTTTCTGCTATGAAAAACTTGTACATTTCTCATATAGGAATTTGTCAACTGCTGTCCATACAAATAAAGGAACTTCAGTGACATAACAACCAGCTTTTGATTATCACTTTAAACTATGGTACTCTCTTATTTCACCTCTACTTACAAGGAAGTAAGTAATATGGCTATTTCTGCTAATGTTTTACTCATTAGCATGAAGTTAATAGAAATAAGCTTTTTAAGAATAATTTGTTGCAGGGATATAGAGAAAGTCATGTGAATTGTACACATCAGATTTTTTGGGAATAGCCCCGAAGTCCTTTTTATTCTGAATGACTTTTGTATAATTGGTAAATTGTAAGAGACAGACAAAAAGTTACTACACAAAAAATTTAGATCTCGCTAAAACACACAATTTATGTCATATACATTTTTTGTAGAGTTAACAATTTCGGAGATATTTCCTGTTATTGGTTTCAGTTTTAAAATATTTGAATTCTTCTCACTCATGAAGTCCTAATTCGATTGTTATTGGTTTTAGTTTTAAAATATTTGAATTCTTCTCACTCATGAAATCCTCATTCGATTCATATCTCTATTGTTTGGCTCCTGGGTATGAAAGAAACCCGAATTCCAATGACAATCGCATAGCTATAATTTTAAAAGATTTCACAGCCGCTTTAGGCTAATGTATTCCCTTATATCTCTTCTTCTTACAAGGAAGCAAGTAATAAGACCACCTCTTCTAAGATTTACCTCGAATAGCATGGTGTAGATAAAAACAACAGATCTGTTGTAATAATATTTTGTTTTAAATCATGTGAATGGAACACATCAGAATCTTTTAACGCTTGAATCCAAAGCAGATGCGAAATCTGGAAAGATGTCGTTCATTTATTTCATTTCACGTTATCTTATTTGTTTTTCTCGGCGTTTTAAACTTCCCTTCCTACAATGACAGTCACAAGAATAAAATACAATTTCGTGTATTGGCCCATCCATTGATTTGAATGCAACTAAACATATTGTAGGTGTAGCCTAGGAATCTTTATGTCTGATCATATCTAATTCTATATGAACAAATGGGATGGGATCAAAAACTTTTTTCAATTTGATATTTTGTATTCACATAACCTTCTATACACAATCTGCAACAAACTAATCTTACAAAAGTTTATTCTTCTATCTGCGCCATGCTAATTGAAATAAACATTAACAAAAATGGTCAGATTGCTTACTTCCTTATAAATAAGTATAAGGGAAATAAGAGAACGCTAATCAAGTCTTTTAAGAACTGGTCGCTACATGATTACTTGAAAATCAGTTCTCTTTGCATCGACCGGAGTAAAAACAAGCGATTTACGACTTTCCAATTTTAGAAAGGGACAAGCATCGGAAAATTTAAATCAATGACAAGGAATATCTAGGAAATTGTTCACTGATATAAATTATACGATTAACGATATATTATTATTATTATTATTATTATTATTATTATTATTATTATTATTATTATTATTATTATGATTTACCAGTTATACAAAAGTAATCCAGAAAGAAGAGGACTTCAGAGACTTATTCCCAAAATGTTCAAGATATATATTTCATTGGTCATTGAAATATATTAAACGTATAGTATTTTAACCAAAATCATCAGAGCATTTTTTGTAAAACCCAATAATTTCGAAAAATGTTTCACGTAAAATGTGGTTTGGGATGGACTAGGCTATAAAATATTTTAAGAGCTGGTCGCTATCTGATTACTTTAAAATTCGGCTCCCTTTACATGGCCAGGAGTTAAAAAATTACGACGCTCCATGAGAAGTATAAGTATTGGAAAATTTAAACCAATAATGAGGAATATGTCAGACATGGTTACTCCACATTATGTGCTTTAACGAAATCAAAAATGTTGTGTAGTATTTGTCTATCTCTTACGGTTTACCAGTTAGCAGAATGAAGAGGACTTCAGATACTATCCCCAGAAAATCAAGACATACATTTCATTTCCCTGAAAATAACTTAATCAACATTTTAGAGCCATTTTTTTAAATAAAATTTTCGAAAAAAAGTTCTATGTAAAGGATGGCTTGGGATAGGGGATTTCCTTGAAAATCTTCGTGTCGTATCCTTCAAACTTAAGTATCAAGTTTGTGATTTAACGAACTTTTCGTTTTTAAGTCATGGTTTCCACAGACACACACATGCACACGGACCTTTTTCTAAAAATTATGGACTAATGTGTTCTAAACACATACTTTATCGTGTAATCTCGGTAAAGAATTTTTGGCTGGAATACAATCTTCCTTTTCCTATTATGTACGTAGTGGAGAAAGTAAAAAGCAATTGAGCCACACTCGTAAGATTCTCTTTACCTATTACTAGCTCGCATAATGTCATATACAGCTAAGTACATAAATGGTTCTAATTTTCTTATAATTTGTGTATATATAATTAGGTGGCCGAGTGGTTAGACCGCTCGCCTCTCACTACGTTAGTTCCCAGTAGATCGCATGTGGGATTTGTGGTGGACGATGGGGCGTCTGGTGGACTTTCTAAAGGCTCTCCGGTTTCTCCTGCCATTCATTCAACCATTATCATATTTTATTTCGTCCATTTCACCGTCATTTCATATCATTCCCTTCCTCAATTTCATACCAGTCAACGGGCTGATCATCAATCTGGCTACCTTTTCTAATCCAGAGTCCGTCTGTTCAACAGGTGTCTGACCCCAGGCTTGTAAAGTCCTCCATACGAGGATAATATACGAAGAAGAAAAGACTACCCTTGGAGGGACTACCCTTAATTATTCCAAAGTTACTGTTTTCCTTACGCATGCTGGTGAACTTACTGTCCAAAAATATAGTTACGGAAGCAAAACCTTTCTTTTCTTCTGTTTTCATTTCGGAAATAAGTGCATTGCGGCAATGCATGAAACAAAGCATCTTTCTAGCATGCCTTGTTCTTTTTTCTTTTTTTTTCTCTTTATTTTGTTTTGATTTAGTGCAATAACTTTACAATTTAATAATATACGAATAAAGGTGTTACAATGATATCTATGTATGTTTGTGTCAAAATTTGGGATAAATGAAATTGCATTACGTTAATTAAGATTTATGATTAATGATGTTATAGTGATTTTATAACAACTTCATTCATTAAATCCTTTATTTATCTTAACATACTTTAAAATACACTCATTTTGAAACAATTTTCTGCATTTTATATTAATTTGGATTATGTTATAAAGCACATAAGTAGAAATGGTGAATATTTGGAAACATAGGTTAAACAATACCTGTGGTATATATTATTTGACAAATATATATAAAACGTTAATATAATAGATCAAAATACTCTCAAACTGCTTGTCTTTATAATAGCATTTCCTTCATAATAAATAAGCTTCTTATCAATATCTAACAAAAGTATCTGTGTAAACCAGGCGTCACCAAATAGTTCCCTTTTGAGTAAAGCAGAGAGCAAATTTCCTCGATGCTCTTGCAAATCACATACTGTGCACTGCGTGACCTACGCGCGGAAAACAACAGACAAATTCCTTCAGTGCTGTGGCAGTATGAAAAAGTTTTCGTTTGAAATACGTAATCCATTTTTCATAGGTTAATACACACATTGAAGTTTCTAATGGTATAAAAATGCTGTGTTATTCCTCTTGCTATAATATTTATACTTTGGATATGAACGCATTCTTTTTAACAGATTTGATGATGATTGGTAATCGTGACATAAATAATTGAAACAAATAATGACAATTATTATAGTATCGTGGTTAATACCATTGTAACCGCATTGTAATGCCAATTAATTTGTAATGAAAAAAGTTCACATTTATAGCCGTGGATATGAGTAACTAATTGGATTGAACACGATTGAATTCGAAGAAAGCACTCTTCTCTTGGTAACTGTGGGACATATTTTCATGGGTTGCGTAATAATGACGCAACAAATTGAATTTTCTGAGTCTGAACTTTTCCTGAACTAACCACTTATTCCGCCACTTGCTATAAATAAGAAAGATTTGCCCTAGGCAATTAACAACTGCAGGAGTCTATGGCTTGCGTGTTGGATTATTTTTTTTGTTCCCAACATTATAAACTGACATATTGTACAGGGAAGAGAGAAATATCTGCTAATTCGTGTTTACTCACAAAATCAAGCGAGTTGGCGTCGCCGAAGCTAATGAACTAAACGACAGTTGCTGAGCAAAGAAAGTCAAATAGTATGTAACTTTCCGTTTAGTTTTTATTTGCCTGCAAAATGCATGGCAAACACGGATTGAAAATAAACGCCCGTAATGTGAAAGGCTTTATACTGTAAGCAAAAGGGCAAGGTTAAGGTCAGACGTGTAGAACCAGAGAACAGGTGCGATGCTTCTGTCGACTTGTCACCTTGCCTAGACCTGCCAATGAATAAAATACACAGTTGATAAATATTTTGGCAGGCCTTGTGTTCTCAAACACATGATAGCTATCCAGCAATACACAGGAAAGGAAAGTAAATTATCTTTCTTTATTTTCTCTCTCCCCAAGATTCTTACAAGCTGAATACCCTTAATGCAACAAACCTGTATAAGTTGTACTTCCCTTCATAGTGTCTGTGTCGGATTATTATTATTATTGGCGTGTTTCTGCTGTGAATTTTTGTGAATTGTGATAAAACTCATACTGCATAGAGAAATAACTAACATGCTAAAATGTATGTATCATTAAATTCTGGCTAAAATGCTTTCGTCCACGGACAATAATTCCCCTATTGTTCCACAACAGGGTGTTACTTAAGGTATCGTTATAATTAACCTTTCGTTAGTGGTTTTAATATTAAAAGTTTTCATATTAGAGCAAATACAATAATACATGTATCTAAAGAAATAAACGATTTAACAAAAGGTTTACAATTATGTTTTCCTTACGCGCATCTATTCTTTATGTAAGGATCTGCCTTAAACTATATTTCTGTGCACAACTAATGGGTCTAACTGAATCGCACAACAGACCGGCAATGTACTAAATATGTATGTGTCGATTATTAAGAAAACAATTAGAAGTACAAATAACATAGGGTTAAGCACGGCAACACGGTTAAGTTGTTTTGTAGGTCAAAAGTACACCTCATCTGGCTAAACGAAGTCGACTCGTCTGAAGTTTATATTTTCTTTTTGCTTGTTGTTTTCATTATAATGAAACCACCTGTAAGCCTATCTCTTTCTCAACCGAAAGACCTTGGGAGCAGAACATAGTTGAGGTAATTCAGCATATGGATGTTGTACGATGTTGGTTTTTAGCGCCAATAGCTCTGTTAAAAGTATATCCGAGCGAGAGCAAGGTATAGAATTTATAAATGACAAAATTTTCAATGAAATAAATAGACGAATAACGACTTGGCAGTCATAGATTTATCGTTAATTCCAGCACTATTTGATTTGCGTTATAAATGCGATAGCCTTTTCTTTCTTCATTTAAACTAATTAATTTGTTTATTTCAGACCTTATAAGCACTTCTCCTACAAAGATATATAAACAAACACATAAAGTTCGATGTATAAATAGAACAAAACTGTGTTTAGCTTTCGAAAACGTTAGCTAGAATCTTATTTGACTAATAACAATTAGCAAATAACGCAGGAAAAGGAATATACAACAAAAGTAGTGTTCATATACTTGCCCAAAATGTATCCTTGAATAGAGCTGTCATGATATCCAGAGTATCTTCAATTATACATTTTTAATAAACACATTTCTATTCACACATGTACACAAGAAGAACACAGTTTTCAATCTTGCACTTCACGCCGAAATTAATTATCAACCCTAATATTTTTTGCACATAAAAGTACTTTAACTATTGAATTGCTCATATATCTGCCACTTTTCTGTACGAGAGTTTATTTATACGTTTTGAAATGCTGTATATATTAATATTGCATAATTCCGTCCTGAACGGCAACTAAGAGATACACGCGGGTCGTGTTTGAAAGTTGTACATGAAATAGCGCTGTAACTACTGCGTTTGATAAAAAGTTGTTCAAAAGTAAATAGTAATAAAAGTGTCCGCCAGATAGCAGAAGCTAAAGTTAAGCAATTACCCTGCCATCTATGGGAGAATCAGCCTCAGCAATCGATAGGAAGTGCGATTATCGTTTGAATTATCGAGCGTGACAAGCGCAGTAAAACTGGTGGTGATTTTTCTCCCTCAAGAATGTCGTCTGAAGAACCGTAAGTTGTACATTTTATTTATCCAATTTAAAGGATAACATTAACAATGGAGTTCAATTAATGTTTTATTTCTCCTCTGAATGAGCGCCATCATGTTTTGTTTAATGCGGTAGAATAGGAAGATAACTACACCATGCTATTCGTGTGGCGGCCATCTTTGATTTTTGGTTGGTTATGCATGTATTGATTGTAGAAATTTCCAGAGTTTAATTGTGTGTGGTGTGAGAGGTGTTTTACGCAGATATTAAACCCTATTCGGCACTAGTACTTACTATTATTTTGTTTGGATATCACGGTAAAGCGTAAAACACATTACATACACCGGCTAAGCGGTGGTGATTCAGCAGCGTGTACTCGTGCATTCACTCCTTTGTTGAATAAAAACGTGTTAGGCGTTTTCACACTTAAAAGTGCAAACATGGTGCACGAAAATGAGTAGGTTTTTATAAAAATGTGTTCATTAATGATATACGTTTGGCTTCTGTTATGAATTTTTATTAGACGAATTACTTGTGCTTTGTTATAGGGCTGTGCCCCCATCAGTGATGTGGGCCCAAAGAAACAACATCATATTTCTTACCATTTGCTTGGAAGACTGCAAGAACCCTGATATCAAAATAGAGAGCGATAAAATCTACTTCCATGGTATTGGAGGTACGGAAAAGAAGACGCACGAAGTTACGATACCTCTATACAAAGAAATTGATCCAGAGGTACGTCAGAGTTACGTGTAACATGACTAAGCATTACTAGCACTGAAATAGCTTTACACAAATGTGAAATATGTACTCATGACTGCATACATTATGCATGCATGCTAGGACCTCTAGAAACAAGAATTATAAAATTGTGCACCATGCAAGCAAGATGGGATATTCTTCGATACCTATAGTTGCGAGCGGAAGCAGTTTGCTGATACTCCAGCAGATACTCTTAGTATTGCTGTTGTTCATAACTGCAGGTGACTAACAAATATCACCACACTTAGGGTCAGACTCCTAAGCCACAAAGCATAGCCCAGTGTTGAGAACCTGACAAGGAGTAGCCGAGGGATGTTTTTAGAAGCAGAGGAATGAAGCAATTTATGGCAAACTGCAGAGCAACGACATCGTAGCCAAGGGGTCTGTGCGTCTAAACTCCAATGATCCTTGGTGGTTTTCACTACCACTTACACTATATTTTCATACATTTCTACAGAACTAAAGGTATCGAAGAAATGCTCATAATGTTGCTAAAGCTGTGAATCATATAAAAAAAAACTATAAAGTTTTAGATACACAGGTGTGGCCCAACTCAGGAATAGCATAATTTGTTTTAAACCATGTTCCTCTTAACGAAGCATTCAGGTGCAGTGGGGAGAATAAAAGAGAAATTTTAGAGTACTTAGATGTTTGAGGCCAGGCCATTTCTTAATGTAACTTAAAAAATAGCAAATGTTTATTTTACTTACTGTGCAGCCAAATTATCCTTGTTGCATTAAAGTATAGTATTTTAACGCTTCTTAGTTTGTTTATGCTTAATTATTATAATAACTAGTTATAGTGTTATTTCCATACATGATCTGGATTTAGTACTTTTGTTATTCTGCTGTTAAAGCTGCTTTGTAGTTACTGGTCTGTTATGAACTTTTAGGGCCCTAAGTTGCAAAACATAGTCCAAGGTGGCTGCAAAGTGCAGCCTGGGACCTGTGAAGCTTCAACCCCAATGATCCCAAGAAGTCAAAACCTCAGCAATCTAGCAGATTTCAACTCTGGATTGTAGGTGGAAGTTTTACCCTAGCTACTAAATACTAACTGGTTAACATAAGTATTCCTAGCTTAAACTTTTAACAGTCTAACTGCTACAAGGAATGCAGAAGGGAATTATTACACTAAGAACACAGCACATTAAATAAAAAATGAAGGCAGGTTTCTATAGCTTGCAGTATACTAGTAACGCTCATTCATGTATATATTGCATGTTTTAATGCATTTATAACATTAAGTTGTCACTTTTGTCTTTTCTGTTTCTCATACACTCCACACATCCCACGAGACATCATGAGAATATTGCTTTTACTGTCCTTGTTAGCCAATCTGGATTTTAAAGCGTTGAAAATATTGATATGTCCAGATTTGAAATTCACTAGATTTGCAGAGGTTTTGAGTTTTCTTGGGATCATTGGGAATTTAGCTTCACAGATACCTTGACTATGTCCTGTTGGCTCTCTGCAGTTAAAACAGCTCCACTTCTTTACTTATAAAAACATCCCTTGTCTATGTAGCTTAAGGTGCTTAAGGTCCTAAAAGTGTATAGCAAACCAGTAACTACAAAGTTGCCCTAATGGCAGCTTAATAAAATTATCCAATCCAGATTGTGTATGGAAGGGGATGGAACCTAAGCCATAAATCATGGGTGAGGAATTGATGGGTCCTAGGCTGCAAAGTGTAATCAAGGGATGTTTTAAAGGAGTGATAATACCAGAGTCTGTAAGTAATTAGCAAGTAGAGCATGGGAAAATTTTAAACATGAGGGCAACCTTTGTTTCTAACACTACAATAAATTCTGCTCAGCTTCAAGCTTGCATGTGTGATGTAATAAAACCTTAGAGAAAACATGGGCAGGATTTTTTGAAAATACTGGCTGATAATATTTGCCATGTGTGTTTTACATTTGCTGCTGGGAAATTTATCAGTAGTTGGCTGTGTGTTAATTATAATGTGAGAAGCAATACTGTTAGTATTCATTTAATGTGCTTGCGCATGCAATGAGTAACCCTTTCATATCAGCCTACACATGTGCACAACAGTTTTTAAATACATTTTCTGCCATAGTAGTTGAGTCTTTTGACTAGCATCTCTACACTATAAAATATGGTGCAAATATAAAACTAATGTAATGTTTGCATCTTTTCTACATCATTTTTTACAAAGTTTCATATCTATTGTAGTACAGATGCATACTTATATACACAAGGTTCCACACTCATCCAATATGCAATGTTGGTTTAGCTGTAATGTTGCCAAAATTCCAGGTCCTAATCTATAAAATATAGCCCAATGTTGAGTTCCCTAAGTTGCAAAGCATAGCTAAATGATATTTTTAGGAGAAAAGAGGCTGCTGCTGCAGAACAATGATATGACATAGCCGGAGGATCCCTGCAACTAAAACCCCAATAATCCAGGGTGGGATAAACTCCTGAACCTAGGGAGCTGCCACAAATCAGTATTTCCATCACTTTACAAACTATTTCAATAACATTTACTCTAATGTGAAGAAGATACCCTACTGAAACTTTTACCACATTTGCACATTTATATTTTTCAGCTTTTTCAACTTATCAAGCATTTATATTGATTACAGTTTCACTTTCTTCACTTCTGCATCACTTGTGTAACATCATGGGAATATTTCCTTTTCTATCCTTCTCTCTCTACATTTATCAACATTCACAATATGAACATAGCAAAGATGCAGCAACCAACATTTTAAATGGGGTGGGGGTGCACATTACAATTATATGTATCATTGCTTTTTTAGTGGTCAATAATTTATTGGCTCGAGAGCTGCAAGCAGTAAAGTGTTGTTCAGGGCCTTAAGCTACAAAGCACAGCAGGATTGGGGCCCTAAGCCACAAATCATAGCTGAGGGATCTGTGAAGAGCAAACCCTAATGAATCTCGCGTAGCTGAGGCATATGCAAGGTCGCTGATGCAGTTGCCAATGGTTTAAGGCTCTTAACTGTAAAACTTTGCCAATTAAAGTAGCTGAGGGATGACTACCATTGGTTATTACATTAGTGACCTTGTACATCCTTCGACTACATGGAATTTATTTGGGTTTGCTCTTCGAGATCTTGCTTGTTAAAATTTTTATCACCAAATTTTCAGCATCGTTTGGAACATTGCTGTAGCCACATTTTCATTTTCTAGGTTGGCAACACCTATTGACCACTACTTTTGGTGCTTTTTTCGTACCGTCGACTTGAGTAATTGTCAATATCATTTACACTTAAATATTTATTGTTTACAATCTACTTCCATATTTATACATATCACTAGTTTTACTAGTCAAGTATTTCTCTACTAAATAGTAAAATTTTTGTAACAAGTATGTACATCTGTAGGGTATTTTAAATTTTTTGAGGGAATTCATGTGTATTATTTCAGTAGGAAGTTTATTGTAAATTTAGATTCCATTGTATTTAAAATTCCGCTCATAATAGTGAGCTGTAATGAAAGCAGTGGGATCAATGGTTCCCAGATTAATGCAGAGTTGCTGTTTAACATATACCTATTTCTTTTCTAAAATGAGCTTGATCCTTAGTTTCAAAACTGCAAAACCAATATAAATGTTCATTATTCTTTACAACTACAGTATACCACAACACATTTCCTTTCCAGACAATGTAATTTATAACTCCATTGCTGAATCTTTGCACTTGACGGTTTGTGTCGCTTCTCATAATGTTGGCTATATTGTGGTTGTGACTTGTACATAACCGCTATTATGAACCTTTCTATCCTGTCTAAATTTGCATATAAACAATGTGCATTGTACAATGATGCTGATGAATAATGCTAATTCATCATTATTCTTAATTAAAGATGACGCACACATAACATATTGCAATGCATATAGAAACTTCAGGCAATGTAGAACAACTACCCAGATACTACTTTCTACTGTAATAAATGTATATGTACATTTGTCTAGCTGGAAAGCATTCATACGAGGTTTTTTTGCTCCTTGGAATGACAGTAATACTTGTTGCATTCCAGTAGATCAGGAGTTTTGTCTTTCTCCATTTCAAGTTTTAATTTTTTTGCTGATAAGCTCTTGTGCTTAGTCTAAGAGCTGCTCAGTTTTATCAGTAGGAATAGAGGGATACACAAGAATCTTCCCATGCTGAATTCCAGTTATTAAATTCAATTATTTTCTGTACCTCATACTATGTACATAGATGGCGAAGCAAACGAAGCCCAAAATTGATCATGTGATTTCAATGCAAATAATTGTTTTTAGTTCTTAGGATGCAAAAATAAAGGATTTTTAGAATAGGCCAGCACAACTCAAAAAATCTTATATGTTCCATTCACATGACTTTCTCTACCTCTCTGCAACAAATAATTATTGTTAAAAAGTTTATACTTCTATTTACTTCCTTGTTAGCAGAAGGGAAGTAAGGGAGTACTATAGGCTATACTAATAATCAAAAGCTGGTTGCTATGTGATTGAAGTTTCTATGTATGGACATTAGTTGACAAATTCCTGTATGAGAAAAGTATAAGTTTTTCATAGCTGAAAACAAAAACAAGGAGTTTTTTCTCAAAAGCTTCGTGTAGCATCCCTGGAAGATACTAAATTTAAATACCAAACTTGGTATTTTACAGACTTTTCGTTTTTGAGTTATGTTCACGGACGCGCACACACATCTTTTACCGAAAATGCTGCTTCTTCTTTTTTTTTTTTTTTTTTTTTCTTTTTTTTTTTCTTTTTTTTTTATATAAAGGTAAAGGAGACCCTAAAACATATATTTCCGGTGAAATCTCTGTATCAAATTTCTGGGTGGAGTGTAATGCCTTCTCTATACACTATGTACACAGTGCATAGAAAGTAAAAACGATATGTCCATTAACTGTCAAATGTGGTATTTAAGTTCAGTGTGTTTCAAGGGTAGGACACAAAGATTAAAAAGAAATCAAGTTCATCAAAATAAGATTCCTTTAATTTCTTTATACATAGGGTTTTTCACTTGACGAATCATTTGATGATCAATGTAGTTAATATGAATTAAATATATGTATATACAAACACCAACAATAAGTGATATGTAGCTTCCAAAGAACAACTCTATGCACATGTTAGAGATCACAAACTGAAGCACATGTTTGCAAAGAACCAGATCTGGAAACATAGCTGTCTCAAGTTCCATTTCCATTTTGTGACTGACCCACTGGAATGCTGCCATGTGATTGATTCAGGAAGTTTGATGGGTAAAGCTTTTCATCTGTTTCTTAACAAGTGTACCAATGTAACTGTTAGCTGTCAGATGCAAAGATTCAGCAGCAGGGTTTTAGTTAAATTATTGCTTACTAAATGTTTGTAAGTAATGTGGCCTCCACTTGATACAACATAAAAAATATTAGTTAAATTCAGCTATGCCAAACAAATTCAATGACTTTATGTACCTCATACTATGTACATGGTAGAGAGGGCATTGTATGCCACCCAAATATCTGAACATGTGATTCCATCACAAATGTTTTGAGGTTCTTTTGATGCAAAAATAAAGCATTTAATTTTCTTAAAAATGCTATTAATGATTTTGACTAAAATACCATATGTTTAAGATATATTCATCACAAATGAAGTGTGTATATCTTGAATTTTCTGAGAATACCCTTGAAGCCTGCTTCATTCTGAATAACTTCTGCATTTTGATAAACTGCCAGAGAGAGACAAAAGCTGCTACTAAAAAATTGAGATCTCATAAGAACTCCTAATTTAGTTAAAATAGAATTCCTTTATGGAGTATTACTTGTTATTGGTATAAATTTTGAAACTTTTCTTGAATGGGAAGTCATTCATTTTTCTTTCTCCTGGTCAAACGAAGAGAAAGCATTTAAAACCATCACATAGCAACGAGCTCTCACTGTTGCATAAGCCCTATTCACATTGTATGTAAAAAGAAATATGTAATAAAAGCTTATCTGCAAATGTCTGTCTCGATTAATGTGAAAGCAGATTAAGCATATTAAGACTAATTTATTGAAGAAGAGGTAGAGAACATTGTGTCAATTTTTTTTTTTTTTTCCTTCCTTCTTTCTTGGCTCTTGATTTGAAGATAGTAATTTTTTTATCTGAAGGTAATTTTTATTGTTCTTAGTTGCTTTTTCACAAAAAGTGTGTGTAGGACATGAGTCAAATAGGTAGAGTCAGACTGAACAATTCAGTGCCATAGCTGGGATTTGAACCACAGATCTCCCGGTCTCTAGCCAGTTGTTCTAACCACTGAGTTATCATGGTAATATGTCAGCATATCATTAAATTCCCAACTGACTTGCATGCAAGGTGATCTCATATTATTTTGATATGATATTTTGAGATTACTTTTTATTGCTTTGATATCTTATGTAA
The DNA here is from genome assembly GCA_030762935.1 of Hymenopus coronatus. Lineage (NCBI taxonomy): Eukaryota > Metazoa > Arthropoda > Insecta > Mantodea > Hymenopodidae > Hymenopus > Hymenopus coronatus. The sequence continues at coordinate 57,434,959 of CM060892.1, read as the reverse complement.
TCCATATAATCTGTGTTATGGCTCCATGTTATTACAAGGTCATGTTGTTGCCCTGTGGGAGGCTCATATTTGCCCCCTCCCCCTTTTTAAACAATAACTCAAAAAATACTGCAGTCTTGAGATAATTTGGAGATGGATGAAAATATGGCAAGAATGAGGTAAACGGCACAAGTGCCTGTTCACAAAATCATGACAAACTTTCTAAAAAGCTACTCTGAAACACGATGTTGAAATCCTTCAAATTTAGCAATTCTCTGTTTTAAGATTATATTACTGTTTCTGTTCTAACATTTGGCAGTGGAAACAAAAACACTTTGAGTGTGATGCTACGTGGCTGCTTCAACTTTGTAACTACTGTGGAAGGAAAATTAATTTGATATCTTAATTCAGAGATTTGTAAATGTATAAAAATAGCACAAAACAATTAATGCAACAGTGAAATAGTTTCAAATGGGTATTGTGTGTCATACATGTAAAAGTAAATTTGCATATATTACTGTGAGTACATACACTGGAAGCCTCGGATCAACCATCTGTTAGCTAGCCACACATGGCAGCTCACATCCCACACTTGAGACTTGGGTTATGATTTACATACTATATATATTTTTTTTTTTTTTTTTTGTGGAGCAGGAATTAATGCAGTATTTTTCAGTGGTTTGAAGTGAATTTTTATAAGGCAAGTGTTTACTTTAATTTTACTGTAGACTACCTGGTGCTGCATTATATTGCTTCAAATGAGTAGTTATGAAACACACACATTTAGTACTGACCATTGAAATGAAATAAGAGTTCCTTAGACAGAATTGATAAAGATGAACCTATAACACAAATCTGTGTTAGGTTTGATGTATTCAAGAGCACCGTCAATGACTGATGGAAGGGTATCCTAGACTTTTGTATTTGAATTGAATGAGCACTTTCTAATCATTGTGCATTGAAAAAACCTAACAATAAAGTTGTTGATGATGCTCTTTGGTTATGGTTTATGGAAGAATGTAATGAACAGCCTCTATTAAAAGAAAAAGCACTTAGTCTGCATTCAAAGATTGGAAATGAAAGCAAATTTATTGAAAGTGATGGGTGGGCTAAACAGTGGAACTCACATGGAACTCACCTTACTTGACAGAAAAAAATAAGCTGTCGATGTGAGTGACTTGAATTTTCAGAAAATTTCTTTGTATGCATTAAGAATGAAGGACTTCAATCTCAACAAGTTTACTATATGCATGAAACAATTAAAAAGTGCTTCATAAAACATTTGTAGCCAAGCACGAAATGAGGGCTTCTGTCACAATTGAGAATTTAGGTTGTTGTATGTAAAGCATGTTATTTGACATTGAGATTTAGATGCATTATTGACTGCACCAGATACCACACAGATGGCAGTAGAATTATGTCTCTGTTTTCTGATGCACAGTTCCTTTCAAGTAAAATATGTACTATGGTCAAAAGGGTGTTTTAGATGCACAGAACACATGTTTCTTAAAGTTTCTAAAATACCTGCTACCAAGCAGTCAGGAGTTTAGCTTTATAAAGAGTGGATATCAAATACTCTTCAGATGACTGGATAAAATATCTTTAAAATAATTACAAAAGAAAATCCCCATTTCTTGTCAAAAGAGTGGAAAGAGAAAATTTCAAGCCAATTTTCTTCTTTGCGACCTGGTCATTTCATTTGTCTGGGAAAAGTAACTACAGAACTCAGTTACTTATTGCTGTAAGATTATTTAGATGTAAATGACCTTGTATTTTGGCGAACCATCAAGGATATCTCTAAAGAAGAGAAGTTATCCTTCCAGTGAAACATTTCCTACAAATGACTCAGAAAATTGCAGATGTTGTTCCTGTTGGTGCCTTGATGCTTAAAGATGTCATCTATGGATTCCTCCTATTCATTAGTACTTTCAGACTTTGAAGTCTTAAACAGCAGCATAGAAAGTGAAAAATTAAGTGATGGCACATAAAATACAAGCACCAACATATTGCTTATTTCTGCTTATTTAGTTTATCACTCAACAGGTTTTGTGGCCAAGCCCTCTAATTTAAGCTAAATAAAGAGTGGTTCACAGTTGCCATTTACACAATTGTAACAGGAACTCGACAAGATCCTTCTTAAGTACCTGCAAGATAAAGCTTTGTTTCCAACCTAACAGTTTGGCTTTTGCTGGATTCCAATAACTTGCATTGTTGATTCTTGGTACAACTGGAAATATTAGTTATTTAGAAAATGCTTACACTCACATTTTAACCCACATAAAGTGGCTGAATTGAAGCTGTGGAAAATTTATAGATTGGTTACACACAAATGAAGTCCTAATATGCAAAATTGAATTTCCACTTTGTTATTGGTAAGGTGATTTCCTTTCTCCTTACTTGGTATTGTGAACCTAAATGTAAAATAGACTCACTGCTAATCGAGATAAACAATAGGAGAATTGGTCTTATTATTTGCTTCTTTGTGAATAGAAAGGAAATAAGGAAATATTCTGAGCTAAAGCAAGTCAAATCTTTTAAAAGCTGGTTGCTATGTGAAGCAATAGAAGTTTGCTTTGCATGGCCAGCAGTAAAGCTAGAGAAAGACAAAAGGAGGCTTCCAGTTTGAGAAGAGTTAACATAGTTTAAAATTTAAACCAACAATCTTGAAAACAGTCTACTTTACGAAAAAAATGCATATGACATAAATTATATGTTTTAACAAGATTTAATTTTTTGTCTCTTACAGTTTGTCAATTATGCAAAATTTGCCCAGAATAAAGAGTCTTCGGAGGCTATTCACATAAAATTCAAGATGTGCATTTTATTTGTGATGTAAATATCTTCAATATTTAAACAAAATCGTTTAAGCGATTTTTGAGGAAAACAAAATTTTCAAACAATTTTCTATATAAACAGTAGTTTGGGGCAGGTGAATTTTCTTGAGAATCTTCGTGTCACATCCTTGGAAGCCAAACATAAATGCCAAGTTTGGTATTAAGTCTTTGTTTTTGAGCTATGCTGCCCTCCCCACACACATTGACATTTTCTAAAAAATGCTTCTTGTTTTTAATCAGAGGACCTCAGAACATATATCTGGCAGACTGTCAACATAAACTTTTTGTGTGGAATACAATACCTTCTCTAGCTACTGTGTACATGCATGCTAGAGAAAGTAAACAGTTGGAGTAATATGGTAATAATAGATTGTAAATGAAAACACAAAGATGTAACATTATTAGAATATAATACCTTAAAATGTACATTGATTGCTTTTGCATTTTAAATTAAAGATAGCTATGATATAATATTCAATGAGAAAATTACTCAAGCTTTTTGAGTTAACCTTGGTCTCTCTTGTATAATGTGATGTAATGCCAATGGCAGGAAGAGTAGAAAAATGGTATAGACTTCTTGCTATTCGGTATAGGTATCATCACCTTCAGGCCTTGAGAATATGATATTTTCAGGGTGATCTCTTTAGTGTCAAGCACCTCTTCAGGATTGACGATCACAGCAGTAATAACTTCATCAGTCAGCTCCATTTGTTGATCTTGGTGACACCAGTCATTTTGATTAACTATGATTTCTCCCTGTCATTTAATACCCCATTGTTATGTACCACAGCCAAGTGATCCATGTATTGCTTTTGATTACAGAAATCGGTGAAGTGTGTTCGTGATCGTAATATCGAATTGATGTTGAAGAAAAAGGAGGAAGATGGACCTTATTGGCCACACCTTATGAAAGACAAAAAGAAATACCATTGGCTAAAAGTAGATTTCAACAAATGGAAAGATGAAGACGATAGTGAAGATGAGATGGGCCAGTCAGAAGATCTGGAAGAGGTAAGGGTTGTTTACATTAGAGAAATGAGATGTTTTTTCATTACTGAAGTTGCTGCCTCATTGATATATTTCTTAAGTGCTTCAGTCCATACTACTTTTTATAATTGAAGCCTATGACTGTTTCTGAGGGATGGGATCTTAAGACCAATTACTGTTTAAAAACACAGCATTAGATTGTATCAGCAGTATATTTGCATTTGCTCTGAGATGTCAATGGCAGAAGATGCATACTCTGAGTGAAGGCTTTTAGAAAAAAATTCTCTAATGCTAAGGAATTGGACATGAAATACCAAGTTTGTTAATGATCACATATTAGAATATTGGCTTTTGAAGCTTTGGTTAGTTTTGATATGCTTCCCCCATCCCCTTTCTCCTTTCTTTTTCTTCTTCAAACATAAAGCAAATAAAGTTTTATTATCTATTTCTCCTTGCCTCGTTGGCAACGTAAACTGACCAGGATATATCCTTTCATGAACTTACTGCACATACCATGTGGTGTCAAGCTGTGTTCGACTGCTGTACAATTGTAAAACCATGTACCTTGTTTCACTAATTTGACAGGAAAAGAAATAACTCTACTTTCACTGTTCACAGATAATAATGAACTCTATGAAATGTTTATTAGGTAAAACAGGTAGGCAGACTGTTATTCAATATGAAATGTAAAAATATCCTGTAAAATTGACATTTTGGAACTTTGCTGAAGTATTGCATGTGTACATGTATGCAATTATTTTTTTTGTGCAAATTCTAGCAAGCACTTATGGACAATCTGTACACATTCACCTTTCTTTGATATACTGCCACATTGCAGTACTGTACCCAACAGCTAATCAGAAGATGGAAGTGGTCTTCAAAATAGATGTCATTTGTCGCAATTGCAGTGGAACTGTCTGAATCATCACTGGGATTGATAATTTAGTCGCTCACCGACAATGTCCACCATTCTCTCCAAATTCCTTTTTGTTTGCTCTTCCTGAATAATGCATAGTACACATTCGCTGTATTTTTCAGCAGTCACTTGTTGAAAAGCTGCCTGCACAAGATGTTGCACCTGGCTAATTTAAGTTTTGGAAATGCCAAGTTCTGCTATATATAGTCCCCTTTAACATCTATGGTCATATCTAGGCTTTGCTTTAGAAACAACTTGTTTTTTGTGGGTTCTTTAATGTGGTGTTTTTAATCTTTCCTTTTCTTCAAATATACACTCGTTCACTCTAACATACCTCTCCAGATTCTGTGTGGGGGTGGGGAATGATTCTGTGTAATGAAAAATTCTCTGCCACAGCTGGGATATCTGGCTGAGAAGTCAGCTCGCTGGCTACTTTATCACAGAGGCAGTTGCTGAGAATGTTGTTAAATGCAGAAGTTGGGTACTTTTCATTAGACTTGTTACATTAGGGATAATTCTTTTCTTGTCACATTTTAGCTTTGCTTGCTTATGTTTACTACATGAGTATTACACACCTCTGCAATTATTTGCAGCCATTACAGTCGAACTGTATAGCATGCACACTATTACTTACAGGAATAATGATTAAAAGGTCAATAAATTTTGTTCCTTAATCATTCATACTATATTAAACAACATTCCATATTAATGATATTTCTGTACTATTTCCGCAATTTAGCAGGAACTATTTTGTGATGCAGAAAAGTGGCAAAACTTCCTGCAACCTATTGCTTTTGTTTACATTACTGGTGAAGCAAGGATGGAGAATAGAGCCATTTGTCCATGACTACCTATAGATTAACTTGAAATCGGACTTCCTGTTGCCAGGAGTTCAAATTCAATATTTCTAAGCATTTTAAGTTATAATTTAATGCTTGTTTCTAAGCATTGATTTTTATAGCTGGAATAGCATCTTTGGTTTGGATTCTGATGCTTTTTATACATAATTACTAAACTTGAGAACCAAGGAATCTCACAAACTGGAAATATTTTTCATTTATATGTATGTGCACTATCATCAATTTATTAAAAAAAAAAAAAAAAACAGATGCTATTCCAACCATAGAAAAATCAAGAATTTTTAATTTGTGTAAATTGCCACAAAATATATAATTAAAGCAAGGGTAAGTACAAAAAACCAAGCAATCTTTCAGGTATATCAAATCCAAGCATTCTTGTAGCAAAATATTTGGACTGTGGAACATTACATTGATTGTTCTCTGGAAGTTTGGAAAACATTATTATTTATAAACATAGGTAAACTTTAAATACAAGAAGGAACTAAACTGCACAAAGCAAAAGTTTGCAACTAATTACTCTTATAGCTTCACTTCATCATAATTCTTAATTGCGTGTTTCATGGATACTTGTCTGCATCATTAGCTCTTTGTCGACTGTTAGCCTTATCAATTTCCAGGTCTAGCATAAAATTTAATTAATGCTTTGGGATTTAATTTATTTTTAACTGTTCATGATATGTTTTCCTACTTACAATTTAACCGACATAATGCAGATGAGCAAATTCAAAATAATTGTGTCCATAGTGAGCTCTTGCAGCTGTTTCATGTTACATCTATGTAAGTCTAATATGCACAATATGAATTCAAGCAATTGTGAACTCTTAGACTCTTTGCCTAAAGGTTATTCTAGGCAGCCGTGACATGAAACAGCTACTCGAGTTTATTCTGGACACAAATTATTTTGGATTGGCTCACTTGCATTATGTTGGTTAAATTGGAAGAGGTAAAATATATCATGTACAGTTGCAAATAAATTAAATCCCAATGCATAAAATAGAACTTCGCACTACACCAGGGAAGTAATAAGGCTGTAAATATGCCTTCTCGTTACTAGACTATTGTGAACAAAAATATTTCATGCATATTGTTTCCCTTTCCATTTTAGATACCCTTATTATTGTGAAGCATCCTTAAGGTGATGCATCTGTGTAATTTGATCAAAAATGTGAAAAATTCCTAAATCGTTTTTTTTTTTCATACTAAAATAGTATAAATTCTAAATTTTAAGAAAATATATGGGTTTTCTCACTTGGCCCAATTTAATTACCAATTAACTGAAGGTATAAACATGAAGGCATATTCATATTAACAGGCAAACGTAACATCTAACCTTGTTTCCTTGCAAACATTCTTCTTGCAAATGTTCCCCACGGTGCAATTTTGTACTAATCTATTTCAAAATTGATGTCTCTCAATAGCACATTACAGAAAATGGTCATATAGTTTCCCAAAAGTAAGCCTGAAATTTGAGAAATTATTACATTTTGAAAATCAAAAGCTTAGAGAGTACAAAAAGTAAAAATTGTTGTACAATAATTAGTGTTAAGAAAAATATGTGATTTCTTTGTTACCTCTTTTTCTGTAAAACTTTGAATTTTTTATGAGGATAGTTTTACAAATTCATCATGTGGCTCATTTTTATAAGAACAATGAATTTAGACAAAAATTGTATATTTAACCATGCAAGCTAGAATTTTGATACACAACAAGAATATTTTACAAATTTAAAAAATACATCACCTTAAGTAGATGCTGTGTCAAGTGAAAAGTGTATGTTAACAGCAAATATGCTATTGTTTCAAGCACCATGTTAAATACAATTTAACTGTGAAAACTTGTTTCAGATGATGAGGCAGATGGGTGGTTTGGGAGGAGGTGGAGACAGCAAGCCTAGCTTCGATGACCTTGAGCCAGAATCAGATTCAGATGATGAGGAGCTTCCAGATCTTGAGTGAAATGCTCAAATCTAATTTGGATAATTCCTTAACACGAACATTTCTTTATTATGAGAAAGATGGACCAAATTATGCAAAACAAAACCATACAGTTAAGGGCTCATGTGTATGAATGAGAATTGCAGCTAATCTTTTGTGTGGTTAAAATAACTGAATGGTAATGCCAATCAATCCCTGTAAGCGAGGTGTTGCAGATATTCTCACCTGTTAAAATGAAAATAAGCTCTAGGAACAAGTGTGGCCTATTGGAACTCACCCCTGCAACATCAGCAGTGAATAAAAGAAGTATAGGGGATAGAAAATCAAGAATAAAATTACGTGTACACGTAAATTTTTCTTTTCTTTTTTGCTCCACATATACCCGCAGAATCTTATGGAAATATTTTGAGAGCCCAGTTTCATTGCTCTTCAAACTACAATGTAGTATTTCTAGGACTCGTGTTCAGTAAATTAATAATATAAGATACTCTCTTCGTTACAGAATAAAGTACCACTTAAATTTTTTTAATAATTAATGTTGTGTTCCCTAGAGTCTTTACCATGCAGTGTTTTGCACATGGTGCATTCCCTTCTTCTCTTGTTACTATAAACTGATGTTTTAATAAAATTTCATCATCCTTGATCACCCTGGATTTGGTTAAACCCTCTTTTTATTTTCTACAGTCCTCTATATGAACTATAGTTCCTTCGGACACCAACAGAGGTTAAGTGCAACAGAGGGTGGTAACACAAGCTAGGGTGCTTAGGGAGTTACCTTCGAAGTTATACATTGTTTCCCTGATACAAGACCAAAACTGTCTGAATCTGACTGACAGCTTGCATCAATTTGCATTGTACTGAATATTTACTGTTAGTGTTCTGAATTAGTTATGTCGTGCAAATGTATATTATTCTTTCGATCTGCTTTTGTTCAGGGAATGTATTAACAATTGTTAAATAAATTTCTTAAGTAGAGAAAATGTGTGTTTTGTATAAGCATGTCTTCTTGATAGTAAAACAATAATGGTTTTAGAATTACTTAATATATATTTTGAGAAACCTTTTGACCAGTGCCTGAAGTTTTTTTATCTACCAATGACTATTCAGCTTCAGATGTGAGTCCTGGAATCACTTTGGGAAAGTCATAGAAAATTTTGCAAACATAAAAATAACAGGTTTTACAATGAAGAATCTCAACTAATTTGAGGAGATATCAACATTACAGTTTGTGATCAAATAGAAGTATTTTGTATACAAGGAAGACTGCAATCTCCTTATGGTGCCAACTAAAAGCTTGAGTTTATTCACAACTTTTAAGCATATTTTATATATATAAAATTAAATTTTTGCATGGAAAAATTCAAACAAGGATGGGGGGAAGTAGAGCTTCAACGACAACGATGGATAAGATTTTCTATTTAGACAATGTACCTAACATAACCTTAGTTTATTAATGCAAATTTGCACAGGAACTATTGTAATGTGCAAGAGGAGAGAATGGAAATGTACCACTTTATATGCGATAGGTAATGGTGGCAACTGAATTGTAGCTGCAATGACAAGGCATAACATTTTCTATTTAGCCAATATAATACTGGAAAACCTGAGTTTAACTTGGACAATGGAAATCAAAGTAGGTCTTTTAACAGGAAATTTCCAATTTCAGAATGTAGCATTTAGCATTTTGTCATGCACCCTGTGCGTCTATATTGTGTGCTCTACAGATGTGATGTTTATGTCAAAACATGACCACTTTGCTGCTACCCAACCGGTCTATGAGGGATGGTGCGCTAATGAATAGTGAGAAATCCTATCATAGTTATCCTTCACTGTTAAGCACTGATGTTAAGATAAGCATGGCCAATCGTCTTTTTATCATTGTCTATGCCCTAAACAATTTGCACTGTAATGTCCTGTCAAACAGCACTTTAAGCTTACATAGGTGAAGATTAGTTTGTCAGTAGTCACCATGGCTTCGAAAACAAGGGTTGTGCTAGATCTTAACACAACAGTAGAAGTGATTTATGAACATGATAAACTGAATGTTAAAGCAGACCATTAGCGTGTTCATTGTGGACAAAACTCAAGTTTACAACATTTTAAAAAAGAAATCTGAAATTTTGAAGCCATGGAAAGCTGCTAATAGAAAAATGAAGATAGAGAACTTCAAGAAAACTGAAAACCAAGACATCAATAAAATAGTGTGAGTGATTTTTTGGTATCAGGGCAAAAAAATATTGCGTGTCTATGTTACAGGAATACACTAAAAAGGTAGCTGAAAAACTGGGTAAGACTAATGGATGGCTGGAGTGTTTCCATAAAAGACTCCAGATATTTTGAGAACTGGAAAAAAACAATTTCATTTACAGCTATTTTTCATTCATTAAAAGTTTTGGTGTGTGTTATGAATAGCAGAAATACCTAAATTTACAACTAAATAAGATACATATATTTTTTATTCCAATATGTCTATGTATATATCATTAAACAAAACTGTACACCATGGAAATGCTTGAGAGTCCCATTCACTTCTGCTGAAGAACATGGTTGTAAAAAGTTTTACATTATTTGAATTTGCATGAAAATTCATGTAATGGATGAAAGGGAATGGAAACATACTAGGGATGTCTGCTGTGAAGCACGCAACTAAACCTCTATTTGACCATAGATTAGGTACAGGTTTTTATTTTAGTCTCGGAAAGAAATCTTTTTTTCCAATGAGACTGCTTACAAACCTATGTTCAGTAACAGCTAACATTACGGCGTAAAATAGGTTTAAGACCTGTATTATACGTCATGATCTTGGTGGTAAATTATCACTTCCTCCAGGCTTCACCACTGCTGCACCTGCAAAATCTGAAATCTGCATTTTTCTTGCATGCTATCAGAAAATATCGCAAATGCAAGGTGAGCCCCAGTTCTTAACATTAATATTTTGTAGAAATGTCTTGCACTTGGATACATACAGTAAATACGATTGCAGTGCTAATTTAACTCAGTAAAGACCTGTATGCAGGGACTGCTAATTTTGCTACTCCTTTCTTTAATTTGTTGCTATTAATGGCCTATTCCACAATAAATGCTAGCTTATAAATCCATAGGTCCCTGGTTTGATTCTCAACTGGAGGATGGCAATTTTATTTTAGTCATGTTATTCTTGATCCACCCTATAGTCTGGAGGTATGAATGAAAGTACAAATGTGTATGTGTGAATTTAATGTTTATGAAGAAAACCAAAAGATTAACATACTAAATAAGATAATTGCAAATGAGCCATTGTTCCAATGCCAATCTGCTGTTAGAGGCAATATATGAATGGGGGGCAGTTTTTCAGTACAAAATTCACTTGAAAAGTTTTGGCATTATTTCTATAGAAACATTAATGCTCAGTCACATTTGGTGAAGCTGTGATCACTGTAGAATGGCAATATATAACATAAGAGTCTAATTAATGAAAAATATTCCGTTTCCTCAGCAAATATTTTACCCATGTTGTAACTGCAACTAAATCACTGTTCAATATGCAACAAACCATTAGTTAAGTGATGGACCTTCCATCCTGCAAATACAAAGTCCATTTCAAGGTGTAATAACTTGCCAATTTATTTTAATTTTAACTTGTTGCACTCAATATTTGTGCGAGAGAAAACTGCATCTATGATATGTTTTCCAAATAGTATGAAAGAAGTTCAACCTTCCTGGAGAAGTATGGGGCGAAAGGTAAAGATTATACCTATATTGTGATGTATGCCATAGATTTTATGGGCTTCATTTTGTGCCATAAAGTTAGTTGCTAAGCCGATTTTAAGGGAATTATAAGCATTCGTACTGGAAAAAAGATTTCTCTCAGACTAAGATAAGAATATATTTTCCTTTCACATTGGTAAATGCATCTAATGTATTGGGAGCCATTGGTTAGGGACCTGCAACAGGTGAGGAAGTCAAAAAATGCCTGTTTGGGTTTGTAGGGGTAGCAAGTTTGAAGCTTTCTTAGGGTGAGTTACCAGAAAAAAGTTATTTTTCTGGGTTTTCCCTATCCTGAGAAGACGAATGTCAATTAACTCTTAAGTTCACTGGACCCCAAGATGATTTGAGCATCATTCCACCAATTTCATTCATCCGATATGATCAACCAGGTTAAAGGACCATGCTAAAAGACAAAAAATGCTCAGGAGCCCACTTTTGCACAAGGTAAGTGTAGTAGTTCCATAGATATCTCATCGCAGCTTTCAACAGAGTACTTGTGTCTGTTTCACAGTTTGAGCCACAGTTCCTTAAGGAAGTTTGCTGAAGCCTCAAAAGAGGCTTTCTTTCTTTTTGTAAGACAGGTTTGGAAGCAGAGCTACAAGCTTTTTAAAAATGCCCCTTGCTATTTTTTATGACTATAGCATGTTGAGTTTTGCCAACATTTTTTAAGCAACCTGCCCAAAGAAGGCTTTAGCAGTTGTTTGCTGCTTAGAGAAGTAAGTGTATATATTGTACTGAAAATGTCACCCTGCTCTATAGTTTTGAATTATATCTGCAATTTTCCCAATTCATAAAGAAGATGAGCAGTAAGATATATTGATCTTTCTAGGTTTACTATATGGAATGAAGACAAACTCTTAAGCATTGCTCATGGCAACATTCAGTTGTAATTCTTGAAGACAAATGCTGTCAAGAAAGCTCAGTTTATGAGCCCAGCATTGAATGTGTATTAAACAATTTTAGAACCTCGACACATTTTGTCACAGCAATGTACGGTTCACGTTCCCACAATCAAGAATTGCCCTAATGCAGTTGGTAGCATTTGCAGACTCAAGAGTGAACAGCAGCAGAATCCTACAAACTGCAAAAAGAGGTTATCCCATCCTGTCTGGTTTCATCACATATGTTTCTTTTGTTTCATTTTCAGTACAACTGCTCTTTGGATGCTAGTTGCCTCATGTCTCTCTCTCTGTTCTGGCATGTGTCAAATCTCCCCCTCCTGAAGAGAATATTAAAAAAAAAAAACTGTTGTGTTCCATTCACATGACTTTCTCTACATCTGTGCGACAAATTATTGTTAAAAAGCTTATGCTTCTATTTCTTCATGCTTATCATGAAAAGAGTAGCAGAAATAGTCTTATTACTTGCTTCCTTGTAAGTAGAAGTGAAAAAAGGGAGTACCATAGGTTAAAGTGATAGTCACAAGCTGGTTGCTATGAAGTTTCTTTGTATGAACACGAGTTGACAAATTCCTGTATGAGAAAAGTATGTTTTTCAAGGCTGAAATCAAAAACAAGGAATATCTAAAAAACGATCAACTCCACGAGAAACAGTGTTTAATGTGCTCTACAATTTTTTATGATAAGTTTTTGTCTATCGTATTCGGTTTATCAGCTATACACAATTCCATAAAATTCATCCAGAATAAAGTAGTCTTCAGAGGCTATTCCCAGAAAATTCAAGATTACATATTATTTGTTAGGCATATATCTTTAACATAATATATTTTGATCAAAATCGTTAGAGCCATTTTTTAGGAATTCAAAATTTTCGAAAAATTTTCCATGTAAAGGGTAGTTTGGGGTGTGGGGGATTTTCTTGAAAACCTTTGTGTCGCATCCTTAGAAGTTACTGAACTAAAATACCAAGTTTGGTATTTAATGATCTTTTCGTTTTTGAGCTATGCTGCCCACAGACACACATGGACATTTTTCTAAAAATGCTTTTTTTTTGTTTTCAGGGTGTCTCAAAATATATTTCAGGTGAAATCTTTATATCGAATTTTTGGGTGCATTACAACACCTAGTATACAATATGTACATAGTACATATGGAGAAAGTAATAAAACTATTGACAGTCAATCCAAGTTAATTTTCATAAAATCTTCAGCTTTTAAACTCAATATTCCTTAATTCTAATGCTTTTCATGTTTCATATCTGAAAGTGGGGGAAAACAATAAATGGGCACAAATGGCTTTGCATGAAAATAATTACTCCATTATGAAATGTAATTTTGTGAGAATTGTTAAAATGCTGTTATCAGATTAATATAATAGTTTAAAAAATATGTTTCATAAAAACAGCTTTTAGATTAACTATTACTTTCATATAAACCATGTCTATATGGGGGGATTTGTGTTCACTTCCTATAGTGCGATATGGTTTTGATAGGAATTATGTAAACCATGTCGATCTATAAAATCTGTATGTTTGCTTTGAACCCCTTTCTGAACATTTAAAACTACTATATTAAATATCATGAATTTACAGTATTTGAAAAATTAAAGATTTTTGAAAATTTTCTCTCACTCATATTTCAAATTTCAATTCCTGCCAAACTTGACAGACAATATAGAAGAATGATTTGTATAGGATTCCCATTCATTGTGATGGCTATCAATTCAATGCTATACACATATATTAGAAAAGAATATTTGGATTTTATATATAGATCAAACTGAATACTTGTTTCTATGGCTTTTTCAGTATGGAAGGTGCGCTTGAGCATATCTTGAGACATTGAGTAAATATATTAGCTGTGCTTATGTATTTGTAGGATGGACTCAAAGAAAGTGTTACCTAAAAGTACAAACTTTCACAATATTTATCCATCTTTTTAAATTGGTCATCTAGCTTGAATATTTGATTTTAGAAAACTAATACAGTGTCTCCCACAAATGCACCAGTTGCATCTTTTTTTCTTCGGTGACTCAAACATTGAACCAACTGACATCTGATGCTTTGCTCCAAAAAGCTTTATGTTCATGATGAATATGCTTAATGCAAATATTTCTTCTTTCCCAAGAAACTGCATAATTACTGGTTTTACATCTTGAATCGCTTGCATATTCTTTCTCTCAGACTTTCACATTTACACTGGGCATTGGCATGTTATCACAACCACAACACAATTAGTCTGCAAAACAGAACAAAATGTGCAAAGAAAATTTTGAAATTGCATTTGTTAATTTACACTTATTTGATTTGTCCATACCTGTGTGGCGGATTTTTAACTCACAAGAGAATAGGCAACATAGATAGCTTATAATTTTGAATACTGGAAGTGGTACACTGTGAAGCTAGCAATTAGTTTTTTAATTGGTAGTCGAATATACACACATGTGCTTCACAAAAACTTACTTTTACGCAGAACTAGTTTCGCATGCGTGTTACATGCATTGTCTACTGCTTTCGACTCTTAGATAGCTTACTTTCTCCACTGTACTTCCTATTGTCAAAAAGTGATTTTTGGTATCTGTCCAAATATGTCATGCATCTTGGGTTCAAACCCAGCGGAGGACGATGGATTTTCGGGCATAAAAGTACTTAGCATGGCTTCCTTTGGAAGGGAAGTAAAGCCGTGGGTCCTGTGTCGTAGATTTATGGCACGTAAAAGAACCTTAAGCCTGATAAAGGACGCCTCTGAGTCTTTCATCCCCAGTATAGAATGGGACACTGAGAACCACAGCAGTTAAAGAGAGTCCATAAATAAAACTCCATTTCATTTTACATCAGCATACATTATTTACAATCTATTTGGTGCATTCACAAATATTTGCGATCTTTTTTTTTAAGCTGCAGAATTCATGTTATGCATAGAAATGGACTAAATTCACTTATTCTTTGAAAAATGCCCAAATTCATGTATTGAAGCCCAGGTTCAATCCCAGGCAACTGCTTGTGGGATTTGTGATGGACCAAGCGGCACAGGGGCGGTTTTCTCCAGTTTCCCCCACCATTGTATGCCACCAGTGTTCCACCCTTAGTGTCATCGCTTGCGGTGCCATTTGTAGTAAAAGCAGGTATTAAGCACTATCGAAACAAAAAAATTATCTATCATCATTATTGTAGCTGTGCTGCTGCCATCATCTCCTACTGAACACATACAAGTACATTTACATTTTCCTCTCTCCCTCCTGCAGCAATGTAAATTTCTGCACAAATTTGGTTTAGGTAAAACTTTAAACAATAATGTGTTCTTTTTTTCGCTTTTTGTTTGGTAGTTTAATGCCCACTCTTACTGCAATGGCATTGCAGGCAATTACACTGATGATACATGGAATGAAGATGGAGCACTGTTGGTATGTGATGGCGGGGGAAACCAGAGGGCCTGGAGAACACCCACCCTGCGCCACTTTGTCCACCTCAAATCTCACATGCAGTCGCTTGGGATCGAACCCAAGCCATGTAGGTGAGAAGTGTGGCCAATGTATGCAGTCTAAATCTTATCCATTATCGCAGCTGTCTACTGCTACTTTCATCTCCCAATACAATCATATCAATGTTTCTGTTCTCTTTGCATCATTTTTACCCACGTTGACTTTTCATAGTAATTTGATTGCTTGCATTCTAGTACATGCTTCACAACTTCTAGGAGTATGCCCAATTATTTATTCATGAGAGGCAAGGTTCACTATTTTTAGGTGATTTTAACTGTTTGCTACTGGATAACCTACTAAAGCTTATTTTAGGATCAGTGTTGCCATAAAAAAAGATGGTAATTCACTTGCCCATGTGCAAGTTGTACCAACATGGTTCTTTGTAATTATAAAGACATACATGATTGCACCATGAAACTTTTAAACCATAGCCTTGACTTAAGCTCAAACCATGCTTTTGTGCCTCATAATTTGAGCATTTAATAAAAAAATCTGATGTGGTCCATTCACATGCTTTCTGTACATCTCTGCAACAAATTATTCTTAAAAAGCTTATGCTTCTATTTACTTCATGCTAATCGAGAAAAAATTAGCAGAAATAGTAGTCTTATTATTTGCTTCCTTGTAAGTAGAAGGGAGCACCATAGATTAAATGATAGCCATAAGCTGGTTGCTATGTGACTGAAGTTCTTTTGTTTGTATCGATAGGAGTTGACAAATTCCCATATGAAAAAAGTATAAGTATTTTAAAGCTGAAACCAATAACAGGAATATCTTAAAAACAATCAACTCCACAAATATGTATATACATCTGAAACCAACAAGGAGTATCTCAGAAACGGTTACCTTCACAATAAAAATGCAAAGGACATTAACTATGTGTTTTGGTGATATCTCATTTTTGTGTACTAAGATTTTGTCTATCTGTTACAGTTTAGCAGTTAAGCAAACTTCGGCAAAATTCATCCAGAGCCTATTCCCAGAAAATTCAAGATATATATTTTATTTGAGATGTAGATATCTTTAATATACAGAATTTTAATTAAAATCGTCAAGAACCATGTTTCAAAAAATCAAAATTTTCGAAAGTTTTTCCATACAAAGGGTAGTTTGTGGTGCATCCTTGGAAGATACCAAACCTACATATCAAGTTTGGTATTTAACAGTCCTTCTGTTTTTGAGCTATGCCATCCACAGACATACACACCTTTTTCTAAGAATGCTTTTCTCAGAATCAGGGGGCCCCAAAACATGTATTTCACCAGAAATTTTGAAATAAAATTTTTGGGTGGAATACAATACCTTCGCTATCCACTATGTACCTACACTGTACATGTGAGTTAGAGAAAGTAAAAGTATTACTCATTTCAAAATGCATACTATTTGTTATTTTGTTAAAAGACTGAATTAATACACATTATGCAGATAAGTTTATAACTGTAAGTAAGAATTCAATAAATATTATATCTGTAGTGGTGCCAGTAACAAATCACTAGATAATTGAAAAACACCTGTGTACGATATCAGACTCCAGAGACCTCTGCATTAGCTACCATCTATTTCATAGGTTATACTGGGAACTAGAAACTATCACTATGACGAATGTACATGCAGTCAGCTGTGTTAGACTCCAGGGCTCAATACCATAATAAAATCCTTCTGCATATTGGATGCTGGAGACCTATAAGGTAAATGAGACATAGCAACCCCAACAATAGCCATTGTCAATTTTTTAATACTGCTTTTATTTCAGCCTAGAAAAAAAATGGCAAGTCTGGCTCTAGGGCTTCAGCCAGGAGCCATCAGTGATTCATGCTTATCCTCCAGGTTTGGGGGAAAACACCTTCTGAGTCTCCTCTTCCCTGGAATGCACCACTGTAAAATGTGGACATGAATTACAATCCCATATTCATAAAGTCCTCTCCTATCAGGGTAGCAGACATATTCTTAAAATCTGAACGTGTACCTTAAAGGGAAGCTTAAAGCACCACCCTCCCCTACTGACCAGAAATGGTATGTGCTCACTCTAGCAACATCCCCTCACAAAAAAATGTTAAGAGGAGAATGTTAACACCTACCAATATTATTAAAAATTGGGCTGTTAGCCAATTTGGATAAATAAAAAACTAGAATATTCACTTAAAAATATCTGATGTATTCCATTCACATGACTGTCTCTCCATCTCTGTAACAAATTACTGTTAATAAGCTTATTCTTCTCTCTACTTCATGCTAATGGAGGTAAACATTACTAGAAATGGTTTTATTACTTATTTCCTTATAAGTAGGGGGGAAATAAGGGAATACACTAGGCTAAACTGACAGTCAAATGTTTTAAAATGTGGTTGCTATGGTATAGAAATCCGTTTCTTTCATAGCCAGGTGTTGACAAGCGCCCATATGAGAAAAGTATAGTATTTTAAAACTAAAATCAATAACAAGGAATATCTCAAAAACACTCAACTCCACAAAAAAATGTGTTTTAACAGGCTCTACATTTTTTACTTTCTCTACATGTACTTTGTACATAGTGTATAGAGAAGGTATACCGAGATTTCACCGGAAATATATGTTTTAGGTTCCCGTGTCCAAAAAAAAAGTATTTTCAAAAAAAGGTCCGTGTGTCTGTGAACACGATAACTCAAAAACGAAAAGTCGGTAAAATAACAAACTTGGTATTTAGGTTTAGTATCTTCCAAGGATGCGACACGAAGATTTTGAGGAAAATCTCCCCACCTCAAACTACCCTTTACATGGAACGTTTTTGAAAATTTTGATTTTCTCAAAAATTGCTCTAATGACTTTGTTTAAAATATCATATATTAAAGCTATTTACCTGACAAATAATATGTATATCTTTAGCCTCTGAAGACTACTTTACACTGGATGAATTTTACGGAATTTTGCATAACTGCTAAACCGTAAGAAATGGAGAAAAACTTACCTTACAAAAAATGTAGAGCACATTAAAGCACACGCTTTATGTTATGTACATTTTTTTTTGTGGAGGTGATTGTTTTTGAGTTATTCCTTGATTGTGGTTTCACCTAAAAAAACTTACTTTTCTCATACAAAGGAACTTCAGTCACGTAGCAACCAGCTTTTGAATATCACTTTAACCTATGGTACTCCCTTAATTCGCTTCTACTTACAAGGAAGCAAGTAATAAGAGTATTTCTGCTAATTTTTTTGTCGATTAGCATAACATAAATAGAAGCATACGCTTTTTAACAATAACTTGTTGCAGAGATTTAGAGAAAGTCGTGTGAATAGAACACATCATATTTTCACTAAGTATATCTCTTACAGTTTACCAGTTCATTCAGAAGAAATGTCTTCAGAGGCTACTCCCAGAAAATTCAAGATATACATTTTAATTGTCCTGTAAATATCTTTACTATACAATATTTTAATCAAAATCATTGGAGCCATTTTTGAGAAAATAAAAATTTTTGAAAGTGTTTCCATGCATAGGGTAGTTGGGGGAGGGGGATTTTCTTGAAAATCTTCCTATCCCGCCCTTGGAAGATACTTAACTTAAATGCCAAGTTTGGTGTTTAACAGACTTTTAGTTTTTGAGCTATGCTGCCAACAGACATACTCACACATGAACATTTTTTTAAAAATGCTTTTTTACTTTCTCTAGCCCCATGTACAATGTACATAGGGATAGAGAAGGTATTGTAACGCACCCAAAAATTTGATACTAAGACTTCACCAGCAATATATGCTATGGGGTCCCCTGAGTCTGAAAAAAACATTTTTAAAAAAAGGTCTGTGGACAGCATAGCACCAAAACGAAAAGACCGTTAAATACCAAACTTGGTATTTAGAATTAGTATCTTCCAAGCATGCGACACGAAGATTTTAAAAAAAATCCCCCCAACACAAACTACCGTTTACATGGAAATAATTTCGAAAATTTTGATTTTCTTAAAAATGGCACTAACGATTTTGATTAAAATTCTGTATATTAATGCTATTTACGTCCGAAATAAAATGTATATCTCAAATTTTTTTGATTCAGGGAGTCTCAAAACATATATTTCTAATGAAATCTTGGTATTAAACTTTTAGGTGCAATACAATATCTTCTCTATACACTATGTACATAGTACGTGTAGAGAAAATAAAAATGAATGCAAGTCCAGCTCTTTCAAATTCAACATTAATCAGTTGAAAGATATTATTTGAGGGGTAAAAGAGTATTAAGTTATTAATAATTTTAACAAGTAGAAGAGAGGAGGAAGGGCCACCAAAATCTCAAAAGCACTGTGGGGTAGTGTGCACTGTACTGCTAATCTTTGCAACATATTAAGTTTGGCAACTACTGCCTTCATATGGCAGGCCATGAAAGCAATGCTGCATAGGATACAGAGGACCTTATACCTGAGATATACTGACCTCAGCCCAATGGCTCTTATACAGGGTCCACAATGCTTATTACTTTCTCTACACGTACTATGTGCTAGTGTATAGAGGAAGTATTGTATTTCACCCAAAAATTTGATACCGAGATTTCACCGGAAGTACATGTTCTAGGACCCCCTGAATACAAAAACAGCATTTTTACAAAAAGGTCCGTGCGTGTGTGTGTGTCTGTGGACAGCGTAGCTCAAAAACAAAAAGACTGTTGAATACCAAACTTGGTATTTAAGTTTCGTATCTTCCAAGGATGCGACACAAAGATTTTCAACAAAATTTCCCCACCTCCAACTACCCTTTACATGGAACTTTTTTCAAAATTTTTGATTTTCTTAAAATGGCTTTAATGATTTTGATTAAAATATCGTATATTAAAGCTATTTACCTGACAAATAAAATGAACATCTTGAATTTTCTAGGAATAGCCTCTGAAGACTACTTTATTCTGGATGAATTTTACGGAATTTTGCATAACTGCTAAACCGTAAGAGATAGACAAAAACTTACCCCACAAAAAATATAGAGCATGTTAAAACACACACTTTATGTTATATATATATTTTTTTTTTCGTGGAATTGATCGTTTTTTTAGATATTCCTTGTTTTTGGTTTCAGCTTTGAAAAACCTACTTTTATCATACAGGAACTTGTCAACTCCTGTCCATACAAACAAAGGAACTTCAGTCACATAGCAACCAGCTTTTGACTATCACTTTAACCTATGGTACTCCCTTATTTTGCTTCTACTTACAAGGAAGCTAGTAATAAGACTATTTCTGCTAATTTTTTCTCAATTAGCATGAAGTAAATAGAAGCATAAGCTTTTTAGCAATAATTTATTACAGAAATGTAGAGAAAGTCATGTGAATGTAACATATCAGAGATTTTTTTTTACTTCATATTTCATTTGCTTCTTTCAACATTAAATTACGGGTATCTCGATTATTCGTGCTTCTTCTCCCCCACATTACTCTGGGGGAGAAGAAGCACGAATAATCGAGATACCCGTAATTTAATGTTTTTAAGGTACAACATACATATGTAAATAGGAAATTATGTTTAAAAGCTTTTTCCAACATATTGTATTCTTTGTTCAGAAGTTTATTCTACTTCTGTGCATAGGTTATTATTTTTACTTTCTCCACATGTACTATGTACATAGTGAATAAAGAAGGTATTGCATTCCACCCAAAAACTCCATACTGAGATTTCACCAGAAATAGACGTTCTAGGATCCCCTGTATCCAAAAAAGGGCATTTTAAGAAAAAGGTCCATGTGTCTGTGAACATAGCCCAAAAACGAAAAGCCTGTAAAATACCAAGCTTGGTATTTACGTTTAGTATCTTCCAGGGTTGCGACACAAGGATTTTCAGAAAAATGCCCCCACCCCAAACTACCCTTTGCATGGAAAAAGTTTCGAACATTTTGATTTTCTCAAGAATGGCTCTAACAATTTTGATTAAAGATATTATATGGCAAATAAAATGTAAATCTTAAATTTTCTGGAAATAGCCTCTAAAGACCTCTTTATTCTGAATGAATTTTACTGAATTTTGTGTAAGAGATAAGACAGAAATTTACTACACAAAAAATGTAGATCACGTTAAAATACAAAATTTATATTATATGCTTTTTTTTGTGGAATTGATTATTTCTGAGATATTCCTTGTTATTTGTTACAGAATTAAAAGTTTCTCACATGGAAAACTGAAAATTCTGGCTCTGCATAGAAATAGATTTTAGCCACATGGCAACCAGCTTTTAAGACATATGATATTTGTTTTAGCCTAGTATATTCCCGTATTTTCCTTCTGCTTACAAGGAAACAAGTAACTAAAAAAAATTCTGATAAGGTTTATCTCGATTATCATAAAGTAGACAGAAGAATAGTATTTTTAACAGTAATGTTACAGCTATGTAGAGAAAGTATGTGAATGGAACACATCAGATTTTTTTAGCAAACAGCAATAAAGGACTGGCTGCATGACAATATATGCCATTTTCATTGTTTAAACCATCACTGCATGACAACAGAGTACCATTTCCATTGTTATTGGCCAGCCTGTTCCATGTAAATTAAAAACAAATTCAGTTTTCTGATGCTAATCAGCATGTAAGTATCAACAAAGCAAGTTCAAAGAAATTTGTAAAAGAGATGGTGGAGAAACGAAAAAAACATGTGTTGACATTAAAACAGACAGCCTCTTCTTCCCTATGAAGAATCATCAAGTTCAGTTTTGTCCAGTTTAACAAACAAGTCTGTTTGCCATACACCATTCCTCAAACAGGTGCTAGTTGAACAGACCATAGAGTTATAATAGAATAGAAAGCTAACAGGGATGCTGGGTGGGGAACAGCATTGAAATCATGTGTCTTGTGATACAGCAAGTAGTATTCCAAAGGTCTTAAAGAGAGTTCATTGCAGAATGACTCAAGAAAAGTTATTTGAAGCATTATACCAATCAGTATCTACATAAAATCACTGATTAAATTTAATATATGTCTAGAAGAAACATAAAACCCTAAAGAATGTATTTCCAAACTGAGTAATTATGCATCTGTTTTAATTATGTTTGGAATAATTTATCCATTTGTACAGTCAAGCTGTTAATTGGCAGTGACCTCAACAACACTGTTTGTCATTCTCTGCTACAGTTCATGTGTACAATCCTATAATATTGATGGCCCATTCCAGATAAGGCATTGATATAAATATAAGAACATGCAGGAACAATTTTAAGGATTCTAGTTGGATCCAAATTTAAGCCAACTTGCACCCTTTTTTTTACAAAAACAAAGTGATATAATTATTATTATTATTAAATGGCCCCAGTGGTTGCAGCTTTCCTTGAAGTATTTCTCAAATTCGATTCATTAAATAAATAATTAAAAACATGATGTAATTTCTACAGGCAATCCAGATTTCAATGTGTTAAAAATAAATATTGTCCAGATATGAAATCTGCTTGATTGTCAAGGTTTTTACTTCCTCATTGGATCACCAGGGATTTAATTTTACAGCTCCTTTGGCTACACCATGTCGACCCTCCATGGTCAAAGGCTATGCCTGCTCCACTTATAAACACATTCCTCTGCTACGCTTCCAGCTTAGGGCCCTCCACCCAATATGCTTTGCAACTTAAGACCTTCTAAGTTTATAACAGATCAGCAAATAACTACAAAGCGGCTCTAGTGGCAGAATAAGAAAACTACAAATCCAGATTATATATGGAAAGAAGTGGAATGCTGCTTTTTAGCTCTTTTAATGTATAACTCGCAAGTTTCTCGCGAATACCTACTTAAATACTTTTTTCAGCTAATAGTTCAAGTTAGACATTTTCAAATCTGTATGTAACTAACCAATAACCACAGGCAAACATCAAGAGTAAACAGTTATCCCTCCCCCTATCACAAATTTCTCATTAAAGTCAAAGCAGCAGCAATAACATTTTCATAATCATTTGAAATTCTTAAAAGCAGCACTATATCGTTTCTTATATCAGTGTCCACAGAATCACATATATTTCAATGCACATACTATTCACACAACGCACAAGTCATATGACTTTCAGAGACATTGTTGAACCTCTGCGCAGTGAACCATTTCACTTTCTGTTTTGTTATAACTCTATGGAACAGACCACACTGACAGAGATATCTACTATAAAATGGTGAGGTAATTGTAATATGTAACTATTTAATGTAAATGTACATACCTCACAGTATATACAATAGAGCCTAAGGCCATTTTTAATTAACTGTAGTCTGAACTTTATCCATTATAGTATTCTCCTCCATTACTGCAGGTAATCTCAATTAACATTCCTTGGTTATACTCTTCTTCAGCAATAGATACAGATCATCTTCTCTCTATGGATGGAAAAGGATGATATGCAAATATATTGGTTGCATACTTAAAACAGCATTAATAATAAGTATATGAAAGCTATGTATTTTACAAAGGAGCATATTAAAACAGGCATTTATACAAGTCTATTGCACAATACAAATGTGTTATTTACATGTATTCAATGTTAATTAATTGCATGAATCAAAAGATATCAAAAACTCAATATACATAACACACAAGATATTTGTTTCAGTTAACATACCATGTCCACGTACTTGAGTTTATTCTTCAGATGTAAAGGAGTTAACAAATATTTACATAAAGTATCATTTGATTGAACACTTTTTTATTATAAGCCTTTTGCACATAGGAACTGTTTCCAACAGAATGCAGCAAACCTTTCTATGTTTTAAATGGAGTTTTGTCTTAAAATTTATTGTTATAGAGAATGACTTTGCTTAGGGGTGTAGGAACACCTTGTTTGAGTTTAAAGAATCTTTATCCATTTCAAATCAGTACAAGGTTCAATGTATTTTGTGTATATGGTTATCCGTGTAAACATTAGGATTTTTTTTTTTATAAATCAGAGCATATGGAGTTGAATTATGAAGGGCTGAAGAAAATTTATCAGCTTATTTCAAATTTGATGATATCCATGTAAAGCTATGGGAGATTGATATGGCCCCTTAAAATTTTACTGCTTTGGGGATTATTTCCCATCCTTCATAATAAATTTTAACAGTGCTACTGCATTATTTCTGCTACAAAATGAATATATCTGAAATTTAAAGCTAAGCAAACATTTATAATCTTCTTAGTTACTTAAATGGGGGCAGAAAAGTTTGAGACTAAAGTTGGAAAAGGAAGAAATCAGGCAAGAACAAAGCACAGCATTTACATTATAATGCCCTACTTTCTGATATAACAGGCACTAATACATACTTTAAATCTTATACTACAGACTAATGGTAACATTTTATGCAGTCATTGCATCTTAAAACATATTCAGTTTGTTTCTTAATTACTATATGAACCGTAAATAAATTCTGCAGAAGTACACTACTTTAACTTTCTTCTCTTCGCTACAAAATCAGGAACTTTCCAAACGGTATCTTTCAGTTAAAGAGAAGTTGAAGAGAGTTAAAAACCTATAGATTTCAAACTTGATCTGCAGTTTAAATGGGGTTTTTGTATGAAGAGTGAGATTCTGCTATTATCTTTTAATTCTTGAAAAGCTACCACATCACAGCATGGAAGAACGGCTACTTAAAATTATCACCTTCGTTTCTTTGCACAATTTTAGTGCAGTTTAACTACTGAACAGGAACAGTAAAAGTTTAAATTTTGTTACAAAGTGTTTTTTCACAGAGGATATAAGCAACATGGAACACACAATTTCCAACTAACCTGGAGGAACCTGAGGGCAAAGCTGTACTATGAAAACATGCACTATATTATGCACAGAGATTTAAAGAATGTGGTTTTATGGAGGATTATCTATTAACTATGAGATTTAATATTGATTTCAGATTGACGTTCACATGCTGTATTATGCATGATTTCACAACATATGCTACAGAGAAAGGAATAAGAACTAAGGTTTTTATATTACTCATTACATATAATTATCTTCAAATTGCTTTAATAGTAATTATAAAAAGGAGGGTAGAGATTAGGTTTCTATATTAATTTACTTTTAGAACCCCATATTTAATTTATTTTTATACTATCAATTTTGCCCTCACAGTATGCAATGAAACATTTCAGAACCACGATTAGCTGCTGTTTGGCTTTATTTACAGAACTTTCAATTTTGAGGGAAATAATACTGCATAAATTTAGTTGTTTCCATTTAATCTTGGCTACTCTGTATAAATAAGAGTTTACATATTAAACCAATTTCCTATATACTCAAAAATATGATCAACAAAAATGCTGGAGCTGCAATCCACCCGTCAGAGTAGAGTTTCAACTTTATTATGTATTAATGTTTAATATCATATTCTGACCAAGTTAAATTGTGACAACGCTTCATTATCCAAAGAGAGTGCCAAATCAGAATCCCAGCATGCCAGATATTATAAAATGGCACTATATGAATCTGAGGTCATAAAAATTCAACTTTCACTTATTAATTCTATGTAATTTATACATTTTGATTTGCTACTCCTTGTACAAAAAACCTGCACTCGCACACAACACAAGCACACACACATACATAGCCACAGGAAAGCAAGTACATGCTGAAAGATGCAAAGTCTGTACTTTCGTTGTACATTTTACGTGTTTTGAAGCTGAAGATTTGCAGCACAGCCTTATATCTCCTTGCACTGAAACAAAAATATATTTATATCTTATTATTTTAAGAATGTTTCTATTTTATTATTTATCTTTTTTAAAGATTTTCTCTACCATGAATAGTAAATATGGGAGATGTACTACGTTGCATCCAAAAATCTGATGTCGAAATTTCCCAGAAAAAAAAAAAAGTCTGTACATGTATCTATGTGAACATAATAAATAAAATATAATGGTTTAATGTCTTTATGATTTGTTAAGAGTAAACACTGTTGCAACTAAAAAAAGGTAAAATGAGAAAAAAATATAATTGTAAATTAAATTCTTCTTATATAGGATGTAAATGAATAGCACTGCACAAATTTTACTGGTAATAGTTCATAGACAATCAATTTAAGAGGAAACCTATGGTCTACAAATACAAATTACAGAGTTTTGCCTCAAAATTTAGAAAACAAGTGGAAGAATTTAAATACTTTGGTGCGAGAATGCAAAGTTCACATGCATTAAAACTGTAGGTTTGAATCCCCATTACTATAGATTTTTTCTTTATTTCTTTGTTTTTTTCTTCACTTAGTTGAATGTGATTTACAGGAAACATTGTGTTGTGCTGTAAGTTTTCATTTAACCAATGCTTTAGTTTATTTCAATTCATTTAACTATGTACTTAAATGAACTAGTTCAAGCTAAACTAACAACTTACTGAAGAGAACCCCAGAAAAAAAATCCATAGGGTTGAGCTGCGGTGAACGAGATGGCCAAGGCACAGTAGGATTGCTCTTCTGATCCAGTGATTTGGGAAGATTCGATTTAGATGTTGCCATATGTTTATTGCATAATGTGCAGAAGCTTCACTGTGTTGAAAATGCATTGTGTCAAACATAAGCAGCACTTCTTCCAATAGGGCTGGCAGTACATACTTCAAAATGTTTTATAAGAGTCACCACACAGTCGAGGAAGAAGAAGGTATGGCCCAATGATATGGTCAGAAACAATGCTAGCCCATATGTTCACCATAACTGCTGGCTCTTTTGAACAATGGCATGATGCCCATATGTGACTATTTTTGTAATTAAGAATCGGTCAGAAATGTTTTATAAGTGTCGCCACACAGTCGAGGAAGAAGAAGGCATGGCCCAATGACATGGTCAGAAACAATACTAGCCCATAGGTTCACCACAAACTGCTGCTGCTCTTTTGAACAATGGCATGATACCCATAGGTGACTATTTTTGTAATTAAGAATCGGTCAGAAATGTTTTATAAGAGTTGCCACACAGTCGAGGAAGAAGAAGACATGGCCTAATGACATGATCAGAAACAATGCTAGCCTATATGTTCATCATAAACTGCTGCTGGCTCTTTTGAACAATGGCATGATGCCCATATGTGACTATTTTTGTAATTAAGAATTGGTCCAACCCTGGTAAACGTGGCCTCATCAGTGAACAGCAGCAATGAAAACAATTCTAGTGGCAGCCTTACGGCCCACTCACAAATCTGTAGGCATAAATTACAATCCTCCAGAGTTAAGGCTTGCACTTTTTGCAGATGGAAGGGAGAGAGTTGCTCCTTGTCCAAGACTTGTCACACACGTGTGTGGTTGGTGCCCATTGCACATGCAATAGCATGGGTGCTAGTTGATGGTTCCTCTTCCAGTCTACATAATACCTTTTCTTCAAACTCCAGAGTGTGATGGGTATGTCTTGCACCGCAATCTGCTTTATTCGGCACCACAGAAACATGTTCTTGCAAACAATGATCTACAGATTTGAAAGTAGTCCAATGGGGCTGCCATCTATTGGGGTAATTTTCACTAAATTCGTGCAGCTATTGTAGAACGACATCCTGCTTCGCCATGCACAAGGTGCATATCAGCAAGTTCAGCAAAAGTGTAACTTTGCTCCATTTTCTCTGAGTACCTATTTCACTGTTTCAACATAGCAGTGTTGTGTACAGAAGGCTATTAGGAAATGATACATGGGAGACTTGATTACCATGCACTTAAATAAGAAACAATTATCGCATAATCTTCTCACCCGGAGGTCCCGGGTTCGATTCCCGGCTGGGGTGGGGAATTTTTCCTTAACCGGAATTATTCCCTATCCCTCATAGAGTCTGGAAGTATGTATGTGAATGTGCGTGCGTTTAGTAATATAAAGTTTAACCTAATGTTCTGAACCTACAGTTTCACAAGTGAAAAGCCCCCGATATGACCATTGATGTTAAAGGGGGCTATACAAATGAAAAAAAAAAAAAAAAAAAAAATTATCGCATGATAGTGTCTGCAACAGGTATCCAAGTCATCTATTGGCAGCATTAGGCATTCGTCATCTACCACATAGATACTCAGCGCCTCTTTTGTATAGTTGTAGTACTTTGTAATATTGCTTATCGCTAATCGACAACTTTAGGGCAATGTCAATACACAACCTTCCAATCTTGGCCATCAGATGTGAGAAAAATCAACAGTAAGCAATACCCTGTGCATTGTAAATGATGGTTGTGGTTTGTGATTTTAAGGTATAAGCATATTATTCCTAACTAGATTCCTCACTTTCATAGTCAATCTGCCTAACTGTGAGGTCAGAGTACAACTATTAGAATTTCCCTACATTTCTTTAGCTGTTAAGTACAACCTGTAATCTATTGCCCCATATTAAGTTTGCAATTTAGATATGCTTCTTCAGAGATATAAAAGATAAGCATTACTAAGTGCATAAGAAGCTCCAGTTTTGTTTCAAATGCAGATTATTTACATATTTCTTTCTATTAGGATTTATTGATCCCAAATTGTAAAATTTATGCAGTATTATTCATTTATACTCTTATAATGAAATAATATTAATAAAATTTAAGAGATATATATATATATATATATATATATAAAAACTTTGCATTTAAGTTTAAAGTCTTTCAAGGACCTAACTTGATTTTCAAGAACATTTCCCAAACCCAAACTAACCTACACATGGAAACGTTTCAAACATTTGCCTCATAAATGTCTCTTAATGATTTTGATTAAATTATCATAATTATGTTTAATATACTTTCATGACAAATGAATTCTATGTCTTGAATTTTCTAGGATTGGTATTTGAAAGCCTCATCATTCTGAATTACTTTTTCTTAAAAAGTACACAGTAAGAAGTAGGCAATATGTTGCTACACAATAACCCTAGATTTTGTTTATATACAACATTTATGTAAAATACTTTTTTTTTTTTTTTTTAAACGTTAACCATTTCCGAGATATTCCTTCTTATGGTTTGAATTTTCCATCTCCAAAAGTAAAAGCAACCAGTTCTTAAAAGATTTGACTTGCTAATTTTATAGTATCCCATTGTACTTAGAATAGAATACGTAGTAAAACTATTTTTGTGTATGTTTATCTCACTTAATATGAAGAATAAGCATTTAAGAATAGTTTGTGCAAGATTGAGAGGAGAGAGAGAGAGAGTGCATATGTGTGCGTGTGTGCAAGACAGAGAGAGAGAGAATAACATAATCCAAAAGAGTCACTATTTCAGGTATTGACTTGATACAGCTCTAACAATGATTTAGTATAATGGCATATGTTTATATTTGCATGATAAGTAAAATGTAATCTTAAGTTTTCTGGAAATGGCCTGCAAAGTCCTCTTCATTCTGAGTGTCTTTTGTATAATTAGTAAACCATAATAGGCTGACAAAGTGTTAATCACCAAAAAATGTACATATGTGTCTATGAACAGCATAGGTAACTCAAAAATGAAGTATTGGTTAAATACCAAACTAGGTGTTTAAGTTCAGGATCTTCAAAGAATGCAACAAAGATTTTGAATAACCCCAAATTATCCTTTATATGGAAAGATTTTCAAATTACACTATGGTAGGGGTGTCACACACAAATGGTTTGAATCATATCTAACAGAGCGAAAACAAGTCATTGATTACTATGATGAAAACTAATCAATCACATCCATCCAATATCAAATGGGGAATATTACAAGGCTCAGTGTTAGGGCCACTATTGTTTATTATTTACATTAATGATGTAAATAATACAACAGCAGACTACAGCAGCATTTTGGTTTTCAGGGCGAGATGAAGTAGACTTTGAAAGGAATATAAAAAAATAGCTTAAGTAAAATAAGTAATTGGTTTCAGGGAAATAGACTGGTCATAAATAAAGAAAAGTTAACTTTTAGGCTTCCACCAAAAATAGACAAGACTGTTAACTTCCCAAATGTCAAGTTAGATGACAGTATAATTAGGTGCAAAAAACAACATTTCTAGGAATTTGTGTGGAAATAATTTAAATTGGAATGTACATATGAATCCTTATTAAAGAACTTAAATACAATCCGTTATCAAATTTCTATACTAAAACAGTGTACAAATGTAAATACTTTAAAAACAGTATATTTTTCAAATTTTCATTCCTTGATTACATGTGGTATAATAATATGGGGAAGCAGTAGTGGGATGATAAAAATATCTAGAATGCAATTCAATTTATCTTGATTAAGAAGCAGTAGATACCAAAATTAAGCTTTAATAAGAATTGTTAGAAGAGTGAAAAGAGATAAGCGACACCAATGTAGCCCATCAGATATTTACTTTCTGTTTAGGAACCACCACCATAAACTGTCACGGTACTAAAATTATGCAGTTGACAAGCTGAAGGTACCTAGGAAGGTGGCTCAAGAAATTCTATCCAAAAGTCTCCTGACAGTGAACAGGTCTTGTTTTTATTTATACTTTTTCATGAGCAATAGCTCAGCAAGGTTTTGCTTGCGAGATTGAGGAGAAATGAGAATTTTTATTTATTTACTTTCAAGAGAATCTGGCATCCTAAACTATGCTCTACATAAAAAACTTTTATTTCTGACTTTCACAAAAATGACTCTAATGATTTTTGATTATAATACCATATGTTTAAGATATTTACATGAAAAAGCAAATTTATCTGATGATAGTCTACGAAATGTTCTTCACTATGAATGACTTTGATGTAACTGGTAAACCATCATGAAAAGACAAAAATTTTATCACACAAAAATGGTAGATCTCATTAAAGCATACAATTTACATCAAAGAGAATTTTTTATGTAATTAAGCCATTTCTGAGATATTCCTTATTATTGGTTGAATTTTCAATAATACTTATACTTTTTTGTCAGCAAAGAGCATGGTGTTTTAACCATTAGTCACACATTCTTTAAAAATGTGACTCTCACTTTACATACTGTGACCAAAAAAATAAGATTTTGTAAGAGTGAATACAGAAAGTGCTGTGAATGCAATAAATAAATTTTTTTTATAGAAAAATGAGTCAAATTTTGAAAGTAGGTCATTATAAACTGGCAAAAGAATATGTGGTTCCAAATCACATGCTCATGTTGAAAGCATTCAGCACAACCACTCACAGCACAAAAAATGCAGCTGTGAGCACATTAAAAATATATTCTATAATATGTCAAGTTTCAATACCTAACAGCCTAATACAGGTTAATTTTCTTTGTGATGACCTTCCGGCACATATGGCAGATCTTGAGTGTGCTCGAACATTTTTCACAAGCTCCATGTCCACACAGGAACACAACATTACGTCGGCGCTCCATGCATATAGAGCAACAGTGTGCCTCTTCAATCTCAGCTATCTTCGTCTCCAGGTACCTTAAACGTTCTGTGCTTGGCTGTCGTGACTTACACAGGATTACTCGACCATCTGCAAAATTAATTTTACCTTTATAGGTATCTGACAGCTTAAAAGATTAATTTATTTTCACCACTCACAGCATTGGAAGAAGGAAAAATTAAATTTGCAATCATTTCTATTGGTGGAAATTTGAATTAATATTAAATTGTAGTCTGAAATTCATATCCTGCTCTAATAAATATAATTGGGGAATGGACAGATATTTAATTACAATAGAAGTGATGCATAAATTAGTTTTATGTTGTACATCCTTTAATGGACACTGGGAGAGAATTTTTTATTATAATGTCAAATTTTTTTTTTTTTTTGGTGATAAATGCTTGTTAGAAGTTTCAGGCATCTATAGAAAGTCAGTATTTACATACCTCTCCCCTTGCTTTGGGCTCTACTCCCATATAAATACTGGACAGTAAAACACCTGTTTCCTAACATACTATTTTCTAAAACAGTCTTTTTCTCAAAACTAAATGTTCACACTTTCAAAATGTTCCATACATCTCACTAAGTGTTTACATTCCATTAAAATTTCCACGAATATGCAGAGGTATCCATCCTAACATTCTACAGAAGAAAATACATGCTAATACCAATAATAATTTTAAAATATTTTTTCTATGAATGCTAATACCAATAATAATTTTAAAATATTTTTTCTATGAAAATATGTTTAGTTTTAGGATAAATTTACAATTCACTCATCATATTAATTTATAATGTCTTTTCATACAAGTGTTGTTTGTGATTCGAAGCTTCCATTGCTCAAAATTGTAACCAATTTTCTCAAATTATGAAACACATGGGACATTTTGATTAAGCAACATGTCTACTTAACTTACCCTCTCCATATGGAGGACTTAAATAGAGTGCTTAGAATCAGAAGGCTGTGGAGGAGCCAAAAAGATTTAAATATAGAATGAAGAACCAGGAATGAAAGATTAGTCCACAGACAGCCATGACATTGAGGAAGTACATGATATAAGAAGACAAAATGGACGATAGAAAAGGTAAGGATAGAGCAAAGACCTTGGGACTATATTATTCAGACCTGCCAGTGTCATCTTATGGGATATTCCTGTTTGCATACAACTGCACTAATTGTCTGAAAAATTATTCCAAGATCACTTTTCATCGGTAAACAAGAATAATTAGTTAATTAATTTTGGTTTATTTGTGAGTTTCCTTGGTTACTAACCGAATGAAATTATTTTAGGTTTACAATACGTAAACCAGAACCACTGAGTGGTTAGATGCTTAGAGGAACTTAATAACAGTGAGTGACATTCATATTATATGGGTATATTTGTGGAGTCGGTTTTTAACACTACGTCACTTATACTTTTTATTTATGAGGGACTAATTTTTGAAAACAATTGTTTTCATTTTCAACCTCAGAGATCAGACTGCTGTTGTTGATTGTACCTGCCTACAGCCTCTTCTCTGGCAGCAGAACAATGAATTTCTTATCTATGTTGTCAACTGTGGGATTTTGAAGTTTATTATACAGTCTTTATGTTCCCATATTAAGATGTTTTCTCACATTGTGAGTTCATTGTGGCCTGTCATACTTTTTAATAATTTTGGTGTTTGTGTTACATTTTGTACAACTGGGAAATCTTAAGAAATCAGCAAAGACTTACTATGTAAGGAGAGTACCTGTTTTATAAGGATTTTACAAAGAATATATTCAAATAATGACTTTTGTATAAAAATTGCAAATAATAAAGTTACCAAAAGCATTCAAAACAATGTTGGACTATGGAAGGTGGTAAGTTGAGTCCTGTATTGTTTAATCCATTTATAGACCATATTCTCAATGCTATTAGATTCAAGAATATGCATATTTCAATAATTAACAATAAACAATGTTATTTGCAGATAATTTAGTAGCAGGAGTTATATCTAAAGTAAGAATAGGTCAATAGAAGCAATAGATAAATTCTGTAATAAATGGAGTCTAAGAATTAATGCAAGTAAAACAAAAATTATTGTATTTAAAACAGGCAACAAATTAAAGAAAGATAAGAAATTATATTGGCAAGGAAGGGAGGTTGAGGTGGTCACAAAGCTGATTATTTGGGATTATGACTAAGTGAGCAAAAGAGAATGGTACTGGCTAAAGGTAAAATTGCATTAAAAGCTATCAAAGCATGCTTAGATAAATTACCAGGAATGCAAATAAAATTGTTAGAGAAAGTTTATACAGCTGTAGTGGAGGAAAAAATGCTCCATAAGTTCTTTCCAGAACCCATTGTGTAGAGATTCCCTAGTTTTCCACATATCCCAAAGCCAATTTTAACATAATTTTGTTTAAAGATAAAGAAATTAGGTTAAGAATGGAGGATATTGAAAGACAAGAAATAATAGTGAATTTCAATACAAAAAGCTCATTGTGAGAGAGAAGTGGCTTGGAACAGGGAGAATTGCATTGATATTTGTGATAAATCAGCAAGAGAAGGCTTTGCTTGGACTAGAACAGAGAGGGTGAAATTGAAAGGCTTGAGAAGAAAGAGTGATATAGAGAAATGCTTCTTGTGTCACCTGAAGGATAAAGAATGGCATATAGTTTTAGAATACGAAGAAACTAGGATGCTTAGGGAGAGGACAACATTACCAAAAGAAAGCCCCACGAGAAAGTTAATTGAAATTGGAAACTTTTTGGTAGAGTAAGAGTCAAATGGATAAGGAAAATTAGTAATCAGGAAAAAGAAGAAGAAAATTAAAGGTGATACTTACTAGATTTAAAATGTAGTAGGATCCAATAGCTTGGCAACCACAGGGTTTGAGCCTATTGGGCCACAGGGTAAACAACAACTCAATGGAAAGATAAAAATGTGTGGAAATGTATATCAATTTGTAAAATTTGTGAAAATAAATATTCACATTCATACTATGTGAAGATCATTAAAATTAAAATTTATATCAAATAATATTTTTATGTAATAATATTTTTTGCTTTCAAAATATTCCCCGTCCATTGAAGGAATTAGCCTAATTAAAGCTCAATAAAGCAATGGCTTTTGAAACTAGTCTCTCATAAACAAAAAGTGAAAGTGACTGTGTTAAAAACTGACTCCAAAAATATACCCATATAATTTGAACATCACTGTTACTAAATTCCTCTAAGCAGCATTCTATAAATTTTGTTTGTTTACATGAAGAAAATGCTGTGGACATCTAAGGCAGAGTCAGTTGAAGTGAATTCAGAAACATTAATGAGAAGCCTTCTGAGAAACTTATGGATAAATCAAAGATTAATAGCTAAAATGTTCAAGTCAAAATATTGTACAAGTCTATAATTAAGAATAGAATATGAAAGCACATGTCCCATCATCATTGTCGCCCTCTGTGGTATAATGGTTACCATGCTAACTTCATATACCCAACATTGCAGGTTCAAACCTGCCAGAGGACAATAGGTTTTTTTCGGGTGTCAAAATCCTTAGCATGGCTTCCTTCAGAAGGGAAGTAAAGCTGTCGGTCCTGTGTTGAAGATTTGCGGCACGTAAAAGAACCTCAAGCCTGATAGAGGCCTCTGAGCAAAATTAAGTGGTCTCTCATGCCCCAATTTAGAATGAGACACTGAGAACCACAGTAGTTGCAGATTGTCCATAAATAACATGCCATTTACATTTTTTTACATGTCCTATCTTAATGGTTACTGCACATTCATGCTAAATTCAAGAATAATTTGCTAACTCATTAAGAAGGTACAACCTAGGGGTTAAAGAATGGGGGAGCTAGCAGGTGGATGCATTAGATTTTAAAAAGGTGTTATTTGAGTGTAAGCTATACTTGTAACAAAAAACATCCACATTAATAATAAATTGGCTGGAAAGATTTAATGAAGAAGATAATTAAGTCAAAAGATGCTTAGTGGAATAGAAATCTGGGGAGTGACAAAGAGTTCACAGAACGTTTTACAAGAAAATTTTGGGATCACCCAAGAGTTCACCAAGAGGTGAAGCACTGGCAGAGTTAAAGAATGGTACGGAGAAAAGGCATAATAGTAGAAAGAATTTTGAAGTACTGGTGTAGAAGTATAAATTTGGATGACAATAATAAAACAAAGTTTCAAAAGGATGAAATAGGAAGAGATGGGATTATAAAAATAGGCATGAAGAATATTTGGCCAATAGATAAAAATAAAACATGGATTTTGGAAAGAAGTAAGATTGAGGGTGGAAGACATAGAGAAACAAGAAATATGGGCAAGTCTTGAGAGTAAAAGTTTTTTGAGATTATATAGAATAGCACAGTTTAAAGTTGCCTGCCTCCCCTTTGAATGCAAATGCAATATTTTGAATACTGTACATATTCATGCTCTACAATACTACAACAAAGGACAGTTTTATGTAACTATCAATTGTTAGCATTCTTCCACCACCCTTGATAGAAGAAAGAATTAAATTGTGGAAGCATTTGTGAAAACAGGTTCAATTAAGGAAACTCGCAAATTTTTGGGGTCAAGTATCTGGATAGAGGACTAAGCAATACAGAGTCTGCATAAAAATTGGCACACCTACAGATCAAAATGTAAAACATAGAATTCCTTCAGTTCACACATCAGAAGCTATTGCAGACGTTCGCCACAGAATTATTCAGAGCCCAAAGAAGTCTACACATAAATTGGCCCAACAGGCGCATGCAAGTAGCAGGCAGATATTGAAAAGTCCTAATTTAAAGCCATGTGACCGTTGTGCAGCGATTACGGGAGGATGACAGTCAGAAACGTGTAAATTACTGCACATGGCTTTTGAATACCATCATGGAAATGGTCTAACAAATCATCGTTGAATAACATCAATGATGATTTGTTAGACCATTTCCATTACATCATGAGTGATGAAGCATGGTTTAATCTTTAAGGTCATGTGAATTCTCAGAACACAAGGTACTGGGCTACAGAGAATCCTTATATTGCGTGTGTCAGCAAGCACTTCATGATGAAAAGATCAGCATTTGGTGTGGTGTAACATGAAGGTGCATCATTAGACTGATATATTTTTACACTACTCTCGATACAGCATATTTGTAAATTTTTTACACATTTTGTGCTCAGCTCACTAAATATGAAAGACAAAACTGCTTCTTCCAGTAAGGTGGAGCAACAATGCCAAACGCCTAAAGTATTCCTGAAACAAGTCCATACCTTCTCCGAGGAACAAACTGTCAGCAAACATTTGTGGTTGCCATATTTGCTGGACCTAACAACATGTGATTTTTTCTTGTGGGAAGAGCAAGGTCTTTGAAAAAATCCTCACACAACACAGGAACTGAAAAACAACATCAGTCATGAAGTTGCTATCATCAATATCCAAACTTTATAACACCGAGCGTATATGAATATGCTGTGCTGGGGGCCACTTTCAACATCTTCTATAACTATTTTTCACTGATTTTTCATTGTAAATATATATAGTCCTTTCAGCTCTTTGTTATTCCACTGTATTTACTTTATACATACTTTTATCTGCACCACCCTGTATAAGATGGTTAACCCCAATTCGGGAATGGAGAATATGTAGACATATGTGAGAATCAGAAAAGGTTAGGTCTTGTATGAATGTGCTCAGAAGTATTCACGTTAAAACGAATAAGAAACAATTGCCTGTAAATGCATTATATGTGAGAAATTGGGAGATATTCTACATTGTTTAATAGAATGTGAAAAGGGGATGGAGAGGGGACGTATGGAACATAGAATGAGATACTTTAAACAAAGAAATAATAGTGATTAAAATGTTGGCAAGTCCAAAGGATAAGACATTTAAAATGATTGGGAAATCTTAGGAATTGTAAGAGAGAAGCGGATAAGGATCCTGAAGAGGTAACATCAGATCAGGAACTTAGAAAATGAAGATATAGCTGTGCACCATACATACAACCAGCAGGTAGACACACTAGATTCTAAAACTTTGTTATTTGAATACAAGCTATACTTGTAATACTGTAGCAACAAAAGATGAAAATAAATAATTCATTCAGAAGTAATGTGAACTAAAAATTTATTCATACCCTGCATTAGTCTTTTCGTAACCATTTGCCCACATTTAAGACATTTTTTCATGCGAGCAGCACAGTCTTCACATGCTATCCGATGTCCACATGGCTCAAATAAAACATTTTCGTCTCCTAACTCAGAGCAAACTGCACATTCCACAGGTTCTGGCTGAGCCTCAACTTCTACAATTGGTTTTCCAGGTTCTTCCCTTTGGGGTGCTGTCCGAACATATCCTTGCAGCAACTCACCCATCCCTGTAGCCTCTAACAGATCCAATGGACTAAAACCTTTATTGTTTTTCTTCTGCAAATTGCATCCTTCCTGAACCAGAAAGCAAGCAATAGAAAGTGCTACTAAGTGCTCGACAGCACGACTTGCAAGCTGAGTGAAAATACCATATATTGTTGGAGCATCATGCTCGTTTATTTCAGTTGAAATTGTTGCACGTTTCATAATGGCTAAGTGTAGACCTGTATCTCCATCTTCATCCTCAGCATGAACATCTGAACCCAATGATACCAGAAGTTCCACGACTGAACAATGACCCTGTAAATAATTTATAAAGAAACATATGAGTATAATTATGCCTTCTTGCAGCAAAATTATAGGTAAGAAACAATATTAGTGTGAGCTGTACTGTTACATCTTAAAAGCCAAAAAGAGTATTTCAATTTAAAATTCTGATATTGCATTTTATAGCATTATATTCATAATTTACATCTTTAATATTAAAACTCAACAATAAATCAGAAGACAAACTTTTCTCAAATTTGATAATACTTATTTATTCTGAGTCTTACAGATTCTCAAACTGTGTGTGAGGGCACCAGTTTTAAAAGGGACAGTCTCTAATTTTTATGGAAAATGAGATATGAGGGATCTTTTTTTAGCACTTTTTGTTTTTTACTATACTTGGAATTAGAACACACAAAATCATATTAAAAATTGAATTTAAATAGCTCCTTTGGAAGTAAGGAGGACCATTTCCTATCCCAATATTATACAAATAAAAATGACTTTCTCTACATCTCTGTAATATTCTTAAAAAGCTAATATTTCTATTTACTTCATGCTAATCAGTAAAAAATTAGCAGAAATAGCCATATTACTTGCTTCCTTGTAAGTAGAAGCAAAATAAGGGAGTACCATAGGTTAAAGTGATAATCAAAAGCTGGTTGCTAAGTCACTGAAGTTCCTTTGTTTGTATGGACAGCAGTTGACAAATTCCTGTATGAGAAAAGTATAAGTTTTTTATAGCAAAAACCAAAAATAAAAAGTATCTCAAAAACGACGAACTCCACGAAAAAAATGTATATAACATAAATTGTGTGTTTTAACGAGTTCTACATTTTTTGTGTAGTAAGTTTTTGTCCATCTCTTATGGTTTAGCAGTTATTCAAAATTCAGTAAAATTCATCCAGAATGAACTACTCTTCAGAGGCTATTCCCAGAAAATTCAAGATATACATTTTATTTGTCCGGTAAATATCTTTAATATACAAAATTTTAATCAAAATCGTTAGAGTAAAATCAAAATTTTTGAAAAAAGTTCCATATAAAGGGTAGTTAGGGTGGGGGATTTTTCTCAAAATCTTTGTGTCGCATCCTTGGAAATACTGAACACTAATACCAAGTTTGGTATTTTACCTACTTTTTGTTTTTGAGCTATCGTGTTCACAAACACACACACACACATACACACAGACCTTTTTCCGAAAATGCTTTTTTTAGATAAAGGGGACCCTAAAACATATATTTCCGGTGAAATCTCAGTATCGAATTTTTGGGTGGAGTTCAATACCTTCTCTATACACTGTGTACATAATGCATATAGAGAAAGTAAAAATAAGAAAAATCTATACCCAAATTTGCCAAGTCATGTTACCCTGACTTATTTCAAGCTGGCTTTCTAAGTTTTTGAGGATTATATTGTTTTTCCATAAATTTTAGTTGTAGACATTTGATAAAAAAGTTTTGTATTCAAGTGCCTTATTCTTCTGTAAGTAAGGTGCAATTACCATATTTGTCCAAATACTACATATTATTTTACCAAAAAGCATTCTTTGCAGAATCAACATAATTATTGTAAGATTTCCTTTTCTAATCATAGCTAGCTGTGCAGAAACATAAATTACTGTCTACTTCACACCTTCCCACTGCAATTCATAACAATGTATCATATCATTTTGATCAATTACTTAATTATTTGTAACACTACATCACCCACTATATTGAAGAAATGAAAACATATTTCTGTAGCTACTTCCAGGTTGGCTGCTGATACCACTCCTTGTGATGTTTGGATGAGCCTGGGCAGTACTAAGTTACCTGGCAGGATTTCAAAATTGAAAATGCATTCTGTTCTTTCAAATGTAAATACAAACTGTAAGTTTTGTTTTTCCTAAGATGTTTAACATTTTCAGATTTTTGTTTATAGTGTGCTGGTCTCTCCTAAATTGCCAAGCTACCATTTGATTTTTCCTCCTGTTTTTGTTTTATGTGTTCTTTTGCTCTTGTTTTTATGTTTCTTTTTATTTTCCTAATACAGATTTTTTCATAGTCACTGCGACTGATCTGGGATATTTCTGGCTCGTTCTTCTGTGAGATGTCATCTTTAAATTAAGAATTTATATGTTTTTGATGGAGTAAGACTGTTTTTGGAGCCAAATGATGTGTAGTTTGAAGATCCTCTGAGATTTGTAAACAGCTGTTGGGTGGTAGATAAATTTCTTGAAAATCTTCTTTTATTATTAAGAAAAAGTCCACATCTTTTAATCTCTCTCCATTTATGCTCTGTTTATTTTTATGTACTGTTTCCATCTGGAACCCATTTCTATAGCTATGTCTATTGTGTTCTTTAGTTCACAGTCATACTCTTATTTGCTCATGAAAATATTAACTAAAAAGCACTATGGTCGAGAATTTGGACCACTAACCTTTCACTTAGGTAGCATAGGTTCAATCCCAGAGGACTGCACGTGGGATTTTTAGTGTATGAAGTGGCATCTGGATGAGTTTTCTGGTTTCCCCCACCATTTATTCCACCAACTGTTTCTTATTCATCTTTCCTGTCATCCATTTCACTGTCACTTCATATCATCCACTTTCTCACTTTCATACCAGTGATTAGGATTTCTCCATTGGAGAAAGAATGTATTGTGCAGCTATCTTTCCTGTTTTTCCCGAGCTGTTTTTAGATTTTCAGATTTCTGTTTACAGTATATTGTTCTCTCCAAAAATGCCAAGTTACCTGATTTTTCTTCCTGTTTTTATTTTGGAAGATATTTACATTTGGAAGAACAGGAACAGCATTTTTAACTCTGAAATCATGCACTACTAATGTAGAGTTTTATCCAGCCTTCACTAAGGACAATCACCATGAAGAATGATGTCAACTGAGCAGTAAACAATGATGGGCGCAAGCAGCTCCAGAATATTTTTTTCCATTTCTTTGATACAGTAAGTGATATAGTGTTACAAATGACTCAGTAATTAATCCAAATGATTATAACATCACTGACACAAAGTATGCCATACTTAATTGTAATTTTAAGTTAAATGTGTTGTATGTTTTAGCTGCCTAATTCTTCCAGTTAGTCTTTTAATGGATCTTTAAGAGAATTACCATATTTATCTGAATACAAGACAATGTTTTTTTCCAAAATATTAATGTTTAGAACTGGGGATCGTCTTGCATTCACAATATACGACGATGGTCTGAAAAGTTCTCAGCCATAGTGAAAAATGAAAATTCATGCTTTCAAAGTAGTTATATTTTTCAACATAATCTCCTCTAATATCAATACATTTTGTCCAGCAGCATTCCAATGCCATTATCCCCTCTCTGTAGTGTTCCTCTAGAAGTGCTGCAAAGTACCCATTTACAGCCGTAGTTGCTTCTTCATTGGACGAAAAGCACTTACCAGTGAGGAACTTCTTCAGTTTTGGAAACATATGGAAGTCTGAGGGAGCCAAATCTAGAGAATAGGGTGGATGTTCTAGCACTTCATAGAGCAGAACTTCCCCATTGCCAAAACACCTTTGTGAGCAGGTGCATTGACCAGATGGAAAACAATTTTTTTTTCTTTTTTAACCCAGGTCTGTTTTCACAAATGCTTGCATTCAGTTTGGTTAGAAGTTGAGAGTAATATTCTCCAGTAATAGTTTTACCTTTTTTGAGATAGTCAATCAACAAAATTCCTTTAGCATCCCAAAACACTGACACCATGATCTTTCCCACCGATGGCACCATCCTCGCCTTCTTTGGAGCTGAAGAACCAGCTTCTGTCAACTGTCTTGACAACTGCTTGGATTCGAGTGTGTAGTGGTGAACACAAGTTTCATCCATTATGATGTATCAGCGCAAAAAGTCACTTCTGTTACAGCTGCGTACCACCACAACATCTTTGAATACATTCCGTACTCTCCTCTCCAT
Source organism: Hymenopus coronatus (assembly GCA_030762935.1). Taxonomy (NCBI): domain Eukaryota; kingdom Metazoa; phylum Arthropoda; class Insecta; order Mantodea; family Hymenopodidae; genus Hymenopus; species Hymenopus coronatus. Next base: position 57,392,609 of record CM060892.1, on the reverse strand, counting down.
CTCTCACACTCAAAACATGAACTTACGCGCAAATTTGAATTACGTAAATCGTTTTACAATACATTATTAAGTATGTAATCTTAACTGAAAATTGTATCCATAATCGTTTTACAGGTAGGCCGCCACTATCACTACAAATATAGAAATACTAGTATATTTCTGTTCTCCCTTCTCTGTCTTTCTTTCACAGCCAATATGAATTTTTGTGCAAGTTCAAATTAGGTAAAAAAAAATGTAAAGTGTATTATTATGTTTTCTAAACATAAAATCATATCCATCATCATCGTTAAAGTTACGTTGCCAGCACCACTGCCATTTCATGTTATCATCGCACACATACTGTACATTTCCGTTCTCCGTTCTGTTGTCTAAATATAAAATCATAGTAACAGTTACACTGCTGCCACCGCCACTGTAACATTCTACCATTGTAACAATACTGTAGATTTTCGTACTCCCCTCTCCAGCAACCGCTCAAAACATGAATTTTTGCGCAAATTTAAATTAAAAAAAAAAAAGAAAGAAAAAAAAAAGGGTCTTAATCAGTTTAAGTGTTCATTAGTTTGTTTAAAATATATGGTAAACCATTACATTTAAATTAAAAATTAAATTATTATGTCTTCTTTTTATATTGCCAATATGCTATATTCGAAAATTAAATTCTGAAAAATGGGCGTTTTTCTTGTATTCAAATAAATATGGTACTTTCATCATCATCATCATTGCTTCTTTATGATTCCAATAATCTGAAATAATTTTGAAAGAAAATGGAAAGTTAACAATAACAACTGTATCACTAGAGTGAATGGGCTGAAAAATTATAATGGGTTTTACCATAGTCAGTACACAACCAATACTAATGATAAATTGGACACTATTTTAACACCAGACTCATCATTGCACTTTCATCACCACCATCATGTTTCAATTTACATAATACCCACATGTAATACCTATATTTTTAATTTTGTTTTAAAAACAAAATCATCAAAAAACTATGTTTTTAAAATCCACTTTATATTATTACGTTTATGCTTGTGTCCTTATTTTCTTTATTGCTTTCTCTACTCAGTACAGTTAAGTAGAAATATTGTATTCCATCCAAACATTTGCTGCTGAGATTTCAGAAGAAATAACATTTTGTGAATCCCTTAATCCAAAAATGGTATTTTTAGAAATATCTCCATTTGTATGTGTCTGTTTGTGAACCGCATAATCCAAAAACGAAAAGTCACATAAATATAGAAACTAATTCTTCTAAAGGTATGATAAATATTTCCAAGAAAATCTCCCTACTCCAAACAACCATCTACCTGGAACATTTTTCAAAATTTGTTATTTTCTAAAAATTACTCTAATGCTTTCAAATAAAATATCATACATTAAAGATACTTAGATGACAAATAGAAGTCGCCCTATGGTTTTCCATGCTAATTTCATATACCCAAGGTCACAGGTTCAAACCCATCGGAGGATAATGGATTTTTTGGGGTGTAAAAACCCTTAGCATGACTTCCTTTGGAAGGGAAGTAAAGCCATTGGTCTCGTGTCATAGACCTCAAGCCTGGTAGAGAGGCCTCCGAGCAAAATTATGCGGTCTTTCATGCAAATTTAGAATGGGACACCGAGAACCACAGTTAAAGAGCATCCATAAATAACACGCCATTTCCATTTACTTTGATAAATGGAATATCTCTCTTAATTTTCTGGAATTAGCCTCAGAAGTGCTCTTAATTCTGGACAACTTTTGCATAAATGGCCATAAAAGATAGAAAAAATTTTACTGCAGAAAAAATGTAGATCTCCTTAAAGCGTATGTCAAATACTTCTGATTGTGGAGTTAATCATTTTCAAAATATTCCTTGTTATTGGTTTAAATTTTCTAATACTTCAACTGTTTTTCAAATGGTAAGTTATTGTTAGTTTTTCTTCATGATGGTCATACAAATAGAAGGGAATTTAAATAAATCACACAGTAACCTGCTCTTAAAAGATTTGACTATCATTATAACCTGGTGCATTCCCTTATTCCACTTCTTCTACCTACAAGGAAATATATCATAAAACTATTTCTCCTGATGTTTCTCAGGAAGTACATAGGAATAACTTTTTGGAATAGTTTTTTGCTGAATATATAAAGCCATGTGTATGTAACGCATCAGACTTTTTTTTTCTTTCTTTGATTTTATCAATGATAATGCTTCTTCTCCTCTTTATAATATGATAAATTCATAAATGTAATTGCTTTTGTGGTCTTGTGGTTAGTGTGCTAGCTTCCAAATCCAGAAATCCCATGTTTGAGTCCCAGAAAATGTTGGAGATTTTTCTTTAGCTATGATTATTCCCCCCATATTCTCTCTAGAATCTAGAAGTATGAGTGAGTGTAAACATGCGCGTGAATTTAAACCCAATGTAAACAAAATTATGATTCACATAAGAGTAAAACAAATGAACATCATTGCTGATGAGCAATTATTTCAAAGGCAAAACATTTGATATGACCTCAGATCTACAACACTTCATAAAAATGGCAGGGGGAGGGAGGAGGGTGGATAAACCCAAACCAGTTTCAACAAATGACAAAAATCTTGTACTTAGAAAATTGTTGGTCTTATTGTAGTATGCAAATTAAAGTTAACATGCCATTAGAATTCAAGGTTAGGAAGCAATCAACAACAGCAATAATAATGATAATAATAATGAGATTGCTTCCGTGGCCAAGTGGTCAGCGAGCTGACTTCTCACCTGGGGGTCCCGGGTTCGATTCCCGGCTGGGGGAGGGAATTTTTCTCTAGTCAGAATTATTCCCTATCCCTCTAGTCTGGAAGTTTGAGTTGTGTGTTTGAGTAAAACAAAAATGATTTAAACCAACGTAAAAGAACCTACAGACAACTAGTTTCAAGTGGAAAGCCCCCGATGTGACCTTAGATGTTAAAGGGGGATATATATATATATAAAAAGAAGATAGCAGAAAACCTAATGCAAGTAGTAGGTGCCCAAAATGATATCCTATTATGAGATGACAATAGCAATGACAATAATAATAATAATAATAATAATAATAATAATAATAATAATAATAATAATAACAGCAGCAGAAAACCTAATGCCGCAAGTAGAGGGCATCCAAAATGATAGCCTATTTATATATGAAATGGTAATGATGGTAATACATTTTGTTAGTTCTTTAAAGATCAAGCCTTCTACACAGCTTTATTTCAAGGAATTTATATTTTATTTCAGTATAAAATGAATGTTACTCTAAATTTACTTTGATTCTTTAGTATATTAAATAGTGATCTGTGCATACCAATTTCTATGCACATATTACTGAATATAATGAATGGAGTTTGTTACTAAGCAAACTACATAAAGGAACCTATGGAATTGACCCTGGTCATTTGTTCCAATACCATTATGTATACAAATTATGATAGAAAAATTTGATAATCTAATCATTTTTATAACCTAAGTTATTTACATAAAGTAAAACCCACCTTCTTAATTACTGACAATTTCCAATTCATCTTAACATTCCAAAGAAATTCTGAACTGAAGGTGCTAATCTAGTCTGATCATTAAACCATTATCTTAAATGCTACACTTCTGTTATTGTTAAGTCATTTTTTTCTAATCAGTTTATTACCGAGCAAACTTCTTTTGTTATTAACTTAATCAGGAACCCTAAATTCATTTAACAAAGGTTCACAAAATAATATGTAATTAATTTTAAGATTGGGTACTGTTTTTCTGACTTTTTTAATCATCTGCGCATTTTGCATTACAGATAAACCAAAAAGAGAAATATCCTTGTACTGGAAAATGCTTGCATCAGCAAAGAACTTTCTAATCCAGTCAGGAAGTATTCTCCTTGCAGACAATGTATGCACCATATGCTTAGATTTTAGAAAGTATTATGCAGAATTTTTTTTTTTTTTTTTAATAGTCTGCTTACTCTCCCCTTACGTAGGACTGACAAGGTGCCTAAGGGTCAGAAATCTGTCAGGGGCCAATGACACCTAACCACAGAATGGAGAACCTGGAATGAGAGGTCAGCCCATAGCCAGGCATGAGCGTGAGGAAATGGATGATATTAAATGTAAGTGAGATGGATGATAGGAAATGTGATGATGGAGTAATTGGTGGAATGATTGGCAGGGGAAACCAGAGGACTTGGAGAAAACCCACCCAGATGTTGTTTCGTTCACCACAAATCCCACATGCAGGTACTTGGGATCGAACCAATGCCACCTAGGTGGGAGGCAAGCAGTTTAACCACTTGGCCATGGCATCGCTTTTGTGTAGTAGTTAGAAAATGTATTATTTTTAATTATGACAGACAAATTAATCCTGAGATACAAATTATGTAGTACCTGTAATCTCAATGCTATGACCTCTTTCCCCGCTACATGCTGCAAGTACCTACACAGTGTCACGGCTAAACAGTTACTAGTTCATTGTTCCAGCAGACAGAGCATAATGACTTGGATAACCAAAGTCTATAGTTTCACTCTTAATGAATATAAGCAATTTTTACAAGTTTTATAAATTCACTTTTGTTTATTCACAAAGAAGATGAATAATTTGCTTGTTTTAATGGCTCTTACATGCTGCAAGATTTAAGCATTCAATTGCTAGCTATAATTTCACATGCTACAAGTCCTTTAAAGAAAACAGCCAAAATACCTGAGAAACTGCCAAAAGAAGAGGAGTTTGTTTGCGATTGTTGCAAAGATCTACTTCTGCTTGTCCTAGTGTCAACAGGGTTTCAACAACAGAAAGGTGGCCATTTAGGCATGCAAGATGAAGAGCAGCAAATCCATCATCTTTCTTAACATCTACTAACTGCCTTGATCTTGTCAATAAACATTCTGTTGCAAATTTGTTGCCCTTTAGTGCTGCATGATGTAGAACATTGAACCCACGCTTATTCTTTAGTGTAAAATCCACTCCAGGTACATTGCATAAGAGCTCAATGATCTCTGTATTGTCTTTGCCAATTGCATCATGCAAAGCAGTGTCCCCATAAGAGTCCTGTAAGAGAAATAAAAAATTTAAGTTTTAAATAGTATTTATTTTGCAACTAGACTTGAATTCTTTGAAGATCTTTTGCAATATGTGAACTTTTTAAATTTTAGGATATCCCTATAGGGGATTGGTGTAGTTATTACTTAGAGGTGTTTTTCTGATTCTTGAACCTTTTAGTTTTCTTCTAAAATAGTTTAGTTTTAAACCATATTAAACACCACTCCTGGGAATTCCACAGATTGCTAAGATCTATAAAGAATTCAACTACAAAATACATACAGCTTAAAAGAAACATGCTATATCACAACAGAAAACAAACCAAGCAAATTAAAAATAGATTTAAAATTTAAGGGAAACTAAACAGTTGGAATGGAAACATACATAATTTACATATTTTTGTGCTTTACCAGTTTCAAGACCTATTTGCTCTAATCCTCAGAAGAGACCAACTGGTTTTGGTGATGGTGCCACTTAATGGTGGTTATTTGTGTAGTAAACATCTATCAGCCATAGCAATTTAAAATTCATTAAGTGATGTTTGTGTTTTACATTAAAATCCTTTCCCAAAAATCCAACTCTGGTGCATATTTTTCAGGTTTTAAGGAGAGTTATTTTTGCTATGATATTATGGTTGGTTGTCCACAAGTTGTACAGATTTATCAGTACATTTGTATTTGATGTGTCACAAGGTTTCTTTAATCTGGTTTCTACATTTCTTTTTGTTTTGCCTGCATAAAATCTGTCACAATCTGAACAATTGATCTGATAAACTCAGCTCTCTTGTCAGAGGTACGTCTTTTAAACTTGCAAAGTAACTTTTCTAAACTGAATTTATTCTGTGGAAATTAAACACCACCAGGAACCAGTCATATCTTTAGAGGATGAGATGACAAAGTCACAAGAGATAAGATGGAGTTTTTGGGCTGAAAGAAAGGAGGAAGAGTTGGGAAAAGAGATATGGGTATGGAAAAATGTAGGAACTAGGAAATGGCAAACAGATGAGGGAAATTATTTTCTTATAGGTAGGAATTGGAAAAGTACAGCAGAATCAGATGCAATATGTCGTGACCAGGCAGAGATAGAAGTAGGAAGGCATGGATAGGAGAGACAAAAGAAAGAAGAAAGGTAAGAATAAACCAGGGGTTCAAAAGCAAAAACAAAAATGAGGGGTTAAGAGTAAAAAGGTATTTAGAAAGGGAAGAGAAGGGAAAGGAAGGAAAAAATTGTGAAAGAAATGGGGAGTGAAAGGTAAGAGGTAAATATAAAGTGAAGAGAAAGAAAGGGAAGAAGTTTGAAACAAATGGGGATCAAATATAAATCATTGAGAAGGCAGTGAAGAATAAAAAGTGAAGGATAGGAGTAGAAAGATAAAAAGTAAAAATAACAGAGACAAAAAGGAAAACATGTAAAACAGGCAAAACAAGGCATGCGGCGAAATCCAAAAATAAAAAATGTTAAGTATAATAGGTATTATAAAATTTTGGGCCATCCAAGGATAGAAGGGGAGGACCCAAATCCTTAGGCCAGCCAAAAAAAAAAAAAAAAAAAATTATATGACATACTTATAAAAATTCATTCATTCTAAGAATGAGAGCAAATAGTGCTTGAAATGAGTCAAGCACAAAAAGTAAGTGATATATGTATTTCCATTTTGACCTTATAGTTTTCCTTAAATTTGAATTCACGTCATTGTTAAAGCTAATCCAAGTATTACACAAACTTAAAATAAAGTTGGAAAAACCAAAAGAAACGTTAGCACAAGATTAAAAGAACATTTAACAAATTATGCAAGATATGGACTGCCACTGTGGTGTCAGGATAGTGTGTCTGCTTCACATTCAAGAGTGTGAATCTTGGTTAGGGTGAATTACCCAGATAACAATTTTTTCTGGGGTTCCTTATTCTGAGAAGGTGAATGTTGGGTAACTTTAAGCTCCATGGACCTTGGGCTCATTTAAACATCATTTTACCCACTTATTCATTATGCATTAGCACCTACCAGGTAAATAATAATATTTCCAGAAAGGAAAAAAAGAAGAAAGCAGCAAGAGAGATATAATTGGATAAATCAATCATAGCCAATCATTTCTGGTAACATAACACTATAGACTAGAAAGTCAAATTGCTAGAATCAGTGCATAGCCCCTCAGAAGTGAGCTTATGGAAAAGAACATATATCAAAAGTTTCACAAATCAAATTATGAATTTTATAACACGTCAGCAGCAGATAATTTTAATCTCTTAAGTTCACTAACCACTCCAGAGGATACTAAAACTTCTCCAAGGAAGAAGATTGGGGAATGACCAGTTAGTCCAAAGAGCTTAGAGCTACTCAACATTTGTCTTATCAGAATAAGGAAAAACCCAGAAAAAAAACCTTATCTGGATAACTCACCTAAGCAAGATTTGAACTTGTAATGAATGTGAGGCAGACACACTACACCCACACTATCCAAGGCAGGCTAGAAAATAATGTATGGAAAATGATATATTCTTCTAAATGCTTCTCTACAAGAAAAAGAACATAAGTGTTATAAGTCAACCATGTTGTATATACATTACCTGCACATTGACATTGCATTTGTACTTTAACAGCTTTACTACACAATCTTTATGCTGTTTATTAACAGCAACGTGGAGTGCAGAACAGCGACTTTTATTGACAGCATTAATGTCTGCACTATGAGACAATAGCAGCTCCATGATTTCTGGTTGATTACCAAAAGCAGAATAATGTAAGGCTGTGTCTCCATCATCATCTATAACTTCAAGGGAAGCCCCAGCCTGAAGTAAGAAGCGCACTAGGTCCACATGCCCCTGATGACATGCCACCTGCAGAATAATTTTAGAATTAAGACCATTCAGGCTTACTTTCATCTAAATATATAATCTTTATGTTTGATTCTAGTTCAAAGCAATTAGATTTTTGGATTTCTACACATATGTTGCCTTAAATATTAAATAAGCAAAAGAAATAAAGCAACCTCCCAGCTTGAACCAGAATCAAGCTTGTGCAAACCAGCACATGACTAAGACAGTTGTTCAGCTTTCAAGGCTACAAAGCAAGCTTTGCCTTACCATGAAAAATCCCAGAAAATGCATAGTCAACAAACCATTTCTTTGAACCATGTTCAAAGGCAATTTGATATTCAAATATTAGGGTTAAATGAGCCTTGTAACCTAAATGGAGGCAGTGTTTCTAGTTTTCATTTATATATATTGAGTATCTAATCAAGGCAATTTATTACATGTATAATGTGCATAGTAGGTAGAGGTGTTGTATTCCACCCAAAAATATTTGATACCAAGATTTCACCAGAAATATGTTTTGAGACCCCCTGAATCTAAAGAAAGCATTTTTAAAAAAAGGTCTATGTATGGACAGAATAACTTAAAAACAAAAAGTCTGTTATATACTAAACTTGGTACTCAAGTTTAGTATCTCCCAAGGATGAGACATGAAGATTTCCAAGAAAATCCCCCACCCCAAACTACTCTTTACATGTAAAAATTGTCACAAGTTTTGATTTTCTCAAAAATGGCTCTAATAATTTTGATTAAAATACTGTATGTTAAGATATTTACTGGAAAATAAAATGTATATCTTGAATTACTAGGGAATAGTCTCTTAATAGTTGGCAGAGATGAGAGCACAAAAATCCAAAAATAATAACAACAAAAAGAAAGGGAGAAAGAAAAAAAGAAAAACCATTTTCTAATAGAAAATCTTAAGGTCCCATTAGGCAATCTGGCTCTAATGCGTGAAATCTAGAAAACAAGCTTCTGCATTTCAGTATGCTTTTCCACTGTTGACACCTATTCATTACCTCAAAATTTGACTTACTTTTTCCTGCAAGCTTATTATGAGTGCAAGATGATCTGTGATTTTCAAAACTCCCATTTTGTAAACAAAATCACAGTCTTGTATTCGGATAAATATGGTAAATTAAAGTTAGAACATGTATTCTCTTCTCTTTCATTCTTTAATTCTGAACCTAAAGACTTTTGGCTTTAGATGCTTTCTTTAAACATCTATCTCACAGAAAAGCAATGGTACAGAAAGTCAAAGATATGTGGTTAAAGTTTCAGTCTAGGCACTGATGTTTTCAAGTGTGATTCTAGTTTCCAACTTATCTGTATTAAAATGTAATTTAATGCACTTTATTATTTATTAAATGTGATTTAATGTATTAAAATGTAATGTAATTTTAAAATTAAAAAATTACAATAAAATGCACAGAATTAAAATGTAAAAATGGAGCTGGTTAAGAGTGAAGCAACACAAATATTACTATAACAATTAATAAGAATTAGTAATTTGTTCACATATTAAACACCTAATTGATATATCAGATTTCTATTTGTAAAACTTTGTCAGTAGTTTCACTCAAGGCGAAAGTGAAATAAAATTTAACCTATGTGCTGGGGCATATTCAGCCGGGGAGGATATTTCATAAGGAAACAAAAGTGGAAGGGGGAGCTTGTTGGCTAACAAAAGAAAGAGATTAGACAACTCCATAAATAAAAACTTTATAACTACTTTAACTTACCAACATAAAAATATTACGCAGAAATACATTTTGAGCATTTTTTGAGCCTGCAAGAAATACTGTGCAATGAAAAATTATATGGTAAAGGACCTGGAGTTGTTATACTGAAAACTTAAATTTTCTTTTGACTTACTTGCTACTTCATTTCTGACAGTAAACATTTACCTTATAAAAATAATTTCTTTAGAACCTTATGGCAAATTATAAATGATAAAAAGTAATGCACTAACCTGCAAGCAGGTCTTGCCACCACTACGCCCATTTACTTTGTCTGGATGCTTTATCACAAATTCCAGTACAGCTTCTGTTCGTCCCTGTGCTGCATCACGTACAAGCTTATCTAGGCTTGTTGTAGAATCATGCAAACCCAGATTTGACAACAGAGAGGCCAATGGATCTAGAACAAATTATAGAAGATATACATTTTATTTTATTTTTCAGGTAAATATATTTAATATACGAATCAAATCCCAGGTATGGCTTAGAATTTTTCAGACTGACTCTACCTATCCTACTTAATCATAGATTATTTATGCTCTCTTGATTGGCAATCAAACTGTAACCAGCAAAAATCTGTTGATCAAATCTTACGGAAGAATTACCTTTGTTCAAACATTGATTGACCTTCGTGCAACAGAGTTTTACTGATCGACAATATTAAATCGCCGATCAATTTTTACTTTCTCTATATGCTCTATGTACATAGTGTACAGAGAAGGTATTGCACTCCACCCAAAAATTTGATACCTAGATTTCATGATTTAGGGTACCTTTTATCTAAAAAAAGCATTTTCGGAAAAAGGTCTGTATGTGTCTGTGCATGTGTGTGTCCGTGTTCACGATAACTCAAAAACGAAAAGTTGGTAAAATATCAAATTTGGTATTTAAGTTTAGTATCTTCCGAGGATGCGACACGAAGATTTTCAAGAAAATCCCCCACCCCCAACTACCCTTTACATGGAACTTTTTTCGAAAATTTTGATTTTCTCAAAAATGGCTAACGATTTTGATTAAAATTTCATATATCCTCCTCCATTTAATGATTTTCTGGGGACTAAGAAAAATTAAAATAAAGTTTTACATGTACAGAGGTTGACATTTTTTCTCTAAGAAAATAATGCCAGTTTCATGATTTACACTTTAAAGAATACATTGCATTAAATTGCAGCTTATTCTAACATCTAATAACTCCACTTTATTTTTTAGAGGGAATGGGGGAAAGAATTTTATATGCATTGATTTCAGTTACTTTTTCCTAGACCTAGCAGTTTTCATTTTGCTCTATTAAATCATGAAAATAAGTATATTGTCTATTTTTGGAGAACAAATGAAGACATATAATCAATAATGATAATATTTTGATATCAAGGGTTAATTTTCCTGGGTTCGATACTGAAATTGGGAATGAAAAACCTACGAAGTTATTGGCATCAGTATTCCATAAATGACCAAAATTAGATAGTAAGACATTGATATACTCTATTAGTTGATTAACTTGATTATTATTTTAATTTCAATGACACATCACATTAAGGTACATACAAATAAGAATGCACAGCTGCAATACATCAAAGACAAATGAATCTTTTGACTATACTCAAATTCATATATGTTAATATGTATGCATTTGAATAGCAGCAATGTACTCATCAAGTTCTGCAAAGTGAACTGTTTTCTACTTTGTTTACTCAGTGACAAACAAAACACATAACCAAGGTGCAGAAAAATTCAGCACTTACAGCCTGCAGTGTGTGTGCACCAAAGCTACATCTTCCATTTTATAATTAAATGCTTCTTTATTATTATTATTATTATTATTATTATTATTATTGAGTCACACTCTTAACTTCACTTTAAAGGTTTTTACCTAGAAACATGTTTTCCCTGGTTATTGCCAGCATCTTCAGTTAAATAACTGCCAAATTTGGGGAGCTGTGCATTGTCCTTGGATCATCTATCAGCAGCAAAAGGCAATTAAAATTTGGACTGTCTTCTGTATTGGCATCCACATTCACAAGGCTGCTTTTAAATTTTCTAATGCATATCTTCTCCCATATCTTTAATTTTCTGTTGTTGCAAACATGTTTTTCTTTTTTTAAGTAGTTTAACAACAAATTTTATGTCATATATATTTTTGGGATCTGGGAGAAGATATTCATTTAAAAAATTTTAAAAGCAACCTTATGATTTTGGATGTCACTACAGAAGACAATTTTAATTTTTAGTGCATTTTGCCCCCAATAGAGAATCCAAGGACAATGCAAGCTCATCAAATTTTGCAGTTGTTGGCAGGCGAAAACATGTTTTTAGGTAAAAACCTTTAAAGTGAAGTTAGAATACGACTCATTATTTAACATTATTAAATTCCATTATTATTATTATTATTATTATTATTATTATTATTCCAAATTATTATTAAATTCTATGTTTGAATTGCTAAATGCTTGGATAGGTAGAGTCTGACTCAATCTGTCCAACTCCTGTCCTACACATAGCTTGTGTGAAAAAAACAATTATATGATATAAATGCTTCTTTACATGAATGGTGCTTGTTTAATGGTCATCACTGGCAAAGCTCCCATATACCTGTCTATATTGCACTCATGTGTAGATATCTCTATTTATACAAATAACACAACAAAGTAAAATGGTTGTCAGAGATCTCATGACACTTTGAATCACCATGCAGTTCTGCTTATAATTATAATACTGGTACTGATAATTCAGCATGAACGTTATGGTTACAATACTTACTGACATGTTCTTCTCTTGTATTGGCATGCATAGTATTACTCAGTTCTGTGGCAGATCCAGGAATAAGCACAACACAGAGTGGATTAAATGTCCATGTTTGTCCTTCAATGTTTACTCTTAAGTCACCATCTGAATAGATCTTTATTACTTTCCCCATCTTGCCGAGAGCCTGCAACAAAAATTAATATTTTATCATTTTTTTGGAAGCTGTGGATAGTTTCATATTTATTGACCTTTTTTATATGCCTGTTTGTACTAAATATGGAACCACAGTGGAAATTGATGATCCTTGATCATATATGCTAAATTAATAAATCCATTTCAATAAAGAGACACTTTAAGTCAATAGTTCAACCTAACCTACTAAAAATGCTCTATTATGGGGTCATCTTTCCATATCTGTCATCGGTATAGAAATATGGGGAAGCTGCCCAATGATACGTCTGGACAGAATATTCATCCAGCAGAAAAAGTGTATTAGGTTAAATTTTAATTTAAAAAATTCTGACTCTTGCATAAATATATTTAAAGAAAACAAAATCTTTATACTTTACTCACTCTATGTACATAAAGCAATTCTCTTTGTTGTAAACAAACTGAGCAGTAAGAATAATGATGTACATAATTACTATACTAGGCGCAATAATGATTATTTTTGGAAATGGACTGCCAAAAAAACAACTGACAAGAATGTTATTGTAATAGGGAAAATATTATATAACAAGCTGCCCACAAAAATTAAGACATTAAATGATACAAAACAGTTTCAGAGTAAATTAAGACTTCTTAATATAAGAAATAGAAAAATCCATGAAATGAATAAAGACAGGAAATTTTGGGGAGGAAACATTCTAACTAGGGTGTTAATTGAAAAGTGCAAAAAGTTAGATACTTTTTTTCTACAACATTGCTCAAAGAACAAAATCAAAGTTGCTCATGGTGCTGCTGTTAATACCGATTCTAAAGTTACGAGGACTGAGAACAGCCTGGAAGAAAAAACCTGATGTGTGGGCATTCTGCAGGATTTGCAGACCTTTGGCTAATGAGTCCATGCCTTCAAGAACCTGGCTAAGCGCATTGGTTACTGTAGAACAGTGATGCAATACATAACATTGCAGTGAGCCTGAAGAGTTGAAAAATATTGCATCAATTAACAGCTTAATTTTTTAGAAATGCAGCATTTCAAAAGGTTTAAACTTCTTCACCAGCCACTAACAGCTCTTCTTCTTCTCTTCTGGCTCTACAGCCCTTGATGAGCTTTGGCCTCCTGCACAATCCTCCTCCACATATCTCTATCTTCTGCTTTACTTTTCCACCCTCTGATTCCAATTTTTCTTAGGTCTTCCATCACATCATCTAACCATCTTGTTTTTGGTCTTCCTTTTTTTCTTCTAGCGTACAGTCTTCCTTTCAATATTCTTTTTGGCATTCTATCTTCTGTCATTCTCTCTATGTGTCCTAGCCATCTTATTCTTTGAGCCTTTATAAATTTCACAATATTTTGCTGCTTAATTAGTTCTTCTATCTCATAATTATATCTTATTCTCCATTGGTCTTTATCCTTTACAGGTCCAAAGATTCGTCTAAGTATTTTCCGTTCAAATCTTCGTAGTATTTCTTCATCTACATTGTTTAGGGTCCAGGTTTCTGCAGAATACGTTACTATTGGTCTTATTAGTGTTTTATAGATCTTATATTTTGTCCCTGTACTAATAAGCCTATTTTTTAATAGATTTAAATTTGCATAATAGGCTGCATTTCCACCTTGAATTCTTTCTTTTATGCACTCGTTTAAATTGTTATCATTATTTACAAGCGCTCCTAAATATCTAAATTTGGATACCCCTTCAAATGTTTTGTCTCCAACTACTAGATTTTCAATTATTCTTTTGCTTTTGTCTGCTGTCATTTTCAGGTATTTAGTTTTTTTTTCATTTACTTCTAATCCTATTTCTTTAGACCTTCTTTCTAATTCTTCATAAACTTCAACTAACATATTTCTATCTCTTGCCACAATTAATATGTCATCTGCATATGCACATATCTGACTAGACTTAAAAAATATTGTTCCTTTAGTATTTATTTTTTCTACTGCTCTGTGCAGGGCTAAGTTGAATAGAGTCGTCGATAGTCCATCACCTTGTCTTACTCCTGTGTTATAATCAAAATCCGGACTTAATTTATTCATTACTTTCACTTTGGCTTTCGTATTTTCCATTGTCATTTTTATTAGTCTTATTATTTTCGGTTGCACTTTAAAACATCGTAAGGTGTTATAGAGAACTTCTCTGTCAATTGAGTCAAATGCAAACTTAAAGTCAATAAACAGAAAGCATAAATCTATGCCATGCTCATAGAATTTTTCCATTATTTGTCGTATTACAAATATCTGGTCTATCGTACTCTTGTCACTTCTAAATCCACATTGATACTCGCCTAATACATTTTCCACATATTTTTTCACTCTATTATTTAAAATACTTGAAAATATTTTATATGCTACATTTAGCAATGTAATTCCCCTATAATTATGGCATTGATATTTATTACCCTTTTTATATATTGGGCATATTATGCCTGTCTTCCAGCTTTCAGGCATCTGTTCCTTCCTCCATATTTCTAATATTAACTTATGTATTGCTTTCATAATTTCATTCCCACCATATTTAATTAGCTCGGCGATTATGTCATCTTCTCCTGGTGCTTTATTATTCTTTAGGCTCTGTATTGCTATTTTAACATCCCAAATATCCGGTTCTTCTTCTTCTTCTTCTTCTTCAATTTTTTGTGCATTTCCATTTTCATTCTCTCCTTGTTCCTGATTATTTATTGATTGTCGTTTATTTAACAATTCCTTGTAGTACTCAGCCCATCTTTCCAGTATATCTTTATCTTCTCCAAGAACATTACCTTCCTTGCTTAGACATT
This sequence comes from Hymenopus coronatus, assembly GCA_030762935.1. Lineage (NCBI taxonomy): Eukaryota > Metazoa > Arthropoda > Insecta > Mantodea > Hymenopodidae > Hymenopus > Hymenopus coronatus. The sequence continues at coordinate 57,377,349 of CM060892.1, read as the reverse complement.
CTTTCATTTTATTCTGTTTCCCTTGTTTCATTTGCTTTAATGCCATATAGAATTTCTTTATCTCACTCTGTTGAATCAGCGTTTCTATTTCTTGGGTTTGCATTTTCCAATATTCTCTTTTCTTTTTCTTACATATGTTATTAGCGTCTCTTCTTCTTTGACGGTATTCTTCATAGTTATTTCTAGTTTCTTTCTGGAGCATTTTTTTCCTAGCCATGTTCTTTTTTTCTATAGCTTGCTCACACTCTTTATCATACCATTCTATGTTTCTTTCCATTTTCTTTTCACCTATACTTATTTTTGCTACCTCTTTTACTGTCTCCTTTATTACCTCCCATTGTTCTTCTACACCTTCTTCTGTTCCTTTTTCCTTTAATTTGCTGCTCATTAACTTTTGATATTTCTTTTTTTCTTCTTTATCTTTTATTTTTTCTCTATCCCATCGTATATGTTTGTTCTCTTGAACTCTCTCCATCTTCTTTATTTTTATTCTCATTCTCACTTTAACCAAAAAGTGATCTGAATCACAATTTGGGCCTCTACAACTTCTTACATCTATAATTGATGATGTATGTCTTGCTTTAATTAGCACATGATCAATTTGATTTACTATATCTGAGCCTGGCATTTTCCACGTTCCTTTATGTATTTCTTTGTGAGGGAAGCAGGTACTTTTAATAATCATATTATTTCTAACTGCGAATTGTCCAAGTAGATTACCATTTTCATTACTTATTTGATGTAGTGAATGTTTCCCTGCCACTCGATTTAAATAGTCTTCTTTCCCCACTTGGGCATTAAAATCTCCTAGTATCACCAATGTATCATAAGTTCCTACTGAATTACATGTATTTTCTAAGCTTTCGTAAAACTCTTCCTTTTTTATCTCATCTTTCTCTTCTGTAGGTGCATATATAGATAATATAGTTATATTTCTGAATTTACCTTTAAGGCGTATTTTACAGATTCGTTCACTAATTGATTTAAATTCTATTAGGCTCTTTTTGATTTCCTTTGAGATAATAAATCCTGTACCATTAAGTCCAGCTTTTTTAGGTCCACTATATAATACCGTGTATTCTTTCTTATCTATTCTACCTTCCCCTGCCCATCTTATTTCTTGGAGCGCTACCACATCTAATTTATATTTTAATACTTCATTTGCTATTTCTTTCATTTTCCCAGGTTTCAGCATTGTCCTTACGTTCCAGGTCGCCAACATTAAATCATTCCGAGGCTTTTTTGCAGGTTTCGTAACAATAGCTTTTTTACAAGATTAGGTTGTTAACCTAATGCTTAACCCCCAACCTGGAGGACCAGGCTTCCTTATTTATGTCCCCAGGAAGCAGGGTGGTCCGGTTATACCCCCGAACACTGGGTAGCTCAGGCACCTCGGGGGCGCTACTCCCCGTACTCACCAAGGTGAGCCCCTGAGGTCAGCCACTAACAGCTGAGAAACTTAAATGATTTGACTACATTTTGGTGTTCTATGAACCTGCAGATGAGGCAACATTGTCACTATTTTCAAACCGGAGACAAAAGTCTTAGCTTGCCTCTATGGTGTGGGGTGTAACATGTCTGCCTCTCATTCAAGAGGTCTAGGGTTGCCAACTCTCCCGGAATGGTTGGGAGTCTCCTGGAATTAAATGGCATCTCCTGTCTCCCGGAGCTGAAATTAAATCTTCAGGAATTATGTGATATTTCTTTATTCCTGTATTATTATTGTTATTATTTATATGCTATACTATTATAAAATACAAGTATTTCATCTGTTGTATGCAAGGCTTGGCAGTGCGAAGAAGGAAATAGAAATGTTTTGAGTTGTGTGCAGGCAGTGGTAAGTCAGGAGGGAGAAGGGAAACCAATTACTGCATCACCATTAAAACGCTGATCTTGCTATATTTACAAATAAGTAATGAAGTTGTTGACCAAAGGAGTGAGTAAACAAATGGTGCACAATGTTAGAGCATTATATAAGGAGACTACTTTTTGTATAAAAGTCAAGAGGAAAGGGTTGTAACAAGAGAAATCCAACAAGAGAAAGGTCTTAGACAAGGATGTAAGTTAAGTCCAGTCCTATTTAATCTATATATAGATGATGTATTAATGGAAATTGGGAGGAATAATAACTTTATGTCAAATATTAATAATATTCAGATCCCAGGATTACTGTTTGCAGATGATCTAGTTGTAGGTGCAATTACAGTGAGTGGCTTAAAACAATCCTTGCAACCATTAACTAATTATTGTAAAGAATGAAGTTTAAAAGGGCACCAGGACAAGACACAGATTTTAGTGTTCAAAAAAGAGGCAAAATTGAGCAAGTATGAAAGATGGAAGAATGAAAATAAAAAGAGAGTGCACGGTAGTGAGAGAATGTATTTATCTAGGAGTTGAAATAGACAGTGGTGGTAATTGGGAAAAACAAAAGAAATTTGCATTGGCAAAAGGAAAAGAAACTTTATCAGCTATTAGAAGTTGCAAAGTACCTATTATAAATATTAAATGGTTGGAAAAAGTGTACAATATGGTAGTTAAGGCAAAAATGCTATATGAGTTAGAAGTATGGGGATTAGAAGGAGGATGGCAAGTTATAGATGAGGTGCATAGGAAATTTTGCAAAGAAATGCTTGGGTTACCAAAGGCAACTGAATGGCAGGTAGCACAAATAGAGCAGGGTAGAGTGGCAAACAAGGGAAATATTATAAAAAGAACATTGAAATTTTGGTATAGAATATTGAATTTGGAAGGAAGGAATTTGTTATAGGAATTTAGTATATCAAGGGAAAAGTTTAAAGCACAAGGGATGAGTAGACTGTCTCAGAAATAACATGGAAAGTAGTGGGTTAGGGGAAATATGGAAAAGAAGAGAAAATAATGTGAATAATTTCTGGAAGTTGGCAAGGAAAAGATTTGAGGATATAGAATTACAAAAAAATATTTAGTGAGATAGCTGAAAAGAGTTTTTTATATACCAATGAAAGATTTATGGGGAAGGGTAAAGTATATAGGTGTGACAAATAAAGCCCTCCGTGGCGTAATGGTTACCATGCTAACTTCATATACCCAAGGTCGCAGGTTCAAACCCGGCAGAGGACGATGGATTTTTTCGGGCGTAAAAATCCTTAGCATGGCTTCCTTCGGAAGGGAAGTAAAGCTGTGGGTCCCGTGTCATAGATTTACGGCACGTAAAAGAACCTCAAGCCTGATACGAGAGACCTCTGAGCAAAATTAAGCGATTTTTCACGCCCAATATAGAATGGGACGCTGAGAACCACAGCAATTAAAGAGCGTCCATAAATAACAGGCCATTTCCTTTTTTTTTTTTTTTTTTTTTTTTTTTTTTTTTTTTTTTTTTTTTTGTGAAAAATAAAGAGAAGCGAGAAGGGTATAGCATGGCTAAAAGCAGGAGTATGGAGGTTAAAGGGTTTAAGGAGGGGTATTGCGCAAAATCAATGTTCTATATGTGGCAGAAATGAAGATATGAACATATATTATTTAATTGTAAAGGGACTGAAGTTTGAAGAAAGGAGTATTAATAAGAAATGGTTTAAGATAGATAGAAATGTAGCAGTAGTTGAAATATTTCAAAAAGACAGTACGAAGATTGGACAATTCTTATACAAAGTGAAAAATAAATGGGTAAGTGATAAACTAGAATTAATAAACTACTGTAAAATATGAGTATGGCCGCTAAAGAGCCAGGGCTGAACACCACCTGTATACAGCTTAGCATAAATAAAAATAAATATTTACAAATAGAAATCACAAAATCAGTAATTATTAGCAGTTTGAGGTCTTTGAGTCAAAGACTTTGACAGTGGTCATAGTTGTAAGATGGTTATTGTAATGGCTAGTTCATCAGGAGAAGAGAAGAAAAAGAAATACTATTGCACGTTTAACAATGCCTGGAAAAATTCATATAACTGGTTTTTTATTCATGTTTCTAGCTTTATGTTGTATCTAATTTTCTCCTGAAATTCAGAGTTCAGAAGTTGGTAAGCCTTAAGAGGTCCTAAGGTCAAATCTCAGTTAGAGTGAGTTTCCCAGATAGAATTTTATTCTGGAGTTTTCTCTTATGCTAGTTATGCTGTGAAAATAAATGTTAATTAACTTTTAAGTTCTATGGACCTGGGTCTCATCTGAGCATAATTTCACCTATTTCATTGAGTGATATGACCAGGTTAAAGAATATTAAACTTACAAATAAATAAAGAAATAAATCTGATGTGATCCATTCATATGACTTTCTCTACAAATCTGTAATACATTACTGTTAAAAAGCTTAATATCCATTTACTTTATGCTAATCGAGATAAACAATAGCAAAACTGGTCTTATTACTTGTTTCCTTGTAAGTAGAAAGGAAATAAGGGGATACACTTGGCTAAAGCAATAGTCAAATCTTTTAAAAGCTGGTTGCCATGTGGATGAAATCCATTATTTTGCATTGCCAGGAGCTGACAAATTCCTGTATGTGAAAATTTTTAAGTATTTTAAAACTGAAACCAATAAAAAATATCTCAAAAATCTGATGTGTTCCATTTGTATGATTTTCTCTACATCTCTGTAACAAATTATTGTTAAAAAGCTTATTGTTCTATCTCCATCATGCTAATCATTATTACTTGGTTCCTTGTAAGTAGAAGGAAAAAAATCTAATGTGTTCCATTCAGATGATGTCCTCTAGCTGTTTGGGAAACAAACCTTTTATTCAAAACATTAATCTGTTATCTACATCATGCAAATCAAAATAAACATAAGCAGAATTAGTCATTATTACTAGCTCCTTGTAAGTAAAAGGGAAATAAGAAAATGCACAGGCTAAAGCGAGTATCATCCTTTAAAAGCCTGTCACTATGTGAAACAATTGAAATTCCAATCTCTTTGCTTTCCAGAAATAAGCAAATGAGAAGAAATATGTCTTCTTATTTGAGAAAAATTTAAGTGGCTAAAATTGAAACTAATAATCCAGAATACCTTGAAAATGGTTAACTCTACAAAAAAAAGTACAAAATATAAATTGTGTTTTTTTAATGAGATCTACATTTTTGTGTAGTAAGTTTTTGTATCTCTCTTACAGTTTGCCAGTTGTACAAAAGTCATCCAGAATGAAGAGGTCTTCAGAGGCTATTCCCAGAAAGTTCAATGTATACATTTTGTTTGTCATAAAAATATCTAAAACATAAGGTATTTTAATCAAAATCATTAGAGTCATTTTTGAGAAAATCAAAATTTTCAAAAAAGTTTTATGTAAAGGGTAGTTGGGGGTGGGGATATTCCTGAAAATCTTTGTGTCACATCCTTGGAAACTGAACTTAAATACAAAGTTTGGTATTTAACAGACTTTTCATTTTTGAGCTATGCTGCACATGCAAACACACACAGACCCAGAGACATTTTTCTAAAAATGCTTTTTTTAAATTCAGGGGTCTCAAAACATGTATTTCTGATGAAATTTCAGTATCCAATTTTTGGGTGTAAAACAATACCTTCTCTATACACTATGTACATAGTACATGTAGAGAAAGTAAAAATGGTCAACTCCATGAAAAATATGTACGTGACATAAATTGAGTGTTTTAACAAGATCTACATTTTTTGTGCAGTAAGTTTTTGTCCATCTCTGACAGTTTACCAGTTACGCAAAATTAAAAACCAAATTCACACAGTCTTCAGAGACTATTCTCAGAAAATTCAACAAATACATTTTATTTGTCGGGTAAATATCTTTAATATAAATATTTTAATCAAATTGTTACAGCTATTTTTGAGAAAATCAAAATTTTTGAAAATTTTTCTATGCAAAGAGTAGTTTGCTGCTGCATCCTTGGGGGAAAAAAAAAAACAAAAAAAAAACATATCTATCTCTCTCTCAAAATGGTTTTTTTTAATACAGGGGAACCTAAAACATGCATTTCCAGTGAAATCTTGATATCAAATTTTTGGGTGGAATGCGATACCTTCTCTATATACTATGTAAGTAGAAAAGCCTTTATTTTTCACTATTTTTATATTAAGCCAAAGGTATGAAGTGACAAATGCTTCAAACTAATCTTCAAATAGTTTCTCAATTACAATGAAAATCTGAGGTAGCAAAGTGTCAATTTCTGGCCATTTCTTCTCTTTTGGACCTCTATAGCAGATTTAAATACTTAAATCTCCTATTTGTGTGTTATATAATTAAACATTCAACTTAAAAAAAAAAAATCTGATGTGTTCCATTCACATGACCTTCTCTACATCTCTGCAACAAATTACTGATAAAAAGCTTATTCTTCTATTTACTTAATGATAATCGAGAAAAAATTATCAGAAATAGTCTTATTACTTGCTTCCTTGTAAGTAAAAGTGAAATAAGGGAGTACCATAGGCTAAATTGGCAGTCAAAGGCTGATTGTTATGAGACTGAAGTTCCTTTGTTTGTATGGACAGAAGTTCACAAATTCCTGTATGAGAAAAGTATGCTTTTTAAAGCTGAAACTAAAAGCAAGGAATATCTTAAATATCTCCATGAAAAAAATGTATATAACATAAATTATGTGTTTTAATGTGCTCTACATTTTCTGTGTGGTAAATTTTTGTCCATCTCTTACAGTTTAGCAGGATTGCAAAAATTGTCAAATTCATCCAAAATAAAGTAGTCTTCAGAGGCTATTCCCAGAAAATTCAAGATATATGTTTTATTTGTCAAGTAAGTATCTTAAATATACAAGACTGTAATAAAAATCGTTTGAGCCATTTTTAAGAAACACAAAAAATTTTCATAATTTTTTCCATGTAAAGGGTAGTTTGGGGTGGGGGATTTTCTTGAAAATCTTCATGTCACACCCTTGGAACATACCAAAGTTAAATACCAAGTTTGGTTTTTATGGTCTTTTCATTTTTGAGCTATGCTGCCCACAGACACACACACTGACATTTTTCTAAAAATGTTTTTTTATTCAGGGGGTCTTAAAACATGTATTTCCGGTGAAATCTCGGTATCAAATTTTTGGGTTCATTACACTCAAATTAGATAAAAAAATGCACAATGTATTATAGTACATATATAGTCCAAATAGAAAAGCATACCCATATCATTGTTACAGCTACGCAGCTGCCACTACCATCACATTCTATCATAGCGCACACCGTACATTCCGTTCTCCCTTCTCCATCTCTCCTGTTCACAATTTGAATTTCTGTGCAAATTCAAATTAGGTTTAAACTTTAAATGATGTCTAAATACATCCATATCCATCATCGTCATTATAGTTACACTGCTGCCATCACATACCATACATTTCCATACTACCCTTGCCGCCAGCCACTGAATTAAGAAAAGAGAGAGAGAAAAAAAAAAAAAAGGAACTTAATCAGCTTAAGTGTGCATTAATTTGTTCAAAATATATGGCAAACCTTTAAATTTCATTTAAACATTTTCCTTTTTATATGTCTTTTAAATATGGCTAAATTATTCCAAAATTAAGTTCTGAAAAATGGGGGTCGTTTTGCATACAGATAAGTATGGTAATAAGATAACAAACCTATATTGCTAATGGGTGTCACTTTTATGAATCTTTGGTAAATAGAGATTGAATTTATGGCTATTTTTAATTGTTTTTGTATCATGATCAAATATAATCTTAAAGGATTTGTTTATATTTCTTTATATACTTGATTCTTTAGTAGCTTTTCAATTAGGTTTGTGAATTCATCTTGATCCATTACAACAGTTTTGTTGCCCATATCTGCTTTAAAATAAATCAGCATAAGGTAAGCATAGTAATGCATTCATCTATTGCAATAACACATTACTAACAGATTTGATATGTGGAATTATGAAACATGCAATCAACAGCAAATGAGCCTTTGCATTGTACCATTTCTGCTCAACTTTGTTTCTGGCCATATTATTATTTTCCCTGCGAAAATAATAAACGGGAAGGAAATTGTCACTAGGCACGTAACAGTCATTCTCTTTCTCTGCTTGAGGAATTTAGCTCGAACGGAGAGTGTACAGAGTGTTGGTCGGTCAGTTGAGCTCAGCTCAGTCGGTCAGGGCTAAGATCGGTAAGTAAGTCATGTACAACATGTTTCTGTTCTGCCTTAATTGGTCCTTCTGACTGCTGCTTTTCATGTGTGTATATGCTGTTTATTGTGGCTGCTTTGTGCCAGGTTTCTAAATTTATTTGTGAGTGGAATCAATGTTAAAGTATAAAATTTAATGACTATGTATAATTCTTACAAGAGGAGCGAGGGCTTGGTATAAGTATTGTATAATGCAGTTATTGAACATTGGAAAATATAAATTCAGGTCTCAGGATTATACTGTTTGAGGCCCATGCCTTGGCGAAAGACTCGAGTTATTTAAGGTTTTATAATTGTTAAATTGTTAATTAATAGTTGATATAGTTATTTATTGTTAAATGGTTGAAGTGTACATAGTTTAAATGTTATTTCCAAATGCTTCACTTTTCCTTACGTGAAATGTGTCCAGCTAAGGGTTCTGCATAAGGGTTCCCGTGTAGGTAGATTAGTCCACAATACATACTTTTGATTTATTCTAAGACCTGGGCTTTGTGATTCTCTAGACCAGACAAATTGTGACTATGCTGTTGTTTGTGATGAGTGATTAATTATGTAATGGTGTAGTGTCTGCAGTTCTGCTAATGGAACTTATGTGAAATAAATTTCGCTGAGAACTGAACCATACACTTTATATATGTAATGAGAGGGGCATTTCTTATACCTTAAAAGGGATTTCGTGTACCTCGGGTACCCAGTAATTCAAAAGATCAAAACGGCACAGCATATATATAATTAATAACCTCATGAGTTATCTGAAACGTTCTACATGCAAGTGATACATTGTAGTTATACTTACAACTTTCATAACATCTACCCATTCTCCATGTCCTTTTTGGTATTCCCGCACAGTAGCCAGATCATGCTTAACACGCACAGTATCTCCAACAGAAAATGTATTCACTTTTGTAAGAGCTCCAGGGTGAAACGTCCATCGATTGTTGCAGCCTTCATACTGAACTCTAATATCTCCCCTTTCTGTCACTCTATGCACTACACCAAGTTTACCGATGTACTGTAAAACAGATTAAATTATCAACTTGACAACCTCTGAACCTTGAAACATACTAGTAATAGACATATTAATATAACAATTAATAATTGTAACAATTCTCCACTTATCTGTTTGAAATCCAAGGACTAGTTTCGCAATAAAATAATCTATTGTATCGTCAGCTCAATTTCTTTTTAATCTTGTTTATTTACATTGTTATGGTTACTGCTACTAAGTGGATTGTGTACTAAGGCATTGCTAACTACTGAAATCAAAACAAATTTGGTGAGAGAATCAATTGGTGGTATATAAAAATTCATTGCATGATTTTTATTCTTTAATATAAATATTTTCTCCCAAACCATTAAATCTATGGTCCATTTAAGTGTTTTAATAATTTAACATCTGGATTTATTCATTGATTAAATTTCCAAAAATGTTCTACACAACTGATTTATCAATTTGTTTGTCTTTAATATTCCTAAAGTGCTCTTTTGCTCTGGTTTCCAGATGATGTTTAGACGTACAAATGTAAACAAGGTCATCATTTAAACAATTTAATTGATAAATGCCAGATTTTTTATTTAGATATTCCACAAATTGATTCTCTCACCAAATTTGTTTTGATTCCAGTAGTTAGCAATGCCCTGGTGCACAATCCACCTAGTAGCAGTAACCATAACAATGTAATAAACAAGATCAAAAAGAAATTGAGCTGACAATGTAATAGATGCTTTTATTGTGAAACTAGTCCTTGGATTTCAGAAGGATAAGTGGAGAATTGTTGCAATTATTAATTGTTATTTTAATATTTGTGTTGCTTCACTGTTACTAATTTCCTTTTTACATTTATAGTAAGACATCTCTGTACATATTTGAAGTCCTTAAGTACTTTTAATACTACCTTCTTAAATGTTAATACTTATAAAACTTTAATAAAAATAAAAAAATTATAATATAAAAATTATAACTTATAATCACAGGGTTTTTTTTTTTTTTTGCACAAATCCTATAGAATTCTTTGACTTATGTAATATCTGCTAATTTTATATCTTCATGGTTCAATGTATGCATTAAATAAATATGAATAACTGAATAATATTGCTGAAAGAGACAAAGGAAAATTAAAAAAAGTTATCAGTTTGTGGGTCACTGAAAATAAGAGGGCAACATTTGTGTAAAACATTGTTCTTTTATTTTTTGGTGTGCGTGCGTGCACGTGTGAGTGTGTGGGGGGGGGGGCTATATAACTGCCTTGCTGTATTACAGATATAAAATTGATCACCTCAGCCATTCGTGGATTCCAGCCTCCATGGCCTTCTTGCATTTGCTTCAAGGCATTCACATCCATAAGCACTTGAACCTTATCTCCCACATTAAATGAGAGCTGATCTGGAGAAGATTGATGAGCTGCTCCTTGAACTTCTGGGATGACTCCTGCAACACCTTCAATACATAAAATGCAATTAGCACTTCAATGTTTTGTTTCAAATCTTGATAAACATTTTACGGAAACTTTCTCCAAATTTAGATCAGTTACCAACACAATATTTATTTGGAGTCCAAGAGTTACCTGATACAGAATTAGTGAAAAAATGCCTGATAGATCAAGAGGAAAGTTTAGATATTATACCTAATGGGTGGTTGTGGAAAATCAGGGAACAGGTAATAAAAAATGGGTTAGGAGATTTTTGGGTTAAAATAGGTTACTTTGGAAGAGAATTTTGGAGGGAAGTGAGATCGAGAATGGAAGATTTAGAAAGGCAGATCTTATTTGCCAAGGTAAGGGAGAAAAGCCGTCATTTTACAAAGAACTAAAAGGTGACCCAGAGTAGGAGTAGTGCATTTTAATTTGTAAAACACATGAAAGAGAAGGGTTAGATTGGGTTTGGAAACTAAGGGGAATGAGGGGGGAGGTTATCCCAGTAATGTGCCCCATTTGTGGGGACAAGGAACATGAAATTCACATCTTACTTCAATGTAAGGCCACAAAGGACTGAAGAGAAAATCTAATAAATAAGAAAAGGTTATTGAGGAACAAAGGAATTGTACTTAGGAAGATTTTTGAAGATCAGAAGCAGACACCTAAATAAGGTGTAATACTGTAATACTATGTAATACTGTAACATTTTGTATAATTAAATAGTAATGGCCTGGCAACTAACTAGGGTTAAGGTCAGTCCTAATATTAATTAGCACTTTAGTAAATAAACTAAAATAAATAGTAACAGCATTAGGATACAAACACAATGAGGCTGGCAGATTTGAAGATATTTTTAGAGGGTTAGGTGGTGGCAGCTCAAGTATATGAAATTACTCAATCTCATGCTTGGCATATTGCTTTACCATTGGCACACAAGCTAGGTGAACAACATACAGAGAAATCTCTTTTTCTGTATATTTTAAATTTTATCTACCTTAAAATGATTATCAATGCACTTATATAAAATTAAATGTCGTGATTGATCCATTCATATGCCATACACGTGATACTGAACAAAACTATGACTCGCCTACTCAATTTCAACCCAATATAGCCACCTATTAGCCAGTTTTGTCAAAATAATCTTGTATTATGTGTGCACATTTTTTGGGCGCTAAGATTCCTAGTCTTCATTCGGTAGGTTTCATGCAATTTCAGAAGCAGAGCAGAAAAATATAGTATGTTATACACCCTGATATATAGTGGCTTCAAAGCTAAGATTTTATTCTGTCTGTAGATCCCCAAGTTCACACACATAAACTGGTTTCTTTTAATAGCTTGGCTAGTTCACAATAAATTAGATAATCTATTTACAATAATGGCTGAGGGCCTCAAAGAAAGAAACCTTCTTTGGTTGACACATTGTGAAAAAACAGGCAGGCATCCTATCTCTTCTTCCTTCTGGCCCTCACCTTCCTGTAAAACTAGCACCCATAGTTTTTTACAATTAACCTTCTATGAGATTATCTACCTGATCTTCAATTGTTCATAGCTAGTAAACAAATGAAAATGAAGAAAATCCTATTTCTATGAGTGAAATAAGATATACATGGAGTACATTAAAATTAATAAAAGATTAATCAGTGATGCCTTTTATAGAATTTAATTCACAGAATAGCCTTAGTAATGCTGCTCAAGGTTCCATCAAACTGTGAATAGAACCGAAACTGCAGACAATTTTTCCATGTACTTCAAAGCAATGACTGGACCCACTTCTGAGGAGGAGGCACCCAGTGGATGGTGTCTGTTACCAATTATGGTAGGTGGATGATGAGGATGGCGGTGGAATAAATGTATAATAATACTATAGTGGCAATTGATGCCTAAGATGTGTTTAACATACCCAAAACAGGAAGATGATCCCTATAGTAAAGACCTCCAATAGCATCCTGAACATATTTGAGATCCACTTTTCCTTTATGTCCCAAGCGATATACATTGGTAGAACCAGATGACCATGTAACATTAGCTACTGAGCGGCCTGATTCATTATCCCATCCTCGAATGTCTACCACTCGTCCAGTCTTTCCTGAAAAGTCAATGGTACTAATGTTAAAAAGGTTGTTAAATATATGGTGAAATAAGGTTTACCTGATTGGTGATATATGTGGCAATTCAAATCAAATTACCTTCAATAAAAGAGGCTCTTATAGCTCTCCAATATTCTAATTGAACTTAACAAATGATTTAATAATTATTTAAACCCAAAAGTAAAGAAGTGAATCTTATGACAAAAAACTCAAATATAAAAGTTAAATTAACAAAGAGAAACTATTAGCTTTTATGACTTATACTCAATGAAACAATAACAATGGGGAAATGAGTTCTTTATTTAACTGAGAAAAACTCTAAACTTCTTTTAACATTAAAAACTACTGGACAGTGTCATTTTTTAATTTATAATCAAGATCGTGATAGTGCTGATATCTAGTTCATCTGTTTTAATAAAACACATAATTTTTATGGACTCATTTAACAAATGTTGAGTCAAAGTTTTAAATATTTTAAAATTCTTCACTTATACATAATATCTTTTACGACTAGTTTCAGGGAACACTCTCACTATCTTCAGTTAATTTGTCAACTGTTACTCCCATGTTGTGGCCGGTTCCAATAAGAATTGTGCTGCCATCTGTCATACTTGTTAACTAGATGACGTCATCTGTGGCAGGCAAATCAAAATTCATGAGATTACCTTTGTGCTTTGAATAAAGATGTTTTCCCATATCTTCTGTTCCAAGGGTTGTTTTAAGTGTTTGATCAATTTTATTTCTGGTTCTATATTGTTATTTTCTGTCAGCTTGGCTGACCTGTACACGTATTTGAATCTAATGTTTCTCAGATTTCTCCTTCCAATGTATATTTTGCTGCAATCTTGGCAAACCATTTGGTAGATGCCAGATAATTTTGTTTTTGGTATTCTATCTTTCAAAGTGGTTTAGTAAACAAATTATCAGGCATCTACCAAATGAATTGCCAAGATATAATATAGTGAATACTACTTTATATAGAAATAAATGAAACATAATAGCTGTTAATGTAATGTCATAATTTTCCTCCTATTGTTCATGACATCTTTAATTACTTGTGTGGAAAATATCGCCCTATTTCTGCTGTAGTTTTGCTGTTGGTTTGTCCTTTTACAAAAACCATGCTTTTGTCCTATAGTTGGTGAGAAATCTCCTTGTGATTGATACTTGTGGGATGTATCATCTGTTGGCAGGGGCCTGTCAGTTTACTGATCAATCACAGTGTAAGAATGCATAACCGTCAGAGTAATCAGTCATCGGCATTGCTACACATATGGGTTCAGTGGAAATTTACATGTGCGCTCCATGCATGGCTGATCTGATTGATTGAGTTCATTCTGTGAAAAATTGTATTGTTATTCACAGTGATTCCATAAGGATTTACATTTATAATCGTTACTACATTTTATATCTCTTGTTCTCATCCCAGAACTGCCACAAGAGACACTGCAATTTGAAAATGTCTTACAACCATGATAAATGAGTTGAAGTTACCTTAGCCGAAATAATAAAACTTTTAGGTTTAGTGAACTACAGGATGCCATGTTGAAAGGAATAGAAGGTAAATAGTGAGAAATGGAGAAAATTAGTTCAACATACAAGAAGTGTGATAGAAAATGCACTGAAAGAAGGTATTTTAGAGGAACCAGGAGAGCATGTGGCGCTGCAGATGGACAGTGAGTAAATATGGAAACAGCATACCGAGGCAGCCACGGGTCAGCAGGAATGTCAATCACAAGATAATTTCTCACCAATTATAATTACCTTCCCAATATATTCTGCTTTATAGAAAGCAGGTAAGTAGTTAACTCCACAGAATCACTTCCCTCCACCAACTTTCTCCTCCATCAAATTTTGTTGCATAGATAAAAGTCATTATGTGGAAGTCTAATTAAAGCCTAAGTTGCCAAAATATATAGGTGGTTTGTTAATTGGAAAAGCTGAGGTTAACAATTTTAGAATAATTTTACAGAAATGTTCATCCTTTTAGCACTTTATCATAACACAACACAACAGGGATGAAATACTAACACTGAAGCAAAATGTACATATATTTAAACAAATATTTATATGTTTATTTTTTATGAAGCCCTTCTTCTGAGAGAAGGAAATCACAGACTGGTTGAACTTAAGATAAAGAAAATATAAATATTAAAAACAAAAGGCTATCAAGGATTTAACTGAAATTTTAAGAGTTCATATTTTAAATTAAATAAAGAAACTATTATTGTATTGATAATGTTCCTATATTTACGTTACTTCTACGTATACTTTTTTACTGTTAGAACCAGCTGAAAAATTCCATGATGCACACAAGAGAATAATGTTCAAATCCTGGCTGTGCCATTGAGTTTTCAACTGATTTTTAAAAAAAAAAACACAACTGTTCATAATCTAAGCATCCTATAGTATTAAGAAAATGTAAGAGAAACTTATCTGTTAGTATAAATTCATTCTTCAATGGTACAGGCTGCTTTTCATTATTTGTGAGAGACCCACAAATGCTAAAAACACAGTTTTTCTAATAGAAATATCTTCAAATTACTGAGGTACTGTGCAAAGCAAATAAATAATAAATATGCTTAGTAACATAAGCTTTGTTTTACCTTCTCCTCCATCTTGATTGCTCCAGTCCCAGTCAGGTCCCCTAACAACTTTTGCTCCCACAAAAATGCCTTTCATCTGAAGCTTAACACCTGCTATCCTAGGTGCTACTTCCACTCTGTAAATTAACAGATTTATACCTGTGTACATCACTACTGCAAATCATATTTCCAGCATTCTATTGCTATTTGTGTTTTATATCCTAATCTGGATGCAATCAGAGTTACTTTAAAAAATAACCTTTATTTTTCTTTCTTTACAACTTACCTAGAGGAAATGTATGCCATGTGAAATGTTTAACTGAGATTTCACCAGAAATACATGTTTTGAGGTTCCCTGAACCGATAGAAAAGCATGTTGTGTCTATGAGCACCATAATAATTTCAGAAAGTCAATATGTATATATAGGATAAATACCAAACTTGGTATATGAGCTCAGCAATTTTCAATGTTGTAATACAAAGATTTTCAAGGAAAATTAAATTAAGTTCTTTTACATGCTGCAAATATACGACCAGGGAACAACAGCTTTACTTCTCTTCTGGAAGAAGCTATGCTAAGAATTTTTACATTCTAAAACATCCATTGCCCTACGCCAGGTTTGAACCTGCTACCTTGGGTACCAGATAGTAACATGTTACCCCTACACCACGGAAGATAACATTTTAAAGGAAATTATGCACCCCAAATTACTGTTTATATGGAAAATGTTCTCAAAAATGGCTCATATGGTTTTGAATAAAATACCTGACAAATAAAATGCATTATCTTGAATTTTCTACAAATACCCTGTGAAGTCGTCCTCATTCTGAATGAATTTTTTACAATTTTATATACTGGTAAAATGCACAAGAAAAATTGATATATTGTTGTAAAATTAATGTTGTTTTTGAGTTAATCATTTTGGAGATGCTTGTTTCAAGCCAATAGGTTTGAATTTTCCAATACAAATTTTGAGGTGTTGTCACCATTCATTTGTTTCTAAGTATTACAGAATGAGTATGGAATTTTTGAGCCAAAATATAGAAAATCATGTTTTTAAAGATTTGTCTATTTATTATAATTACTGTAATCCTTATACATAAATCTCAATTAACATATATACATAGAAATATACCCTTCTGTAAGAATAGAAATCTTAAAACTAGGCTTCCCAGGATTTCAGTTGAGTGGCAATTGCAGAACATGTATCTGCAATTGTATCCATTCCATTCAGCTGAAATTCCATGATGTATAAGCGTTGTTTTATTGAACAGATATAAAATTAATAATAGTGGATGTAGAAAATAATGTTAATGTAACATAGATTTTTTAGATGCATGGTATATCTACATGTCCACTTACCCTTTTGAAGAAGCTGTATCAAATCGCTGAAATACATGCAGCGTATCATGTTTATCAGCCATATAGCACTGAGTACAGAGATCATAGTCATAACACCGAGTGCATTTCCATCGTATACCTGAGATTCCTTGTCTTTTGCATCCATCACAAATTATATTGGGATGCATCACACCTGAAAAAAATGTAACACAATTATTCTCTGAATGTTTGAGATCATCGTTTAAATGTAGGTAGGTGAATTAAGTGCCACAAATTCAATCCATTCCAAGTTTGCTATATTTCTGGGAGTTGCCAAATATGTATATTATCAACTACTTGTGGATTTTATCAATTTTGTTTACCTTCCCCTATTTCCTTATGATAATACTGTACAACCCTGGACAAAAAATGAGTCATCCTTAGATTCCAGTGTTGATTGAAGGTTTCGTGCATTTAAATAACAGCTTGTTCACAAATTTTTTTAAACCCACTTTTACTACTTGTGGCACAGCAGGCGATGCCATGGATGATGCATGGTATGAAGATGGAGCACCAGTGAAATGCAATGGCAGGGGAAACCGGAGAAAACGTGCCCCTGCGCCACTTTGTCCACCACAAATCTCACATGTGATTGCTTGGGATCAAACCCAGGCTGTCTAGGTGAGAGGCTTGTCATCTAATCAGTCAGCCATGGCAAGGCCAAGTGTGTTCACAATGCACATGCAGCAACTACAGAATGGCCAGTGCCTGGAAGAACAATGATCAACTTATAAGCTACTGAAAACAGAATAATATTATGGTGGCCAATAAGTTAAGAAAGCACTGCTTCCACTCATAAGCTCATACATTCAAATCTCACATTACATGTAATTTTTATGTTGCTAATTTTAGGACTGAATATGTAGAACATAAGATTGCATTAATGTAACTTTGAAGTTTTGGTCACTGTGTTGTCACAGCACACCTAGACCATCCCTTAACATCCAGCCCCAACAAGATATAGATATGTGACCATGATGAAATTGTGAAGACACATATTTTGCATCATATTGGGACCACTTTGGATGGCACACAATCACCTTTCCCTCATATGTGAAAGAAAAAGTCATGCCATCTGAGAATATCATGCTATTCCAGTCATGGTTGTCATTTTATTCTGTAAATGTGCGATGAAATAATCTGTTCCTATCTGTCAGATGCTTTTTGGCTGACATGCTTATGAAATACTGTTTTGTTTATATATTGCAGATCTGTTTGAGCTGTCGCCCTCCGTTTTACCATGCTAACTTCATATAACCAAGGTCGTGGGTTCAAACCCGGCGGAGGACGATGGATTTTTTTCAGGTATCAAAATCCTTAGCATGGCTTCCTTTGGAAGGGAAGTAAAGCTGTTGGTCCCGTGTTGTAGATTTACGGCACGTAAAAGAACCTCAAGCCTGATAGAGAGGCCTCTGAGCAAAATTAAGCAGTCTTTCATGCCCAGAATAGAATGGGATGCTGAGAACCACAGCAGTTATAGAGTGTCCATAAATAACACGCCATTTACATTTTCTGTTTGAGCTGAGCCATGGAACTGTAAATGTGCCTTTATTTCAAAAGCAGTTTCTGAACCAGGATGGCTGTATTCAATTCCCTTCCCTGGATAATCTCACCCACCTCTGTGCTGTAGCTGCAAAGACTCCAATATGAACTACACCTTCACAAGCACAAAAATCTGCTGCTACATTGACTAGTACAAGGAGACTTCCTAGTGCATATATCTGTGTGTGCACATTCTGTCATTGTCAAACGACTATGATTTACTGAAAGAGAACCTGCTGTGTCTGATATGTTTGCACCTTCTTCTGCAATCACATGGTTTTATGTGCAGCATATTGCAATTAGACAGAATAAACCCTTAAACAAGCAAATAACTGTTATTAACTTTATCAAATGCCATGACATATATGAAATGCATACTTCATATAGGTAGGCACTATGTGTTATTAAACATTATTGAGAGAAAATAAGTGTTTGCCACATGCGAGAAGTGAACCTGCGACCTTCACCACATGGTTACCCTATGCTTTGCTACAGTGCTACAGGAAGACACTTGGAAGTTAACATGTTTAGTAATGCTGAAGTGGCTACACAACTGTATTGCATATAGTGTAAACAAAGCACTATGCCATGTGAACTTAGACAAATTTGGTGCTCAAGACATGACTCATTTTTTTTTGTCCAAGGGTATACAATGATCTATGTTTATGATGAATATTTTCATTTACCCCTTAGAACAGTGTTTCCCAATCTTTTGAAGTTCACGGAACACTAGGGGCACCCTTCCTTGAATTAAAAGAAAATTAAGCTTAATATGTTAATTTATTGAAATATTATATAATAATAACGTCACCATAACATAATACAGTAAACTTTACTACAATCACTGAGTAAAAATACATCAATAAATTTTGTTCGATTAATGATTAATGTGAAACTTGTGATTGATGCTTAGAGCACAGATATGTGATGTCGGGTCTTACAGTTGACAGTGAAACACATCCTCAAGGTTATTCAGTCTATTTTTTGCTTTGCATTTTATCGTCACCATAGCAGAGAAGGCTTGCTCGCATAGATAGGATGTTGAAAAGGGCAAAAGTGCGTTAATTGCTTTCTTCATTAGGTTAGGGTACTCCTCTCTCCGTTGAAGCCAAAAACTAGCCACCGACGCCTCACTCTTGGTGAACTTACCTTTGAGTGTGGAATCAGCGCAAAAATCAATAAATTCATCTTGTTCGCAAGCAGTGAAATCTATTTCCTCTGCACTATCTACGAAATCAAATAGTGAGACAACCCAGTCGAGATTCGTAGTGGAAATAGTTGGAAAGTACGCATCTATTGCATCTTGCAATCTTGATAAGTGATCACAAATGCGGTCTTTCATCTTACCCAGATCTTTATCTGCTGCCACATTAAGAAGAGATGGAAAGTTCGACAAATCTCCTTTTTGAACTGCAGACTTCCAAGAACTAAGTTTTCTTTTAAAACCTTTCATTTTATTGGTAGGAGATTATTGTTTCATGTAGACCCTGCATCAAAACATTCAGTTCATTCAACTTATGAAAAATATCTGCCAGATACGACAGTTCAAAACACCAAGAATCACTTAGTAAGAGCTCATGAAATGTGTCTTGATTTCATCCTTAAAAAAAGTTTTTACTGTTCTTTAAGTTCGAGAAACCAGTTCAATACACGACCCCGCGACAACCACCTTACTTCTGTGTGAAGTAACAAAGAGGTATGAGCTGCATCCGTTGCGCGACATAACTGTTCAAAAATTCTGTACTTTAAAGGTCGAGACTTCATATAGTTCACCATTTTCACAACTTGGTTAAACACTTCAGCAAAATCTTCATTACACGCTTTCACGACTAATGCCTCTCTATGCAGAAAACAGTGAGTTATAATAATGGATGGATTTTCATTGAGAGCTCTGGCAGTAAAACCTTTAATTTTCCCAGACATAGATGGTGCACCATCTGTACATATACCACAACAGTCTTTCCATGAAAGATCATGGTCATTGACATAGGAATTAATAGAAACGAAAATATCATGGCCTGTGGTTGTAGTCTCCAGCGGTCTACAGAACAGAAACTGTTCACTAATATCTTTTTCATCAATATATCTGATAAAACCAAGGAGTTGCGGTTTGTCACCAATATCGAGACTCTCATTTACTTGCAAAGCAAATGTTCTATACGTTTTTATTTTCTCCGTGACTTGTTCGTTGATATTGCATGACATTTCAGATATCCTGCGGCTGATTGTGTTGTTGGACAGAGGAACTTTCAAAATTTGATTAGCTGCTCCTTCGCCAAGTATTGTTGAAACTATAACTTGACATATAGGGCCAATGATTTCCTCTCCAAGAGTATGAGGTTTCTTTTTTTTAGCTATCAGTTCTATTACTTTAAATGAGGCTTCAAGAGCAGTATCACCTATGGTCATTCTCTTTACCATTCGCACAGCTGTTTTCTTCTCCCCTTCTAATATATGTGAAAAATACATTACACTTTTCTGTGACACACTAGGATGCTTTGTTGTAAGATGCCGCTTCAGTTTGGTAGGTACCATGGCCTCGTTGCTAAGTGTTTCGCCACAAACTAAACACACAGGGATAGGGTTTTCCTCGTTGTTATTCCCCTTAAATCCATATGCTAAGTAACTGTCCTGGTATGTTCTTTTCTTTCGTTTGTCTTCTTTATGTGGCGATACGACGGTCCGGGAGAAACTGTAAGATTTGGCTTCTTAAAGCAAGCAGTAGGAGCCGACTGTTCACTTTCACTGTCCTGGCGTTTACGTTTAACAATGAACTTATCCATAGCTAAACACTGTGAATCAACGCGAGGAAGACAACTGAAAGCGCCAAGTGGCGTACTCTTTTATATATTCATCTGTCGAAGTCTCGGGAATGTTCGTGAGGAAGCGAGTAGTCTCGGGAATGTTCGGCAGGGTATAGCTGTAATGCCATCTGTGGGATACTAGTATAACTGAATTATTGAAATGAATCGACCACTATCACCATCTGCCTTGCATGAGAGTAATTGATTTGACTTATTTTATTTCAAGACCTTACAAGACTTAAGGCTTCAGTAGAAGGTATTTTTTTTTTGTTTATCTCAATATCTCGCGGCACCCCTTAGCCAATCACATGGCACCCTAGGGTGCCGGGGCACACCGGTTGGGAACCGTTGCCTTAGAATTATAATTTCATACAGCCCAATAAAAGATGAAAACTCTTCTAATAATTAAGGATGTGATGCAACAATAGAAAATTACTTCCTTAACTCCCCACTGAGTTAGTTCTGGGAATGCTGCATGGACGATAAATACCATTTGGCAGCGGAACAATCATCCATAATGGTTGAGGAAGCTCATAGGTAATCACAATAGGTGACATTTTCAACTTTTGTATCTTCTCATGGCTTAGATCCCATAGTTATTTAATAGCATACAGACTACAGTGTTCATACAACAGATGTGAAGCTAATGAAATGAGGATTCCCTCTCCCAGATCATCATGTTAAATGCTTTAAAAAGACACACAGTTTGCAACCATCACAAAAAACAGTATTTCCAGTTGTAATTATAAAAGATCAGTTGAACAATTTCTAATGTTAAGTGGATACAATTTTCTCTTTATGTCATTATCATCACACCAATTAATGAACTTGATTACAGCATACCAAGGAGATTAGCAAAGTACCTTACTTGAGTGTTATGAGTAGGAGTAAGGGGGGAAAAAAAAAAGTCATATTTTTGTAGTATACTAATATTTGTATCTTTCTGTTTGCTATACACACACCTTTTCTTGGGTGTTTGGCTTCCTAGTCTTCATTTGGTAGGTTTT
The DNA here is from genome assembly GCA_030762935.1 of Hymenopus coronatus. Classification (NCBI taxonomy): domain Eukaryota; kingdom Metazoa; phylum Arthropoda; class Insecta; order Mantodea; family Hymenopodidae; genus Hymenopus; species Hymenopus coronatus. The sequence goes on along the minus strand of CM060892.1, from coordinate 57,355,453 downwards.
GTGTAATTTTGGAAGCAGAGTAAAGCTACAGCATTGACACTTAAGCACCCTGACATCTAGTGGCGTCAATGCTAAGGTCTCATTCTGTCTGATGACCCTGAGTTCACACTCATGCACAGGCACTGTTTCTTTTAATAATTCAGCTAGTTCACGTATATTATACATCCTATTCAGCTTAATGACTGAGGACCTCAAAGAAAGAAACTTTCTTTGGTTGATAACACTATGGAAAGACAAGCATGTGAGGTCTCTCTTCTTTCCCCCAGTCCTCACTTCTGCATAAAATTAGCGCCCAAGAAAAATGTGTGTGCATAATATTTTGATATTCTCATTAATGTTCTTTGGCTATAATTATTTTAATATATATTTAATTATATCACTACAAATGACATTATTTTGGATTTTGCAAACATTTATTCAAATAAAATTCTATATCTCAGGAACTATTTGCTCAACCGAGCTATTGTTTGTTTTGAATGATAGAAAAGATTGTGCTTCATAATGTAGCAGCATTTGTTTTTATAACCCCATTTTTTTTAATTTACTTAATGTCACTTCAACAATAAAATCATATCGCAACTATTTTAAGCGATTTAAATGAAATAGGATTCTATAACAGGATTACAATATTTTGAAACACTAATAGTGCATATAACTATAAATTACACTGAGAAAACGATAAAATTACATACAATCAAAGATACAATATATGAGAAATATAAACATGTTATTGTACAATTTTGTCAATTTCATAAAATGTATGGTTCTTCGTTGTGCAGAGTTCAGGGTGTCTGTAGGCTATTGGGGATGTCGCATCTGTCTCTTTATTCTAGATAGCAATGACAGACTGTGGCAAAATGAAGAACTGTGAGATTAGTTCTACAGACGTCGAGAAGGTATTATATGTTAAAGAAGTATGTCCATTAAGTAGTAGGGTTAATACAACTTGATCTTTATGGTTGAAATGATAGTGCTGAAGTCTCGCCTCGGAGGTGTCAATATCATGTTATTTGCTTCTAGATGTGGCTTTCCATTTTATTTCCATTGATTAATACAAGTCCTTTTGATGAAATTGAGGAAGTCCATATGTGGAATCTTGATTTATTGTTTCAATGTGCCTGGAAAACTTGCATTTAAATTACAAATATTGTGAAAAATTTAGTTTATTTTTGTATTTGCTGTTATAGCGAGTGGTTTGTTTATTTCTTCTAAGCATTTGAGTTTCTGAATATGATTCCACCATAAGGAATATCCAAAAAAGGAAAAACAAAAAATGTAAGCACATTCTCCAAAGAAAATCCTGCTCCAAATGCAGAGTCAAGAAGTTATGAAAAAATTACTGAATCAAGCCACTGCATAACTTTTGTTTGATTAAATGGTGTGAATATCGAAAAACTGAAGCAGCAGGAACTCTGCCCCAATACACTCACACCAACACTATCCCCAAAACTATTATGTTGACAATGAAGGTGCAGAGATTTAGCCAAACCAGATATGTGGATAAAATATCTCATAGGGAAGACACAAAATGTGAGAAGTTTTTCAACAATGTCGTTAGACACAGTCCCCCACAAAAGTGAATTTGTATAACTAAAAGCTCTTGAGACTTGGAGTTACACCTTCAATGATGGAAGTGCAGAATCAAGGTTCTGGAGCATCTTGAATGAAGACTGGTTGGAATATAGCTACAGAGGAGCATGAAATTGATAAATGGTCAATTGCAAAAGCAGAGAGTAATGCCAACACTAAAACAAAAGGAACAAGTTCTTTGAAAAGAAGAAAAGAGACAGCAAGGAGATGAGGATTACAGTGCTCAAGGGTTTCAGCTAGGGTTTCCCTCAAAAACAAAAAAAATTCTGTAAAAATCTTTATAGCTGCAATTATTGAAGAACTACATTTTTCTGTGTAAGTTTCCCGTTTTTTATAAATTTGTATAAGCTATCACTTTGGAACTTTTAACACATATTGATAAAATTGTGATTCTGTGCACCTATTATAGTAGAGTTAGGATAAAATGTGATTACTTAAAAAGAATCTGGTGTGTACCATTCACATGTCTTTCTCTACATCTCTGTAATAAATTATTGTTGAAAGTGTATTCCACTTCTAATTCAAGCTAATTGAGATAAATATTAGGAAATGGTCTTATTACTTGCTTCCTTGTAAGTAGAAGGGAAATAAGGGAGTACATTAGGTTAATGCGATAGACACATCTTTTAAAAACTGGTTACTATGTGATTGAATTTTATTTTTTGCATGACCAGGAATTTACAAATTCCTGTATGAGAACAGTTTTAAATACTATAAAACTGAAACCAATAACAAGGAATGTCTCAGAAATGGCCAATTCCACGAAAAAAATATGTTTTAACTAGATCTACATTTTTTGTGTAGTAATGTTTCGTCTGTTACAGTTTACCAGTTGTGTAAAATTCTTTCAGTATGAAGAGGTCCTAAGAGGCTATTCCCAGAAAATTCAAAATATACATTTTATTTGTCAAGTAAATATCTTTAATATACAGCATTTTAATTAAAAGTATTAAGAGCCATTTTTGAGAAAATAAAAAATTTTGATTTTTTTTCCATGTAAAGGGCAGATAGGGATGGGGGGATTCTCTTGATATTTCTAATTGGATATACTTATACCATCCCTTTGGACCGCATTTTATTATAATACCAGAAAATTACTTTTCTTGCTTTGACTGGTAGCAGCATTCTGGCTGTGTTGTTCATGTAAATGAGCGGCCAACATGTGAATGAAAAACACAGGTAAAGCCTAAAATACAAAGTGCAGCCCAGAGTTGAGGACCCTATGCTGCAAAGCACAGCTGTGGGATATTTTTTGTGTGCAAGTAAAAAAGTGGAGCATTCAGGCCAAAGGTCTGGTTGTAGAGCAGCAAGGCGGCATAGCCTAGGGGTCTGTGAAGCTAAACTCCAATGATCCTATCAAGTTAAAACCTTGCCAATCTAGCAAATTTTATTTCCTCCATTAGATTGCCAATCTCCACCACCCATTCATAATAGGAGCAAGGTTTGGTGACATTACTCAAAGTTTCCTATAAAAGAAAGCTCCTTGCTGAATTTCAGGCTTCTGAATCATTCACATCTCCTAACAGCTGTAATACGTGTTTTCGTTGTTTAAATTATCTTTCTTACAGATTTAGATTCAGGGGTATTACTGAACGGTTACCCTAAATTTTTTTTGTTAATTAATTAAAGGTGGGATTTTATTACAGAACATGCAAGTATCATGCTTAATGACTCTTATTGGATACATGCCATTCCTTTGAACTGCATTTTAATAATTTTATATTCCTGGAATACCTCAGTGAGTTTTAACACAAATGAAAAGTAAAACAATAAGTAAAGATTTAAAAATCTGATGTGCTCCATTCACATGACTTTCTTCTATCTACTTCATACTAATTAAACATTAGCAGAAATGATCTTATTGCTTACTTCCTTGTACGTAGAAGCGAAATAAGAGGATGCACTAAGCTAAAGCGATAGTAAAATCTTTTAAAAGCTGTTTGTCATGTGATTGACATCAGTTTCTTTGCATGCTTGAGTTTACAAATTCCCCTCATGAGAAAAGTTTAAAAAACTAAAACCAACAACAATGAATAGCTCAGAAATGGTCAACTCCACAAAAATGATGTATAAAACATAAATTGTGAGTTTAACAAGATTTACATTTTTTGTATAGTAAGTTTCTGTCTATCTCTTACAGTTTACCAGTTATACAAGAGTCATCTAGAATGAAAAGGTCTTCAGAGAATATTTCCAAAAAATTCATGATATACATTTTATTTATCATGTAAATATCATAAATGTGCTGTATTTTACAAAAAAACATTAGAAGAATCTTTGAAAAAATCAAAATTTTTGAACCTTTTTCCAAGTGTAGGGTAATTTGGGATTGGGGGTGGGCACTGTCCTCAAGATCTATGTGTCACACCCTTGGAAGATACTAAACTTAAATACCAAGGTTGGTATTTTACAGACTTTTTGTTTCTGAGTTATTGTGTTCACAAGCAAGCGAACGCACGCACACACACAATACCTTTAACAAAAAATAAATGTTTATTGATACAGGAGACCCTAAAAAGTGTTTCCAGTGAAATCTTGTTATCAACTTTTTTGGTGGAGTGCAATACCTTCTCTAGCTATGTCTGTGTACTATGCAGAGAAAGTAAAAATGCTTTTCTATAATAGTACTTCTCTTCTTCTAAACCAACTGTGTTCTGATACAGATAACAGCATTCTTTTAGAACCACAATTGAATCAAAAAAAGAACTGTCCCTTTAACATTTCCATTTGTAATGAGTGTGCAGACATTTTCATTGATAAATATTTCAATATTCTGATAAAACTTTTATACAAAGAATCTGATAGAAAAACTACCAAGAACAATAAAAATATGATATGAAGATTGTAAGCCATGTCCTAAAAATAAACATATGATTAATACTGATTTAGATTCAAATACAAGAGATATACTCTTGCTTTTCTACTCTCTGCATACCTGTAATAATTTTATTACGTAAGATTACTTTTAATTAAAAAGAAAAGGCTTCTTTCTTATTCTGTGTGTTTTAATTTATTTGCATTTGTGACAAACAGGAGTCTAAACACTTCTTCCTGCAAACCAAAATGCCAGGGGATATTCATCAACAATGTGTTTCATTATATGGCAGCATTTATGCCTGCTTGCAGTGTTAAACAGGTGAGTTTTACAATATTGGCTTTAAAATATACTTGCACATATGCAGTAAATGTAGAGGAACTAGTTATTTTCTGTAGTCACTATTTGTATGCTATTACAAAATAACCGTTACTTATCGATCACACCTACACAGTGCTGTAGATTGGCAGCTCACCTTTTGCTTAAAGGGACAGTAACATAATTTTATTCCCACAATTAAAACAACAATAGTATTGCTCAAAGGCTTGTTACATGTATGTAACAAAGTTTGTGGCACGATCAGTGAACTCCTAATTTAAATTCTCTGTTGTTATAAAAGTAGTTTTCTGTAAATGCAACATTAAAAAATTGAATTATTACATTCACCTGGCTTTCTCTAGCCTCTATTATTTATTAGTAGCCATACAAATATTCCTATGAAAGCTTCTTTTTCTATCTACTTAATTTTAATTGATATAAACCTTTGCAGAAAGAACTAAATTATACATTCCTTACAGATAAAAGAAAGAAGCAATAGTCAAATGTTATAAGAACCAATCCTACATGCTGGCCTTAAATTTTGATATGTACTGCATGAAACAACTGAACATCAAGAGGACTTTAAAAGAATAACAAGATATTGAACAATTAATCTAAGGCAGATAAACAATGTCAAATACATTTTTTTTTTTTTTTTTATTTAGTTAGCCATTCCTGAATTATTCCTTGTGATTAGTTTGTCGTTTTTCTTTCTTCTACTGGTCATGTAAAGAGCAGGAATTTCAGTCACAGAGTGACCAGCTCTTGACTTGATTGTTGCTTTTTAGTCTACTATATTTCCTTATCCTATTATACCTACCAGGAAATATGTAATAAAGCCTTTTGCCAATGTTTATCTCGATTAGCATGAAGCAAATAGAAGAAAATAATCTTTCGTAAGAATACTTGTTACACAATAGGTAGTGAAAGTCACGTGAATGTGGCATCAGATTTTTCTAATTTGCATCGTTAAGGCTTTCATTTCAAAGTTCAGTTGTAAAAAACAAATAGTCAAACTGATGCGAAAATAGCTTGATTACATAGGAGGATTTCAAACTGTTAAATGTACAGAAAAACCTTCCAAAAATGACTAGTTCGTTTTAGTGTGTTTATAATTATATTTATTATTTGTGTTTATAATTAAAAAAAAGTAAAATAAAATAAATGCTACCTCGAAATTCTTCCACTCTAACCTATACAGGTACGTTTAAATTATTTATTACATTTGGCTGAAAAACTTAAGATTAGTTCATAAACATTTATTTCTCAAGAGCGAGTTTGATATGATGAAAGTGATTAATGAAAACTATAAGAATAGGAACATGGGTTGCTTAGTTTAGAAAATAACTTTCTCGTGGAGATTCTTTTTTTGTGTACGTAGCTTAATGTCCTTTAGCCTGGTTGGTCATATTAGACAATGAATGAAATTTGTGAAATGATGCTCAAATGAACTCAGGGCTCATGGAGCTTAAAGTTAATTGACATTTGTCTTCTCAGAATAAAGGAAAACCCAGAAAAAAAATCTTATCTGGGTAACTCACCCTAAGCAAGATTAGAAGTCACAACCTGTTGAATGTGAGGCAGACACGCATCCCCAAACTACCAGGCGGACTCGGAAATATTTTATAAAATATGTTAAAAAATTCTCCATGTGTGTTTAACAACAAAAACAGAAGGATTTCAATCCGGGAAGTCAGTGTTTTACTTATTAATTACTTACAGAATCTGGTAAATAGTATATCCAGTGTAATCCTGAAGTCATTAGGAAGGCATTAATCACAATTAAATCATAGAAAACCACTAAACCTTTTACTATGCTCAAATTTTACCCATTTTAACCCATGCAGATTTATTACATGCCCTATATGGGGTATATATGACATTGTATTATGCACTAGATTGCCACATTAGTAGCATTAATTTACAGTCTGAGAAGCAAAAAAACATTATAATAAAATCTCCAACAATTTATACAATATTTACTCTAATTTACAATGAATCCTCTAAAATAAGTATAATTCAGATAGCTTTTTAATGTGCAACCTCAACTTTGTACCTTTAGTTACATGTGCATCAATTAACTATAAAAATTACATTGTTTTAAAACTGTATCAATGCAAGTGAAAAATAGCCCTGAAATCAATGCACAATTTTCTCCGGAGTTATCTAAAACATTTTAACTAAAACGTAAAATATCATTACATTTAAATTTTTCCCCTTTCATAAATGATGGTATAAAAAATGAGTCCAGTCCTTATGACAAAGTGTGCTCTCATTTTAATGTTAGAAAACAGGGAACCTCTAAGTGACAATAAGGCAGAAAAGCGAACCTGCCTCATAGCATAAGAAGTCTTTTGATATTAGTTTATACACAACTTCTTGAAATTGGCCTTTCATTCCATATTGGAATAAGTATATTTTAAAGGCTTTGTCTATTGCAGTATACAATATAGGTAAAACCGAAATAAATTATTTGACATATCCATCAATTTTAACAAATATTCATGCATAGGTACTAACGAAGACAAATTTATATAGATTTTTCTTCTATAAAAAGTATTACTAATCAAGTGTTCTTAAATAGAGCTCTAGTAACATAACAGAGCACCAGTCATGTAGCAAATTCACAGAGTTGTCATCAAATAAATTAACTTTGACTCTGCCTAGGTATACGCAACACATTAAATGCGATGCATTGTAAAATGATGGAATTCTAACCTGCGGGAGCATTATCAATCACACGAAGATCATAGTTCCCTTGATAGCCCACACGATAGTTGGTCCGTGATCCTGAATCCCATTGCACTACAACTGTTTTATCCGGAGAAATTACACTTCCCGGTTTCCCTAGTTCCACCACTGTACCCACATGACCCTCCCCATCATCTTGCTGACCCCACTTCCAATCGGGCCCACGAACAACACGAATCCCAACCTCCAGCATTGTTCCTCAGAATTTTAACCTTCTATGCTTTTGCAATTTATTGGTGCATGACAATACAGACTTGGGCTCTTCTTACACCTTTGTTACACTAGGAGGCTTTCTATGGCATCATAGGAAAATCCACCTCATTCTGGAATTCTAGGTTAGCATCAGTGTATACAAATGTAAGAGGCTCATCCCCATAAACGCAGGGTGATTTTCTCACATAACTGAAAAACTTTCTTGACGATACTGTGTCACTAGCAACATTCGATATTCTAGTATTACAAAACCACCATTAACACTGTTTTTCCCGGAAAAGCGCCTCATTATTCGCATTTCTCTTCCCTTAATAGTTGAACCAAATGACAACTGATTTTCCTGTTGTTGTACCCCGTCATTGCTTTGCTTTTGAGCCTTCCGATATCTTTTTTTTCTCCCTCCCACTCGGCTCAAGGCTGAGGCTCGGGTATTGTCGGCTCGGCCACGTTTTCCTGGTATTTCAATATTTTCGTGCGCGGTATTTGAAAACAAGAAGTTCCATTTTTTTTTTTTTTATTTTATTTTTTTTTATTTTTTAATATGTTAATGGTTCCTATTTCGCATTCTCTTTCAAGCAACACTGCAGTACTCTCTGTTTTCTTACGCAGACATTGGTTCTTTACCTGCAAAAAGAGCGTTTTCCTTATTCTTTTGTCTCGATAGTTCAAAGAGGGATCAATTCTTCGTCGGCACAACAGTGCACGAAATAGAGCAGTTATTTTCACAGAATATCTGTTTATTTTTCTGGTAAGTATATATCTATTCAAGTTGGTTCCTCAAACTAGTACATTCCTTTGAAAGTGGGTACAGATCTTTGCCTACTAAATATTGTTGTAATATAAAGTAAACAATGGTGGAGACGGACATATCTGCAAATATATTGTTTTTTATATTACTGTTAAAGTATGCTTAGTGTTAATACGGATGCATTATTAAAGACAAGTCAAATTGTAATTACACGAGCATCTTAAAAACTGTTACTATTATTATTGTTGATGTCTCATTTTGTATTTTGAATTCCATGGGGTTACAACCCGACTACCGGCCTCACGCCCACTTACGGCAGAAGTGGACGATCATCCGACATGGAGAGGGGACTTTTGTCAGCAACATATATCCCCCAGCCAGAATGTTAACTATCGTGGCCTGGATCGCTGTCTATCACAATTCCTCAGTTTCCTCACGATTCTAAGTCTAAAATTGAACCCAAGCGTACTCCTTATACGAGATCCAGAGTAATTGAATATCTCGATTCCACCAAAAATCTTGACACTGAGATTTCAAATTACAATTTTTGAAATTCCATAAATATAAAAAATCGTTTTCGAAAACACATATGTCCTCATTCTGAATTAATTTTGTAGGTATAATTTTTACTTTCTCTAGTCCTATATGTACAATGTTCATAGTAGATAGAGGAGGTATTGTATCGCATCCAAAAATTCAACGTTGAGATTTCATCAGAAATATGAGTCCGATTAAAGCATATTTTACTATTTACATAGTATATAGAGAAGGTATTGTAATGTACCCAAAAATTTGATACTCAGATTTCACCAGAAATGCATGTTTTTGGATCCCTGGATCCCTTGAATCCAAAAGAAGCATTTTTAGAAAAAGACCCTTGCATTTGTTTGTATGTATGTGTGTGTGTATGTGTGTCTGTGGACAGCATAGCTCGAAACGAAAAGTTGGTTAAATACCAAACTTGGTATTTAAGATAAGTATATTCCAAGGACGCAACACCAAGATTTTCAAGAAAATCCCCCCACCCCTAACTACCATTTACATGGAACATTTTTTGAAAATTTTGATTTTTTTCAAAAGTGCCCTAACAATTTTGATTAAAATTCCTTATGTACAAGATATTTTTATAACAAACAAAATGTATATCTTAATTTTCTGGGAATAGCCTCTGAAGGCCTCTTCATTGTGAATGACTTTTATATTGACTAGCAAAAACTTACGTACAAAAAATGTAAATCTCATTAACACACACAATTTATGTCATATACATTTTTTGTAGAGTTAACCGATTTTGAGATATTCCAGATTATTTCTTTCAATTTTAAGCCACTTAAATTTTTCTCAAATGGGAAGACATCTTTCTTCTTGTTTCTCGTTCGTTTACTCCGACAAGCAAAGAGACTGGAATTCTAATTGTTTCACATAGCGACCTGCTTTTAAAGGATAAGACTATCACTTTAGCATGTGCATTTTCTTATTTCCCTTCTACTTACAAGGAAGCTAGTAATAAGGATAATTCTGCTTATGTTTATCCCAAATAAAATGTATATCCTGAATTTTCTGGGAATAGCCTCTGAAGACCTCATTATTCTGGATGAATTTCGCCAAATTTTGCTGAACTACTAAATTGTAAGATATAGACAAAAACTTACTGCACAAAAAATATCTGGATCGCATCAAAAAGCACAAATTAGTCCTTAACATTTTTGTTGTGAAGGTAACCGTTTCTGAGATATTTCTTGTTATTGGTTTCAATTGTAAAGTTGTTGTTCTCTAATGCCAGGTGTCTGATAATATAGTTATCTGTTGCGAAGGTAACTGTTTCTGAGATATTACTTATTATTGGTTTCAATTGTAAAGTTGTTGTTCTCTAATGCCAGGTGTTTGACAATTAAGTTATCTGTTGTAAAGGTAACCGTTTTCGAGATATTCCTTATTATTGGTTTCAGTTGTTAAGTTGTTGTTCTCTAATGCCAGGCATTTGACAGTAAGGTCATTTGTCTTACACTCCAATATTTTTCAAATATATTTTCATGATCAGCCACTGAAGCACAGATTTTGAGATGCTCCGAATCCATGACTTGATCTGAGTTACACAGTGGATAGTTTGGAGATTGATATATTCCAATCCTATACATATGTTTGGCCAAACAGTCATAGCCTGTTAACAATCTAATTTTTTTTTTTTTGATAGTGATTAACACCTGCTTTAACTACTTATGGCACTGCAGGCGGTGACACTGATGATACATGAATGATGATGGAGCACCGATGGAATGTGATGGCAGGAGAAACCAGAGTACCTGGAGAAAACCCCTCCCCAGCGCAACAATCTAAATACAGCTATAGATGATTTGCATGGTAAATCGGCAATTAAATGAGGGTTTTCATATAGGGAAATCATTTTTTTCCTTTTGATTGCATTATAAAATGTTCTGTATTGAAATCTGTGAATGTAGATTAAAATTAACTTTTGACAGAGTAGTAAATAATTTGGTGACTGGTCTGTAAGCTGCAATGCTGCCCTTCTTTACCAAAGCATCAGCATTCTCACTTCCCAGCATTCCACAATGGGATGGTATCCATTGGAATGCTATTCTTTTATTGAGAGTTTGCAGTTGGGAGAGCATTTTTGTTATCTCAGAAGATGTGTATCTAGAGACTATCAATAGAATAGGTGCTTTGGAGTCTGATAATATAACTGCATTCTTGACTGCGTGGCATAGAAGATTTCTGAGACTTTCACTTATTGTAGTGATTTCTCCATCAAAACTTATTCCATATACAAGAGATCTATAAAATGAGAAGAGACAGCGCCTTGCACCTGCACCGCCACCTTGTGCTCTGGAGATCAAAGATCTGTTGGTGTATATATGGAGCCAATCTTGTGGAGGGTACCTAATAGTCTCTGCATTCAATTGTTTCATTGTGTCAGTATTTACTTCTGATTTCAGTATTTATTCCAATAAATTTAGATGATGCTCTACATTTATTAAAGTTAAAAGATTTGGTTTCATTTGTAAGTTTTCTATTTTCTTTTTTGGGGTGAGGAGGAATGGAGGGAAAAATATTTACCGTGATCCTTTACCACTGCAAATGTAGAGCTAGAAGCATGTTGGATGCTTCTGGCAGCCAAAGAAGATGTGGATGGGCTAGGTAAATTTATACTTAAGGTAAGACAGCTGAGATCTGAGCAGTCTGACATTAGGGAAGAGAGAGGGGGGGGGGGAGCAGTAAGAATAGCTAAAAAAAATGATTATAATATTTTACATACATATATTTTATGTCATAATTATGTCATTGTGTTGTGGTGTTATATATTGTCTATATATTATGTTTATATATTTCTCTTAAGTGTATTTGTCTATTATAATAGCATACATTAATGCATCTGAATAAAGTGTACTCTACATTGTAAATTTAAATTGCTGTATTTGAATATCTTTGTCCTTTTATTTTCGTGTTTACTCTTATAATTCTTTGTTGTTTTTTTCTTTTAATATTGCTTACTATTTTATGTATTGCAAAAGTTTGTATGGTCTGTGGAACCATGCCATTGATGAAGCTCAATGTATACCGTTATTTCAATAAATACACTTATTCATTCATTCAAGTTTTCTTTTAAATTCGGGATATTAATTTTCTGAACATGGATATGAAACTTTTTTGAGTTTTTAATTTATAAAAAGGACTGTATAAATACCAATTGTTTCCTGGTAATCTGATGAGTTTTTCATAAAGAATTAATGCTTTTTCTTCTATTGTCATTTTGTTGCTATTATTATTATTATTATTATTATTATTATTATTATTACTATTAGTATTACTATTATTATTATTAATATTATTATTATTATTAGTGAGGAATCTCATAGAATCTATTGAAGTTGTTTCGATTGCACCAGTAATGAGTCTCAGAACTTGATTTTGAACTTGTTCTATTTTGTTTATGAATGATGACTAATTAAAATTTCTCCACAGTATGTCAGCACTGGTAGTATAAACATTTTGTATGTAATGGTCAAAGTGTTTCTGGAGCATCCCCATTTTTTTCCTGCTAGTCTTTGCAATAGGGAGAATCTTTTACAAGCTTTTCAGAAATGTATTTCAAATGGTTGCTCAATTGTAAAGTACTTATACTTTTTTCAGACAGGAAGTATCTGTTTTTCTTTTGTTCTACTCCTGGCCAAGCAAAGAAGCAATTTGCTAAGACAATTGCATAACGACAGCTTTTAAAATGTCTATCTCGATTGGCATAGTGTAGAAAGAAGAATAATCTTTTGTAAGGTGTTTGTAGAACAGCTAGAGACAGTAGTCATGTGAGTGTAACACACCAGATTTTTAATAATTGGTAGGTAAATCATAAGGCAAAAAAAAGAAAAAAGGGAGTACCATAGGCTAAAGTGAAAGCCAAAAGCTGGTTGCTACATGACTGATGTTCCTTTGTTTGTATGGACAGGAGTTGAAAAATTCCTGTATGAGAAAAGTACAAGTTCTTTTTTCAAAGACTGCCTCCGTGGTCGAGTGGTCAGCGAGCTGAGTTCTCACCCGGAGGTCACGGGTTCGATTCCCGGCTGGGGCGGGGAATTTTTCTTTAATCGGAATTATTCCCTATCCCCCCCTAGAGTCTGGAAGTATGAATGTGAGAGTGAATGTGCGTGTGTTTAGTAATATAAAGTTTAACCTAATGTTCTGAACCTACGGTTTCACAAGTTCAAGCCCCCGATATGACCATTGATGTTAAAGGGGGCTATACAAATGAAACAATTAAAAAAAAAGTTTTTCAAAGCTGAAACCAAGAAAAAGGAATATCTCAAAAATGACCAACTCCATGAAAAAAATGTATATAACATAAATTGTGTGTTTTAACGTGCTCTACATTTATTGTGTGGTAAGTTTTTGTCCATCTCTTACAGTTTACTAGTTATGCAAAATTCATCCAGAATAAAGTAGTCTTCACAGGCTATTCCCACAAAATTCAAAATATACATTTTATTTGTCAAGTAAATATCTTTAATATATAATATTTTAATCAAAATCGCTCAAGCCATTTTTCAGAAAATCAAAATTTTCGAAAAAAGTTCCATGTAAAGGGTAGTTTGGGGTGGGGTAATTTTTCTCAAAATCTTCATGTTGCATCCCTGGAAGATACTAAACTTAAATACCAAGTTTGATATTTTACCGGCTTTTCGTTTTTGAGTTATCGTGTTCACACACACACACACACACACACACAGACCTTTTTCTGAAAATACTTTTTTTTTTGATACAGGGGACCCTAAAACATATATTTCTGGTGAAATCTCGATATCAAATTTGTTGGTGGAGTGCAATACCTTCTCTATACACTATGTACATAGTACATATAGAGAAAGTAAAAATATACACAAGGATAAATCCTAAAATGAACCTAAGTCTGGTGACATTCGAAACTCACCTTAATAATATTGCGATACCATTTTCTTTGGAGGTGTTGGTTATAATGTAGGCTATTCACAAGTAATAACTTCTACAACATCCTAGTTATTCCTCCGCTATAATATGCAACCATAGATTGCAACATTTCTTCCCAATCCATGTTCTATAGAAATGTATGTCCAAGTGCTTTCACCACAAGGATTTAAAGCATAATTTGTCCTGAACAAATCTGATGTGTTTCATTCACATGTCTTTCTCTACATCTCTGTAATAAATTATTGTTAAAAAGCCTATTCTTCTATCTACTTCATGATAGTCAGGATAAACATTAGCAGAAATTGTCCTTATTACAAGGCTCCTTGTAAGTAGAAGGGAAAAAATCTAATATGTTCCATTCACATTCTAGCTGTTTGATAAACAAATCTTTTATTCAATACATTAATCTCTTATCTACATCTTGGTAATAAAGATAAACACAAGCAGAATTAGTCTTATTACTAGCTACTTTGTAAGTAGAAGGGAAATAAGAAAATGCATAGGCTAAAAGAATAGTCTTGTTATTTTAAAGCTGGTCGCTATGTGAAACAATTGAAATTCCAATCTCTTTGTTTGCCAGGAGTACACAAATAAGAAACAAGAAAAATTATATCTTCCTGTTTGAGAAAAGTTTAGGTGGCTTAAATTGAAGTCAATAATCCAGAATATCTTGAAAACAGTAAACACTACAACAAAATTTATATGACATAAATTTGGTATTTTAATGAGATCTACATTTTTTGTGTAGTAAGTTTTTGTGTATCACTTATGGTTTGCCACTTATATAAAAGTTATCCAAAATGAAGAGATCTTCAGAGATATTCCCAGAGAAATCAAGATATATATTTCATTTGTTATAAAAATATCTTATACATAAGGTATTTTGATCAAAATCATTAGAGCCATTTTTGAAAAAATCAAAATTTTCAAAAAATGTTCCATGCAAAGAGTAGTTTGGGGTAGGGGAATTTTCTTGAAAATCTTGTTACATCCTTGGACGATACTAACAGTCTTTTCCTTTCTGAGCTATGCTGTCCAAAGACATACTCACACATGCACATGCACGCAAAGGGGCCTTTTTCTAAAAATGCTTTTTTTGGATTCAGGGGGACCTAAACATGTATTTCTGGTGAAATCTCGGTATAAATTAGGATGCATGACAATACTTTCTCTATACACTATGTACATAGTATGTGCAGAGAAAGTAAAAATTACAAAACTTCAGCCTTTGTTTCAAGCAGTTTATGCAAGACATCCTGCAGCACTGTATGTAGTGAAGGTATTAAGTGCTGCTACAGTGCTTGGCCTGCTGATTGTACCCAAATACTTTTGGGATAATGTTTATAGAACCAGAAGAAGTAGTATCCACATCACTGGAAGGCTGTATACCTTTTTAAGGGAAGCAGATGTAGTGGATTTGTTCTAAACGATATGGATAGCCAATAAACCCCATGCTGAGTTGCACCTGGAGAGATAGGAATGTATTTTTTTAAATAATATTTAATGCTCACTTTTATTATTAAGGCATGCAGACGAGGAATCTGTATTGAAACAGACAAGACAATACATTAAAATTATGGCGACGAAGGACGGCTCCAAAACTTGTTTGAGGGTGAGGGTATGTGAGGAGTACAGCATGACAGTTACATTTGATTTGTGGAAGCATTTGTTGCCATGGTAATGCTTTCAAGTGCGCTGTCAGAATGGACTGGTTTCTTTAATCAGAGTATATTGAAGAGATTTTAAGTCAGTTGGTGTTAAACCAAGAAAATTAATCATCAATTTTGTTCCTGGCAGTAAATACTTGAAGACTATGAAGAATAGGAGGCCCAGTTTGTGTGCAAAAGTTTATCTGGAAAACAATACATGTTTTTATTACAATTACATACTATTAAAAACTGTTTATTTAAGTTTATAGGTTTTATTAACTAATATTTAACAGATATGAGGCAGGTAGAAAAATAATCAAACCATCTTTTTTATGTTTAGTAATAAGTACTTTGTTTAAGAGAAAGTTTTTGTGTATCATAAGCTTTAACCAAATTAAATACATTCTTATTTTTCTTTGTTAACAATTTCTCTTTTCTTGAATGATGTTATGTTATGCTTCCACTTCATTTGCTGACTTAGTTGATGGATCTGGTTCTGTAACAAACAAAGAGGAAAGAAAAAATGCATATAATTGCGTAGACTGCAAAAACAAAAGCTACAACATTAGGAGTAGGCGTTATAAGTGTCACCATAATAATTAAATAAGTAAAATGCATTTAGGGAAATGTATTTGTTATTTTTAAGAAGGCAAAAGAAATAACTGAAATGGAAAAAGCCTTTAATTGACAATACAAAATGTATAACTGAAATAAGGTTCTTTTATTTCAATCATGTTAAAAGAGGTAACTAAATAAATGTTACTACATGAATAACATCTCCTTCTGTTGTGATTTTCAAGAAAATTAACAAAAAATATTTCTTTAGTGTTTTAGATTGTCAATACTGTAATTTAATTGCTTCAAAACTTAATTATAATATATGTTTTTATTAATTCTGCAGTAAATTGTTATCTTGTTTCAATGCTCATAGTCTACTCTCTCTGCTACTACTTTGTGTTCTGAACTTACAGACAAAACTTAACTCTCTGGACTAAACTGCCCCTTTTTATAACTGCCAACCATGTGGCAAGAAACTTCCAGAAGTATATATCATTCTAGTACATCTTCCCTATCCACCCTGGTGGAAACTTTGGCTGTTGGCTACAGCCATAGCATCTTTAACTGGTCATTTGCTACCTGAATGTATTGATGAGCAATCTTATGCATGCTGTGAAGTCAGTTTACGAGATGCTCCATGTGGTCGACTGCTGGTTGTTCTGCAACATCAGGTTGCATGGTTACATAGCTCTTTGCCCAAGACCAAAATGCTGGTGTCATGGGTTGAAGCAACAGGCTACCAAAAAAAATTGTCTTCCTGATATCCCAGTCTCTACTACTCTGCTACCTTCCTCAAATGTTCACTAGTCTTGAATGTGGTGGAGAGGTGTTGTGCATGTCTTGTGCACTCCAAGTTGCTTCAGTGTTTCCCTCATCAGGTTGGACTCAAGGTTGGTGTCCTGATTGCTATGTAGTTCCAACAAAATCCCAAAATGACAAAACAATTCTTCTGTGAGGCAGTTCATGATGGTCTTGGCCTCCTGGTTAGGAAATTACTTCTGATCACTTGGTGAAGTATTCCATGGTGACAACAGATACTTATTACCCCTGTCTGATACAG
Source organism: Hymenopus coronatus (assembly GCA_030762935.1). NCBI lineage: Eukaryota > Metazoa > Arthropoda > Insecta > Mantodea > Hymenopodidae > Hymenopus > Hymenopus coronatus. Next base: position 57,338,297 of record CM060892.1, on the reverse strand, counting down.
GGAATGGTCCAGCTACAAAGGGTGCATTCAAAGGTGCTCCCATATTATACTGCTGCATTTGAACTGAGCTTTAGATCTGTGAGCCATAACTTGCCACATACACATGTTTTTGGCAGCATAACCTCTCAGCATCTGTCTGTATACTTCAGTAGAACTGTTGTCGGAGCTTGTTGATTGTTCAGTTGCAGCCTTTTTTTATAGCCCACTTTTACTACTTTTGCACTCCAGGCGAGCGTTGTATCCCAGACGTCCTCCAGGATTTCTTTCATTTTACTCTAAGGCAGAATCAACTGCTCGCTTTGGGTCTTCCAGTTAGGTGACTCCCAAACTCCGAACATTACATCTTCCTTGGTCTTCAATGAATCTCTGTATGTCAATTTTAGTCAATGACTCCATTTTCCTTCTCTATAAGCAATTCACAGATGTTATTTCATTTCTCATCTTCTCCATGCTGGATTCCTTTTCTCCTCCATCTTTTCCATTCCAGACTTCATCTTCCAATCTCAGAAGTAAATTTTTCATCGCTCCTGCATTGTAGTATTAGCTTCCTCCAAATCTGGATTACAATGTTTTCACTTCAATTCTGCAGTACAATTCATTGCTCCAAAGCTTGTAGAATGCTCTCTCTGCTGCTACTGCGCACTCCAAACTCACAGTTGAAACTGAAGTCTATGGACCAAGTTGCACCTTTTCTGTACTTGTCAATCCTTCTTCTGCAAGAAACTTTCAGAAATAGAAATCATTCTACCATATATCCACTTCACCCAGGTGTGGTATTTCAAAGTTTTGAGATATTGCTGCCACTCTTCACATGTTAAATTTATGGCCCCTGCAGCAATGAGTGTGGCCACATAAAGGAAGCCTCTGCATATGAGCAACAATCAGCCATGAAAAATGGAAAGAGAGCCTTTCTCACACATGCAGCAATTATGAGTCAGCAAGCACAGTGTGTGCATTCAGGAAGTAATCACAATACAGTTATGTTAAACCATATTTGAAATTAAATGTTCACAGTGCAGGTAATAGAGAAAAATAAATCTCCTTGATAGATTTATAATCTATCACCTATTCAATCTCAGCCATCTTACGTTCTTGCAATGATAATTATTCTAAACAAACTATCAAGATATTGGAACATATTTTATCTTTGGTGCATGAGCAGGCATATTAGGAACATCTTTAAGAATTCTAATTCGAACTGAACTGTCATGATGTGACAAGCGTGTTTCCTTAGGTAGAGGGAATAAAGGAGAGGTATATCTCATGCTCTGCTTATTCAATACCTCTTGTCTCAATATTTAAGCTGTGAATCTTTCAAGGAAATGATCAGAAGATTTTTCAAGAAAATTAACCCAACCTAACTCCTCCTTTACACACATGCACATAGTGGAGGTGAGTAAATTTTTTGGGGGTTGCATATATAATGATGATCTTTAATTATGCTCTCGATTGTAAGGATTATATCAACATCCAATTGTTGAGGCTGGACTGTCATCTAATCTGCCAAAGCAATTCACATAAGATTGCACATTTAAATAAAATAAGATGCTAATTGGTGGTGTTGTCTGCTTGCCTGAGGCTGCATCTGGTTGGATTAATGTGGAGTCAGACTGCATTGTTGGGTTAAGATGGGTCAGTTCACTCCAATTACATTGTTATTCTTCTTGATATTTGCTAAGAGCACATAAAATAAAATTAACTTTATTTGATTTGTCTCATCTTTCATCTCACTTTGTTTCTCTTAAAAATCCTGGGCATGTTGTATTTAGTCTTCTAATTTTCTACTCAATTAGTGGATTTTTGAGAAGTCAACTATAGTGAAGTATCTTACAGAAAAAGAAGTAAAGAAAAACAAATTCAATGTTATTTTCACCAACATAATGCTTTTTAAAGACCTATTATGTCAGTTGAAAAGGATGCTATTTGAAAACAAATCTTAATGTTACATTAAAGATGTAACATTGAATGAACAATGCATGTTACTAACATCAACTTGAGTCCCGGGTTTGATTTCCGGTGGGGGCATGTAGAATGATCTACTTTCAGGAAACTTTCCATGTGCTTCCCAGAACTGGGTGTTGTGTCTATTGTAATGAAATCCATAAAATCTGTATATCCACAGATAATGCCAAAATACCATAGATCTAAGGTTAAATTCATTTTTGAAGACAGTGAATAGCTACTAATCAAAACCTTGCTTTCAACATTGAGGATTGTTATACCATTGCTTCTAACATCTAGGGGATAATAAGGTATTGAGCTAAATCTAAACTTGAAGCCTAAGAAATACTGTGATGCTTAAAATATCCATTCTGCAAATAATCACTAACATTTAAACAAATGAAAGTGAATATCTTGGAAAAGTTAATGCTACGAAGTTGCATAAATATTTGCTTTTTACAAAGCTTTAAAAGGTCTGCCCTATTGTTTACTGTTTTCAAAATAGAAAAAAAACCTTTAACATACAAAAGTTAATATATACTATAATGGTTAAAGAATGAAAAAACTCACATAATACAGTTGTGTATTTTACCAGACTTTACATTTTTCCTGCACCATTGTGCATCTTTCTATATTATACAGAATTATTACAAATGAAAAAGGCTTACATTCCCAAAAACTTAAGTGTGCATTTTGTTTGTGGTCTTAACACTTGTAATATATCATAATTAATAAAAATTGTGTGTGGTTAGAAAAATACATTTCCTATGCTAAGGATAGTGTTAGGGATTCATTTGAAAATATTAGTCTTGTACCCTTAGGGGGTGCCTAACTTAAGTATGAAATTTGGTATTCCTGCAACTTTCAAAAATGCTGCTCTGTAAAGGGTAGTTTTAGTTTGGAGGATTTATCTGAAAATCTTCACACTACATCCTTGTAGGTTACCTAACTTAATTATGAGATTTGATATATCTATGGCCTTTAGTTTTTAAGTTATACTATTAACTCTCGCACGCATGCACAGACTTCTTCTAAAAATGCTGTTTCTTTTCAAGGGGACCCCAAAACATGTATAACCACTAAAATATCTACATTGAATTTTGTACAAATGTTAACACTTCTCTGTCTATGGTCCATTTGGACTAGAGCAGAGAAAGTAAAATAGACTTTGTCGAAACGTTGAATGTCAATATTCCAGTTCTAATCAAAAGTAAGCTTCCTATAAATTTTGAATCAAAAAATAAACCCAGAATCAACAAATAAAATTTGATGTCTTTTAGATTTGGAGATATTTTACTTTGAAAATATGTTCCTCATACTCTTAGTTTAATAATAATAATAATCATTATTGGTATACCGATCACTGAAGTTGCAACACAAAATTAGCTTGATATGCAAATATGGGTAGAATAAAACTGCATAAATATTTTCATGAATGTTTTTTCATTATGCTGCTTTCATTGTTTGAAGTTCCTTCCAAAGGAGTTAGTCAGTCTGCCAAAAGAGTGCATTACTGAATGTAGGAACCTTGAATGATGCAACTATATTGGAGAATCGCACACTTTCAATGTCTCTGTAAGCATTAATTTAAAAGTTAAAAGGTAACAGTACTGAGAATTGTACAGCTATATGAAGAACACATACATCCATATGTCCCCCCCCCCATTTTTATTTCCTTTGGCAAACAAATAAAAACAATTACTGAAATTTGTGAACAGTAATAAACTTTGATAATTTATAACTCAATATAATATGTCAATTATTATTATAATAGAATGCACAGCAGAGAATGTTCTGAACTGCTAAGTTGAAAAGAAATTATACTGTGAAAAATAAGTTTAGATACAAATTTTGCATACTATTAGAGTAATGGATCATGCTGTGAAAAATAAGTTTAGATACAAATTTTGCATACTATTAGAGTAATGGATCATATAATTAATTAATATGTGTAATAATTGTACATAAACATGCACACATGGGCCCTTTTCAAAGAGCCTCAAAACAGTATTTTCAGTGAAATCTAAACATTTTATTTTTGGATGGAATGCAATACCTACTTTCTCAGATAACTTTAATATGTGGTAAAAAAAGTAAAAATTAATAGGTACTTCATTATCAAAGAAGTTTAAGTCTTGTTAAAATCAGAACCCTTGTAAACCATAATAAAACATCTGATGTGTTCCATTCACATGATGTTTTTCTACATCTCTGTAACAAATTATTGTTAAAAAGCATATTCTTCTATCTACTATATGATAACCGAGATAAACATTAACAGAAATTGTCTTAATTACTTGCTTCCTTGTAAGTAGAAGAAAAATAAGGAAATATACTAGGCTAAAATGATAATCAAATCTTTTAAAAAGTGGTTGCTATGTAGTTGGAATCTGTTTCTATGCATGGCCAAGAGTTTACAACTTTCCGTGCGAGAAAAATTTAAATATTTTAAATCTGAACAAATAACAAGAAATATCTTAGAAATGGTCAATTCTATGTAAAAAAAACCATACATGACATAAATTCTGTGTTTTAACAAAGATCTACAATGTTTATTTAGTCAGTTTTTGACTATCTCTTACAGTTTACCAGTTATGCAAAATTCAGCAAAACTCATCTTGAATAAAGAGGTCTTTAGAGGCAATTCCCAGAAAATTCCAGATATACATTTTATTTGTCATGTAAATATCTTTAATATATGGTATTTAAATCAAAATCGATAAAGCCATTTTTGAGGAAATCATAATTTTCAAAATGTTTTCCATGTAAAGGGTAGTTTGGGGTGGGGGGATTTTTCTCAAAATCTTTGTGTCACATCTGGAAGATACTAAATTTAAGTAACAAGTTTGGTATTTTACCAACTTTTAATTTTTGAGTTAGTGTCTCACACACACCTTTTTCTAAAAATGTGCTTTTGGATAGATGGGACCTTAAAACGTGTATTTTTGGTGAAATCTCGGTATCAAATTTTTGGGTGGAATGCAATACTTTCTCTATACACTACGTACATAGTACATGTAGAGGAAGTAAAAACTGTTTTTATATGCCTAAAACTAAAAAGCCTGTGCTGATGAACATCACAACTAATTTACGTATGAAATAAACAGCCTATACTTTCTCTTGTATAGCATTGCTTTGGTGACAATTGAGCATTGCACCTTAAGTAACAATATCCCTTGTATGATAAAATGGGGTTCTTTTTATATTTGCTGCTTAATATAATAAAGCAAAGCAGAACACATTTTTCACAGATTTTGTAAAGTTCTAGCATCATAATTTGGTGGACATACTAGTTCTTATTTACCTTGTTCGTCTCCTTTTTCCTGCGTAGCTTTCAGGAGTAATTCCTGGAGTTCATTCTTTACGAATTTTGCAATATCACTATCGAGTCCTTCTGCAGGTTCAGCTACTTCACGCCCTGTAAAACACATATGATATATCAATATTTAACAATGATAATGACAACACTAGTAACAACAGTAATAATAATCATAATGCATGGGCATTCAATAAGTCCTTAGAAAAGATAGAAAAACAAATTAATTTTGGTATTTTTTTTATTATTATTTTTCAGCATAATCTGCTTCTAGCTCAATTCACTTTTCCTAGCATTTCTCCAACTGTTTTAAGCCTTCCAAAAAGTAGGATTTCAGAAGGTCCTCAAAATATGCATCTTCGTTAGATGTGAATCATTTTCTGTCGAACCACTTTTCAAGTTTAGAAATGAAATACAGTCACTAGGACCAAATCTGATGAAAATGGTGGATGTTGTAATAATTTGAACCTTAATTCTACAATTTTCACCAGCAAAACTGAGCAGCTGTGCACCCTTGCACTGTCTTAATGGAAGAGAATCTTTTTCTATGCCGGATGGGGACGTTTTTTCTTGGTTTCTCCTTTCAACCAGTGCAATAATGATGCATAATAATAACCATTTATCATTCTTCCTTTCTGCAAGTAATCAATGTAGATGATTCAGCATGCATCCCAAATAACTGAGGCCAGCACCTTGTCTGCCTTCTTCAGAGCTGGTTCATCTTTAAAAAAACACTTTTGACTGTGCTTTTATCTCTGGAGTGTAATAATGTATCCATGATTTATCTACAGCTATGTATCAATGCAGAAACTTCTCAGGATAGCGACAGAAAAGTGCCAAACCAGCTTTTGAATCAATCAAATCAAATCACATGATTGTGTGTATTCCCCATTGAGAGCAAATGCGGCACCCATCAAGTTGGAGTCATGGAGTGTTAAAAAATATAGTAGTAGTAATAGTAGTAGTAACAGTAATAGTAGTGGAGCAAAGGCATCATTACAATATTTCCATGATCAGATTTGAATTTCTAGTTTGTGAGTCACCACTACACCGTGGTGACGAGGGATCGGCTCGTTGACCACAGATGGCATTAAGGTAAAAAATCACAACTTGCAGTACACCGAGGTGATGAGGGATCAGCTTGTTGACCACAGATGCCATTAAGGTAAAAATCACAACTTGCGGATGCAAATGGCGGAAAATTTTGCTCAGAAACCTTCTTCTTTCAAGGTAAGGGGGTCTTTTACATGCTTTACTTCTCTTACGATGGAAGCCATGCTAAGGATTTTTGCATTAAAAAAAATCCATTACTCCTCCATCAGTTTTGAACGTGCAATCTTGGGTTTTGGAGGATAGCATGGAAACCACTACACCACGAAGGGCAACTTAATAAACATAAGTAGAAGAAAATGAGTACCTACAGCACTGAATGAGCATAAGTTTTACTTTCCCATATGCTTCCTCAATCAATCTTGGGCTTCCTATAGGCCATATGGCCCCAAATAGTCTGCATGACATCACTGAATTTTATGTATTATCAATTGAAAACAGATTAGTTAAACTTGACATCAATTATTTAATGTAATATCACTCATAACCTCTAACTCCATAGATATCATTTATGGTACCACAGGTTTTGAATTTTTTATTGCTAATTGAATGAGCCAAAGAAGATACACCCAATGATATAATGTTTGATACATTCTGCACCATATGCTAATATTCTTTTTTATCTCTCTGTCTGGCCGTGCTGTGGCCGAGTGGTTAGATCACTTGCCTCTCACCTAGATGGCCTGGGTTCGATCCCAAACAACCTCATGTGGGATTTGTGGTGGACAAAGCAGCGCAAGGGTGGGTTTTCTCCAGGTTCTTTGGTTTCCCCCACCATCGCATTCCATCGGTGCTCCATCTTCATTCCATATATCATCAGTGTCATCGCCTGTGGTGCCAATTGTTGTAAAAGTGGGCGCAAAACACTATACAAAATATATATCTCTCTGTGTGCTGTGTGTGTGTCAATAGTTGATTTAAAGAGACCTACAATATGATATTATCCATAAAATTCCTTAGGACTTTCTAAAAGTAAAATTAAAGTTTGATTTCTTGAACATAGTGTTGTTTTGGTCATTAAGAATTCACAGAATAAATTATTAGGTCAACAAACATGAATTAATTATTTCTGCCACATAGGCATATATAGGACAGCAGCTGGAAAAATAGATTTAGAAAAAAAATTCAATTCCATAACTGGGATTTGAACCACAAATCTCCTGGTCTTCATCCAGTTGCCCTAATCACTGGCAACACATAGCACAATGAAGATCTGAGGTTAAAATGGCATTGAATTTTTCTTTTGGCTCCACTTTTTGAGCTCTTGTCCTACACATGGCTACATAACTCTACCTTTCCAACACACACAATAAAACTCATAACCATCTAAATCTCATTTTTAAACCCCAAAAGCCACCTCCTAACATTGTTTCTTCAAATTTGCTATATTTTGACCACAGAAATCAACAAAGTATAAATACAACTGTGCTAATTTGATTTCAGTACTCTATGAGGATAAGAATATTTTTGTATACGTGGAAATATGTGTGGGAGTGGGACTTAACTAGCTAAAACCATTTCTTTTTACTGTTTTATAAAACCACTCTGTTTTTCTCATTTCTTGTATATCCCTATCTTGTTTTTGTTATTGCTGATATCTTCCTTTAGATTCTTAATTTCTCGACAGATAAACCAAAACATGCTTCTCTTCAGTTCCACAAAGAATAATATCTCATTTGTCTTACTTCAATAAAATGCATAACCCTGTCATTTTTGGACATCTATAGATTGTACCAGTATTTCTGTTACCTATACATGTTACATTTCTTAAATAAATCAATGAGTTAATTAATAACAAATTATACCTAAAAAAAATTAAAAATTATTTTGTTTGTTAATGATACTGTCAATTGCCAGGATCATATTAGTGCCAACGATGTGCCAGAATTTCATCCTGCAGGAGTTCTTTAACATGCCAGTAAATCTACTGACATGGGGCTGTCACTTTTAAGCACACTTAAAGATACATCAATCTGGGTTGGATTTGAAAGTGCAACCTGCCTAACCAATTGAGCTACACAAATTATACCCAAGAACTTATATTAATTGAAACATTATTCACTGCTCATGTAAATTCATGGTGTTAATGTCTAGGTGACATTCCTTTCTGGATGGCTCCAGGAAATTGCTGAGAACTTGCCTTTGGAGGAAGTTCAAAACTGAACACCTTATTTTTTCATATGAAAATCCATTCCCATGTTATAAAATTCCTGCTTCCTGGTTATATGTTTGAGGAGTTTAGGATTGGAATTTATGGAAATGCAGGAAATGCACCAACTGCTATTGGCTGTTCCAAGTGTCTACTTTTACTATATGCCTGAAGTGCTATTTATCCCCAGTTATTAGGTTTTATTTTATTTTTCTTGTGTATGGTTTCTCACAGCTACTGTAACTTATTTGATGTATGCATGACTTTTATTTTTATATTGTTTGGGACAGAAATAAGAGTGTTTGTACTGAGTATCTGCTGATTGCAGCCAAAACATGTTCTGTACTTTGGAACCAGCCATATGCCAAAAAGTGAAAAGTAAAAGCAATTTGCAAAACTTTTTTCTTCTTCTCAAATGTATGCATGGTAACTTCTTAATTGCTTCATTATTTTTGCTTTAAGCAAAAGAGCAGTATTGATTCAGGAAGAGCATATCAACTAGTGATGCCATTTTCAAGTTAACAAATGAAGCTCTCAAGTTACTGGATGGTAAACTTAACACACTAGTAATATTCTGCAGTCTATCAAAGGCATTTGACTGCATTAATCATGAAATACTTCTATCAAAACTATTAGACTGTGGAATTAGTGACAAAGGGTATCAATGAATTACATCTTGCTTATCAAAAAGAAAGCTAAAGGCTATAAATAAACAATTCAAATAACAGCAATGCATATTCTGAATGTGTGAAATAAAACATGGTGCCCCACAATGGTGTTCTATTCTGGGTCCCTTATTATTAGAGCCCTTGAAATTTCAAGAACGCATTTTTTTCGTGAATTCTTTAAAAATGACAACAGAAGGTTTTTTTTAATGTCAGCAGGATCTCCATGCTTCAATGAATGAATTGTATGTAAACTACATTCAACAAAATTTCGTGAATAAAATTCTTTTCGCGAATTTTGAATATTTTAAGTTTTGTGTGATATTTTGCGCGAAATAGCACTTATAATTCTATTTCCGTGCGTAACTCCAACAAAAAGCACATTTTACATTCGATAATATATTCAAAATCGATTTATAACGAATGTGATCTAAATTCGATATTATCTCAAACTCAACGCTATCGATGTTGAACGATGAAACTACAATCGATTTTAATCGATGACGTAATTGCCTGCAAACAAGGCGACGCTCTCGACCTTGAAGACTTATCTCTCCCACCTGGGTAATGCGGTTACATTCAACAGGTCGTGAGTTCGAATCTCGCTTAGGGTGAATTATCGAGTAAGTTGTTTTTTTCGGGGTTTTCCCTTATTCTGAGAAGATAAATGTCGAATAACTTTTAAGTTCCATTGATCCCGAGATCATTTGAGTATCATTTCAACAATTTCATTTATCGTCCGATATAACTAAATAACATTAAGCTAAAAAACAAAAAAAGGTTTCATCTAGTCCATCTGAAGCAGGAACTGAAATAATACCGCTGGATGTGTTTTTAAACCAAGCGCATGCTCGTGTGTATCCACCAGAAATTCATTGTACGGTTTTTCAACTCGTCGCCGAGATCCATCAACTCGTTCCTATTTTCAGCGTAGGATGGGTCTCTTAACCATCGGTTGCATCGTCCTCGAGAGACGAATGAAAGTGATGGATAGTCCCTTAACGCAACCAAATTGTAAACAATCGAACCGCTCTTCATTTCAGCGGAAAACAGATCGCAAATTCCATCGGTGCAATCCATTGCTCATCGGTTCGACGAATAACAAATTTGCCCGCCTACGTGTGCGATAGGTGTAATATGGATGTAATCAACTGCAGCAGAGCTTAAACAACGATGATGGATGATTTTCTTTTATGACAACATACCTAACATAATACATTGTTGAATTTTCGTAATGGTTTAGGAAGAGGGGAGAACGAACATTTCCCGCTATGTGTGCGATGGGAGATAGCAGCGGAGCTTCAGCGACGACGATGCATACCTTTTTTATTTAGACAACATACCTACACGTCGTAAACATTTTAGGTTCGTATTTGCGCGGAAAATCGCATAATGTGCGGAAGGAAGAGGGGAGAACGAAAACGTTCTAGTTTGTGTGTGGTAGGAGAAAATAAGCACACAATTAAATCTCTTTTACCGTTTCACCATTGGCAGCCGATACATTAGGCAAAATAGCCGATGTAGAAGGAAATATATATATTAGTCTCGAAGAGGAATGCAAATGGTGCCTCAATATTTTTGTTTGTATTTATTTACAACCTTTTTTTTCCAATGAGAATACTAACAGCTAACTTTACGGCACGAAATGAAACACACAAAAACCTGCTGTATGCATCACGACCTTGGTCATACAATTTCCGCCGTGTTTCACCACTGTAGTACCCGCGAAGTATGAAACTTACTTTTTCTCGTATGTTGTTGGGAAAGTATAATGAGAATGCAAGACGATCCCCCCTCCTCCCAGTTCTCAATATTAATATTTTTGAAAAAAAAAAAAACATTGTCTTGTATTCAAATAAATACTGTACAACTTACTTTGATCTCTGGCTTAGGCACTGATCACTATTTGAACACTATGTTGTTTAAATAACTCAAATTAAATATAAAATATGTGCTTCAATTGCTATTTAGGTCCTGAATTTTAGGGACCTATATTTTGGAATTGATTTGGAGATATTCCCACAACATAAACCTGTAGAACACATATGCTCCGCATGTGGTCAAGCAGAAGAAGGAGGAAGTAATATTGGCTGTCAATGGTCAAAAGGTGTCCATTATGTGTCATTTTGTGTTTATTGTGTTGCTGAGGTTGTTGAGCTGTGCTGCTGATCAAAATGTATTTCAAGATGCTACAAAATGCAAATACAACAGTGTTCTAGAACAGTATTGGCAGTCCTTCAATATTTGACATTCAGTATGACAATGTTGATGGCTTTGCAACAGATTCTGCAAGGTACATGACTTCATGTGCACAAATGTGTGACATGCTCTGCCCTGCAACGATCCATGTGCAATGTTGGGACCACAAGCTGAACATTGTGGCGAGCATATGGTCCACACAGTTACAAGAACTAAATAAATGTGTGACAGATGCAAAGATGCTATTTTTGAATGTCAGGAAAAGGAAATACTAATACATTTCGTTTCTCCGGGACGTTACTTGGAAGAGGAGACGAAGATAACAGCTTTTCCATCACCAGTGATGACCAGATGGAATTCTTGGTATAAATCTGTGTTCTATGTGGTGATCATCTATACAAGATATGGTCAAATTCTGCAAGTCGATGGCCTTGCTGTGCATTTTTTTCCTGAATTGCAAAATAAGAAGGTTGTGATCATCCCTGCCAGTGCTACCTTCCTTAGAGAGCACAGCCAGATGATGCCATAACCACCTTAGCAGGATCTTCATATTCCTTTTGTCACAAAAACTACAAAGTTCCTGAATTGCAAAATAAGAAGGTTGTGATCATCCCTGCCAGTGCTACCTTCCTTAGAGAGCACAGCCAGATGATTATTGATGCCATAACCACCTTAGCAGGATCTTCATATTCCTTTTGTCACAAAAACTACAAAGCAGAATTGCTGATATTCTCAGCAACGATTGGCTGTTTGATCTTAAAACAGCTGCAGCCATCAGTATTCTCAATTCTGAGGTAAGGAAAGCTGAAATTAAGCAAACCTTTGAAAATGTGAGGTCTCTCTGCGAGACAAAATTGACAAGAATTGCAACAACAGATCCTGCACAATTACTGAGAAAATGGGCAAACTGTTTGATGAAAAAAACATTGTCAGAAACAGTGAAACAACTATATTGAAAATGTCAGCTGCCATGGAACTTTTTAAAAATCTGGACAGTCATGTGCTACTTTCTGGGTACTTGTGCTTTTAGACAAGCATTAAAGAAGCCATTCTAAAGGGTGAAGTTTGAATGTGCTTGACATTTTGCTCAGCAAGAAAGGAGAACATTGCACATTTGTTGAATGCTGTGTGAATGCATTATGGGTACCATACTCAAATGTAGATAGTGAATGTGCAACCTCCTCATGTGGACATATTTTGTCAGACTTGAGAACAAGTGTCTCTCCAGAAACTTTGGAAATGGAGTTGAGTGTGTATTTTGGATCTGAGCAAAAAAGCTTGACTTTTGTGGTATGTGTGTGTGTGTATATAATTGTTTTTTAGTCTTGAGGTATTGTAGTATTATGGTAACTTAATATGTTTTGTGTATGGAATTTAATTTGAATATGCATGCTTTGGTATGGGGTGTTTCTTGTGTGTACAACTTAAGATATAATTATGTATATTATGGTTGGATTTGTGTGTATTTAAATAAATATAGTTTTTTTATTTACCGCTACATGAAAGTATTAGTTGTTTTTAACCTGCTGAGAGCTAAATTTTTATACCACTTTCCTTTAAATTTATTTACCATTTTTCAGGGGCCCTACTTATTATTTTTAGTGTATATAAATGATCTACATGCAGTAATAAACAACAGTGCCTATCCAGTTCTTTTTGCGGATGACACAAGTATTATAATTAAAGAACACAATGTCAGTCAGCTTCCAGATTCAACAATGTGCCCTGCAGGAGTTCTTTAACATGCCAGTAAATCTACTGACATAGGGCTGTCACTTTTAAGTTTTAGGGTGGTATGTAAACTTCTTATAGATCTTGTTTCTTTCTGGTTTTGAGTGAGTGTACTGACTTCTCTTATTCTCTTCCTATTTTTAGTCCTATTAACTCTTTTGTATACCAATTCTGCTTGGAATCCATTTTCTGTAGCTAAGTCCAATATTTTTGCTAGTTCACAGTGGCATTCTTTTTTGCCCATTGGTACATTTACCAATCTGTGTGTAAGGCTGTTGTGTACTGCATGCTGATGGGGAATGGGATTTTACTCTTTTGTTTTATATAACTGTTGGTGTGAGTAGGTTTTCTGTAAATGTTATATGTTAGGTGGTTTTCATTTTTGATAATTTTAAGGTTGAAGAATGGTAGTTGTCTGTCACATTCCTTCTCCATTGTGAACTTTATGGATTTTTCTTGCAGATTTAGCAGTTTCAGTGCATCTTATAGGTATTTTTCTGGGACTATCTGATAATAAATGTAAGTGATGTAGTGTTACAAAATCAACTCAACTAATTAATTTCAATAGCTACACTGTTTGCTTAACAAGGAAACAGGATGCATATGGTGGAAAAAGTGTGAGAGACAGTAATGAACACTGACAGATGATGTTTTATAGGAGGTGCAGGCCATGATCTTACATGAAAATTGCAACAAAATTATCAGCAAATTATAGGCTCTAGTGGCCTATAATATCATAAGATCTGACACCACCTGATTTTTTTCTCTGAGTTATTTGAAGGACCAAATCTTTGCTAGATGCTGTGAAAATCTGAACCGTCTAATGAACTTCATACTCCAGGAGGTGATTTTCACTTGAGACTGTATTCCATAACTTGGTCAAGAGAGTGACAACATGTTTACACAGAATGTTGGATCATTAGTTTAAAGTTTTGTATGTTAATTCTTGGAAAATGTTTTGAAATTTGTGCATATTTTTATGTTTCTCACAAAAAATGAATTTAATATTTAAAGGATGTAAAACAAATGTTGTTATCTCCTTTGCCTGTCACTCTGTAATTAAAGAACATTAAATTTAAAAAACCTGGAAATAAATTCAATACATTTGTTACAAAACTTGGCCTCCAGGAAACGGCCCGTGTGACCTTCACTGCATTTCCCTGCATGTGCTTCCTACATCTGTTCTGTCAGTCTTACATGTGTGTCAGTCTTACTTCTGTTTAAGTCCAGTTCACACATGGATAACATTAGGAATGTTTAGAAGTGTTTAGATTGCTTGAAATGCTTTCAAAATGCAGTTTACAGTACCACAAAGTGTGTTTATGTATAATATGTATGTGTTTACATCATCTTGTAAGTATGAAACTAAATTTCCTGGGTGTGTGTTCTGAGTAGAGAGGCAGTTCGTTTGTTTGTAAATGAATTCAGGGAAATGGGATCAATTTGTGATAGGAAAAGAAAGGTAAACAGGCGTGTGCTTATGGAGCAGAAATAAGATGAAATCAGAGAAAGGTTAGAACGGTCACCTCAAACATCTCTTAGGTGTCTTGCTCAAGAAACTGATATTTTGAAAGCTTCAGCATGGAAAACAACAAAATTTTTAAAACTCAAACCCTACAAGGTTACTGTTGTCCAGGAATTTTCAACATCTGTGATAAGGTATGTTTTATGTCTAAGCTGATAATTGTTAATGTGATTTCAGATTTTATTTGTCATCCACATATGTGTGACTGGATGATGAGCCATGCAACTGCCAGCCAAGTGTACAATACGTGACCACGAGATGAACTATGTGCCTGATGGCCAAGTTTTGTAGCACACTTACTGTATAATGTAATGTATCCCAGATTTTTAATTCTTTTATCTTTTCCATACACACTGTAACATATTATGTAGCATGGTGTATAGATTCATTAACATTTGAAGACCAAAGAATCACCAGTCAGCTCTGACATCATATCTTGTTCAATATGCTGGACAACAGTCCTAAATAAAATAAACACTGAGGGCATTTATAAGTCTGTGATAAGGACATAACATGACATCCTGTGCATGACTGTTAAATAACCCATTTTACCATTGGACAACATCTGATAACTCCATGAAATAATACAAACTTCACATCTGAATTTATGGTCATGCAGTCTAAGGCATGACAGAAGTAGCTAACCCATCAAACCAAGGATTGCGGGATCGAATCCAGTCAAAATATATGTTCTGCATTCAAGAGAAACTGTGGAAAAGGATGGGAAGGTCCAACTAAAGCAATTGGTGAAATGGCATGATTGATTCTGATGGGCTTCAATTAATGCAGATATGTGCACTTTACAATTTGTTTTTCTTTCTTTCTTTTTTCTTTTTCTTTCTTTTTTTTTTTTTTTTTTTTTTTTTTTTTTTTTTTTTGTAAAAAAAATTCACTTGCAAAATTATACAGCATTATAAGATCAGATAATACTGCAGTTGAATGTGTCTGAATGGCCACATAGTTTAAGGCATTGTATGTGAGTACTGGTTTGGTTGGAGGTTTTTGCCTCAGAGAACCAAAATATTTTTTTTTTCATTTATTTATATTTTATTTATCATAACACCTCACCTTCATTATTAGGTATCCTTGAATGGGTTAAATATTTGTGCCTTACCTGGAGGAGCCTCTGAATGATATATCTGGCAAAGTAATCTCTCAATTATATCCTCTGCTATGTCTTCAGCTTCACTAGGTTCATAACCAATAGCTTTGTTCACCATTGATACTACTTGCTTTCTGGCCATTATCCTGATTTCATCTGGAGAAAGCAACCCAGGAACAGCTGATAGTTCAACATAATCCTTTTCATCTTTTGTCCCAATGCCTTTATGCAGCAACGGTTCTCCTAAAATACAAAATACATAAACATGCATTATTTTTAATGCTTTTTGTATGCAAGGGGAGATCCAGGATTTCTGAAAGACCTCCCCAGAAAACTATTGAAATTTAGCCATTACTTCCTCAATTAGCTGCCTAATAAGAATATGCCATTATGCAGTTACAAAATACTAAAATAAGGCAGCAAGCAATAAAAGGTATTTTCTAACACTAAACAAAGCCAATAATATATAATGTGTGCACAAGAATAACTAAGTAGAGCTAGCAATAAACTGACACCTTAGAATGTTTGTCTAAGCTAACCAGATGTGTTATTGATGAAATACTAGGCATGCCAAACCAAATGACTCCTATAATGCTTTAAGATACTGAGAAGAAAGCTCCTTGGAAGCAAACAAATTCTGTATTAATATGAAAATATTCTACCTGGTCTACATCTGTACTTTCAGGTTAAGCATATAAAAGCTCTATATTGTACCATATAAGCCAATAATTTAATAAATTCTTCAGGAGCTTAACATTGTTGCCTCAGATGCAATAGTTATCACCACATAACTGTGTCATGAGGATACTGATTCATTTTCTTTTGTTAACTCTCATCTTATGTGGGTAGAATGTCACCAGTTCCAGATGACTAAAGTTTAGCGTACCATATTTGGTCATATCCAGTGCAAAGACAGGTTTCAAACATATAAATATTCCACATATATGGATGGAAGTGGGCAGTAGAGTTTGATACAAGAATGGCAGAATTATTGACTAGATCATGAGAGATGGAACCACCTGAGACTGCTTATTAAGGTAATTTACCCGTAAAGAGTTACATTATTATTTAGATCAGTGACTTGCAAATTCTTTTCTATTAATTATGCCAAGCTACTTAAAGTGCTCTTACCTTAATATCTAACTAGGTTCCCATAATTTTAAGGCCTATTAACCCTTTCAAAGTAGGGGCATGAGAATATTTAACATATTATTAATTTTCTATAATTCCTCTCTAGTCTGTTTCTCTTTCTTGCTCTTTCTCTTACTTTCTTCTATTTTATGCAAAAAAATTAATTAAAAAGCATTACATTACTTTTATGTTATTACCTGCTTGCTTAACCTTCTGCCTAGCAAGATAACCTCGCCAACCAGCCTGAAATTTAAAATCATTTTAAAACAGTTGTAATCACATGGACAAAGATAAGATACATTAATTAAGCTTGAGTCTCTGAAAGTACGCATCTAAAAATTACACTACAGTTACATTCAAAACAGGTATGCATGATCTTGCAGCAACTAAATTAAATTAAACTAATAGCTGTGACTGGATGTATTTTTAGGATACACAGAGTGGTATCTGTTACTTTCCTTATACAGAATGTTTCTTCATGATCAATTGAACAAACATGTCTAATATGATTTTTGCCTTTTTCTCTAAAACACTACAATTTGCACTTTATTTAAATTTAAAGAATTTTTAAAAGCAGAGTGGCAAGATAAAATATAGTCTATACATTCACTGTTATTTTTTACTGATACATGTAATAATTTTATTTGGATTCAGATATTTAACCTCCATGAAATAAACTTTTAAGTGCCTGCCTAGGTAGCATGTCTGCCTCACATTCAACAGGTCGTGAGTTTGAATCTCGCTTAGGGTGAGTTACTGGTATAAGGTTTTTTTTTTTTCGGGGTTTTCCTTTATCCTGAGAAGATGAATGTGAAGTAGCTTTAAGCTCTATGGACCATCATTTGAGCATCATTTCACCGATTTCATTCATCAGCCGATATGACCAACCAGGTTAAAGGATGTTAAGCTATGCAAAAAAAAAAAAAAAACATTGTACAAGTTTTTAGCATGAATTAATGACGCAGAATGAGATAACATTATATATCCAAATTGTGAAAGAGAAGGCTTTACTCAAAGGGAATATCCATTATTTGGAGGGAAGACTTGGAACATATAGTGTTAAACTGTAAGGAAACTGAAATCTGGAAAAATGAATTCTTTAAGTTTAAAAGAGGCATAAGGACATTATTGAACAGAATATTCTTAAAGGAGAGCAGGAGTGTAGGATAGTATTTATTTAAAATTAAAAAGTAATGGAAATGACCAGTGAAGAACGAAGAAAATGTATAGAAATAATAGTATAACAAATATTGTAAATGGAGTGGATGTTTATTGAATGAGTGGCCTGGGCCAGTTTCAGTATGCAATCCTATATACTGGAAACTCCTTAGCAATAAATAAATATTCATATTCATATGTTCAAATTAGGCTAGTAGCATATACAGATTTTTGTTTGTTTTATTATACCTTTTGAAGTTTTATGGTCATATCAGTGCCTACTTTTCCAAACTGTAGATTTTAATGCTGGATTTAATCATTGTCATAAAACACTTTTGCATTCACTCCTGCATTCATTCCAGACTCTGTGGAGTGAGGGAATGATATTCGTTAAAGAAAAATTCACTAGTAGGAAATGAATCTGGAACCTTTTGATTAAGAATCCAGAACACTGACCTCGCCCACTGAGTAATGTGGGAGTAGTGTGTCTGCCTCCCATTCAAGAGGTTGCAAGTGTGAATCTTGCTTAGGGTGAATTATGCAAATATTTTTTTTTTTTCAGGGTTTTTGCTTATCCTGAGAAGATGAATTCAAGTAACTTTAAGCTCCATGGACCTTGAGACCATTTCACAGATTTCAGGTTAAAGAATGATAAGTTAAAAAAAAAAACAAAAAAAAAACAACATACTGACCAATCAACTCTGTAATTCTGTGTTTTAACAGCATATTTCAATTTGTTTAGAACTGCATGCGAGACCAACAGTCCTAATTTAAAGAAGCTGAGATTGTAGACATGTCTGTGAAATATGCCCCATAATAAGCAGGAAGTAGTTTGGTGCAGCAAGTTTAATGTTAAATTTGTTTAACTTTGTTTCAAAAAGTTATAATTATGTTTCACTGTATAGTGAAATAATTCAATTTATTTATCAATTATTGTGAAAATATATCAATTTACTAGATGATATAGTACATATTTTACAGTTTAAGAAAGAGCCAGAAAATTACTGACACTCAGAGTTAATAATACATAACATCGTAAAATGTTATTCTTTTATAGTTAACTGCAGCAAAATGTGGCTGCAGCAACACCAATTTACAATAAATATTTCCAAAAAGAAAAATTTTTATGCTGGGATTTCCATTAACCATCATGGGCATATTGTTTGCTAGTCATGTTGTGAAAGAGATGGGCAGAGATGTTTTTCAAAAACAGGGAGAAATGTTATGCACTTGTGTGTCTTGGACCATTCTTAGAATCTTAAGCAAGGAGTGGTTGTGAACCTATAAGTCCAATGAATTTAGCAGACCAAAACAGATTATATTCCAAGAATAGTCTTTCCCATGTGATTTCCTCACAAGGAGTAAATTTTTATCCTTGATATTGGCATTGGAGCATACAACTTTCAATGGAAATGGAATTACTGATTTTTGTAATACACTTACCTGAGTATATGAAAATCCACACAATAAGTCAATACAAGTCCAGCACAAATTTTTAATATATGTTGGGACATGAATTATAGATAATGTGGGATTCATCTGCAGTATTTAACATTCATTTGTGTATATAAATTGGGTTATCCTCATTTTTTTCAAGAAACTATATATATATTTTTTTTTAGACTCAAGGAAACCTGGGTAGAAATATGGTAATGTAAATCCTGGGCTGCTGTATAGACATATTCTCTTGTATGATCAATTTGCACAAATAAATAAATTAATTAATTTAAAAAAATATGGATCATTAACATAGTCATGAAGTACCTAAATCCTATAGATTTCTTCCTTTTGTTATGACATAAAAGCTAGATGTACCACAGAATGTTTGATGATTAAACTTCCCGAGAAACAATTATTCTTCACACAGCAAAAGAAATGATAACCCAGATGTTGTAGAATTCAGTATACTTAAAGAAAATAATCTGAAGTGCATGTGTTACGATGAGGGATGTACATTTTGAGCACTATATATGAAATTCATTTGCATTTGAATATGTTATGAATCTACTATTTATGATATGTTGTTTCATTGCTGAATAAGGTAACATTTTCAGATGATTTGTTGATTTACATCTACATAAGTAGCTATATATATTTTCCAATAAATCATTTTATATATAGATTTTCAATATGAAAATGAAGATTATGAATGGCATAAATTCAAACATACCTGGATTGTTATTGCACGTGCATCAGCTACTTTTTCTGTGATACCTAATTCAGCCAGTAGCTCAAGAGTCTCTGTTAAAACATATTGATAGATGCATTTTAATGTAAATAAAAATAATAAGTAACTGGAGATGCAAGTGGTTAATTATTTTTGTTAATTCCTAAAACAGATTAAATGCAAAACTTTTAAAGTTCTGACACATATTAAAAATGTATAACTAATGCAATAAAACTTTCAGATTCACCAAAAAAGTTGTTGTCAGACCAATATTTAAAACAATAGGAAATACAAAAGAGGTAAAAAATTAAAGATGAATCACCATGTGTTCTGCCTTCTCAAAACTAGTGTCAGAATTATGTTTAAAACAACTCAAAATTATACAAATAATCTAAATATTATAGCAGAATGGCAATATGGTTAAAAGCATAAATGCAAAATAAAAGTCACATAAAAGGTAATAACATAATAATAAATCCTGTAAATGACCGTGAATCTGTGACTGCTATGTTTATAGATTAACCAAAAGTATTGACTGCATTAATATGAAAACCTGACTAACAATATGTAAAAAATAAACTAGTAACAGTGAAGTAACACAAATAAAGATAAATGAAGAAATTATTATTATATTAATGCTGACTAAAAAGTATGAAAAATGTGGAGTTTGAGGCCTAGGTGTGAGGCCTATGTTTAGAAAACTGAACACAATGTGTGTAAATAAATCATTTGAATGGAAATGGTATGATAGAAAAAAAAATCTGATGTGGTCCATTCACATGACTTTCTCTATATCTCTGCACTCAATTATTGTTAAAAAGTTTATTCTTCTATTTACTTAATGTTAATAGAGTAAAAATTGACAAAAGGGTCTTATTACTTACTTCTTTGTAAGAAGAAGGGAACTAAGGGAGTACAGTAGGCTAAATCGACAGTCAAATCTTTTAAAAGCTGGTTGCTATGTGATTGAAGTATCTTCGTTTGTATGGACAGGAGTTGACAAATTCCCGTATGAGAAAAGTATAAGTATTCTAAAGCTGAAACTAATAACAAGGAATATTTCAAAAACGATCAACTCCACAAAAAAAGGTATATAATATAAATTGTGTATTTTAACAAACTCTATATTTTTTGGTGGTGCATTTGTCTATCTGTTACAGATTACCAGTTATTTAAAATTCTGCAAAATTTATCCAGAATAAACATGTTTTCATAGGCTATTCTCAGAAAATTTAAGATATACATTTTATTTGTCACATAAATTTTTTAAATTTAAGAGATTTTGATCAAAATTGTTACAGCCATTTTTGAGGAAATCAAAATTTTCGAAAAATGTTCCATGTGAAGGGTGTTAGGGGGTGGGTGGATTTTCTTGAAAATCTTTGTGTCGCATCCTTGGAAGATACCAAACTTAAATATCAAGTTTGGTATTTAAAGGTCTTTTCATTTTTGAGCTATGCTGCGCACACACGCACACACACACACACACACACACACACACACACACACACACACACACACACATGCAAGCATGCACACACGCATGCATGCACATGGACATTTTTCTAAAAATGCTTTTCTGGACTCAGGGGGTCTCAAAACTTATATTTCCGGTGAAATTTCGGTATCAAATTTTTGGGTCAATAACAATACCTTCTCTATACACTATATACATAGTACAAATAGAGAAAGTAATAAAATCAGATTTCAAAGCTGTATACTTGGAATTCCACAAGGCTCAAAATTAGGACCCTCCTGTTCTTAATATGCATTAATGATATATTTGCATTGATAGAGAAAGAGAGATATAGTAATTGGTTATGCTGATGACATGACAGTCATGATTAGGGGCCAGATGGCTAAAGACAGAAAATAGGGAAAACTCAATTTTAAAAATCATAAAGCAATATTACTCTAACCTATATATATAATAAAATAAATTTGATGGCATGCATAAATTTTAAGTTAACAAATCAAAATCGAAATAACATTAAATTAACAATAGAAGGTGAAAGTGTGTATGAAATAAAAAGTACACTCTTTCTTGGAATGATCAGTGACAAAAATTTAAATTGGAAATCACATGTAGCATACATTACCAAATAGAATAAATAAAAAAGGCATATGTAATGATATAAACCAGAAGACAATATATAGTAGAACTATGATATAGGTATATTAAGCACTTATATACTCGCACATCAGCTATGGCATTGCACACTGGGTGAGTATTAGGCAGAGAGAAAAAAATTTCAATAAAATAAAAGCCATCAGAATAATAAGCAAGATAAATAGTAAACAAATGCATAGAAACTTGTTTAAGAACTTAATTTTAACTGCTCCATAGATACTTTACATTAGAGAATATTAATCATTTAAGTTAAGAAAAGTGAATCAGTAAAACTTGTTGATATGATTATTCATAAGCATCTGACTTGGAACTGTTACATTGATTCAGTATGCAGCAAATTGCCATGTGCAGGATTTTTATTGACCAATTTAGAAAGAGCAGTATCAAATGACTTAGTTTGCATGAGATATTTTTCATTCTTTTGGAGCATCTTTCAATATGGTTTGATACTGTGGGGCAGCAGCCCATGATTTACAGATGTACTAATCTTTCAAAAAAACATTATTAGGATATCGACAAATTCTCATTCAACAGAACATTGTAAACCATTTGTAAAATTTGAAACTCTGACTGTTGTTAATTTATGCCTGTGCGTATTCTCATATAATAACTCCATGGTATGACAGCTCACAAGGAACCCCGGCTTATTGCCCAGCCGCTGCATCCCCCATCTCAGTCCATGACAGACGTCATGGATGGGGTGCAATATTGGAGGATGAGACGTGATCAGCACCTCGAACCCCCCAGCTGGTTAATGCGGTCCTCATGACCTGGAGCCGCTACTTTTCCATCAAATAGCTCCTCATTTGGCCTCCCCAGGGACTCACGAGGCTGAATGTACCCCAGACCAGGTCTCCCAGCAGGGGAAAAATCCTCACGCTGGTACCAGGAATTGAACCCAGGATTCAGCAGCTGCGCTACTACCACGCTAAGGAGATGACCTGAATTCTCATATACATGAAAGGAGATGTACAAAACTGTGACAAAAAATCTGATATATTTCATTTACATGATTTTCTCTACACCTCTGTAACAAATTATTGCTAAAAGGCTTCTACTTCTTGCTATTCGAGATAAGCATTAGACAAAATGGTCTTATTGCTTGCTTCCTTGTAAGTAGAAGGGAAATAAGAGAATACACTAGCTAAAGCGTAGTCTTTTAGAGAGTGGTTATTATGTGATCAAAAAGTTATTTCTTTGTAAGGCCAGGAGTTCACAAATTCCCATTTGAGAAAAGTATAAGTATTTTAAAGCTGAAACTAATAACAAGAAATATCTCAGAAATGGTCAGCTTTACAACAACAAAAAAAAAAGTTTAATACAAATTGTGCATTTTAACAAGTTCTAAATGTTTTGTATTGTAAGTTTTGTCTATCTCTTGCAGTTTACCAGTTATGCAAAATTCAGCAAAATTCATCCAGAATGAAGAGGTTTTCAGAGGCTATTCCCAGAAAATTCAAGATATACATTTTATTTTTCATGTAAATATCTTTAATATAAAATATTTTAATCAAAATCAGTAAGACCCATTTTTGAAAAAATCAAAATTTTTGAAAATTGTTCCATGTCATCCATGCTCTGCAGGGAAGTAGGTAATGTTCCTGCCAAACTGTGGGTTGGCTGCAAAACCTTGCTAAACTATGCCAACTTTAAAAAGTGAAATACACAAGGAAAATGTGGAGGTTGGTAGCCAAAAAGTAAGATTTGCAGATGCTAAAAGGATGGATGTGGTGTATAGATGAAGGAAACAGATCAGAAGTAACACTGGCATCATTTTCAATCACACGACTGCCCCTACCACTATTTATTTTTCTGCATCTGGAATAAAAATGAAATAAATAATGCTGAATTCATGAATACTATGAGGGATGATCAGTAACTAAGGTTGCAAATCATGTAGTGAAACAAGTATATTTTATTTTGTAAAACCAATACAGCCATCTGATAGCATTACATACTATTTTTCCACACAGTGTCTCTAATGGTTGAAGCACTTGTCACTCTAGGGATGAGTTTGAATATTCCCTCCTGGTAAAAATCCTCTCCTTGCATGTTTAGCCATGTTGTCGTGAAGTGTTGCACCTCCTCTTCTGAAGCAAATCATTGTCTTCCTAGGTGCTCCTTCAAGTAAGGAAGGAGGTGAAAGTTGCTTGGAGCAAGATCTGGGTTATAAGGAGGGTGGACAATTATATTCCATGAAACTGCTGGTCTTCTCAACTACATGAGATCATGCATTGTCGTGAAGGAAAATATCCTCAGTGAGAAGTCCTGGCCGTTTCCTCCCAATTGCTTTGCACAATCATGTCATGGTCTTGCAGTATTGGTCAGTGATCACTGTGTACTCTGTTTCCAAACACTCCACACGTATGACACCTGCACTGTCCTAAAATACTGTGGCCATCACCTTTCCAGCAGATGGCAAAACCTTAAACTTTTTTGTCTTCGGAGAAGAGAGGTGTTTCCATGCCATTGATGACTACTTACTGCTGGGGGTATAGTGGTGGATCCATGTTTCATCACCCACAACAATGTGGTGAAAAAAAAGCTTTTCCCTTCCATGGAGAACCATTGCAAAAGTTGCAGACTTGCCCCCATATGCTTCTCCTTGTGCTGGTTGGACAGATTTCATGGTACCGATTGGAAAGAAAGTTTCTAGTACTATAGAATCATGAACAATGCGATGAATTCTTCCAAAAGACATTCCCAATTCTACTGCCATATGTTGTCCTGTTGTCCTGAATCAGCTCCTCCACATGAGCTGTGTTCAAATCTGTGGTTACCATGCTGGATTAGCCACTGCGATTCTTGTCGACGCTTTCTCTACTGGCCACAAACTTTTGACACCATTCTGTGGCATGCTGGGAAGACATTAGTCTTTTCATAAACCTCTACCAGCTGTGGCTGTTACTGAATGTCAGCCATAGGTTAAATCTTTTGCCCATAGAAATAGAATGACTGAGGGATTTCTTCGCAGACCAGTTTTTAGAATAAGTCACCATTTGTGTTTACATTATAATAGAATAGAATTTATTCACCTTTGTAGTAGCGCTTTAGGTGGTAGTTGGCTGAATCTCTGCACAATTGTCAACCACATGTATTGGAAATACTGCACTCTACTAAATTTGCTATGAAAGACTAAACACCAAGAATATGGGTCTTGTAACCTTTCTGATCATCCCTCTTAAATTTGACAAAGTAATCAAAATGACAATAACATTATTGGAAATTATGATGGTGGGGGGAAAGGGAAGCTGAAAATGACAGAAACATGATGGGACCCAGATAGTGCATGTCCTAAGGTTAATCTACTTATTGCTGAATTTTGGTTATATTTAATAGTTATTTGAGGTTATGTGGTCAGGAATTAGCTAAATCTTTTCATCAGAATATGAAGATCCCCCTCTTCATCATACTTCAATTACAGTGCTGTTTTGGGTATAATGCTGAAGTTGCCATTTTGAGTGACTATGGCCTTTCCTGCCTTTCTCTTGCTTTGGTAAACAGTAATATGATAATACCAACCATATATGCACTGCAGAACACATCTCTTGGCACATTTCCACATTTTTTATTTTCCAACGATTTCCTGCCTAATGGTAAGTAGGTAACAGATGCTTTGGTAGCAACATTACTAGGAAGTAAAGCATAGCATAGAGCCTTCAGGTACTCCACTCCTTAATGAGTTCCCAAAGTCCTGTACTTCAGAACACTAAAACAAAGCCACTCAGAAGCACTAGCTGAGACAAAGCAGAGTCCATATACCAAGCTGGACCAATCAGACCTCGTAGCTTTGCCTTCATGCAAAAAAAAACCCTCTGAGTAAAAATTTGCCACTGAAGATGTGTGCTGCTGCATTCCAACTGTGTAGAAGAGCTTATTCTGGACTATGGCCCACAAGCCTAGTAACTGTGCTATGCTAGAATTTTCAAAGCTGTGATGAATAAAAGTGTGCACAGAAATCATAGGCAATTCATTAATAAGTTGTCACACTTTGTATTTTCTCAATAGCAATTGTTTCATATTTTGACTTCTGGTAACTCAGATTATAACTACAATTTGGTGTTTAAATTCTTACTTCAATATCATGTATATATACTTCATTAGCTACAGGCATATTGTGGTACTTACTTTTCCTCATTTTTGCTTTTTTCCGTCCATAATAACCACGAATAAGAGCCTATAAATGAAAAGATTATTAGGAAAAAAAATACTGATATTTATAAATAATTATATATAAATTATATATAACTAATTTGAAATTTGGAACTTTCAATGATTACGTGAAAGTTAAGCATCTTCTACCTCTTATTAATAATTTTGGTACTAGCAATGTATTATTTTGAATGTTTTTACTGCATTTCTCTGTGTAATGAGTATCTTTCATATTACTTTATATCAGCACATTGAAGTCTATAAAAATGTTTGTCATTTAATAATGATGAAGAAAGAGAGCAAAAGAAAACAATTGAGATATGAAAGTACAAGTATTGGATACATTCAGAATGTAAATTGAAAATTAGTATAAAAATTACAAGACTTAAAAAATGGTAACATTCACAATGATTCAATGAAATCAACATTTTACAGTTATGTAGTACCTAAACATCATATTATTTGTGTAAATTAACAAATATATGAGATTAATGCAGATAATGTGCCATTTTACATAACACCAGAAAACATTTTAGTTCATAAAAATCTTATTTGATAAAAATAAATGATAAATCATTATCATTTATTTTTAAATAACTTTGACAATCTATTCTTGCAAAAGCTTATATCTGTATCTATTTCAAGTTAAGTGAAATAAACATTACAATAAATAGTTGCATTACATATTTGGTAATAGAAAGGAAACAGCAAAGTTAAATATTTATAAACTGGTCTCTTTATGGTTTCTTCCCAAAAGACCGCAAAAAAACAACAAAAGGATGGCAGTAGTTCAAAAATCAAAATAAAAGTATTGAAAAATTCAAACCAATCATAAAAGGTGTCTCACATTCAACAGGTTATGAGTTTGAATTGGAGTTACATGGGTGAGTTACTTGGACAAGGTTTTTTTCAGGGTTTTCCCTTATCCTGAGAAGTTGAATGTCTAGCAGCTTTAAGCTCCATGGGCCACGAATTTGAGTATCATTTCCTTGATTTCATTCATTGTCTCATATGACCAACCAGGTTAAAGGATGTTAAGTTACCAAAAAAGCTGATGCCACAAAAACTGTTATTTGAAACAAATAACTAAAGAAATCTACACTTTTTGTGTAGTAAACTTTTGTCTGCCTCACTGTCTCTTATAATTTACCAGCTATACAAAATTACAAACCTCCTTGTGAATGAGGAGAACTTCATAGGCTACTCCCATTAAATTCAAGATATATGTCATGTAACATTTTAAATATATGTTTTAATCAAAATTAATAATTTAATCAAAATTCAACATTTTAATCAAAAATAACAAAATTAATGGTAACTTAGGACGAGAGGATTTTCTTAAAAATCTTTTCACATTTTTTGGAAGAACTGAATGTACATAGATAGTAACTTTGGTATTTATCTCACTCACTCACTTGCTCTCGCTCTCACTCTCACTCCCTCACTCACTCACTCACTCACTCACTCACTTTTAATGTATTTTATTTATTTAGGGGAACTTAAAACAAGTATATATGACAAAATCTTAGTATTATTTGGCAGAATACAACAATTTCTGTACATAAAATGTATGTGATTGAGAAAGTAAACACATGTTCCACAAATGGCCTCCATTTCTGCAATGCCAATCTGCCAGTCCATGTTGCATATCATCTAAAATCTTGTAACATATTGACTAGCATTGTATTAATTTCTCTGGGAATACTGTCTTAAAGTAGTCAAAATGATTTCAGCAAGATGATACCACAGAATGCCATCTTAAAATTTTCATGGCAGCTATGCATTAACTTTCTGAGAAATCAAATCAATGAAAAATGGAGACATTGTATGACTTCCAAGATTCCCAGATTTATCTGTCTGCAAATATTTTCTGTAGGGGTGTTTGAATAGCAAGTTTATGCATTTCTTTACATAGGTACCTGCTTTTTTTCGGTGTTTATACAAGAACTTCTAATAGAGCACTTCAGCACAATAAGTAATGAATATTGATCTTAAACATAACATAAAAAGCAGATATATACCTGTATAGAAATGGCTGCCCTGGTAGCTGTTTCACGATCAATTCCAAGCTTTCTTAAAATTGCATCTATTCCTATAAGTAAAAAATACATGATCATTTCAAATATTTATAACTCATATACAGTGTATGAAATACAGAAGGCTTATTCTTTTGGCCAGTGCAGATGTGGTATTAAAGTGTGTGGTAAAATATTTGAACTGCTTGCAACACTTCCCCTCCACACAACATTCCCTCAGAATTCCATTTACTTATATTTTACATGCTGCTGGGTAGTGTCATGCATGTTGCATATTTCTAGGACGAGGGAATGAATGAATTTTTGCCATATCTATGTTAGATACTTAAAGTATATTAGCAATAAGTGAAAAGTGAATTTAGGACCCTGATGGTTGTACAAATTACATTATGTTATCTTCCATTTTGAATTTAAACCTCATAAAGTTATACTATATTGTGTTTAAGATTCAAATTAGTTCTATCCTAATAAGCATCTTTAAATTTTACAGTATGCTCAATTAAAAGTTTCAAAGTTTGCAAAAATGTCATAGTGGTTCAGAGTTGTTAATAATCTATATAAAGGAAACAAAATACACAACATTGAAGGTGTTACATTTCCACAAATAATTTATTTGTTGAGTATTAAGAGTATTTAATTTATAAATGATACAATTTTAAGAAGTTTAAGTTTGTGTCAATAAACCAAGTTTGATATTTAATGGTCTCTTTGTTTTTGAGCTATGTTGTCCACACGCACGCACACACACATACACACACACAGACCTTTTTCTGAAAATGCTTTTTTTGGAATTCAGGGGGACCCAAAACATGTATTTCCGGTGAAATCTTGGTATCCAATTTTTGGGTGGAATACAATACCTTCTCTATATACTATGAACATAGTATGTGTAGAGAAAGTAAAAAGTAATCAATACTTAGAACAGAGGCAATGGGGTACCTCAAGGGTCATTACTAGTCCCCCTCCTGTTTCTTTTGTTTGTAAATGACATGCCATTAAACATTCAGCAAACTGAGGTATAATTATTGAGGTATTTCTGGCTGAGTAAATTGTGATAATGCCATCTGATTTGTGAGCACTTTCATGTTCACTCTGGTATGTGGCAGGGAGCTGGAATGTGAGTCATTGCACCGGAAACAGGACCTTTGGAACACAGGAATAATGATTCTTCTCTACGCTTCAGCTTTCAGTATCTTCGACAAGTTTCCAGAAAGTTTGTGATATCATTTTCTTGCCATAAAAGGAGAAAGTAAGGATTGTAGTGCAGGTGGTTGTTGTGTTTTGAATTGTACTGAGTCATGAGTTTTAGCCTTCAGTGGTATGCAAACCATGGATGGCATGCACCTCTAAATTGTCTATACATTGTAACATTGAGTGAATTATTGGAAGCAATGTATCAAATACCTTATTTATAAACAATTTATGAGTCAATAAAGACATTTGTTGCATTGGTGACAGGTTGGGATATTTATGCCGAGATGGAGAAGATGATGAAAAATTTGTTGGCTGAAATGAAAATGGGGTTGGAGAAGATGATGGAGGTGAAACTGAAAATGGGAATAGAAACCTCAGTGACAACAAATTGGAATTTAGCATGGAGAAGATGAGAAATGAAATAATGACAGTGAATTCCTCATAAGAGAAGGTGCAGATGAACATGAAGATCGGAATGGAAACTGCAATGGAGAAAATGGTAAAGAAGATGGGATCTAGCATGGAGAAGATGAAATGAAATGTCTACGATGAGAATGGAACTTTCTACCAAAAGCGATGAACAATTGACCAGTGTGAAGAAGGACATAGAAGAACTTGGGGAAAAGGTGGAAGAGCTTGGTGGAATGATGAACGACCAACTCCTTAATGCCCTGGAAAACCTCGTGGAACACTTTAATGGGTCGACAGTGGTGCCAAGGAAGTAATGACATTATGGAAAAGATGTTCGATGGGAGGCTGAAAAACTTGAAAATCGAGACGCCCGGACGTGACACAAAAGTGGGCATCAAGCCACTTAAGTACAACAGGACGTCAACCTTGGAAGCCTTCCGCCGACAGTTTGCCGCTATCGCTACTCACAACCAATGGTCAGCAGAAGTAGTCGCACAGCTGGTAGCAAGCCTCCAGGGTAGGGCAGCAGAGGTACTGAATGCTAACTCGACGTCAGCGAAATCTGAGAGATCTGGGAGGTCCTCGAGTACCGCTTCGGGAACCATCGTCTGGTTGCAGCCTACCGCAGTCAGCTTAAGGTGAGGTTGAAACAGACAAGTGAGACGATACAGGAGTTCGCCCTAGCCATCAAACAGTCAGCAAACAAAGCTCTGCCACTTAGCTACATGTCCCAGGGTGCTGCCTACTCCTTCGTCGATGAAGTGCGTGGCGCAGAGATATGACAGTACCCGATGCTTGGCGAATATAAAACGATCCACGAGGCATTGACGGTAGCACTTAGAATGGAGGCGGCCAAGGTTACAGAGGATTAGAGTTTCCGGTACTATAGCGGAGACAGAGACTCAGCCCAGGGACATTGGAAAGCATGGGCCTGAGGAGAGAACAGCCAGAGACCGGGGTAACAGAGAAGATCAGGAATACTCGGTGCTACGACGAAAGGGGATCAACACAAGGGCAACGACAACGTTCTTGTGCGTGTGCTGGGGATATGGCACTTGGTGAAGGACTGTAGGCAGCGTCAGATTGTTGTTTGGGGATGCGAGCTCCCAGGACATCTAGTGAAACGCTGTCCACAATCTAGTCGACTGGTAGGTGGTGCACGAAGAAGAATTGACATGGCAAAGGGCATATCCGAGTCATCATCGCCGTCTCCTCTCTTGACGCTGTGTGCCTTAGACAGAGGGTTGAAGACAGGCTCATTGCATACGAAGGAAGCGGTGCCACATTACTAATCCTTGACCTTAATTCGACCAGACGTGGCAGAGGGTTTGCCGACAAGGAAATCGATTCGGCCCTAAGAGTTAATGACGGCAGTAGGCGAAACCTTGTCAGTGGAGGAGGAGGTCTTGCTGGATTTGAACCTCTAGATGGGGCGCTATAAGTCTGTGAGTGTTCGTCGCGAGGAGTCACAATGCGACGATGGAAACTCGGCGAAGATAAGATGGTACTCCGGAGGTCCAACGAATATCCTGCAGTCTGCAAGGTGCGGTGAAACTGAACGAGGGTGCAGTGGCCGCTGATACGTGTCGGGTAGACCAACTTGTGAACAATCTGATTTTTCAACACATCCAGGATGCGAGCAAGAAGATCAAAACCTGTTACGACTGAAGCTAACAGGGAAGGTTCCCAGCAGCGAGTGCAGGCATGGTTGTATCGCCAAACATAGACAGAGGAGAGTAAGCCCAGGCTGCGACGACCATGGACAGGACTGTTTGAATGGTAGAGAGGGTCAATGAAGTAGTAGTCATGGAAGAAGCAGGTATTAAGTTTGGATTGTCTAACCTGCTATGATGGTGCTGGTTGGGATCACAAGTCCTGATGAGGGAGCATTGTGACTATACCATCCAGTGTAAACAATGAAGCACAAGAGTCTGCAGGCAGATCATGACAGGTCTGCAGCAAAGTCATAGTCATGTTGACCATATTTTTTGACTCCTGGGTGTGGTGCAACATGAGTACATGCCATAAGACCAAACTATTTCAAAGGATTACTACAAGAACTCCTTCATCACTGTCATGATGCTGTGCATCATAAACAATCAGATCTACAACAAACCCTGGCAGCTGCATCATGGTAGTACATTCTGTGCATTTGATTCAGGCTTTTATTACCAAATGCAACATTCTTGTGATTCATCAGACTCCTTACTCATCTGGCATGGCTCTGTGTGACTTTTGGCTGTTTTTCAGCTGAAAAATCTGCTAAAAGGGACCCAATTTGAGTCAAGAGAAAAATCATGCACAATGTGATGACCCAGCTACTCAGCATTCCAAAAATTGTATTCCAGAAGTTTTTCTAACAATGGTGGGAGCACTTGGAGCAATGTGGGCATCCCCAATTTTTTTTTTTATGGTGTTCAGCACCTGCTTTTACTACAAATGGCACCACAGGCAAGGGCATCCCCAAGAAGACTACTTCAAAGGAGATTCAGACCTCCAAATCAATAAATTTATGTGCTGATCAAGGGTATGATACTTTTTGTACT
Source organism: Hymenopus coronatus (assembly GCA_030762935.1). NCBI lineage: Eukaryota > Metazoa > Arthropoda > Insecta > Mantodea > Hymenopodidae > Hymenopus > Hymenopus coronatus. The sequence goes on along the minus strand of CM060892.1, from coordinate 57,305,633 downwards.
TTTTTTGGGAGGAAGGCCCCTTGTTTTATTTTACTCAATTCATCCCTCACCAACCAATTCAACCCTCCAATTTATACCTCATATACTAGTCATATAATTTATGTATGCAATTTATTAGGCTATTAAAATGTCAACAACACAAAATATTATTACTAAACAAAGAATAAGATTATTTTTAACTTATAAAAGAGGCAATACTTTAGAAAAACTTAAGAAAATTATAAAGTTTCTTTATTTGCATGCTATAAGCAATATTGTTCCTAAAAATTAAGCAAAATTGACCAAATGTTTATATGAATATTTTGCCCATTTTTGTCCCTTATCTATTGCCAATTATGTTTATCAATAGATTTTCCACATGTTTAGTAACACTCTCTATGGTCAACTTGGATTTAACTTCCATTTCAGCACTTAAAATGAAAGCTCTCAACACTTCCAGAAGCAAGGTTGCATGTGAAATTGCCACTAACCTTTTCCCATCATTTTCATAGATTTTCTGGCCAAAAATCCCCGGACTGCTGCCTGCAAAAAAATAAATTGTTGAAATGAATAGCTTTTTAAATAAATGTATTCTTTGCCCATCTGTATACTAATGTATAAAGATACAACATTTGTTTATGGTATGTTTCCTGGACATAGTCAGATAATTCTGAACAGAATTAATTATTCTTTGACAATTAGAAAGCCTATTTCTTCTTGGTCATTATAATATACTATATAGCATTATCAAAATGTCTGAAGTATGGGAGTTTAGTTTGGTTAGGACTCTTCATATCCTCCCAGTTTCACTCTATTTCATCAAATAATGATAAAGGGAGAATCTTAATATGCTGGAGCTTTATAAATAATATGACGAAAGAGGGAGTTCAAAATTTAAATGTTCACAATTTATCTCAGAAACTGCTCAGGGAGTGTGGAAATGTTTATTTGTTCCTGGTGATTATTTTCGGTACAGTTCATTTCCATCTCTTTTTAAATGGGAGTGGTGTGCCAATTTAATACCATTTTGTTGAATGTTGTCATAATTTTAGATATTTTTACTCTTCAAATTCATAGGTTCAAAAGACTTGATTTATTTCCTCTTGTTCCTAAGTGGATAGATCAACAGTGAATTTCCTCCAGTGTACTCAGGTTCCAGCCAGCTTCTCTCTAATTTTTCGCACATCTTCTGCTTCCTTTCTGCTGCATACTTTCATGTTTTCCTACATCATTCTCTCCTTACTCCTTGAGGGTTCCAGTCAAATGCAGTCTTCTCGATAGCTTCATCTGGCTTTCTCAATGTATGTTCTATCCTTTATTTGCTTTATTTTATAACATATTTGAGAGTGGTTAGTTCTTCTCTACAGTTCTTCATTTGATATTATTTCTGGTCATCTTATATTTATTTTTCATGTTTCATAAATGTTGATGTAAAACAGCCTAAGCTTTGACTTCAATGTCATTTTGTTGTTCCTCCATAGGGGGTATGATTGTACAATGTTCCATTTGATAGCCAAATCCTTCTTTCCACATCTTCTTCTGCTCATCTTTGTAATCACTCTTCTAATATAGGAAAGTAACAACTTCTTGTATTTCTGTATTTTTTACTATCAATTTATTTTTATAATTATAGTTTACCCTCACTGTTTTGATTTAGAGGAGTTTATCTTTAATCCAACATTCTTGCCTCTTCTTGTAATTTCTCAACTTTAGCCTCCATTTATGCTAGCAAACATATATCATCTGCAAAGTCAAGATCTCTTCAAGACAGTTGTCAATCTTCTATTGAATTCCTCTTCTCCTTTTTCCTTTAGCCTTCATAAGTCTAACTGACACATTAGAAATATTTTTGAGGAGAGAATGCATCCCTGCCTTACTGCAGATTTGGTTTCCATAAGTTCTGAGAGATTGCCAACAGAATTGTCTGTGCCTTGGAACCTTGATGCGAGTACTTGTCCTTGATAATGCTAATAATGTTTGGTGGAATACCATTCGGTAATGTTGCCGTTTAAGGGTCAGTTGGCCGCGTAACATCAGGCACCCAACCTTTGCATATGAAAGGTGCAAGGTTCAGTGTTATGGAGCATATATAGTTGGTATTGCGAAAAGGAGGGCTGTTAACCGGTTGGATTCCTTTGGCACTATGTGCTCAGTTCTACAGCAGGTTTTCAATTTCTAAAGTTGGCATGGTTTTGTGGCATTGCGCAGCCAACTGACCCTTAAACGGTAACATTACCGTTGCAGTAGTTCTGCCGAAGTTTTAACATCTGTTTTTAAAATTTCAGATGAAATATTATCTGTCCCTGGTGCTTTACCATTGATAATAACTTTGAGAGAAGTTATTTCATTGTATGTTGGAGCATGTACTCAATTAGGATTCATTTTTAATTCAATCCCTTCTTCCTCTGAGTCTTCTTCAGTCCAGCTGTGCATCTGTTCATGTAGGCTTGTTAGTAGTTTTCCTTTGCTGTCTCTTTGATAAAGCTCTTCTTGTCCAAAATTTTTGTAATTTTGTACAGTTTAGAATTTCTTTTAATGGCTGCTTCCTCTGCCATCAATGCATGATCATCCACCCATTTTCTCTTGTTCTTTCTGGCACATTTTTTAATTTGTCTCTCCACTGCTGCCTGTTCTAATTGCACTTCAATTTTTTAGTTTCTTGTCATATTCTTATTTAATTTGGCTTTAATATTTTCCTTCTTGTTTATTAATTTTAAAGTACTTTCTTGCATCCAGTCTTTCTTATGCTTGTTTTTGAAACCAAGGGCTTTCCCACTAGTATTATGATATACATGTTTTACCTGTTCCCAAGTAGCTTCAATACCCTCTTCAGAAGTGTTTCTAGTTCTTTGAACTGATTTGAAAGTTCTATTTTAAATTCTTCTCTTTTGTCTATTTCTTTCAAATTATGATCTCATATGTTCTATTTCTCTTGTGGAATATCCTGCCAGTAGCTATCTTCATCTTAAACTCTGCAAGCATCAGATGAGGATCAGAACCAATGTCAGCTCCCTGTTTCTTCCTTGCATCTAATAGGAACTGTCTGAAGGTTCTATGTGGTCAATTTGGTTTTCAGTATTATGAACCGGTGATACCCATGTTATTTGTGGTCATTCATGTGGAAATATTATGCCACATATTATCAAATCATGGCTTGCACAAAAATCTATAAACCTTTCACCATTCTTATTTATATATTTATATTTTCAATTCCACTGTTCTAGTCCACCAATTTTTACATTAAAGTCTCCTATCAAATTAAATTAAATTATGTTGTATTTATGGATGCTCTTTTATATCTGTGGTTCTCAGTGTTCCATTTTGTATTAGGTGTGGAAGACTGCTTAGTTTTGTTCAGATGCCTCTTTATCAGGTTTGAGGTTCTTTTACATGTTGTAAATCTGTGACAGAGGACCACTGGAAGGCCATCCAAAGAAAGCCATGCTACGGATTTTGATGACCAAAAAATCCATTGCCCTCTATCGGGTATGAACCTGCAATCTTGGAAATCACAGGCTACCCATAGACCACGGAGGACGATGTCCCCTATCACAATTATTAATTTTCTTAAAAGCTTCATGTAACTGGTGGTAAAATCCTTTCTCTTTCTTCTCTTTCTCTTGGTTCAGTTGGAGCATAGCATTGGAAAGTGGTAATAGGTTTTAAACCTAGTTGTTAGGTATCAGAAATTGGTGCCATTTTGTTAGGCTTGTTCTTCCTGTGCTGTTGTCAATAGACCTACAGCATTTCTATAATTTGACTTTTCCAAATCAAGTTCAATTTATTTCATCCATGAAAACATCTACATGTTGAGGGCTCATCGTATACAACAATTATTTACAAATACTATATATTTACCTACAATTCTTAATTAAATGCCCCAAACTTAAATTCCTTCAGATTATGAAATGTACTTACCATTAAGTACCTCTTCACTTCTTTCATAGTTAAACCAGTACTTTTTAACAGTTTTATTTCTTCAGGTAGCTTATTATAAAGTTCTTTTCCCCGTATTTTTATACATCTGCTTAATGTGCCTCTAATTACCGATTTGTCCAAAGTATAAGAAAACTGTACCTTCATCTGTTTTTTCTTTTTCCAAAACCAGCACATCTCACTTCACTCAAGCTCAGAAGATCAAGTTGGTAATTTTTCATCTCCTTTACAACTTGTTGTAATCTTCTTTAATGTCCTTATGTTCCAAAACCTAATACTTGTTTTCCTCTTCAGGCCAAAAAGTTGTCAACAGCGCATGACCAGCTTTCTATAACTGCAATTTCTTTAATCTATAATATTTCAGGTGTGTGAGTGGTTGGCCCACAGCAACCCAGCATGCCTCTCTGCATTCGTACCTGTATGGTGATTTGATGTTCAACTCCTGTCTAGTGGATTTTTCAGAATTGCAAGAGATGGCTAGCTCAACCACTCTGCTTTCATATCTGGGGTTGGCACTGGAAATGCAAGTTCGGTTGAAAAGAGGGTGGAATTAAGATTTAGCAGTACAGAGATTTGATGTTCAACTCCTCTCTAGTAGATTTTCCAGAATTGCAAGAGATGACTAGTTCAACCATCCTGCTTTCATATCTGGGTTTGGCACTGGAAATGGTAGAGTTAGGTTGAAAAGAGGGTGGAATTAAGATTTAGCTGAGAAACTACTCTATCACAGCTTAGAGGTGATCAACACAGAAGGCCAAACATCCTGGTTTAAATCCCAGCAGTTTTATGGCATTTTTGGGAGCCTCTATTCTTATTGCACCATATTAGAAAATAACAGGATATTTTGCAATAAAAACAGTTCAAACAAATATATGATGTGTTATATTCACATGACTTTTTCTACCCATTTTCTACAAACTTTTCTTAAAATGGTTTATTCTTCTATCTACTTAATGTTAATTGGGATAAACATTTGTAGAATACTTTTATTACAAATGCTCATGTATATACAATGGAAATATGGGACAGTAGACTTAAGAAATAGTCATTTCTTTTAAGAGATGTTTGCTATGTGATGCTTTGAAATTCTATTCTCTTTGCTTCACAGAAAAGCTAATAATGACTTGCAATTTGAAAATAGCATCAGTATTATAAAATTCAAACCAATAACAAAAAATATATCAGAACTGGTTAACTCCACAATAATAAAAAAAATATATATATATACAGGATGTCCCAGAACTCAACCGCACACCTCACAAATTGGAAGGATTATAGAGGGGTCCTAGATCAACACTTTGAGATAAGGAACCTATTGTCCCTTTTGCCAAATGCCAAAGTTATGTATGTTTTCTGGAACATGCTTTAGTGGCCATAATTCAAAAGAATGTGTACAGGTATATCCCAATTTTCACTCAGAATGCCTCATTTGTATGCCAGTAGTTGAAAGAATGTAGTATTGGCACATAAAATTACCTGTTTTTTGAGGATGTGTATGCCACTGACAACTATTGGGTTGATTTCAGGTCATATGTAGCTAGCTAAAGTGCTCCACTATAAGATACTGCTGGGTGAGTCTGTATAATGCTGTCATCAAATCCCATTCTATTAAGACAGCACCGCTCTCTGAAGTTTCCATTGTTCAGTTTTTTTAATTTTGTTGTTTTTCTCAAAGAGGTACACAATTTGACATGTAACAATATGCTTAGTTTACATTTTTGAAATCAAGATATTAAACCTTCCAGGACACATTATTTTAAAAAGATTGAATGAAATCTGCATAGCATTTAATACTCAATGCAGTAATTGTTTATCAAGGCACTTGCATAGATTAATTTATTAAAACAATTAGGTTTGTTGCAAATATTTATGTAATATATGCTTTGAAAAGTAGAAATTAAACTACGATTTTAGCAGTGGAATAAAAAAAAAAAAACCTATCATTGATAGGATTCAAACAGTGTACTTTGGTTTTGTCTATGTAGGTACTATGTCATTCTAACCACTTTAGCTTCTGTGATCCTATATCATTGTGCAATTTCTACAGGGATGTTGCAGGTCATCACATCGAACAGTTCCTCTGGTAACGTGTTGTATTTTGTACTTCGGATATTTTATTGTTTCTAAAAGTTTCATGCAGAGATAAAAAGGCAGAATGCACTTTCCTTTCTAGTACATAGTCTTTACTAGTTTTATGTAGGCACTTATTTTACTATGGAGATAGTTGTTCACTTTGTATTTCATTTGACACAGTGATAGTTGTATATATTGTGGACTGTGCCTACATTTGTAATGTGTGATGCATTGTATTTCAGAAGCTCTTCGAAAGGCATGGAGTTTAATACAATTATTGAAATGTTCTCAATTGTACCTAGATGCGTATTATATATTACATTTATTTTATTTGTCAGTATGATTAAATCACAATGAGTAACACATCTCATGAAAGGCTCATTATAAAATTCAAACAAAGCAGATAACATAAAAACAAAGCTACCTACGGAAACTTGAACCTCCAACTCCCTCAACATTTTAACCCAATGCCCACATGTTAACCATAGCCACTGACAGTCACAGCCCATGACAGTTTGATCAACCCCCTTAACACATCTTATGCTGAAGTTAGCAATTTAGAATCCATAGCCCATAGGCTCCATATCTCAAACTATTTAACTTGGACTCCTTTACAGTCTTGCCAATTTGTGCAGTTGAATTCTGAGTCACTGTGTGAGCGTGCATGCATGTTTTTTTTACATAAATTACGTACAGCTTTCCAAGGCAGTACAGAATTACTGTGTTACCCGATGAGAGGTCCTGGCTGTAGTAAAAAAGATAGAAATTTCCATAGATATCTGTATGCTTGACCATTCCACCTGAGAACTGAATACTCCAGTTTCACTTGGCTGTTGAGCTTCCAAGAACCAGGTTCTACTTTACATCAGAACATTAGTAAGAAAACAGGTACTCCATTGTAACTGTCATGTCAAGAAGGCCCTGTCCAGAGGAGTGCTGCCACTTCACTAAGATGGAGGTTAAGGATTGAGCTGCAGCTGTCCATGTGATTTTGGCGGTGCCTGCAGAGGATGGATGCACAGGCTTAAAGGAATTAACTGGTGGATGCCGACTTGGGCCACTCTGAGAGAAACAGAGGCAGAGAACAGACCTACCTGGAAAGACATCATGCCCAGGAGTATTATGTGTAAGTCCTACTTGGTCCAACAGGACTCACTGAAGACCAAGGAAGATGATGATTAGAGTTCGGGAATCTGCTGACAGAAAGATCCAGAGAGAGCAATGATCCTCCTCAAAGTAAAGTGATGGAACTGCAGGAAGAATGTGCAGGGATTTCAGGAGGACATTTGGGACCCAATTGAACAATCATAAGCTCCAACAATGGTATTACTGGCTGAGGTTATGGGCAGTTGCTTAGAGGCAGTGCTGCTATGTGCGTGTGCAGCAAGTCACAGCCCACAGAGCAGGAGCCAGGGTCGCATATAGCAGTATAATGTGGGACATCCTTGGAAGAACACATAGCCATTGATATAGTGGGATCATTCCCTTTGTCAGACAGAGATAACAAGTGTCTGTTAGAGGTTATGGACTACCTCAAATGGTCAAAAGTATATGTCATCCCTAGCAGAAGGCCAAGACTTTCATGAACTCTGTAGAAGAAACTATTTTGTCACTTTGAGGTATCGTTGGAGCTATGTAGTGGTCAGGAATCAAACCTATGAGGGAAACACTGGAATGATTTGGAGTGCACAACATGCACACCTGTCCACCCACAGTCAGATGATATAGTTAAGTGATATATCAAGGCTCTAGAAGAACATTGAAGGAAGTCACTAGAGAGAGGGAGGTAAAGGTGCCAGCAGTTGACTATGTGGAGAATCTCATAAACCAACTGCATGGCATTAATGAGTATGACAATAATCCAAGTACAAGCAACTGGATGAAGAACCATTATGACCCACAACCCAACAGCTGAGGTTCCAGCAGGGTGATTTGGTCCGGCTATGTTGCCCTACTCAGACCAATAAATGCGACCCCAAACTTCAACAACCATGGCAAAGGTCATACCTTGTGATGAAGAGGATTAATTTTGTCGCCTACTCTTTCCAGAGGTTGCCCCCAAGGGAAGAGGCTGGTGGAATACTTAGATTGATTGTCTAGCTCACTATGATAGTGCTAGTTGGAAAAATCAAACCCTAGAATACATAGTCCCAAGTGGTTCATGTGCTCACACCTATACCTTTTCACCCTGAATCGTTGCACATATGCAAATGGCTTGCTTTCCATACCCCCATCTTATTTCCGGAGGTGTGTATAATGTTAACATATGCATGAGTGGTCACATTATATCAAAGATAATGCAACTCTAAATTGATTTTTCTCATCTCATTTTGTGCTTCTATTTACTGTTGCCGCTGCAGTTATTTAATAATAAGTACACTTGATTTCCAATAAAAAAGTCTAATAATTTAGAATAAATTATCCAAGCTCTAACCCTATATGGTTACAACTGTGTGTGCAATAATGACTACTGCCCCAGAAGTGTTTGATAGTCTTTGGGAGACTATAAAAGCAGGGTATTGTAGCAGCGAGATATAAAATTGTACAGCAGCATTGGAATAAAGACATTGTAAAATCAGCAATTTGAATAAAGAGATTTTCTTACAGTGCATTAGTTTTATTCTCACTTTAATGAAAATTTGCACTAAGTATTAACAGAATTTACGTTTTATAATGGCTCATAATTACCTGAATAGTAATTGCTGCCTTAGTAACATCCTCCATAGTTAACCCCCTATGTTTCCAGATTGCTTCATATATTACAGATTCTTGAGTAATTTCATAGAAGACTCTTACTGCCACTATATAAAACAGAAAGTGTTTAATCAGTTATAAACATATGTCTCTTAATTCATTTAATGACCAACAACAGAAAAATCATATACCACAAATATTTCCTTTAGTTTATCATTTGCAATGTATTCATGGAAAAACCTTTCTCTCACTTTATTTGTTGCTAAGGACATGTTTTGCATTAAAGTACATGGATCATTTATGTGGGGTTAATAATCACAGCCCTGTTTATTTATAGCTAGTAGATTTGATTAGATTTTGAATTTTTTTGCAGTTCTGTGATTAATTATTTATTTATTTATTTATTTAATACCTTCACCATTTACATAGTGCTAGGATTTACAGTGCCATTTGTCAGTGGTATTATGCTTGAATGAGTTTTGAATACCTATACAGCATGGTCTGATACTTCCAGGACATATCAATCATAGTTGCTTCTATTGAAACATTTTATCACATTATTTATACATAAATGTTTAGGAATATGCATTTGTATCTTAATGTACGGAAAATGTTTTATGAAGGTGTTGTAGCCAGCTTATAGAAGCAATTGAACTCCTCTGTACACACTTTTGTTATATTGTGCATAGTGTTCTCAGTAAAATTGGTATACAGTTGGTAACCCTTCTCTGATAGCCTCTTACAACTGCGAAGGTATCAACTACGGTGAGAGCATTTCAGAACTGTGTGCTGGGAATGGTTTCACCCCTCCAAACCCTTTCAGCTCCATGCTGTTGCACCCCTGAACCACTGAAGTAAGCTTTTTACCCATACCCAATTTTTCTGTTTTCTCAAGTCATTTTAACAAAATGGATTGAAACACTTTTAATCCTAATTCTAGTGAGAACTACTAAATATTTACTTGCATTTTAAGACCTTCTCTAAAGGGACAGTAAATGTTGTTAACACCCATGTTGCATATATGAGCAAAATGGCAAGCACATGAAAGTGTATGGCATTAACAGCAGAAATGAAACTTAATGTATAGTGTGAAAATGCAGCAAAAAATAAAATCAAAGCATGATATTGGGATAATTTTAAGGGGTTTATATATTTTAGTGTACTGTGTGGTCTTTTAGGGATTGTGTATAATAGAGGGGTCTTGCAAGCAAATTATTTATCACTACTCTATTAAAAATAACAGTAAATTATATTTATCTATTCTCTGAGAAACACAACTCGAATTTTTGGTATTTATTGTTTACCCAAAATATTGCTTATCCAAAATGATCTCCAATCTATTTTTTCAGATATAGGAGTCCTGACACATTTAAACCATTGTTCAGCCCCATTTTATATAACTGAATAAATTCTTAATATGAATTGTTCCTAAAAACTTTAATTCTTTGGTAAAATGCACAAACATAATAGGAATTATGTATTAAAACATCTGATGTGTTCCATTCACATGACTTTCTCTACATCTCTGCAACAAATTATTGTTAAAAAATTAAAGCTTATGCTTCTATTTACCTCATGCTAAGTGAGAAAAAATTAGCAGAAATAGGCTTATTACTTGCTTCCTTGTAAGTAGAAGCAAAAAAAGGGAGTACCATAGGTTAAAGTGACAGTCAAAAGCTGGTTACTATGTAACTGAAGTTCCTTTGTTTGTATGCACAGAAGTTGACAAATTCCTGTATGAGAAAAGTATTTCTTTATCTACCAAAGTTAAATTGTAGCAGAGTTTGTACACTACATGGCTAAAAGTAAGCACACTAATTTGATAAAATTAAAATTGAGTTTTATTTACGAGTGCCCTTTAACTGCTGTGGTTCTCAGCCTCCTATTCTATTTTGGACATCAAATTTTGGCTTAATTTTGCTCAGAAGCCTCTTTACCATGCTTGAGTTTCTTTTACATTCCTTAAATCTACGAGGGGCGTTCAATAAGTCCTTAGAAAAAGATAGAAAAACAAATTATTTTTGGTAGATTATTTTTATTTACCAACAGAATCTCCTTTCAATTCAATACATTTTTCTTGGGGTTTCTCCAACTGTTTTAAGCCTTCCAAAAAGTAGGATTTTGGAAGGTCCTCAAAATAGGCATTTTTTTTGGGAGATGACTCTTCATTAGATGAGAATCGTTTTCCACCAAGCCACTTTTCAAGTTTGGAAATAAAAAAAGTCACCAGAGTCCAAATGCAGTGAATATGGTGTATGTTGTAATTCAAACCTTAATTCTACAATTTTCGCCATCGAAATTATGCAGGTGTGCACCCTTGCATTGTCTTGATGGAAGAGAATCTTTTTCTTTGCCAGATGAGGGTGTTTTTTCTTGATTTCTCCTTTCAACCAGTGCAATAATGATGCATAATATTCTCAATTTATAGTTCTTCCTTTCTGCATGTAATCAATATAGATGATTCTGCGTGCATTCCAAAAAACTAAGGCCATCACCTTGTCTGCAGATTTCACCACCTTTGCCTTCTTTGGAGCCAGTTCACCTTTAAAAACTCACTGTTTCCACTGTTTTATCTCTGGAGTGTGTTATTATATCCATGTTTCATCCATAGTTATGTATCGATGCAGAAACTTTTCAGGATTACGATGCAAAAATGTCAAACCAACTTCTGAGTCGATCACACGATTGCATTTATTCTCCTTGAGAGCAAATGCTGAGACGTTTGTCAAATTTGGTGCAAAATTGAGAACACTGTACCTTGCGATATACCTGTGACCTCTACTATTCTGCAAACTTTGATTTGTTGATTATTCAAAACCATATGCTTTCAATCATTTTGGAGGAAGTCACTTCTACTGGACATCCAGAAAGATGTGCATAATTTGGCATATTGGCTTCCTGGCGTGACCTAATTTGCCATCAGGGGACCGAGATAGAATACATATACACCACAAACACCCATGCCCAAGGTGGAACTCGAACCCACAATCTCCTGTGCCACGAAACACCAAAGAGATGTATGGCCATGTTTAAATTCATTTATCCAATTGTTACAAATGCAAGAGCAGATGTGCCATAAACTTCATCCAACTCGGCTTTTATCTCTTTTGGTGTTAAGCCTTTTAAATAGAAGTGTTTAATCACCATACTTGTTTTTTTTTATCTTTTTAAAGAAGCCCAAGATTGTTGAGTCAATCACCTATGGCAACAAAACCAGGTGATGCATATAGCTGTAACTTTAACTGCCATCTAGTAAGAAACAATGTTACTAATACAAACTTTTTTGATGCTACAAATATCATTTCTTGGATTTTCTAAGGACTTATTGAACATCCCTAGTATGACATGGGACCAATGACTTTACTTCCCTTCTGAAGGGCGTCATGCTAAGGATTTTTACACCCAAAAAAGTCATTGCCCTACACTGGGTTTGAACCCATGACCTTGGGAACAAGAGACTAGCTTATTACCCCTAGACTAAGGTGGATGACTAATATAAGAAAGAGTACCTTTTGCATTTTCCCTTGTCATAAGGAGTGCATCAAGGTAATCTGCAATGAACGTGCATATGTCCTCAGGCTGTGAACGAAGGACCTGAAATATGTTCAGCAGAAAGATGAAGCAGATTAGAAATGAATGATACATTAGTCACAGTAGATATTATCTCTTATCCTAAAATACAGCAAAAAGTGAACTATTTATAAATAGGGAAGATCTAAAGTGGCACATGTAAAGTGCCTATTTTCACAAACTGTTATTGCATTTTTCAACAACTTTCATTTGAGGGTGGAGGGGCAAACCCTGCTGATATATTACATTCACATTTTGTCTCTACTTGCTCTTCTGTAATCTATTCTTACAAAACCTTATTAAGTTAAATACTTCTTGTGAATTCAGATAACCTTTCAGTTCACATTTACAAATTTTTCTGTTTAGAATTTAAAATTAGCCCACAGAAGCCTCTTAGCTGGTAAGGTGGCTGTTCTGACAATCCTGCAAAGCCAGTTTGGGAAAGATCCTCATTCTTTTGAAGCTGCCTCTATTAGTAGTCTCCATTCTCTGTGATCCTTGGTCGCTGTCATCTAGTTGTGTGCAAAGTGAAGTTTCAGATCATCTGCCGGCCTACGGAGCTCCTTTGGCTGGTTCTTGGATCCCAGGCTGTCGTTTTGTCTGCCCATCTGTTGTGGTTCCATCTTCATGACATGGCCTGCCCACTTCCAATTGACATAGGTGGCTGAATTTGTTGCATCTTTGATACATGTCATCTTCCTCAGTTCTTCATTGCAGATTCTGTCACGGAGACTGATGCCTAGAATCATTCACTCCAACTTCTTTGGCATGTTCCCAACACTGTTACTTTCTCTACATGTACTATGTACATAGTGCATAGAGAAGGTATTGTATTGCACCCAAAAATTCAATACCAAGATTTCACCAAAAATACATGTTTAGAGACCCCCTGAATAAAACAAATTTAGAAAAATGTCCATGTGTGTGTGTGTGCAGCATAGCTCAAAAACAAAAAAACTATTAAATACCAAACTTGGTACTTTAGATATCTTCCAAGGATGCAAAAAGATTTTCAAGAAAATCCCCCCTAAACTACCCTTTACATAGAACATTTTTCAAAAATGGCTCTTAACGATTTTGAATTAAAATACTGTATGCTTAAGATATTTTTATGGAAAACGAAATGTATATCTCAATTTTCTGGGAAAGCCTCTGAAGACCTCTTAATTCTGGGTGACTTTTGTATAACTGGAAAATCGTAAGAGATATATAAAAACTTACTGCACAAGAAATGTAGATCTCATTAAAACACTCAATTTATTCAAAATCTTCTCGGGCTTCTAGCCAGGTAAAAAGAAGATTTTGAATTAACACGTCGCCAGGAAAGCTTCAGTTCTTACTCAATTTATGTTATATACATTTTTTTTGTACAGTTAACCATTTTCAAGATATTCCAGATTATTAGTTTCACTTAAACTTTTCTCAAAAGGTAAGACATCTTTCTTCTCGTTTCTCGTTCGTGTAATCCTGGAAAGCAAAGATATTGGAATTTCAAAGGACTAGACTTTTGCTTTAGCCTGTGCATTTTCTTATTTCCTTCTACTTACAAGGAGGCAGTAATTAGACTAATTCTGCTTATGTTTATCTTGATTAGCATGATATAGATAACATATTAATCTTTTGAATAAAAGTTTTGTTTGCCGAACAGCTGGAGGACATCATGTGAATGGAACACATTAGATTTTTTCCCTTCTACTTACAAGGAACCAAGTAATAAGGACAATTTCTGCTAATGTTTATCTCAATTAGCATTATGTAGATAGAAGAATAAGCTTTTTAACAATAATTTGTTACAGAGAAGTAGAGAAAGTCATGTGATTGTAATACATCAGATTTTTCTTTCTCTGTTTGTTTGGGTTCAGGTTTAGCTTCCATGAAGTAAGGGAGGAAGGATGCAGCTGTCCAATAATATTTTTTCATTCTTATGCTGTATTCTTTGCTTGTGAGGATAAATTTCAGGATCTAGAACTATGATATGCTGCCAAAAGGGGTTGCTGGACTTCTTTGTGGGTAGCATTGTTGAATGTCACCATTTGTCCTAGGTAGGTGTATTTGGTGATGTATTCTAATTCTTTGATGTTTATTTGAATAATTTCTTTGATGCTGTTGGTTATTAGTTTAGGTTTTTGGAGATTTAATTCCAGTCCGTATTTTTCAATTTAATACCTCCGCGGAAGTTGCAAACAGATGGTGTCATTTGCAAACCTTAGGTCTCAGAGTTTCTTTTTTGATAGGAAATTAGTTAATATTATGACAATAAAGGAGATTATTAATACAATTAGGGATGCAGAAGTTAAGATTTGAATTATTTATTCTAAATATTATAGACTTTTTGATTGCAAATCAAAAGTACTTGAGTCCATCTATTTGAATTCCCCAGTTCATCCTCATTTTCCTAAGGATGTCTTCTAGCAGACTAATAAACAAGTTGGGCAAAATAGGGTCTCCTTGTCTGACTCCTCTCTTCAGCTGGAAGTTGTTACCTTTTCCCTCCAGTTGTATTTTAGCTTTCATACTTAAGTGTATTGGCGATTATCCTGATTTATTTTTCTTTTATACCTTGGTTTTGTAGTGCTGTCAGGATTGGGACATGCTCTGCAGAGTTGAATGTTTTCTTCTACAAAATCATTAGAGCCATTTATGAGAAAATCAAAATACTTGAAACTTTTTCCATGTAAAAGTAGTTTGGGATGGCAGGATTTTGCTGAAAATATTCATGTCACATCTTTGATCTGAGCTTAAATGTCAAGTTTGATATTTAATTGACTTTTACTTTTGGAGTTCTACTATGAACACAGACACATATGTATGCAAACACAGACCTTTGTCTAAAGACATTTTATTCAGGGGACCTCAAAACTGTGAAATCCTAAAGTGGAATTTTTGGTTGAAATGTACCTACGCTGTACATGACAGAGAAAGTATTAATTTGAAATTATTTCCACTCAATAATAGAATAAGTTTTTATACTACTATTTCTCAATCACTTGACCGTACAAAGAAAATACAGCAATCCTAAATACTTGTGACGCCTCTCTAGTTGCTATATCACCAGTGGCCCTTAGGTTTCAACCTTGTGACATATAGAGAGTAAAACATTTAATGTGTTTGAAAATTCAAGCCAGTAACAAAAATATTAGAAATGGTTACTATCCTAAAAAATCTGATGTGTACCATTCACATGACTTTCTCTATATCCCTGCAACAAATTATTCTTAAAAAGCTTATACTTCTATTAACTTTATGCTAATCAGTAAAACATTAGCAGAAATAGCCATATTACTTGCTTCCTTGTAAGTAGAGGTAATAAGGGAGTACCATAGGCTAAAGTGATAATCAAAAGCTGGTTGCTTTGTCACTGAAGTTCCTTTGTTTGTATGGACAGCAGTTGACAAATTCCTGTATGAGAAATGTATGTTTTTCATAGCAGAAACCAAAAATAAGGAATGTCACAAAAACGACGAACTCCACGAAAAAAATGTATATAACATAAATTGTGTGCTTTATCGTGCTCTACATTTTTTGTGAAGTAAGTTTTTGTCCATCTCTTATGGTTTAGCAGTTATTCAACATTTAGTAAAATTCATCCAGAATAAACTACTCTTCAGAGGTTATTCCCAGAAAATTCAAGATATACATTTTATTTGTCAGGTAAATATCTTTAATATACGAAATTTTAATCAAAATCTTTAGAGCCATTTTTGAGAAAATCAACATTTTCGAAAAAAGTTCCATGTAAAGGGTAGTTGGGGGTAGGGGTATTTTTCTCAAAATCTTCGTGTCGCATCCCTGGAAGATACTAAACTTAAATACCAAGTATGGTATTTTACCTACTTTTCGTTTTTGAGTTATCGTGTTCACAGACACACACACACACGGACCTTTTTCCGAAAATGTTTTTTTTAGATAAAGGGGACCCTAAAACATATATTTCCGGTGAAATCTCGGTATCGAATTTTTTGGTGGAGTGCAATACATTCTCTATACACTATGTACATAGGGCCTATAGAGAAAGTAAAAAGTGTACCTCTATAAAGTTAGTGTTTTAATGAGAATTGAGATTTTGTTATTAGATTTTGTTTATTTTTCATGGTTTATGAGTTATACAAAATATATTTCTTTATTCTGTTCTCTGCAGATTACAGTTACTCATTTTTTCATGCAAATATGTTAAAAATGGTTAACTCTATAAAATATATATAAGAAAAACTAAATATATATATATATATATAGATAGGCAGTCAGACTGAAAAATTCAATGCCACAGCCAGGATTTGAACTATGGATCTCCCAGTCTCTAGCTGGTTGCTCTGCTATGAGCTACCATGGCAACATGCCGGCATAGCATTGAATTTCTCAACTGACTTGCATGTTCCCCAGTAAACCACAAGGTGATGTCAAATTATTTTGAGATGACAACCCCAATAGCGACTTACAATGCAATAAGTACTTTAAGTCCCAGGATTCATAGTATAGCCAACTATTCTGGTCAATTGGTATTGAATTAATTGTTTTTTCACACAAGCCGTGTGTAGGACAGGAGTTGGATAGGTAGAGTCAGACTGAAAAATTCAATGCCATAGCCAGATTTGAACAATGTATCTCCTCTTGCAACTAGCTAGAGACCGAGAGATCTGTGGTTCAAAACCCGGCTATGGCATTGAATTTTACAGTCTGACTCTAGCTATCCATATATATATTTATTTTGTGGAGTTAACCATTTTTAACATATTTGCATGAAAAAATGTGTAACTGATCTGCAGAGAGCAGAATAAAGAAATACATTTTGTATAACTCATAAACCATGAAAGATAAACAAAATAACAAAAGCTCAATTCTCATTAAAACACTAACTTTATAGAGATGC
Source organism: Hymenopus coronatus (assembly GCA_030762935.1). Taxonomy (NCBI): domain Eukaryota; kingdom Metazoa; phylum Arthropoda; class Insecta; order Mantodea; family Hymenopodidae; genus Hymenopus; species Hymenopus coronatus. The sequence goes on along the minus strand of CM060892.1, from coordinate 57,288,514 downwards.
ACTTTTTCAGGGCAGTAACCCCATTTCTAATATTTTTGTTATTGGCTTGAATTTAAATGCTTTACTCTCTCTCTCTCTCGTTGTCCTCCGTGGTGTAATGGTTACCATGCTAACTTCATTTCTCTCTCTCTCTCTCTCTCCCTCTCCCTCCCTCCCTCTCTCTCTATATGACAAATTGTGTGATTTAATGAGACCTACATTTTTAGCATAGTAACTGTCTGTCTCTCACAATTTAACAGTATGATTTGCAGAAAGATTTCCAGGTAGTAAAAGTTCCAGGTTATACAACTTTACAATAAATTTCGGGCCACAGGAAGTATTCAGGCTAAGAAATATAAAAGACAGCATATAGTTCTTACCAAAGAAACAGACAATTCTCCCCAAAAAGTGCTTAGGGGTCTTTCACAACAGGTAGGTATCTCTTATGGCTCTGTGCAAAAAGGTACTAAATTGCTGAAGTTAAAACCGTATAACTATGGTACATACTCTTCAACCAGCTGATCCCTTAATTCAATGCACATTTTGTGAGTGGATTCTCACATGTATACAATGGCAAAATAGACCTACATTTAATATTTTTCATGGATGAAGCTTGGCTCTACCTTTATGGATATGTGTATACTCAAAATAATTCTTATTGGAACTCTGAAAAACCTAATATTGTTCTCTGAACCCTTTTAAAGTTTAAAGGGCCATAAAATATTTATTTCTGATAAAATCTCAGTTCAGAATGTTTTGGTGGAAAATAATACTGCTTCTACCTTTTGTAGATATAATATTTAATGCCCGCTTTTACTGCATATGGCACTAGAGACATTCACACTGATGATACATGGAATGAAGATGTAGCACCAGTGGAATGTGATGGCAGGGGAAACCAGAGAACCCGGAGAAACCCCACCCCTGATTGTTTTGCCCATCACAAATCTCACATGTGGTCGCTTGCGATCGAACCAGCCCGTTTAGGTGAGAGGCAAATGGTCTAGCCACTTGGCCATGGCACAGCCCTAAAGTGATAGTGAAATTAAAAATGCATGAATTTTATTTTAATTTTTTATGGATGCTCTTAACTACTATGGTTCTTAGCATCCTATTCTATATTGGGCATGAAAGACTAGACATTTTCTCAGAAGTCTCTATCAGGCTTCAAGTCTTTTACATGATGTAAATCTATGTATGACATGGCACTACAGGCTTTTCTTCCCTTTTCAAGGAAGCCATGCTAAATATTTTTACATCCTTTGACTGCAAGCTGTGGAGCAGCAACAGAATGTAGCCATGGGTTCTATGTATCTAAACCCCAATGATCTTTGGTAGTTTTCAATATGTTTTCATACACTTTCTAGGAATTATAGGTATTGAAGAAGTGCCAAATAACAATTGTTTTATTTTAATTCAACTTAAAACAATGATATATATGGAATGAGATATTAAATATAAACCATTATTGTGACAGCAAATAGGCAGATTCCAAACTCTAATGGTGCAAATTCTCAAACTAATATTTTAGACCTAACAATGAAAAAACAACAGGTTCTAAATCCATTTACACAATCAAAGCTAATTAAAGATGTTTTCTGCTTTAAATGTAAGCTTAAGAAGTAATGGCCAAAAAAGAAAGTAAGAAAGGAAAAGAGGTTGGTTAGTTTGTGTGTATATAATACTTACTTCTCTTGAAATATCTGTGCACAACTCCTTAAGTCCTTGTGGAATTGGGTATACAAGCTTTGCTCCATGTTTCTGCAGCACCACATCCATTGCATCTAAAATACAACTGATGGGCTGCACAAACTTTCTTTTAAAAACAATTTTAACAGGCAACAAAGGTGTTGTTTCTAAAAAATTTTAAATATTGCTTTCCAAGATTGTTTCCATGGTAGCAAAAATGTTATTTTGAAAATTAATTTTACTTTTTGCTCTGTAAAATGTTATTCGCCCATATTAGTAATAATCTGGCTCACATGGTAAAGAACATTGAAAGAAATGCTCCATCTTCTGTTGCTAAATTGGACTTACTCCATAAATGACCATGTCTTATGAAATAAGGTAATTTATCTTCTTAAGGATCAAATTACCTCAAGAAGTAATTTGATAAACTTTAAGATACCTTCATGTTGTATAATACAATAGTTTATGTTACTGAGAGTTACAATCATGAGTTATTACATTAATGGATTATCTACCTGTATATGTTACCTTTCTTTTCTATTGAAGAAACTGTTTACTGTTCTTTTGTTTCATTTATGTAATTATATTATCCCTTTAAAGTCTCTGGTCATATTTGTTTGGAGTTGGATCATTTACATTGGCATTTTGATGTTAGGTTATTTCTTTATATTGCTTTGAAACATACCCCATTCATACTTCACGGCTCTATTTGAGGTTAGAGCATTACGGAATCAACAAAGAATTCCCCTGCCTCAGCCAGGGATTGTACTTGGGACCTCATAATTTACAAATCAATCTGTTGACCACAGTCACAGATTCCTTCATATTGGGAGGGGGAGAGTCTGGAATATTGTGACAGGACTAAGAACGAGGTAGGTGAGAAAGGCCATCAGGCCATAGCAAGCTGCAGTGTCCAAAGGGTTCTGTGTTTTTTAGATTAAACTTGAGGTTAGCCTTAGGTTTAATGTGGGTCTACTGTAACTACATAACATATGGTCCAACATCATTTTTTTTTTTTTTTTTTTTTTGTAGCTTAACATCCTTTAACCTGGTTGGTCATATCAGATGATGAATGAACTTGATGAAATGATGCTCAAATGATATCAGGGTCCATGGAGCTTAAAGTATTTGTCTTCTCAGGATAAGGGAAAACCCTGAAGAAAACCTTATCTGGGTAACTCACCCTAAGCAAGATTCAAACTCATGACCTGTTGAATGTGAAGCACACATGCTACCAACACACTACCCAGGTGGGCATCATCATTGACGTACAACATTAACCTTTTAGAATATAAAAGGTGCATCAATTCATCAACCTTTTAGAACTTAACAGCTGCATCAGTTCATGCCGCTATATTTTAGACATGTCCCCTTTGCTGTCCAAGACCAAATATAGTACAAAGAGGATATTCCAATAGTGTACTTGCGCACATGTTTAATTTTTGGGCCAAATGGACTTAATAGATTAGTTACCTGGTTACTATTTTTTCTCATCTTAAGAAATTCAATAACACCCTATGACTGTTCCAGGAGCAAATATAAAGCATTTAAAAACTTGAAATAACCCACTGCATCTGCCCTTTTAAGACACTTTCTTAAATATAACAATTACAAACATATGCATTATGGAGAAGAAATGCACACCATTTTGCTGCTGTAATATAACTGTCAGCATAATGTAAGTAGCTAAATCCTTTAGATTGGCATTTGTTTATTTGCACATACACTAGCCTAGACTTAACATGTAGAAATTGTGATGTGTTAGCCCAAGTGTGTTAGCAGATATAATGAAAACTGTTGGAGAGTTTATATTTTAGTATCCATTCAGAGTCATGGTACTCTTAATGGGATATGTATTTTTCTGATGGGAAAGGAATTGTTGAAATGCAGCTATAAACATTATTGTATCAAAATCCTGGAAATACCACCACCAGCTTTCCTTTAAGAGAACTATAAGATGCTTGCCAATTTTAATTATGCAATTTCTAGTTACACAAGAAAGCCAACTATTCACCTACTTAGATGTTTTTTTTTATCCTTCTTTTCTTATTTTGTGACGCACATGTAAAAATTCTGTATGCGGAATATTTAGTGTGCAGAAATCTTAACAAAATGCAAAGAAAAAAAAATACATTTGACCTGATTCTTTACAAGACAAGAGAAATGTCAGAAGGGGTTTGGATACTGTTTCTGTGAAAACAAGCTCTTATAATAGAATAAAAAAGAAAGGAGGAAAAAGCCAAGGAAGTAACATACACTTAGGCCTGAAATAATTCCCTAATTACCTACCATTTATTATTTTTATTTCACATAACATCAGTGTCTACTGCCTGTGGTGACAAATACATTACAAATGGACATTAAATACAAATAAAAAAATATGATGTGTTCCATTCACATGACTTTCTCTATATCTCTGCAAATTATTATTGTTCATAAGCTTATCCTTTATTTATTTCTTGCTAATCGAGAAAAATTAGCAGAAAAGTCTTATTTCTTGCTTTATTGTAAGTAGAAGCGAAATAAGAGAGTACCATAGGTTAAAGTGAAAGCCAAAAGCTGGTTGCTATTGACTGATGTTCCTAGTTTGTATGGACAGAAGTTGACAAATTCCTGTATGAGAAAAGTATGTTTTTCAAAGCTGAAACCAAGAAAAAGGAATATCTCAAAAAGGATCAACTTCACGAAAAAATTGTATATAACATAAATTGTGTGTTTTAACGTGCTCTACATTTTTTGCGGGTTAAGTTTTTGTCCATCTCTTACAGTTTAGTAGTTATGAAAAATTCATCCAGAATAAAGCAGTCTTCAGAGGCTATTCCCAGAAAATTCAAAATATTCATTTTATTTGTCAGGTAAATAACTTTAATATATGATATTTTAATCAAAATTGTTAGCACCATTTTTGAGAAAATCAATATTTTCGAAAAAAGTTCCATGTAAAGGGTAGTTTGGGGTGGGGGGATTTTTCTCAAAATCTTCGTGTCGCATCCCTAGAAGATACTAAACTTAAATACCAAGTTTGGTATTTTACCGTCTTTTCGTTTTTGAGTTCTCGTGTTCACAGACACACGGACACACACACACACACACGGACCTTTTGGTGAAAATGATTTTTTTAGATAAAGGGGACCCTAAAACATATATTTCTGGTGAAATCTCGGTATCGAATTCTTTGGTGGAGTGCAATACTTTCTCTATTCACTATGTACATAGTGCGTATAGAGAAAGTAAAAATATCTAGTGTGTTGCATTCCCATGGCTTTCTCTGCCTATTCTGCATCAAACTAGTCTTACAAAAGCTTATCTACTTCATATTATCCAATATAAATGTTTGCATATATAATGGGTGAGGTGAATAAAAAGGAGTATTTGCATATTCTACCCAGGTTTTAAGCATTTACTTGAGTTTGGTGTGAATAAAAAAAGTAAGTATATGCTAAGCCTAGTAAAACCTAAGATTTTTCCGGGAGCTAGCATTTACTAGGCATAACTGATGAATAAACCTCTCGTACTAGAGGTAGTAAAATCTAAGTTTTTCTCAAGTCTTCCATCAGGTATGCTAGCTTTTTGCTTAGTATCTGCTATGTCCGTGTTCATGCAAGTTCACAACAGGAAGATGTACTCTGAGCGCCTGGTATTTTGTGAAAAACTGGATTTTTTTCAGTCTTATCAAGGATTTCCAACATCTGCTTTTCCCATGGCTTCAATTTAATTGCTTTGTTCCCAGTAGCCTGTATATCTGTTTTTTTCTTCACAGTCAATTTCATGTTGTTTAATAGTTTCTTAAGCTGGCCAACATCCACTTTCTTTCCAATTGCATTTGAGTACTTGTCAGCCAGCATACTCCAGGCTCTTGTTTTAGATGAAACAACAGCAGGTATCTGTGATTTAGATAGTATAAATCAACCAATATCATCAACAAAGCCCTATCCAGATGTTTTGCATTTCCAACATCTGTATCAACAGTCTCATCAGATGATGTCGTTGCTCCAACTAACACGTGTGACTTAGTTTGAGGTTCCTGCTGTTGTCATTTTCAGGTTTAGTGTTAACATTAACTGCAGGTGAGCTGGGTCTCATTTTGATACACATTGTTACACTAGTTTTGCGGAATGTATTGACAATGGTCTCTGCCTATTTTAATGAGGTGAAGGTGTAATTTATTTGCAAAACAAAAGTAAAATATGTACTATATTCTAAAACCTACATGTTACTAAACATTTGTGAACAATTTATAAGAGGGGAAGAGGAGGAACCTGCTGATTCAGCATAATTTGGGAGAGAAATTAATAACTGCAAATGCTAGGGCTTAGTATTTACTATGTCTTTTTCTGGGTAGCCTAGCATTTACTACCTGTTTTTAGTAAAAGATTACACACCTCGTTTTTAGCATTTTCTAAAACTACCTAGTATTTACTAGCTAGCATTTACTTCTGTTATTCACTTTACCCAATATTAGAATATATTTCCTTGTAGATATGTGGGAATAAGGTAGTACACTAGGTACATTGATAGTCAAATCTTTCAAAAGTTAGTTGCTAAGTGGTGCATTGACATTCTGTTCTCTTTACTTGACCAGGAAAAAGAAAAATGAATAACAATTTTCATTTGAGAACTGTTTGTATTTTAAAAATGAAACCAATAACTAGGAATATCTCTGAAATCATTAACTCCAGAAAAAGCTCTATTTGACATGAGTTGGGTGTTTTAACTGCATTGTTTGTGAATTAAGATTTTCTCTATCTCTCATAGTTTACCAGTTATTCAAAAGTTATCCAGAATGAACAGTAAGTCAGAGGCTATTCCCAGAAAATATTTCATTTACTATAAAAATGTCTGGAACATGTAATATTTTAATAAAAATTGTTAGAGCCATTTTTGAGAAAATCAAAATAATCAAACAATGTTTCATGTAAAGGGTAGTGTGGGTTTGGGGATTTTCTTGAAAACTGTTGTATCCTTGGAAAATGCTAAACTTAAACATCAAGTTTAAACGACTTTGTGTTTTTAGCTAGGCTGTTCTTTCTCTCATACATGCACACACATACATCCACAAATATATTCACACAAGTCCACATAAACTCACACACACACATTCATCTTCTTCTAAAAATGCTTTGTTTTTAATCCAGGGACCTCAAAATATGTATTTCCGGTGAAATCTCAGTATCAAACTTTTGGGTGGAAAGCAATGTCTGCTCTAATTACTGTGTATTTTTGTACATAGTAGATAAATGTCAAATTTTCTATCAATTTTTACTTTCTTTATAACTATTATGTACATAGTGTAAAGAGAAGGTATTGTATTGCACCCGAAAATTTGATACCGAGATTTCACAGGAAATATATGTTTTGAGACACCATGAATTAAAAAAAAGCATTTTTAGAAAAATGTCCGTGTGTGTGTCTGTGGGCAGCATAGCTCAAAAACGAAGAGACCGTTAAATACCAAACTTGGTATTTAAGTTTGGTATCTTCCAAAGATGCGACAGGAAGATTTTGAAAAAAATCCCCCCACCCCCAACTACCCTTTACGTGGAAAAAAATTTGAAAATTTTGATTTTTTTAAAAATGGCTCTAACGTTTTTGATTAAACTATCATATGTTAAAGATATTTACCTGACAAATAAAATGTATATCTTGAATTTTCTGGGAATAGCCTCTGAAGATACTTTATTCTGGATGAATTTTATGGAATTTTGCATAACTGCTAAACCGTAAGAGATGGACGAAGACTTAAAACACAAAAAAATGTAGAGCACATTAAAACACACAATTTATGTTATATAATTTTTTTTCTTGGAGTTGATCATTTTTGAGATATTCCTTGTTTTTGGTTTCAGCTTTAAAAAACATATTTTTCTCATACAGGAATTTGTCAACACCTGTTCATACAAACAAAGGAACTTCATTGACATAGCAACCAGCTTTTGACTAACATTTTAAGCTATTGTACTCCCTTATTTTGCTTCTACTTACAAGGAAGCAAGTAATAACACTATTTCTACTATTTTTTTCTCGATCAGATAAAGTAAATAGAATAATTTGTTGTAGAGATGTAGAGAAAGTCATGTGAATGGAACACATCAAATTAGTTTTGTATAACTTCTGCAAAAACTTATTTTTCTGTCCACTTTAATCAAAATGAACATTTGTAGAAACATTGATGTAGAGAAAGTCATGTGAATGGAACACATCAAATTAGTTTTGTATAACTTCTGCAAAAACTTATTTTTCTGTCCACTTTAATCAAAATGAACATTTGTAGAAACATTTAATTATAAGTACAAGCCTTATTAATGAGACCTAAGTGAGAATTGTTTAGAAGTGGGCCAGTCTATCCTAGCTTTGAAATACCACTTTCTTTCCATGAATGTCATAAGAAACATTTGAATAATGACCACTTCAAAAATGACAAAATTGGCAAAATCTAATGTTGCTTATTACTTTCTTTGCTCATTGTTCTATAAACCGTTCTTACAAAAGCATACTTCTTTTATTATTAGTTGATCAAGATAAAGTTTCATAACACATATAAAAGGGATATATTAGACTAAAGCGAAAGATTTTTGAAAAGCAAGTCTCTTTGTGGTAGTTTTAAAATTTGATGTTCTTCGCTTGATTATGAAAGAAAACAAATAACTTCTTACCATAATACCAAAGATATAAGTATTTGAAAATTCAAACCAAAAACAAAGAATTTTCTTGGAAACAGATACTGTTATAAAGTTTTATTTGACATAAATTCTGGCATGATTTAGTCCACATTTTTTATGTAGCAAGCTTGGACTAGAGCTTTGTTTACATAAGACTTTCAGAATAAAGCGGATTTCACAGTATTCATGGAAAATTTACGGTACAAATTTCATTTGTTATTGAGCAAATATCTTGAACAAATCGTATTTTAGTCAAAATTGAGAGCAATTTTTGAAAAAATAAAAAATAACCAAACATTTCCTGTATAAAAGATAGTTGGGGTTGGAGGATTTGTTTTGAAACTCTCATTCGCGAACATGTAAACTTTCTCATATTTTATCAGGGGACCTCATTTCCATTGATATCTTCATATAAAATTTGTCCGCAGAATGCAATAATTCTGTTTCCTATAAGTAGAAGAGTATTTCATAAGACTTTAATAGCACAAAACATGTTTTTGAAATAAACTGTGGGCTTTAAAAAGATTCTTTATTTTCTCTACATGTACATGTAAATAGAGAAGGTATTGTATTCCACCCAAAAATTTGATATCAAAATGTCACTAGAAATATATGTTTTGAGGCACTCTGATTTAAAAAAAAATATTTTTAGAAAAAGTTCTGTATGTGTACATGTCATTGTGTGTGATGAGTATAGCCCAAAAGCAAAAAGTCTGTTGAATACCAAACTTGATATGTAAGTCCAGCGTCTACCAAAGGTGTGACACAAAGGTTTTCAAGAAAATCCTCACATCCCAAACTACCTTTTAATGCAAGATTTTTAAAAAAAAATTATTTTCTAAAAAGGCTCTAACAATTTTGATTAAAATACCATATGTTTATAAGATATTTTTATACAAATAAAACATATATCTTGAATTTTCTGGAAATAACCTCTGAAGTCCTCTTCATTTTGGATGACTTTTGCATAAATGTTAAACCTAAGAGATCGTAGATAATATGTTAGTATGCAAAAATGCAGATCTTGTTGAAGCACACAATTTATGTAAGATTCATTTTTACTTTGTCTACCATGTATAATAGGTAAGTATTTTATTCCATGAAAAAATTTGATGAGATTTCACTGGAGATCTAAGGTTCCTTGAATCCAAAAAAAACCATTTTTTGTGTATGTTTATAAACAGCATAACTCAAAAACGAAATCCAAACTTCCAAAGTTGAATTAGTTAAATACCAAACTTCCAAAGATGCAATATTAAGATTTTCAAGAAAATTCTTCCAACCTCAGATGCCCTTTTTAAAATGTTTGATTTTTTCAAAAAAGGCTCTAACAATTTTCATTCAAATGTTTAAGATATTTTCATGACAAATGAAATTAAGCTTTAACTTTCTGGGAAGAGCCTCTGAAGTCTTCTTCATTCTGTTCAACCATAAAGGTTCACAGAGCAACCAGCTCTTTGAAGATTTGATATCGCTTAAGCATACAGTATTCCCTTATCCCATTGGGAATATGTAATAAAAATATTTCTACAGATATTCATCTCAATTAACTTGAACTACCCAGAAGAATAAGCCTTTTTGAGAATATTTTATGGAAGAATGGGTAGAGGAAACTATGTGAATGTACATCAGTTTTTTTTGGTGGAGTTAACTGTGTCCAAGATATTCCTTGTTGTTGGTTTATATTTTCCAATATTCTTTTCTTCGACTATGAAGTCGCCATTTGTTCTTTTTTTATTTTTTTTACTTCTGGTCTTGCAAAAGAAATAGAATTTCAAGATCATCACATAGCAACCAGCTTTTAAAGGATTTCACTATCACTTTAGCTCAATGTATTTCCTTATTTCATTGTAGCTAAGGAAATAAAGTTTTCATTTCTGCTCTTTGTATCTTGATTAGTAGATAGGAAAATGAAGTAGATAAAAGAAATAAGCTTTTGTAGGAATAGTTGTTGCAGAATAGATACAGAAAGTTATGGGAATGGACACCATCAGGTTTTTTTTTAAGTAAGATTTTAGCTCTCTTTCTATGATTTACAGTTAACTAAAATTATACCTGCATTCTTATAGGTACAAAGGAAATAACGGAACACACTGGGCTTAAGCGAATCATTCTTTTAAAGGTAGTCACAATGTAATGGGAATGAAATTCCTTTCTCCTTAAATTTTTAGGATAAGAAAAATAAATAACAATTTCCAATTTGAAAAAAGTATAAGTATTGGAAAACTTAAACTAATAACAAGAAATATCTCGGATGTGGTTAACTGTACAAACCAAAAAAAAAAAAAAAAAAGGTACCTGATAGTCTACTTTACGGGATTTATATTTTTACTTTCTCTATACTCACTATGTAAATAGTGTATAGAGAATGTATTGCACTCCACTCACTGTAAATATATGTTTTAGGGTCCCCTGTATCCAAAAAAAAGTATTTTCAGAAAAAGGTCCATGTGTCTGTGCACATGATAACTCAAAAACAAAAAGTTGTAAAATACCAAACTTGGTATTTAAGTTTAGTATCTTCCAGGGATGCGACACGAAGATTTTGAGAAAAATCCCCCCACCCCAAACTACCCTTTACATGGAACTTTTTTCGAAAATTTCGATTTTCTCAAAAATGGCTCTAACGATTTTGATTAAAATGCTGTATATTAAAGTTATTTACCTGACAAATAAAATGTATATTTTGAATTTTCTGGGAATAGCCTCTGAAGACTACTTTATTCTGGATGAACTTTTTATAACTACTAAACCGTAAGAGATGGACAAAAACTTAACACACAAAAAAATGTAGAGCACATTAAAACACACAATTAATGTTATATACATTTTTTTCGTGGAGTTGATTGTTTTTGAGATATTCCTTTTTCTTGGTTTCAGCTTTGAAAAATGTATACTTTTCTCATACAGGAATTTGTCAACTCCTGTCCATACAAACAAAGAAACATCTGTCACATAGCAACCAGCTTTTGGCTTTCACTTTAACGTATGCTACTCCCTTATTTCGCTTCTACTTACAATAAAGTAAGAAATAAGACTATTTCTGCTAATTTTTCTCGATTAGCATGAAATAAATAAAAGTAAGCTTATTAACAATAATAATTTACAGAGATATAGAGAAAGTCATGTGAATGGAACACATCAGATTTATTTTGTATAGTTAGATTTTGTCTCCCTGTTCTGGTTTACCACATATGCAAAAGTCATCCAGAAAGAAAAGGAGTTCAGAGGCTTTTCCTAAAGAATTCAAGACATGCATTTCATTTGTAATGTAAATATCTTTAATTAATATATGGTATTTTTATAACATTTGGAGTTGTTTTTGAGAAAATTGATTATTTCAAAAACTCCTTCCTGTAAAGAGTAGTTTGGGTTGGGGGGAGGGCATTTGTTACAAATCTATATGTGACACCTTTGGAGAATATTGAACTTAAAAACCAAATTTAGTATTTTACCGATTACTCATTTTTGAGTAATGCTGTTCACAGACACACCTTTTTCTAAAAATGTGGTTTTGAATTCAGGGAATCTTTAAAATGTATTTCTGATGAAATCTCAATATCTAACTTTTGGATGGAAATGCAATACTTCCTTTCTCTACTATACATAGCAATAATGAGAGTGATATAAAAAAATTTGCAAAATGGCTAACCTTACCCAACTAAATGCATATTTTGTGCTTTTCCCATAGTATAAGGTCTCTTGCTTTAAAAATTATACAAAATTCAGTCAAACACACAGCATTTCACAGGATATTCATATTCATTTCTATTTAATAGTTCAATGCATTAAAAATATTAAATTTTAATTAAAATTATCAGTAATTTTCTAGATATAGAAGATGACAAGAATACCAAGTTTGGTATTTAATGAACCTTTTGTTTTTGAGTAATGCCACGCTCTCTCATATGTGCACATGCACACACAAACACACACTTTTTCTAAAAATGCCTCTTTTGGGTTCATAAGTTCCCAAAAGTGTATTCCCAGTGATCCTGTTATATAGCTGGTAGAAAAAGAAAAAAATGAATGTCAAGTATGCCAGGGTCACCCATATTTCAAATTTATACTAGCTTTGAAAGCATAACTCAATAAAATAGTGAATGTGTATATGGATCAACCCGTATAGGACTATTATTTTCTTTTTCTATTTTATTTGTTATACAATGAAAGAGGGAAATTAAAACATAAATTAATTTATTCGCAACTCATTTACAACTAAGTAAAAATTATACAAAATCTGTTTTAACTGCTGCTCTCAATTTAACAGATCGGCTTCTAGGATTGACATTTACTTCCTCTGCACTGGGGGTTAGTACATGCTTGTAAAGAGATTTCCAATTTGAATGATTCAAACTATCTACATCATCCTTATCATACCATAAAGTCTGATTAGTGTACTTCAGAGGAAGTGGATTTATGGCATTATCTATTACATTTCCAGCTAAATGACGCTTTACTATTTTATCTTCTAAAGAATGGAAAGTTAATGTTACTAGCTTTCCACCTACTTTCAAATAAGCTTGTGCTATTATCATTGCATAATTCAACTCATTCATTTCATTATTGACAAATATTCTCAATGCTTGAAATGTTTTAGTGGCTACATGACTTGGTCTTTGCAATTTATCTAACCTAATTTCATTGGAACATGCAGCTTCTACCAGTTCACATAGCTGTGCTGTGGTTTTTAGTTTCTTAAACAGGTATCGAGCTTCAATTACAGCCCTTGCTATTTTCTTTGCTTTTTTTTCCTCTCCATAAATCTTTAAAATTTTTGCTAGATCTTCTTCTTCAGCATGAGCTAAAACATCTGCTGCTGTAGGTGTATCAGGGAAACGGTTACCATCCATTCTCATGTCCAAAGGGCCATTTTTATTTATGGAAAATCCCCGTTCTGCTACATTAAATTGCATTGACGAACAACCAAAGTCAAAAAGAATGCCATCTATTGTGCCCAGCTTGACATTAAGAGCTGTCAATAGATCAGGTAGTTCACTGAATCTACCAAGCAAGGGTGTAATTTGGTTGGGATACTTTTTGGCTAGTTGTATTGCTAATGAGTGTGCTATGGGATCTCTATCTAAGGCTATTATTTTAATATTAGGAGCAGATTCCAATATGTGCTTGCTATGTCCACCACCGCCAAATGTCATGTCAATGAAAGTTTCTCCTGCTTGTGGTTTAAGACTATCAAGCACTCCCTTAACCATTACAGGTGTATGAAGATTTTCTTCCTCCTCACCTAAATCGGTCCCATTACTAAAAGGTCTTAAAAGTCTCCTAAACAAAAAATATCCACAATATCTATAAGGATTAAACTGCTTTAAGATTAAAGTCATTTTTCAGCACTCGGGTTCTCCTTCTTCTTGACAGTAAAAAATAGTTTTGAAATAAAGCCTTGTTCAGCCTTTTCTAGTTCTTCCAAAAATTCAGACGACAGAATTGCTTTACATTCTTCTGCACTTAAACCAGATGCTGAGGATGTAAGTTTTCTGGGATGTTGTTCATAATAATGATTATCTGCTAATCGTTTTAAACTAGAATAAATTCTTTCACACTTCCGCTCATCTCCTTCAAAAACTTCACCCTTTCTGAACGCTTCTTTCACCTGGTCCCGGATGTGCTGCCCAAGATCCCTGCAATACAAGGTGCAAAATAACTAGTGATAAATTATTACAAGAATTACTTTTTGGATCTGATTTTATTTGCATTCAGCTGTGAGCATAAGAAACATCAGCTCTTCATTTTGGCTTACAGTCAGCATATTAAACACTAAGAAAATAAGCTTATTCTGAAACATTTTATTTATTTATTTTTTTTTTTTCTTCATTTGACTTCAAGTCATGGCATATGCCATTGCTTTTAGGCTGGTTGCAACGGAATGTTAGTCTTGGTATACTTTAAGACTACCCTATGATAAAATCTGCGTTACAGCGTTACGAATGAAATGCTGTCTTCGGTTTCAAACTGAGCAATAAGCATTATATAACCTTTTAGAGGTTATGTAATCTATTTTAAGAATGAAGTTCATTTACTTGCCTTCCAACTTTAGAGGAATCCACTGGCCATTGCTCCAAGAGCCTCAGAAAATTCCTATACAAAGTCGCCATCAAATGTCTTCAAAACAAAGCATATTTTATTTTCCTCTTATTTTGATCTTCGTACCATTTCCGAATTTGGTACTACTACCATTAAGTTTGCAACACACTCAATATGATACAGTTAAACTTCCCTTACTGTGTCACCGGCTGTCCAAATACCCTTTAGAGCTTTCTCAGTCGTTGTTCAAGCAGTAACCGCTGGTAGCGCATAAAGTACACCTCATCCTGCGAAAAAAGTTGTACAAAAATTCAAAATTACTAAACATTTTAGCTTGAGTTTCGATTCTATAGGAATTTTTTCTCGCACATATGTTTGCTATTATAATGAAATTAAATGTATTGTGCAAGATTTAAATAACTATTAACCAGAGTATTGCTACTTTCACTTTCATACTTTTTTTTTTTACAGCTGTTATATACATTATTGCAAAATAGTAATGGATATGCACAGGTTGACTTTTAGACATGGTATTAATTTTAGCATAGGAGATATATGGTTAAGAGACTTTGTGTAAACTTATTTTGGAATGCTTTTAAATTATTATTAATTGTATGAATTAATTTTATATCATGTATTTTAAGCAATTCAAATTATTTTATGAAATTGTCATTTTAAATACATATGTTATAATTTGTATTTTTACTTTTTCTATACTACTATGTACATAGCTATAGAGAAGGTATTGTATTCCACACAAAAGTTCGATACCGAGATTTCACCGCAAGTTCATGTTTACAGCCCCCCTAAATAACAAAATAAGCATTTTTATAAAATATTCCCTGTGTGTCTTTCTGTGGGCATCATAGCTCAAAAACGGAAAAAAAAAAAAAATTCTTTCACATTCCCATTCATCTTCAAAAACTTCACTCTTTCTGAATGCTTCTTTCACCTGGTCCAGGATGTTAAAAAAATTAAATGGCATGTTATTTATGGACGCTCTTTAACTGCTGTGGTTCTCAGCGTCCCATTCTATATTGGGCGTGAAAGACCGCTTAATTTTGCTCAGAGGCCTCTCTATCAGGCTTGAGGTTCTTTTACGTGCCGTAAATCTACGACACGGGACCAACGGCTTTACTTTCATTCCGAAGGAAGCCATGCTAAGGATTTTTACGCCCGAAAAAATCCATCGTCCTCCGCCGGGTTTGAACCCGCGACCTTGGGTATATGAAGTCCCGGATGTGCTGCCTAAGATCCCTGTAATGCAAAATAACTAGTGATCAATTATTAAAAGTATTAATTTTAAGATCTGATTTTATTTGCATTCAGCATTCAAGATATTACTTTTTATTGGTTTCAATTTTAAAATACACTTTCTTCAGATAGGAAGTGTCCTTTTTTCTACTACTGGCTAAGCAAAGAAGTGAATTTCAATGACAATCGCATAACGATAGCTTTTAAAACACCGCTTTAGCTTAGCACATTGCTTTAGTTCCCTTCTGCTTATAAGGAACTACGTAATAAGTACTTTCTGCTAATGCTTTTCTCAATTAGCATGGTGTAGAAAGAAGAATCTTTTGTAAGACGTATGTTTGTAGAACAGTTATGGAAAGTCTTGTGAGTGTAACACATCAGACTTTTTTGTGTAATAAGTTTTTTTTCAAACTCTTACGGTTTACCAGTTATGCAAAATTACGCAAAAATTCAATCCAGAATAAAGAGGTTTTCAGAGACTTCCCAGAAAATTCAAGATATACACTTTATTTGTCATGTAAATGTCTTTAATATACGATACTTAATCAAAGTCGTTAGAGCCATTTTTGAGAAAGTCAAAAATTTCGGAAATTTTTTCATGTAAAGGGTAGGTCGGGGTGGAGGATTTTCAAAAATGTTCAATTTCTCAAATTAACGATTTTTAACGATTTTGATTAAAATAACATATATTTGAGATATTTTCATTCTAAATGAAATTAATATCTCGAATTTTCTGGGCATATCCTCTTAAGCCCCGTCCACTCTGTATGGTGTTTGTATATCTTGTAAGCCATAAGAAAGTCGTTTAACCTGGTAAGTCATATCATGCATGAATGAAATCGGTGAAGTAATGTTCAATGAGCCTGGGTCCATGGTACAATAGGTTTTTCGATATTTGTTTTCTCAGGATAAGGGAAAACCCGGAGAAAAAAACGCACATACATATATACCGTTAAAACACAATTTATGAAAATAATTAATTTTGTGAAGTTAACCGCTTCCTAATCATTGGTTTCATTTTAAAATACTTATACACTTTTGAAATGCAAAATCGTTATTATTATTTTTTTCCTTCTCCTGGTCAGGTAAAGGGAACACATGTCAAAGCATCACATAGCGAGCAGCTCTTAAAATATTTTACTTCGCTTTAGCTTGGTGTATTCTCTTATTCCCACGTATCTACAAGGAAGTATGTAATAAAAGTATTTCTGAAAATACCTAAACGGTTATAAGTGAAGCAGATAGAAAAATAAACTTTTGTAAGAATAGTTTGTTACATATGAATATAACGCATCAGAATTTTTTAATACATAGAACCACTGACGGGTTTTATACCTATATCAGTTTTAGCAGTAAAACTCTTCACTTGATGTGGTTGAAACGACCATATCAGTACCAATACAATCGCTTCTTATTCAAAGACCTTGACTTTAGGGGTCCACAAATTCAATTAAGAGAATAAAAAATGAATTTTTGAGGATTTCACGACTTTCAAGTGTAAATAAATTAAGATTAAATAAAACATATTTTACGCAGCCACTTTAAATTGAAGCAACAGGAACTACTCATAGCAATTATTTGTAATCTGACCTATACAATACATGCGGCCAGCATGATACGATAATATGTTGGCTACCCTAGCGTTTCTCCGGTCCCCTTTTGTACCATCCGTAGTGGGGTGTGTACAATTAAATCGTTTCTGTGCCAGTGATGGCTGGGATGCTCACCTTTTATTCGCGGAATGTTCCGCAAAATGTTCTTAGGTTAACTTCAAGGCTTTTTGACCTTAATTCATTGCAGGTAAATATATATCAATGCTTTTCAGCATGCTAATGTATCTAATGAACTGGAGGATTAAAGGGCTTTCTACCAGCGTAATGAGCATGATGCATTTTTAAATCATGTTTATTTATAAACTCAATTTAATACGTGCAACAGTGTATTAAAGGAGCGGTCAAAACCTATATTTCCCCACTCGCTGTACCTCGAAAACAATTGTGTCAAGGTTAACAATGCTAAGGAGTGATATTGTTGCAGCATTTCTGAAGAACTTCGCCTTCGTATTTAGGTCCTTTATACAGCGGATTTATGTTGAGCATGAACGATGAAAAATAAATACTTCACGCAGAATGCGGGAGGTTTCGTCAATTACAGAGAAATTGAATGAGATTTTTAAAGTTTAGCCTGCTATTAATAAACAAGTATTGTTCAACTGAGTTTTTAAAATGCCGTACTTTTCTAATCAAACAAAACTAGCATTTTTTCGCAGCTGAGTTAACTGTTTCTTATAAGCCTTGTACATCAAATTAGACATAGCATTAGGTTAGGTTACTATTAGAAATAGTATCTGTCAACATAGTTGAATTATTACTTGTTTCTTAACGACGCTGTCAATTGCGAGGATCATAGCCCCTCCAGCGTGTTGGAATTTCTTCCCACAAGAGTTCTTTTACATGACAAATTTACTATGCCATCGGTCTGAGCAGTGTTTGAACCTGCGACCTTGAGACCAGTGTGTGATAACTAAACTACCCAGACCAACCAGCATACTTGAAGCACATTGTTAACAATTTACATAACTGTGGAAATTAACACATGAATGGATGGATATATGGGAGCATTTGGTTACGCTAAGGACATGTCAAATGTATGCTGAATGTTTTGTGCAGTAATTTATTTTAGCATTTGATAATTTGTTTACAATTATTGGTTTTCACACATTGGACATGATTGAGAAAGTGATATGGCATACAGGCTAACTGAACCGAGTACAAAGTTTTTGTTTTTCTGTCCTTTGTTCATTATTTCTATACATTGGTCACTTGGCATTACTTCAATATATGATGTGGATTTGATACTTTTGTTATTCTATCATTAGAGCTGCTTTGTAGTTACTGGTCTGTTATAAATATTTAGGGCCCTAAACTGCAAAGTAAGGCTGAGGACCCAAAGCTGCAAAGCATAGAGCATTGTATGTATGACTTTGTGTATATGTGACGAAACATCATACATATTTACCCATTGTTCTTGAATACTGGTGACACCCAGCACAATTATCTTTCTTGGCACTTCAGGTTTTTTGTCCTCTTCAAAGTTTAGTAGGTATATCCTAACTGTGTGTAATGAGTTCTGCAGATAACTTTTTGGTTAACTTTGTTCATAAGTGTTGTTGCACCAGCTGAAGCCCAAGTTTGTACAGTAATTTTCTTCTTGTAAACAAGGTGATCTCAAAGAATATTGAGATGACATACCTCAATGGTGATTTACGATACTGTAAGCACTTTAAGTCCTGGGCTTCATAGTTTGACCAACAATTACTTCAATTAGTGTTAATTAATATTGTTTTTTTCACAAGCTAGGTGAATTTTTGCACAATTTCTCTGAAAAATAAAAACTAATTTTTATTTTTGCATGAAAATATGTTTTATTTAAACTATTTGAACATTTTATCACAGAAGTTTAATGTTTTTAATGACAATGTAGGACTTATGCAAATTATACCTTTTATTCTAAAAGGGGACACATTTACTAAACATTATTTTAATAATCTGTGCAATCTTCATTCCTGTCCAATAGCTGATTTAGCCATCTAGGCACTGAATCATGTATAATTTTCTTCAAAATATGATGGCCTTCATAGCTCCCCTCTGCCACTGGGCAATAGCCATTAGCAAACAAAAGAGGCGCCTGTACTAGGGTTGAGAGGCAACGTAGTAAAATCTCGGTTTCCTAGAGACTTGAAGACTCTGCTTGCAAGTTGAAATTAATGCCCCATTTAAGGGATCAGTAGGTGGAAGATTTAATACCTGTGAGGGCTGGTTTCCAACCGCAAACTACCTAAACCCAAACTTCAAAGTCATGCTGAGGTTTACTATGTTCTGAAAAATACTGTGACTGCTGTAAGAACTCTGGCTCTAAATGCAGATGTTCCCACATTTCATAACTGTTACCAGAGGGCGACTCTTGATTCTTTTTTGTGGAGGTTGCCAAACCTGAACCATTCTGGCAAAACGCATTCTCGAAGATGTACTTTTCTAGTGACTTAGACGGCCAGTCAAGAACGAGAATATTGGGGTGCTCTGCAAAGAAGTTCCATGCCATGTATGTGTTGTCTAGTGAACTATTAACATACATTATGCGAATAATAGGCACTTCATATGCAGGATAGACTCTCTGTATATTTGAAATAACATCCCAAAGGATAATTGCACACTCCTAAGCATTCATGTCGACCGTGGTCTCCATGAACCCATCAGGATCAGAAGCACTAATCCATTCCAAGAATGAACATGTGATGTATCTGGATTTTCTAATCACCTGTCAAAATTCTAGAAGCATTCAAGGCCTCTAACATTTCATTTGGTGATTAGGTTCAGAACAAAAAGTGTTCTTGTCTATCCATATGTTGTTTTCTTTGTTTCTTGATTTGTAAGCTGCTGCAGAGCAAATCCAACACACAGCTCTCGATGGCAGGTGGTGAGGAACACTTTTCATTAGTAATATGTGCATGAATGTGTGCCAAGTGGAGCCTCCGGGATGCTGTTTGACCTGTTTGTATGGTAACTTTCAGGGTCTGAAAAGTTGGTCTCTTACTGCTGCTACAAGGGTGCCATCTTCTTTGGGCATTGTTTTATTTGTCTGTCAGTTTCTTTTCTGTGATCTTTTAAGATCTTCAGCCCCTTTGTGTGCGAATGCTGCATGGAATTGCCTTAGCAGTGTCCTCAAATTGTAAATTGACTTCCCATATACGCACAATTCTTCTCTGATGCATCACCAAAATATTTGCATACATATGTGAGTGAGCTACCAAGTACTCACCACTGCATGGTTTAACAAAGTTAGAATGCTCCACATACATCCATTCATGCCAGCTGAGAAGGTTGGCAAAATGTCCCTTGAAGCAGTAGGAACGATATATATGGCACTGAGAGTACAATTAAAGAGTCTTTTCATACACCGTATATGTGCAAAGTTCCAATAAGATCACATATTTCTTCTCAAAATATCTTTACAGTTTTGTATGTCAATTTGATTGGTATGGGTTACAAATTTATCAAGCGTATCCTCAAATATACATTCCAGGAATTCCTTTGCACCAAGAATTCTAGCTATATTCTTAGCGTCTGTTCTGCTTTTTGGGGATTCCTTTGTACCCCATATAAATTTATTTCTTCCATGTATGTTGTGTTCCTAATGCATATCCTCATACATACCGATTGGATAGTTAATTCACTGCAATAATACTTTCATAATCAGAGAACCTGAACATCTTCAAATTCATAGTGACATCTTCATGTTCCCAATTCATTTAACCATATACTCAAAACAGCGCCATAGTTAGGATCTGTAAATTTCATGCTACTGCTTGTTGCCATTTCCTGAACAAAGTTGACAACAAAAAATGCACTTACATACCTCAAGTGTAACTTATTACTCCAACACATGTGATTCTTCACTTTGTTGAGAGCAACTTAATAAAACACAGTCAATGATAACTGCAGCTCAGCTGGAACTAAGAATACACAAAGCATCAGGTTTGCCAATATAAAAAATAAGACTGCCTTAACATTAAGAATCGTATGAGGTAACATGTTACCTCTGGAGTCTTTCCAGGGTTAGGTTTTTTAATACTTTAAATTCTCCTTATGCTTATTATAAGCTATTTAACTAAGCTGGCATATAGAAAGGGAAGGTGGGGAAAGAAGTGCTACGGAATATAACATCCTAGATGCTGCAGTATAGAGTTTTAATGTTTTATATATTATGTAATTTTATTTAAAATTCATTTTAAATTGGCAAACCTAAGTGAAAATAGGTAACTTAATATAATGCTGTTGCAGGCTTCTAATAATCATAGCTTCATAGCTTTATTTGTTCCAAATGTTCAATGTTTATTTTCTCAACCATCCAAGTAAGTAAGGAAGCATTGCAAAAAAAAAAAAAAAAAAAAAAAAAAAAAAAAAAAAAAAAAAAAAAAAAAAAAAAAAAAAAAAAAAATTATAATAAAATAAAATAAAATAAAATTATATTAAGGATTTATCCAACAAAAATCCAATTTTTAACCCAACTAAACCCCAGTGGGGAATTAAAAATGGCTTTTTCACAGGAGTTTTACTTATTTATTTGTTCAACATAGGGCTTGCTCAAATTAATAACCTCATAAGGTAAATGCACAACCTTTATAAACACAGCATTGTGATCAAGAGTATTTACTTTATCTATTCATTCATCACGAATGTATACAGTACTGAGCAATACTCAACTCTGTTACTTCTTCCTTAAGGGTCTGTGCGCCCCCTTCAGATTTCAGCAGTGTATAACATTTTTGTCTCTACCAAAGCCTAATGCATTTTTTCCATCCATTTTGCTGACATTTCAATTCCAAATTGCAATTGTATATCCCTTAATTCTGCTAAGATTATCTTTCATTTGCATGCTACCCCTCCCTGCCTCCAATTCCCTGTTCTCTTGACCACCCAAATACCATTCTAATTGCTTCTTAGTTTTGTTCCTTTTTTAACACCATTATATTTCATTAACATTTTATATACAATGTACGTAGTGTATAGAGAAGGTATTGCATTATACCCAAAAATTCGATACCGAGATTTCACCGGAAATATATGTTTTCAGACCCCCTAAATCAACAAAAAAAAAATTTAAAACATGTCCATGTGTGTCTGTCTATCTGACTGTGAGTGTGTGTGTGTGTTGTGTGTGTGTGTGTGTGTCTGTCTGTGGGCAGCATAGCTCAAAAACGAAAAGACCATTAAAAACCAAACTTGGTGTTTAAGTTTGGTATCTTCCAAGGATGTGACACAAATATTTTCAAGAAAATCCCCCCATGCCAAACTACCCTTTACATGGAACTTTTTTTGAAAACTTTGATTTTCTAAAAAATGGCTCTAACGACTTTGATTAAAATCTTGTATATTACTGATATTTACATACCAAATGAAATGTATATCTTGAATTTTCTGGAAATATCATCTGAAGATCTCTTCATTTGGATGAATTTTGCTTAACGGTAAGAGATAGACAAAAGCTTACTACACCGAAAATGTAGAGCATGTTAAAACACAATTTATGTTACATAAATTTTTTTCGTGGAGTTGATCGTTTTTGAGTTATTCATTATTATAGATTTCACCTATAAAAAAATTGTATTTTTTCATGCAGGAATTTGTCAACTCCTGTTCATTCAAACAGTCACACAGCAACCAGCCTTTGACTATCACTTTAACCTATGGTACTCCCTTATTTTGCTTCTACTCACAAGGAAGCAACTAATAAGACTATTTCTGCTGTTTTTTTCTCGATTAGCATGAAGTAAATAGAAGTATAAGCTTTTTAACAATAATTTGTTGCAGAGATATAGAGAAAGTCATGTGAATGGAACACATCAGATTTTTTTTATTCCACGTTCTTGAGGATTTTTTATTTTGTTAATTGCTCTTTGTAATCCTATCACTGTTGTGGCCTCTTCATTAAATTATCTGCATTTAGTAATCCTGATACCTTTTTATTTCTTCTTATTGGTCAGTGTGAATCACATTTCCTCCCTCTATTATATTGTGTGTAAGTAAATCAGAAGTAAATATAATAGATATTAAATAAAAAAAAATTAAATAACCTGAGTTGTATTTAAATGACTTCACTCTTCTACTAAGTATTCACATACATAGTGA
Organism: Hymenopus coronatus; assembly: GCA_030762935.1. NCBI lineage: Eukaryota > Metazoa > Arthropoda > Insecta > Mantodea > Hymenopodidae > Hymenopus > Hymenopus coronatus. The sequence goes on along the minus strand of CM060892.1, from coordinate 57,265,203 downwards.
GGATCCTGTGGCTTTTGTAAGTGCATAAATCCAATTCAATTCAATTTATTAGTCCTGTAAATCATATACATGATATAGGATAAGTCAGTGTTTACAGTTAAGTAGAAACATATTTACAATTTACATAAATAGGTAGTTACCAATGAATATTTCATACAGCGATTAACTTTTTTGCTTTGAAAAAATACAAATTATATAAAAATTAGACCACACAATAATTCACAATTATTAAACTTAATTTTGAGACAATATTACAAGAACCTTTTATATACAACAGCTGAAGTAAACATCACAATTAAGCATACAATGCAATAGTATTACTGTAATAAATACAATTAATCACAATTTTCCACTATTACATTTTTACTAACAGAATACTCAAAAATACAGACTCTTGGGTCTTATCACTGTATCTCATATATTCTTCCACCGAATAGAATTGATTGAGATTTAGGAATTTGTGAATTTCCTTTTTAAACTTGGTAACAGACTTTATGCCTTTTAACGGATCAGGAAGTTGATTGAATAATTTTATGCCACTATATTTGAATGATTTCTGAAAAAGTTTAGTTCTGTGGGTCTTTAAGTGCAGCTTGTTTTTGTTCCTAGTATTGTGTGCATGTATGTCCGAGTTTGCTGTTAATTTACTCAAACCACTTTTAACATGAATTAACATTTCTTTTATGTACAGACTTGGAAATGTGAGTATATTTAGTTTCTTAAAATGCTCTCTACAGCTTTCTGTAGGGGGAATGCCCAACATGATTCTCAACACTCTCTTTTGCAATTTAAATATTGCATTACTATAACTAGAATTTCTCCATAGCTTTATTCCATATAACAACAGTGAGTGAAAATAAGCATAATAGCAAGTTTTTAATATCTCACTAGAAACACAAGACTTTAATTGGTAGAGGATAGAGCACACTCTACTTAACTTATTTGTCAATGTCTCCACATGCTTGTCCCACCTGAGATATTGGTCAACCCACAGACCCAAAAATTTAGCTTTTGAGTTTAGTTGAATTATTTTTGATCCAAATTTAATGCTCGACAGTCCTTGATTCTTTAAGGTTCTATTATGAAATTGGACAGCTATAGTTTTATCCTCATTGATTATTAGTTTATTTACTTTGAACCAGTTTGAAACTTTGCTTATGGTGCTTGATATGTTTGAATCAAGCTTCATACTGTCCTTCCCACTTATGAATATACTTGTATCATCAGCAAATAAAGTAATTTTTACATCAGATTCACTTTTTATATAATGAGGCAGATCGTTAATGTAGATAAGAAATAAAAGGGGCCCCAGAACTGATCCTTGGGGTACTCCAGTTGAAACCTTTCTTTTACTTGAAAATTCCTTTTTGAGTGTTGAATTTGTGTCAAGATAATCAATTTGCACTATTTGTTCTCTCTTTTCTAGGTAAGTATTAAACCAATTATAAGCAATACCTCTTATACCATAGTTATGGAGTTTATTTAGCAAAATTTTGTGATCTACCATATCAAATGCCTTGGTCAAGTCGAGAAATAAACCCACCCCTGGCTCACCTTTATCCAATGTATCATAAATACTATCAACAAAATTCATAATTGCAGAACTAGTTTGTTTTCAATTTCTGAAAACCAAACTGACAAGAATTTATTATATTGAATTTAGTAAAAAATTGAATCATCCTTTTATACATGACTTTTTCAATGATTTTTGAAAAAACTGATAGTAACGTTATTGGTCTGTAATTATTGGTTTCAGATTCATCTCCTTTTTTAAAAAGAGGTTTTACTATAGCTTTCTTCAAAGCTTTTGGGAATTGGCCATTATCCAGCGATTTATTAATTAAAAAGCAAAGGGGTTTTATTACATAAGTAATACATTTTTTAATAATTTCGTTTGAGGTCCTATCCCATGTCTCTGTTTTTTTATTTTTTAATTCACTAATGATAGCCAATACTTCATTTTCCGTGGCTGGTTCCAAAAAAATTGAATTGTCGTATGTAGGCACATGAATGTTCTCAATTCCTTTAGCACAGTTTGTATTCTGCATTTTCTTTGTAATTTCCACAAAATAGTTATTAAAAACATTAGCTATTTCTTTGGGACTACTAATTACATGGTCATTATTTCCTGTAAATAGTTTTTTCTGGTTGGTTTCCTGTTTTATTACATCCCACATTGCCTTATGTTTATTCTTTGAGATGCTAATCTTTTTATCATTATTCATTAATTTAGCAGATCTTATGACAGATCTGTAAATGCTTTTATATCTATTGTAATATATTTTGAAACTTTGTGATACATTACCTTTCTTGACAAGTTCACTCAGCAATCTCAGTTTTTCTTTAGAAGTTGTTATTCCTTTAGTTATCCATTTTGATGGCCCAATCATTATTTTTCGCTTAACAATACCCCCTCACCTGCAAAGCAAGAGAAATTCTTTCTACAGTGTGATAAAGGGTAACTTTCGACCCTTTAGTCTGTAAATATTTGTAGTTTTCTGGAATGCATATAAAATGTTGTAACAATGTAAAGAACTTTATATGATTATTTAAAAAAATCAGCGCTACCCAAATTTTAACATTGTGATGGAAAGATATTGTTTCACTTCTCACTTTATAGATGATGTTCAGAATCAAATTCATTTTTAACTTCTTAAATCCTGACTAAAAATGACACTGGTGTAACTTGTTCAAAATTTGTAATTCTTCTCTTGACTTTTACTTTCAAATGATTTACATGTGATGCAAATAACTGTCATTTCAGCATATTGCATGCGACCATAGAGGAGTAAATGTGATTAAGTCCGTAACACTTTATAGTTCTATATGCCATTGTTTCTTTTTTGTATTTATTTTTTGTTTCATGCTATATTCCAAGTTAACATGATGGTTTATTACTATGCAAAAGTTAAACAGGAAGTAAGGGATGTTCTAATTAACTTGAGATGGGAAGTTGGGGTCTGGAAGCCAAGTAGAAAGAGAGCAGAGTGCTGCATACATTTTTGCTGCACGCTGTTTTACACATTATGATGCAAAATATTTTAGTCATCAGCTTGTTTTTGCATTTATAACATATATTTTTTAGGTACCAACATTTCTCTTTTTAATTCTCATATTTTTGTACATTTTATTCCCTTGATATTAATCATTTGATTTATGTAAAATGAACACATTTGTTTTATTTTCCAATTCTATCAGTTTTGAAGTATGATTAAATGCACTAGATTTAGAGATTGAAAGAATTTAGGAGAATCTTTATGGAAGTACCTATATGCAGGATATTGACTTGATTCAGAAAAAGTCTGATGTATTCCATTCACATGAATTTCTCTACATCTCTGTAACAAACTATTTTTAAAAAGCTTATTCTTTTATTTACTTCATGCTAATTGACAAAAATTAGCAGAAATAGTCTTATTTATTGCTTCCTTGCTATCTCTTATGGTTTACTGTTGTGTAAAATTCAATAAAAATTCTTTAGAGGCTATTCCCAGAAAATTCAAGATATACGTTTTATTTGGCACGTGAATATCATAAATATAAGAGATTTTAATCAAAATCGTTACGGCCATTTTTGAGAAAATCAAAATTTTAGAATTTTTTTCCATTTAAAGGGTAGTTTGGGGTGGTGGGGTTTTCTTGTAAATCTTTGGTGTCACATCCTTGGAAGATACCAAACTTAAATACAAAATTTGGGATTTAGCAGCCTTTTCGTTTTTGAGCTATGCTGGCCACATGCGCGTGTGTGCACGCACATGTATGCACGCATTTCAAAAGTAAGATGGCTCAAAGTTAGGTTAGTACCTCTAGGATTATGAACATGAAAGGAAACTAGGGGTCCAAGTCTAAGGTATTCCAACTTATATGGTAGGATATTTGAAATTCTTTACATTCTTGAAATTGCCTCCATTATTACTGTCAGTTGCACGTTGAATTAATTTTAAGGTAGTAGCTATTATGGAAAATCTGCTTCATTTTGCTCAGGGGTACTAAATTTAAATAATCAAATCCCCTAGGGTATGTTGTCTTCTGCTGCCATTGATAAGCCGAGCTTATCAAAGACAGTTGCTTAACTGTTAAAATTTGTATACTATCAGGGAAGATTCTGGGTGTTAATATTGTTTTGAAATATTAATAATGGGTCTTACAATGAATTCTTTGTGAGCTTCTTTTAATTTTATTTGCAATTGTAGCTAACACATTTTAATTATTTTAGTTTGTTGCAATCTTCCCTGTTTTGTTTGTTACTATTTTTCTGCTACTTAATACTGAAAGATAGATGTTTAATTTAGTATATCAAGCTTTCCCCAGAACTTCAAGTTTTGTTGTCCCTTGAATCCCAAAAAAGATGGGGGAGAGGTAAACTAATGCAATATACAAGCTATCAAACTCTCCACCTGAATCTACCTTCCAATTGAAACATTTTTTTTCTAAATTGTATTTGATTTAGTTTGCAATACTATATTTTTAAGATATTTGTATTACAAATGAAATATAATATGCCTCAAATTTCTTTCCCTATTTGTTTGTGAAGTCTTCTTCATTCTTAATTACAGGAAAAATGTAGATCTCATCAAAATATACAAACCTTTTTAATGCCGTTAACCATCTTGGAGATGTTCATGCCAAATGCTTTTATTTGAATTTTCCAAACTTCATATTTTTTGAAGTCTTAATGACCATTCTTTCATTTCTCATGCTGACCTGCAAAGTATGTATAAACTTTCAAAGCCAGCATATAGCAGCCCCTATTTTAAACATTTGATGTATTAATACAACAGTTAATATTTTGAAATAAAACCACTTATCTTTATGAATAAACTCAAATTCAAAGGACTAGAGAGTAAAAACTTTAACTGCTTTCAACTTTCATTTTTTTAATTTATAAATCCCATTAAAACCATTAATTAAATCAGTGTTGATGATGTGTTTATATTCTTTATTGGATTCATCTTTATTAAGGGTTAAATTAATTGCAATACAATTGATAACTTATTAAAATCATGCATTTCAACCTTAATTAAAACTCTAATGAAGTGAAAAGTGTTCAAAATATATATTAAAATATGAATAAAAAAATCATCAAACATTTATTTCATTTAATATAAAGTAGACAGAAAAATATTCTTTAGTAAGAATAATTTGTAGAAGGGAGAGAAAAATAAATGATATTGGAAAGAGTGAATCAGATTTAAACAATTTGGCTCATATACCAAATGTATATCATCTTGTTTTCTATTTGATACCCTTATCAGCTGAGCTACCATAGTATATCTGTGTGTGTGCATTTATAAAATAGGTCCTAAAGTTCAGCATTTTCAAAGGATGTGACATGAACATTTTCAAGAAAATTCCTTTGTATCTAATTATCCTTTACATAAAAACTTATTTATTACTTTTTATTTTTTCAATATGACTAATGATTTTAATTAAAGTGTTGTATGTTTACAATTATTTTATAATAATTAATTGTATATCTTAAATTTTCAACAAATTGCCTGTGAAATCAGAATTAATCATTCCGAATTAATTTTATATAACTTGTAATTCATAAGAGATGGACAAAAACTTAGGCAAACAAGTTGGATCTCTTTAAAACACTGTTTGAATTACAATTTTGTGACATCGGCCATTTCTGAGACATTTGTTGTTTGTTTGAAATGTTTAAAACTTTGTCACAAAAAGAGCATGAAATTTACACACTAGCATATTGATTAACGTTGCTTCTGTCTCTTGTATTGTATTCGTATCTGCTGCAAAATATGTAATGAAATTATTGCTACAAATATTTATCACAATTAACATCAAGTGGGTAGAAAAATAAGCTTTTATAAGGAATATTTGTGGAAAAAAATATAAAAATAAATAATACTGGCTAAAAAAAAAAAGTCACATAATTTCATATTTTTTACACATACATTTTTTTTGTTTCAGGCAAGTGCAAAGGCAAGGTCGCATTATCAAGGTAAGTTTTACAGAATTCTAATCAGATATGATTCCCAGAGAAGTACTTTATTATTTTTTTTTATTACTTATTGTACAGTAAAAATGTCTGAAGTAAGTAATGCTGAAGCGTAACTTAATATTAATTTTCTTGCCAGATTCATGCAGTTATTGGTTTCTGTGTGGCCAGAGTTTGTCTTTTAAATTGTGTCCTGTCCATTAATAATGTTCAGCTGCATAATGAGTCAAAGTAAAGTAATTAATGCCAATGATTTTTAATTCTATTCTTATCAACATATAATCCATGTCCTTTCTCATAGAATGATTTCTAGATAATGTTATCTTCATAAAAATAGCCATTAGGGTGGTGTTTAAGCATGAAACATGTACATTCTTAGCTTCAACCATAGTATTTTCTCTAAGAGAAGTGTTGTTCATTCTGGAAGATATAATTTAAAAATATATTTATAAAGGGAAAATTAAAAACTTTATACAATTTAAATTGTTTGCAGGTCGAGCATTCACCAGATGGGTTAGACATGGAGGAATTGTTACATGTACAAAACAGTAAGTAATTTTACGTTAACATTATAGTTATCAGCTTTCAAGTAACATACTTTCTGACAAAGGCTGCTGGGGAGGCTCAGTGGTTTTGTTCCAAAGTGATAATACCCGATAGATAAATAAAAGTAACTTAATAATAAAACATGGAAAGAAACAAACAAAATGTAGCAAATTAAATAAATAAGAAAGAAAAATAATGCAAATAAACAGAGGGAATTAAGGAAATAAAGTAATAAATAGAATGCAATCACGAATAAAAACAGAATCAAAACTAGTTAAATAAAGGTAGCTATGTTAAAAAGGGGAGTGGACATCAGAAATAAAATCGCTTTGAAGTACAAAAGGTCATGAGTCCAGCAAGGGGAAGCATGACAAGCCATTAAGGAACAAAAGGAAACTGGTATTTAAAAGCCTAGAAGCTCAGGGTTGCAGACAATGAAGGGAAAACCCAGATGAAATTCATGCTCCACCAAATACAGAATGTGCAATCAAGCATGTTAAAATGTTAATAGCTGAAAAACAGTGTGGCGTCTAAAATTGTGAGACTTGATGAAAACACAGCAAAATATAAAAATGCAACATATTCTCAGCCAATAAAATCAGCGAAAGTGACCAAAATAGTGAAGGTCTAGGCACATCCTAGAAAATGGGCGGCAAATAGACTCTTGTCTAGCTGCGGAGATCCGAAGAAAACTGTTCACATCGTCACTTGAACGTCAGACACCATGTGGTGAACCTGCATTGCGTTATAGCCTGTAATATAACCATAGTGTACAAGTCCAGATGTGAAGAAGTTGATTAACGTGGGAAGGGAATTAAGAGGAAGATTGGCGTGATGGGAAAGGTGAAATAGTTAATTTAATTTGTGAACGGTTTTCAGTGAGGCTCGGCCCTGAAACAAATTCTTGGAATTTGTAAAATATCAAGTGCGGGACAGTAGGAATGAGTGAAAGAGTTTCATTAAAGTTCCTCCCCACAAAGCCTGAGATCATCATACCATTTCCTAAGCTAGCTGGCAACCTAACCTTTCCTTCTCCCTCTCCAAAGCCACAAACCAAAACTGCCACAGTTTACTGGGGCACATGGTTGGAGTTCTAGTTGTAGGTTCAAAATTTTAAGTCTCTCCATGTCTCACTTTTGACTGGTGGTTGTGAAATATTCCAGACCCAATGTGCTTTGGACTTGGTGGTAAAACTGTCAGCCCTCTTGTTCCATTGCCATCGTTGGTCATCCTACCATAGAAGTAAAGGACACTGCCTGTAGGGTGCTTCCAGCTATTAAATGGTCCAATTATTTCTTGGTGGAATGAGGTCTACCATAGACTATATGGGAGAAAAAGAAAAACTTCCTTCTGGCCAAAGTTTACTATTTCCTACATGCTTATTATAGAGAATGAGCATGCAGAATTGAAATGTTCTTTGGAACAATGGAAAATGAATGGGTGCTTCCAAAAATGGGCTAACCATATTTCAACAGAACCAAGATAAGTCAACCTTTGGAAACAAATGTCAGTAATATAAATCTCTCATAGACTCTAGCATACATAATCATGGAATACAGCACGGCTATCTTACACAGTTATGTTATCTGAACAACCTCTTAAAGTGCCAAAACCTAATTGTACCACAGCAAAGCAAAAGAGGCATGCTTTTAATAAACTGTTGGAAAATTGTAAGCTTTGTATCTCATCACACAGATTTTCTTGGGGTTAACTGAAGTTTCTACAGTAGCTCAAAGTATGATAATTATTTTTTAAAAACTGATTATTAGCTCATTTTTGGGAGCGCTCGCTCATTCAAGTGCAACTTATCTTTTCTTCTAGGCTGGTTCAGAATAAACTCAGGATGAGCATGAAAAGTAAAGTGTTTTGCTGTGTTACACTGGAAATAGAAGCAGCAATAGCAAACATGGAAAATTCGATAATGTACATTAGTTTGCCATTTGTATGTAACTAACCAATGACACTTTTGCAACTGCTGGAAATAAGCCAACTAATGGAGGTTAAGCAATTTAAAAATTTGATGCAATAAACCTTTTCCAAAATTAAATTTCTTAATACTCTAACAAATATGTCATCTTATATTTCTAATAAATAGTGTTCTTTAAATTCCATTCAGTGCTGGTTTTGTTTTCAAAGCTTGCAATTAGAAATAGCTTTTGTGGGAGTTTTAATTTTTGGCCTCCTTGAACAATATACAGATTCAGCTATTCCTAATGAGAATCTGCTTTCCAGTCATTGGACCTTCTTCAGCTGTGATGTTTTATGGTTGTGGGCTGGTAGAGGAGAAGGGTTAACATTGCCAATGTACAGGAATGAGTAATTAAAAACAGATTCTCAGAAATATCTAATGAATGAAACTTTGACATATATTAATTTTAAAACATTGAAATTGGGCTTTCTGTTTTATTATCACACAATGTCTTCATTAAATATCATTCTGTTGGAATAATATGAATAATTATGTTACATACAGTTTATTGTTACTATTGACAATATTGGAAATGACTAGTTCATGGGTTAAAACTGTCCTATCACAATTCTTGTTACTAAGCATTGCTTCCAGATCCATTTTGTTAGGACCATATAGTGTCAGTTGTTTTTGGTGTTCATTATGGTGACGTTTGCAAATTGTGTCACAATCATTTTTCCAGGCTAGGAAGGGTGGGAATCCAATCTGGGACCCCCTTGTGCAGCAGGTAGGACCTCTACCGATGGCTAGAGTTTGTGATGCATTTAAGGTGGAAAGAACCATTGTGAAGAGTGTAAGGAAAAGTGCCCAGTTGATTTTAATAAGCCATCTGCATTTCTGCAAACTCAGGGAAAGTGAAAGCTATGAACAGAAGCTATACTTCACTTGATGCATTTTAAAAGGCCATATTTATCATTATTATACAAGGAAGCAATTTCCTATCCATGAGAATGTGCTGTGTTTTCTAAAGGAAACTGACTTATTCAATAGTGTAAGAATCATCCCTAAGTAAAGTGCTGAAATAACTTAGTTTTCAGTTTAAGAAATTTTCTGGGTGGAAAGCTGTAATGGAAATAACTGACACTGTTCCATGGTAAGGGAAATTTTACAAATTGATTCTGAAAGGGTAATATTGCTTTATGAAATTTGGGTAAATGTAGGATATGCTAACAGTGGACAGTTAACACACTTATAGTAACATTGAAGGTGTTAGTGGGAAAGAAAGTAGACTGATTTTGCTTCATTCTGGTGTTGGGTGTTTTTCTTTTTTCTTTTTTTTTTTTTTAATGGGGAATAATACTCTTTTGCAAATCATTATTCATGGTTAAGCAAGATGGGTAGAAAAATCATGTGAAACTAACAGAAAAGTTATATTGCTCATATAGCAATCTAATTTGAGAAATAATAGCCGATATCAATTATTTTTCTAAGATATAACTTAGTAAGAAGCACTTAAATGCCATCCTGCTCATTCAGATGTTTGGCCTGTGAAGGTGTGTTACTCTGAATTGTCATTTTTATGGAGTTTTGCTTAGTGAATAAACTGATAGAGGTTGTGTGTCTGTAAAGTATTAGGCCAGAAATTTAAAGTAGCATTATGTTGTCTCCTTATCTGTTTATTGCTACAATTTCGAAGGTCATGTCAAGTTGCATCATAGGAAGATATGGAGAGAATGGCAAAGATATGAATTCTGCAGATAATGAAGCATTTTATACAATTTAACATAAGTTGCATAACTATTTATGCCAACAACTTTGTTTTCTTTCTTTTTTCTTTTTATTTGTTATTAACCTTGAACAATAACACCAGAATATTTTAATAGCATAAGAAGTTCTGGTGGTGAAACTATGTAAATTAACTAGAATTACAATTCTTCTTTCAGCAGTATTCAGCGAGTGAAGTGTCAACAGTGGTGCATTTCTGCTCGTGCATTTCGATCTTCTGCTGCATTATGTAAGTAATTAGTTTGTAAACACTTGCAGTGGTATATAATGGATGTTTTTAACGGTGGTCTCTTATCAAATTATATCTGGTTTTAGAGAGATCTTTTATTTCCTGCAGATTTAAAGTGTTCATTTGGGCATGAGGTTATTAATGTGGCATCAACATGCCTTGATGAATGCCTGTTGTATTCTGGGGTGATTTATTTCTTAAAATGAACTTTAGGGTTGAGGCAACCAGCAATAATCCATGAAGGAACTCATCACTAGTTGACTGGTACCTACCAATTGCATGCCACAAACATTGCCATGTTAATTGCCTTGCACAAAGCTCTGCAGTAAATTTTTGCTTTAAAAGTGTGAGATAACATTAACCTATTACCATTTCATTTAATTGTTCCTAATGTGATGTGTTCCTAATCCATTCTTAGTGTAGAATAAGAAAATAAAAACAGACAGACTTGAGGATAAGAATAGAAATACATGTCAGCATGTTGACTGCAGCATAGAATATAAAGGGTCTTCAGATTTATTTGGCCTTTGCCACCAGCTTATTGTCCATACATGACATCAGAACTGGGTAGCAGGTTTATCACGCATTGCCTCTTGCAGAGGATTATTGAATAGAAGAGATGGGTATTTTCAGTTTCAAGATCAGCTTAGTGAAATGGGATTTGTATCATACCTTTCCTATTTTTACATTTGAAACATTTGTTTGTATCTCATAAACCCGCAGTTGCAGCATTTATGCTGATAGGTAACTCAAATAATTGGATGGTTAAGGTAACTTGGAGGGCTTTAATGGCATAACTTTCCCATTACGATAAACTTTTTTCATGCTGTTTACGTCAGTAAATGAAAATTGACTTATACAAAGTAAATTAAGAAAACAAAAACTAAAGAACATACAAAATGTCCTTGTAAAAATAGTTCTGCACATCAACTTGTTTACAAAGTTGGCAATGCATGCAATGCAAGGTTCAATTCCTCACCTCCCCTTTGTGGCAAGGGGCTTGCTGAACTAATAATGATGTCATACATTTAAACTTACAGGTCTTAAAGGTCAAATAAATCTAAAGAGCCAGTATATTTTTATACTGAGTACCAGGATTGAATTAACAGCTTAAAGAGACTGAGTCAATGGATTAAATTAGGTCCTCGTATTGTAGGTTGTTCATAGAATTCTGTAAAGTGTAGTACAAAGACCTATAATCTGTAAAAACTGAAGCTAGTAACAGTGAAGCAAACAAATATTAATGTACAAAATAAATAGTTTTTGACAAAACTTCAATTATCTATAAACAAATTCAATTAGTAGGACTTGATCAAAATATAAATTGGTTAACTGGATATCGTAATTCTCAAGGGTTTGTAATAGTAAAGGATGTAAAAAATAGAACTGCAATAGATATTAATATAAAATTAAAGATAAAAATAAACTTTTAAACTATTGTAAGTTTATGGCCACTATGTGATGAATTGTTTGTTAATATTGCCATCTACTGGAAGTAAAACAAAGTGGTGGCAATCAGTGATATATCATTTATTACAGAATCTCTGTTCTTCAAAATAAATATTTCCTCTCACCATTAATCTATGTCATTTCAGTATTTCAATTTAAATTCTAGATGTATTTGTATTTAATATTTTTAAAATGTCCAAAACTCTGGTTTCCAATTGACATTTGGTCTTACCGATGTGAACATTACATCTAAATAATGTAATTGATAAATGTCAGATTTTGACTTTTTGAAGTTTTATCTTTTTAATAAAGATATAAACACTTTTTTTACGTTGTATTTATTTTGAGGAACCAATACTATATCATTTCTTTAAAACTTTGTGTACATTTTTATTTGCTCAAGGATAAGTGATTTTTTTTTTTTAAAAGTAGAAACTCCAAAAAGATCTTTCTGATGTTTAATCATTTCACTTTATATTTATTTAACCAGTATTAAAACCAGATAGATTTTGCCATGCCCAAAACATTCATTCTCCTGGTGTGTCATTATTCATATGACTATTTTTAGTTTTCTATTCACTATTTTATATTTGTGGCTTTAATGTTGTTGACTAGATGTTTACACACACAAAAATGATATGATGGATAATGAGTTGTATGCAAGATTTCACATGCATGCACATTTATTGTTTTAAGCTCCACTAGACGGCATAAAATACATTATTTCTTAAGTTTTAAAATAAATTGCCATTTTGAACCAAGACTGCCTGCTATTGTTCTTGGTCACTGTAATACTCTGGTGCCATTATAGACTTAAAAGTTAACAGATGTCTTGCTTGGGGAGTTTCACCTTGATCTCTTGACTCAAAAATATTCCCAACAATCTTCCAACTTTTCCTTTTATAGGATTTACCTTAATCACATTATTTTATATTTGATTACATTCTTTTTAGATAATTGCTGAGCTATGTCAATATTTACTGTTCTGTTCATTGAAAAATATCTGAACCCAGTAACGTGATGTCATAGACATATATATGGTTGTTATGCTTGCCATAGCAACATCCTCTATGTAGATTTTTTAGACTAAAATGGCAATTCATCCCAAATGTTTAAAATCCTAATCACCAGAATTTATTTCTAGAGACAGTTCTTCAGTTTTTCACTGGAGCACATTTATTTAATAAAAGTTAATACAGTTTTTCCATTTTGATTACAGATGAAGATAAAGTAGTGACTGTACCACCATTTGCAGAATCTGTTTCTGAAGGAGATGTAAGGTGGGAGAAAGGTAATTTTAATTTTAAGCTGTTAATACTAGCTGGAGACAAATTACATTTTAAATTTTTAGCAGATTTAGTTGAATGGGGAATAAACTACCAGGAAGTAACAAATCTTTGATGTGTAAAAATATTAGCTGTATATTTCCTCTGTCAATTAATTATTAAGTAAGAGGAAGTGTATTCCACCTGAAAACTTGATATCAAAATTTCACTGGAAATACATGTTATGAGGTCTTCTGAATTTGAAACAAGCATTTTTAGAAAAAGATTCATTTGTTCAATTGCCCGTGAGCAGAATAACTTTTAAAGAAATAAATACTAAATTTGCTATTTAAATTCATTATCTTTCAAACATGCTACATTGCAAAATTACCTTTATATGGTACTTTGAAAGTATATTTTTAATTTTTTCAAAAAAAAATGGGTCATTAATTCTGATTAAAAAACCAGTTCTGTTTTGGGATTTAGGGAGCATCTAAAAGTGTATTTCTGGTGAATATCAATATCATATTTTTGAGCAGAGAGCAACATTTCATCTTCTTATTATAGGTAATTTGTGGGGAAAAAAATTATGTGTGTGGATGTGTGATGTGCATGCACATGCATTAGCTAGAGAGAGTGAGAGGGAGAGAGCGCGTGAGGAGGAGAGCGAGACAGCGTGAGAGGCGGAGAGAGTAGAGAGGGAAAAATAGAGCAAAACAGAACAGAGAGAGAGAGAGGGTGAGGGAGGGAAAGATGGTAAATGGGAGGGGCAGATGGAGAGCAGGAGGGGGCAAAAGAAAGGGGAGGCATAACTCCAAAATGAAATGCTGAAAAAAAAAAAAACTGAAGAAAGTTCCACCTCTCAGAGTACTCTATGTAGCAACAATTTTGGATATTTTTGTTTTTCTCAAAAATGGTTTTAATGGCTTTGATTGGAATAGCATATTTTTAAGATGTTTATATGACAAATTAAACCCATAACATGATTTTATACAAATAACCTGTAATTTGATTCTAAATGACTACTGTCCAATGGCATTAAACATTTGAGATATTCTTTGTTATTACTTTGAATATTCAAATACTTAACACTTTTTTTTCATATGCAAAGTTGCCATTCATTTTTTGTCATGACCATACCAAAGCTAACACATAGAACCCACTTTTTAAAACATTGGATGTGTTCCATTGATGTGACTCACTCACCTATTCTGCAACAAATTATCCTTAAAAAAAACTTAAATCTTGTATATACTACATGCTAATCAAGATAAACATTAAGAGAAATAGTCGATTTTATCTGTGTGTGTGTGTGTGTGTGTGTGTGTGTGCATGCATGCGTGCAAGCATCCATGTATGTGTGCATGCATTTAAGTTCAGTATATTAAAAAAATATGGCATGGTTTTCAAGAAAATCAGGGGCACAATTATCCTTTATATGGAATATTTTTTCAAAAGTTTGATTTTCTGAAGGATGACATTTTGTTTTGTTTAAAATACCATGTATTAAAGATACTTGCATAAACATTTTCTGGGAATAGTCTATGAAGTCCCCCCCCTTTATTTGGAAGGAAATTTATATAAGCTCACATAACTGATAAATGTTTAAGCAATAGGTGAAAACATCCTATGCAAGTGTAGATCTCTTTGAGACACAAATTATTTATTTATTTTTTGTGGCATCAGTGATTTCTGTGATATTCGTTGTTGATAGTTCAAATTATTTAGTGCTGTATCATTCTTTTAAAGTCCTGTGAATTTTCAGTTTCTTGAGATGCCATGGAAAGAGTATGAAATTTCAAGGCCAGAAAATTAATAGATGGTAAAATAAACTATCGTAAGAACAGCAGCATCACAATGCGATGCAGCTTTAAATGTCAACAATGCTCAGTTGTTCATTTTGGCAAAGCACATGCCTTTTTAACTTGCACTGTTTGCAAAACTAGGAATACAGAGTTCAAGAAAAGGTGTGTGACTGGTATTTTTGATTTTTAGATTATCTTTCATAGTATGATTTGAATTATCTAAAATTATTAAGATACAATTAACATGATTGTTCTACATGGAACATTTAAATTTAAAAAACTACTAAGTTACAACATGCATTAACAAAAATTTATTCTATATAAAATCACAATAAATTAATACTACTTCCTGAAATAATCCAAAATGGGTTTCTGTTTGCTTCTCTTAATTCTAGTATTGTCTATTTGTCTTTAAGCTCATTAAAGAGTTTCAAAACGATTTTCACCTCCCTCCATGAGATAAGAAATACATGTGTAAAACTTACACTGCTGTACCTACCTCAGCAGTGGTAGGCATCACTTCATAGTGTTTACCATCATTGACAGGATTATCCACTCTCAGGAAGTCTTTAAAGATACAGTTTGGCTGCAACTTTTTGCATGCTGCAGAAAGCAGTCCATCCTATAATGACAGCTAAAATTATGTTGATTCTAGAAAAATCCTGCTTTCAAGAAGTGGTTTGAGATTTTAATCTGCTTGACAGTCTTCCAGGATTTTCTAATGAAGTGAAGTGTATCCAGGATTATTCTGCATCCATTAGGCACAAAATAAATTTCTCTCTCCAAGGGCCAGTTTCACAATCAGGACTCTGTGCAGTGGCCAATTGATTACAGGGATATTATTGTCGTGTAACCACTCCGTCACAGGCTGTGCACTATGAACAGGTGCTCAATTGTGTTGAATCGCCATCCCGGAATTGCTCTTCAACAGTGGGAAGCAAGAAGGTGCTATCAATGTAGGTCTGTGCTGTGATCGTGCCATGCAAAACAACAAAGGGTGCAAGCCCCCTCCAGGAAAAACACCACCACCTCTGAAGTTCACTGTTGGCACTACACACGCGGCAGATGACGTTCACTGTGGGGAGTGACAAATCATGGTACACAAAGTGGCAATCAATGGCAGGGTGTAGGTATGGTGAATGCCCATTGTTTCCACATTCAGCTGATACTAAACTATTTGTTGTTATTGCTACTAACATTACTGTGAAATAATTATGAATGACTACAAGTAAGTGTATTTGGATACAAAATTGTGATTTTACGACTACACTATACAAAATATAAACACAGACACTGTGAATTATCCTGATATATGGTGGACTGAGACAGTGATGTGTTTTAACAATTAAAATTTAGTTGAGTCGATTTTGTAACACTACATCACTTACTTTTTTATTTCAGAAAACATGTTTCAGAAGCCATGTGCTTCCATTGTCAATTCCTTTGGTCGACTGCCGGCATTGCTTGCTGTGGTGGTTGTCTCTGTCCCTGGTGGTGGTTTGATGAACCTCTGAATGAGTAGAGCGCCTGGCGGGATTTCAAAATTGAAAACCCGGATTTGGAAAAACAAGAACTGGGTTTTCAATTTTGAAATCTCGCCAGGCGATCTACTCATTCAGAGGTTCATCAAACCACCACCAGGGACAGAGACAACCACCACAGCAAGCAATGCCGGCAGTCGACCAAAGGAATTGACAATGGAAACACATGGCTTCTGAAACATGTTTTCCGAAATAAAAAAGTAAGTGATGTAGTGTTACAAAATCGACTCAACTAAATTTTAATTGGTTTTTGTAAATTTATTCTTTATTAAAATTTTAAAAATTGCAGTTTAGCTGTTGCCAACATCGCTGTCAACTTAAGATATGTATGTATATTTGAATTGCTTCACTGAGATCAAGTACCCAAACAATTAGAAAAACAGAAATATTGTTATGCTAAGTTGAATAGGACATTCAATCATTCCCATAGCAGCTGATGACAGTGCTTAATGCAACAGATGGAAATTCTCTACCAAACCAATAATATTGAGAACATTCTTTTTTACTGACAATGTTCTCTATTCAACCAAAACTGTTACTCATCCAGTAAATCTACAGTGTATATCACACAACAATTAAGAATTCTAAAATAATTTAAATTTGTTCCTGATTAGATATGCAAGCTCTGAAAGTCTTTTCTAATCTGGGCATCTCCTCCCTACATTGCAAAGGTTGTGTTGTAATCACCCTTACCATTGTTAAGCTTAAATATAACCTCCAAAATCTGAATATCACACAAAATGTCACTAACATTCACACTAGTGGCTATATTAAGTTTTGAAACACATTGACTTATGAAGTAACCAGTCCTCTGTATTTAGTCGATAAAACTTAAACTTGCTCATTACAACGCTCTTTACATCGCTACTGGTGATTTGCTACATTACACTGTAATTAGTATTTATCTGGGATAGTATTAAACTTTACTGTTTTCATAAAAATATAATATTTTGCTGTTAATATTCTAGGTACATTGTATATACTGTATTAAAAATGCAACTTTATTTTATCTATCTTGCTATTTGTTTTAAATAACTATGAAATTATCTCAGTGCAATATTTTTTTTACTTTCTCTACATGTACTAAACATAGGTATAGAGAAGGTATTGTATTGCACCCAAAAATTTGATACCAAGATTTCACCAGAAATGTGTTGAGACTCCCATGAATCCAAAAAAAAAGCATTTTTAGAAAAATATCTGCATGCATGTATGTGGGTGGGTGTGGAGGGAGGTGCTCATTACAGAGATGTAGAGAAAGTCATGTGAGATAACAGAAATGCATTTCTTTGCTGTTCTCCTATATTGTGTTTGTATATGATGCTTTTCTCTCCCTCTTTCCTGACTACACAATGAACCACTTTACTGGATTCCCTTGATAAACAATAGGTGGTACGAATAAAACTAGTTTATACCTGGGAGAAAAACTCTGAGTAAGCATTTTATTCATTTAAATTTAGAAATGTATGAATACAAACAGCCCACAAATAAATTTTTGCCTGAGATTTATATTTAAGCTAATGTACATAGTTTAATCTTGCATGGTTGGCTAGAAAATACATGTTGTGCATTCATGTTACAGTTGTGGCTTTATTTGTATTACAATACTGATTTACCATGTATGTAAACGAGTAGCATGTCAGATTCATCAAATAAATGAGTAGTCAGTGAATGTAATGTAACAAATGAAATGCTCTTAAGTGTGCTTAAAAGATATACTGTGGTATTTTCCAAATTGCATATACCAGCTGCAAGGGAAGAAAAGAAAATTCACTAAACAATGTTCTTTAATAATTAATTGAAGGCTTAAAGGAACCGACCTGGACAAAAGCCTAATGTTTGATCCCTCACCTTCACGTGGTGTGGCTGTTAGTAATCACATAGCAATTTTGTTATAAAAGAAAGGAGACCCTTTGCTTCTATAATTTGGAGACTTAAAGGAACCGATCTAAACAAAATTATGTGATGAACTAAAGGGAAGGGCTGCTCACAATAATCACTGGTCAGCTTGGTGAGTTATTGACTTGGACTGATGTTTCTTCCTTTCCACATATCAGATCCCCTCTTTTACCTTTTCTATCCAGTCTTGCTTGACTCAACTCTTTGTTTTCTTCGACCCTGATAGTATTAGAGTATTCGAGGCCTAGAGGATCATTTCATCCCCTAGGCCATAATAAAATTAGCATTAAAACATACTTGGAAGAAAAAAAGGACAGATTTATCTTTCCTATCCAGTCTTGTTTGACTCAACTCTTGTTTTCTTCAACCCTGATGGTATTAAGAGTATTCGAGGCCTAGGGGGTCATTTCATCCCCTAGGTCATAATAAAATTAGCATTAAAACATACTTTAAAAGAAAGGACAGATGTTAAAGTGGCAATTGGAGTACGTGTTGAATGATTGGTGGTAAATTATTTTTTGATCTTTTGCAAGGAGTAATTAATCCTACAATCTGATGAGTAAAAGGCAAAGAATTTTTGAAATTCATTAATTAGTTAAATGTCCTTTAATTTGGTAGATTATATCGGAGGATGAATGAAGTTGGTGAAATGATACTCAAATGAGCTTGGGGTTCACAGGAGCTTAAAAATATATAACATTTGTCTTCTCAGGGTAAGGGAAAATCCTAGAAGAAACCGTACCTGGGTAACCCAGGGATATGAACTTGGGACCTCTTGGATGTGAGACAGACATGCTCTCCCCTCACTATAGAGGCGAGCCACCAAGGAATTACTATGTTGTAATATTTTTTAATGCAATGATTTTAATATAAATGTGGATGGTGTTTTTGTTTCAGTGAGAATAATAATCATATTAATAAAGACATAATGTTTTAGAGGTTATTCTTTTGAATGTATAAATATTAATATAATTAATGTTTTTATGATAAATAAGACCAAGACCAAAAAAAAACAAAGCCAGTTTATAACATTTTAGTAAATGTTTCCTGTTTGCCCATTCATACCTGTAGATTGATGATATGGCACCTATTGCACATGGAAAGGAGTATTTCCTTTACCACTCCAATTTGGAATTTTAAAGCACCTTGGCTGTGTTTGTAAATTTAATCCACATGGTAACTGTGGCAATGATACTGTACATTACTGTAGAAACAGTTTTGCATACAACAAATGGGCATACACTTAAATCATCTTCTTGGGTCACCCACATACTTCCGAAAAATGTGAGATGTTGCTCAGATGAAAGGCCTCTTCCCTTGGTTTCTCTGCTTTCACCCAAAACATATTTTGCTAACCACCTAACATATGCTGTTTCATATCTGTACATACTAATGCAATGCAATGAACACAGTTTAAGAGCAAGGTTTAAGAATGAACTTTTAACTCATTAATCTTTTAAAAGTATATTGCACACTAATATCTTTTATCCTTAAATTCTGCCATTGTGACTCGCACTCATGAATAATGCGAAGTGGAGTCTGCTACTAATCAAGTTTAGCCTAACAGAAATATAAACTTGTCACTAAAAGAAAATCATCTATTTTATTCATATAATTTTCTGAGTTCATACTCACTCTTAAGTATATACTCTAAAGTTAAGTTTGTACTCTCAACTAAGTTTATACTCAAAACTTTTATTCATATGATTTGTGGTATAAATTTCAAATTTGTTGGGTAAGAGCACATACTCTATTTTAATGACACCATCCAGTGACTCATTCAGGTTTCCGTGAGTCAGTCAGAGATATTCTTGAGCTCTTTTCAGTAGTAAAGAGCAAATTGGATTTGTCATGGTCTGAACTCTGTAATAAAACTGTTAAATGTGGTTCGATGTATACACATTTCTGGCACCATGTAGAATGAATATGCAGCACAGAGCAGCTGTTAGAACAAACCCTAAATAAAACTGTGTTATAATGTGGTACATAGGTTGGTTTTTTTAACAGTGGTAACAAAGGCATGAAACATCCAGACATGTCCATGCTGTCTCTCAGAGCAAATGAAATTGTCCTTTCCCCCTTAATGTCTATGTGCAGACACAACAACTTAAATGCACATTTGAACATCACCTGTGGAAAGATTTTAAAGCAAGATTCAAGGAGCTGGTTGAAAATTGAATGCTCTAGAGTTTGCGATGCAAGACAGTATTACAAAGGATCATAAGGGGGCTTCAGTGAACGTATATTATCTTACTGTATCAGCTTCTCTGATCTTGCTTCGATATCATTGCGGGTATTCCGTGAATGTCTGAAACTGTATTGTTGTCACTGCTGTACTCTGATATGGAAGGGAGATGGCAAGTTCATTTGCTCTGAGGGAGGATGGGCATGTAACTAACCTCTGGTATAATTATGTTGTCTGCTCCGTTTCATAGCTTTGCTGTATTTATTAATCAACTCACACATACTAACATTACAGACTGAGGGTTTGAAAAGTATTATAAAAATAATTTGCCTCATATATTAGAAACCTTTAACAGAAGAATAAAAGTGTTGTATGCTGGAAGTGAATCTATGATCCTAATCACTGAAATGTCATCCTTGTGTAGCTGATGAAACCACAGAATATTTAGCACTTCACTGTACGCTGTAGAAAATAACTGCTGTATAAGCACAGCAGCATGTAAACTATGTGCTGTACTTAATAGAACCTAAAAATAATTTTGCATTCAAGAAGTGAATTATATTTATTTATTTATATATTTGGGGGGCTGAACTGGATATGGTAATTTTGTTTAGAAAAGATTTGATGCTTACAAAAACATAGTAGTATAAATAGGCATAATAAGAATTAACTTGGGTTAAAATTTTGGCATAGAGTGCATTCAACTTCTGCATATAAAAACATATGCACATTCATGGAATGATTGGGCAGCTCTACATTTAATACAGAAGAAACTTACTAAAAGGAAGTGGATGGTTAAGTTCCTTTATAACTGTAGTTCATTATTTCTGTATGTTTGATCTGTTTTAGCTGTGGGGGACTCTGTAGCTGAAGATGAAGTTGTGTTGGAAATTGAAACTGACAAGGTAGGGGAAAAGCTTTAGCTAAAGGAAATGAAATCTTGAAACACATTTTACATAACACAAAGACATAGAACTTAAGCACCAAAACTCATGTAAATATTGTTTACAATGAAACATTTTCTTTAACTTCAAACCCATTAAAATTGTGCTCCAGCAAAATCCTATTTTGGGCCAGGTTTGCATTGTGGGCTGCCAAATAGCCACTGTTAGAATAAACATTTTGGAATTTTTTAAGCACCTTGTCTGTTTCACTAGTATTATGTGGTTTTGTGATAAAATGTTTGATAACCATAACTTTTACATCTAAGCTAAATTTAATTCATATTAGTATTCATAGTATCGTGCTTATAGCTCACTTTGAAATGGAACTTGTTTGGTCATTCATTCTTTTCAGCATAAAATTTGTGTCCTATTTCAAATGCTGGATTACTAATTGGCCTGTCTGGTATATATGATTTAGATTCATGTATTCATTACATACACTCTAAGCTAGATATTGATTCATTCTTATTCAAAATAATAAGAATATTTAGCATGCTACCTAATTACCCTTAATAATAGTATAGCTATTTTAATTGTACACCTTTTCTTCTGTCTGCAACTCACTGTACTAAAAATTGTGTTACATTTTTAGAAGTGTAACATTAAGTTCCTTTTTTCTTCTACTTATCTGTAAGCAGAGGAAGTATTAAAAGACCATCCAAAAATTTGATATCAAAATTTCACCAGAAATGCATGTTTTGGGTTTCCATGTTTTAAAAATCTCATTTTTAGAAAAATATTGTCCTATACTAGTGCTGAATGAAAGAGTTATTCAAACATAAAAATTTTGAGAACTATCTAACTTGAGAAGCAAGTTCATTCTTCTTTACAAAGATTCACAAGAAAATCCCCATCTCCAGTCTAAATTATTCTTTACATGGAAACTTTGAAATTGTGTTTAATTTCTCAAAAATTATGAAAATGGTTAAAATACCACATGTTTAAGATATTTCTTGGACAAATAAAATATGTATTATGAGTTTTTTGGGTATAGCCTGTGGAGTCTCCTCTTCATTCAAATTACTTTTGTATAATTTTAAACATATGTTCTGGCTACCAAGTGCAGTCAGTATATGTGTGAGAATGTGCTGCATATTAACTGTAAAGAATGAGTTATGTTATGAAAATTAGTGTAATTTTATAGCAAACTGTAAGTACAAGCATTAAACTACATAATAGTAATTATAGTTCAGTTAGAGTAGAGTAGAGTAATTAGGTAAAGAAGTTTAATACTTGCATAAACCAAGTGATAAAGCTGCATATTAAATGTAAAGAATGAGTTATGTTTTGAAAATTAGTGTAATTTTATAGCAAACTGTAAGTACAAGCATTAAACTACATAATAGTAATTATAGTTCAGTTAGATCTAGAGTAATTAGGTAAAGAAGTTTAATACTTGCATAAACCAAGTGGTAAATTGTAAAGAGTAGTTAAATTATATTTGATCCCACTTACGGCCTCTTTCTACTGCGTGAGATAGCTGGCAGTTGCCAGGGAAATTACGCCGGCAGAGGCGGTGTAAAATCCTTACCTTATAATAGATGCTGGAAATGTTGATCTTCTGCTCTGACAGGCAGCATATCTCATGTAAATATTTTTGCTCATTCTCTGAAGCTCAGCAATAGGAATTCTTGTGATTTCTTCGCATAATGTTTTCTCTAAGTTCCTCTAGTGTGCAAGGATTGGAACGATACACTTTGTCTTTTAAAGAATCCCATAAATAAAAATCACAACTCATTAGGTCAGAAGAATGAGGGGGTCGCAAATCAACACTGACTATTCTGTCATCAAACAGCTCTCTTACTGCAATTAATGATTCGGCAGCTGTTTGTGCTGTTGCAGAATCTTGCTGGAACCAACCATATGATTTCTCTTCTGTCAAGTGATTTAAAAATGGCATTAGAATTAATCTCTGATATCGCTCTGCATTTATTATTTCATTAAAGAATATGGCTCCTATTATTCTTCTAGAACTTATGGCACACCATACTCCAATTTTCTGATCATAATGAGGCATTTCATCCAGTTTTCAGGAGCCTAGTATCAACTGTTGTGAGTATTCACACGTCCAGTTAGATGAAACATTAGTGAAAAACAAAAATCTGTGGGTCAATGAAACACCTTTTGGAGAGTGAGCAAGAATATTTACATGAGATATGTTGCCTGTTATAGAGCAGAAGGCCAACATTTTAGCATCTATTTTAAGGCAAGATTTTAGTCCACCTCTGCTGATCATCTCATGCAGTAGAGAGAGGTTGCGAGTGAGATCAAATATAATTTAACTACCCTTTATGATACCAGCTTTGCATTAGGAAAGGTGAAAATATGTCAGGTATGCATGCCTGTCAGCCAGCTGCACTTAACCTGTAGCATTTGTTGCATTATCAGAAGACATTTTTTATTTGGGTAGTGTACAATGGAGTCTCAAGAAGCTTTTGGGGAATTAATTATTGAGTAATGTATAATGATTTTTAAGGACAAGTTAATGCCGAAGATGAAAGAGAAGATTAAAAACATCATATCAGAGATAATTAATATAGACAGACAAGTGAAAAGTACAACTCAAGTGAAAGTTATGAAAGAAACATTAGATGCAAAACTTTAAAGTACTTCTACAACAACTTTTACTCAGGCAACAGCCATGCCTGCACTGAACAATATCATCCCACGTTTTCAAAAAACTATAGAAGCAAATACATATACTATAATTCTAATGTCTATCAAGATCTCTAACAGAAGAAATACAAAAAATTGTAACTCAGAATATAAAACCAAGTAGAAAATGAATATCAGAAGCTTAATGGCTGAGAATAACTTATTTATAGAAGTAGGAACTGAGAGGAAGATGTGAATAAAGTTATAAACAATGAAAGTTTTAAACATGAGGATATTAAAATTGAAACAGAAAAAAAAAATTTCTAATAATCTAGTATAAAATACTGGCAGTCTACTTCAAGAAAAAATCTATAAACAAAGCTTTGTGGGAGTAATAATGCAAAAGGATTATTGTAAGGCGTTGAGTATTAGATTCAAAATAGGGTCAAGAAATCACAATAGGCATTGTATTGTGAAAATTTGTGCAAGGTTGAGGAAGGTAATACTATAGAATATATATTGGATTCCAATCAGTAATTGTTAAAAGATTTTATATCGGTAGCAAGATATATAAAATGCTTTGACAAAGGACATATTGGAATATGTTGCAAAAATAAACATGCAGACATTGTGTGAGGAAGACCATAATAAAAGAGAATGCATAAAGAAAAAACCAATATGTACTCCATTCTCCAGGAGGGGTAAGAAAATCTGGGGGGTTGTAAAGAATGTCCAACATACCAAATTTTTTTGGGAAAGGTTAATTACTTAAACAAATTATAATAACAAGAAATTGTGGAGAAAATAACAGAGAAGGAATACTCCATGTAAAGTAAGAAGGAATTTAAGATGCTCATAAATTAAATTAAATAAACAAAAAATTGCATTGAAATTGATGCACAAAAGAGATACAGCCTGCCTGGATAGTGTAGGGGTAGCATGTCTGCCTCACATTCAACAGGTTGCGAGTTTGAATTTTCCTTAGGGTGAGTTACCTGGATAAGGTTTTATTCAGGGTTTTCCCTTTTCCTGAGAAGACGAATGTCAAGTAACTTTAAGTTACATGGACCCTGGGATCATTTGAGCATCATTTCACAAATTTCATTCATTGTCCAACATTAAAGGGCGTTAAACTAAAAATAAAATATCTGATGTTTTCCATTGACATGACTTTCTCTACATCTCCGTAACAAATTATTGGTAAAAAGCATATGCTTCTATTTACTTCACTCTAATCGAGAAAAAAATAGCAGAATTAGTGTACTTGCTTCCTTGTCAGTAGAAGCAAATAAGGGACTACCATAGGTTAAATTGACAGACAAAAGCTGGTTGCTATGTGACTGAAGTTCCTTTGCTTGTATGGACAGGAGTTGACGAATTCCTATATGTGAAAAGTACAAGTTTTTCAAAGCTCAAATCAAAAACAAAGAATATCTCAAAAATGTATGAAAAAAAAAATGTATGACATAAATTATGTGTTTTATCCTGATCTACATTTTTTTGTGTAGTAAGTTTTTGTCTATCTCTTATGGTTTGCCAGTTATGCAAAATTCAGTAAAATTCATCCAGGTAGCTTTCAAAGGCTATTCCCAAAAAATTCAAGATATACATTTTATTTGTCAGGTAAATATCTTTAATATATGATGTTTTAATCAAAATCGTTTGAGCCATTTTTGCGAAAATCAAAATTTTTGAAAATTTTTCCATGTAAAGAGTAGTTGGGGGGATTTTCTTGAAAATCTTTGTGTCGCATCCTTGGAAGACATTGAACTTAAATACGAAGTTTGGTTATTTCATGCACTTTTTGTTTTTGAGCTATGCTGTCCACACATGCATGCATGCATGCGCACACATACACACATGCACGCACGCATGGACCTCTTTCTAAAAATGCTTTTTTTGAATTCAGGTGGACCCAAAACATGTATCTCCGGTGAAATCTCAGCATCGAAATTTTTGGTGAAATGCAATACCATTGCAATGCAAAGAGATACAAATTAATGATGATGGAGAAAATGTCAAAATAAATGTAATAATAAATTGTGGGGATATTTATGAGTATAAAAAAATGATAAAAGGAAAAAAGAAGTAATACCAAAACTTCCACTGAAATTTAAATAAATTTTGAAAGGAAATTTGAAAAGGATATTCAAATGGTGAACAAGAAGAAAATTATAATACTTTAACACAATAATGGAAGATGAAGAGGATGAAGAAAACTCTGACTTGTTCCATTCACATGACTTTCTTTACATCTCTGCAACAAATTATTGTTTAAAAGCTTATTCTTCCATTTCTTTCATGCTAATCGAGAAAAAAATTAGCAGAAATGGTCTTTTTACTTGCTTCCTTAAAATTAGGAGGGAAATAAGGGAATACACAAGGCTAAAGTGATAGTCAAATCTTTTAAAAGCTGATTGCCATGTGATTGAATTGCCTTTGTTTGTATGTCCTGTATGAGAAAAGCATAAGTATTTTAAAGTTGAAACCATTAAAAAGAATATCTCAAAAACAGTGAACTGCACAAAAAAAATTTTTGTAATATAAATTGGTGTGCTTTAACGAGCTCTACAAGATTTGTGTAGTAAGTTTTTGTCTATCTCTTAGAGTTTACAGTTATACAAAATTCTGCAAAATTCATCTAGAATAAAGATGTCTTCAGAAGCTTTTCCCAGAAAACTCAAGATATGCAGTTTGTTTGTCATGTAAATACCTTTAAGTTAGTCATTTTTGAGAAAATAAAAATTTTTGAAAATTTTCCATGTAAAGATTATTTGGGGGGGGGATTTTCTTGAAAATCTTCATGTTGCATCCTTGGAAGATACCAAGTTTGGTATTTAATGGTCTTTTCATTTTTGAGCTATGCTATTCCACAGACACATGCACGCGTGCACAAACGCACAGACCTTTTTCTAAAAATGCTCTTTTTTTGGGGATTCAGGGGGACCCAAAACATGTATTTCTGGTGAAACTTTGATTATGAATTTTTGGATGGAATGCAGAACCTTCTCTATAGACTATGTATATAGTATGTGTAGAGGAAGTAAAAAGAACAGGAGGGAAATATAGCTAAAAGACAAAAATTGAGCAGTAATGACCTTCTTACAGTCACAATGGAAAGAAGGAAATCACAAGTAAAATAAGTCTCAGCATATAGGTAATAATTACAGTAGAAGAAGAAACATGTAAAGATAAACAAATGAAAGGAAGAGATGGAAATGAAATTATAAATGAGCTCAATTTAGATAAAGAACCAAACACACATACAATCAAGGAGGAAAATAACACCTTACCTGAAAATGAAACACCTCATGACAGTGACTAAATCAAACAGCCAAATTTTTGCTGACTTTTACTACACTTCAACAGCAGTTAGAATACTGGTTGCAGACTTGAGGCATGTCATTCGTAAAAGCACACCATTGGCAGAATTGATCTTAAAGTTCAAAACATTACAATATATCCAAAATAATTATTAAAATTACCAGAAGTAGCATATAAAAGAAGATATGAAAATTTGGATTTGGAAGAAGTATATAAACTCTTTGTATTGTGCTATGGACATATTTTTTTTGATATTAAATAAAGTTGGCTGCATGTTATATTCAGGTTAGACATGATGGCACACATTATTCATATCTGTTTCTAAATTCACAAAACCAATTTTCTCAACAGTACCCATCAGTGGCAAATATTTCTTTTAAACACAAACATGTAACCACCAAATGAAATAAGATTGCAACATAAACAAATAATATGCAAAAAGAAAGCATTAAATCCAGACCAAAAACAACTAGATCAAGAAATATATCAAATGCAAGAAATACTCAAAATATGAAAATTGTTCAAGTGTATAAACTTCGTAGAGAATTAATCTTGAGTTTAAAAATTGAGCAAAACATCACTTGTTTGCCAACAAATTGTTCATCTTAAAAGGTATAATGTAAGGTTAATAAACATAATTATAAACTAATCAAAATAGGATAAATGTAGTTGATTGGTGGTATGAGAATTAAAACATCTATTAAAAGAATTAAATTTACATAGTGCATTCAAGAAGTATACACAATAATTGGCAAATTGATATGCATCTTCCTGCAAGAGTGATAAGCACCTGAAATAATCCAGTGGCCACCAAAAGTATAAACAATCAGATTTGCAAATAGCATTCTACAGATAAATCACTCTCTCCCAAACTACTTGATGTTACTTAGGACAATGGAAAGTTTATTTTGGTAAACTATTTCTTCAGTTTAGTCATCAGATAGAACCTTATCTCACCAAAATCAAAAACATTAACATATTTACAGATGCAGAGTTAATATTAATGCAAAATCAGACTGGTTTGTATAATGGGATAAAAAATAAAGGGGTGTAAAGTTTAAGTCATTTAGAACTAGCTATATCACAAAGAATGAACCTCATAACTCCAGTGTATCAAAATTGTCAATTAGAAAGTAGGAGAAGACTTTACCTCCTGTGACCACAGATTAGTATATTTTAATTACTCTGTTGGGTAAACACAAGGCAGGTGAGTAGAAATAGATGAGCTTAAATAGAACTATGCGCAACCTAATTGAATGTTAATGAAAAATATTTGATAACAATAACTTATAATATATGGAAATATAAGTGAATTGAGTTGCAGATAACATGATAAATGCAATTAAATTAGAAATTCAACTCCAAAATTAAGAAAATTATTCAGATAAAATTTGGACAGATGCCTTACAAAAGCATGAAGAATGAGGGAAATGAGAAAAATTATCAAAAAACAGTATGACAGAAGAACGGGGAGATAACTTAAACTGTAGACCAGCTAATGAAAGGTTAAAAAATGTGCTAAACAAAACTTGAAATAATTCATGGGAAAAATGAATAATCTTGACTCAGAAGTATGGGGAATTCCATTCAAATTGTGGAAAAAAAAAATTGGAAAACCTGAAATTGAAAATACTGTGAAATAAGAACTGGTGCCATGACTACCAATTTAAAAGATTCAATACATATATTTTTAATAAATCTTGCATTCCAAAAAATAATTAATATGCACCTCATACTGATACAAATTAGTATATGCTTTTGATAGTGCAGAAATTGAATCAATTATTAAAAAATGAGTACATTATTGCATACCCAATGAAGTACTGAGATACATAGAGAAAAAAAACCAAAATACCATTCTTCTATTTAATAACTACATATGCAAGGCTGTTCCTTATTGTTGGAAAGAAGCAGAGGTGTCAATAGTTCTGAAAAAAGGATTAAAAAAATTCCCAAAATCCCATAGGCTTATTTGTTGGAAATAGTTGGAAGGCATTTGAACAACTGATCTGTAAAAGGAGAATGGAATATAGAATAATGACTGGTATGAATAATAAACAATTTGCCTTTAGAAAAGGAAAATCCATGGGGTATTAAATACAGTGAAAAAATCCAAACTCAAATGCATATGAGCTCACTCCAAAAACTTTGAGAATGGATGCAATAAAATATTAAAAATTTAGATCATTGCATCTTTTCAAAATATTCTCCATTGCATTCTATAACTGTCTCATTCTTTCAAACCATTTTTCAGATGTTGAATGCCATTCTTCTTTGGAGAGAGTGCAAATATATTCTTTAAAAGCAGCTACTGTGGTTTTAGGTGACTCAAATCATTGACCTTGATTCTCCATTGCATTCTAAACACTGTCTAATCCTTTCAAACCATTTCTCAGGTGCTGAACACCATTCTTCTTTGGAGAGAGTGCAAATATATTCTTCTAAAGCAGGTATTGTGGTTTCAGGTGACTCAAATCCTTACCTCGAATTTTTTGTTTTGGGAATAGAAAAAGTGTATGGTGCCAGATCTGGATTGTAGGGAGGATGGGACAAATGTCTGACTCCTGAGAAATGGGTTATCTTTTGTCCTGGTGCAACAAAATTCCACACAGACCAGTGTTGAATGCGTGTACCATCTGGCAGTAAGTTTTTTGTCCCTCAAGCAGAATGGTCACAATGTGGACTTGCTGAGAAGAAGGAACAGTTCACTTCACTTTTGTTGGGGGAATTTTCTCCTGGGAAGATCCAAACCGATGTAGCATGGCATGGTTTGGAGAAGTCAGAGAATGCTGGATATAGTGCAGTACATTTGACAATGAAAACATCAGCACAGCATATGTAAATAGGAATAATCTAAACAATCCGTAACAGATTAAACTCGCTGTTTTCTTTATCACTAATGAATATTAATTTTTACTTTGTGAGCATATGAATACGTGCGCAGTGTTTGCATTTTGACTTCATTCGAATCCGTCCACTGTAAGAAATTCAACTGGTGTGTTTCAGTATTGCCCAACTGCAGGGCATGCACCGGGAGTGATGACTTAATACCGTTTTTCTGTTTGCATTAATGTAGGTTTCCACTCGTGGCCATCTGCATTCATTCTTCAGACAAATAATACACATGTGTTGACAATGCACATTGTTGGAGCATGCCCAGGCATGCACATGTTACTATTTGAACTTTAATCTGAAGTTATGAAAGGCTGCTTTGGCTTACCATAATTCATTGTTGTCCATTCTTAAAACTATTGGAGTGACTCACGTAATAGGAGTTTTTATTTATGTTTCTTGAGTTTTTGGTCATTTTTGTTGAAAGATAATGAATTAAACATGTCCCCAAAAATTTCTATGATGTATTGAAAGGTTATTCTGCAGACAGAACAGTTTATATAAAAGGAGTTGGAAAAATGGTTGGTAAGCATATTATGAAGGGACATCCCCAGGGATCGGCCTAGGACTCGTTTTCTGGGAAATAGTAATGGAAACTGTATTAGACAATTTAAATAACAATACAAATATATTAGATACCGTAGTATATGCTGCTGATGTTATTTCTATTATTGAAGGAGACTCACAATGGGAATTGGAAGGAAAAGTCAATAATTTGACACTGAAATTAAAATTATGGTGACAAACTCCAAATACTCAATTAAAATCAGGATACATGATGTTGGAAAAAGAAATGAGGAGGAGGAAATTAATACTCTGATATGCTTTTAGATAGGATGCTACATTTTAGGAAGCACATTGAACATACAAGAGCTAAATCTGAAAAAATAATGATGAAATTAGCTGGAATAATTCTTTCAAATTATAAATTATATTAAATATTATTAACACGTACCAAAATAGTATCATATTTATTGTGTACATAAATGATTCTTATAAGTGTATATAAGATTCTTATGCAATTTTTTAGTCAAAGTGACTAATAATAAATACTTCAAAAAATGTATTTTTTCGACAAAAATCACATACAGGGTTGAATGTGGGCCATAAGAATACATGACATAAGAATTGGATACCAATTAACAACTCAATGAAACATTTTATTATGTTATACAGAGGCAGTTAGTAAGACTAAGAGCAGTGAGCTTTTCTTTAAAAATAAGAATTATAAAGAGGTTGAAAAATTAATTGGCACATAATGCAACTCCATAGCAGAGATAATATTTAAATTAAAAACAATATAGCAATGAGGATGGAATCAAATTAAAGAAGGGAGACAGACTTTCTTTAATATTGCCAAAAGATAACAATTAAAGCATGTAAATTCTACCATGCCCTATGTAACAGGACACGGCTCCTATAAAATATAGTGACTCAAAATTAATAGGACTCAGATTAACTCTTACTACAATGTGGAATACAGGACATGCTGCAGCATGTTTCGTTTGAATGTGTATGTTAAAATAACCAGACAAGAAGAAGGAAGAAAAAATGTAATCAAATAACTTTTATTCTAAGGAACAAAGAATTATATAAATATCTTAAAACCTTAACGAAGATTTATGGTTTGTAAAAGAACCTCAAGTCTGATAAAGAGGCCTCTGGACAAAATTATGCAGTTTTTCGCACCCGGTATAGAATGGGATGCTGAGAACCACAGCAGTTAAAGAGCATCCATAAATAAAACTCTATTTCATTTTGAAACCTTAGCCCATAAAGTTAGTGAAATAGCATGGGAAAAAAGAATAGAATAGGAAGACATTCCAGCTGAAGTGCGAAGGTGGCAGCACAATAATTTATCATATCAAATTATGACTTTTGAAATCTTGCCATTGGACAGATTCAGTGGTTTATCATGCCTATTTCAAATTTCAGCCCAAAACAAGCTGCCATCTTGGCACTAGTTACAATATCCCATCCTGAGGATGCTCCCAAAATCAGTCGACCTTCATCTGAAGATGAAAGTGATGGCTCCTAAAACATATTACTCTATTGGGAGAGACTGCCTTTACTTAAGCAAAAAGGAACAGCAAATTTAGAAAGAATAATGAAGAAAATCATTTACAAAGGTACAGCTACCATCACCTGACTCACAACTGAGAGAAATCAATTGCAAAGATGGTACAACGAATTTGTCCAGTCCAACAAAGTCTGGAAGTAACACATTTAACGATAAGGCAAATGATTGTACAAACTCCACAACACAAAATGTTTCAAATCAAAAAAAAACTTTGTAACAGAAAATAAGGGTAAAAACTTTGTGTCATCAAAACATTCAAAGTATGACCAATAAAAGGGTAATAATGGAGTGAAACAACCAAATATGCAACCAGACACAGAAATATGTACAGAGCATGGGCTAAAAATTGGGGAATTAAAAGTAAATAGGAAAACTGCTCAATTGTCTAGTTACTGCAGAGAAAAACATAAAACAAGAGTGTTAAGCACAAAGAAACAGACTGCAAAGAATTCTGCAAGGAAATGTGCAGCAATAGAAATGAAGCTAAAAAAGAAACCATTGTGATAATAGAGGTCTACAATCCTCTCATGAAAGATTAAAAGAATGTCTAAACTGTGTAAATATTTTCACAGAGACACCATAGTAATAGGAGATTTCATTACAGATATTCTAGTAGAAAACAATAAGAAAGGGCTATTAGAAATGCTAGAAAGAAATGTGACTTTGACAGAGACAGAATCAACAAGAGTTAATAAGCACTCGGCAACATTAGTTGACCTCATGTTCTCAAATTTAAATGTCGTCCTCTGTGGTCTAGGGGTAACTCTGGTTCTCAAGGTTGCAGGTTAAAACCTGGTGGAGGGCGTAAAATACTGAGCATGGCTTCTTTGGAAAGTAAGTAATGCTGTTGGGCCTGTGTCATAGATTTATGGCACATAAAAGAACTTCAAGCCTGAGAAAAAGGCCTCTGAGCAAATTTAAGCAGTCTTTAATGCTGCTGAGAATTGCAGCAGTTAAAGAGAATCCATAAATAATGTTCAGTTTCAATTTTTGAAACTTAAACAAGAATGCTACAAAATTAAAATTATCAAAAACGGAATAACTGATCACTATGGTCAACTCGTCAAAAGTAAAATATTAGGTAAATTAAAACAAAATAAACAAGCTTTTAGTATACAAATAGTAAACAAGAACACACTATAACCATTAAAAACCTCATGTGTTTCATTCACATGACTTTCTCTATCTCTGAAACAAATTATTGTTAAAAAGCTTATGCTCATGCTAATCGAGATAAACATTGGCAGAAAATGTTTTTCTTTTAAGTAGAAGGGAAATAATGGGATATGCTGGGCTAAAACAATAGTCAAATCTTTTAAAGGCTGGTTGCCATGGAATGGATTCAGTTTCTCTGAATTAACAGCAGTTGACAAATTCCTGTATGTGAAAAGTTTAAGTATTTTAAAACTGAAACTAATAACAAGAAATATCTCAAAAATGGTCAACTGCATGAGAAAAATTTATATGACATAAATTGTGTGTTTCAAAGAGATCTACATTTTTTGTGTAGTAAGTTTTTGTCTCTTACGATTTACTAGTTAAGCAAAATCCAGCAAAATTCATCCAGAATAAAGAGGTCTTCAAGGGCTATTCCCAAAAAATTCAACATACACAGTTTATTTGTTGTGTAAATATCTTAAATATATGGTATTTTAATCAAAATCGTTGGAAAACTTTTCCATGTAAAGAGTAGTTTGGGATGGGGGGATTTTCCTCAAAATCCTTGTCATATCCTTGGAAGATACTAAACTTATATACCAAGTTTGGTATTTTATCAACTTTTTGTTTTTGAGTTATCGTATGTGTGCACACATGCGCGCGCACACACTCACACACTTTTTTTTTTTCTTCTGAAAATGCTTTTTTTTTTTTTTTTTTGGTACAGGGGACCCTAAAACATCTATTTCTGGTGAAATCTTGATATCAAATTTTGGGTGGAATGCAATACCTTCTCTATATGCTATGTACATAGTACGTGTTCATAAAGTAAAACCAATGTTAAAGAAGTACAATGAGTAGAGATATATGAAAAATCTGAAATAAATGAACAATTTCAGTATTTTGCTAAAATCATAGAAAAGCACAGCAATGCCTATTTGCAAAATAAATTGCTATTGTGCTAATGAGGTATTTAAGAAAAAAAAGTTAGTTTTCTAAATAGTCTAATACATTTAAAATTAGCAGAGGACCCTTATACTTATATAAAATGTTACAAATTGTTATTAAAGTAAGAAACAAAGCAAAGAGGCAGCATAGCAATATACTGGTACAAAATGCATAAAATAAAGCTGAAGTAATATAAAAGCATCACATACTGGAAATAAACATTAGTGGGTAGAAAGCATGTGTATTGAAATGAAGGACAGATTAATAGGAAACAAAAATTTAGTGAATATTATGTCTATATTGTAAAAATATTAGAAATCAAACAGGTCAAATCAAGCAAACAACTGAGAACACTACCCATAATTCAATGGTGCTGCAGCAAATAACAAATAAATAAAGTTATCAAACAGATAAATGCTTTAAAATCTAATCAATATTCAATATGGGTTAAATGAGTTATAAATGAAAAGCTCTGTAAATAGAAACTTTGAGATAGACACATTAATAAATTAATCTTTTACATCAGGAACATTTTCTAATATACTAAAGAAGATAATTGTAAGACTGATATATAAGGGGGGGGGGAAATGGAGAACTGCAATGGAAAATTATAGACCAGTATCATATTCAGCTTTATCCAAAACAATAGAGGGACCATTTTGAAATCAATTACAGGGTTTTTGCAGCAAGTATAAAATAATATCAGAATATCAAATTGGTTTTCAATAAAAGAAATCAACATCCTTATAAATGCAATAGACAGGAAAGAATATGTAATTGCAATCGCTCTTGATCTTGTTAAAAAATTCACCTGTGTAGACATATATAACTTAATCACTAAAATGGAAAATTGTGGGATTAGGGTCGTACAATTAGAATGACTAAAATTGTGTCTACAAGATAATGTGTTGAAATAATACATAATTGAAATGCTATTTAAAAAATCTGATGTGTACCATTCACACGACTTTCTCCATATCCCTGCATCAAATAATTCTTACAAAGCTTATACTTCTATTTACCTTATGCTAATCAGAAAAAATTAGCAGAAATAGTCTAATTACTCGCTTCCATGTAAGTAGAAGCGAAATAAAGGACAACCATAGGTTAAAGTGATAGTCAAAAGCTGGTTGCTATGTCAATGAAGTTTCTTTGTTTATATGGATAGGAGTTGACAAGTTCCTGTATGAGAAAAGTATACGTTTTTCATAGCAGAAACCAAAAA
Organism: Hymenopus coronatus; assembly: GCA_030762935.1. Lineage (NCBI taxonomy): Eukaryota > Metazoa > Arthropoda > Insecta > Mantodea > Hymenopodidae > Hymenopus > Hymenopus coronatus. The sequence goes on along the minus strand of CM060892.1, from coordinate 57,229,462 downwards.
TAAGCAATGTCACAAAAACGACGAACTCCACGAAAAAAATGTATATAACATAAATTGTGTGTTTTAATGTGCTCTACATTTTTTGTGTAGTAAGTTTTTGTCCATCTCTTACGGTTTAGCAGTTATTCAAAATTTAGTAAAATTCATCCAGAATAAACTACTCTTCAGAGGCTATTCCCAGAAAATTCAAGATATACATTTTATTTGTCAGGTAAATATGTTTAATATACAAAATTTTAATCAAAATCATTAGAGCCATTTTTGAGAAAATAAAAATTTTCGAAAAAAGTTCCATGTAAAGGGTAATTGGGGGTGGTGAGATTTTTCTCAAAATCTTCGTGTCGCATCCCTGGAAGATACTAAACTTAAATACCAAGTTTGGTATTTTACCGACTTTTCGTTTTTGAGTTATCGTGTTCACAGACACACGGAAACACACACACACACACGCACACGCCCACGCACACGCACACGGACCTTTTTGTGAAAATGCTTTTTTTGGATATTGGGGACCCTAAAACATATATTTCCGGTGAAATCTCGGTATCAAATTTTTGGGTGGAGTGCAATACTTTCTCTATACACTATGTACACAGTGCGTATGGAGAAAGTAAAAATTAGATCATTCAAGAACATTACTCATGGTGTCCCACAAGGATTAAGAGTAGGGTCTTATTCCTTACATGCATATATGTCTATTCAAAATAATAAAAGAAACAGGCAGTCTAACAGTTAGATACACAATTATAGTAAAGAAAAAGGAATGTGTCATACAAAACAAATCAAATTAACTACCTGAAAAAATAGATAGAAAGAGACAATGCATGTAATATGCATGCAAAACTAGTTCTGCATAATTGAAGGTTTTGTGAAGCACTTGAGTGTATATTCAACCTCATTAAAATATTAAAACTAATCAAATGCGAAGAATCAGATTACAGAAACATATCATTAGAATAATGTGTAAACTTAAAAAGATGAACATTTATAGAAATGTCTATAAAACACTAAATATATTAAAACTTCCTGCCTATACATATATGAATGCATTATACACATAATAAAAACTATAGCAATCAAATTAAGAAAGTAAATACGCAGGAATAAAATAAAATTATTTCATTAACAGACTAAGCGAAACATTAAAGGAACAAAAATGTAGAAAATAAAACTTTGATTTGAACAATCATTTGCCTATTCAAATAAAACAAATAACAGAAGAAAAACTTAAAGCAATTAAAATGTAGCTATTAGAAAATGCACTTTACTGGATTCCAACACAGCACTGCTGGAGAGCAGTGCAAATGAAGTGGTGCTCTTTAACTGCTGCAATTCTCAGTGTCCCATTCTATACTGGGCATGAAAGACTGCTTAATTCATGGACAAAATTTGAATGATAATCAAATTGTGTGCAAATTTGTTGGATGGGACATGGAATGACTTGTATATAAATTTACCACCCATTATTTTTTGCTAACCAATTCTTGAATTGTGTCATTCTGCATACCCTTAGGATATAAAAGTTTGGATTAAGGCAGAAAAAAAAAATATGAAAGCCTAATTACTTCTAAAATCAAATGCAACAAGTAATTTTAATTATAACAATTGAGAGAAAATATATTGTTTAGTCCCACTTTAAGGGAAAATGTCAGTTAAAGTATAGGATTTTATAAAATCATTCATAATTGTATGAATGCGTTTGGATGCAGCTTTATAAAATTTGGATGTATACATATGTGGTACATTAATATTAGAAAAAAATATTTGGCAAAACTAGTGTGAGGTATCTTTTCAAATTAAAGTTTTCTTTGCACCATTTTAAAAATTATCTTAAGAAATAATTGAAATTTTGCACACTGATGTTTTATTATTTTTAAAAAATAATATTTCCAACTATTTGTATTGATATAATTTATGAAAAATAACATCTATCAAAATTTCCTGCATGGGATTGAAGTTTTTGTATGTTTGCAAAACTAGTGTGAGGTATCTTTTCAAATTAAAAGTTTTCTTTGCACCATTTTAAAAATTATCTTAAGAAATAATTGAAATTTTGCACACTGATGTTTTATTATTTTTAAGAAATAATATTTCCAACTATTTGTATTGATATAATTTATGAAAAATAACATCTATCAAAATTTCCTGCATGGGATTGAAGTTTTTGTATGTTTGCAAAGTTACATTCAAGTCAAACACATAATCTATTAAATGTGCATACATACATTTTGAAAGTAAATTTCTCAGACAACAATGAACAATTTTTCTTTGACAAACTTTATTGTTCTTGACTTGAAAAGGCTGAATACCAAGTTTCATCAATGTAGCAATGTACTAAAAGAATCGATGGCTAGGGGGCAGGGCAATTTGTACATTTCATTAAATTTTTGGCAGTTTCTAATGTAACTTCAAAATAAAATTTTAGGGACATGTTATTCTTAATGTCGGAGAACAAAATGAGAGGGACATATAAAAGTCAAAATGTTTTGACAGTGCCACTTAAAGATCAAAACATCCTTCAACAAGCTGCTAAGCTGGCTATCCTTAAAGACTGAGAAAACATTATGAATAAAAACTCAACCAGACAATTAAGACTCAACTACAATAAGTTCAGTGTTGTATTTTGTGCAGATTAGAAATATTTTATATGTAGCATAGTGTGAATGTTTTTAGTTTCATAGAAATAGCTTTCAAACACTAAATAGATGGTACAACTTTGTGGTTTCAGACCATGTAAATTACCTGTTCGGTAAATACATTATAAGTGCACATATAACTCACTTGCTTTCAATTGAATTTCTCTAAAATGTTGATTACTAACTTTTATATCATAATGATTTAGATATTAACATCTGACATTCAAGGCATTGTAATTTGTTAGCTAATTGTTTTACTAGCCTCATAACGTTTGTGTATTATATCAAATGGATAAATTGTGATTAAGTATCAAGGAATTTTTTTCTGTTGTAGACCTCGGTACCTGTTCCAGCACCAGCAGCTGGTGTTATTGAAGAACGATTTGTAGATGATGGTGCAACTGTAAAAGCAGGACAGAAACTGTTCAGATTAAAAGTTGGAGGTAATAATGTAATAATTTTTCTTCATAAACAATGCTGATCATGCTGCATTGCCTATCAAATATTTTTTTTTTTTTTCTTTTCTGCTTTATCACTTTATACATGGGGGCTTTAAATCACGACACTTAGAAATAACTGGTAGGGGAGAAAGCTGTTTGAAGAAGAGCAATTTTCTGTAATAGGTGCAGGGCAGGAATGATTTTTGTATTTAGCACATGTTAAGGTGTATTTTAAGTTTTAAGTCTGATAACCTGATAGGTCATATTGATGGTGAATGAATGGTATGGATGAAATGATGCTCAAATGAGCCCAGGGTCCCTAGAGCTTAGTTATCCAACATTCATCTTCTCAGGATAGGGGAAATCTGAGGAATAAACCTTATCAGAGTAACTTGCCCTAACTGGATTTGAACTTGGGACTTCAAAGTGGGCATGCTACCATCACATCACAGAGGTGGCTTGGGATCTTATATTGTTGGGATTATGGGGAAAGAAATTGCAAACTTCTGTATTGTAAAAGCTCTTGTACTCTTATTGTGCATAATGAAGTCAGATGCATTTTCCAGCTTGTGTTGCCTTACAGTAGGGTTCAGTAATTTTGAATGATGCACCTCTTTTCTTTTTCCTGGCCTCTGCTTTATATACCTCTCAGCTGGCTTATCAACTTCTTCTGATAACATAGGTTTTCTTAAAGCACTCATTAACAGTAAAACATTAATGCAATTAAGCTAATATTATCCACTCTGGTTAACATACTGCATGAGCGGCAAGAGTTTACTACATGGCAATTACCATTGTAATGACCTTCTGCCTCTATTTCTCTGCACAGAGAATTGTCCCAAAGGAATTAAAAATTAGTTTTTGCACTGGTGCTCTTGTTTTGAATCTCATTTAGGAATGTTTTGGTTGACATCGGTTAACTAAGTAAAAACCTCAATACCCATATGCACTATGAGTGACCATGTTAAGTAATAAAAACCTACAGTGGGAACATAAAAGCTTTTATTTTTTTTTTGTCAGCTGTAGAACATACAATTTAACACCTGGTTGATACACTGCACACAAACCAATTTTCATGTTTTTTGGCATTGAATGAGCTAATATGTTTATTCACCAACTTTTTCATTCATAACTAATTTCATTATAAATGTATGTAACATTTATATTTTCCAATAAATAATATTTATGGAGTCGTTTTAATTTCTACCCTTTATAACTAAGCAGTCCTATGTACATGGCTTTTGTAGTTAATACTTGGTATAGAAAACAAATGTTTACCCCAAGCCATAACCTAGTTTAGATGTATATCATGCCTGCAAACCAAAGTAGCTATGCACTGTGCAATTGTCTTGACTTAGCTCAGCTTGGCCATTTTGCAGTGAGGAAGAAACTAGTGGAGAAGCTGAGTAACGGGAAGACAAGTAGAGTGAGCAAACAAGATTAAGATGAGAGACTTACAATGCTATTGCTCTAAAATTGAGTGGGGATTGTCAACCTAGCATGGGGTCTTTTGCACCTTAGAGGGGAGCAAGGCATGTGCAACCAGAGTGGCCCTGCAGTAGTTGGTAGCTTGACACGAATAAATGTGCTCAGTTCATTCAGAAAGTTCACAGAATCAGCAGCAGAAAAGAAATGTGGCATTATCTATTTACACCAATGGGCAATTTAGTTACATCATCTTAAACAATGCATAAGTGTATTGAATTTTATTTTTGAAATGATTAGACTGTGAGAGGAAAATGTTTTTGTAATTCAAACTGTTCTCTTAAAATTTTAGCTAGGTGTTCTAGTTGTACATATGAAAGAAAGGTGATAAGATGTAGCTAGATGATGCCTCTCTTTAATAAGTTGGAGTGTGTAAAGAATCCTAGGTAATAAAACAATTTCTTAATGAATTACATTTCTCTTGGGTAGCTCTGCAACTTATTGACTGAAGTGTGATGTTTGGAAACTCTGGTACTCATAATGCTACTGCTAATGTAACAAATTTTCTTATTAACCCCTTAATAGTTAATGTAAGAAGTTTGCATTGTATCTGTTTAATTCCAGTTTAATTAAGGCTATTATGTGATAATCTAACGGCACCAAACAGATGAGAAATTTTTTTATTTCTGAAGTTATATATGGCCAAACTATGCTAATATGCTCATGATATATATTTTGTTGTCCGCCTTCAAACAGAAACTTATCTGGCATTAAGGGGTTATATAACATTAGATAGAGGTCTTCGTGGGCAATTAAATGGATGAACTATTGAAGACAATGATGTTTGATAGGTTGCATAGCACATGTAAAGCTGATGAGAGTTTTCTTTAAAAATTTCAGCTGGAGGTGGAGCTGCACCAGCAGCCAAGAAAGCAGAACCTGCTGCAGCTCCTCCACCTACACCTGAAGCAGCACCCCAGCCTGCTGCTACAGCACCTCCACCACCTCCAACTCCCACACCCCCACAACCCTCTGCAGCTCCTCCACCACCACCACCACCTAAACCACAAGGTCCCATGTCTTCCATACCGGTAGCAGCTATTCGACATGCACAGGCCATTGAAGCTGCTACTGTAAAGATGCCTCCTGCAGACCCTACAAAGGAAATCACTGGCACAAGATCGGAACAGCGTGTAAAAATGAACCGTATGCGTTTACGCATAGCACAACGACTTAAGGAAGCTCAGAATACAAACGCTATGTTAACCACTTTTAATGAGATTGATATGAGGTATGTACTTTGAAAAATCACAATTTACAGAATAACAGCTTGAATGTGATTCCCGATGCACAATTTGTGAGACAGCATATAACACACATGTGTGAGAGAACAGCATAAATCAAAAACAAAAAGGCAGTCAAGTATCAAACGTTGTATTTAAGTTTAGTTTCTTCCAAGGATGTGACAATGATTTTCAGGAAAATCCCCCTCACCCAAACTATCCTTTTCATGGATCATTTTATGAAGTTTTATATTTCAACAGTTTTGATTAAATTCCCATATAAAGATATTTACTTGACAAATAAAATGTGCATCTTGAATATTTTGTGAATCGCCTCTGAAGCTGTGCTTTATCTGGATGGCTTTTGCAAAACTGATAAACTATAACAGATAGGCAAAATCTTCACAAAAAAAAAAAAGTTGTTCTCATTAAAATACACAATTTATCAAAAACATTTTTTTTTGTGTAGTTAACTATATCTGAGATAACATTTCCAATATTATACCTTTCTCAAATGTCATTTTTTTTTTTCTTTCATCGTGGCCATTCAAATAGAAAGAATTTTACTGAAATCGCTTGGATACCAGCTCTTAAAAGATTTGACTATCGCTTTAGTCTAGTAATCCGTTTTTCTCCTTGAGTCTGTAAGAAAATATTTGATAAAAACTATCCCTGTTTGTTTGTCTTGATTAGCAAGAAGATATAGAAGAATAAGCTTTCGTAAGAATAGTTGTTGCAGAATAGGTGGAGAAAGTCATGTAAATATTAACACATCAGGGGTTTTAATACATATTAGAGCCTAAAGCCAATTTGACATACTGAAGACAATCCTGTGCTTAAAAATGTATAGAATGCAAAATGATGTAAACATGAGATGATAGTCTCTTACTGGTGTATATGCAAAGGATAAATGGAAAAGAAATCAATATTGACACTAATACTGAACTTAGCATTGCAGGTGTAAATGTAAATTTACTGGTCTCAAAATCCTATGTCATAAAATTAGTTAGTTAATACAAAATTGACTTTTGAGTAACAGTAGTGTAGACGCCTTTGTGTGAATTAACAGTGCCTAATTCTGCATACAAGTTTCTTGAGCAAAGTATGTGTTTCTTTGCGTGCATATTGCAGCTTGAAACTTATATGCATAAAAAATCGCATTAAAATATATTGCTATTTTAAGGACAATAAGTGATACCTCCTCCCCCCTTTTCTTGTTTTTATTACAATATTGACTATGTGAAATAGCTTGGTGTAGATGCATTAAACATTTTCAGCTAATGCAAATGTATGTTTTCAAAAATTATTCTTAAAAAATAACTGATTTTGAAAAGAAAATAACTTATATCTTTTTAATAATCCATTTAAATGATTATATACTTGTCTAAATCTTGTATTTGTAGCCATATCATGGAGTTCCGTAAAGCTCATATAGATGCTTTCCAGAAGAAATTCAACATAAAGCTTGGTTTTATGTCTGCATTTGTGAAAGCCTCTGCATATGCTCTTCAGGATCAGCCTGTGGTGAATGCGGTAATTGATGGAAACGAAATAGTGTACCGTGACTATGTGGATATTTCTGTGGCTGTGGCAACTCCCAAGGTAAAAATAGAAGACTAATTTTAGCTTGTGTTTTCTATTTCTTGTGTAATCTTTTTAGACTAAGCTCATAAACCACTAAAACTAGGAATATCTAGTTGATAATAATCTTATTTGAGTTTTTATTTCAATTTTACATCAAACTTTGTTCAAAGGATACTACTACTTGAATAGAATAGCCATATAAATAATGAATGTCATCTCCAAAGGATAAATCTTAGATTAGGTAGCATAATGAATGAGTATTTGTGATATTGCGCCAGATGATGCTGGCCTAAAACATTCACTTTAAAAAATACAGGCCCTCTTCCATTTGCAAAATATACTTTCTGAATGGTATATGGAAAGAAAAAACTTCAAACTTCGCAGGTTTGGGTAGTTAGAAATAGATAGATGCATAAACATAAAAATAGAGATAACCATAAAAATTTCAATGTATCAACTGGCTTCTGCATGTTTTATTTTTTTATTATTAAGTTTAAACAATTCACCAGTAAACCCACTGGTTTAAAATAATATCTGAAAGATTACAAAGATTCCTATTAGCACAAAAGTTTTCTTTACAGAGTCCAAAGATACCACAGGAATTCGTTTTCTAATGAGTGATTTGGCAGCCAATGATCATGCAGAAAAAGTGCACTCTCTTCCCTCCCTACTGTGCCACTGACAATCTACATTTCTATGGAAATTCATAACAATGTATTGTCAACTGCATAATTATTATAATTATTAGTTGAAATAAGTCTCTTGTAAAAACTGTGCCACTGATCATTACAAGCTATAAAAGGCAATTAAAGCTCTGAGATATTAAGACACACATGGCCCTATAAGGGTGAGTTTTTATCAGCTGTTTTTCTAAGATGCATCAGTGAAGTTCAGTGGCTTGTCCAGGAAATGGCTGAGTTCCATAGAAAAATCCAAACAAAATAGAAGAATACATGTTAACCCACTTGTGTATGCAGCAGAATTATTTTGCTTTCAGTGGAATGGTGTATCGTCAAAAACCCAGGCAGGTCATGAGAAACCCACTATTGCCTTTGCTGACAAATATATTCACGAGTGAGGTGTAGATAAGGATCACTAAAGCATTCCGATGGATGTTCAAAGTGTGATATATTTGTGTAGTTCCAGAGAAACACAGAAAAGATCAAACTTTTGAACATACAAGAAAAAATAATAAACTTTGCAATGGTAAAAGAAACAAATAGACAGTTGACTTTCCTAAACTTAAAAATAATTAAAAATCACAGTAAATTAAAATTTGGCATATATAAAAAACCTGCTTGCTACTACAAGTACTATATCCCATGAACTTGTGGTAATTAACAGCCTTATGCTTGGATTAATCAACACACCAACAAACTTGGATGAGTATAACAAGGAATTGAAAAGCATAATTGAAACGGCAGCTGCAAACTATTTAACAACCCTGCTGGTTCAAAAAAAAAAAAAAAATAAAGCATAAAAATGCACTACACCCTCACTACAAACAAGGTTGAAAAATCCTGATATATGGTGGACTTTGAGACAGTGATGTGTTTTAACAATTAAAATTTAGTTGAGTCGATTTTGTAACACTACATCACTTACTTTTTTATTTCGGAAAACATGTTTCAGAAGCCATGTTTTCTGAAATAAAAAAGTAAGTGATGTAGTGTTACAAAATCGACTCAACTAAATTTTAAAGGTTGAAAAAGTTAAACATTTAGGAAGTTCACATACTGCCCTTTTGTGTTCAGTTTTTAAAAATGTTCACAGAGATCGGAATATCCTTAATTTTTCAATTAAAAATCTCTTAAATTCAAAGTTCAAAGTTGTAATTCCAACAGAAAATAGAGCAGGAATATACCAGATAAATTAGTCAGACTCTGTACAATTTTAATAAGGAAAACAATAAGAAATTTGGCAACTAGAAACAAGGAACATCTTAGGAACATAAAATTAAAACAAGAAGATAATCAGCATTTTTGGAGAGAACATCACAACATAGAGAAGACTCCAATTTAATTAAAAGGCACAAGGAACAATTGCAAATTGGAAACCTGGAAAAATAGCCACTTCTGGAAGACCAGAAAATATTTGATGAATTTTGAAATGACAACCTTGCCCAGAAAAGTTGGTAATGGAAGCGATGGTACTTCTAACATGTCTTAAGTAATTAAAACATGTAAGTGATGGGAAATATGTTACATTCCACTCAAATGAATACTTATAATATGCATCTTTGTCCCAGAATTCTCTTAATTTCAAGTATGAAAGTTTTATTGCTTACACGTTGAAAATAAATGCTTCTCATTTGGCACTCAAGCTATTATCAGTCATCAGTTCATCTGATAGGAAGATAGAGGATAAATGGATTAGGAAGCACACAGTGACTAGTTTATTGTAAATAACATGCTTTGAAGATCCATGATATGTTAAATTATTATTATTATTATTATTATTATTATTATTATTATTAACAATAATAATCTTAATAATCTTTTTGAAATACTCTATATGTAAATTAATCATTCTGAACACATATTTGGTGATGTAAGCTAAATTTATAATTCATGTGGTAATTGCCATGCCAACAAGCACTGTAAGTACTTACAGTGAGAGTTTGAGATCATTAGTACTTGCAGTACAATTAGGAAATAACGTAACACTCAAGATATGTGCTACTTCAAGTAAAGAATCTATTGCAAAGTTCATTAACAAAAGAGTGTATAAGAAGGCATAATTTAGATGTAGCCTTTCATTTGTTCACATTGAGAATTCATTTTTTCTTAATGTTCAATAAAATATTGAAAAGCAATTTTGAATTATTATTGTTTTTACATTCTTCTCAAGCATTTCAAAAAATAATTGACTAATCATGAAATGTAAGTTACTTATCAAATCTCGAATGCTTGGGAAAACTCAGCCGTGCAGGCCTCATATTCCCAATATGCATTCTCAACTTGATAAGTATAATTTACAGTTCTTAATATGCAATATATTATATGCTACAAAAATAGATTTATAATCTATATTTATATGGGGTGTCCTTAAAGGCTGGTAACACATTTCTTTTTTAATTACTCAAAAACGAACCATCATATAGCTTTCGTTTGTCATAGGAAAGAGGATCTCAAATGGTTTTGTTTTGATTTTACAGGTAATGATCATAGTTTCCACATTCACCGCAGTTGGCGTGTTTTAAAAATAGTGATTTTGAATGTGCTCTCTGCCTGTTGGAGTTCTACAAAAACAAGTGTTACAAATGTGCAACGGAAGTTTAGGACAAAGTACCACCAAGCAGGAAGTCCATTTATGCCTGGCATGACAAATTTGTTACTACTGGTTGCCTGTGTCCTAAGGAAAGGAATGGCCTTCCTTCAGTGAGTGAGGAGACCATGAACCTTCATAAGAAATCCGAAAAAGTGTTCGTAGAGCATTCCGTGAATTACAAATACTACTTATGACAGTTTGGAAAACGCTATGTAAGAGACTGTGTATGAAGTCGCATAAATTGCAGCTCTTACGTCAATTGAAAGCAAACGACAAACAACTGCGATATGAGTTTTGTATTCGAGTGCAACAATTCATGGAAGAGGATGAGAACTTTGTGGATTGCATAATCTTTAGTGTTGAAGCAATTTTCCAAGAGTCAACAGACATAACTGTCGAATATGGGGTACCCAGAATCCTTGCAAATTCATGGAATAAAGCGTGAGTCACCCAAAGCAAACATTTTCTGTGCTGTGTCATCGTGGGAACTTTATGGACCATTCTTCTTTACAGAGAAAACTGTAACTGGACTTAGGTACCTGGATATGACACAGCAGTGTTTGTTTCCACAAATGCAAGACGATTCTAGTGATTTCTTATTCCAGTAGGATGGGGCCCAACCCTATTACCGTCATGACATTCGTAATTTCCCGAACAATGAGTTACCTCAACGCTGGGTAGGATGAGCAGGGAGTAATGATAACTGTTTTGACACTTGGCCTCCCAGATCCCCAGATCTAACTTCCTGTAACTTCTTGCTATGAAGGTACATAAAAGATAGTGTGTATGTGCCACCTTTACCACAAAATGTAGAACAACTCATGCCCAGGGTTGAAGAAGTTGCTACCACAGTATCAAAGGATATGCTCTAAAGAGTATGGCAAGAATTTGATTATGGTGTAGACATATACCAAGTTACATGTGGCTCCCTTATTGAGGCATTGTGAACTCAGACATTGCAAATCTCGTTTCATGATGCATAAACTAAAGCTGTATGATTTTTCGTTTTAGAGTATTTAAAAAAGAAATGTGTTACCGGACTTTAAAGTATATGAAATAGTGTCCTGTGTAATTAATTAGTATTGAATTGATAAAACAGTATGTGTTATGGAAAAACTGTTATAATTTTCAAAATCAGCATGGGTTTTTTTTTTTTTTTTTATATATTTATTTATTTATTTATTATATCATATAAGTGGCAATGCTCATCAAAACCAGTAAACTGTTGTAGGAGAGTGTTATCAATGAGATTAAAGTTCTCGTGGTTTCTCTAATATATTACACATGAATTTTTCATTACAAATCAAATGTACCTTATATCTAGTGCTATGCCTACATTTGCAATTTTGTTTTATCATTAAATTCATAATTGTGCAATATTTTGATTTGAATATTTATTTTTCAGGGACTGGTAGTACCAGTATTGCGGAATGTAGAGTCAATGAATTATGCAGACATTGAATTGGGAATAAATGCTCTTGGAGAGAAAGCAAAGAAAGGTCAGCTTGCTGTCGAAGATATGGATGGGGGCACCTTCACAATCAGCAATGGTGGTGTCTTTGGTTCATTAATGGGTACACCTATAATAAATCCACCACAATCATCTATTTTAGGAATGCACGGGATATTTGAAAGACCGATAGCTGTTAAAGGACAGGTTTGTATACAAATCTTCTGCTTCCAGGTGATAAATATAATTGCAGCAAGTAATTAATCCAATATCCTATTTTTATGATTGCCTGGATCTTCAATCATGAAAGTTTTCTCTGTTCTTCTGGGTCTGATGTTGATATTTTTTAATAGAACCAAGGTTTTGGTGCAGATAGTTGAGAACAATGGTTCATAAGATGTGTCCTCAAAAAGCATTTATTAGTATTGTGCTACAACTCTTTGTAAGGACTTCAAATTTTGTAATTCTGCTTTAGAGTTGTCGATCTTGAACAAATGACTTTGAACATTGGTGCTGATAGTAAAGTTTTAAATAAATGTATAAATGCTAAATGTTGAAAGTAATTGGGTGTGGATGCAAGAGGTAGCTTGGCAAAATTTGACAAAACTGGGATTTGAACCCTAGACCATTGAGAGTTAAAATGGTTCTCCTAGTAGCTTTTCAGTTTTCTCTTTACTTAATGTTAAAAATGTTATAGTAAATGCATTTAGTGCTGCAAGTGTTACAAAATTTGAAAATATTACAAAGTTTCTTTCATACTTTCTACCTTAAAGTTTTATTTCAGTAGAGAGAGAAAAGATGCAGAAAAGCTTTGGTGTGTGTCATAGTTCCATTAATACTATTTCTCACAATTTCAGGTTGTTATCAGGCCCATGATGTATGTAGCGTTAACATATGATCATCGTCTTATTGATGGTCGTGAAGCAGTTCTCTTCTTGAGAAAAATCAAGGCAGCTGTGGAAGACCCAAGAACAATATTATTGGGATTATAATTGTGATAGCTGTTGGTGCTCGACTCTTGTCTACCTGCAATATTTTCCCAAAAACTAACAGTCATGGCGCTATTGCAGCATTATGTTTAATCCTGGCAGTGGTTGATAGGGCTGGTTTTCCTTGATATACGTAGCAAAAGAGGATACTCAATAGTGCTGTAGAAACATTTTTTTAAATTTATTTATATTGCAAGCCTAATATTTCCTTGTTGATAAAATTTAAAATATTTTTAATTGAACTTTTGAGATAGTTACCCCAGGAATTTTTATTTGCAGTTGAAACGTGTGTATGACATTTAGTTATGTTAGTGCTTTTGTGATGTGGGGCAAGCACTACTATTTAGGAACACTTAAAGCCAGGTGCATCAAATGTGTTCTCTGACGTTATAACTGAGCTTAGGCAAGCTGACAAAATTTTCTCACCGGTTTCTTCAAACCAGGCAGAGTGCTTAAAACTGAATGATGATGTACATATAGTGTTGACAGGTATAAATAAAGAATGAGCGACTCTGTTGAACATTGTTCTTGATGTTCAGTGTTAGAAATATTTGTGGTGGTGTATTCCCCTCATCTGTTTTCCTTTTGTTTCTTCTTAAGTGTGACTGTCAAGCTTAAACTTCTTCCCATGTTAACATTTGTGGTGCTTGTTTGTACTTAAGTTTACCTACCTTTGTCTAAACTGGGCTTGAATATCATAGATTATGTACAACAAAGAGAATGATTTAATGTAGCATTTGGTTATCAGATAGCTTTTTTTGTGAACTGATCACACAAATTTAGTTGCATTTGAACAACATTGATATTTCTCTGAAGTAGGATAAAGTTAAAGCAAAAATACCTTAATATTCATAAGAGATGCTTACCATCGTCCTCCTTAATATTTGGAATTTTGAAATACTTATTGATAGAATGATTCTCTGAAGATGATCTATGAGCCACATATTGGTTTTAAAGTACTGTGGTACCAGTTACTTAAAAGGAACAGCAAATAACAATTTTTGTATTTTGAAACTAAGTAATGAATTTTGAGAGCTTTGAAATTTAAAAGGGCTCCATAATGTTTTGAAAATGAATCATAACTTGGTAGAACATAAAAAATATGTTAAAGAAATACAGTACAAAGCTACAATTCTGATTGTTTAAAATATCCAAAGCACCTGGTTACATTTTTTGTACAGTGTATTTTAACGTATAACATGTTTTGGAAACATGCCCTCCCTAAATATTTAAGAACCATGCATTCAGATTTCAGTTTGCTTGATTTTTATTTTTTTTCTATGTTGTAAATAGCACGTCTAATTCTTGAGGATTATTGTGGCTGGTGGGTGGAGCTTTTCACTTTTTGGGAAGGGGGGGTGATATTCATGAGGGTGCATAGACTTCTTGTTTGGACTTGAACAGCAGAACTCTATTAGTTCATATAGTATGTTGCTAACTTTATCAGCAGAAAAGTTTAAAATAATGCCTCTGATGTGAAACTGAAGGAACTACTGGGTTCAGAGATTCTTCAGCTCATGTTACATTGTCACGCAGTTAATCACAAGGAAGGAGAGTTGTTGCAAGCATGTGGTGGTCTCACCTTATTATTTGATTCTAGACTCTCCTTAAGAATATGGCTTAAAATTGTCAGTAAATTACATAAGCACGCTCTGTAACAGACTGCAGCTGATTGGCTAGGAAGGATGGGACTGTTCCAAATTTTGCTACTGTTCAACGCATTCATTTGTGATGGAAACTCATAATTTATGATGTGCGACATTGTTTTTATATCTTTACGTGATATTTACCGTATTATATCCTAATACAGGGCAAGGTTTTTCTCCAAAATATTAATGATCATAACTGGGTGTCATCTTGCATTTACAATATATGCTTTCCAAATACAATTCAGGGAAAAAATAAGTTTTAAACTTTACTGGTATGGCAATGGCAAAGCCTGGGGGAAATGGTGTAGATTACCACCAAGGACACAAGGTATGTGTCAGATTTTGAATGTTTCTCTTTGCGTCAAAAATTAGCTGTTAAGAAGCCTATGGGCATTCTCATTGGAAAAACAAGATTACATTCTGAGCTAAAATAAAATTACAGGACTTCCTTTCACGTCGGTGGTTGCACGTAATGTATTGTAAGTCAAGCAGAAAGAGAGGTTAGCTGTGCATGTCCCCTCCTCGGATGCACATATACCGAAATATGAATTTATGTGTAAATCCAAACTAGGTAAAACGTTTTATGATATATTAAGTATGCTGTCTTAACAGAAAATAGCATCCATAAATAATTGCGGTTACAGCAACACTGCTGCCACTGTCACGTTTTATTGCATATACCGTACATTTCATTCTCCATCTCCCCTGCTCACAATATGAATTCCTGCATAAATTCAAATTAGAGAAAAACATTTATGATGTGTTATATCAAGTATGTTGTCTAAAAACAAAATCATATCCATCATTGCCATAACATAACGCTATGGCATGCTGCTGTCATGTTGTATCACTGCACTCATACCTTACATTTCCATGCTCCGCTCTCCGGCAACCGCTCAAAACAAGAATTTCCACGCAAATTCAAATCAAGTACAATAAATAAATAAGGGACTTAATCAGCTTAAGTGTACATTAGTTTGTTCAAAATAAATGGCAAACTCTTAAATTTAATTTAGAAATTCTTTTTTTATACCTATGCTTTTAAAACATATCTTAAGTAAATAATATGCTAATTCCAAAATTAAGTTCTAAAAATGGGGGTTGTCTGGCCTTCGAGGTCATCTTGTATTCGGATAAATATGGTACATCCTTGAAGTTGCTTCATTTATTTGTTTATTTTTAAAATGGGAGTTAAACATTCAATTGCATAGGATGTATTGGTTGGTTAAAATGGAATGCATAAAATGATATTCAAATGAACCCATGATCTGCCTCCTAATGATAAGAGAAAGTAATGTTTAGGCAATTCATCCCAATTGACATTAGATTAATGTAATGAACAATTATGTTGAAATTTGGCTTCTTGCTTAAAATGATATGTTTGCTTCAAAACAAGACGTCATTGGTCTTTTCCAAGCATTTTACAGCTTTTTCCTCGGTATCTTCAATCTCAACAGTTCTACCAAACTGGTGAAGCATACTGAGAGACTGAATAATTCTGCTTGACATTTGGTTATCTGTCTGGTCCTATGTCTACTTGTCGAAACACATTGACAGAATTGAAAATAAAACTGGTTTAAATTCTTGTTTTCTTAAGCATCCAACATTACAATTGAATTCACTGTACTTGAAACTTTTAACAGAATTGAAAATAAAGCTAGTTTAGATTCCTGTTTTCTTAAGAATTCAACATTACAATTGAATTCAATGTGCTTGAAACTTTTAACTGTGAAAAAAATTGAATTGGTGTCTTTTAATAGCAGGCACCTTAAATGAAGCTTTTATACAACTTTTTGTTCATTTAGGCTAACAAAACTTAATTTGTACATTTTTTTGAAATTAATGATTCAAAAAGTCAAAATAATGACAAAGAACAAAAAGGTGTAGTTAGGGGAAAGTATTAAAGATAGGAAAGGTTATTTATTAGGAAACTGTGCAGAGGCAGTATGCATGTGTCTCTCTGATTTTGCTAACTTTCTAATCTTCCTTTTAACAGCCCTTTATGCTATCAATATTAGGTGTAAAGTAAACATATCACAATCTGAAGGCATGAAATACATGGTGGGAAAGGAAAATTGAGCCCAATCAGGTACATTATGATTGCACTACATGACAATCCTAGATTATTAGTGTAGTATGATGGTCAAAAGCCATCTCTTTTTGTATTTGAAAGATGGTGCACAGAGATTATTTTATCCACTTGTGTCATAACATAAATTTTTAAGCCAGAATTACAATGCTCTTATTTTGAAATGTTGCAATGTAATGTAATCATATACCTTGTATTTAATAGTTATATTAGTGAGATTTAATTTATCATAGCTTAAATTTTTGTCTGTATCTTCCTTTTAATTTGCATTCTGATGTTCCATTGTCATATTAGTTTGGATGATTTGGCATTGAGCAGAGAAATAATAATACAGTACACTCCCAAATTTTTGTGTGCAGATTATCTGTGCACCCCCCCATAAAAATATTTTGTTTTAATATCAACACGTGTTTTTTGTTTCTCTGTAGTCTTTTTTACAAATTTCTTTTAGTTTGCTTCTGATTAACATCAGAAAAACTGAATTTGTTTTTAATTTACACAGAACAGCAGGCCAATAAGAGTGGAAATGACAATCTGTTGTCACATGGTGATCATTTAAACAATGGAAATGGCACTTATTGTCACGCAGGGGTCCTTTATTGGCATTTACTAGAGAAAAACAATTCCTATGCACAGAAGTAGAATAAAAAGAATACATGTTGAAAAAAGCTTTTAAATGTAATTTCCTATATGCATATGAATGTTGTACCTTAAAAGCATTAAATTACAAATTTCTTGATTTCGTGTTTTTCGATTACTCTTGCTTCTCCCCCACATTACCCTGGATAATGAGAATATACTGTATTTTGTGCAATTGTTTGCAGCTTGATGTGTTGCAAACGTCAACTTCAGAAGCAGTATTTATTTTCCTCAAGTTTTTGGGTTCTTTTAATCATTGTTAAAAATATGAGGGATCCAATCAATGGCAAAAGAAGTCTAACTTGGGTCAATAAATGTGTCTGTCAAGCATTTAATCAATCACACTAATCAGAAGGGATTGTTTGCGACTATATTCAGCTAAGCACACCTTTAATGTAGTAAAATTTATTTTATCTAATGCCTTATTACATTAACTGCATTGTAATTCTGGCTTAAATCCATTGTTGAATTATATCTAAGTGATTGCAAATGAAGGGCTTGCAGTAGGGGTTTGTTATTCCTGAGGAAAATGGAAGGAATCAAATCAATTTTACTATCGATTGTACTCTTACAGAATTGCAGACTTTCTAAATTGCACAATTTAAAACACTGTAAACAAATATTTTTTTTATTCAATTTCATTTTATGTTGCTTTACTTTGTCATGTTGTGATGGATCTGTTAGATGAGATACCTCGTTTGGTATGTGTTGGACAATAAGATTTGAGGTCTCATCTTCATACCAATGATACTACTTTTGCTTTGTGCCAAGAATATGGCATAAGGTTGCCATTCAGTCTAGCTGCTTTCAATATTCGTAGATGGCTGCAAAATTATTATATATATGTATAATTTTTTTCACAATTGTTGTAGACTTAAGGTATAACTATGAAAATAAAAAGCCCAGCTTGATTGTTTGGTCCATGGGATTTGAACCCATAACCTCCCAGATGCAAAATATAACATAGTTTTGAATAATCTGAAATATTACCCCACTTATCCTAATGTCCCTGTGGTACCATTGTTAAATGTTGGATGTTCTTCCTGGTGTCATTGAATGGCTGTTCTTTCCTGTGCCATGTGTAGCATTCATGGATTCATTAGACAGCTCAATCACTTTATAGAGTTTTCACTGCATCAAATTCTCTTGTGTATTTCCTTTGGTAGATTTAGATATAAAATTTCCTATTATTGTTGAATTTAACCTAATTTATTTATATATATATAAAATTTTAATTCTTATTTGTTATATTTGTATTTACTTTATTGCTTTAAATTTTTATAATCGCCACTATTTGCATAATTTTTTGTTTTTTCTTTCTTGTGGCAGTAAAACTTACTAAAACTGCGCTTCCATCCTGTTCTTAAACAGTGTATGGTTACTATTTTTGTCCTAGATTGCCTAATGAAGATTGCTCTCAGCCTATAGTTATAAGTACATAGGATTCAAATTATATGTACCAGCTGATCATGCTGGGAGCATTTGTGATTTCTCTTATAAAGTGGAAGTATGGCATGCCTCTAATCAAGGCAGCCTGGATTTGATCCTAGTGGGCTGATGTGTGTTAGACAAAGCGGCCCTTGGACAGGCATACTCTGCATTTTTTATTTCCCCACCATTTATTCCACCAACTACTTCATCACCTTTCCTATCGCCCTCCGTGGTGTAATGGTTACCATGCTAACTTCATATACCCAAGGTCGCGTGTTCAAACCCGGCGGAGAACGATGGATTTTTTCAGGTGTAAAAGTCCTTAGCATGGCTTCCTTCGGAAGGGAAGTAAAGCCATTGGTCCCGTGTCATAGATTTACGGCACGTAAAAGAACCTCAAGCCTGATAGAGAGGCCTCTGAGCAAAATTAAGCGGTCTTTCACACCCAATATAGAATGAGACGCTGAGAACCACAGTAGTTAAAGAGCGTCCATAAATAACATGCCATTTACATTTATCACCTTTTCTATTATCCATTTTGCCTGCATTTCATATAATTTATAATTTTATTCCTCACTGTCAGACTTGCTATGGACCAATTTCACATTGCAAGATCTTCACCCTCTGATTCAATATTAGTTTATTCCACAAACTTCTTAACCTAGGCATCTATGTGCAAGTCCTGCAAATGAGGAGGGTAAACTAAATAAATATAAAGTGATAACTGGATTGGATAATTCAATTCCCTAAACCATAAATCCATCTTGAAATTAAATAAAATGCATAGGAAGGCAGCTACAGTGTGTCCGAGTCATGCTTGAACTGAGAAAGCGATGGGGAAAGTTGAAACATAGGTAAACAGCAGCTTTTAGTTGTCATAACTCTCCTTTAATGCTGTGTGGGTCCTTGGTTTCCAATGAATGCTTAGTACAAGTTGAGATGTTATTATAATCATGTTTTGCATGAACTGTATGTTACCAGTGTAGCCTTGTATAGTTTGAAGTGTTGGAAAACTGTTTCCTTGTGTACTATGTTCAAATTACATAAGTGCATGTGCTGTGTGTACATTAAATTATTTAGATAACCAAAAAATGTACTCTTCAACAACGGATAATTGTGCACGAGTATGATACATTCAAATTTATTTTATTGCCTCTAGAGGTTAGAGGTTACATTTACAACAGCATAGAAAATATTTACAGCAGAATACATCAATTGGTAATTATTTCATTTATAGAATAGAATGCCTTCTCAACTAGATATTTATACATTTTTTTTTAAATTAATGTACATATATTGTTCCTTTTAAATCTTTAGGAAGTTTATTGTACAATATGATTACTTTATAATTTGGACTCTTTTCAAAAGCAGTTAGCCTATGATTTATTATACTGTAGTAATTTGTATTTCTAGTGCTTTAGGTATGATTTTCATAAATCAGATTCATTCTGATATGTAGGGAATTTTTAAACAGATTCCCAGCAGAAAGCTGACAGACACCATTTTGAGTAACTACTGTAATATGTTGATGGAATAACACGATTATGTGCATGTGATAAACTAATAAAGGTTTACAAGTATTCTATTCAGGAAATTATACACCAACAATGCTGCTGTTCATCTCAAATCCTTCCATTGTCTTGCCTGCATGCTCGGCTGAAGCATGGTAGTCACATTCTGAATATCTAAAGCCATTTTTCCAACATCATATCGACTTCATGGTTAAGTAACTTGTGGAAAAGGTGTTTTGCATTACTAGCTTGTGTGGAAAAGGTGTTTTGTATTACTAGCTTGTAGCAATAAACACGCATTTAAGAAACTGGACTGAGTTTATTAGGGTTTGTACAGTACAGAAGGAAATTGTTAGAGAAGATGTCTTGTTAAGAAGAGAGAGAAGCTAGTAGCAATTCCTGTTTCTCCTTGTCTCAAATTTGTCATTTAACTGGAAAGATCTTAACACAGAGTTAAATTCTATAAATAAACATGGGTATCTAAGGAACTAAAGCTCACTTGGTATTCATCCTAGATCTGTGTAAGCAAACACAGCTGTAATCATTATAAGCCTTTGCCTTAGCCGGTTGAAGATTTGAACTATGTATTTCAGTGTGACACATAAGAATGTTACTCTTATACATTCTTGTGGGGGGGAAAAGGGCAGAATCACAGTTAAATTTGATCTGGTCACATTTTGCACCAAGGTAACATGGACTTTTTTATGAGCAAATATATTTGCAGGTCTGAAATTTATTGCTAATTTGTTATTAAAAGTTAATATCAAATTATTCTTCACATCCTAAATTGAAACATCCTCCGCTTCATCCATGGATGAAATTTTGGCACACTGCCATTGCTGATATGATCCTAGCAATTGGCAGCAATGATAATGAACAATTTTTGGTCCATGTTTGAAGTTACTGTTGCAGTATGCGCTGAATTAAAAAGTCTGAAGATAACTTAGTATCTCTAGAGTAGAGATGTCTCAAATTTTGCTCTAAAGAAAGAGAAATCAAAATCTTTTTAGGATGTGCAGCTTAAAATGTGCAATAGGTGGAGATGTTGCTAGTTTTTATTGCAAGCCTTTCATTTGAAAAGTAGTACTTTGGCCACTTTGTAAAATATGTCATAGAAACACTGAGATGACAATTACAGTATATAAATTGTAAGATAAACTTTTAACTTATCTGAAAATCATTTGAATAACAGAATTATGAAATGCTTATGTAGTCATGGCATTCATTTATGCATGCCAAAATACCGGCATTTGTGTACCAGTTTAGTATTGATAGTATTTTGGCATGAGTGCTTAGGTTATGTTTTCACTACAAACTAATGAAGTAATTTAACATATTTTGTTGGATCAAATAGGTTGTGAAGATAATAGCAGAAACTCTTTTAATTTCCAATATCTCGCAAAACCATAGTGACCTGTTTATGTATGTAATAAATATTTAGGGGGTTTAATAATATTAAATGCTTAAGATTTTTTATAATTATGACTTGATAATTGCTCATGATTTATGTTCTGGTTTATTTTGTTTGGCAAATATTAGTTATGAGCATTTAGGGAGACAAAGATTATTTATTAATGATAACAGGCCATTTTTACAAGAGGAATTATTTATTCTTTGTGGAAATTTTCTTGATAGTAACTGAAGGTTTTTAATTTATAAAGTAGGAAGAGATTATCAAGAAAATAAATAATAGTATTTTCACAGCTCTTACTACTGCTTGTAGAAAGAACATATGCATTTTTGGTAGAGTTACTGCAATTATCTTTATATGCTCTTTGGTCAGCCTAATTACCATTGTTCAATTCAATTGAGAATTCTGTCTATATAATAGTGGCATCATCTTTTACCTTTCCCAGTTTTCATTATAAAATGTGATTGATTTAGACATTTGTGTTTTTGTTTGTGCTTGTCTTTAACATATTAAAACAAAACATTAAAGTCAGAGATACTTTCATTAATTTATTTATATTTATTCTTGCCAAACTAATCTCAACAAATTGACAGCAACTTTTACTTGTTAGGACAGGTAGTCAAAGACATTGCTTCTGTACTGCCAGTATTAAGACATCCTGGATTAAATGCAAACCATGACAATGGTTTTGCAGCACCAAATGAACATTTATTTAATGGTTATGTTCATGGTATCAGCTTTTGAATTCTGCAAATATTTATATAATTCAAATTCTGTTATCTTATTATATATAGTGCCTTCATTTTATGCCAAGGCCATGGATTGCACCCTCCAAACGCTGTCTACTACACTGCAGGGTTTTCCATGTAACTCCCATGTTACTCACAAATGTTTGTAACATATATGTAATTAACCTTGTTATAAATGTTGTCAAGACATTCTTGAAATCGTCTGATGGAATTACCATTCACATACATGTTCTTTTGTAATGTTCATAATTTCTGCACAATAGTCACACTGTATGTTTAAGTTTAAAAGTTTAACCAGCTGAGAGAATTAGGTGAGCATTTGAATGCAGCACCAATTTTGTCTAGCTTTTCCTCCATTAGAGTATGTTATTTCCACTTCTGTGATTTAACATATAGTAATTCCATTCTAAATTTATTGACCAAACATATTGGAGTGTATATCTGGTACTGGATAACCAAAGTGCAGCTGAAATTGTCTACACACCAGTCTACATTATACAGTTTTCACATATGTATGTATATAAAAATATGCTGTTCAAGCGCAAATTTGTTGGCAGACATTTCCATAGACTACTAAGAGAATAACATTCCTAAGGAAATTATGTACAAGACATGTTTTATTGAAACATGAAGATAAAGTAACGGATGAGAAAGCTCACAGCTGACAAATGTACCTATGACATGTCATCCTGCACTGTTTCTGCACATTGGCATGGTGTTGAAGTCTCTGGCATCTCAGCCGATAAGCATGTATATAAGGCAGTTCTGGCCTTGGCATAAAATAAAGGCAGGATATTTCTCATTGTTCTCTATCCTAAAGAGCTCAGAAGCTCAGAGTTCTTTTAAAACATGTTATTTATAAAGTAAGCATGTGGTAACATTTGTTTTAACTTGCATAACTAAATCTGAGCCATTTAGAAAAAAAGGTAAATGAAGCGTTGCTTATTGTTATTCATTTTTGCAATATCAAGATATAGGGTTATCAGATGTTTTCTTTAAAAAAGGTGATGGTACATCAACACAAGATTTTACAGAAATCTGCTCAGTTTTGTTTTTTGTCTGTGGAGACTCAAAAATCAACTGAAGATGTTATATGGCATTTCCATCTCAATTATGTTAACCATTATTCTGTTGAGTTTGTAGACATTAACAGCATTGATTGTGATGTGACAAACATTTAAAGAATTTGGTTAGATATTTGTTTAAAACTTTCATAACAAGCTAACGTTGTTTCTATTTATTAGCAACAGAAGTGAATGCCTCAGGTGAACAAATACACTCTTTATTGGAGTAGTTTCTTCCTGACCTGAGATCACGAAACCATGTTCATAATATCTCAGCAAAAATATGATTGCCTTTAAATTGAATCATACTGACACTACTCCCTTCTTCATTACCAACAAACACTATTAAATAGGGCAGTTCAAATTCATGAAACTAAAAGCAAGCCACAGCATTCTGTGTATTCTTTTGCACTGTTTGAAACTGCTCTAAAGCTCTTATTTAAGGGTAATCACTATGAGAGGGTGGATAACAGAAGGCATAATTCAAAGGAAATATATTTTCATTCAAACAAAATCCTTCTGTTGTATTCTTGCCAATAATCTTTATGTGTGTAGAGATTTCCTTTTGTCAAATAAACAGAAGGTTGTCTACACTTGGAACATTTTACAGTTTTGCTAAAAGCCTGCCCATACTATTTCCAAGTTCCAAAAAGGGGCACATGTTTATAAAAGAAGACATCTGGTAACAATAGAAAGAGAAGAGACAAAAAAGTCTGGAACATTTCCTTGATTTTGTATGGTCTACCAGTGGTGTTTAGAATAGTAGTTATCTCTCTCTGGTTTATAACAATGCTTTTTAAATAATGGTAATAGCATGGGAAAAAATTATAGAACACATTTATAGTTGCTATAGATAAGTAAAACTGAAGCACTTTTCTGTTCAATGACAAGTATGTACATTCAATAAAAAGTCTATTTATCATATTTAAAAGGCTATTTAAATTAATGTTTAATAGTAACCTTTATTCTTAACAGAGGAATGAGTGCTCTGAGCTTATGCCACAAATATGAGACTGTAAACTTCAAGATGAGATTTTGAGAGAAACAGATTTTATGTTGGCAGCAGCAGAAAGAGCATCTCCAAATGCATGAGTGTTTGAAGTGAGTCAGTATTGTAGGACTTTTGGAAGGACAAAGCAAGACCTAGACAACATGTCAACTGCTGTGACCAAAGAAAATGGGATAGCTGTTGAGAACTTGCTTCATACAGATCCATAAATTACGTACCAGCATATACAGGATTCTAGGCATCACTTTGCAACTCACATTTATCTCCATAAGAGGAAAATTTATTCTCAGGTACACATTTGCTTTCAGAAGCCAGCAGCATGCTTAGGTGCTGTTACGTAATTCAGAGACTTATAGCAGAAATTAATCTAAATGAGAAATTTGGATCTTTTTGGATGAAGATAATCTTGTGTAAGTAAATTGCACATGCTTGACCAGCCACATTGTTATGATACTGCTGACTCTCTGGAGTAGAGAAATATGGTTATTGTTGATTGGTGAATGAGTTCTGTCAGAAGTTTTTGAACAAGTGTTAGTGATTGGATGGATCTTAGAAGTTGTCTCATCTACCACAACAATGCACCAGTATTTGCTATATGCAAAGATGCTGACTTTTGAAGGAGTAACATTTTCAGTTGGATTACTTATCCTGCCAGTTATGCTTGCGTAGCTTTTTAAGGCCTCAGTTTATTGCTGAAAGTTAAATGATGTTTTGGTGGTTTTTGGTTTAGCTTTTCAAGATTATCAGGAAGAATTTATAAGCATACTAAAAATAATGGTGCTTCTGGGCTCTGTTTTAAAGAATGCAAAGCTACATAACCTGTTTCATAGTCAGCTTACCCTCCCCATATTGTAGGACTGACACATCCCTAGGACTTACAAGCTAATGCTTAGGAGTCAGAACCTGTCAAGGAGCCAATGGCACAAAATCATAGCATGGAGAACCTGGAACAAGTGGTAGACCCATAGCCAGGCATGAATGTGAGATGATATGAAATGTGGTGATGGAGCAATTGGTGGAATGAGTGGCAGGGGAAACCTTATGACTTGGAGAAGACCTGCCTAGGCGCTGCCTCATCCACCTCAAATCCCATGTGCTTGGGATCGAAACTGTGCCACCTAGGCAAGCGGTCTAACCACTTGTCCATGGTGCCACTGTAGCTACATAACCCATGAAGAAAAATGTCTGGAGAATATATTGATATTTTTCGAAAGTTCCCTTATCCAGAAATTAAATTTTCTTGAATAGATCACTAAAGCAAATTGTCCTAAATCTAATGCTTATAGAATACATTTTCAATAAATTTCAACTTTTTCTACCATCCACAGCAGATAGAAGTAGTAAGATTCAATATCAAAATTTCACCAGAAATATGTGCTTTGAAGCTCCAACCGAAGCAGGTATTTTTACTTCTTCCCCAGCAATGTTTAGCCCTTAAAGGCTGCATGGTCACTGCATCTTCCATTGCCATCCAGCATATTATTTCTCCAATATGTTTATGAAAAAAAGTGTCCCATTCACATGACTTTCTCTACCTGTTCTGCAAATAAATTATTCTTATGTAAGATTATTCTTTTATCTACATAATGCTAATTAAGATAAACATTACCAGAAATGGTCTTATTACTTAGCTCCTTATAAATAGATTGTTAATAAGGGAAATACATTTGGCTAAAGCGACAGTAAAACCTTTTAAATCGCTATGCAATTATAATTCAAATATGGTTTTCTTTCTATGGGCAGGAGTAAAACAAGAGAGATATGAAATGAATCAGGACTTCCAGTATGAGTTATACAAGTTGTAAATATTTGAAAATTAAAACAAATAACAGAAAATATCTCTGAAATGGTTAGATCTGCTAAAATATATATATGACATAAATTGCATGTTTTAATGCAATTATATTTTTTATGTAGTAATATTTTTTTTTTTTTTTTTTTTTTTTTTTTTTTGTCCTTATGGCTTACCAGTTATGCAAAAGTCATTCAGTGGCTATTCCCAAGAAATTCAGAATATGCATTTTATTTGCCAGGTAAACATCTTTCATATATAGAATTTTAATTAAAATTATAGAGCCATTATTTAGAAAAAAAATTTAAAAAAATGTACTATGTTAAGGGTAGTTAGCAGTGAGAGATTTTTCTGAAAATCTTTGTATTGTATTCTCAAAAGATACTAAATTTAAATACCAAGTTTGATATATAACTGACATTTTGTTTTGGGTTATGTTGTCCACAAACAGACACACTCACTCATATCTTTTCTTAATTTTTTTATTCAGGAGTCCTCAATGCATGTATTTCTGATGAAATCTCGGTATAAAATTTTTGGGTAGAATACAATGCCTTCTCTACCTACATGTACATGTGTGCCAGAGAAAGTAAAAAAAAGGCATGGCATGGATACCTTAAGTGTGATCTTTCCACTCTTTCTGGTATTCTTTGATTCTCATCAATTATATTGTCTGTGCTCTTTTATCAGTGTTTCTCATGTGGCTTTAAACTGTTACTCACAACTGTGACTAGACATCTCATTTGAACTGCTTTAATCTGGATTTTGCTTTAGCTCTTAGAACCCAAACAGCGCTTTAGTGCTGTTTATATCAAAAGTATGTGCTTTGATCCCTTCTGAAGATTTATATTGCTAGAAGAAGCAGTCTTCCACCCAAAAGAATTCACCAAAATTCATATTTTGTGATCGGAACTCAAAGGGATTTTATTTAGCAAAAGGTGTATATATATGTTGCTTTTTTATTTTATTTATTTTTTTATTGTGGTATTTATCGTTTCTGTTGGTTTGAATTTTCTATAATATGGATATACATATTAAATAATCATTATTTTATTTCTTGTGATATGCAGAGAATGAATTAGCTACTATTCCAGTCTCCAAAATGCTTGAAATATGTAATGTGACCAGTTAACATGAAGTAAAGGGAAAACAAAGTTTTGCAACATCAATTAGTAGAAGACACGTAAAAATAAATTATGTGTTAGATTTTTAAGTCAGTGAGTGAACAGCAGAACTGAAGAATCTAATGTGTTACACTCTAATGACTTTCTCTACTTATTTTGCAACAAGTTATTCTTACAAAAGCTTAATTTTCCACCTATTTGATGTAAATCCACATAAACATTAGCAGAAATAGTTTTATGTATTTGCTTGTAGATACTAGGAAGCAAGGAGATACATTAGGCCAAAGCAATAGTCAAATTCTTTAAGGACTAGTTGCACATTAGCAGAAATAGTTTTATGTATTTGCTTGTAGATACAAGGAAATAAGGAGATACATTAGGCCAAAGCAATAGTCATATTCTTTAAGGAATAGTTCACTTATTTATTTATGCTAAGCTTTATACAGGTGAATATGACCGGTGTTCAGCCCTGGCTCTTTATGGGTCATACTCATATTTTACATTATTAATAGTTTATTAATTCTAATTTATTACACTATTTTGTCTATTTATGGTCCATACCCATTTATTTTTCACTTTGTATAAGAATTGTCCAATCTTCTTAGTATCTTTTTTAAACACTTCAACTACTGCTATATTTCTATTTTAAACCATTTCTTATTAATATACTCTTTTCTCCAAATTTCAGTCCCTTTAAATTTAAATAAAATGTGTTCCATATCTTCATTTCTGCCACATATAGGACATTGGTTTGTGGAATACCTTTCCTTAAACCTTTGAATCTCCATACTTCTGCTTTCAACCATGCAATACCTTCTTGCTCCTGTTTATTTGTCACATCTATGTACCTTTCCCTTCCCCATGAGACTTTCATTGGTATATAGAAAACTAAAGATCTCTTTTCAGTTATCTCACTAAATATTTTTTGTATTTCTATATCCTCAAATCTTTTCCTTGCCAACTTCCAGAAGTTATTCACATTATTTTCTCTTCTCCACATTTCCCCTAACCCACTACTTTCCAGGCTATTTCTGAAACAGTCTACCATCCCTTGTTCTTTAAACTTTTCTCTTGATATACTAAACACTGTGTTAACAAATTCCTTTCTTCCAATTTCAATATTCTATGCCAAAATTTCAATGCCCTTTCCATAATCTTTCCCTTACTGACCACTCTACCCAGGACTAGTTGCCATGTGATCATAATGAAATTAGGTTCTCTTTTCATGGTCAGGAGTAAAAATTAAAAGAAAACTGAATGATGAAAACCCAGTTGAGAAGAGAATAGCATTGGGTGTATAATCACTTACTTTTTTTGTGGTATTCCCAGGAAATTCAAAATAGGTATGTATTTTTTCATATGGATATATAAACTATATTTTAATATACATCATTAAAGCCATTTTCTATATAAAAAATCCAAATTTAGAGTAGTTTGGGGTGGAGGATGATCTTGAAAATTGTTGTGTCGCAACTTTGGAAAATCCATGGACTTAAATAGCAATCTGGTGTTAACTGACTCTTTTTTTAATTATGCTGTTGCACGTGCTCTCTCTCTCTCTCTCTCTCTCTCTCTCTCACTCACCTCCCCCCCTCACACACATATTTGGCCCATCTATTTTTGTTTGGTTTCAGTGAGTTCAAAAATGTGTGCCTATTTCCAATGAAATTGTGGTTGATGACTTGCTGGCAGCAAATATGTAGTAGTCGTCTTGGAATGGGAGCAAATGGGATATTTGGACATTTGACTTTATGCATTTATAATACTTTTGTCATTCATTGGGGTGGTATTGCACTTAGTTTATAAAATATCAAATTATCAAAATAAATTAACAAAGTGGTTCAATTCAAGCTCATGAATATCATAGGCACATAACAAATAAGAATAAAAACAACAGCAATAATAATAGTGATGCAGCGAAACACTGTGTACTCGCATGGTTTTTGTTATGGTTCCTTAATTCTTCTATTTACCCTACAATGGATCAGTCTCTAATGTTAAATAAGAGCAGTGCATACGCAATTACAAAACTATGTGGTTATTGGTGGATACTGGTAGGTATCTAAAAAATAAAGGCTTGCAACTGAAGTGGAAGAAAGCTAAAACGTTTTTGGTCTTTTGTATATCATCACAGATTGTGTAAGTGTGCCTCTTGATGAGCACAATTTCCTCATTGTTTTTGCTGACATGCAAGAGGTGTGCAACAAAGGTCGCTCATGATATTTGTTCACCTGCCATGGACCGGTTTTTGCATCCAATTGCCCTGTTGAATGCTGCAACTCTTTTTTTGCATGAAGAGTTGTCTGCAAACGAGAAATGTGGCGCTGTCGGGCCACCTGGTTTACATAGTCCCCTTTAATTTCCATGGTCATACGAGGGCTTTGACTTGTGAAACAACTCATACCTCATATTAACGGTAGGTCATGGACATTAGGTTAATCTATTTGTATCATTAAACACACGCATATTGATTCACTCTCACTTTCATATTTCCAGACTCTGTGGGTGATAGGAAAAAGAAAAGTTAAAAATACCTTGCCCCAGCCAGGAATGGAATCCGGGACCTTCGGTTGACCACTCGACCATGGTGGCAGTTAGTCCTTGCTCCCTATAAGAAGCTAAGAGAGGATAATTCTACTAATATTTATCTCGATTAGCATGAAGTAGATAGAAGAATCTTAATCTTTTGTAAGAAGTTTATTTGTAGAATAGGTAGAGAAGTTATGTAACTCGAACACATCAGATATTTTCTTCATGTAAACATGGGAATTTTCCCTAAATTTGGCTGCGAGAATCTATATAGAAAAATCTGATGTGTACCATTCACATGACTTTCTCCATATCCCTGCAACAAATTATTCTTAAAAATCTTATACTTTTATTTACTTTCTGCTAATCAGAAAAAAATAGCAGAAATAGTCTAATTACTCGCTTCCTTGTAAGTAGAAGCGAAATAAGGGACAACTGTAGGTTAAAGTGATAGTCAAAAGCTGGTTGATATGTCAATGAAGTTCCTTTGCCTATATGGATAGGAGTTGACAAGTTCTTGTATGAGAAAAGTATACGTTTTTCATAGCAGAAACCAAATATAAGGAATGTCACAAAAATGACGAACTCCACGAAAAAAATGTATATAACATAAATTGTGTGTTTTAATGTGCTCTACTTTTTTATGGAGTAAGTTTTTGTCCATCTCTTACGGCTTAGCAGTTATTAAAAATTCATCCAGATTAAACTACTCTTCAGAGGCTATTCCCAGAAAATTCAAGATATACATTTTATTTGTCAGGTAAATATGTTTAATATACGAAATTTTAATCAAAATCGTTAGAGCCATTTTTGAGAAAATCAACATTTTCGAAAAAAGTTCCATGTAAAGGGTTGGGAGTGGGGGGATTTTTCTCAAAATCTTCGTGTCGCATCCCTGGAAGTTACTAAACTTAAATACGAAGTTTGGTATTTTACCACTTTTCGTTTTTGAGTTATCGTGTTCACGCACACACGGACCTTTTTGTGAAAATGCTTTTTTTGGATATTGGGGACCCTAAAACATATATTTCCGGTGAAATCTCGGTATCGAATTTCTTGGTGGAGTGCAATACTTTCTCTATACACTATGTACATAGTGCGTATGGAGAAAGTAAAAAGCTCGCAGAAAAGCCCTGCGTTCTTCGTGTGTTTTGTTTGCATTCACTGTGAAATTAAACAGGTAATCCTAATACCAGACCTTTGCTTCGTATGGACGATGATAAAGCGGGACTAAACGGATTCTATAGCAACATTAATAGAAATAACTGTACGTTAAGACGCAGGAATACATCTATTGGATATTTGATACTCATCCGTGACATTAAAACAAAAGTGGCTTAACTAAAAGGTCTGTATACGATTGTTTCAGTTTAAGTTATGCTATTTTTCGCCACTAATTTTATTGTTGGCTTTCGACTAAACGGTAGGAATTGTGTAAGAGAAGAGATCAACAGATATTTTAATCTAAATATTACCTTTTGTGGTCCGTTATCGCTTTATTAGTTTCGGTTTTTTTTTTTTATTGTATAGCCCCCTTTAACATCAATGGTCATTTCGGGGGCTTTCACTTGTGAAACTGTAGGTTCAGAACATTAGGTTAAACTTTATAATACTAAACACACGCACATTCACTCTCACATTCATACTTCCAGACTATGGGGGATAGGGAATAATTCCGGTTAAAGAAAAATTCCCTGCCCCAGCCGGGAATCCAACCCGGGACCACCGGGTGAGAAGTCAGCTGGTTGACCACTCGACCACGGAGGCAGTCCGTTTCGGTTCTCTGCGCCGGAAAATACACGGCTTAGCGCAGGTTTACAGATTTCTTTGCGCATTATGGAATTTCAAGGGACCGTCCCGTACCAAATGAACATCGAGTGCCTGACGGTGTTGGATTGAACTACTAGAGTAGGGCGCTGCCAGGGTTATTACGTATGTAAACAAATTCCAGTCTTTATTCATTAAAGAGGCGAGGCACCTCCATCCTTGACAATATTCAATTTACTGCAAGTTAACTGTTTCGCTCGGCTCCTCAAGTCTTCAACTGTAGCCATACATTCGATGAGTTAAATACAGAGATTGTTCTCTAACATTTCTCATCTGTCACTCTTTCTCGCCGTCTCCTCCCTCTTTCCCTACAGCTGGTGTTTGTACCTCATTTATTTTTCTCTCCATCTCTGCCGCTCTCACACTTTTCGCGCTCTCCCACACTCGCCCTTACCCTCTTTCTGAGCTGTTTCAATACAGTGACATTTTGACATTCAGATAAATATTAAAGTATAAAGAAGACGAGGCAGCCTAAAAAGTAATGGCATTTCATGTGTCACCTGTCTTTTGATTGTTTTGTCGCCCTCTGTGAGGTTATCATGCTAACCTTTAAAATTCAAGATTGCAGGTTCAAACCAGGCTGAGGGTGATGCATTCTTTTTCGGACGCAAAAATCCTTAGTTTGGAAGGGAAGTAACGTCAGTAGTCTTGTGTAATGTTTATTTGCACATAAAAAAAAAAAAACAAAAACATACCTTGAAAGAAGAAAGTTCCTGGGAAAATTTTTCCGCCAGCCGTGATTTCGTCCTACAATGCCATCTGTGGGCGACGAGCTGATCCCCCGTCACCATGGTGCATAGTGGCGAACTCACAAACTAGAAATTCAAATCCGATCAAGGAAATATCGTTACGATGCCCTTTACTCCGCTAAGGAGCTACAGGTTATACTACTACTTTTGGCTGTTACCTCGTCATTGGAACATTAGAGCTAGCTTTGCTTTTGCTCAGTCTTAATGGAAATAATGCATTAGAGAGAGAGAGAGAGGGGGGGGGGAATTGAGGAAGGAAAGAGAATGTGTATTGAAAATATAAAATAACTCAAAGGATTCTTTCTTTCTCTCTTTACCCTCCTCGTAGGCGGAACTTATATCCCCAGGAATTACAAGTCAGCGCCTGGGGTCAGTTGCCTGTTGAGGAGTAGAGGCTCTGGATCAGAGAGAAGCCAGGATGGGTCATCAACCCGAGCCTGGCATGAAATTGAGGAAGTATTTAATATGAAATGACGACATGGATGAAAGGAAAGACGATTATGCAGAAATTTGTGGAATGAATGGGGAGGGGGGACCGGAGCGGGACCAGGCACCGCTTTGTCCACCACAAACTCCACATGGGTCCTCTGGGATCGAACCCGGGCCGCCTAGATGAGAAGCGAGCGATCTAACCACTCAACCACCGTGCCGCCACTCAAAGGATTCAACAATTCAAAAAACTATAAATTCCGATCAATTTTTGTGGCGCTGTTTATTTTACTTCGCTTTAAATAGCCATATCACAACGGCTATCTTAGGTGAGATACTCAATCGATATGTGATGAACGTTCCTTTATGGTCTCATCCGCGTACTATTAAGATTTCGCTTCGCGCCAAGTAGATGGTGTTAGGGTTCCATCCTGTCTAGCTGCTTTTTACTTTCTCTGTAGGCACTATGTACATAGTGTATAGAGAATGTATTGCACTCCACCAACAAATTCGATACCGAGATTTCACCGGAAATATATGTTTTAGGATCCCCTTTATCTAAAAAAAGCATTTTCGGAAAAAGGTCCGTGTGTATGTGAGTGTGTGTCCGTGTGTCCGTGTGTCTGTGAACACGATAACACAAAAACGAAAAGTAACTAAAATACCAAACTTGGTATTTAAGTTCAGTGTCTTCCAGGGATGCGACACGAAGATTTTGAGAAAAATCCCCCCACCCCCAACGACCCTTTTCATGGAACTTTTTTCGAAAATTTTGATTTTCTCAAAAATGGCTCTAACGATTTTGATTAAAATTTCGTATATTAAAAATATTTACCTGACAAATAAAATGTATATCTTGAATTTTCTGGGAATAGCCTCTGAAGAGTAGTTTATTCTGAATGAATTTTACTAAATTTTGAATAACTGCTAAACCGTAAGAGATGGACAAAACCTTACTATACAAAAATGTAGAGCACGTTAAAACACACAATTTATGTCATATACATTTTTTTCGTGGAGTTCGTCGTTTTTGTGACATTCCCTATTTTTGGTTTCTGGTATGAAAAACTTATACATTTCTCATACTTATACATTCTCATTTGTCAACTGCTGTCCATACAAACAAAGAACTTCAGTGACATAGCAACCAGCTTTTGATTATCACTTTAACCTATGGTACTCCCTTATTTCGTTTCTACTTACAAGGAAGCAAGTAATATGGCTATTGCTGCTGTTTTACTGATTAGCATGAAGGTAATAAAAGTATAAGCTTTTTAAGAATAATTTGCTGCAGGGATATAGAGAAAGTCATGTGAATGGTCCACATCAGATTTTTACTTTCTCTTGCCCCGTATGTACAATGTACATAGGGATAGAGAAGTATTGCATTGCACCCAAAAAATCGATGTCGAGATTTTACCGGAAATACATGTTTTAGGACCCCCTGAATCCAAAAAAAGCATTTCCATAAAAAGGTCCGTGTGTGTGCGTGTCCGTGTGTCTGTGAACACGATAACTCAAAAACGAAAAATAGCTAAAATACCAAACTTGATATTTAAGTTCAGTGTCTTCCAGAGATGCGACACGAAGATTTTGAGAAAAATACCTCCACCCCAAACTACCCTTTACATGGAACTTTTTTCAAAAATTTTGATTTTCTTAAAAATGGCTAAAAGGATTTTGATTAAAATATCGTATATTAAAGATATTTACCTGACAAATAAAATGTATATCTTGAATTTTCTGAAAATAGCTTCTAAAGACCTGTTTATTCTGGATGAATTTTGCTTAATTTGGCATAACTAATAAACCGTAAGAGATAGACAAAAACTTACTATAAAAAATGTAGGCATTGTTAAAATACATAATTTACGTCATATACATTTTTCTCGTGGAGCTTACCGTTTTCGAGGTATTCATTGTTATTAGTTTCAGTTGTGAAGTACTTGTACTTTTCTGACGGGAGTGTCTGATTTTCTTTTGTTCTACTCCTGGCCAAGAAGCAATTTGTAATGACAATCGCATTACGACAGCTTTTAAAACATTTGACTATCGATTTAGCCTAGTGTATTTCCTTATTTTCTTCCTACTTATAAGGAACTAAGTAATAAGAACATTGTGCTGAATACCTCGATTAACATGGTGCAGAAAGAAGAATAATCTTATGTAAGAAGTGTGTAGAACGGCTAGAGAAAGTCATGTGAGTGTAACACGTCAGATTTTTTTGCACCCAAAAATTCAATAACGAGATTTCACCGGAAATACATGTTTTGGGTCCACCTGAATAAAAAACAGCATTTTTAGAAAAAGGTCCGTGTGTGCGTGTGTGTGTCTGTGTGTCTGTGGACAGCTTAGCTCAAAAACGAAAAGACCGTTAAATACCAAACTTGGTATTTAAGTTTGGTATCTTACAAGGATGCAACACGAAGATTTTCAAGAAAGTCCCTCCACCCCCAACTACCCTTTACGTGGAACTTTTTTTTGAAATTTTTGATTTTCTCAAAAATGGCTCTAACGATTTTGATTAAAATATCGTATATTAAAGGTATTTACCTGACAAATAATATGTATATCTTGAATTTTCTGGGAATAGCCTCTGAAGACTACTTTTCTGGATGAATTTTACATAACTGCTAAACCGTAAGAAATGGACAAAACTTACCACAAAAAACATATTGAGCATATTAAAACACAAAATTTATGTTATATATTTTTTTTCGAGGAATTGATCGTTTTTGAGATATTCCTTGTTTTTGGTTTCAGCTTTGAAAAACTTGTACTTTTCTCATACATATATTTGTCAACTGGTGTCCACACAAACAAAGGAACTTCAGTCACCTAGTAACCGCTTTTGACTTCACTTTAACCTATGTTACTCTCATATTTCGCTTCTACTTACAAGGAAGCAAGTAATAATACCATTTCTGCTATTTTTTTTTCTCGATTAGCATGAAGTAAATAGAAGAATAAGCTTATTAACAATAATTTGTTACACAGAAGTAGAGAAAGTCATGTGAATGGAACACATCAGATTTTCTTTTACTCAACACTCTCCTCATCGTGATATTAAATATTCAGTCTGGCAACTATGTACCGAGGGAAACTACGAAATCCCCCTTCCAGATTGATCGGCCTAAAGGATTTGAACCCAAGCCGGAATTCAGAAACGCAGATCTTACCGCCTGAGCCATATCGCTCGGTAAAATCCGATCAGTATATGATTGTTGAATGCATCAATATTATTACACTAGTTGGGAATATTTGAGTGGTACCCTACGAACTTACTATAGTAATACAAAAGATATTATACTGCTGAATACGTGCAAACATTTGTAAAAAAAAAAACAAAAAAAAAACAACAAACAAACAAACAAAAAATGAAAAATCTGTGCATTTTGAAAGTATATTAAAACTAATATAATGAACAATCAGGAAAAAAGCCAATGCGCAAACTGTAAATCAGCCTGTAATTTCTGCATATTAAAAATTATAATTTTCTCTTAGTTCTAATTTAACTGCAACAACTTTTAATGACCAGGGTAAGGAATTTCCAAGCATCAAAATCAGGACGAATGGAAATCTGATCTGTTACCGAACTTTACATTGAGACGTAATAGATAATAAAACGAATTTTTCATTTGTTAGGATTATTCCTTATTCTCTATAGACAGCGTAGTTGTGAAAGTAGACGTGCGTGTGAAAATAAGCTAAATTGGCGAAAACCAGCAGTAACCTAATCTAAAAAAAATTTGATGTGTTCCATTCACATGACTTTCTCTACATCTCT
This sequence comes from Hymenopus coronatus, assembly GCA_030762935.1. Classification (NCBI taxonomy): domain Eukaryota; kingdom Metazoa; phylum Arthropoda; class Insecta; order Mantodea; family Hymenopodidae; genus Hymenopus; species Hymenopus coronatus. The sequence goes on along the minus strand of CM060892.1, from coordinate 57,192,596 downwards.
GCAACAAATTGTAGTTAAAAAGCTAATGCTTCTATTTACTTCATGCTAATTAGCAGAAATAGTCTTATTACTTGCTTCCTTGTAAGTAGAAGCGAAATGAGGGAGTTCCATAGGTTAAAATGATAGTCAAAAGCTGGTTGCTATGTAACTGAAGTTCCTTTGTTTGTATGGACAGGAGTTAAGAAATTCCTGTACGAGAAAAGTATAAGTTTTCAAAGCTAAAATGAAATACCAGGAATATCCTAAAAATGATCAACTCCACGAAAAAAATGTATATGACATAAATTGTGTGTTTTATCGTGAGCTACATTTTCTGTGCAGTAAGTTTTCCCCCCTTCTCTTACGGTTTAGCAGTTATGCACAATTCCGTAAAATTCATCCAGAATAAAGTAGTCTTCATGGGCTATTCCCAGAAAATTCAAGATATACATTTTATGTGTTAGGTAAGTATCTTTAATATACGATATTTTAATCAAAATCGTTAGGGCCATTATTAAGAAAATCAAAATTTTCCAAATTTTTTCCATGTAAAGGGTAGTTTGGGGTGGGGGGATTTTCTTGAAAATCTTCGTGTCACATTCTTGGAAGATACCAAACTTAAATACCAAGTTTGGGCTTTAACGGTCTTTACTTTTTGAGCTATGCTGCCCACAGACACACACACACACACGGACATTTTTCTAAAAATGTTTTTTTTTATATTCAGGGAGTCTCAAAACATGTATTTCCGGTGAAATCTCGGTATAGAATGTTTGGGTGGAATGAAATATCCTCTCTATACACTGGTACATTACGTGTAGAGAAAGTAAAACCCTATCAAATGCTTCAGTCAAAATAATCTCCAGCTAACACCAAAACAGTTAATGGGCTATAGAAATGAAGCCCCCCTAAAAATCTACAAGTTAATTACTAGGTGGAGCGAGAGAAATGAAGATTGGAAAGTTATAGCTGCATTGGGAACTTTACTCTCCGTTTAAGGGCCCGTTCACATAGTAACGTTAACACAAATGCAACACGAACGCTAAAGCCTTGTTACCAGGTTAATAAATAAGGCAATTCACTACGATTCGCAAAAAACTAACACCAAACCTTATAATCTCCAAGCTTTCGTGTTTGTGTTAACGGGATTCGAAGAAAAAACGTTATCACGCTGCATATAAACGGAAAAGAGAATCATGGAGTCTTTAGTTGAGAAGTTAAAGCCATCGTTGTTATTACGATTGTGTTACATTCACACAGCTTTCTCTGCCGATTCTGTTAAAAACTATTCTTAGACAAATTGATTCTTTTATCTATATCTAGCTAATCAAGATTAACATTAGAAGAAATAGCCCTTTTAAGTAAGGAGAATAAGAGAATACACTAGGCTAAAGCATAGTCAGATCTTTTTAAAATATCGCTTCCCGCCTGGGCAGTGTGGTGGTAGCGTGTCTGCCTTACATTCAAAAGGTCGTGAGTACGAATCTCGCTAAGGGTGAGTTACCGGGATAAGTTTTTTTTTTTCGGGGTTTTCCCTTATCCTGAGAAGACGAATGTCGAGTAACGTTAAGCTCCGTGGACCCCGAGAACATTTGAGCATCATTTCACCAATTTCATTCATCGTCCGATATGACCAACTAGGTTAAAAAAAAAAAAAACTATCGCTATATGAAACAATTGAATAGAAATTGGGTTCTGTTTGCAAAGGTCAGGAGAAAAAAATCTGATGTGTACAACTCACATGACTTTCTCTATATCCCTGCAACAAATTATTCTTAAAAAGCTTATACTTCTATTTACTTTATGCTAATCAGAAAAAATGAGCAGAAATAGTCTTATTACTTGCTACCTTGTAAGTAGAAGCGAAATAAGGGACTACCATAGATTAAAATGATAGTCAAAAGCTGGTTGCTATGCCAATGAAGTTCCTTTGTTTATATGGATAGGAGTTGACAAGTTCCTGTATGAGAAAAGTATAAGTTTTTTACAGCAAAAATCAAAAATAAGGAATGTCACAAAAACGACGAACTTACGAAAAAAATGTATATAACATAAATTGTGTGTTTTAACGTGCTCTACATTTTGTGTAGTAAGTTTTTGTCCATCTCTTACGGTTTAGCTGTTATTCAAAATTCAGTAAAATTCATCCAGAATAAACTACTCTTCAGAGGCTATTCCCAGAAAATTAAAGTTATACGTTTTATTTGTCAGGTAAATATCTTTAATATACGAAATTTTAATCAAAATCGTTAGAGCCATTTTTGAGAAAATCAAAATTTTCGAAAAAAGTTCCAAGTAAAGGGTAGTTGGGGGTGGGGGGATTTTTCTCAAAATCTTCGTGTCACATCCATGGAAGATACTTAATTTAAATACCAAGTTTGGTATTTTACCGACTTTTCGTTTTTGAGTTATCGTGTTCACAGACACGGATACACTGACACACGGACACACACACACAGGGAACTTTTTGTGAAAATGCTTTTTTTGGATATTGGGGACCCTAAAACATATATTTCCGGTGAAATCTCGGTATCGAATTTTTGGGTGGGGTGCAATACCTTCTCTATACATTATGTACATATTGCGTATAGAGAAAGTAATAATGAGTGTGAGTGAGAGAGGTGGGAGGCGGTAATGAGGGAGAGAGCGCGGGCTTAAAGGAAATGTGACATCCCGCTTGAGAAAAGCTAAGTACTTTAAAATTGAAATAAACAACCAAGAATATCTCGGAAACATCTCTACAAAAAAAATTCTGATGCGTTACACTCATATGACTTTCTCTAGCTCTTCTACAAACTTCTTACATAAGATTATTCTTCTTTCTGCACCTTGCTAATCGAGATAATCATTAACAGAATGTTCTTACTACTTAGTTCCTTATAACTAGAAAGAAAATAAGGGAATACACTAGGCTAAACCGATAGTCAAATGTTTTAAAATCTGTCGTTATTCGATTGCCATTGCAAATCGCTTCTTTGCTTGGCCAGGAGTAGAACTAAAGAAAAACGGACACTTCCTGTCTGAGAAAAGTATAAGCACTCACAACTGAAACAATAAACAAGGAATATCTCGGAAACGGTTACCTCCACAACAAAACTTTAAAGGACATATATTGTGTGTTTTGATCAGATCAACATTTTCTGTGTAGTAAGTTTTTGTATATCTCTTACCGTTTAGCAGTTAAGCAACATTTAGCAAAATTCATCCAGAATAAAGACCTCTTCAGAGGCTGTTCCCAGAAAATTCCAGATATACATTTTATGTGGTATGTAAATATCTTTAATATACGGGATTTTAATCAAAATCGTTAGAACCATTTTTTAGAAAATAAAAATTTTCAACAATTTTTCCATGTAAAGGGTAGTTGGGGGTGGGGGGATTTTCTTGAAAATCTTCGTGTCGCATCCTTGGAAGATACCAAACCTAAATACCAAGTTTAGTATTTTACAGTCTTTTCGTTTTTGACCTATGCTGTCCACAGACACACACACACAGACAGACACACACACATACACACGGACCTTTTTCTGAAAATACCTTTTTTGCATTCAGGGAGTCCAAAAAACATGTATTTCCGGTGAAATCCCGGTATCGAATTTTTGGGTGGAATACAATATTTCCTCTAACACTATGTACATATCACGTATAGAGAAAGTAAAAAAGTATATGACATAAATTGTGTGCATTAATGAGATCTGCATTTGTACGTTTGTTGTGTAGTAAGGTTTTGTTTATCTTTTACGGTTTACCAGTTATATATATATATATATATATATATATATATATATATATATATATATAAAAATCGTCCAGAATGTCTTCAGAGGCAATTTACGGGGCTGCGCCGTGGCCGAGAGGTTAGACCACTCGCCTCTCACGTAGACGGCCTGGTTCGATCTCAAGGGATCGCACGTGAGATTTTTGGTGGACAAAGCGGCGCAGGGGCGCGTTTTCTCCGGGTTCTGCGGCTCCCCCCGCCATCGCATTTCACAGATGCTCCCATCTTCATTTCATCACTAGTGCCATTGCCTACGGTGTCATGGTAGTAAAAGCAGGCGTTAAACACTATAAAAAATCTGATGTGGACCATTCATAGGACTTTCTCCATATCCCTGCAACAAATTATTCTTAAAAAGCTTATACTTTTATTTACTTTCTGCTAATCAGAATAAAATAGCAGAAATAGTCTAATTACTCGCTTCCTTGTAAGTAGGAGCGAAATAAGGGACAACTGTAGGCTAAAGTGATAGTCATAAGCTGGTTGCTATGTCTGAAGTTCCTTTGTCTATATGGATAGGAATTGATAAGTTCCTGTATGAGAAAAGTATACGTTTTTCATAGCAGAAACAAAAAATAAGGAATGTCACAAAAACGACGAACTCCACGAAAAAAATGTATATAACATAAATCGTGTGTTTTACGTGCTCTACATTTTGTGTAGTAAGTTTTTGTCCATCTCTTACGGTTTAGCAGTTATTCAAAATTTAGTAAAATTCATTCAGAATAAACTACTCTTCAGAGGCTATTCCCAGAAAATTCAAGATATACATTTTATTTGTCCGGTAAATATGTTTAATATACGAAATTTTAATCAAAATCGTTAGAGCCATTTTTGAGAAAATAAAAATTTTCGAAAAAAGGTCCATGTAAAGGGTAGTTGGGGGTGGGGGAATTTTTCTCAAAATCTTCGTGTCGCATCCCTGGAAGATACTAAACTTAAATACCAAGTTTGGTATTTTACCGACTTTTCGTTTTTGAGTTATCGTGTTCACAGACACACGGACACACGGACACACGGACACACACACACACACACACGGACCTTTTTGTGAAAATGCTTTTTTTTGGATATTGGGGACCCTAAAACATATATTTCCGGTGAAATCTCGGTATCGAGTTTTTGGTGGAGTGCAATACTTTCTCTATACACTATATACATAGTGCGTATGGAGAAAGTAAAAAGAGGCTATTTACAGAAAATTCATTCATTTTATTTGCTACATATCTTTAATATACGGCGTACGGCGTTTTAATCAAAATCGTTAGAGCCATTTTTGAGTAAAACAAAATGTTCGAATTTTTTCCATGTAAGGCGCAGTTGGGGTGGGGGATTTTTCTGAAAATCTTCGTGTTGTAACCTTGGAAGATAATAAACCTAAATATCAAGTTTGGTATTTAACGGACTTTTCGTTTTTGAGCTATATTGTCCACAGACTCACAATAACGTTTTTCTAAAAGTACTTTTTATTCAGGGGACTAAAACATGTGTTTCAGGTGAAATCCAGGTATCGACATTTTGGATGGAATGCAATACTTTCTCTATGCATTATGTACATATGTGTAGAAAAAGTAAAAACGTAAATCTCACAATGATAGTTTTTGGAAAGTATATATTTAGAAACTTTAGAGCGAATGAAGTGCTGTAAGAAAATAGGGTTTAATATGTATTACTATGGTGTATATCGGCGTTGTGTGAAACGTTATAGGTTATAAATTATTAGTTTTCTTTCATGCATGAACAAATATAATGTATAGTATAATACAAACACAAGATAAGGCAGTGCTGCAATGTTGTCATTCACCGTAGCTCCATTTTAAATCGCTTTCATACTTAAATTATATTAGATAATACATGAAATTCCGGGCTTTTAGGCCGGGGTCTATTGAAAATTGTTTTTCCATACGTTTCGTCCGAAGCTGCGTCGAACATCATCAACAGTTGTTGCCGAGAAGAACAAAGCAACAATATCCTCTGATGATGTTCGACCCAGCTTCGGACGAAACGTATGGAAAAACGCTTTCCAAATTACCACGGCCTACAAGCCCGGAATTTCATGTGTTATTTAATGAAAACCTATGTACTTAAATTATGTTGTTTTGAGCCTAACGTTTAGTTGATATTATGAATGGGAAAGTGAATTTTGTATTCATGAGTAATATAAAAGTGTGTTCCATTCACATGAATTCAAGTATTCATTCTTTTCTTTTATCTATAGCTAATCAAGATAAACATTGGCAGAATTAGATTAGGTTAGAAGTATTCTGTACGATCGTTTAGGCCACTGAACATAGAACTTGTCAAGGGACATACATATACATACATGTATACATATGTTTATATACTACGAAAAAAAAATACATTAAGCTCTAGTGCTAAAAGCACAGCAGAATAGACATAATCACATCTTTTTGCGCCACTGTACTATACTTAATGTGCTCCATAAAAGCATATGTACTTCCTTTTTTGCATTCACATATAAACAAAGAGTATCAAAATTAGTGTTAAAATGCATAAATAAATATAATTTCATTATGTAACGCTGATGTAATGTCAGTTTTCTAACTATGGACATAATAGTTACTACTAGTAACTGTATAAAACTAAAATATGATTATTGTATTATGTACTCTCCTAAGTGCATAAATGTCAAAAAATTACAATACATATTTAAAAATATGTTATAGAATTTATAATGCAAAAATGCACAAATTTACAATTATGTACTAGAGGTAAAATATCAAAGGATCAAGCTTTACAGATCTTGTGTCATTGCTAAATACTAAAAATAGTATTACTATAATTTGCTTCCTTGTAGCATGTAAGTAGAAGGGAAATAAAGGACTACACTAGGTTAAAACGATAGTCAATTCTTTCAAAAGCTGGTCACTATGTGAAGCGTTTGAAATTAGATTCTCTTTGCCTGACTAGGAGTAAAACAAAAGAGAGATGAAATGAAAGGCGAGTTCACGTTTGTGAAAAAATTAAGTAGTTTAATTTTTCTTTTGTTAACGACGCTGTCAATTGCCATAATCATACGAGCTCAACACCACCGGTGTGTCGGCATTTCGTCCCGCAGGAGTTCTTTAACATGCCAGTAAATCTACTGACATGGGACTATCGCTTTTAAATACCATGGATTTGGACCGGGTTTCAACCCGCGATCTTGGGATCAGAAAGCCAGCGCTAACCAAATAAGCCACCCAGAACGACTAGTTTAAAACTGAAAAGAATATCTGGGAAATCAAAAACTCTTTATTTAAAAACAAAAGTCTACTCCCAGAAAACTCTACATAAACATTTTATTTGCCGTTTAATTATCTTTAATATACGGCATTTTAATCAAAATAGCTAGATCCATTTTTGAGAAAATACAATTTTCAGAAATTGTTCCATGTAAAGAGCATTTGGGGTTAGGGATTTTTCTGAATATCTTCGGTCACATCCTTAGAAAATACTAAACTTAAGTACCAAGCTCGGTATTTAATCAGCTTTTCGTTTTTGAGTTATACAGGATGCGACACGAAGACCCCCTACTCACAATTTCTCTTTACATGGAATATTTTTAAAAAATGTTGGTTCTCTCAAAAATGGCTCTAACAATTATCATATATTTAAGACATTTTTATGACAAACGAAGTGTATATCCTGAATTTTTTGGGAATAACCTCTGAAGAGCTCTCTTCATTCTGGATGACTTTTGTTTAACTTTTGTATAAATAGTAACCGTAAGAGGTAAACTAAAACTTACTACACAGAAAAGTAGATCTCGTTAAAACACATTTTATGTCTTGTACGTACATTATTTTTGTAGAGTTAACCGTTTCCGAGATATTCTGTGTTATTGGTTTCAAATTTATCCTAATTTTCTCAAACGGGAGGCAGTCTTTCTTTCCGTCTCTCTTTTGTTTACTCCTGACAAGCAATTATTTCACATAGTGACCGGCTTTTAAATGATTTGACTATCACTTTAACCTAGTGTATTCCCTTATTTCTCTTCTGCTTACAAAGAAGCAGGTAATAATTTCGCTAATGTTTTATTTTGATTAGCATCTTTTATAGGAAAAGTTTATGTGCGGAACAGCTAGAGAAAGGTATGTGAATGGAACACATCAGATTCTTAAGCATGTTCTTTGTTTGGCAAGAATAAAACCTTTCGAATATCTGCTTCAGTTTGAGAACATACTCAAGTAATGGAAGCAGAGTAGAACATATTCAGACATCTTACAACAGTATGTACTTACTCCTCCTTGATATGAAAAAAAGTATCTTCTTAAATTTATGAGTTCATTCACGTCTCATGTAGAGCATGATTAGAAGCAAACTTACTTCTAATGATTAGACGTTTCTAGTTCATTAACTACCAATAATAATCATCATCATAATCATCATCATCTTATACTTCACTTCCGAATATATGTGAATTCCCTCTTATTTAAAAGCAAATCTAAAGAAAATGTCAGAATTTATGTGCTACGGAAATATATGTAAACATAGTTATGGGCGTTGAGATAGTTTGAAAAGTTACACAGCTTCAGAAAAACGTAACTTAGAAATAACAATGGGTAATAATATCCAATACTTATCGCGCTCTTTGGTTTGCACTTTGTATAGCCCAATATAGAGGGCCCTAAGCCGCATCGCATAGCCGGGGGATCGGCCCATCTAAGACCCCAATCATTTCTGCGACAGATAAAACTCTGACAGCTTTATTACATTCTCTAGCCCCGTATGTTCAATGTACATAGGGATAGAGAAGTATTGTATTCCACTCAAAAATTCGATACCGAGATTTCACCGGAAATACATGTTTTAGGACCCCCTGAATCCAAAAAAAAGCATTTCCAGAAAAAGGTCCGTGTGTGTGTGTGTGTGTGTGTCCGTGTGTCTGTGAACACGATAACTCAAAAACGAAAAGTAGCTAAAATACCAAACTTGGTATTTAAGTTCAGTATCTTCCAGGGATGCGACACGAAGATTTTGAAAAAAATCCCCCCACCCCAAACTACCCTTTACATAGAAGCGAAATAAGAGACAACCGTAGGTTAAAGTGATAGTCAAAAGCTGGTTTCTATGTCAATGAAGTTCCTTTGTTTATATGGATAGGAGTTGACAAGTTCCTGCATGAGAAAAGTATACGTTTTTCATAGCAGAAACCAAAAATAAGGAATGTCACAAAAACGATGAACTCCACGAAAAAAATGTATATAACATAAACTGTGTATTTTAATATGCTCTACATTTTTTGTGTAGTAAGCTTTTGTCCATCTCTTACGGTTTAGCAGTCATTCAAAATTTAGTAAAATTCATCCAGAATAAACTACTCTTCAGAGGCTATTCCCAGAAAATTCAAGATATACATTTAATTTGTCAGGTAAATATGTTTAATATCCGAAATTTTAATCAAAATCGTCAGAGCCATTTTTGAGAAAATCAAAATTTTCGAAAAAAGTTCCATGTAAAGGGTAGTTGGGGGTGGGGGATTTTTCTCAAAATCTTCGTGTCGCATCCCTGGAAGATACTAAACTTAAATACCAAGTTTGGTATTTTACCGACTTTTCGTTTTTGAGTTATCGTGTTCACAGACACACGGACACACGGCCACACACACACACACACACACACACACACACACACACATACACACACACACACACACACACATTGGATATTGGGGACCCTAAAACATATATTTCCGGTGAAATCTCGGTATCGAATTTTTGGTGGAGTGCAATACTTTCTCTATTCACTATGTACATAGTGCGTATGGAGAAAGTAAAATGTAGGTCTTGTTAACAGGTTATGCCACATACGTTTTTCTCGTGGAGCTTACAGTTTTCGAGGTATTCATTGTTATTAGTTTCAGTTTTGAAGTACTTATAGGTACTTTTCTCAGACGGGAATGCCCGTTTTTCTTTTGTTCTGCTCCTGGCCAAGAAAAGAAGCGATTTGTAATGACAATCGCATAACGACAGCTTTTAAAACATTTGACTATCGGTTTAGCCTAGTGTATTCCCTTATTTTCTTCCTACTTATAAGGAACATCTTATGTACGAAGTTTGTAGAACGGCTAGAGAAAGTCATGTGAGTGTAACACATAAGATTTTATTATTATTATTGTTATTATTATTATTATTATTATTATTATCATTACCTTTAATGTAAAATGGTAACTTCAAGTTGCGGATACTCATAACTTTATAAGAAAACTATTTCATTGTAACCTACCTAAATGGTGTTAATATCCTGAGATTCTTAAAAATTGGACATGACTTCGTCGGCACCATTTCATGCTTTTATGAGCTATGACTTAACTAATGAATGGCTTAGTCTTTCATTTTGCCTATAGCATTTTCATGATTGGTTTGCTAATACTCTTACGAACATTCATTCAGTTTTCAAATACTTAAGTTTTATATTTTACATTGCAAAAATATAACTTAGAAGTATCACTGAAGGTGAGATTTATTACATAAGCTTTTTATGGAAAATCCTAACCTTAAAATTCAGTCAATTTCCACTAAATGTTGTTAAATACTAAAACGAATGCTTGACAATCAAACAGCACCACATGGTTAATGAAGCTATATGGTAAGAGAGTGTAGATAACATGAGTATCCTACTTATGTTTAACTGAACATGATGGCTGTGGAGATGATGCATGAGGTAGTAGGTTTTTATTCTTAATGTTAAAGGTTTCTATGTGAATGCTCCTTAGGCTCTTTGCTGCATGTCTAGTTCCTCAAGGGTGGTATAAGACGCATTGTAAGTGGAAGCCCATAGTTCCTGGTTACTGCACTTACCACAGCTTGGGACGATTGTGGTCTGCAGCTAGTGGGGAGGACACTTGAGTACCTAACGAGGCCTCACAACACACTTCACAGGAGCAACAGGCTGCTGCTACCTTTCTTCCCATTGTACAACTCCCTCATTCAAACATCATTGAAGTTATTGTTTCCTGCTTTCTAATTTCGATATGTTATATGTTTCTTTACATATAAGAAGAGAAGGTATTGCATTCCACCCAAAAATTCTAGAGAGATTTTACTGGAAATACCTCTAAGGTTTGAGGTCCTCCGAAGATAAACATTTTTACTTTCTCTAATTCATAATCTTTAGTAAGTAAAGGAAATATTGTATTCTACACAAAAAATCGATAGCAAGATATCACACGACATGCACGTTTTAAAATTAACTGAGACCAAAACAAAGCACTTTTACTTTCTCTAAAACGTACATAATAGGTACATGGTATTGAATTTTACTCAAAAACTGATTCCGAGATTTCACCGGGAACACTTTATTTGAGACCACTAAATAAAAAACTAAAAACCTTCGCACGTGTGTGCGTTTGGGAACAGCACAATTCAAACAACTCGGACAAATATCAAACTTTGTATTTAAGTTCTGTATTTTTCAAAGATGCGACACGAAGGTTTTCAAGAAAATCTTCCAACCCCAAATCACCCTTTACTGGAAGATTTTTCGAAGTGTTTGAGTAAAAACTTCTATAAAGATTTTTAAGTGTTTACATGAAATAAAATGTATACTGAATTTTTTGTGAAAAGTCTGTGAAGTCCGCTTTATATAATCTTGCATAACTGGTAAACGCTAAGGAATAACCGAAAAAGTGCTACGAAAAAGTTGTAAATTTAGCAGTCTCGAGCTGATCCTCTGGCTAGGGGATACGGATTTTACCTTAGTTAGAGTTATTCCTTAACCTTCATAGAGTTTTGAGGTATGGACGTGAAAGTGAGCGTGCGTTTGAAAATAAGAAAATTAAAAACTACGAATATATACACATATCAGTATACACATTTCATTCAAAATGAAGATGATTGTTTGTCATGCAAATATCTTAAAACAAATGTTATTTTAAACAAAATATTTTGAGTTTATTTTTTTAAAAATATATATAACGTAAACATTTCCATATAAATGTCCTCCGATAACTTCCAAGCCAGGAGAACTTTCTTGAAAATCTTCGTGTTGCATTGTTGTAAGTTGCCGAACTTAAATACCAGGTTTAATATTAAGTTAATTATGCGAGCAAATATTACACGATGGTATTCTGAATAGTAAGTTTTAAAAGGAAAGAATATAATGCAATTTATGCGTAGGGAAGTAATTATAAAGTATTTCATACTGTGACGGAATATAGTGGAACTGGCTCTCTTGGTTGGCATTCTATTATTATTTTCTCTAGCATGTATGTACAATGTACAAAGTGAATAGAGGAGGTATTGTATTCCACCAAAAATTCGATACCGAGATTTCACTGTAAATACATGTTTTGAGACCCCCTGAATAAAAAGATAATTTTTAGAAATGCGCGCGCGTGTGTGTCTATGTGCAGCATAGCTTAAAAACGAAAAGGCTGGTAAATACTAAACTTGGTATTTAAGTTCATTTTCCAAAGATGTGATACGAAGATTTTCAAGAAAATCCTACACCCCAATTACACTTTACATAGAACATTTTCCGAAAATATTGATTTTGTCAAAAAATGGTTCTAACGATTTTTATTAAAATGAGATGTTTAAGAGATTTTTATAGTCAACGAAATTTATATCTCTTGCGGTTTATGAGTTATACAAAAGTTATCCAGAATAAAGATGTCTTTAGAGACTGTTCCAGAAAATTCAAGATACGATGTCGTTTATCATGAAAATAACGCAAACATGTTCCTTTTTAATCAAAATCGTTACAGCCATTTTAAGAAAATAAACGATTTCCAAAAATCTTCCATTTAAAGGTAGGAGATTTTCTTGAACATCTTTGTATTGCATCCTTGGGAGATACTGAACTAAATACGAAGTTTGGTACTTAACGAACTTTTCAATTTTGAGCTATGCTGCCCACAGACACACACATATACGAACACTTTTATAAAAATGCGTTTTTTGAACTCAGGGGTGTCACAAAACATATTTTGTGGCGAAATCTCGGTATCTACTATGTTCATTGTACATACATACTAGAGAAAGTAAAACTTATGCAAAAATCTTATGTGTTCCATTCACACGACTTTTTATACCTGCTGTGCAATAAAATTGCATATTCTTAAAATAGATTATCATTTATCTTCATCATGCTATCGAGATAAACGTTAGCGGTTGCCTTATTTCTCGCTTCCTTGTAAGCAAAAGAGAAATAAGGGAATATAAGCTAACGCGAGTAAAATCTTTTAAAAGCTATCGCTATGTGAAACAATTAATTTCTGATCTCTTTGAGTGGAAGAGAGTAAGACAGAAAGGTATGATACGAATGATGAGTTCCCGTTTGAGAAATGTTTAAGTAGTTAAATTTTAAATAAATAACAAGAAATATCTTGGTAACGGTTAACTTAGAAAAAAATTTTTGGATATAAATCGCGTGTTTTAAGGAATCTATATTTTTTGGCTGTGCCCATATCTTACAGTTTACCAGTTATGCACAAGTCATCGAGAATGAAGAGGTCTTCAGAGGCTATTCCTAGAAGATTCAAGGTATACAGTTCGCTTGTCGTGAATCATTAAAATCATTAAAACCATGTTGAAAAAATCAACATTTTCGAAAAGTGTTCCATGTAAAGGGTGGTCCTGCCGCATCCTTGGGAAATGCTGAATTTAAATGCTAAGTTTGGTATTTAACGAACTTTTCGTTTTTGAGCTATGCTACACACACACACACTTACGGACATGTTTCTAAATTTGGGGGGATTCAGGGGTCTCAAAACTTACATTTACGTCTCGAATTTTTGTGTAGAATACAATACCTCATCTATCTATTATGTACTTTGTACATACGTGCTAGAGAAAGTAAAATCATAGATCTCGTAAAAACACACAATTTATGTCATATACTTTTTTGTGCTGCTAAACGTTACTGAGATATTCATTGTTATTGATTTCTACTTCAAAATACTTAAACTGTTCTCAAACGGGAATTTATCAAAGAGAACGAATTTCAATTCACCTAGCAACCAGGTTTTAAAAGATTTGACAGTTGCTTTAATCCATTATATTCTCTCATTTATTTTCTACTTACAAGGAACTAAGTAGTATAACGATTCTGAGAATGTTGAACTTCATCAGCATACAGTAGGTAGAAGATTAAGCTTTTGTAAGAATAGTTGTTGCAGAATAGGTAGAGAAATCCATGTGAATGCAACACATCTGATTTGTTGTAGTTTCTCCAGTGCAAAATTTTTAAGTTTGAAAGTTTCAAGAAGTTGAATACACAGTTGTTCTTTTGGAAGAATAAATCAACACATTTACTATGAAGATTAGCAGCGTTAGAAATTATGGCCAATAAGTTTTACTACTAACGTAATCAATGAGAGCTTCGAGCCCTCGTCATGCGTCTTTGAGAGACAAGTTCTTCCAGTAGAGGATGTGTAACTCCTTATTGGAAAGGGCACTAATACAACTCTCCGCTTTGACCATCTTTTCTCTCTGAGGACAGCGGCATCCAATCTGCAGTTTCCTAACGCTTATGAACTATCCGAACATCTCTATAACCCTTTTTATTCGGAATGCGCTCTTGTCCTTGAGATGCCACTGTAAATTCCATTAGAATTCCGATCCAGCCTGTGTCTTACTGCTTATGAACGGGCGAAGTGGTGGAGTGGCCTGGCAACCGCACTAGCTTCCTTGCAAAGTTGTTAGTACTGCAGAGGGACACTAGGGGGATTAGTTACGCACACATCCTCAGACACAAGTTTCTCTGCCTTGCCTTTGCGTAACTAACTTGTGCGAGAAATTTCACTTATTGACTACCAATGAACCCCTGCTCGCTAAGGCGTAGTTGGCGTTTGATTTTACACTTATTTTGTCTGATGTCCAGACGAGTCTAGCATGTTTAGAGTGGGTACTTGGTGAAGTATTTCAATGTTCAATTGGATCAAACGTTTATATAACATCTGCTACTTATTTACGTATAATTTATTATTAAAGTCTGGATTTGTGTGCATGATCAAACTGTAAAACGTATACAAAGAGGTAAAAATATAACCCATAAATATATATATATATATATATATATATATATATATATATATATATATATATATATATATAAAAAAATGAACAACAATTAAATAAACTATTTTATTGTTAACTATTATGTCCTACACACTATCTATAAAAAATTAATTCACAATGCTTGATGTAACAGTTGGTAAAAACTAGAAGCCCGTACTTACTAATACTTATAACTACAGCTCGGCCCGGGGTACACAGAGTATCACTATGACATGATCAGTAGGCGTGGTCTCTACAACCCGTTTCAAAAAGTGTTGCATTGTAGCATTGCTCACTGCCTGGCCTCGTTCACTTCTTGCTGGTAGATAAACCAGTGAACATTGAAAGAGAGCGCAGATTAAAAATTGTCGAAAATACAAAAAGGGTAGACAAACTTGTGGATGATTCAAATACATTTTGAGTGACAGGAGGAGAGCCTTTTCTTTCGATTCAGTAAGGATGTATCTTGGAATTCCTTGCAATGAATGCTGAGTGAACTGACTGATTTATGTTAATTGTCTTTTCAAAGCTCCTGAATTTTTTGTGTCAAGCTTTTTACTTTTATTTGTAAAAGTTCAAGGCGTTTTTATTTATTAATCATATTAAGAAATACTTATTTTATTGTGCTACTTTATGAATTAGAACGAATATAAGTAGGTACATATGTCAATACATGTAATGAGCTACATTTGGAGCAGATTATACGAGAGCCGTTTTCTTTTTCAACCCCGATAGACTATAGATAAAAGACAAATTCATAGAAAACAATTATTTTATTACTAAAAGTTTTGTACACTTATGGTTACTTTTTAACATAATCACCGAAAAGATTGAGACATTTATCGTACCTGTGCACAAGCTTTGCAATACCCGCTTCAAAAAATGTTGCCGCCAATGATTTCAAATAAGCATTGACGTTCCTTTGAAGATCTTCGTACTTTACGACGTTTGTGGAGAGCCATTCAAAACAAACGAAGAGGAATGCTGACTTCAGGAATTGTGTTGATCCATGACAACGCTCGTCCACACACTGCTGGCACAACCCATCGACTCCTTGAAAAATTTCAATGCAACATTTTCGATCATCCGCCATACATTCCTATCTGGCACCCAGCGACTTTCATCTTTTCCCTGAATTGAAGACGTGGCTAGGAGGGCAGCACTTTCAAACCAACGCAGATCTTCAAAAATGTCTCAATCTTTCGGTGATTATGTTGAAAAGTAACCATAAGTGTACAAAACTTTTATTAATAAAATAATTGTTTTCTATGAACTTGTTTTTTATTTATAGCCTATCGGAGGTTGAAAAAAGAAAAAAGGCCCTCGTACTTCAACGTGTACATGTTTACGTTTAGTAGTCTTTCTTTATACCGCTGACTGCTCTGTGTGTTCGTAACTGCGTGCGCTTTTGAACCCAAAACTGAAATCTTATTGTAACACATAAGTTGCTTTTGAGATTTGTCATCTTAAAATAATTTGAGATCTCCTAGTTTGGTTTACCGGGGGAAAAAGAAAAAGAAAAGAGAAAAAACGCGACTTGCTGTTGGATATTGCCATTTCAAAATAATTTGAGATCTCCTTGTGTGATTTATCGGAAAAAGGAAAGAAAAATACGAGTCAGTTGAGGAATTTAATGCCAAATCGGCATGTTACCATGATCGTTTAGTGGTTAGAGCAATTGAATAGAGAGCAAGCGTGTTCAAATCCCGGCTATGGCGCTGAACTTTCGGTGTGATTTTATTTTTCCAATGCCTGTCTTACACACTGGATAGTGTGGAAGAAACAATTAATTCACAATCAAATAAACTTCGTTTTGTTGGTAATCCCTTACCTAGTACAAGGCTCTTGACATCATTGCGACTACAAAATCTGGTTCGAAGTGTAATTTGAGATTAGATTGTGATTTGTGTGAGCTGGATTCAAATTGGTTACGAGAAACGATCCTGAAAACATGGATTCAATTTCAATTGAATTGATATACGAATTGATCATCTTATACACTTTTTTTACATATATAATACGCACCTGATGTAAGTATCCTAAACAACTGAACTGAATAAAGACATCATATTTAAAAATCTGATGTGTTCCATTCACACGACTTTCTCCACCAGTTCGGTAAACTATTCTTTTATCTATATGTTCCTAATCGAGATAAACATATAAGCAGAAACGGACTTATTATATGCTTGCTTGAAAGTAGGAGGGAATTGAGGGAAAACCTAGCTAAAGAGACAGTCAGATTCTTTAAAAACTGATCGCTATGTGATCAATTGGAATTCGGTTGCCTGGACAGAGTTAAAAAAAGAAAGAGAAAAAAAACAAAGCGTCATGAAACGAAAGACCACTTCCCATTTGAGAAATGTTAAAGTAGTTTGAAACTGAAACCAATGACAAGGAATATAGGCATAAGAAATGTATAACTCCACAAAAAAGTATATGGTATAAATCGTGTGCTTTAACGAGAACTGCATTCTTTGCATAGTAAGGTTTGTCTACATCTTTGATTTATCAGTTATGCAAAAGTCATAGAGAATGAAGAGGTCTTTAGAGGCTTTTCTAAGAAAGTTCAAGATATACATTTCATTTGCCATGACATCTTAAAAACATGATATTTTAATCAAAATCGTTTGATCCAGTTTTGAGAATAACGTTTTTCGAAAAGTGTTCCATGTAAATTGTAGTTTGGGACGTTGGGATTTTCTTTAAAAACATGTACAATAAATATAGATGTAGGTGGTGTCGTGGTAGAGTTGTTAGACCGCTATTCTCCCACCTAAGCGGCCCTGGTTCGATCCCACGTGCCCATATATGGGATTTGTGGTAGACGAAACGCGTCTGGGCGAGTTTTCTCCGGGTCCTCCGGTTTCCCCCGCCACTCATTCCACCAATTGTATTATCATCACCTTTCCTATCATCCATTTTGCTTTCATTTCATTCCATCCACTTCCTCACGCTCATGCCTGCTACGTTCCGACCACTCGTTCCAGGTTCATCATTCTGTAGTTACGTGCCGTTGGCTTCCTGACAGGCTTGTGACCCTTATGCACCCGCTTGTAAGTCCTAGAGGGGTGTCAGTCCTACATACGGGGATGGTAAGCCGACTACGTACTACATGAATATAGATGTGTTCCATTCACATTCACCTGCTCTGCAAACAAATTACTCTAATAAAAACTAATTCTTTTATGTATTTTATGGTAATCGAGATAAACATTAGCAGAAACGGTCTTATTAATTAGTTCCTTGCAAGTACATTGGTATGCAAAACCTAAGAGGAATGTAACATTTGCATACAGCGCCATTGCCAGGTATCTTAGCTCGAAGAAACGTGAATCATTCATAGAGAGAACTGTTACAGTGTGCTACAGTAGGCAGCTAAACTGAATACAGACGAACAGAAATAATACTTTTATTCATAGAAAATAATACTCGTACATTAAATTCACTAATTCACTAAGTCATATGATGGTCCTATAGATTTACAAAAATAGAGACATGGGTGTGCGGATATCAGGGCAGCAATACGTGCTCTACATCGTTCTCCGATGCTGGCCATAGGGTTGGTAAAGGAAGTATGTGGTAGGGCGTTTCATTCCTCCACCAGCGCTGTTGACAACTGTTGGATGGTTTTGGTTCATGAAGATGTGTTGCAATGTGTCTCCTCAAAGCATCCCACACACAGAGTTGCCAGATTGGGTAAAAAGTCGCGGATTGGGCTACGAAATATCAACTTTGCGATCGATTTTTACTTTCTCTATACGTGCTATGTACATAGTGTATAGAGAAGGTATTGCACTCCACCAAAAAATCCGATACCGAGATTTTACCGGAAATATATGTTTTAGGGCCCCCTGTATCCAAAAATAGTATTTTCAGAAAAAGGTCCGTGTGTGTGTCCGTGTGCCCGTGTGTCAATGTGTCCGTGTGTCTGTGAACACGATAACTCAAAAATGAAAAGTCGCTAAAATACCAAACTTGATATTTAAGTTTAGTATCTTCCAGGAATGCGACACGAAGATTTTGAGAAAAATCCCCTCACCCCCAACTACCCTTTACTTGGAACTTTTTTCGAACATTTTGATTTTCTAAAAAATGGCTCTAACGATTTTGGTTAAAATATCGTATATTAAAGATATTTACCTGACAAATAAAATGTATATTTTGAATTTTCTGGGAATAGCCTCTGAAGACTACTTTATTCAGAGTGAATTTTACAGAATTTTACATAAGTGCTAAACCGTAAGAGAGAGACAAAAACTTACCACACAAAAAATGTAGAGCATATTAAAACACACAATTTATGTTGTATACATTTTTTTCATGGAATTGGTTGTGTTTGAGATATTCCTTGTTTTTGGTTTAAATTATAAAAACTTATATTTTTCTCATACAGGACTTTGTAAACTCGTGTCCATACAAACAAAGGAACTTCAGTCACATAGCAACCAGCTTTTGACTATCACTTTAACCTATGGTACTCCCTTATTTCGCCCTTATTTCGCTCCTACTTACAAGGAAGCAAGAAATAAGACTATTTCAGCTAATTTTTCTCGATTAGCAGGAAGTAAATAGAAGCATAAGCTTATTAAAAATAATTTATTGCAGAGATATAGAGAAAGTCATGTGAATGGAACACATCAGATTTTTAGTTGGTGCGATTTGCGAATTTTTGGGCTACTTCTGAAATCAAGAACATAATTTAAATTTATTCCTTGAAAAATATATTTCATATTGTTTCGTCAATTAATAATGTATTAATGGACATAGGTAGTATATTCGTTTTAGTCACTGTTATGAAAATAATGCTAGTTGTAAAATATCAGCAGTCAGCATTCACAGAAGAGAAATTAGTTGCTAAACTGTATTCTTGGTTCCCTTTTCTTTGTTACGTCGCTGTTAGTGAATCGTGCCGATTTCAAGAGAATTTTTTGAATAAATTGCAACAGTTAAGTGAAAATATAATCCTAATGTTTTATGTAGTGGTATTAGTATTTAAATAGTACATTGTTACTGAGAGTGCACCTTAAATATAGTGTATGTGCAGTAATTTTACTATCTAATAATATTAACAATGGGTGAGTGGAGAAATGTGACAAACGCTTAATGAGAGTTGGTGTTTCTGCTTTGCGAGGGGTCCCAGGTTCGATTGCTATCTAGGGTTGGGAATTTTTCTCTAGCCAAAATTAATCCCTATCCTCGCTAGACCCTTGGAAGTACGGATAGGAGTGTGAATGTGTGTGTGTGTGTGTGTGTGTGTGTGTGCGCGTGTAATCTAAGGAATAAAATCAAAAGAGACACAGAAACCCAAACCTTTGTTCCAAAGGGAAATATCGCTGATAGGACAGTGCAGTTAAAGGGTGTAAATAGTAAATTAATTTTAAAAAAAAACATTAGAAAGTTTCTAGTGATATCACATTGTTTACTTATTTGTTTATGTGAAGTTTGTAACTAAAGGTCCAACAAACATTTGACAAACATCAAAAGAGAAAATTTGCCAGCAGTAGTTTCCAAACCAATTTTAAGAGACGTTTTTTCAACCCCCCAAAGAAAACGTCCCTGTGAAATTGGGTATGTTAATATGAATTTTACGATTTTTAAATTAAATCTGGCGATATTATGTGAAATAAATCTGGCGACCCTGCCCACATATGTTCAATGGGATTTAAATCAAAGGAAGGGCAGGCCAGTCATTTTGCCAAATATCCTCTCGTTCCAAGAGATCCTTCACCTGCACTGTTCGATGCGGTCGCGCATTGTCATCCATAAAAATGAAGTCAGGACCCCTGAAAGAATGCACATAAGGAAGGAGTCCAGTATCACAATAGCACTGACCAGTGAGCGTATCGTGTTCAAAGATTTGGAGGTCGGTTTGCCCGTGCAACATTATGTCTCCCCATACCATAACACCCGGACCACCAAAACGATCATTCATATTCAAGGATGTTCCTGAGTGCATTACGTGTTCCCACCTCTCGATAGATGAGAGTACGGCGAAAATCACTACTCAAACTATTCTGGATTGTAAATATAACTGAATATATTCTTGTCCTCGCCGTAGGCTGATAACGAAGTTTCTTAGAACATCCCTATGCCTTAAAGGTCTACAGGAGTTTGCAAAGGTTGGTAATAACAAAGACGATTTACTGTATTACTTTCTCTACACGTATAATATACATAGTGTATAGAGAAGGTATTTCATTCCACCGGAAATAGATTTTTTAGGTCCCCAGTATCCAGAAAATACATTTTTAGAAAAAAAAAAAAAAATGTGTGTGTGTGTGTGAGCACGATAACTCAAAAACGTAAAGTCAGTAAAATACCAAAATTGGTATATAAGTTTAGTATCTTCTAAGGGTGCGACAGGAAGATTTTGAGGAAAATCCCCCCAACCCAAACTACCCTTTACATGGAAATTGTTTTGAAAATATTGATTGTCTCAAAAATGGCTCTAACGATTTTGATTAAAATACCAAATATTAAAGATATTTACATGACAACTGTAATGTATATCTTGATCTTTGGGGAATATCCTCTAAAGATCTCTTTATTCTGGATGAATTTTGCAGAATTTTGCACAAGTAGTTAACCGTAAGAGATAGACAAAAACATACTCTTGAAAATAGTAGATCTCGTTGAAAAACACAACTTATGTTATACACATTTTTTGTCGCAGAGTTGACCATTCCTTGTTATTGGTTCATTTTTAAAATACTTGAACTTTTCACATAGGGGAATTTGTCAACTTCTGGCAATGCAAAGAAAAAAAAAAAAAAAAGACAGAAAAAACAGAGCTAGAGTGCGCGGTCAGCTCGTACCATAGTCTGTGATGATGTACAAGAACAGTGTAAACACATTATTTTTTACAGCATAAAGTTATCTTTTAGATTCTCAAGTAATTTCACTTACCAATATTTGTCAATAACTAGTTTTGTCATTGTGTAATACCTGTGCTTATTTAACATTAGAGACTAGATCCACTATAAGTTTAAATCAAAACATTAAGGCGCATGAGAGCACGTAATGTTTCACTGTGGTACTATTTAGAATAGTAATAGTAACAATAATGATGATAATAATAATAATAATATTAATAATAATAATAATTAATAATTACCTCATCTGTAATACAAATTGCAGTAAGTTGGACAGGATTCCTAATGATAACATTAGATAAGAACTGAATATTGTTGTTGTTAGTGATAAAATAGAAGACCATAAACAGAAATGGAAGGAACATCTGGAACGAATGGAAGAAACATGAAAAGAGGAAAGAGGGACATAAGACGACCAGTTAAAAGATGGAACAGGTCTTTAGGCCTACTCTATGAAAGGCAAAAGAAAAGCTTTCTTTGCTTGTGGAGTTCGAATAGCTCTTTTACTCAACATATAAAGAAAGGAGATACTGACTATACGACAGCGCCATGATCTTGTAGTTAGACCGCTCGCCTACCACCTAGAATGCCCAGGTTTGATCGCAAACGCTCGCATTTGTGATTTGTGGTGCACTAAGCGGCATCATTCCATCAATTGCTCCATCGTCATCTTTCCTACTATCCAATTTGCTTGCATTTCATGTCATCCACTTCCTCACGCTCTTGTCTGGCACTCGTTCCAGGTTCTCCATTCTGTGATGTCGTGCCGTTGACTCCTCGATAGGCTTCTGACCCTTAGGCCTCCGCTTGTGAGTCCTAGGGGGATGTCAGTCCTAAATACGGGGAGGGTAAGCTGACTACGAATACTTACTATAAGTGACAGGTTTTTTAGAGTACCATCGCGAGCTTTAATCTTGATAAACAACCACAAATGCGGAGGAGTATGTGAAGAAGAGATATTGAGATTAAACATAGCTCCGTATATTAAATTAGTGACAGCTATTAAGTATTTATAGACATATGTTTCAAAGAAATAAAATAGTCAAGGGCATGTAAATGAGTTAAGAAAATATTGTGTTAGTTTATAAGTGGTTGAAAAGTGTTATAGTTAAGAATTCACTGGAACGTAGCTAGGAAGTAACAAGGTTACATGTTGCGAACAGATAGGCACCTTTGTATTTCAGTGAGGGTGAAAAACGGAAACACTTTTTGTTAAATTAGGTCCCGTTACTGCAGGGTGAATTAGTCACGTAGGCCAATGAACTCACGCGAAGTAACGGAGAATGATCTCATGACGAAATTACTGTTGGTGAGAAATTTCCTTGTGATTGACACTTGTAGGGTGTGTCGTCTGCTGGCAGGGGCTCGTCAGGTTGCTGACCAATCATAGTGAAATAATGAATGACCGTCAGAGAGATCATGTCATCGGCGTTGCAACACCTACGAGTTCAGTGAAAATTTACGTGCGTGTTCTCATGCATGACTGATCTGGTTGTTTCCAATCAGATTGTTTGATTTCATTCTGTGAAAAGTTCGGTTCTGTTATAGGCACTGTGATTCCTTAAGGATTTACGTTTATAAACGTTACTACCTTTTATACTTCGCGGACATTGCTCTTGTTCTCATCCTGGAACTGCTACGAAATGGCATTGTGATTTGAAAATGTCTTACAACTTTCATAAACGAGTTGAGGTTACTTTAGCGAAATAATAAAACTTTTACGTTTAGTAAAGTACAGGATCCAATATTGAAAGGAATAGATGAGGTAATTATTGAGAAATGGGGAGAAGTAGTTCAACATACGAGAACTGTGATAGAAAATGCATAGAAAGAAGGAATTTTAGAAGGAGCAGTGGGACATGTGGTACTGCAGCGAGTAAATATGGCAACAGCGTACCGAGACAGCCACGTGTCAGCAGAAATGTCAATCACAAGGTAATTTCTCACCTATTATAAATAGACGAATCGAGTGATAGAAATAAGGTGACGAGGTGGTAGACGCCAATAATAGAATTCATCAATCCTATAAAACTAAAAGCATAAACTCACGAATCTCAAATTCGTATAAAAGAAAGGAAACATTAGAGGAGCACGCACTTTTCTGGAAGACAGCGACGGCGGAGCTATGTTCAGACGGAACAGGAACGTGCGCGCAAAGTATGCAACTTAAGTTTAAATTTTCATAATTAAATGCGGCGGACAGTTAATTAGCGTGGAGTGATAAAATTCTGCTGTTGTGATCGCCGAAGTTGCGTCCAGAATAGAGAGAAGATTCTGTTTTTTGCAATGTGAGACCACGAAGTGACAAAGGTCAGCTGTTAGGGAATCAAACTAGCTAGTTCGTGGCTGCAACCAGTACTTGTAGAACTTTGTGAAGTGAAGTGTAATTTATTTTTGTAATAGTTTTATTTGTTTAGTCCCTTTTAACTTCATATCGGGGGCTTTGACTTGTGAAACAACTTGTATTCCTGTAGGTTTTAGAATGCGAGGTTAACCAATTTTATATTACTAAACACTCTCATATTTCCAGACTCTGTGGGGGATAGAGAATAATTCTGGTTAAAAAAACTTCCCCGCCGGGAATCGAACACAGGACCTCCAGGTGAGAAGTCAGCTCCCTGACCACTCGATCACGGAGGCAGTCTGTAATTTATTGTTTCACTGGTTAAGTAAATAGAGAAAGCTGAGTACCGTGCTTCTCATTCCACCACTGAGATCTCCGTTAACTCATTACTGGGATCCGAATCCATGCTCTACCGATCCCGCATTCTCAGAAATCATACAGGAAGCGAGGTTTGAACCTGAGACCAGCAGAGGCCCGAGGAAGACCAACGCAGCACACCGGGAATCAGTGGCAATATATCGCACGTAACACAATTTGCTTGCTCTACGTCCGAATTTTGAAACTGTGAAGTTCAGTCATGAACCAATACAAACGTTACTTTTTACACATTAGAAATCAACGCTGTAGCGTGAACCCTCATGAATGGATGGCAATTTCCAGCCACAGAATTTCCATAACGACCAAGTTCCAATTTGGTCTCTGGAGCAATGAATTCATTTGCCTGCAGAACATCTTTTACAACCCCACCCCTTTCATCTTCTGTGCAATACCGCTGGTAGTTAGGCATATACATATATACGTTTTCTTGGAAGTTAAAGACGTGGGTAGGAAGGGGGCGGGCATGGCTTCATCATCTTGTTCTTGTATGTACAGCTGTAAGAGGGAGAGAGGGGTGAGGTACTACATAACTAAACATCTATATCGCCAGCCCTTGCTGGACTTCTCTCTTGGCCGGAACTCTCCCCCACAAACCCTCAACTCCTTGGTCAAAGTTTACTCTCTCGTTGCCAGACCCAGGCCACTCGCACGAGTTTCTAAATTGTGGTTCGCGAGCCAATTACCCAACCCAAAAGCGTTCTTTAACATTGTCAAGGAAGCAAAGACAAAAGTGCTGCTCCTTTGACTCAGCTCTGGATTTCTAATCACAAAATGTTATGTGTGGCCACTTAGCTAGTGCATAACGGCACTATCTCTGTGTCTCCTTCAAAACTTAACTTCGCTTTACTTTTGTCTTAGTGCTTCGTTCTCTTTATGTGCACTATTCCATTCCCTAGACCAGACATATTCACCAACTTAATAGATATAACTCAATTACATCTATAATAAATATAATTATAACGTTTTATAGCTTATTTAGAATTCCCTTTAAGTATTTCTTTGCAGTTACATTTTAAAAGTATTTTACTTTAATGTATCATTCTTATAAAGCTGTTATGATTTATTCTTCACTTATTTTGAGACTAAGTTCATTTACTATTATTATTATTATTACTATTATTATTTTTTTTATTATTTTATACATTGAACTGCTAGTACAGAATACAGCATTCTCTGTGGTTTTTATTTGCTTCCATTTTATTACTAGACAAAATTCAAAAGTCACGCTTCAGATATCAGATTAATGCACTGAATTTAAACTCCACAAACAAGTTACACTTTTTTTTTAGAATATATCCAAAAGGAATTTTAGGTTTACAAGATAGTGCTTTGCCATTAATAGAACAACTTATATATTTACATGATCATTCGGTATTTATTATTACCATAATTGTAACTTTAATAGGTTACATAGCTCTAGAATATCTCAGTTTTTAACCTATTTAGGCCTATCGGTTGGGAGGTGTCATATTTTATTTAAATATAAATTAAATTATTACTTTAATCTGTTTAAAATTTATGGAAAAATTATTTTTTCCGTTTGTTATTTCTGGTGATTTCTTTCTGATCAGAACTTCTTTCCAAAATTGTTCATGTGTGCTCCCTTTAATTTATAAAATTAAGTTTGATAATGGAAATGCTGTTTATTAGTAATTATATGTAAATTGTTTCTACGATTATTATAAACAATCAAAGCTATGGTAATTTTGCTTATACTGACAAATATGACAACTTAATAAGAATTATGAGTGGTAACTATAATTATTCTCTACAATTATAATAAATAGTTCCAATGTGTACCTTTAAGGTAGGGGAGCAGGATTTGGAGAGGTGTGAAATACTGGAGAAGACATACGTTTTCCTTCAATGATCCACGCGCAGATTATGAAGCCTTTGTGTTATGTAAACAAGCAACAAATAAATGGCGAACTCTGTAAATATACACATCATTGGGGGTTTAGCGAAGGAGATTTCACTTCTGACTTGTTTACATCATTGTTTGTAACTCTGCATGCCTGTAGTGAGACCAAGAAAACACAGGAACGTGCAAAAGCTCATGTTCAGATTGTTGATATATTGAGTTTCATTTATTTGATTTTAAACATTGAATCACAAACATTCATTGACACTTCAGCCTGTAACTAGGATGGAAAATAATCAAGTACCCTGATGTCCGAATTTTTCTCCACTGTTAGTCAAAATAATTAGCTGTTTTAATTTTAATTGTTTTTTCATACAAGACGTGTGTAGGGCAGTAGTTGGATAGATAGAGTCAGACTGAAAAATCCAATACTATGACCGAGAGTTGAACGATGGATCTCCCGGGCTGTAGCCGGTTACTCTACCACTGTACTGATGTGGCTATATGACGGCATAGCATTAAATGTCCCAGCTGACTCGCATGTTGCCCGGTAAACCGCAAGGTGATCTTAAATTATTTTGAGATTACATACCCCAATGCGACTTACCTACAATGTCGTAAGTACTTTAAGACCCGCGTTTCATTGTATAGACAACCATTACGGTCAATTAATTTTAATTTTAACCATTAGTTAGACTATTTGCCTCTCACCTAGACGCCCTGAGTTCGATCCCAAGCGACCACATGTGAGATTTATGGTGGACAAAGCGGCGCTGGGCGGGTTTTCTTCGGGTTCTCCGGCCTACCCCGTCATCGCATTCCACCGGTGCTCCATCTTCATTCCATGTATAATCAGTGTCATCGCCTACGTTGCCACAAGTAGTAAAAGCGTGCGTTAAACACTATCACACAAAAAACCAAAACAAGGTGATCTCAAGTTATTTTGAGATGGCATACCCCAATGGCGACTTGCAATTATGGTCAATTAGTTTTAATTGTCTTTTCACACAAGCCGTGTGTAGGACAGGAGTTAGATAGTTAGCAGTTGTCAAGAAAATTAAGGGCTAAAAATTCAAACGTTTAACATACGAGAGTACAAACTAATTCAATTGAAGTTCCATCACGCCATGTCCGCGTATATTGGGCTACTTACACTGGTTTCTTGATCCGGGAATTTCTAGTTCGCGACTTCGCCACTATGATTACATGGTAACGAGAGATCTACTCTTCGACCATAGATGGCGCTATAGGACGAAACCGCGACTTGCGGATGTAAATGGCGAATAGCTCACGAACTTTTCTTTCAAGGTATTGCTTTTTTTTGTTGTTTTTTTTAATTTTTAATTTTTAATTTTGGCAAATTCATTTTTTTCTTAGGAGAGGCCTTTGTTTAGTTTTAATTAGAATTTTATTAGGTTAGAATGGTTTAGGATTGGTTTCTTATTGTTTAGTTATTTATTATCAGAACGTTAAGTCTTATAATGCTGAAATATTACGAGCTTCATCAAATCATTGGACTCTTTTACGTGCAAATAAATATTACACGGGACCAACAGCTTTTCTTTCCTTCCGAAGGAAACTAAGATAAGAACTTTAAGGTCCGCAATAATCTATCACCCTCCACCGAGTTTGAACCCCCTACCTTGATATTTGAGGACAACTAACCATTATTCCACGGAGGGTAACAACAAACTAATTACAATTTAAATATTTTAAAGGTTTTTAAGATTTTTCATTTTATTAGTTTCATAATTTTTTTATTTCACCAATTTTGGACTTTATTGTGTGTTGTTTACAAAATAATTTTACTAAAATTCCACCGAGAATATGTTTTGATATAATACTAGAAATTGAACTGAAAATGGGCTTAATTTGACAAAATAAAAAAATATGAAGATTTTTGCTGAACTTTCTCACTAATGCCCCAGTTTTTACTATATCATAAATTTATTTACCTGTCTATTTAACATGTCGGTGACATTGTTAGATATTGTGTAAAAACTCTCGTACTAAATGTGTTTACAATATTTTGTAAAATTTTCTTTTAAAATTCTACACCTTTTAAAGCTAATGTGAAACATCCGCAAAAACACCTGAAAATGTTAACTGTAACACCGTTTGTTCCATCTGCATAATTAAGAGGAGTATTTTCTCTGTTGTCTAGAGAAATATTTTAAAGTCACTGTGTTTTTCTGAAGTTGCTGTACATAATGTTGACAGTATAATTGATGTAAAGTTCTCTGGGCCTTTTTTTCGAGGAGTTTGGTCGACATTTAAACCACAAACCTCATCTAAGTTTTACTTTGCTCCCGATATTTGTTTCTGGACCAAAATTGCGAGTTTAATAATGTTAATAATACAATGACGTTTACATTAATGGGATCATTTTCCTACACCTTCAAAGTTATCGTTTGCATATAAATAAATGTTTTGAGTGAATATTAGAGCGGTTCCAGAAACAGATGAACGACTCTTCTGTTGTTCTGTTCTTATTTGACATTTCACAGTGCACGTTGTCAGCATTCCGTCTAAGGGTATTCTCCCTCATTAGCTGCATCTGAAACAAGGAAACACATTTTTGGTACACATATATTGTTTAGGATAAATGCAAATAGTGTAAGAAATTAATAACAAATTTGGGAAATAATTATTAAAAGTAAATAATTAAAATATAGATTAAATAAGATATAATTTGGCCCTAAAAGTTACTGAAGCTGAAATTACATTTGGGCGATGGAAAGTAATGGAGGCGTTTCAAATCATAAAACAAGTGCACGAGGACATTGAAAATGAAAACAGACGACAGTAACCTATCATCACACATTATTACTATTTAGTTTCTACCATTTCATCTTATGCGGCATCTACAAAGAAATATCACTTTTAAATGCACTGAAACCATACAATGATTCAAACTTTTTACCAGCTTTTCCTCCATTTCTCCTTATAAATGTAAAATATACCTATCCAACTCTGTCCTACACACGACTAGTGTGAAAGAAACAATTAACTTATAATTGTTGACCTAACATTTAGTTAAACTATGTAGCCCAGGATTTAAAGTACCTACGATTGTGTAAGTCCCTTTTGGAGTAATATATTAAGATCTTGTGTTTTACAGGGAAAACGCGAGTCAGTTGGAGAATTTGATGCCGCGTCGGCATATTGCGTTAGTAACTCAGTGGACAGAGCATCTGGATGGAAACCAGGAGATCCATGGCTCAAATCCCGGCTATGACATTGCAATTTTCAGTCTGTCTCTACCTTTCCTAGTGTATGTAAGTTGAACCCAAAAACTTAAACACGCGATCATATTTTCTGTTGAAGTTGTAATTATTCATAAGTATCATGAAATATTATAGAAACAAAACGATTTGACTATATAAATGAATCTCGGGGACAGGTGAGACAGTTAAGTTGCAATATATATACCGAGTGTTCTTTTGTTTTGGTCTGTTGTCTGGCATATTGGACAAGAAATGTTGCCAGCGCTGCCTGGCGATTCTTTAGAGTTAAATGTTAATAAATCAACACGTTAGATGGCTGCAAATGCTTCATGATTGGGTTTATAGCTTGAAAAGAAAAGTAGAAACAATTTTCAAAATTTGGAGTTCATTACAGACTATTACGGATTTTCTGAAGCATCGTTTTTTAATTGAGGACCAGACGGGGAAGATAAACGAATAAATCGTATTATGCGCATTAAATGATACATTGAATTGTTATAAAAACAACAATATCCTGAAATTCGTAAATTTCTTCCAAGAATTAACATAAAAAAGACGTTAAAACAAATGATTCACTTTATCCAACGTGTAAGCATATCCTCACTCTCTTGACCAAGTTATGGAATACAACCTCAAGCACTGGAAGCAAGATATTTCGCCTTTGGAGTATGATGTTCAGATTCCAGGGGGTCTGGAAAAGACTCGGTCCACATTGTTTGATGTATCGATATTCCCCATCAATAAAAACCACTGCAGGGTTAAAAAGTGTAGAATGATTTCTTACGTTAATGATCCTGATGCTGGCGGTGACAAACATTGTACTACCATACGGGAATCGAAATGGACAGCTCTGTTGTACCGGTTATCTTTATGGAGCTGAGGTGGTTGTTTCATCGATAGATATGCCGTGGTACGCCGTGAGAAATAGACAACTTCTTCAACACAAATTTTATCTGCATTTGCAATCATTTAACTCGCATCGAAATAGTAATTTACAGCAAGAGTGAGCTACGCAGGGCCAATTTAAAATTAACTCTCGATATCATGTGCTGCCAACCTTATAACAGCGTAAGGACTTGGCTCACTCCTGCCTTCTGGTCTCAAGACATGCGCACTCCGTCAAGGGTTAGTTAATCTGCACGCACTGGATTGCACCCATCTGACCCAAAGATTGTAAGCCTGGTAAGCCTGGGATACTAACAGATAACTACACTGCAGTGCCAATTCTAAGTGATACAATCCTATACCTTTTGGTTGAAATAGAGCTGGCGTATTTGAAGAAAATTAACGCCAGCATTGAATTTACATGCAAATATACCAGACAGATATTTTGATATCACTTAGCCTTAATTACGATGACAGAGTATTAACTTCAGACAGTGAGCGACAACTAATAAGTTGAACGTTCAATACAAACAAAATAGGCGAGTGCTCTATGCTTACCAACTACTTTAACTGCAGGAACAAGAGCACCACTCATTTCTCTGGCGACAAGCTCAGGAATATAACGTACCTTCATACACGTTATCGTTTATTTCTTCTTCAAGCAGCATACCTGCAACAGATCAATTTTAAAAGCTATTTAAAACCTAAACATCCATTCACATGGCCTTATCTACAAGCTATTATTACAAAAAAATTATTTCTTTAACTACATTGTGATAATCGAAATAAACATTAGCACAAATGGCTCTATTAGTTGCTTCTAAGTAGAAGAGAAATAAGGTAATACTAGGCCAAAGCAATAGTAAATATTTAAACAAATTGGTCGCTGTGTGTAACAGTTGAAATTCAGTCCGCTTTGCACGGCCAAGAGAGAACCAGAAGATAGATGAGAGAAATATGACCTCCCGTTTGAGAAAAGGTTAAGTAGCTTATATCTTGGAAAAGGTTATCTCTACAGAAAATGTAGGTATATGATACAAATTGTGTGAGATTTACATTTTTTGTATAGTACTCTTTTTCTATCTCTTATGTTTCACTAATTATACAAAATTTATCCAAGATGAAGAGCTCTTCAGAGCCTATCCACAGAAAACTCAATCGCTAGAGCTGATATTGAGTAAAACAAAATTTTCAAAAAAATCCAAATAAAGGGTAATTTGGTTTTGGGGATTTTCTTAAATTTTCAAATCGTACCCTTAGCAGATATTAAACTTAAATACCAGAGTTGGTATTTAACGGTCTTTTCGTTTTTGAGCTATGCTGCCCACACACA
This sequence comes from Hymenopus coronatus, assembly GCA_030762935.1. Classification (NCBI taxonomy): domain Eukaryota; kingdom Metazoa; phylum Arthropoda; class Insecta; order Mantodea; family Hymenopodidae; genus Hymenopus; species Hymenopus coronatus. The sequence goes on along the minus strand of CM060892.1, from coordinate 57,160,933 downwards.
CACACACACACACACACACACACACACACACACACACACACACTCACGCACGCACGCAGGGATTCAGGGGACCTTAAAAATATATTTTCGGTGAAATCTCGACGTCAATTTTTGGGTGGAATACAATATCTTCTCTTCTTACTATATGAATAGTAAATTTAGAGAAAGTAAAAACTGAAATGATGATAGTGTTTAATCTTGGGGTGATGATGATGAAACTCCCGTGATTGTAATGTCACGGAGTTAAATGTCATGAATTTGAATTAAATTTTGATAAAAATTTCACATATGGTTAAAATCGGTGCAAAATTAAAGCCCGCTTTTACAGTTTAAGCTTAAGTTTAGAATCGGAAGCTACAGTGGAGTTTTACAGTTCGTAGTTCAAGCGGTTCTAAAAACCCATGTTAGCAATGAAGACGCCATTTTTACTTTCTCTACACGTACTATGTACATAGTGTATAGAGAAGGTATTGTGCTACACCCAAAAATTCGGAACCTAAATTTCACCGGAAATACATGTTTTGTGACCCTTGAATCCAAAAAAGAATTTTTAAAACATGTCCGTGTATGTGCGCGCGCGTCTCTCTCTTTGAGTGTGTGTGTGTGTGTGTGTGTGTGTGTGTGTGTGTGTGAGTCTATCTATGGGCAGCATAGCTCAAAAACGAAAAATCCATTAAATACCAAACTTGACACTTAAGTTCAATATCGTCCAAGGATGCAACACGAAGATTTTAAGAAAGTCCCCCAAAGCGCATCTCCCTTTACATGGAAACAATTTCGAAACATTTTATTTTCTCAAAAATGGCTCTAACAATTTTGATTAAAATCTCTTATATTTAAGATATTTACATGACAAACAAATTACACAACTTAACAAAAATGTAGATCTCATTAAGACACACAGTTTATGTCATACATTTTTTCGTGGAGTTGACGATTTTTGACGATCTTTGTTATTGGTTTCAGTTTTAAAATACTTAAACTTTTCTCATACGGGAACTTGTCAACTCCTGGCCGCGCAACGAAATGGATTTCAATTCCATAGCAACCACATTTTAAAACATTTGACTGTAGTTTAGTCTAGTGTATTCCCTTATTTTATTTCAACTTAATATGGAAATAAGTAATCAATGAAGTAGACGAATAAGCTTATTTATAATAATTTGTTACAGAGATGTAGAGAAAGTCATATGAATGAAACACGTAAGATTTTTTCAAACACCAATGTTTTTTTTTTTCTCAATATATGTGGTCCCCTTATAGGAATATACGTTTCTCCCAACTTTCCTGATATTTTTTAACCCCTCCAAAAATAAGAATTGTCAAGCTCTATAAAATACGCCATTTTCTCGATGATCTCATTTGATCTAAACCTCGTTCGCGTGAGCCATTTTTACTCTCTCTATAGGCACTATGTACATAGTGTATAGAGAATGTATTGCACTCCACCAAAATATTCGATACCGAGATTTCACCGGAAATATATGTTTTAGGGTCCCCATTATCTAAAAAAACCATTTTCGGGAAAAGGTCCGTGTCTGTGTATGTCCGTGTGTCCGTGTGTCCGTTTGTCCGTGTGTCTGTGAACACGATAACTCAAAAACGAAAAGTAGGTAAAATACCAAACATGGTACTTAAGTTTACTATCTTCCAGGGATGCGACACGAAGATTTTGAGAAAAATCCCCTCACCCCCAACTACCCTTTGCATAGAACTTTTTTCGAAAATTTTGATTTTCTCAAAAATGGCTATAACGATTTTGATTAAAATTTCGTATATTAAAAATATTTACCTGACAAATAAAATGTATATCTTGAATTTTCTGGGAATAGCCTCTGAAGAGTAGTTTATTCTGGATGAATTTTACTAAATTTTGAATAACTGCTAAACCGTAAGAGATGGACAAAAACTTACTATACAAAAAATGTAGAGCACATTAAAACACACAATTTATGTTATATACATTTTTTCGTGGAGTTCGTCGTTTTTGTGACATTCCTTATTTTTGGTTTCTGCTATGAAAAGCATACATTTCTCATATAGGAATTTGTCAACTGCTGTCCATATAAACAAAGGAACTTCAGTGACTAGCAACCAGCTTTTGATTATCACTTTAAATTATGGTACTCCCTTATTTCATCTCTACTTACAAGGAAGCAAGTAATATGGCTATTTCTACTAATGTTTTACTGATTAGCATGAAGTTAACAGAAGTATAAGCTTTTTGTTTCAGGGATATAGAGGAAGTCATGTGAAAGGTACACATCAGATTGTTCATGTTTGAGATCAAGAAGAAATCGCTGTGAGTCAGGTGCTACAGCAACTCATGCAGTTTGGCTTGCGGTGAAATAACATTTTCTTCTTCACCAAATGGGGCGAAGAAGAAAATATCCAACTTCTTGTCGAATCAGGGCAATAATGTACTCTAGTGTTGTCCAGTCATCATTTTTCCTTTTTTATTTTATTTATACACACTATGTACGTAGTGTATGAAGAAGGTATTGCACTCCAACCAAAAATTCGATACCGAGATTTCACCGGAAATATATGTTTTAGGGTCCCATTTATCTAAAAAAAGCATTTTCACAAAAAGGTCCGTGTGTGTGTGAGTGTGTCCGTGTGTCCGTGTATCTGTGAACACGATAACTCAAAAACGAAAAGTCGGTAAAATAGCAAACTTGGTATTTAAGTTTAGTACTTTCCAGGGATGCGACACGAAGATTTTGAGAAAAATCCTCCCACCCCAAACTACCCTTTACATGAAATTTTTTTCGAAAATTTCAATATTTTCAAAAATGGCTATAACAATTTTGATTAAAATTCGTATATTAAAGATATTTACCTGACAAATAAAATGTGTATCTTGAATTTTCTGGAAATAGCCTCTGAAGGCTACTTTATTCTGGATGAATTTTACTGAATTTTGAATAACTGCTAAACCGTAAGAGATGGACAAAAACTTACTACACAAAAAATGTAGAACACGTCAAAACACACAATTTATGTTATATACATTTTTTTCGCGGAGTTCGTCGTTTTTGAGACATTCCTTATTTTTGGTTTCTGCTATGAAAAACTTATACTTTTCTCATACAGGAATTTGTGAACTGTGGTCCATACAAACAAAGGAACTTCAGTGACATAGCAACCAGCTTTTGATTATCACTTTAACCTATGGTACTCCCTTATTTCGCTTCTAGTTACAAGGAAGCAAGTAATATGGATATTTCTGCTATTTTTTTACTGGTTAGCATGAAGTAAATAGAAGTATAAGCTTTTATGAATAATTTGTTGCAGAGATGTAGAGAAAGTCATGTGAATGGTACACATCAGATTTTCTAAGAAGTCAATGAGTTTGATGCTCTTTGGAGCTTAAAACATTGACTCCATAATTTTCCGGCCGATGTGATTGTATTTGCCTTTTTTGGAGGAGCAGATTTATCGGAGGCAACCCATTGTTTTGAATTGTTGCTTGGTTTCCAAAGTATAATGATAAATCAGGTCTCATCAACTGTGACAACTCAACGCAAAAATCCTTTCGGATTCGTTTAAATAGCTCCAAACACAGCTTCGAAGTGGAAAGCCGCTACCGCTTGCTGTCAATATGAACAATCGCGGTATCCATCGACCCGACAGCTTTTTCATCTCCAACTTATCATGGAAAATATTAATTGCCGTCCACACATCTATGGTCTCTGCCATGTAGAAACTTTAGCTCGACCATTAGCGAGAATCATATCGTTTACTTTTTCAATGATTTTCTCGGTATCCACATCTGCGGGCGTCCAGGGCATTCCTCATCAAAACGGATGTTCGACCAGTTTAAGGTCGTTGAACCGATATCTAACTTGTCATAGATGGGGAAAGGTTTATATAAGCAGCATCCAATTTCAGTTTTATTTCCTCGCAAGTTTTCCCATCCAAAAGAAAACACGAATCTGCACTTTTTCCACGTTAACGAAAACACGTTGAACATCTAATTGAAGTGCCTACCAAATTAAAACTAACATATGAATTAGTATCAAATTTGTTTTGAAAACGTGTAACAAATGACGGCGCAAGATAAAATCACTAAATATCGTGTGCTGTTTCCATCTCTTTTTGGGTCATCCTATATCCCACCTTGTTATTGAATTAAAAATATAAGAATGTTATGATTATACGCAAACATCAGGAGACATTATTTGTACGTGTTGATGCCCTCTTTTGGAAGTCTTACCTCTTTCACTATGTTTTTTCTATCTTCAGTTCTCCTCTCATTAAATTTCTTAACTTTTTGATTTCTAAGATCATCCCTAAATATCAATTTGAAAATCTCACTTCGGATCCTCAGATAGTGTTTTATCACTTGTTCTTAACACCCATGCTTCACTTCAATACATGATTTAAGTTTTGAGATGATATGTAGTTTTTGATGGATTTCTTAATAAGTTTTTTCCGAAATATTATTATGCATCCATTTCAATTATTTTATGTGGTAAATATACGTCTGGCAGCTACACTTTTATGAACCTTATTAAGGTACACCTCTTCAATAAAGTTCAGGTTTCAGAAGATCCACATGTAACAATCAATACTTGTACATCTGCGCATGTCGCGTAACGCTACCAGGCGCCGACTGTTGAAAGCGCAACTATTGATTATTCCGTATGTTTAACAGAAGAACAATTAGCGCGAGTTTAGAAAAAGTAAAAATGTAGAACATAAGTTACTGTCAGATGAAGCTTACACCGCTACGGTACACATATACTAATAACTTATTTCCACAAAATCAAGAAACAGGCACAAAATTCAATGCAAAATCCATTATACTCTCTTTGCATAGCATAGGTACTAATATTTGGCAGGTTACGTTCCAAGTATTTATTTTACATATTGACATCTTACATCTCAAGCGTCTGAGGGTATTTAACTTGTATTAATAATTCTTACGCTGGTTGCTTACATGTACCTGAAGGAAAGTTATATTGTTCCCATTATGTGCCTCTGCCGCGAACGCGGATCGGCTTCAGGGTGAACGCAAGGTAACGCTAAATTAAATTACTCTCTTTTAGTAGACATTTTAACTGCAGTGTCCTCAACATATTGATTGATTTTGTATGTATTGATTAAAATAATTAGGTATATTAAATATATTCACATGGCAAATAAAGTGTATATTTTGAATTTTCTGGAAATAGCCTCTGAAGATCTCTTCATTCTGGATGAATTTTGCTGAATTATACATTACTAGTAAACCGCAAGAGACAGACAAACTTACTATACAACTTGTGTCAATTACATCTTTTACGTGGAATTGACCTGTTATTGATTATATTTTCTAATATGAAAAAAATTCAGTTCCCAGTCATGCAAAGAAACGGATTTTACTCACATAGCAATCGGCCTTTAAAAGATTTGACTATCGCTTTAGCCTAGGGTTATCCCTTATTTCCCTTCATTTCAAGGAAGCACGTAATAAGACCCTTTTTGCTAATCGAGCGACATGAAGTAGATAGAAGAATAAGCTTTTCAAGGACAATTATTCAGCTCCCCCATTAAAGCGCCAGTGGAATGGTCTAAATTAGATAATTTCAACCAATCGCGATGGAGTGATATTGTCGAAAAGTCTTATCGCAGCTGATGTTCATTTTTTTGAAATCTTGTCGCACCTGACGTTCGTATGTTTAATCTCCTGTCTTGGTTATTGGTAACAAGGTGACGATCCAGGTAGCCAAATTTTACTTTTAATAACTCTCGTTCCACGATTGTACTTCCAATTAATTCAGTTACAATGCTTATTTAAAGTTTTATCCAGTTCATAATATATTTAGTTAAAAAAAGGAGTAAAAATAGTCATTATTTTATTTCTTATGTATGAAATGAGTGCAATAACCTCTAACAAAAAAAGTTTTGTTTCATTTTATATATTATTTATTAAAAGCTGAAATAAAATAATTATTCCCTATTTCTATTGTTGCTATTGATATTCAAACATTGAGTGTAGACACGGTCGGCTATATCATAATTCAGGAGGCAGCGACGAAAGAAAGAAGAAAAAAGAAAAACATTCGGTAAATAAATATGGCCGAATGCGTTATTAGCATTTGAGAACTAATGTATTAGAATCATAATCTTATAAAAATCCCTTCCTACATATTATAAATTATTAATAGTCTATTTTGCTAAACGTTCTTATCAAATTTCATTTCTCAAGACAATTCACTCCCTTCGCTACGCTCCGGTCGTGAATGATCGACAAGATAAAATCACTCGTATTATTTATGATAATTTGTTACAAAGATGTAGAGAAAGTCATATGAATGGAACATATATGATTTTTATTATAATAACGGAAAATATATAAAATCAATTCTCAGTTGTTTATTTTTGGATTTCTTCTTTTGGAGAAGTTACACTTTTATTTCGTGTTGGTGGAAAATACTAAATGTCTCAGTATGGGAAAATGAAGTTGCCTTAGCAAACACACGCATTCATATATAGATTTTTTACTTTCTTTGCACGTACTATTTACATAGTGTATAGCGAAGGTATTGTATTGCACCCAAAATTTGATCCCGAGATTACAACGGAAATGCATGTTTTGGGACCCCTGATTCCAAAAAAAGCATTTTTAGAAAAAGGTCCGTGTGCGTGTGTGTCTGTAGACAGCATAGCTCAAAAACGAAAAGACCTTTAAATACCAAACTTGGTATTTAAGTTTGATATCTTCCAAAGATGTAACACGAAGATTTTCAAGAAACCCCCCCCCCCAACTACCCTTTATATGAAACAAATTAGAAAATTTTGGTTTTCTCAAAAATGGCTCTAACGATTTTGATTAAAATCTCTTATAAGATACTTATATGACAAATAAAATCTATATCTTGAATTTACTGGTAATATCCTCTGAAGACCTCCTTATTTTGGATGATTTTTTTGAATTTTGCGTAACTAGTAAACCTTAAGAGATAGACAAAAGCTTATTACACAAACAATGTAGATCTCCTTAAACCACGCAATTTATATCATATACATTTTTTTTCGTGGAGTTGACTGTTTTCGAGATATTCCTTGTTATTGGTTTCAGTTTTAAAACATTTCTCATACGTGAACTTATCAACTCCTAAACACGCAAATAATGGATTTTAAGTCCTTAACAATCACACTTTAAAACACTTGACTGTCGGTTTAGCCTAGAGTATTCCCTTATTTCCCTTCTACTTACAAAGAATTAAGTAATAAAACCGTTTCTGCTAATGTTTATCTCGATTGGCATGACGTAGATAGAAGAATAAGCTTATTAACAATACTTTGTTACAGAGATTTAGAGAAAGTCATGTGAATGGAACACGTCAGATTTGTTTTTGTTGGTGGAGAAATAATAAATGCCTAAATATGTGAAAATAATGTTGCCGTAGCAAACACATAACATTCATATATAGCTTTGTATTCCCTAAAGAAACTTCCGGCGAACCTGACTCGTTTTGGGCACGAAAGCTGTATTCACAAACCAATAAAAGATTAGCATTAAAATGTGGCAAGTTTGGTATCTCCCCTTGGCCATTGCTTTGGCACGTGTTGCTTTTAAGATGCAGAGTATTTCAGTGCTCCCTCGTAAGGCCCTTAATCACTCACGTCTATTTCCTCCCCATTTCCTCCAGCTTGTTCACGTAGCAAGTGGTTAGGGAAAATAAGATGGTACTCCTACGGGAACGTTATTCAACAGATCGCTAGAGCTGGTCTCCTTGCTCTTATATTCTTGAGTCATGCCTCAATTCCCCTGGCTCAACGATTGCCTCTCCGACTACAAATTTCATTAAGCAAAATTGGTGATGAGGATGACTAGGGGAAGGATATCATTATTGTTATCCGCCTTCTACCACAGCTAATTTAAGTTGACTTACAAATGAAATACATCAACCAATTGCTTCTTGTATCTTTGCGGTACACCCGTTAACGCTAGGGCGAGGGCTAGTGTTAATAACAAAACAAAAAACCTTATGAGTTCCATTCACATGTTCTACATCTCTGCAACAAAATATTGTTAAAAACTTATTCTTCTATCTATCTACTTCATGATAATCGAGATAAACAGCAGAAATTGTCCTTATTACTTGGTTCCTTGTAAGTAGAAGGTGAAAAAAATCTAATGTGTTCCATTCACATGATGTCCTCTAGCTGTTCGGTAAACAAGCATTTTATTCAAAACATTAATCTGTATCTACATCATGCTAATCAAGATAAAAATAAGAACAATTATATTTATTACTACCTTCCTTGTAAGTAGAAGGGAAATAAGAAAATGCACAGGCTAAAGCGATATTCTCTTCCTTTAAAATCCAGTCGCTATGTGAAACAATTGAAATTCCAATCTCTTTCCTTGGTATCTTGGTATCTTGCAAGATGCAACACTCTTTAAATGGAAAGATTTTCGAAAATTTTGATTTTCTCAAAAATGGCTCTAATGATTTTGATTAAAATCCTGTATGTTAAAGACATTTACATCCCAAATAAAATCTACATCTTGAATTTTTTTGGGAATAGCCTCTTTATTCTGGATGGATTTTGTCGAACTTTGCTTAACTGGTAAACCGTAAGAGATAGACAAAAACTTACTGCACAAAAGATGTAGATCTAGTCAAAACACAATTTATGTCCTTTTCATTTTTGTTGTGGAGGTAACTATTTCCGAGATATTCCTAGTTTTTGGTTTCAACTTTAAAGTACGTTTTTCTTTTGTTCTACTTTTGGGCAAGCAAATAAGCAATTTGTAATAACAATCGCCTAACAACAGCTTTTAAAACATTTGATTATCCCTTTAGCCTAGTGCATTGCCTAGTTCCCTTCTACTTATAAAGAACTAAGTAATAATGCTAATGCTAATGTTTGTCCCAATTAACATTGTGTAGAAAGAAGAATAATCTTTTATAAGAAGTTTGGAGAAATTTATGTGAGTGTAACACATCAGATTTTTAGAAAAAGGTACATGTATGTGTATTTATTTGTCTGTGAATAGTGTAATACAAAAATAAAAGTCTGTTATAGTTAAACTTGAAAGTTAGTTAATACACCTTTTAAGGATGTGGCACGAAGATGATCAATAAATCTGTATCCAACTGTATCTACACCTAAGATGGAAAATATTTAAAAAACTTTCATGATAAATGAAATGTAGATATGTCTTAATTTTTCTAGAAGTATGTTCTGAAGTCCTCTGTATTCTGGACGGCTTTTGCATTACTAGTAACCCGTAAGAGTTAGACAAAAACTTACCCCAAACTTTCGTCAAAATGGAAATAGAGTGTTATTTATGGATGCTCTTTAACTACTGTGGTTCTCAGCGTCCCATTCTATACTGGGTGTGAAAGACCGCTTAATTTTGTTCAGAGGCCTCTTTTATCAGGCTTGAGGTTCTTTTACATACCATAAATCTGAGGCTAGCATTATAACCACTACACCACGGAGGGCAACAGATTTCGTCAAAGCATACACTTGATGCCATACACGGTTTTCTTGTAGAGTTGACCGTTTTTGAGATATTCCTTGTTATTAGTTTAACTTTTAAACTACCTATCTTTTCGCAAACGGCATCATGCAAAGCGCACCGAATCTCAATTGTTTCTCATAGGGACTAGATTTTAAAAGATTCGGCTATCGCTTTGGTCTAATAAGACCAATTCTGCTAATGTTTAGCATGATGTAGATAAAATAATAATCTTTAGTAAGAATAGTTTGTATATGGAACAGCTAGAGAAAATTATGTGAATGTAGCATATCAGATTGTTTTCTTTAGATCTAAGATTATCTCTTGGTCATAAACAATGTCCGTGATTCCGTCCTTAGCAGCATACTAGTTATGTAAAAATCGTTCAGAATAAGAAGGACTTTAGAGGATGTTCCCACAAAATTTAATATAAACATTTAATTTGCCGTAGAGGCACCTTTAATATACAACAATATACGTTAGTTAATAAAATCAAAATTCTAAAATTTTTCACATTTGTGCATTCTTAAAATATACCGAACTTAAATATCTAAGTTGGTAATTAACCGACTTTTCGTTTTTGAGTTATCGTGTTCATAGACGCACTCACACGTACACTGGAAACTTTTCCTACAATTATTATTATTTTTTTTTGATACAGGGGACCCTAAAACCACATTCCCAGGAAATATCGGAATCGAATTTTTGGGTGGAATGCAATACCTTCTCTACCTTGTAGCGGAAAATAGAAATGGCTTGTCGGCTTCCCTGGGTTATTGCACTATGAAAGTTTTCAGGTTCTGAACGGATAAATGGGATTTTATAGCGGGTAATGAACACAGCTATAATTTGCGGTGTTGCTGTCCTTCGTCCAGACGCCTACCTAATTAGCTCTTTCAGGATTCTTGCAGGAACTCTGGCGAACAATGCGATCTGCCTAATTGGATATATTCAGTCTGCCACATTTAAGAATTAGTGGCGGCAGGCCTTTTAAAGACTGAGCCCAAAGCCATTATTCTTTCAGGGATATAACATAAAGATTTACCGGGAAAATTTTCATCTATATATAATATACCATGCAAAACACGCTGTGTGTTCGGTTCATGTTTGTCGAGTGTGTCCACTACCGATGTTTGCTTCTTAGAGAGGAGGCAAGCTACGTTCGTTCAACTTTGCCCCTTGTTTCCTGGATGGACTCTGTATTCTTTACTCAATAACTGAGACACATGTAAAAGTTCTATACATCTTTTGGAGAACGGACTGCCACGCATATTTTGATGCCTAACTTTATTGTTCTAATGTAAATAAAATTATTTTTTCCTCATGTATACATATAAGCTATACATTTAACTACTGAACATAAAAAATATGTATTTTGTATAAATTAAGGAAACTGCGTTTATGAAATCTAACCATTAGTTATGAAGCCTGAAATAATGAATGTTTAAATTATCAAGTCGTTATAACACATAAACACAAATAAACATCTCAAAAGTAATAATAAAAAAAGATCTCCTTACTCAATACCGTACTCAAAGGGAAATAAGTAGAGTAGAGACACTCCGCCAAATGGGAACGAATTAAAAACGTATCACTGATTGTTTATCACAATGTTATGAATTAATAAAAGCAAGTAGTTGACTTGGTCTGGGTTAAACCAATCCATCATGCTTATATGTGAACAAATTCCCGACCTTTGCTTTATTTTGTAAACAAGGATGTACTTAGCTTTGAATGAACTACGTTGCTTGGAACGTCAATAAACAACAACAAACAAAACAAAACAAAAACATCCATTCCAGTCAGCAATTATCTCTTGGAACATGACCCTTCGAACGTATTTGATCGCGTTGGGGCATATTAGATTACACGCTCCACTCATACGTTAGGGTGGTTGCATGTGTAGCAAGGTTCACGTTGCCGTATTTTCTACGAACAGTTTATAGTTTCTTTTTTTCATTCTTATTCAGCTTAACATCATTTTATAAAACTGGAAGAGATAAACATTTTCAGGAGAATTTTAAATAGTGGAATCATACACATTATTTTTTGACATTTGCTAGATGCTTCCTGCTGCTAATTTGGATTTTTTAAGGGTGTTTCAAGCTATGCACGCTTGAAATGTTTTATTTCCGTTCTTTTATTTCTCGTAAGTCAAGCAAAGAGTATGCAATATCAAGGCCAACATACCCGCTTTTAAACATTTGACTTCTACTGTCCCATATAATCTATACAGCTAAAACGAAAATGTGTGTTGAAAACCTTTGTCTTAATTAAAAGAGTAGTAAAAATAAGCTTTTTACAACTAATGTAAAAAAAAAATAAATAGTATTAGTTGAAAGCATGGTAATTGCAACACGTCAATTTTCTGTGTAATAAGTATTTGAATATAACTATGGTTTCACATTTACGTAAAATTAAAATAGAACAAAGAAGTTTCAATAAGTATTAAACACTCAATGTATTATACAATTCATTTATAATTCAAGCTTGTATTAATTAGTCATAGTTGTTTTGTCCAAGACCAGGTTCTTTTCCGTATACTTATCCTATTCATTACTTTCCCCTCCTAATTTTTGTTTATTCTTCATCATATGGCGTCTTTTCTGACCCAAACTTTATTTTAGTCCTCAAACACTTTTTAGTCCACTCTTAACAAAACGCTTAGTTAGTTACATTGATGATCATTTTTCAGACTCAGTTTTCTCACCTGATAGAACGTTCAGATTTCCACACCATACCAAAAACATGCTCCAATTTATTTCTTAGTGTTTGCTTCAGGGGTCCAAAGAAGGCTTTCCTTTTTCTATGATAAGTTTCCTTTGGTACTGTTGTGCTTCGGTCTCCTCATACCAATACTAGAGTATTTTAATTAAGAATGTGGAATTAGAAGTACTGCCCCGTATTTGGCGTGTGCAGATATCCCTTGGTGCGTTAAAAGGGTTACAACATTCAACGAGTTTGTTTCAAGTTCAAACCCGTCAGTAAAGAACTGGGCCAGAGCGACCGTCCTTTTATCCCTCGCGATGAACGCCCCGCGCTCAGTCTCCGCTGATAGCAAGCGAAGGTCTCTCTCGCCAGTGCTGCACTGACAGCGTCTAGGTTGGAATAGCCCCGTTGAGTTCTGCAAACCTTTAAACGCACCAAATGCGTGCACATATCAAATGCGGAGCATTTGGACGACCAGGTGTAGGGTCTTTCAAAAATCATTCAAACTTTAAACTGTTAAAAGTATCATACATTATAATATTTGAGATAGGAAACAAAATCTCTCATTCGAGACAAACAATGAGTTTTTGTAAAACATTGGAAAAACGTCCTCTGTTTTCTTGTTCAACATACACCATTCTTTCTGCGATTCCATGCACAGCATTTTGCAGATGATATCTTGGAATATTAACAATTTCAGTTGCTGTCAGATTGTTGGATGTGTTAGGAAAGCTCGTTCTTTAAGATCACCTCACAACCAAAAGTCGGTAGGATTGAGATCTGGGGATCGCGTCGACCATTTGTTGGAACTTTACGAATGGAATATGGGCCTGCTCTTAAATTGTTAAGGAGAAAAACTCTTCTTGATTTCATTTTAGCATTGAATCAGCTATATATTATCATTTAGTGTTATGACCATGATTTGTAACTTGCAACTTCTTATGGCATATGTCGTCCTCCGTGGTGTAGTGGTTACCATGCTAGCCTCATATACCCAAGGTCGCGGTTTCAAACTCGATGGAGGACGAAGGACTTTAAAGCCTTAGCATGGATTCCTTTGGAAGGGAAGTAAAGCCTAATACAAAGGTCTCTGAACAAAATTAAGCGGTTTTTCACGCCATATTTTGAATAGGATGCTGAGAACCATAGTAGTTAAAAGAGCATCCATTTCCATTTTCTTATAGCATATAAATAAAAGTGCTTATGTTTTACTCAACAAAGCTGTACCTGTGGTAACGGTGAACTGAAAAAAACAAACACCAAACTCCATTTATTTTATCCTATCTTAAATATTATTATATTTATAGCGTTTGAAGTGGTTTTGAAAGACACAATACTTTTGAGAAAATTGGCGAATATAGAATTATTTCCAAGAGAAGGATCAGCGGGGTTTAACGAAATTGCCTGATAATAATCTTCGGATGATGGCTGACTTAAAGAGCAACTTTTCGAGTTTGAACTTCCTGTTTATGCACTGCTAAATAGAGAGAAATGCATACAAATATCCTTAAGGGAATTTAAAATATGTACGTCTAATGAAATCCTGATATTTCGAGTAAAATAGAGAAAACTAAAAGGTCATTTCTGTGGACTTTGCCCAAGAGAAGAAGTAAACAAAATATAGATCCAAGTCTCAGACAAATGCCACACATTGTGCGCAACTTTTTTTTATCCCCAGTTGCTTTGTCCACTGGACGAAGAAGGCCTTAATGAAAGGAAGAACAAAGCTCGTACGTATAAGGCTTCACAGAGAAGATACTTGTAGAAAATCCCAAGCGGGAAGGCGTACACAGTACTCAATTTTTTGTACTGCTAAGTTTGAAAGAGAAAATTTCCCTTGACAAAAATAAAAAAGTAAGAGAAAAGAGAGCTTTTGGAGGAAAGGGGAGTAATAAGATTACGTAATTCTGCCGCTTGCCCATGCCGAAGAGGTGGGCATTATTTCTGCACCGACTACTTCGCTATGGTAATAAGATAGGGGTGGAGTTGGAGAAGGGAGGGCACCGAGGAAATATTAAGATAGGAGCAAGGAAGGAAGAGGGACGAAGTGGGGGAGAAGGGCCGCCGTGAAGTTGCAAACCACTCTATTGATTTCCTAGCTCATCTCCCAAGATGCCCTTCGGCACCCCTCCTAGCAGCTTCAAATGTCTATCTGCGAACTTGGGGTGGGTGGAGGAAGGACGCAAGAAAATGGAGAAGCCTAACATCTTTCCGGATGGCAAACTGTTACATATCGGACTCTACATCGTGCACTGTGGAGATTAGGCTTAATTAAGGACTAGCAGACACATAGACTGGAGCAATGGCGCGTTTACTCATATCGTGAGATACCATGTTATGGAAAAAGTTCTGATGTGTTCCATTCACATGACTTGCTCTAACTGTTCCACAAACAAACTTCACTTCAAAAGTTTTATCTAATCACGATAAACATAATTAGAATTGGTCTTAGAAAGGAAAGGGAAATACGCTTGGCTAAAGTCAAATCTTTTAAAAGCGGTCCTTAAGTCAAAGGAACCTCTTTGCGTGCAAGGAATAAACAAAAGAGAGGAAAAGAAAGATATCTCTCCGTTTGAGAAAAGTTTTGAGCATCTTAAAACGGAAACCAACAACTTGGAATATCTCGAAAACGGTTAACTTTACATTAAAACGTATGTGACATAAATTGTGTGTTTTAATGAGATATACATTTTTGTGTACTAAGTTTTTGATATCTCTTACGGTTTACCAGTTATGAATAAGTTATATAAAATTTCTCTAGAAAGAACAGGTCTTCAGAAGCTATTTCCAGAGAGTTCAAGATATACATTGTGTTCATAAAAATATTTTAAATATGTAGCATTTTAATTAAAACCGTTAGAGCCATTTTTGAGAAAATAAACAATTTCCACGTAAAGGGGAGTTGGGGTGAGGATTTTCTTGAAAATCTTCGTTTCGCATCTTTGGAATATATTGATCTTAAATACCGAATTTTCGTTTTTGAGCTATGCTGCACACACACACAGAAACACACACAGACACACACACTGACATATTTATGTTTTTGGATTCAGAGCGTCTCAAAATATGTGTTTCCGGTGAAATATTGATGTCGAATTTTTGGATGGATTACAATACCTTCTC
The DNA here is from genome assembly GCA_030762935.1 of Hymenopus coronatus. NCBI lineage: Eukaryota > Metazoa > Arthropoda > Insecta > Mantodea > Hymenopodidae > Hymenopus > Hymenopus coronatus. The sequence continues at coordinate 57,145,635 of CM060892.1, read as the reverse complement.
TATATATTATGTACTTACATTGTACATGCGTGCTAGAGAAAGTAAACATAGGAAATAGAGGTGTGTCCGAAGTTTTTACATGACTTCCCTTAAGTGTTCAAACATTCATTAATTTAGCACCTGTATTTCCGTCGTATAAGTGAATATTTTCTTATAAGTCGTATATTGATAAAAACATCTGACAAAGTTCTTGGAAATTATAGCCCAACTACAGATTCTTTGTTGAAAGGGGATTCCAACCCTGTTTTTTGACAACTTATGACAGCATTTGGTGACATTGTTTTAAGTTTAATTCTTTAAGATATCAGCAAAATATATTTCGAGAAATTTTGCAACAATAATACAAACTCTAAAATTTATATGAAATAAGAAGAAACAATGCAGTTTTTAAAGCTATTGGCAATATCCTAGAAGTGAACCATTGGTCAAAAAGAAAGGCATAGGCGTTATATAAATAGAATACGAAGGTAAACTGATGGATCATCTAAAACCACTGTTCAAAAGAAACAATTTTCCAGACAACCCATGGGACAGTGATAAATTAGAAAGCAACTAAAAATCTAATGGGTTGCATTCACATGACTTTCTCTACCTATTTATACAAACACTTATTCTTTTCTTTTCTTTTTGCTAAACGAAATAAACATTTACGGAAATACTCCTTTTAAGTAGAAGGGAAATAAATAATGGACTATACTAGCCTAAAGCGATAGTCAAATCCTTTTAAAAGCAAGTCGCTATGCGATGCAATTGAAATTTCCTTCTTTGAATAACCAGTATGAAAAAGTGAATAACGACTTCCCATTTAAGAAAATTAAAAATATCTGCAAATTTTAAAACCAATAAAGACAGTATTTCGGAAATGATTAACCCGAAAAAAATTATATGACCTAAATTGTGGGATCTACATTTTTTGTGTATAAGTTTTTGTGTATCTCATCCGTTTGCCAGTTATCGAAAGGTCACCCACAATGAAGAAGGCTTTAGAGTCTATTCCCAGAAAATTCAAAATATACATTTAATTTTCCATTAAACTGTGGTATTTTAATCAGAATTGTTAGCCATTTTTGAGAAAATCAAGATTTTCGAAAAATGTTTAGTGTCATAACCTGAAAAATAGTGAAATTAAATAACAAATATGGTATTTAACGCACTTAAGTTTTTTATTTATGCTGTTTACACATACACACACGAACTTTATTTTCTAAAAATGCTCTTTGTAGATTGAAGGACCTCAAAACACACATTAGCTGTGAAATTTCGGTATCGAGTTTTTATGGGGAATATAATACACTCTCTCCTGTTATGTATATGTATGTACATGGTATAGGAAGTATAATGAAATTAGAGAAATTAAATTAGGAAGGAAAAGGAAGACTTAAATCCCAAACGAGGAAGAAGAAAAATAATAAAAGGTTAACTCTCGGACGCGTGGGGTCACAACTGCATTCGTACCATTTAAGGCTACAAAACTGAGAACGCGAAGTGGCTTTTTAGAAAGATAACTAGATGGATTAGTGTCCGGACTCCACTATGTTGGATGAAGGAACGATTCCCGATTATAAACAGTGTCCGCTCTCTTTCGAGAAATTTCACGTCACAATTCTACATATTGATGACTTGCCATGTATTCGAATGTAACCCATCACTGTTCAAGACTGTGGAAACATTAATTATCTCTTGTAAATATAGATAGACTAGATCTTTGCATAGGTTTTAAGAAAAATAGCTTAGTATGAGGGTGATTCCATAATGCGCACGCACTCTAACCTCCAGGGAAAGGTTCTTATTGGCTATTATATAATCATTATTATCAAGGATTAGTCACATGACCTTTTCAACCGAGAGAGAAAATATCCATCCATCTTCGATGAGGTTTACCAATATCCCCGTCTCCTCATAGTTAATAATTAGGCCGTGCCGTGGCCGAGTGGTTAACCACTCGCCTCTCACCTAGGCATCCCGGGCTCGACTCAAGAGACCGCATGTGAGATTTGTGGTGCGCAAAGCGGCGCAGGGGCGGGTTTTCTCTGGGTTCTCCAGTTTCCTCCGGTGCTCCATCTTCATTCCATGTATCATGAGTGTCATCGCTTGCGGTGCCACAAGTAGCAAAAGCGGGTGTTAAGCACTTCCAAAAAAGCTTATATTACACTCACATTACTTTCTCTAGCTGCTCTACAAACAAACTTCTTACAAAAGATTATTCTTCTTTCTACCCCATGCTAATCGAGATAAACATTAGCAGAATGTTCTTATTACTTCGAAGGGAAATAAAGGGATCCGCTATGCAAATCGCTTTTTTTCTTGGCTATAAGTAGAGCAAAAGAAAAACGGACACTTTTTGTCTGAGAAAAGTATAAGTACTTTACAATTGAAACCAATAACAAGGAATATTTCGGAAACGGTTACCTTCAAAACGAAAACATACAGGACTAAATTGTGTGTTTTGACAGGTTCTGCATTTTTTGTGCAGTAGGTTTCTGTCTATCTCTTACGGTTAAGCAGTTAAGCAAAATTAGGCAAAATTCATCCAGAATAAAGAGGTCTTCAGAGGTTATTCCCAGAAAATCCAAAATATACATTTTATTTTTCATATACTATCTTAAATATAAGAGATTTTAATCACTTTCGTTAGAGCCATTTTTGAGAAAAACAAACTTTTTGAACATTTTTCCACGTAAACAGTAGTTTGGGGTGAGGGGGATTTTCTTGAAAATCTTCATTTCGCATCCTTGGAAGATACCAAACTTAAATACCAAGTTTGGTAACTAACGGTCTTTTCGTTTTTGAGCTATGCTGTCCAAAGACACACACACATTTTTCTAAAAATGTTTTTTTTTGGATTCAGGGGGTCCTAAAACATGTATTTCCGGGGAAATATCGGTATCGAATTTTTGGGTAGAATACAACACCTTCTCTATACACTATGTACATAGTACGTGTAGATAAAGTAATAGTTGATAATTGACAATAATTGGCTTTTCAGAAATATAGATAGACTAACGTCCGGAATGTAATACGTTGAATGAAGAAACGGTTCCTGATTATAAGCAGTGGCCTCTCTCTTTTGAGAGTTCACGTTCACGATTCTGTATGTTGATGACTGGCCAAATATCACCTATCGTTCTTCTTCCAAGATTGTGATGACAGCAACTCCTGCGTTGACATTGGCAGATAATCTCGCTTTTGTGAGACGTTGGTTGTCTTCTATTGTAATAAGACATTAACAGAAATATTTAGAATCATCGGAAAATCGCACTTCCCTTCTGTAGAACTACCATATCAAATCATAGATTGCTGTCATGCAAAGTAAACGTAAACGTAACGTAAACGTTATGACATTTGATCTAGGGCACTAACGAAGGATGCTAAGTAATTTTCGTCATTCATCTCAATAGCTTGTGGAAAAAATATGTTTACTTTCTCTAGCCTATATGTACAATGTACATATAGGGCTAGAGAAGGTATTGTAATGCACCCAAAAGTTCGATACCGAGATTTCACAGGAAATATATGTTTTGGGGTCCCCTGAGTCCGAAAAAAGTGTCTGTCTGTGTGTGTGTGTCTGTGGATAGCATAGCCCCAAAACAAAAAGACCGTTAAATACCAAACTTGGTATTTAGGTTTAGTATCTTCCAAGGATGCGACACGAAGATTTAAAAAAAAAAAAAACCCACCACAAACTACCCTTTACATGGAAAAAATTTCGAAAATTTTGATTTTCTTAAAAATGGCTCTAACGATTAAAATCCCGTATATTAAAGCTATTTATGTCCAAAATAAAAAGTATCTCTCGAATTTTTTGGGAACAGCCTCTGAAGATCTCTTTATTCTGGATGAATTTTGCTGAATTTGCTTAACTGCTAAACCATAAGAGATAGAAAAAAAACGTACTACACAAAAATGTACCTCATGACAAAACACAATTTTTGTCCTTTACGTTTTTGTTGTGGAGGTAGCCGTTTTTGAGATATTCCTTGTTATTGGTTTCAATTGTGAAGCACTTAAACTTTTCTCACACTGGAAGTGTCTGTTTTTCTTTTGTTCTACTCCTGGCCAAGCAAAGAAGTGATTTGCAATGACAATCGCATAACGATAGCTTTTAAAACATTTGACAGTCACTTTAGCATAGTGCATTCCCTTATTCCCTTCTACTTATAAGAAGCTAAGTAATAACATTCTGCTAATATTTATCTTGATTGGCGTTGTGTACAAAGAAAAATAATCTTTAGTAGGAGTTTTATAGAGCAGCTAGAGAAAATCATGTGAGTGTAACACATCAGATTTTTAGTCAACTGACTTCATCCTGCATAGACTTATTCAAAATTTCTAAACAAATAACAACATTGAAATGAATCTGATAGTTCACAGAGTGGAAAATAGAAAGATAAAATCTCTAAAAATGTGATTTCTCAGATCATCGGCTGGCTATATTGTTTTAGGTTAACAAGTAAATTAAGATATAAGGAAACCATAAATATTTATGAAAACAGCCATATTACCTCTAATCCTTGATGTGGATGATGATGAACTTTCTCTCCATGGAGGTTAAAAAAATGCGAAATACCAGGCAATTGTTCTTAAAAACTATTAAATTACCTAAGAGGTACATGAACGAGCAGTAATGTTGATATAAAAAATCTGGTGTCTTCCATTTACACGACTTTTTCTACCTGTTCTGCAAACAAATGATTCTTACAAAATACTATCATGCTAATCGAAGTACACGCCAGTCGACATTATCTAATTACTTACTTCTACGCAAAAGGGAAATAGAAGAAACTAGGCTAAAGCGATATTAAAATCTTTTGAAAACTGATCGATAAGTGAACAGTTGAAGATCGGTTCGCTAAAATAAAAGAAAGATGAAAAGAAAGGCAACCCCGTTTGAGAAAAGTTAGGCTATTTGAAATTGAAACCAATAACAAGGAATATCTCAGAAACGGTCAATTTCACAACAAAAATATACATGAATAAGTTGTGTGTTTTAATAGACTTACATTTTTTTGTGAAGTAAGTTTTTCTCTATTTCTTACGGTGTTCCAGTTAAACGCAACATTTAACAAAATGTATCCAGAATGAACAGGTCTTCAGAAGTTATTCCCCGAAAATTCAAGATATAAATTTGATTTGTAATTGATATCTTTAATATACGATATATCTTTAATATACCATAATTTATATTCAAAATCACTGTAGTCATTTTTGAAAAAAGCAACATTTTCAAACATTTTTCCATGTAAAGGGTAGTTTGGTGTAGGGATTTTCTTGAAAATCTTCGTGTCGTATCCTTGAAAGATACTAAACTTAAATACCAAGTTTTTGGTATTTAATATCTTTTAGTTTTTGGGTTATGCTGTTCACTTTTTTTTGGAATCAATTTTGGAATATTTTCCGTGAAATCTCGACATTGAATTTTTGGGTGGAATGCAGCACTTTCTCTAAACACTATGTACATAGCACGTGTAGAGCAAGTAAAATTTTTGGTATGAAATATGTCTTAAAATACAGAATTACCAGCAAGCTATTCTGTTTTGCATCCTAAAGTTCAAGAATTTAGGGAGTAAGCTCTTTCACTTTAGTAGTCGAGCGCCCCATAACACCGACCATAATCATTTCACTTTAAGGCTTTTAGAATTGTCTATTTTACTACCTTATATCTAGTCGTGTGTTAACAAATATATTACATAGGTATTATTTGTTTCACTGCACTTAACCAAACAAATGTTTTGCTTTCTCTACTACATATAATTGGAAGGGGAAGTATTGTAATCCATCCAAAAGTTAAATGTTAAGTTTTTGCTGGAGTATAAGTTTGAATAGAAATAAAGCAGTTTTAGAAAAACGTATTGTGTGTATGTGTCTGTGAACAGGTAAACTCATAAACGAAAATTCCGTTACATACCAAATTTGATATTTAAGTTGAGAATCTTCCAAGGATGCTCAAGAAGATTTTTAGAATGCCCCACCTCCCTAAACTACATTTTGCATGGAGGATTTGTATTAAGACATTTTATAACAAATAATATGTATATCTTCAATTTTCTGGAAATAATTTAATAAGTCCTCTTCATTCTGGATGATGTTTGCATGGCTGGAAAACAGTAAAAAATAGACGAAATATTACTACACAAAAATGTAGATCTCGTTAAAGCATATAATTTATGTAAGATACTTTATTTTGTGGAGTTAATCATTTTCGAGATATTTTTTGTTATTGGTTTAAAATTTCCAATATGTTTCTCAAATGGAGAGTCGTCATTCGTTTTTATTTTGTTTGCATTAATGATGGCATTTCAATGTTTGCTTTTGCAAGATTTGATAACTCTTTAGCCTAAAGGTATTCCCTTATTCCCCTTGTAAGGAAATAAGAAACAAAATCTGTTAATGCTTATCTCGATTAGTATGAAGTTGATAGGAGAATAAGCTTTTGAATAGTTTGTTGCAAAACATGTAGGTAGAGAAATCATATGAGTTGATCAGATTTGTTTTCTTTTATCACGAAGTAAAGAAACTTTCAAAACATATTTTTCTTCAAAGTTTAAGCCTTTGGTTTCAGACATATTTTAATCGGATGTATTAATGTGAACTCCAATGAAGGTATACTATCTGCAAACTTCTAATAAGATAACGTCGGTTACCCGTTTTCTTATATACATAATATTATGAGATGTAATGACTTGCATACATTTGCACGGAAGCTCTGATGGTACTCTGAGAATGGGGTGAAAATTGTTTTCTTTGCAAATATAGTAGAATTGTTGGAATTAATTTTGTGTAGGTTGGACTGAATAATTTATATGGTCACTCACAGATGAATATGCAGCAGTCTCCTGAAGCTGTAAATTTTCTTAGGTAAAATATTCGCGCAGTGCAGAGTTTCAACCATCATGTGCTGAAATATCCATGATTCACTTCTTGGAATCGGAGCTCATTTTATTTAGGGGGAAAAAACTGAAGGATACGCAATTATCGTCTTCCTCATTAAGAACACTACGTGACAATATTAAAAAATATACATTTCTCCCCATATTGTCGTAAAGACCACAGAATGGATTTTGAAGCACATGAAAGAATTCATTTGAAAAATAATTATAGTAAGAAAGGAAACATTACTTTTTCTAATATTTTAGTATAAGTAATATTGTTGCAAATAAAACTTTTTCTCTAAACTGGCACCAAAATCAGAGTGACGGTTTGTTAGGTGAGATACTTATTGATATGCGGTGAACTATATCCTTCAAGGTCACCTTACCACATCCACTTCGCGCCAAGCAAATGATGTTAAGCGCATCCAATTTATATGTATCTCATCATCTGTACGCAGACACGTACAGTCATCCTTCGATATCTCATCCCTTTACACCGTATCATTTTGCTCTACCACAGGCAGGTGGCATTAGGATGCCATTCAGTCTAGCTGCTTTTACAATCTCTGGATAAATGCCAACGTTAGCGCAATTTCCATCTATTTTCATTTTTACTATTGTTATAGACTGAAGGAGGAACTTGGATCGTGTCATTAAACATCCAATCCGGTATTTACCTTGGTGACTGAAGAAAACCACGAAAAAAAAAATCTGATGTTTTCCACTCTCGCAACTTTCTCTAGCTGTTCTATAAAACACTTTTCTTATAAAAGATTATTCTTATATATGTCATGCTAATGAAGATAAATATTGACAGAAATGGTCTTATTACTTGCTTCTTTGAAAGCAGAGGGGAAATAAGGAAGACTAAAGCGATAGCCAAATGTTTTAAAACCCGGTCGCCAGGTGAAGCAATTGAAATTCGGCTCTCTTTGCTTACTAGGGGTAAACAAACGAGTAACGAAAAGAAAGAAGAAAAACTGAAACCAATAACTCGGAACATCTCAAAAATGGTTAACTCTACAAAACATGTATACGACATAAATTGTGAGTTTTAATAAGATCTACACTTTTTTCTGTAATAAGTTTTTGTCTATCCTTACGATTTACTAGTTATACAAAAGTTATTCAAAAGCCACCCAGAATGAAGACATCTTCAGAAGCTATTTTCAAAAAATTCAAGATATACATTTCGTTTGTCATGAAAATATCTTAAACATATGACATTTTAATCAAAATCGTTATATACGTTTTTCACAAAATTAAAATTTTAGGAAAAATCTTCCGTGTAAATCTTCCATTAATCAAAATCATTAGATACGTTTTTCAGAAAATTAAAATGTTAGAAAAAATGTGCCATGTAAAGAGTATGTTTTAACATTTCGAAAAAATGTTCCAAGTTTGTTATTTAACCGACTTTTCGTTCTTGGGCTAAGCTATCCGCAGGGAGACACACACACACACACACACACATACATACACACACACACACACGCATACATGAACATGTTTCTAGATTTTTTTATTTAAGGGGTCTCAAAATATGTATTTCTGGTGATATCTCATATTGAGTTGTTATGTGCAATACAATACCTTCTCTATCCCCTATGCACATTGTACATACGGGCTAGAGAAGGTTTAAAATCTAATGATTTGATTCCAGGACTTCCCGAATATTGGTCACTAACCCGCTTGGTTACAGAGATTTTTAATACGAACCACTAGTGATTGGAGGAATTATATTGTTATCATTCCGTTGTTAACTCCCTTGTTTCTTACGATTAAATTTACATGTATAATAAGAGAAAACCCTGTGTCGATTAAGTATTAGCGGATTGTTTGAACTGAGCGGAAATGCATTTGGCAGAAGCATTTTGAAATCAGTGAGGGGGATAACGTTGGAATTGTTTCCAAAGAAATCGAGGAAACCGTGCGTTGCATACAACAAATTTGTTGAGTGTTACAAGATAATAAAGTTTTTTTTTTCGTAGTCGGCTGACCTTCCCAGTAGGACTGACACTTCCCTAGGAGGTCCAAGCGGATGCCGAGGGGTCAAAAACCTGTCGGGGCACGGCACACAGAATAAAGAACCTGGAGCGAGTGATCGGCCCATTGCCAGGCATGAGCGTGAAGAAGTGGATAATATGAAATGAATCGAAATGGATGATAGGAAAGGTGATGATGGAGCAGTTGGTTGGGTGAGTGGTGGGGGAACCGGAGGACTCAGAGGAAACCCGCCCAGACGGTGTTTCATCCACCACAAATACCACATGCGGGCGCTTGGGATCGAACCCTGGCCGCCGTCATGGGTGGCGAGCGATTTAACCAAAATAAAACAATGAAAATCTGTTGTTGACATGTTTTGAAGAAAAGTTCATATTATGTAAATTTTGAACATTGTGGGCAAATTATCCTATGATTAAACTGAGTCCTAATTACAGGTTTTATTTATTTGTGTATGTTTGTAAATTTCACCACAGCCTTCTATAGATTATGGAACATTATGCCTGTGAAGGTGATCATGTTGTCAGCACCACTGCTATTAAGACAAAACAATAACGAAGGCCAATCCACAACAGATAGAGCTGATCAATGCGCATGTCCGAATGAATGCTGCCATTTCCGCACACATTTCAACTGGACATTTTATAATTAATATTCAGAACTGCCCTAAAATAGAATTACAGTATATGCTAAACGTGATTTTGTTAAGTTTGCAGGATTATATATTCATCTTTCAGTCTCGTTCTGCAGTCTTTACAACCAGAAAAATAAAGTGCAATTTTGCAATTGTATCATAAATGTTATGCAATCATACTGTAATTATAGTGCAATAGAAAAAAAAACGTATGTGTTTGTATCTATGAACAGCATAGCTCAAAAACGAAAAGTCCGTTAAATACCAAAATTAATCAAGTTCTCACCTTCCAATGATGCGACTCCCCAAACTGCCCTTTATATGGAAGATTTTTCGAAAGTTTTGATTTTCTCAATAATGGCTCTTAACGATTTTTCATTGAAACACTATATTATATTCAAGATATTTTTATGACAAATGATTTGTTAATCTTGAATTTCCTGGAAATATCTTTTGAACACCTCTTTATTTTGGATGACATTTGTATAGCTTTGGTAAGAGATAGACAAGAACTTCCTACACGAGAATGAGGACCTCGTTAAAATACACAATCGTGGATATAAATGTTTAGTTGAGTTAATCACCTCCTTGTTATTAGTTTCAATTTTAAAATATTTAAAATTTTCTCAAACGGAAGTCCTCATGCGTTTCATATCTCTTTTGTTTTACTCCTGGCCATACAAAGAGAATCAAATTGTAATTGTATCACCTAACGACCAGCTTTTAAAATATTTGACTATCACTTTAGCCTTTTGAATTCCTTTATTTTTCTTCTACTTACAAGGAAGGAAGTAATATGACCATTTTGCTAATGCTTATCTCGATAAGGATCATCTAGATAAAAGAGCTTACTTGTATAAAAGGTAGAGAAAGTCATGTAAATGAAATAAATACATTTTTTTAAAAAATTGAAGTTTATAACATTACAATTTAATTAGATTTGCTACCATTTGTTAGCTAACCATGGTTATGGAATTCCATTTTGATTATTTGGTGGAGCTTAGCTTACCTAGATTATATTGTTGCTTTTATCTCTTTTTTTCGGCCTATAAATCTCTTATTTATTTCAAATACAGATATTTCACCTCAGACTGGCTTGTGCATATGCAATAAAAAGGGCTTCTGGTGAAGAAAGATGGTGGAAGTCATCAGCGTCGCCCCCTTCCCTCAATCACAACCCCTCAGAAGAGGCGAATGGCGGACATCGAGGAAAGAATAGAGAATGCTTCCTGGGGGTGAAAGGGAGGGTTGCACAACTGCATCACAATGGCGGATGCTGGACCAAATCTCCCTGTTGGCCTACTAGCCAGACAGCTGTAATGCAGTTGAATGTCTCTTGCACACCATCATAGACTTAAGGGAAATTTTATATTAAAAATTACCTTTTCACTAAACTAGAAGAAAAAGTCTAATGCTTTCTATTAACATAGCCTTTCTCTAACTATTTTGTAACAAATTATTATTAGAACACTTATACTGCTATCTACTCCATGCTAATCAGTATAAGTATTAAAAGAAACAGCCTAAAGCTAAAACTTTAATAACATTTTATTTTAAAGCTGGTTGACAGTGATGGCATTGAAATTCGTTCTTTTTGCATGGTCAGAAGTGGAAAAAAAAAACCTTTTGCGGTTTACCACTTATATAAAAGTCATCCAGAATGAAGAGGGCTTCAGAGGTTTTTGCCGTTCAAGTATTAATTTTATTTGTGCTGTAAATGTCGTTAATATACGTATGGTACTTTAATAAAACATCGTTAGAGCCTTTTGCGAAATTCGAAAATTCTGACAAATCTTCCATATAATCTTCCTCATTTTGACGTGGGGATTTTCCTGAAAATCTTCGTGTCGCATTCTCACAAGATACTTTTGAAGTTTAAATTTAAACGAATTTTAGTTATTTGAGTTATTTTGTTCACCCACATAGACCTTTCTCTATTTTTTTTTTCAAAAGAGACCATAGGAGACCACAAAACGTTAAAACATGTATTTCCGGTGAAATCTCTATATCGATATTTTGGGTGGAGTACAATATTTTCTCTAACTTTTACCTAAATATATTATACGTGGTAAAGAAGGTAAACATTTAAAAATTAATTAACCACTCTGTCTCACATATGCGTTATTTAATTATTCAGTTTTTCTCAAAATATAAATTTAATAGAACATCTTAAAATATATTAAATGTCTATGTAATTTGATTAAAGCTTTTCAAGATTTCTAATAAACTCGAACCTTATTTTCTACAGTTAAGTTTAATCATATTTGTCCGCCTCGATTTGTGGACGTCTCTGCCTCACATTCAAGAGGTCACGAGTTCAAATCTCGCTTAGGCTGAGTAGCTCCTGAGAAGACAAATGCGAGTAACTTTAAGCTCCATGGACCCCGAGATCATTTGAGAATCGTTTTACCAATTTCATTCATCGTCCGATATGACCAACCAGGTTAAAGGACATTAAGAAAGAAAGAAATAAAGAAAAAAAGGTTTAATGCACCAACCTCAAGACTCTGCCCCTCCTCGTTGATCAGTTGCAGCATGCCTGCCGGCCTCTGGCGTATCTTTTGGAAAACGTGATTCGAACCAGCTGTATTGGACAGAAACATTGTTAGAACTTGCACTGGTCTTAAAAACGATTCAAGTCATAATAGATTCACATTAATATCAACTAAAACATTTTCCACGGAGCCTATTATGCACTTCAATAATATTTTTGCTAAGCATGCTGACTCAACGATGACTAGTGCTGAGAGCTATGTACACATATGCACTAAAATTCATAATATGCATCAAATATGCACTATAATATGAACTTTTGTGCAAAGGCTAGAAATGATCATATCACATTTAAATTTTAATAATAAAGATAAATAATTCCTACCTAACATTTCTTGTTAAACGGCCTCAGCTGATAGAACTGTGTCATACAATAATGTTTTTTCATTTTTTATGGTTCCAACTCATTCCTGCTGTTCATAAAATATATTTATGAGCAGAAAACAGATGAATTGGATTGATAGGTGAGGGATGAATTGGATCGATAGGTGAGGGATGAATTGGATCGATAGGTGAGGGATGAATTAAGTAAAAATAAACAAAGGCCCTTCCTCCCCCCCCCCAAAAAAAAAGAAAAAAAAAGAAGAATTTTGCCCAAAATTCAAACTTTTAAGAACGGATGAAACTTTCAACATCAAACGAAGTAATATGACTGGTTATTAAACCAATGCTTATGACCTCACTATCATCAGAACCTTGAAGCTCTCTGTAAGAATTTTAGATATCTAAGTGCATTAGTATCTTTTTCAAAGACGTTTGATATTTTCTTCTTTATTCATTGCCACGTTTTTATCTTCTTGTGACTACACTTTCAATTTCGCCTGACCCTGTGGCCGCGCACGCTTAAGTTCCGAGCTTTGGTGCTTCGTGGCGCAGGGGATCATGGGTTCCAGTCCCATCTTGGGATAGGGTATTTGTTTGTAAATGCGTATTTGTAAGTGAAAACAAAACAGTTAAAAAGTAGGAAAACAAAGGAAATATAGGGAAAAAGTGAAAAAAGAGGAAATAGAAAAAGGAATACTGCGCCGGAGTCCCGACAAGACACTGGAGCTACTTTAATTTTATTAATTTATTAATTATATAAAATCTTAGCACGAGAGGACCAGGTACTTAAAATAATTTTATTGATATTGAATGTATATTAATTTGACTATTTTGGCAAAAACAAGTGTAGAAACATTGATAAAATCCCCTTTCATCCTTGTTTGACATTAAAATACATTTTTATGAAAAACAATGGCGGCATCAAGTAGATACCTTTAAATTCTTCGACCCTCTTCTTCTTGCTTGACCTTTCTTTTAGCGCCCTAATTACTTGCTTGCACTTTCTTGAAAAAAACACATTATAAATGAAACGGTTTGCTCCGTAGCTCAGTCGGAAGGTCACCTGGCTGCAAGGGGGCCCTGGTTCGATTCCCGGCTGGGGTGGGAATTTTTTTTCTAGTAAATATTCTATCTTCCCCAGATTTTGGAAATATGAATGAGTAGTTTGAATGTGTGCCTTACCTAATGAATAAAATCTAAAGAAGAACATTAGCCTAAGTACACGACATAAAAATATTGCCTATGGACAATATGTTACGAAGGGAAATGCCGGCGATATGACCTTCCAGCTAAAGCGGGGTATAAATGGAAAAAAAAAAAAAGAGGATAAACAAAGGCGATATTCACTTGCTTCCCGCACAGCATTAGTAACGCTTTAACAGCACTCCCAACGTTTATCGAAGTTTACAATGGGGCAGGAACAAACACGCTTCAATTGTCAAACTTTAATTTGAGGCATGTAATGACTAAGTTTTATTAAGATAAACATTTGAATTTAAAATAAGCATTGCATAATGTGGTGGAATTAAAGGCCAAGTTTTCCTTAACGACAAAAGTATGTGCCACTACAAAGCGTACTAAAATTAAAATAAATAACATTGAGGCGAAAACGAATAAAACTCTTATTTAAGGACCACTCTCCTGTTTGAAAACTGGGAATTATTGTAAAGGCATCAAAAGTATGACTTAAGATCAGATTTTTATTAACGTTCTAGTTTAAGCATAATTCTTATGGTTTCATGGATAGTTGACACAATTTTTATCAGTATTAGAGGTTAAATGTTAGACAAGGTACTTATTTATAACTTATTACCTAATTTCTCTGCATGTACTTTGTATAATGTATAGCGCAGGTATTGTATTCTACCCAAAATTCCAAATAAAAAAAAAACATTTTTAGAAAAATGTCCATATGTGTGTGTCTGTCTGGTGTAGGTATCTGTATGTGTGTATATGTGTGTGTCTGTGGCCAGCATTACTCAAAACAAACAGACCGTTAAATACTAAATATGGTATTTATGTTTGGTATCTTCCAAAGATGCCACATGAAGATTTTCAAGAAAATCCCCCACCCCAACTACCCTTTACATAGAACATTTTTCGAAAATTTTGATTTTCTCAAAAATGACAAACGATTTTAATTAAAATCTCTTATATTTAAGGTATTCATGTGACAAATAAAATGTATATCTTCAATTTTCTAGAAATAGCCTCTAAAGACCTGTTTACTCTGGATGAAATTTGTGCAATTTTGTATAACTGATAAACCGTAAGAGATAGACAAAAATTGACCACACAAACACTGTAGAGTTCGTTAAAATACACAATTTATGTTATATTCATTTTTTTCGTGGAGTTAACCGTTTTTTAGATATTTCTTGTTATTGGTTTCAGCTTTAAAATACTTATACTTTATTCATACGGGAATTTGTCAACTCCTGTCCAAGCAAACAAAGGTACTTCAATAGCAACCAGTTTTTAAGAGATTTGACTGTCGATTTAGCCTATGGTACTCCCTTATTTTCCTTCTACTTACAAGGAAGTAGGTAATAAGATCCTTTCTGCTAATTTTTTCTCGATTTTCATTAAGTAAACAATAATTTATTGCAGATATGTAGAGAAAGTCATGTGAATGGAACACATAAGATTTTTACTTTCGTGTAACTACCTAGCAATGACTTATGGTAGGCAGAGAATATATTGTATTCCATTTAAACTCTAGCATCCATGGTATAATATATACCTCAGGGTACAGATTTTTTCTCGCTCATTGAACAAGTCAAAGTAACGACAGCTGTATCTACCCCTATAACCCTTTCAAACTGCCGGTCCCCATGGCCACGCTCGCTAAGGCGTCTCGCTTTGGTGGGCATGGGATCGTGGGTTCGAGTCCCGCCTTGGGCATGGATGTTATATGTTTCTGTATATGTTTGTGTAAAGGAACAGTAAAACCAGTAATCATACAGTACATTTAGGGGGGGGGGGATGTAAACGGGGATACAGCGCCGGAGTCCTGACCAGACTCCCGTACTGTTTAAAGAAGAAAAAAAAAAAACCCTCCTCCTTAAAATAAAATCAAAGTCCGATATCCTGAACATCCATGTTATTTTGGTTATTAGTATCATACCTTAATTCACAGACTATTTTTAGCTGTCTAAATTTCATTTAGACCCATCCAAAAGCCATTTCAATTATATTTGTTTGAAAACTTGTTATATTTCGATCCATAAAAGCTCATTAAGTACAAAAATATAGATCTCATGACTCCAGAGGTTAAAAATTCTACACTAGACATTTCATTAGAAGTAGGCACATGTTTTGAGGTTCCTTGAAAGCAAAACAGTTTTTAAAAAACATATACACGTGTGTTTGTATTTGAACAGCATATCAGATGTTCCGTGCTTTAAATATTTTATACACTCTTCTCCTCTATTAAGAATTAAGTGGTGTCAAGTACTAGTCAACATAATCAAACAAACACCTCTACATAACATTCAATATTGTTACCGTGCACAGTGAGTCCCTCCAATAAATCTCATTTCTGCTTCAGGATCTCGTATAAGGGTTTCTTATTCAAAAGCTTTTCTATTGTGTATTTATGCTCATTACGTGTAATCTTCTGAAACATTCTGTATGTATTTTAATGCACATTAAATTTGAAGAGCACTGGTAATGTTTAATTTAACGAGCAAGATATATAGTAAATTAAATAATAGCTTCTTATTACTGACTTCCACGAAAATCTTAATACGACGCTTATAGGCAATATGACATTAGAATGAATATTTAAGTAATCAACACCAATTTTTACTTTCTATACACGTACTATGTACATAGTGTATAGAGAAGCCACCAAAAATTCGATACCAAGATTTCACCGGCAATACATGTTTTGGGTGTCCCTGAGTCCAAAAAAGCATTTTTGGAAAAATGTCTATGTGTGTGCGTCTGTGGACAGCATAGCTCAAAAATGAAAAGACGTGAAATACCAAACTTGGTATTTAAGTTTGGTAACTTACAAGGATGTGACACGAAGATTTTAAAGAAAATCCCCCCACCCCCCAACTACCCTTTACATGGAAATTTTTTCCAAAATTGTGCTCAAAGATATTTACATGCCAAATAAAATGTATAGCTTGAATTTTCTGGAAATAACCTCTAAATACCTCTTTATTCTGAATGAGTTGTATTGAATTTTACATAACTGGTAAACCGTAAGAGATAGAAAAATTTTACTACACAAAAAATGTGGATCACGATAAAACACACAATTTATGTCATACACATTTTTTTCGTGGAGTTGATCTATTTTGAGATAGTCCTTGTTTTTAGTTTCAGCTTTGAAAAACTTATACTTTTCTCATACAGGAATTTGTCAACTCCTGTCCATACAAAGTAACTTCAATCACATAGCAACCAGCTTTTGAATATCACCTTAACCTATGGTACTCCTTTACTTCGCTTCTACTTTCAACGAAGCAAGTAATAAGACAATTTCTGATATTTTTTTCTCGATTAGCATGAAGTAAATAGAAGCATAAGCTTTTATAGCAATAATTTGTTGCAGAGATGTAGAGAAAGTCATGTGAATGGAACACATAAGATTTTTATTAGTATTGTTTATCTTCTTTAGCTTTCCTGTTACTTTAGGAAGTTCTAGTGCTGTTCCGAACGCTTAAAAGACAATACAACTTTTAACTCTCGCCTGATGATTCGGTTTGAATGCCCATCTGTCTGAAGTTTTACCTCAATGCAAGTACTTAGGAAGAGTATAGGTAGCTTGGTTACCCAGGCTCATTTGTATGTTTGTTTAGCAATTATTTTGTCCATTACACATTAAGATTAAAAATCTGACGTCACAGAACGTTCTCTAGCTGTTCCACAAACTTTGCTTTTATCTACATCATACTAATCATTAGCTTAATTGATCTTATTACTTGATTATTTGTAAATAGAAAGGAAATAATACTTTAAGCTGAAGCGATATTACAATCTTTTGAAGCTCATCGCTACGTGGAATAATTGAAATCCGGTTCTCTTTTGCATTACCGGGAGTAAAAGAAAAAAGAGCAAACGAAGTTGACTTTCTGTGTGAGAAAAATTTAAGTAGTTCAAAATCAAACCAATAACAACGAGTATCTCTGAAACAGTTAGCTCAACAGAACAAATACATATGCTATAAATTGCGTGTTTTAATGAAATCTACATTTTTTCTAAAAAATCTCCGTGTCGCATCCGTGTTTGGTATTTAGCGGACTTTTCGTTTTTGAGTTATGCTGCCCACAGACACATACAAACATTTTTCTAAAAGTGCTTTTGGATTCAGCGGGTCTCAAAACATGTACTTCCGGTGAAACCTGGGATTCGAATTTGGATGGAATACAATACCTTCTCTAACTACGTGGTGCTAGAGAAACTAAAAAGTACTATGCACAGATTTAATCAAAACGAATTCTGCATGTCTAGCTAATTTTTGAGACCCAAGTTCTCTCTTATTGCAGATGTTGGAAAACTGCATGCTTGATGAGCAATTCTGTATTTGTAGCCGGTCAGCGTTCACTAAAGCGCATTAAACTTAAAAAAATGCTGAATAAATGACATAAAGGTTTTTGATACTATTTAAGTAAAAATCTGGTCACGTAAGAGAATTATCATACGTGTTAAAAACTGCACTCTGCCTCAATACATTTTTCTTTAAAACTTAACTGATTGTTAAAATATGAACTTAGTCAATATTATGTTTAAATTTTTATTAATACTTAAAACAAGGAACACATATAATTAACTTTGGATCACATTTAGCAGACACGAGGCTTACGAGGAGAGACAGAAAAAGAACTGAAGAAAGAAGACCTCACCAGATGAGTTCTGTTAGATTCAAAATAAAATGATAATCTCTTAATCTTCTAATACCTCAACTTACTGATCAGGGAAATTTTTCTCTCTTAAAACAGGCATTATAAAGCAATATGTACCTGCTCTTGGTCTTTTAAGCATCGTACCTTCAATATTCCGTGAGGTCTAAGTTTAAAAAGCCTTAATCTGAAAAAGGTGCACACCTGAGCAAGATTAAATAATGTTCGTCTACTTTGGCGAAAGAATATTAACGTTAAAAGCATGTAATCCTCTTACTTTCTGAAAAGGACCCCAACGAAGGACGCTCTGGCGAAGGCTTAGTTCTTCCTTGGCCATTCCCGCCTTCATATTGATTTTCATAACAGTCCTTCTTTGCAAGCTTTGGGCTCCCTATCGCCCCTTGCGGTAAACTTAAGCTTCTCCAGAACCTCTCTGGAAGTTATTGCTTTTATTTGATAAACTCCAGTTTGTTGAACAGCTAAAGGCTAAATCAGCACCTCGAAATCTCCTATGGTGCTTAAATTACGCATTAAAAGAGTAAGTTTTCTTTTATCAAGTTTCGTTGTTACATAAATATGCTTTTGAAAATCCGAAATATTTGAACTATGTCTTTAAAAAAATCTGATGTGTTCCATTCACATGACTTTCGCTACTTCTTTGTAACAAATTACTGTTAAAATCTTATTCTTCTATTTACTTCATGCTAATCGAGAAAAAATTAGCAAAAATAGCCTTATTACTTGCTTCTTTATAAGTAGGAGCGAAATATGGGAATATCATAGGTTAAAGTGAAGCCAAAAGGTGGTTACTAGGTGACTGAAGTTTCTTTGTTTGTATGGACACAAGTTGACGAATTCCTATATGAAAAAAGTACAAGTTTTTTAAACCTGAAACCCAAAACAAGGAATATCTCAAAAACGATCAACTCCTCGAAAAAAATTATATAATATAAATTGTGTGTTTTAATGTACTCTACATTTGGTGTGGTTAGTTATTGTCCATTTCTTACGGTTTAGTAGTTATGCAAAATTTCGTAAAATTCATCCAGAATAAAATAGTCTTCATAGGTTATTCCCAGAAAATTCAAGATATACATATTATTTGTCAGGTAAATATCTTTAATATACGACATTTTAATCCAAATCGTCAGAGCCATTTTTGAGAAAATCAAAATTTTCGAAAAGAGTTCCATGTAAAGGGTAGTTGGGGGTGGGAGGATTTTCTTGAAAATCTTCGTGTCGCATCCTTGGAAGATACTAAACTTAAATACCAAGTTTGGTACTTAACGGTATTTTCGTTTTGAGCTATGCTGTCCACAGACACATACACACGCACACACACGGACCTTTTTCCAAAAATGCTTTTATGGATTCAGGGGGACTCAAAACATGTATTTCCGGTGAAATCTCGGTATCGAATTTTTGGGTGCATTACAATACCTTCTCTATACACTATGTACATAGTACGTGTAGAGAAAGTAAAAATATAACTGTAAAAATAATTCAGATATGACTACACTTTACAGAGACTACTATAGGAAGAGAAATTATGTGAATGGAACATATCTTTTATTCCAAGCAGAATCAAGGTATCTTAAACAATTCTGACATGAAAATTTTAGGTAATAATAGGTACTACAAAATCAATAGAGAAAATCTGATACATTACATTCACATTACTTTCTTTATTGTTTGTAGTTGGGTATACAAACTATTCATATGAAATTGAAAAGGTAGAGTAAGGCTGAAAAATCAGTAGTATAGCCGGAATTTTAACCACGAATCTCCTAGTCTCCGTCCAATTGCTCTAACCACTGAGCTACCATGGCGACCTGCCTTCGCAACACTAAATTCCCCAACTGATGAGATTCATACGAAAGTTTTAGTTTTCTTATATTTCATTTTACGTGATATAAACGTCAGATATAGAATTTAGCTAGAGGTACAAACGGAATAGCGATAGTCAAATGCTTTCAGAACTAGACATCTTAACATTCCATGCAATCGCGAGGAATATGAATCTGAAATGATGCCCTTCACCCTGGTTGGTCATATAGGACGATGAATGAAATTGGTGAAATAATGGTCAAATGATTTCGGGGACCATGGAGCTTAAAGTTACTCGACATTCATCTTCTCAGGATAAGGGAAAACCCCGAAAGAAGCCTTGTCCGGTAAATCACCCTAACCGAGATTCGAATCATGACCTGTTAAATATGAAACATAATCGTTGCCATTACGCTACAGAGACCGGCAGAGTCAGAGTAAGTAGTGTATTCTACTCAAAGAGTGGACATTGACATTTCACTAGAAGTACATGTTTTGAATCTCCCTGATTAAAAAGAAAAAAGTATATACTACCTCATGTTACCGGTAGCGAACGCTCGCATTAACAGTTACGTTATACACTGGACAGGTGCTGTGGAAAATCAGTGTGCATTAAACGAGCGTTCGGGTACAGTGATGTTTATATATATGAGGCGCTGACCACGTCTCACCCTCCAATTTTGCACCCCATCCATGGCGTCTGTAATGGACCGAGATGGGGAACGCAGCGGCCGGGCGGTAGGCCAAGATTCCCCGTGAGCTGTCGTGCCATGGAGCTATGTTATATATGCATATATATATATATATATATATATATATATATATATATATATGAATATATAGTTAAAATACAGTTCCGGAGTCTTGTCAGAGCTCCGGTGCTGTATTCTTTTTTTTCCCTCTTTTTTCCAGTTTTCTATGTTTCTTTTGCATTTCTATTTATTTACCGTCTTCTTTTTACTACACATATACACATTTCCAAAAAGAACCATGCCCAAGGCGGGACTCGAACCCACTATCCCCTGCGCCACGAACCACCAAAGCTAGACACTTTAGCGAGCGCGGCTATGGGGACCGGCATGTTTAAACGAACGTGTTCACTCATCATGTACGATGCCCCATTACAGCAGAGGTAACATTATAGTAGGTGAATACATCCGATAAATAATGCCTATTGTCTAGAGTTAATGAGATAAGTCGAACGTCAACATAAATGTCCACTGTTTATAGAATTATGTGACGGACTGTGGCATACTCTCGATCCGTGCAACTCCCTGCGACCAAGTGCCCACGCACGCGTGTCTGTGTGTGACAATATAGGCGCAAAAACGGCTCTTAACAACTTCGATTAAAATGACATGCTTAAGATCTTTTAGTTTCGTTTCGTAATAGGCTTACCCTCCCCCTAGGACTTAAAAGCCAATGCCTAGGGGTAAGAAGCCTGTCGGGGAGCCAACGGCATGAATCACAGAATGAGAACTTGTTACGAGGGGTCGGACCGTAGCCAGGCATGGGCATGAGGAAGTGGATGATATGAAATGTAAGTGAAATGGATTATAGGAAAGGTTATGAGGGAGCAATTGGTGGAATGAGTGACGGGGGAAACCGGAGGACTCGGAGAAAACCCGCCCAGACACCGCTTCGTCTACCACAAATCCCACATGCGGGCGCTTGGGATCGAACCCGGGCCACCTAGATGGGAAGCAAGCGGTCTAATCACTCAACCACGGCGCCTCCTTAAGCTATTTTAATAGATAATAAAATACATATTTTGAATTTTCTGTGAATTCTCGGGTTTGAAGTTATTTTTTTTATTAGTTGATTTATTATAATGCTCTATTACTGGTAAACATAAATAAAAAGTACAACATAGCACATAAAATGTAGACTTGTTTAAAGAGAATTTCTATTAAATGCATATATTGTTCTTATTTGTGGCTTTAAGTATTCTAGGAATATATATTGCTTTTATGTTTAAATTCTCAAACAGTTTTACATTTTTTGAAGCGCTACGATACCATTAATTGACCATCGCTTCACACTCCTTGATTTCCACTTTACTTAAAACCACATTTTCTGCAAAGGTTTATCCGATTTACATGGAATAAAAACAAACCTGACGTGTTACATCAATATGGTATTAGCTATTCTACAAGAAACTATTCTTAAAAAAACATATTCTTCTATCTACTTCATGCATATTTTCTTGTAGGTACAGAGTGCACTAGACAAAAGCAATAGAAAAATCATTTTAGAACTGGTCGCTATGTGATTGGTATTAAAGTTCTGTTCTATTTGCATGACTAGGACGAAAAAAGGAATATTTGAAGATTTCTCGTTTGAGAAAGTTATTGGGAAATTTAAACAAAAAATAAGGAATATCTCGGAAATGGTTAACTCAAAATATTTTACATAAATTGTGTATATCAACGACATATGCATTTTCGGCTTTCTATCTCTTACAATTTACCACTTATGCAAAAATCATCGTCTAGAATTTTAAGGACGTCTGAGGCAATTTCTAGGCAACTAAAGACACGCACATTGACACGTAAATATCTTTAATATATGACACTTTAATTAAAATCGTGATGTTTACATAGCTCGCCTATGAAGCATCGCGGTAGAGCGCCTGCCTCACATTCAACAGGTCGCGAGTTCGAATCTTGCTTACGGTGAGTTACTTTTTTCGGGGTTTTCCCTTATCCTGAGAAGACGAAAGACGAGTAACTTCAAGTGACAAGGACCCCGAGATCAATTTAGCATCATTTCACCACTTTCATTCATCGTCCGATATGACCAACAAACTTATATGACGTTAAGCTTTTTAAAAAAAAAGTGATTCTCACATCGGTATCTCTCACCCTCATGGAGTTTTTTCTATTAAATTTTTATTCAGGAGTCCTGAAAACATATATTTTCGTGAATATTGGTACAGAATTTTGGGTGGAAAGGAATACCAAAGAATACCTGCTCTATCTACTATGTGCATTGTACATAACAAGGAAAGAAATTTAAAACTTTTTAGAACTAGTTTGTTAGAGAGAGGTAGAGAATTTTTAGAATGTGACATATAGATTTTACTAATTTTTTGTTTTGTTTTGCAATTCGTTAGCTTTAAAGCGCTCACTTCCAGTGAAACCACTATTTTCAAATTTTGTTTTAAATGCAGCATTTTTTTACTAAACTAAGCGTAAAGATTACTGCTACACCTCAGGTAAAAAACCTACACTTTTTAAATACATATAATAGCACTTTTAAAGGAGTAACTACTTTAAAAATCTTGCCTGTAATCTGTAGAGGCGATAGCCATTCTGCTGCGTCTGGTGCACTACTGGACGCGAACCTGATGCTGAGGAGCAAGGTACTGGTTGCAAGCTGGACCGACCAAGCAGCTTCAGCTCATGCAGATGTCCTCTAAGGGGAGACAACAATTCTAGAAGTTGCTGAGTCTAGTGTCCCGTTTCCAGCTGAGAAGAGACGAATTCAAGTATAACAGGCTCCGCAAACTGCTCCTGGCGGATAGACCACCCTCCTTTCTTACAGACTACAGTTAAATAATCGAGCTCAGCGCCAGAGAATTCCTTTCCATATTCCAAAAATAACTCTGTAATACCAATCAAAATCATTTGTAAATAACGATTTGAATTAAATACTCAAAAATATTATTTTATCTACCACCGATCTACTAGTAGAGAAGATATTGCATTTCACCCTAATGTTCGATATCAAGGTTTCACCAGAAATAAATGCTTTGAGGTCACAGAATCCACAAAATGTAGTTTTAGAAAAAAGGTCCGTTCGTGTGTATGTGAGCAGAATAATTAAAAAATCAGATATGTTCCATTCACTGGCTTTCTCTGTCTATTCTGTAACAAACTATTCTTAAAAAAAAAAAAACATATTCTTCTATTTATTCTATGCAGTCGAGATAAACATTAAGAGACATTATTTTATTACTTTGTTCATTTTAAGCAAAAGGCAAATAAGGGAATACGCTAGGCAAGCGATAGTTATACTTTTAATAGTTGGTTGCTATATGATTGAAATTCGGTTCTATTTGCATGGTCAAGAGTAAAAGATAAAATAATGACAAATTAACGTTTGAAAAAAGTATAAGTACTTTAAAATTAAAACTAATAACAAGAAAAATCTCGAAATGGTTGGCTTCACAAAAAATATATCTCACAAATTGTGTGTTTTAACGAGACCAGCATTTTTTGTGTAGTAAGTTTTTGTCCATATCTTAAGGTTTACCAGTTATGAAAAATTCATTCAAAATATAGAGGTCTTCGAAGGGTATTCGCAGAAAATACACGACATGTTTATCTTATTTGTTATGTAAACAACCTTAATATATATCTTTGAATAAAATGGTTACAGCAGTTTTTGAGAAAATTAAAAATTTCGGACATTTTTACTTGTAAAGGTAATTTTCTTGAAAATATTCATGTCGTAATCCTTGGAAGATACCCTACTTAATTATCAAGTGTTGGTTACTCACCAACTTTTCGTTTTTGAGTTATGTTGTTCATAGGCACACGCGCGCGTGGACCTTAAAATGCTATTTTTGGATACAGGGGACCGACCCTAAAACGTGTATTTTCAGTGAAAACTTGGTATAAAAGTTTTGGATGGAATAAAATATCTTCTCTACCTTGTACCAAGAAAAAGAAACGAAATACCAATCTTGGCAAGTTCAGTAGATGTGACACGAGGATTTTCAAAAAAATCCACTTCCCAAACGAACCATTAATGGATTTTTTTTTCGAAATAATTTTCTTTCTCAGAATTTGATTAAAATACTATACTTAATGATATTTATATGACTATATAATTGAATGTGTTGGCATGCTACCATGTTAAGTCCGTTCATTAGGGCAGCGATGGGGTAAACCAAAGATCCCTGGTTCAGATCCCTGTATCAGTCTGATTGTATCTTTCTATTTTTCCAACTTAAGCCTACACGAAGCTTGTATGAAAGAGCAATTATCACAAAGTTGGAAGTTAAATCAGATATGAAAAATTCAATTTTGCAACAAGACTATATTCTAAAGGGTTATAGATTATGTGATATTTCCAAACGATTGATTTGGTGATGTCATAGTTTCGTTCTTTTATCTATTAATATCAGTTTTTTCTGCTATAAAAATATATCATATTCTCACGATTTTCTCTACCCTCTATTGTTTATTAGTCTGTATACAAACTATTCTTTATGACAATTTAGTTTTCTCTCTAGATTGCTTTAATCAAGGTAACTTTTGTTTAGAAATAGCTGCATTACAATTTCGTTAAAAATACAAAGGGAATACAGATAATCAGGTGTTAAAGAATTGAAATGCAATTCCCCCAAAACAATCGACCTGTCTTGAAAAGAATAACAAAGCTTCAGATAGTTCAATTAATAACGACAATTTCGAAAATTGTTTATTCGCAAAAAGGTTTTCCGATAAAATTGTGTGATTTATATATATATATATATATATATATATATATATATATATATTAGGCGCAGTAAGCTTTTACCAGTAATACAAGAATATATACAGTTCCTTCAAAATGAGTGTGCTTCAGAGGATATTCCGAAAAATTTGAAGATCCATAATTTGTGTCATATTATGTACATATGTATAAATATATTTTATGTATCTAGTGATGATGGATAATGATGAGTATTCAACTCGGAGGTCGATCAATGGCCGGGAGGGAATTATGTGAGAGACCACAACCCGGCCTGGGCGTTCAGGCAAGAATAATACCGCGAGATATAGTCATTTCCCTTCCGAGGATTGATCATGTTGAAAGGACACACCCAGTCCTCCCAGAGGGAGAGAAAATTCCCCACGGTAACACGGAATCAAACCCGGGTCCGCCGTGCCAGATGCAGGCACGCGGAGACTTTGCTAACGGACACTGTATGTTATTGTAATTAAAAACAATAAAACCATTTTTAAAAAAAATGTAAATTTGAAAAATCCATATAAAGGGAGTTTGAGGTAGGGGATTTTGTTGTAAACCGGTTGCTTCTTCGGTAGACACTGAACCTAAATACTAAATTTGTTATTTAACCGACTTTTAGTTTTTGAGTAGTGCTATTCTCCCTCCCTCTCCAATCTCTCTCACACACATACACGCACGAAATTTGTTCTTAAAATGTTTTTATTTAGAAGTCTCAAAACATGTATTTCAGGTGAAATCTCGGTATCGAATTTTTGGGTGAATTGCAGTTCTTTCTCTGCTTACTATTGGTAAGCAATAGGGTAGTGTAAAAAGTAGTGTAACCTATTTAATAATAGTTATTATTATTATTATTATTACTATTATTAGTGGACCAAAGAGAAGGTATAATGATTTAAAAACCTATATTCTTCCCAAATAGTTTTACAACCAGAAGGTGATACAGGCTTTACATCATTTCCACTTCCTGGAGAGCTGTCCCTCGGTGATTAAGAAAATCACACAAAAAAAAAATGATGTGTACCATTCACTGAATTTCTCTACCTGTTCTTCAACAATTTTTTTTTAGAAAAGTAGATTCTTCTTTCTGCTTCATGCTAATCGAGATAACCATTAGCGAATTGTCTTATTTCGTAGTTCCTTATAAGTAGAAGGGAATACACGAGCCTAAGGCTCAAAAACTGTCACTATGTGAACGTCATTGAAATTAACTTCTTTGCGTGGCCCGGAATAAAACAAAAGAAACAGGGGCGCTCTTTTTTTTTTGTAACTTAACGTCCATTAACCTGGTTGGTCATTTTGGACGATGAATGACATTGATGAAATGATGCTCAAATGATCTCGAGATCCATGGAACATAAAGTTACTTGACATTCGCCTTCTTCGGACAAGGGAAAATTCCAAGAAAAACCTTATCCGGGTAACTCATACTGAGGCAGACTCGAACTCACGATTTGTTGAATATGAGGTAGACACGCTACCAACACACTGCCCATGCTTACTTCTTATTTGAGAAATGTATAGATATTTTTTGTTTAACTCTTACGATGTAACCGTTTTTTACAAAAGTCATTCAGAATGAAGAGGACTTCAGAGGCTATTCCCAGGAAGTTCATGATATACATTTCATTTATCATGTAAATATATTTAATTTACGGTATTTTAATCAAAATTGTTAGAGCCATTTTTGAGAAAATCGAAACGTTCGAAAGTTTTTCCATTTAAAATGGAGTTTGGAGTGGGGGATTTTCTTGAAAGTCGTCGTGTCATATCCTTGGCAGGTACTAAGTTTTTCGTTTTTTGAATTATGCTGTCCACACACACACAAGCACTGCTTCTTCTTCTTTTTTTCTAAAAATGCTGTTATTTTGGATTCAATAGGTCTCAAAACACGTATTTCTGGTGAAATATGGGTGCAACATTTTTGTTTGTAATACAATACCTTCTCTACTTACAACGCACGTAGTACATATGCGCTAGAGAAAGTAATATCCTCCGTTATTTAATGTAATTTGTGTAAATATCATGGGATTTTTCATACATTATTAGGAATTCCTGGGACTTAATGAATTTGCAGTAGTGGTGTAAATGGAATGATTTAGCATAATACTTCCAGATGCATTAAAATGCCATACTTTTGTATTTAACAGACCTGTTGTTTCTGAACTATGCTGCCAGACATGTCTACGTCCTGGCGCGGACGCACACAGATTCACTCATTAACACGCATCTTTTTCTAAAATTGTTTATTTTTGAGTTCAGGGTGCCTCAAAACATATCTAGTGAAATCTTGATATAGAATTTTTGGAAGGAATATAATACCTAATTCCGCTACTTACTTCTCATTATTGATAAAGTATAAATTTGATGTGTTCCATTCACATGACTTTCCCTACATCTGTATAACAAATTATTGTTATAAAGCTTATTCTTCTGTCTACTTCATGCTAATCGAGATAAACATTAGCAGATATGCTTTATTGTAAATAGAAGGGAGATAATGGAATACACTAGGCTAAAACGATAGTCAATCTTTTAAAAGCTAATTGACATGGGGGATGAAATCACTTTCTATGCATTGCCAGGGGTTGAAAAATTCCCGTGCGTGAAAAGTTTTAAATATTTTAAAACTGTAACCTACTAACAAGGAATGTCTCAAAAATGGTCAACGCTACGAAAAAAAATTGTGTGTTTTAATGAGATCTACATTTATGTGAACTATGTGTTACAGCTTACTAGTTATGCAAAATCCAGCAACATTCATCCAGAATAAAGAGGTCATCAGAGGCTATTCCCAGAATTTTATGTATCGTGTAAATATCTTTAATATACGGTATTTTAATCAAAATCGTTAGAGGCATTTTTGAGATACTAGCACTTTTCTAATTTTTTTCCAATGTAAAGGGTAGCTTTTGTGGGGGGATTTTCGTGTCGCATCCTTGGAAGATATCTACTAAACTTATATACCAAGTTTGGTATTTTACCGACTTATCGTTTTTGAGTAATCGTGTTCACGGACACATATGGCCCATTTTCTATTTTTTTTCTTTTTACAGGGGACCCTAAAACGTTTATTTCTGGTGAAATCTCGGTATCGAATTTTTAGGTGAAATGCAACAGCTCTATACATATGTATATGGTACGTTCAGAGAAAGTAAACATATTTGTTTCAATAGCGATAGCAGGCATGTTTTAGAATATAAAAGCAATTTTGTCTCTCTCTAGTCATTACTATACAAGGACATTAATTTATTGACCATATTGCCAAAATGTAACTTGATGTTAGGAATCGATTTCGGCCGAAATTTGGTATACTGTTGAGAGGCATCTCAGCTTCTCGCACGAGTCCGACATTAAGCGAGGAAAATTCATAGACTTGGAGTAGGATGCATCATCATCCGTCCAAGAGCGAGTCTAGCAAAACCATTTGCAATGCTAATGAGCCGAGAGCAGAGCAGAAACAGTGCTATATGCGCCAACCGGTCCCCCTCTGCAGCAAACTGGCCCCTGTATCAGCATCCTTGGTCCTTTCTCTCGCGGTCATCCCGTCCGGCTGGTTATGACCGTTGGATGCTCTGACCAGTTTTGAGATCAATGGCCGTTGGAGGGTTGCAGCAAGAAGCCGCTCCTCTGCAAATCCTGGCTTAAACGCGTATGAGATATTGATGAGCACATCTGTTAGTAATTGTTTCTGCCGGGCAACCTGTTGATTAACCTAGAGCTCACTTTTGTTTCTATATACACTTTAATTACACTGCGGCTCAGAGAGGTTTGGGGAGGGGGGAGCTACTCTACCTATGTTTAACTCCGATCCGATAAAGCGGTGCTACAGACAATTTAGTCAGTAGGAAGGGAAAATTATTTTATAAGCAAAGGAATTAATGACTGCCCTCGTAGTCGAGTCGTCAGTGAGCTGACTTCTCAGCATTTTTACTTTCTCTACACGTACTATGTACATAGTGTATAGAGAAGGCATTGTACGCCACCCAAAAATTCGATACCGACATTTCACCGGAAATACATGTTTTGGGTTCCTTGAATCCAAAAATAAGCATTTTTACTTTCTCTATACGTACTATGTACATAGTGTATAGAAGAAGTATTGTATTCCACCCAAAAATTCGATACCGAGATTTCACCGGAAAAACATGTTTTAAGACCCCCTGAATCCAGAAAAAGCGTTTTCAGAAAAAGGTCCGTGTGTGTCTGTGTGTGTGTCTGTGGACAGCATAGGTCAAAAACGAAAAGAGCGTTGAATATTAAACTTGGTATTTAGTTTTGGTATCTTCCAAGGATGCGACACGAAGATTTTCAAGAAAATCCCCCCACCCCAAACTACCCTTTACATGGAAACATCTTCGAAAATGGCTCTAACGATTTTGATTAAAATCTAGTATATTAAAGATATTTACATACCAAATAAACTGAATTTTCTGTGAACAGCCTCTGAAGATCCCTTTATTCTGGATGAATTTTGCTAAATTTTGCTTAACTGCTAAACGGTAAGAGGTAGAAGAAAAATTACTGCAACAGAAAATGTTAATCTGATCAAAACACACAATTTATGCCCTTTACATTTTTGTTGTGCAGGTAACCGTTTCCGAGAAATTCCTTGTTTTTTTGTTTCAGTTGTGAGTACTTATAGTTTTCTGGGACAGAAGGTGTCCGTTTTTCTTTTGTTCTACTCCTGGACAAGCAAAGAAACGATTTACAATGACAATCGAATAGCGACAGCTTTTAAAACATTTGACTATCAGTTTAGCATAGTGTATTCCCTAATTTTCTTTCTACTTATAAGGAACTAAGTAATAAGAACATTCTGCTAATGATTATATCATTAGCAAGGTGCAGAAAGAAGAATAATCTTATGTAAGACGTTTGTTGAAGAGCTAGAGAAATTCATATGAGTGTATCACATAAGATTTTTTGAAAAAGGTCCTTGTGTGTGCGTATGTGTGTGTCTCTGGACAGCGTAGCTCAAAAACGAAAAGACTGTTAAATATCAAACTTGGTATTTAAGTTTGGTATCTTCCAAAAATGCGACATGAAGATTTTCAAGAACATCCCGCCATCCAATCTACCCTTTACATGGATTTTTTTTTCGAAAATTTTTATTTTCTCAAAAATCGCTCTAACGATTTTGATTAAAATATTGTCTTTTAAAGATACCTGACAAATAAAATGTATATTTTGAACTTTCTGGGAATAGCCTCTGAAGACTACTTTATTCTGTACGAATTTAACGAATTTAGCATAACTGCTAAACCGTAAGAGATGGACAAAAATTTAGCACACAAAATATGTAGAACACGTTAAAACACACAATTTATATTTTATACATTTTTCGTGGAATTGATCGTTTTTGAACATATTCATTGTTTTTGATTTCAGCTTTAAAAAACGTATACTTTTCTCATACAGGAGTTTGTCAACTCCTGTCCATACGAACAAAGGAACCTCAGTCACATAGCAACCGGTTTTGAGTATCTTTTTAACGTATGGTACTACCTTATTTCGCTTCTACTTACAAGGAAGCAAGTAATAAAACTATTTCTGATAATTTTTTCTCGATTAGTATGAAGTAAATAGAAGCACAAATTTTTTAACAATAATTTTTTGCAGAACTGTAGAGAAAGTCATGTGAATGGAATAAATAAGACTTTTTTTACTTAATTTTGCTCAATTTAATAATTAAAAGATGAAAGTCTTAATTTATGCCAATAAATAAAGATTTTCCTAAAAAGAATCAAAATATTTCCGGAGATATCGTGTTCGATTCGGAGATTTTTCTTTAATTAGGATTACTTTATACCCTCCATAGAGTCTAGTAATATGCACATGAGAGTGAATGCGCGTGTGAAAAACCTACTGTTACAGTTCAAAGAATAGATCACGAATATTTCAGTGAAATGCCCGCGACTCTACCGATGTTTAACTCCGATCCGATAAAGCAGTGCTACAGACAATTTACTCAGTAGGAAGGGAAAATTAATTTATAAGCAAAGGAATTAGTGACTGCCCCTGTAGTTGAGAGGTCAACAAGCTAAATTTTCATACGGAGGTAGCGGTTTCAATTCCCGACCTGGGTGTGGAAATTCTACTTTAATTATGATTATTCCATACCCTCCATAGAGTCTAGTAATATGCACATGAAAGTGAATGCACCTGCTGTAAAGGTTCAAAGAATAAATCACCAATGTTTCAGTGAACAGCCTTCGATATGACCATTGTTGCTGAAGGTGCCCATAGAAATGAAATTAAAACAAAAAACAAAGCAATATTTATGATACAAGTTGGAGAGGTAGAGTCAGACTGAAAAATTCATTACCATAGCCGGGATTTGAACCATTTGAATTTAGTGCCGTGCCGGCATGTTGCTATAAAAACTCAGTGGTTAGAGCAACTGGAGGTAAACCATGAGATCCCTGGTTCAAATTCCAGCTCCGGGATTGAATTTTTCAGCCTGATTCTAGTTCTCCAACTTCTGCCCTACACTGAAAAAAAAACACATAGATAGTTAACATTGATTGACATAAAAGTTTTTTAACTATAAATTTAGGTATGACACCTAAAAAAAAAATCCGATGTATTCCAACCACATGATATTCCAACCACATGTTCCGCAAACAAACTTTTCTATTTTATGTACATGACAATTGATATAAACATTAGCAGAAATTGTCCTATTACTTGCCTCCTTGTAAGTAGATGGGAAATAATTACTTTAAAATTGAAACCAATAACATGGAATATCTTGGAAACAGTTAAATCTAAAGAAAAAAATGCATATAAGAAAAAGTATATATTCAAACAAATCTATATTTTGTTGTAAGTTTTTGTCTGTCTCATATGCTGTACCAGTTACACAAATTGCATCCAGAATGAAGAAGTCTTTAGAGGCTATCCCAGAAAATTCAAGATACATTTCGTTTGTTATGAAATATCTTAAAATATGGTATTTTAATAAACATCGTTAGGTCCATTTTTGTGAAAATAACAGTTTTTGAAATATATTGCGTAGTAGAAGTGATAAGATTTCCTGAAAACGTGTCGCAATTTTAGAAGGGGCTGAACTTAAATAAAAAATCTGATGTGTTCCATTCACATGACTTTCTCTACGTCTCTGCAACAAATTATTGCTAAAAAGCTTAGGCTTCTATTTACTTCATGCTAATTGAGAAAACATTAGCAGAAATAGTCATTACTTGCTTCCTTGTAAGTAGAAGCGAAATAAGGGAGTACCATAGGTTAAAGTCATAGTCAAAAGCTGGTTGCTATGTGACTGAAGTTTCTTTGTTTGTATGGACAGGAATTGAAAAATTCCTGTATGAGGAAAATATAAGTTTTTCAAAGCTGAAACTAAAAATAAGGAATATCTTAAAAACGATCAACTCCACGAAAAAATGTATATAACATAAATTGAGTGTTTTAATGTGCTCTACATTTTCTGTATGGTAAATTTTTGTCCATCTCTTACGGTTTAGCAGTTATGCAAATATCCGTAAAATTTATTCAGAATAAAGTAGTCTTCAGAGACTAATCCCAGAAAATTCAAGACATATCTTTTATTTGTCAAGTAAATATCATAAATATACGAGATTTTAATCAAAATAGTTAGAGTCATTTTAAAGAAAATCAAAATTTTCGAATTTCTTTCCATATAAGGAGTAGGTTGGGTGAGGGAATTTTCTTGCAAACTTTCGTGTCGCATTCTTGGAAGATACGAAACTTAAATACAAAGTTTTATTTTTAAGGGTCTGAGCTATGCTGCCCACAGACACACACAGACACACACACAAACAGACAGACACACACGGACATTTTTTTAAAATGATTTTTTTTTTTTGGATTCAGGGGGTCTCAAAGCGTATATTTCCGGTGAAATCTCGGTATCGAATTGTTGGGTGCAATACAATACCTTCTCTAAACAATATGTACATTGTACGTATAGAGAAAGTAAAAATTTGATATTAAACCGACTTTTCAGGTTTGAGTTGTACTATCCGACCTTTTTCTTTCGATTCCGGGCACCTCAAAACATGTAGTACCGGTGAACTCTCCGCATCAAATTTTTCGGTGGAATACAATATGTTCTTTACCTACTATGTACATTTAAAATACATGCAAATGTTAATCATACCTTTCGCATAGTGGAAACACTTTGGCTGTGCTGTATCAAATCGAGTTTCTTCGCGAACGCGCTCATTAGCAACTCTTGCAACAAAGTTTGTGTTGTCTTCTCCTTCGTCAAGCATAATTCTGAGCACGTTCATGCGTTTGAAACACGATCTCCTTAGCGGAAATGTTTGGAGTCTATCTCCAACTTTGAGTTTGGCACTTGTGACCAACCCCATCGTCTTCGGGACACGGCCGTGGTGGCTAGCGTATCTTCTTATTTTCGGTTTCCCTCAGTTCCGTTGCCTTGTTTTGTCTCAAAACTTGCTTTACATCTCTGCTCCCGTCTTGTACACATTATAAGAGCAACTTGCAAGAAACCTGTTTGATAAATTGACGTCTTTTGTTTAGGTATAAAGGGAAACCAGTTACTTGCTCTGTCTTCACCATGCTGCTCCGAAGTGACCCGCAACCTTCCTCTCCATTCTGTCCACTGCTGAAAGCTGACCTGCATCTCCTGCTGGACTGTTGCAAGCTACAGGGCGTTTTATAAGTTCTATTGAGCATCTTTACAACTCTATAATCATTATTAAAAAGCTTACTTTTCTATTTACTTAATGCTAATCGAGCAAACATTAGCAGAAAAGGTCTTAGTACGTGCTTCCTCCTAAGTAGAAGGGAAATAAGGGAGTAACATAGACTAAATCGATAGTCAAACCTTTTAAAAGCTGGTTGCTTTGTGATTGAAGTACCTTTATCTATATGAACAGCGTTGACAAATTTACGTATGAGAAAAGTATAAATATTTTAAAACTGAAACTAATAACTAGAAATAACTCAAAAAAGGTCCACGTCAGGAAAATAATGTATATAATATAAATTGTGTGTTTTAACGAGCTTTACATTTTTGTGGTAAGCTTTTGTCTGTCTCTTACAGTTTTACAATTATGCAAAATTCATCCAGAACGAAGAGGTCTTTATAGACTATTCCGAGATAATTCAACTTATACAATCTTTTATGAAAATATTTTTAATTTATGGTATTTTAACCGTTGTAGCTACTTTTGAGAAAATAAAATTATCGGAAACTTTTCCATGTAAATAGTTTGGGGTGGGGGTATTTTTCTCCAGATCTTTGTGTCGCATCCTTGGAAGATATTTAACTTAAATACCAAGTATGATATTTAACCGACCTTTCGTTTTTGAGTTATCATGTTCACACACACACGGATCTTTTTCTAAAACTCCTTTTTTTGGATACAGGATGTACTTCCGGTAAATCTCGGTTTTCAATTTTTGGGTGGAGTGCACCATGTACTATGTAGAGAAAATAAAAAGAGTGAGTGATTGAGGACAACCTTTGGTGTATGACTTGTACAGTTTTGATTTCTTAATTCCACTCTTTATTTTGATATTAAAGTGAAGTAGATAGGTAAATAAGAGTTCGTAAGAATAATTTGTATATGCATTAGTAACCGATAGAAGTTAGGCAAAGACGTGCGAACGTGCTGATCCCGGTGGCCGCGCTCGCTAAAGTGACTCGGTGTGGCGCTTCGTGGTGCACAGGATCGTGAGTTCGAGTCCCGCCTTGGGCATGGGTGTTTCTGTGTTTGTAAATGTGTCTATGTTTGTATATGTAAAAGGAAAACGTTAAGGGTAATAAGGTCTACTAAGGAAATATAGGAAACTGGAAAAAAAAAAAAAAAGGAATACAGCGCCGGAGTCCTGACAAGCCTTCGGAACGTATTTTTATTTAAAAAAAATGTAATTTAAGAG
The DNA here is from genome assembly GCA_030762935.1 of Hymenopus coronatus. Taxonomy (NCBI): domain Eukaryota; kingdom Metazoa; phylum Arthropoda; class Insecta; order Mantodea; family Hymenopodidae; genus Hymenopus; species Hymenopus coronatus. Next base: position 57,110,218 of record CM060892.1, on the reverse strand, counting down.
ATTTTTCTTTTTCTCTGTTCTTTAATGTTTTCTCATATTTGCGTTTGATGATATGAAGAATAAACATGGAAGAAGGAAAGGAAGGAAGAGAAGCGCAGAAAGAAGAATGTAAAATGTCAGAGATAATACCAGAGAAGAAGCAAGTGCTCACTGTTAATTAAAGTTGGAGCTCACTTTGTGATACTTCAACACGTCAACACATTTACTCTCTATGCAAATATCTTGAGGCTACGCCAATTATCATAATCGTAAAGCTTCCAGCTGCGCAAAGAAAAATGAGAAAATGAAAGAACAGACGTGGTTAATTACTTGAATTTTTTTTCGCTTCTTTCTTCGTGTTACCCTCGTAGTTTCTCTCAGATGCTGAAGGGGAGGAATTGCTTGTTTAAACAGGCACATACCATTTTCATCCTCAAAAGGGTATCTCAAATTAACACATTTAAAAAGAAGCGTTTTTATAATTTGTATTTTTTGTAATATTAACATTGTTATGACTTCAACTTAATTTGTCGCTCGGAGCACAAATGTAATACCGTTTTATCACCTTAAAATCAGGAAACAACATATGCTCTAAGCAAAAATAAATTGCGCTAATTTCTGCAGAGTTTTATGAGACTTAGTTTTACCTCCTCTACTGCATACCTAAGGTAGATAGAGGAATGGTTGTTGTTTAAAAATCGTTGTTGGAATAATAATAATAATAATAATAATAATAAAACCTGGAATTTTAGATACTTAAAATCTAATTTTAGATACATATAATAGTTTTAAAAGAATAATCAATTTACATAATGCAACATACGTTATTAATTTTTTGTAACTTAATATCCTTTAACCTGAAATCAGTGAAATGATTCTCAAATGATCTCGGGGTCCTTGGAGCTTAAATTACTCGACACTCATCTTCTCAGGATAAGGGAAAACTGCGAAAAAGTCTTATCCGGGTAACTTATTCAAGTGAAATTCGAACTCGGGACCTCTTGAATGTGAGACAGACACGCTATCCTTATCTGATAAATACCTTAGTTAAACTTAGGTTATAAACACCTATCTGCGTCGTGTAGTTTTGTAAGAACACAAGCAGATTTATGTTTTAATTTCACATGTCCACACTATCAATAACTATAATTCGATTCACAGTATAAATAATCAATACGTTGTTTAGATTTTTTCAAAGAAAAACTGCACTTCTTATCTGTTAATATTAGTTTGTATGTAGAAAACGATGAATAAATGCCACTGAGTCTTTTACTCTGGCTTGAGGCTGCATCTCTACTTTGAGGCATATAGAATTTCAATAATTACTCTTCTTAATAACTTAATACCTATTTTACTTATTAGTATACAGTTTAAAACATGTTTAGGTGTGAAAATACATTTAAAATAGGTTCTGCATGAACACCGATCTTGGTATTATCGAGCGAGGTACCGCATATTCCTCAAAATTCAAAATTCCGTTTAGAAATTCCAAAAATCATAAATTCACATATACATTAATGTAATAATGGACTACTATAAGCAAGAATAAAACTCGTCACTGTGGCAACGTATGTGACTCGCCTTCAGGAGGGTCCGGGTTCGATCTCATGTCTTATTCATGGTTTCTCCGGAGCCAATAGGTGGATTCTGAGGTGGTTTCTCATCTTTCATGATTTCCTTTCCCTCATTTAGTTTCCTTCTAATTTTCCAGGAGTTCTTATAGACTGGGCGGTATGGACAGATAGCTCAGATGCATTGTCAAAGGATTGAGTACCACATGAACACTAGAGTTCTGCTGTAAACCAGTCATTCAGTCTGGATAGCTCCAGCAGCTCTACGGGTATTTGGGCGTGGAATTGTGGCCTGTAGCCTCCTGTGGTTCCCTCACTGAGGGTGGTAGCCTCAATGGAACTCTGTGGTCTAAGGGATAGATGTCCGCCTCTATTATGTATTGTACTTTCTCTAGCACGCATGTACAATGTACCTAGTAAATAGAGAAGATATTACGTGTCATCTAAAAGTTCGAAGCCGAGACTTTAAGGAAATATATTTTTTGAGGATCCCTGAAAAAAAATAATTTTAGAAAAAGATGTTTGTGTATGTATGACAAAGATAACTCAAAAACGAAAGCTTGGTATTTAGGTTTAGTATTTTCCAAGGATATGACACGAAGATTTTAAGGGAAATTCCCCCATCACAAGCTATTCTTTACATGGAACATGTTTCCAAATGTTCGATTTGCTAAAAATGGCTCTAACGATTTTGATTAAAATATCATAGGTATATTGAACTGTATATCCTGAATATCTTGGGAATAGCCCCTGAAGTACTCTTCATTCTGAATGATTTTTGTGTAACTGATAAACTGTAAGTAATAGACAAAAACTTACGACGCAGAAAATGTACATCTCGTTAAAATGCACAAATTATGCCATATATCGCTTTTTTTTATAGAATAGCTATTTCTGAGATATTCCCTGTTATTGATTTGAATTTTAAAATAATTAACGGGAAGATCTTTTCCGTTTCATCTCTCTATTGTTTTATTCCTGGCCATGGAAAGAGAACTGAATTATAATGGCTATGCCATAGCGACAGTTTCTAAAACATTTCACTGTTGTTTTAGCCTGGCGTATTCCCTTATTTCCCTTATAAGTAATTAATAAAACAATTCATCGTAATGTTTTACCTACATCATGTTAATCAAAATAAAGAATAATATAAGAACTATAGCTTTCCTGGCGACGTGTTAATTCAAAATCTTCTCGGGCTTCTAGCCAGGTAATAACTTGGCTTGACACCAAGAAGGTTCACCCTGAAGACGAGGAAGATGCACTTCTTCGAAACGTTGGTGTCAAGCCAAGTTATTACCTGGCTAGAAGCCCGAGAAGATTTTGAATTAAAGAATAATATATTTAATAATAGTTTGTTTGCTGAACTGAGAGAGACATTTATGTGAATGGAACACATTAGCTTGAGGGCTTAAAAGTAAACGAAGCTTTTTCGAAATTCCCCTACGCTGAACCATCTTTTACTTAAAAAAAAAATCGATTGCTTTTTTTGTTTTCTCAAGAACAGTTTTGACGATCTTTTCATTTGTATCAGGATTGAAAATAAACTGTATATCTTGTATTATCTGCGAATAGCTTGCGAAGTCCTTTATTCTTATCAAGTTCTAAAATGCAATAAAGAAGGAATTCACAACTTTATATAACTAGAGAACTGTAAGAAACAGACTCATATGTACTACAGAAGCATTTGAAATATCGTTAAAATATTTCGTTTGTTTAAAACAACGTTTCCCTTTTGTTGTAGTTTTAGAAGTTTACAAAAAGGGGACTAACAATCTCAAAAGTATTTCAAGTACCGGATTTCAATATTAGTTCAATCAATATTAAGTGTTCTTCCATTCAAGCCGTTTAGGCATACCTGATGGGGTATATTATCTAAACGAATTTAAGAACGCTTTATGGTTTTCTTTGCGAAAAAATCTTAGCAGGTTTGCAAATTTAATGTTTTACGGTACGTTGCAGTGGTAGATCAATTGGTAAGAAACTGTGAAAGGGTAAACTGAACATCCGTAGTTAAATTTCCGATCACAATTTGAGTTTTTCAGTCTGATTCTGTCACCGAAATGTTTTAAAGTCCCCTTGTACGAGGCGTGTCCGGAAACTAAGTACCATTCGTTCTACCACTACCGCAACGCTAGTGTCGCAGTTCCACGCGTGCGCACTGGTCTCTCTGTCATTGTCTGTCCACTAGCGCCAACACAGGTGGATCGTGTTATATTTATAATTGTTTATGACCATTAAAATGTTTAAGACAATTTCTTGTCCCGCCGACTGTGACACGCGTTCGGTTTTTGTTGTTAAGTCAACTGAAATTTATCGTCAACTTGGAAAGATTTGTGGTGAAAGTGTAATGACGAATGGAATGGTGAGAGAGTGGGTTAGGTAATTCAATGATGGACGATTCAATGTTCATGACGAAGCACGGAGTGTTCATGATGGTTTGGTTGAACAAGTGAAGAGGCAATTCGTGAAAACAGACGTTTCAAAATGTTTTGTGATGTGTTTCCATAAAACAAGGTGTTTAGCAGTATCTGTCTTCACTTGTATCAGCTTCTTATGATGAGGGCATACAAAAGTTGACTCCCTGCCATTACAAATGTCTGAAAAATGATGGCAACTATGTCGAAAAATAGGTTAAGCAATGCTCTTTCACATTCATATAAATGCTGCTCTGAAAAGCACATTTTTTAAGCTTTATATCAAACCCGGTACTTATTTTCCGGACACGCGTCGTACCACAGGATGTGGATACTGATGATGCATTAAATGAGATAAGCAAATCTCTCAGATCCAAGTTAAGGAGTTTTCCACTTATGTAGACTGAGGAAAACGGATAATACTGTCAGGGAGTACGGTCCTTCGGGATTTGAATCATGAACATCTGTAACTGTAATATGTAATGGCCAGCCATACCAAGCAAAACGGCCTCAGAGGGTTTCGACTGTGTTCCACATTCGGGAAGTCGCGGGTTCGAATCGCTTGGCCGGTCTACCGGACCCATAGAGTTTTTCCAGGGGGTTTACCGGGTCGCCAGGCAAATGCTGGATAGGCTGATTACATCCCCCATATATTCTGTTCCAATCTTTTCCTAATCATCTCTCTTTCAGGGCTGAAAGACCAGGTGACGATGTGGACGGCTTGCAGATGGATGGTGGATATACCAAGTCAGTGACCTGACAACTTAGGTAGCCTTACTTTCCCTTAGGCCAGTGCTTTTTCTATAAACCGGCCGCGAAAATGGATATGCCACTTACGCGCGACAAACCCACCTCTGTGGGGGCGACATTTACCAGCTTGTGTCTACTCTCCAGGTCGAGTCCAACTCAGTGTGAATATTCCCTTCCGGGAGAGGCTTGATATTCGTCCCGACTACTTCTAGTAACTTCAGAAGTACCACGGGTGTTCGGGGTTCCAGCGCTCGCATTGAAGCAGCTGAAGAGGTCGGAAAATCTCCTCTACGGGAAGGATGGTGGATCGAATAACGATTATCCTGGCGTCGTAGTCGGGAACCCTCGGTCGACACTTCCTGCGGGTTAGAGGCTCCGTCTGGGGCCCCCCCTGGAAGGCTCGCGACCCTGAGCAGGGCCTAAGGTACATTTCAACTGTAGCCACTAGGGACACTGTCCAAGTTTGCGCCAGTCGTCATCTGGATCTGATCACCCTTCGGGTCTCTCCCCTCATCCCCCCGCCCTAGGGTCACGTAAGAGACAAAGGACCCCAATGTCCTGCGGGCCGCTCCGTGTCTAACCAAGCCATAAACTTTATCTTGACAGGGAAAGCTGGAAAAGGAATAAATATATTTTTAGAATCCAGGGCAGCAGAAATACAGTTCCTAAGGATTATTTTTCCCGCACAAGGGAGGAGTTATAGTAGAAGGAAGAAGGACAATTTATTGACGACATGATTCTCATAAGTTGGTTATAATCATCGCCCGATAGAATATAGAATCGTCATACCATTTTAAAATGAAGATATTAAAGGACTGAACTTAAATATAAACGGTAGCGCAAACGGTACAGTTACAGCATATGTATAAAGAATGTTAGAGTATTTAACCGATAATCTTTCAGGGGATACAGAGGTATACTAGACGGAAGGAGGCTTATGAATAAAGCTCAGTTTTGGGTCCCGAAGCGCACGCAGTTACGAACACAGAGCAGTCGGCGGTATAAAAAGAGGATAGTGGAAGAGTTTGCAACGTAAACATCTACAAGTTGAGGTATAATCTGTTCCAGAAGTAGCTCATTACATATATTGACATTATGTGCCTTGTTCTAATCCATAAAGCAGCACAAAAAAAAACAATTATTTCATAATATGATTAGTAAATACAAACGCCTTGTACTTGTACAAATAAAAATATAAAGCTTGAAACAAAACAAAAATTGGATAACAATGTGCAGAGCTTCAACCAAGGTCACTCAAAACTCATTACAGTGAATTATTCGAAAGAATAGGCTCACCTCAGGTCACTCAAAATATGTTTGAATCATCCACAAGTTTGTTCAGTGTCAAACGGCTATCCTTTCGTATTTTTTATATTTTTCAATCTGTGCTCTCTTTCAGGGTGCCCTGGTTTATATATTAGCAGGAACTGAACGAGGCAGGCAGTGCGCAATGTTAGATAGTGGGACACTTTTGAAACGGGCTGTAGAGACCACGCCTACTCCACCACGCAATAGTTATACTCTGTGTGCACTGAACCTCAATCCGATAATTTCGTGACTCCGGTAATTTCAGACTATGTTTTGAGTGTTATCATAAATACATTTTTTCATATTTCCGTTTTTAAGATAATTGTTGTTTTATTTTGCACAATATCACTACAAGAAAATTCAACAGGCTCATTTTTAATAGGCTTTCTATTTATAAAGGTAAATCAAAGCTTGAAGCCCAAGTTTCAAGGTTATATTCCTTATTTTGTGAATTACAAAACTCTGTGGGTAATAAAAGTAGAACAGGAACGGAAAATCCATGAGAATTTATTTTAGTGTCCTCAAATCAGTTTATTTGGGTACCTGATAGTGCGAGCTATACTACCGCTGGATCTTGCATCAAGTTAGGGATTTCTTCTTCCTATTCACTCTTTTCATATGGGGGTATACACGCTTTCTATATATAGAACTCTTTGACAATTGAAAACACTCATCCTATGACGTGGTGCTCGTCTGTTTGGAAAAAAAAAATCGACAAATTGTTGCCGCAGCTTCCACATTAAGAAGTGTTTCACGGTAAAAGGGCCGCGTTTTAAGACATTCAGCATTAGTAAAGTGGGCCATTTTGTAACTGAATATCCACCGTTTCGAAAACAGGTCATAAGCGAAAAACAGCTGTAGTGCGTTTCTTTCTATCGTTTAGAGTTGTCATTTTATGCTGTCTTCGTGACTAACGATATATTTGTTTCGAAAGCTTATAATAATAGACTACAGATTGTTTTAATTCAGCATTCATTTCATTATAATTTCATGTATTTAAGTTATTTGCACGACCAACAATATGTACTATGCATCTTGAACATTTTTCTAATGCTCTATGAAGTCTTCTTCACTCTGAATGACTTTTATTGTATAAATATTAAATCATAAGACACAGGCGGAAGTTTACTGCACAAAAAACGTATAATTTAATGAAATACGCTATTTATATACTTTATTTTGCAATTAAATATAATTTTCTCGGCTTGACCTGTTGCGTCTATAGAAAGCATTTGCAGCGATCCTTTTTCTTTTCTCCTCTAGGAAATATTTGAAAAAATACTTATGCTTCGTAAAGTCTTCATTTAATAATAAATGTTAAGGAATTTACGTTTTTTACTTTCGTTACACGTGCTTCGATCATAGTCTATAGAGAAGGTATTGTATTCCAGCCAAAAATTCGATATTGAAATATAATTTTGAGACCCTCTGAATCCAAAAAACAAAAAAGCATTTTTAGAAAATGGTTCTGTGTGTGTGGGGGGGGGGGGTCTGTGGAGAGCATAGCTCAAAAACCAAAAGTCAGTTAATTAACAATCTTGGTATTTAAGTTCAATATTCCCAGGAATACTGGATATTCTTAAGAAAATACCCCGAACCCAAATTAACCTTAGTATGAAACATTTTTTAACTTTTTAATTTTTTCAAAAATGACTCATGAATTTGATTAAAATATCGTATTTTAAAGATTCTTAATGACAATTAAAATATATATCTTGAATTCCCTGGTAATAGCCTCTGAAGACCGCTTTATTCTGGAGAACTTTGTTGAATTTTATTTAACTGTAAACCATAAGAAATAGACAAAGACTTACTATACAAAAATGCAGATGTCGTTAAAACACATAAGGTATGCCATGTACAATTTTGTAGAACAGACTGATTCTGAGATATTGCTTGTTAATGGTTTCAGCTTTAAAATACTTATAGTTTTCTCATAAACAGCTTTTCATAAAGCAATTTGTCAACTGCTGCATACAAATAAAGGAATTTCAATCACACAACAACCAGCTTTTAAACGATTTGACTATCGCTTTAGCCTATAGTACTCCCTTATTTCCCTTCTACTTACAAGGAAGCTAGTAATATGACCATTTCTGCTAATTTTATCTCGCTTGACCTGAAGTAGATAGAAAAATAAGGTTTCTAACAATAATTTATTATAGAGATGTAGAGAAACGTATGTAAATGGAATACATCAGATGTTTTTTCTAAAAAAAGAACTGCATAAAACATCAAACCTGCAACAAGATTTTTTTCTTCAGGCTTTCTATTTAGGGATGGTGGTGATAAGTCACCTTCCATCTGTATTATCCGAACACTTCAATATAGCAGATTTGTTTTTTTTTTCATGGTTATTTGCAGTAGATAAAACTGAATAATGAGCCAGTACGCCACTGATCTCTTACTGTCTGCAGATAATAGTCGTCATGCTGTGTTCTGATATTGCATGTGAATACATGCATGTAATTAAACTTTAAAAGAAAAATTATAATTGGGTGCACTCCAAGCGTATGCCATTTCTCTGTTTGGAAAAAGAAAATGTTTTAACAGCTTGTACGAAACTTGAAGCCATTACCACCAGATTCACAGCCGGGCACTGCGCTGTTATTACAGCTAACTGTTGTTTGTCTCTCTGAATGTGTATGATTCCCGATGTGAACGTGGAGGCATTTTTGTAGAAAATGCAAAGCTCGTGATTTTGAAAATGCCGCAATGGTAGCTAATTTCATGCTTGTGAAAGAGAAGTCAACTATTTTGGAGTAGAAGTCAGTACCATAGTCGCACTATCTTTGTTTATTTGTATTTTCAGTAGGCATTTTCAAAGAAAAATCATTACCTAACTTCAAAGCTTGTCGTCTCGGGGTGAAGGTGTCCTGTATGCTCATTAAAATAGCGCCCTGAATTATCGACCTATAAGAAATAATTTGTATTCTATGTTCAAATTCTTTTGAGACATTGGAAAGGGCAATAATATGAAACAGGTTGCTCTTGTCCAGGTTGGTTATGATTGGCGGTCCTTGAAAAGCCTTCCAGTATCTGCCGGTCCCCATGGACGCGCTCGCCAAGGCGTCCCGCTTTGGTGCTTCGTAACGCTGGGGATCGTGGGTTCGAGTCCGCCTTGGGCATGGGTGTTATATGTTTGTGTTGTAAAAGTAAGAAAACAGCAATCCAGTAATAATACAGAAAAACAAGGTAAAAAAAAAAGTAAATAAAAGTAGGGTATACAGTGCCGGAGTCCCGATCAGACTCCGGTACAGCATTTAAAAAAAAAAAAAAAAGTATGGCCACATGATGTCCTTATGTGTTTCCATTATTTCAAAAGACTGACCAAAGTATAAGAGCCTGAAAGTTTGTTTGAGACAGAAACGGACGATTAGCCTAACCGGTATGTCCTGGAGGTGATTATTAGCACATTTATTAACTTATACGTCACAAATTTGAGTTAACTAATATATATATATATATATATATATATATATATATATATATATATCTTTCATTTAACTTATAACCTGGTTCAACTTGAATTATTCTATACACATTTACAATATTATTTAAGATTTTTTATTATTTGCGCCTTTAATCACGATTAAATTTCGAATATAAATGCATCAGCATTTTGAATGCAATATAATGTGTAGCATAAACCTCTGAAGATAGACTATTAGTGAAGTATTCTTAAAGAAGAGGACGATACTCGGATTTCTCTGATTATAATATTTTTTCACCAAAATAACTCTAAACATAGAGGGAGAATTATTATAATTTCAGGCCGCGCTGTGGCCAAGTGGTCAGACCATTCGCCTCTCACCAAGCGGTCCGGGATTGATCCCAGACAATCACATGTGGATTTGTGGTAGACAAAGCGGAGCAGGGACGGGTTTTCTCCGGGTTCTTCGGTTTTCCCCCTCATTACATTCCACCGGTGCTCCATCTTCATTCCATGCATCATCAGTGTCATCGCCTGCATTGCCATAGTAGTAAATGCTGGCGTTAAACACTATCAGAAAACATAACTTCATTAGAAAGTTAAGCACAAATTTTTGTCACTAATGTTTTGGGTAAAAGTAAGTAAAAACTGTCGACATGGAAAGAAAAAAAACCTAAAATATTCCTAAGCGTATCAGCCTGTGTGCAGACATTTTGGCCCACTTCCCTAGATCGCAATAATCTACTTTGTTTCGCAAAGTTTCCGCATTTACATCACTATATCCGATTCCACATCGAGTCCTCAATTCTTTGTGAGACTGGTTTGAAACAAATTAAAATTAAAATGCACCAGTTTCTGATGTTATATGTTATGTCAAAGGAAGAGGGAATAATACATAGCACTTTGTTACGATTGGCGTGAACAACGAAAGGTGAATTAGTCCAGTGTAATACGTTTAAATAATAATCGATTATATCATAAATCGCACATGATATGTTGCCTTCTTGCTCTCGTAAACTCATTTCCTAAGCCACTATCATGAGCGTGGTCTTATATTGCCGTTGTAAATTTTCACAGCACATTCTAGACTTCTGGAGGCGAATGGAAGGGAAACTTCTAGAAGATTTTAGTTAACCGACGTTAGCGCTTTGGTGTTTACGTTGTTAGGTAAGAGCGCTACTTACCTTTGTTTATCTCTCTAACTGCCCTGTACCGACCTTCCGAAGCTTGGACCATTGTTTCTGCGTCAAAATATGCATAGCTAATTGTGTCAAAATACACATAGCTGATACGTGTAGCTTTCTCTTTTACATGATTTTGTCATCTTGTTAAATGCTGTAAGTGTAGCATAACATAGAGTAATACATTTGTTACATTAGGAGCTATTATTATTAACATATTTTATTATATTTTTCTTAGGAACCTTATATTAAGCTGACTGTTACACCGGTTACATTTGTCTCCTTATAAGTATATTCAAATAATTCTTATTTTCTTTAATTCTCAATAAATAAGAGTAGGGAAAAGCAAATTCCCTTAACTTTATACCTTTTGCTCTTTATAAGCTTGAAGCAAGACTTTAAAGTTCTTATGTACATGTGTACAGAAACAGTAGCAGTAGTGTTTTGAAGGGGGATTGTTAATGCTGTCTATGTTCTCAAACATACCCACTGTTTAAAATGCTGTACTAAAGGCATTTCAAGAAAGGACTTGAGAAACTTAAGGGCGAATTTCTCTCTGGGAATACGTTGCTGATTGCGAGTTGTTGCACACAGGAAATGTTTGTATTGTGATACTAAAGAAATCAATCGATGCATGTGATGGAAGGATCCTCCCTATCCAGTTCTCTGAAGATAAATTCAGAACATTCCAAAACATAATTACATTCCCTCCCTCATATACTCCCCTAAGGTTCCTTAGAAGGAAACAAGAATTTCTATTGAATTGTTCGCGTATGGTTACCTTCAGAGGGTTCTCAAATGAAGGCTGTTTCTTAGGCTTCCTGCAGGCTAAAGAAGCATTGAATTGCACCCAAAATCTCAATATCAGGCTTTTAAAAATAGATATCGTCTAGTACTTTAATATCAGGAAATACTATTACTTCCATTTTCACACCAGATCATAAATATAAAATATTACAAGAGTAGTTGTTTACCACCTCTTATCGATTTGTGTTGCAGTATCCTATAAATATTAAACTTACTTTTAATTACTATTTTGTTTTGGAATTGAAGCATTGTTTTTGTTTTAGTGGGAAAACATTTTAAATTGCTCAAAAGTGACTTAACAACGTTGATTACAATGTTAATGGCTTGGAACTTATAGTGTGTGGTCCATTTGTTGGCGCTATTACTACTACTATTACTACCACAACTACTACAATAAATACTACTACCTCCGTTGCTACTACTATATTACTACTACTGCTCATATTATTACCACCAACACTACTACTACTACTACTACTACTACTACTACTACTACTACAACTACTACTCTACTACTACTATAACTACTACAACAACTTCTATTATTACTACTACTATTACAACTACTACAACTACTACTATTACTACTACTATAACTACTATTACTACTACAACTACTACAACTACTACCTCAACTACTACAACAACTACTACTATTACAACAACTACTATTACTACTATAACTACTACTATTACTACTACAACAACTACTACTATTACTACTACCTCAACTACTACAACAACTACTACTATTACTACTACTACAACTACTACTATAACTACTACTATTACTACTATTACAACAACTACTATTACTACTATAACTACTACTATTACTACTACAACAACTACTACTATTACTACTACCTCAACTACTACAACAACTACTACTATTACTACTACAACTACTACTATAACTACTACTATTACTACTACAACTACTACTACAACTACTACTATAACTACTACTATTACTACTACTACAACTACTAGTATAACTACTACCTCAACTACTACAACAACTACTACTATTACTACTACAACTACTACTATTACTACTACAACTACTATTATTACTACTACAACTACTATTATTACTACTACAACTACTACTATTACTACTACAACTACTACTACTATAACTACTACTATTACTACTACAACTACTACTATTACTACTACTATTACTACTACAACAACTACTACTATTACTACTACAACCTCCGCTACTGCTACTACTACTACTACTACTACAACTACTATTACTACTACTATTACTACTACAACAACTACTACTATTACTACTACTACCTCCGCTACTGCTACTACTACTACTACTACAACTACTATTATTACTACTACAACTACTACTATTACTACTACAACTACTACTATTACTACAATAACTACTACTATTACTATTGTTACTACTACTACAACTACTACTATTACTACAACAACTACTACTATTACTACAAAAACTACTATTACCACTACAACTACTACTATTACTACTACAACTACTACTATTACTACAACTACTATTATTACTACAACAACTACTACTATTACTACTACTACTATTACTACTACTATTACTACTACACCTACTACTATTACTACAACAACTACTACTATTACTACTACTATTACTACAACAACTACTACTATTACTACTACAACTACTACTATTACTACTACTACTATTACTACTACAACTACTACTATTACTAAATAACTACTGCTATTACTACTACAACTACTACTATTACTAAACAACTACTACTATTACTACAACAACTACTACTATTACTACAACAACTACTACTATTACTACAACAACTACTACTATTACTACAACAACTACTACTATTACTACTACTACCACCACAACTACTACTATTACTACTACAACTACTACTATTACTACTACAACTACTACTATTACTACTACAACTACTACTATTACTACTACAACTACTACTATTACTACTACCACTACAACTACTACTATTACTACTACTACCTCCGCTACTACTACCACTACAACTACTACTATTACTACTACAACTACTACTATTACTACTACAACTACTACTATTACTACTACTACTATTACTACTACAACTACTACTATTACTAAATAACTACTACTATTACTACAACAACTACTACTATTACTAAATAACTACTACTATTACTACTACAACTACTACTATTACTAAACAACTACTACTATTACTACAACAACTACTACTATTACTACAACTACTACTATTACTACAACAACTACTACTATTACTACTACTACCACCACAACTACTACTATTACTACTACAACTACTACTATTACTACTACTACTATTACTACTACAACTACTACTATTACTAAATAACTACTACTATTACTACAACAACTACTACTATTACTAAATAACTACTACTATTATTACTACAACTACTACTATTACTAAACAACTACTACTATTACTACAACAACTACTACTATTACTACAACTACTACTATTACTACAACAACTACTACTATTACTACTACTACCACCACAACTACTACTATTACTACTACAACTACTACTATTACTACTACAACTACTACTATTACTACTACCACTACAACTACTACTATTACTATTACTACCTCCGCTACTACTACTACTACCACTACTACTATTACTACTACAACTACTACTATTGCTACTACAACTACTACTATTACTACCACCACTACAACTACTACTATTACTACTACTACCTCCGCTATTACTACTACTACTACCACTACAACTACTACTATTACTACTACAACTACTATTACTACTACAACTACTACTACTATTACTACTACAACTACTATTACTACTACAACAACTACTACTATTACTACTACAACAACTACTACTATTACTACTACTACTACAACTACTGCAACTACTACTACAACTACTACAGCAACTACTACTATTACTACTACTACCTCTGCTACTACTACTACTACCTGCGCTACTACTACTACCACTTCAACTACTACTATTACTGCTACAACTACTACTATTACTACTACAACTACTACTATTACTACTACAACAACTACTACTACAACTACTACAACTACTACAACAATTACTACTATTACTACTACTACCTCCGCTACTACTACTACTACTACAACTACTACAACTACTACTACAACTACTACAACAACTACTACTACAAATACTACTACTACTACAACAACTACTACAAATACTACTACAACAACTACTACTACAACTACTACAACAGCTACTACTACTACAACTACTACTACTACAACTACTACAACAGCTACTACTATTACTACTACTACAACAACTACTACTACAACTACTACTACTACAACTACTACTACTACAACAACTACTACTACAACTACTACAACTACTACAACTACTATTACTACAACTACTACAACAGCTACTACTATTACTACTACTACAACAACTACTACTACAACAACTACTACTACTACTACAACTACTACAACTACTACTATTACTACTACTACCTCCGCTACTACTACTACTACTACAACTACTACAACTACTACTACAACTACTACAACAACTACTACTACAAATACTACAACTACTACAACAACTACTACAAATACTACTACAACTACTACTACAACTACTACAACAACTACTACAACTACTACTACAACTACTACTACAACTACTACAACAACTACTACTACAAATACTACAACTACTACAACAACTACTACTACTACTACAACTACTACAACTACTACTACAACTACTACAACAACTACTACTACAAATACTACAACTACTACAACAACTACTACAAATACTACTACAACAACTACTACTACAACTACTACTACAACAACTACTACTACAACTACTACTACAACTACTACAACAGCTACTACTACTACTACAACTACTACTACTACTACTACTACTACTACAACTACTATTACTACAACTACTACAACAGCTACTACTACTACTACAACTACTACAACAGCTACTACTACTACTACTACAACTACTACTATTGCTACTACTACTACTGCTACTACTACTCGAACACACACACACACACCCTCTCAAGTACACTTCCACCCTCGAACACACTCACACCTGTACACTCTCACACACACTCACACATTCACCCACTCGAACATACATACACAATTGAACATATTTCATCACACTCACGCACTGAGCACTCTATGACATGGTCGAACATATTTACACACCGAACACACTATCACATCCTATTACCCTCTCAGACTCGAACACACTCACACATCCGAACACACCCACACACTCAAACACACTCACACTATGGAACACAAATGAACACACACTCTCGAGCACACCCAAATACCGAACGCACTCACACAGTACAACTTCGAACACACTCACACCCTCAAACACACACATTTGAACACACCTCCACACTGAACACACTAACACACTCGAACTCACTCATACTCTCGAACACACTAACACATGTTCACACACACTCGTACACACACAGTCACGCATACTCACACCTCGAACACACTCACACTTGAAAACACACACCTCCTCGAACACACTCACCTTTTCGAACACACTCACACATTCACCTTTTCGAACACACTCATGTACTTGAATACATTCACGCATTCGAACAAACACACTCGAACACACACATACTCAAACACATATTACCTCGAACACCCTCAACAGTCGAACACACTGAAACATTCTACTGCAGTCACACACTCGATCACACTCATCCACTCGAACACATTTGCCCTCTCGTCACACTTACTCCCTCGAACACACTCGCCCTTTCGAGCCACTCACACACGCTCTCAAATACACTCACACCTTGAAGACACTCACATCTCAAACACACTCACACACTGTATTCACTCACACACATAAACACACTCGCTCATTCGAACACACTCAAGCACTCGTACACACTTGAACGCACTCACGCACGTGAACATACACACTCGTACACACTTTATCACACTCGTACACACTCACAGTAGCACACTCACATACTTGAACATACACTCACACTTGAACTAACGCTCACACTGGAACACACTCAGACACACTCAAACACTCACACTCACTCGAACTCACCCACACTTATTTTTGAATTCGAACACACTGACATTCTCGAATACACTCACACTTAAACTAATTCACACACTTGAAAACTCTCGAACTCTCACGCTCACTCCTAAACATATGCTCACGCACTCGTATACACACTCTCGAACACAGTCACAATTATACTCACGTACTCGAAAGATTGTATATAATGTATAGAAGGTATATTTTGAATTTTTACTTTCTCTAGCCCGCATATACAATGTACATAGTGGATAGATAATGCATAGTGTTCCAGCCAAAAATTCGATTGCGATATTTAACCGGAAATATATATTTTGGGCCCCTCTGAGTCCGAAAAAGCATTTCAGAAAAAGATCCGTGTTTGTCTGTCTGTGTGAATGTGTGTGTCCATCTGTGGACAACGTAGCCCAAAAACGAAAATACCGTTAAATACTAAACTTGGTACTTAGGTTTAATATCTTCCAAGGATGCAACACGAAGATTTTCAAGAAAATTCCCCCACCACAAACCTCTCTTTACATAGAAATTTTTTGAAAATTTTGATGCTCTCAAAATGGATCTAACGATTTTGATTAAAATACTGTATTTTCAAAATATTTACATCCCAAATAAAATGTATATCCTGTTTTTTGGAATAGCCTCTGAAGATCTCTGGACGAATTTTGCTTAACTTCTAAACCGTAAGAGTTAGACAAAGCTTACTGCACCCAAAATGTAGATCTCGTCAAAACACGTAATTTATGTCCTTTACGTTTTTGTTGTGGAGGTAACCGTTTCCGAAATATTACTTGATATTGGTTTCAATTGTAAAGTACTTTTTTCAGACAATAAGTGTCCGTTTTTCTTTTAGTCTACTCCTGAAAAAGGAAAGAAACGATTTGCAATGACAATCGCATAAGACATCTTTTAAGACATTTGACTATCGCTTTATCCTGATGTATTCCCTTAGTTTTCTTCTACTTATAAGGAAGTAAGTAATAAAAACATTCTGCTAGTGTTTATCTCGATTAGCATGGTGTAGAAACAGAATAATCTTTTGTAAGAAGTTTGTTTGTAGAACAGCTAGAGAAAGTCATGTGAGTGTAACACATAAGATCTTCTGGGAATAACATCTGTATATATTTTCTTCCTGAATGACCTTGGCATAACTGGTAAACAGTAAGATAGAAAAAAATGTGATGTGTTCAAATTCATGACTTTCTTTATATCTCTATAACACATTATTGTTATTAAGCTTATTCTTCTCTCTAATTCATACTAATCGTGTTAAACATTACCAGAAATGCTCTTATTACTTAGTTCCAAACAAGTAGAATGGAAATAAGGAATGCACCAGACTAAACCGACAATCAATGTTTTAAATTGTGGTTGCCATGGGATTGAATTCCATGTTTGCATGGTCAGGAGTTGATACTTTCCCGTAAGAAGTGTTTAAGTATTTTAAAACTGAAACCAATAACAAGGAATATTTCGAAAACATTAACTCCAGGAAGAAAATATTTATGACATAAACTGTGTGTTTTAAAGAGATCTACATTTTTTGAGTAATACGTTTTGTCTATCTTTTGCAATTTACCAGGTATACAAAAATTCAAAAAAATATTCATCCTGAATAAAGAAGTCTTCAGAGGCGATTATTTCAAGATATAATTTTATTTGTCATGTTAATATCTTAAATATAAGAAATTGTAATAAAATTGTTTCGAAAATGTTTTCCATGTTAAGGGCAGTTCCGGGTGGGGGGATTTGAAAATCTTCATCTCTCATTATTGGAAGAAACTGAACTTAAATATCACGTTTGTTATTTAATGAACTTTTCATTATTGAGCTATGCTGCCCAGAGACACACACACAGTACACACACGGATATTTTTTAAAACGGCTTTTTTATTGAGGGGGTCTCAAAGTATGTATTTCCGGTGAAATCTTGGTATCAAACTTTTAGGTGAAATACAATATCTTGTATGTACATGTAGAGAAAGTAAAAAATGCGGGGCTTACCTGACATACACGTATCTTTATTAGAACATACAGCACTTTTGTAATAGTTGCACAGAAACACTATTGATGCTAGAAAATTATAAATCAACTATCATAACTTGCTCCCTAGTTGTTATCCGGGTTCGATAGCAAGCAAACGCACGTAGGCTTTATGGTGGACAAAGCGGCGCAGGAGCGGAATTTCTCCGGTTTCTCCCGCCTACGCATTCCACCGGTGCTCCATCTTCATTTCATGTATCATCAGTATCATCGCTTGCGGTGCCATTTGTACTAAAAGCAGGCGTTAAACATATCAGTATCACTAGTTGTCAGCTGTTTAGTGATGCAGCCAAGTATTGCAGGTAGTCTCTGCTCAATTCAGGTGTTATACGTCAGCTGAAGTCTGTAATCCTGAATGTTTTGTCTCTAATATGAATGTAAATTTAAAGTTTATGTTCTGTGACACACTATTACGTAATCAATATCCAGCAATGATAGGTGCAGTACTGAAGAACTGTTTTGTGGAGCTAGGTTGGTACTGCTTTGAGTATTTTAAGCATTCGAAATATATAACCCACAGCTTTTAGTTCTGGTACACTTCAATAATAAACCTCTACAATTGATGTGGTAAGTGCAGCTTAACAAACTGCGTATAATGTTCCACGCAACTTAAATGCCTCTATCTAGTGCAGCATTTAGCATTTGCAATATTAGTCTGATTATTCAGAAAATTCTGTACTGTTTTCAGATGGTCAATTAATAATAGAAATAATTATAATTCAAATTATAGATTTATAAGAACACACCTATTGGGTAATAAAATAAACATGAAAAAAACTATGGGCTATGAACTTGAATATATAAAGAAAGCAGCAGTAGAATTAATCAAAGATTGTGATGAATGTATAGCTTAGGTGTTAAAACAAAAACAAAAAACAAAAAATCTGATGTTTTACATTCAGATGAATTTTTCTGCATGGTTTGTAATAAAATGTTCTTAAAAAAGCTTATTATTATATCTATTTCATGCTAATCAAGACAAACATTAGCAGAAATATTTTTACTACTTAGCTCCTATTTAGCGAATACACTAGGCTAAACCGACTGTCATATCTTTTAAAATATGGCAGTTATGTGATTGAAACTAGATTCATTAGCATGACAAAAGTAAACAAAAGAAAAAAATATTGGCAAATTCCAGTTTGAAACACTTTCGATGGGATCCTCCAGTTTCGAGAATTCGGTAGGGTTAGTTTAAGTTTAGCACATGTGTCTATTCTCACTTTCTCTAGCTCGCTTGTACAATGCACATAGTGGATAGAGAAGGTATTGCATTCCATCCAAAAATTCGAGACCGAAATTTCACCGGAAATACGTGTTTTAGGATCCTTTGAATCCAAAAAAGCATTTTCGAACACCGGTTAAATGCCAAACTGGGTATTTGAGTATTTAAGTTCGGTATCTTCCAAGGATGCGACACGAAGATTTTCAAGAAAGTACCCCGCCAAACTACCCTTTACATGGACAAATTTTCGAAAATTTGTTTTTCTTAAAAATGGCTGTGACGATTTTGATTAACATACCACATATTAAAGCCCTTTCTATAGCAAATAAAATGTATATCTTGAATTTTTAGAGACTAGCTTCTGAAGAATTTTGCTGAATTTTGCATAACTAGTAAACCGTAAGAAATAGACAAAAGCTTACTGCAAAAGGTAGATCTCGTTAAGACACACAATTTATTTCATACATGTTTTTTTTTCGTAGAGTTTAACGTTTTAGAGATATTTCTTATCATTAGTTTCAATTACAAAGGGCTTATACTTTTCTGATACAGGAAGTGTCCGTTTTCTTTTGTTCTACACCTGGCTTAGCAAAAAAGCGATTTGCAATGACGATTGCATATTTTAAAACATTTGACTATTACTTTAGCTTAGCGTATTTCTTTAGTTGCCTTCTACTTATAAGGAACTAAGTAATAAACACATTCTGCTAATGTTTATCTCGATTAGCATTGTGTAGAACGAAGAATAGTCTTTTGTAAGAAGTTTGTAGATCAGCTAGGGAAAGACATGTGAGTGTAACACATTAGAATTCTTTTATAGTGTTTAACGCCTGATTTTACTACACAGACACCGCAGCTGATCATACTGATGACATTCGAATGAACATGTGGAATGTAATGGCGGGGAAACCGAGAATCTGGAGAAAACTCGCCTCTGCGCCGGTTTATCCACCACAAATCTCAGATGCAGTCGCTTGGGTGTGTGTTTGTAAATGAGCCGAGACCAAAATGAGGTGTGGAACTGGATTTACTGAAAATTATTGCTAAGTGATGTTGGAACAACACTGCGAACGATGTATTTTAAAACTGAAACCAATAACAAGAAATTTGTGTATTTTAACTAGATATAAATTGTTTGTTTATCTCTTACGGTTTACTAGTTATGCAAATGTTATCCAGAATAAAGAGGTCTCCGGAGGTTACTCAGATGCCATTCAAGATATGTATTTTATTTGTCATGTAAATACCTTTAATATGCAGTTCTGACTTTTTTACACCAAAACATCTGATGTGTTCTCTGCAAAAAAATTATTATTAAAAAGCTTATGCTTCTATTTACTTCATGCTAATCGAAAAAAATAGCAAAAATAGTCTTATTGCATGCTACATTATAAGTAGAAGTGAAATAAGGGAGTACGATAGGTTAAAGTGATAGTCAAAAGCTGGTTGCTATGTGACTGAAGTTCCTTTGTATGGACAGGAGTTGACAAATTCCTGTGTGAGAAAAAGTATGTTTTTCAAAGCTGAAAACAAAAACAAGGGGTATCTCAAAAACGATAAACTTCACGAAAAAAATGTATAGTACATAAATTGTGCGTTTTAAAGTGCTCTACATTTATTGTGTGGTAAGTTTTTTTTCTCATCTCTTACGGTTTAGCAGTTATGCAAAATTCCTCAAGACAGAGGCTGTTCCCTGAAAATTCAAGATTTTCGTTTTTAAGTTATAGTGTTCACAGACACACGGACACATTGACACGCGGATACACACACATACACGGTCCTATGTACACAGTTCGTGTAGAGAAAGTAAGTAGTTCTTAGAGCACGCACCTCTTGCATCTACAGGTTTTGTTTTGTTTTCTTGATTTTATTATTTCATTTATATAGCCCCATTTAACATCTAAGTTCATATCGGGGGCTTTGCATTAAAACAACTCGTTGACGGTTGGTTCTTTTTCCTTGGGTTTTTAAATAGTTTTTTATTTTCCTCAAACACTCATTCCCTCTCACATACATACTTCCTGACTCTGTGGAGGATAGGGAATAATTCTGGTTAGAGAAAAATTCCCCACCCCAGTCGGGGATCGAACCCAGGTCTGAACATCAGTCTTTACGTGCCACAAATACGTTCTTTAGTATACTAAAATTACATGGCTCTTAGGTAGGAGTACATTTTATATGTATTTGGGTTTCGTAAAGACAACTTTACGAAACATGGAAGTTAAAACTTTGTTTGATGGAAAGGGAGAGTGTTATAGCAAAATATGGTAAACTCTCTCCCAAGATGGAGTGTTGCTCATACCGAAGAAGAAGGGTGGGGTACGCAATTTCCACGCCGGGGAATAGACCAGCCGGGGGCAGTGAGGGGGTGGGTATTGTCTGCTTGGTGTTCCAGTCATTAAAGTCCTGTGTGCACATCCTATACGCCGAGCTTCTGCTGTAATAATAGGCTGTAATAACATTCAAGACATGTCAAAAGGAGGGTGGAGATGTTTTGGAGGGAAAAAATGAGAGCAAGTTGGTAAATTGTGGTGGCTAATTAGCAGTATCCCTCCGCTCTGGGATATTGAGTAATGCGATGCTGTGCTTGACGGGCCACGCTACACATCCTTCGCAACTTGATTGCTTGCGTTCTTCTTTCACTCTTTCACCCATTTCATTATTTATCCTCCATCCATTCTTGTTTTCATCTACTCTCTACGTGAAGCAGAAACTTGGAAGTAATCTCTTGTATTTCTTCCTTTTTACTTTTTCTACAACGTATATTGAATGCAGAGAAGCTGCTTCGTTCCACCAAAAATAATACCGCAATTCACTGGAAATTAACGTTTTAGGGTCTTATGAATACAAAACCAGCAGTTGTAGTAAAAGATCCACACGCGTGTCTATCTCTGTGAGCAGCATAACAAAAAGTCTGATGTTTCATTCACATGTCTTTCTCTACCTATACTGTAACGAACCATTCCTACAAAAGCTTATTCTTCAATCTTTATAAGTATTAAAACAAATATCTATTATTACTTAGTCTCTTATAAGTAGGATGTAAATAAAGAAATATTCTAAGCTAAAACGACAGTTAAAAGCTGTGACTGTGCAATTGAGATTCTGTTCTCTTTACATGGCCAGGAGTAAAATGAGAGAAATGAGTGACAAATTCGTGTATGAGAAAAATTAAAAAAGAAACAACAATTTCGAAATGGTTAATTCCACAAAAAAGTATGTATGAAATTGTGTTTTAACGAGATTTACAATTCTTGTAGTAAGTTTTTTTCTCTCCTATAGTTTACTAGCTATACAAAAATTATGCAGAATGAAGAGGTCTTCATAGACTACTCCCTGAAAATTTCAAATATACATGCTGTTTTCCATATATTTTTCATACTGGATTATTTATAGGTTCTAATTGAAATAATTTACCTTATATAAGAACACCAAAAAATAAATTTTCGCGAAAATATAAATTTTTTGTTTTCTATTCTAAAAAGCCTATTGATCTGTAGCTTTAAAATTATGTATACTTATCCTATAACATGTATATCACATGAGTAATAGGACATTTAAATTGATTATTTAAATACATTTCGGCTAAATTATGAAAAAAATTGGCATCAAAATTGGTGAAAATATAAAGACAGTATTTTTAAGAAACGATATGTGTCGAGCCTCAGAGACGAAAAGGGAGCATAAATAATATATATAAAAAGTTGACGCCAGGAAGAGGAAGAGGGAAGCTGCAAACAATACCAATGATGAGGCATATGGAGCTGGCATATTTAGCATGAGCAAAAATTACACTTTCAAAATTAAAATCAGTTTCCCACACCTTTTGAGAAAATCATTTACCTGAAATTTGTACTGTACATGTCTTATTACCTGTTTTACCTGTTGAACTCATTTGTTTAATGAATAACATGTTTAATCAGACAAAATTAATAACATGTAAAAGAATCTGATGTGTTCCATTCACTTGACTTTCTCTATATCTCTGTAACGAATTATTGTTAATAAGCTTATTTTTCTGTTTACTTCATGCTAATCGAGAAAAAATTAGCAGAAATAGTCTTATTACATGCTTCCTTGTTAGTAGAAGCAAAATATGGGAGTATCATAAGTTAAAGTAAAGTCAAAAGCTGGTTACTAGGTGACTGAAGCTCCTTTGTTTGTATGGATACAGTTGACAAATTCCTGTATGAGAAAAGTACAAGTTTTTTAAACCTGAAACCAAAAACAAGGAATATCTAAAAAACGATCAACTCCTCGAAAAAAAATGTATATAACATAAATTGTGTGTTTTAATGTGCTCTACATTTTCTGTGTGGTAAGTTTTTGTCCATTTCCACTGGTTTAGCAGTTATGCAAAATTCTTTAAAATTCATCCAGAATAAAGTACTCTTCAGAGGATATTCCCAGAAAATTCAAGATATACATTTTATTTTTCAGGTGAATATCTTAAATATACGAAATTTTAATCAAAATCGTTAGAGCCATTTTTGAGAAAATCCAAATTTTCGAAAAAAATCCATGTAAAGGAAGATTCTAAACTTAAACACCAAGTTTGGTATTTTACCGATTTTTCCTTTTTTGTAGTTAGCGTGCTCACAGACACACGGACACGGACACACACACGGACCTTTTTCCAAAAATTCTTTTTTTAGATAAAGGGGACCCTAAAACGTATATTTCCCTTGTAATCTCGGTATCGAATTTTTGGGTGCATTACAATACCTTCTCTATACACTATGTACATAGTGCGTGTAGAGAAAGTAAAAATCTGATGTGTACCATTCACATGACTTTCTCTACATCTCTGCAACAAATTATTCTTAAAAAGCTTATATTTCTATTTACTTCATGCTAATCAAAAAAAAAAAAAAAAATAGCAGAAATAGTCTTATTACTTCCTTCCTTGTAATTAGAAGTGAAATAAGAGAGTACCATAGGTTAAAGTGATAGTCAAAAGCTGGCTGCTATGTCACTGAAGTTCCTTTGTATGGGCAGCAGTTGACAAATTCCTGTATGGGAAAAGTATAAATTTTTCAATGCAGAAACCAAAAACAAGGAATGTCTCAAAAACGATTAACTCCACGAAAAAATGTATATTACATAAATTGTGTGTTTTAATTTACATATTTCCTTTAGTAAGTTTTTGTCCATCTCTTACGGTTTAGCAGTTATGCAAAATTCTTTAAAATTCATCCAGAATAAAGTACTCTTCAGAGGCTATTCCCAGAAAATTCAAGATATACATTTTTATTTGTCAGGTAAATATGTTTAATACACGAAATTTTAATCAAAATCGTTAGAGCCATTTTTGAGAAAATCAAAATTTTCGAAAAAAGTTCCATGTAAAGGGTAGTTGGGGGTGGGGAAGTTTTCTGCAAATCTTCGTGTCGCATCCCTGGAAGATACTAAAGTTAAATACCAAGTTTGGTATTTTACCGACTTTTCCTTTTCTGTAGTTATCGTGTTCACAGACACACGGACACGGACACACCGACACACACACGCACGGACCTTTTTCCAAAAATTCTTTTTTTAGATAAAGGAGACCCTAAAATATATATTTCCCTTGAAATCTCGGTATCGAGATGGAGTGGAAGTGCAATACCTTCTCTATACACTATGTACATAGTGCGTATAGAGAAAGTAAAAAGCATCTTTAGAAAAAGGTTAGTGTGTGTCTGTTTGTGTGTATGTGGGTGAATACCAAACTTGGTACTTAAGTAGGCACGGGTCACTATCTTGTAAGCCTAAATTTGCTTGTGTAGACATGTTCTAAAAAAAGTATATAAACTTTATTTATGGAGCTTAAATCCATTGCACTAATCTGCCATATTAGAATTACTTGGTGATTAAAGTTAATTCATTATAGGTATGTTCAGTTCAGTATTTTCCATGGATGCGACAGGAAGATTTTCAAGAAAATCCCCCCACTTACTGCCACTATTAAAGCGCCAATGCAATAGCCGATATTAGACAATTTCAAACAATGTGGTTATTTGACTGGAGCGATATTGTTGAAAAATCTTATCGCAGCTGATGTTCATTTATTTCAAATCTTGTCGCACCTAACATTTGTTTGTCTCATAATTCAAGAAGCTGTGAAGAAAGAAAAAAAAATACACAAATAAACATAGCGAATGCGTCATCCACCATTTGAGAATTGATGTATTACAACCCTAACCTGATAGAATCTCCCTTCCTGTATATTGTAAATTATTAATAGTCTATTTCGCTGAATTATCTTATCAAATGCAACTCGTGTTTTTAAGATGAAAACCCTCGTGGTATTATTTGTGACAAATAAAATGTAGGTATATCTTGAATTTTCTGCGAATGGCATCTGAAGACACCTTTATTCTGGATGAATTTTGCTGAATTTTGCATAACTGGTAAAGCGTAAGAGATAGACAAAAACTTACTTCATAAACAACGTAGAGCTCGTTAAAAAACACAATTTATGTTATACACATTTTTGCGTGGATCTGACCGTTTTTGAGATATTCCTTGTTATTGGTTTCAGTTTTAAAATACCTATACTTTACTCATATGGGAATTTGTGGACTCCTGGCCACACAATCCAAGGAATTTCAATCGCAGTAACCTTCTCTTAAAATCTTTGACTATCGCTTCAGCCTGTGGTACTTCCTTATTTGCCGTTCACTTACAAGAAAGCAAGTAATAAGATCATATCTGCTAATTTTTTTCTCGATTAGCATAGAGTAAATAGAAGAATAAACTTTTTAAAAAAATAATTCAGAGATGTAGATATAGTCATGTGAATGGAACACATATTTTATAAATACAGATACATAACGATATGTATTTTCCTTTTTAAGGTTATTTACCTGTATAAGAATTTTTGCTCAGTTATATTAGGTTATGTTGTATAGGTATTGCCGTAATTATTATTTCTTCCATTTGATTTGAGGTTTAATTGAATAAGTCAAAGATTATATGGGGTGGTCCTGCAAAAAAGGAATTTCATTAATGTTTGAATTCAGCATTTTGGTTTTTATTTACAAGCACAACAATTGGCACCTCCCACCACAGAATGGCTGGTGCCATATGCTTTATCAACTACATAATTATATTTCTTGCGTGAAGATTGTATGAGTGTGTAACACTGTTTATCATTTTTTGTATGAATAGTTTGCAGAACAGGTAGAGAAAGTCATGTGAATGGAATATATTATATGTTTTACTCACGATATAAATACCATAATTTCTGGCCCAAAGAAATGCATCAATTTTTACTTTCTCCATACGCACTATGTACATAGTGTATAGAGAAAGTATTGCACTCCACCAAAAATTCGATACCGAGATTTCACCGGAAATATATGTTTTAGGGTCTCCAATATCCAAAAAAAGCATTTTCACAAAAAGGTCCATGGGCGTGTGTGTGTGTGTGTGTGTGTGTGTGTGTGTGTGTGTCCGTGTGTCCGTCTGTCCGTGTGTCTTTGAACACATAACTCAAAAACGAAAAGTCGGTAAAATACCAAACTTGGTATTTAAGTTTAGTATCTTCCAGGGATGCGACACGAAGATTTGAGAAAAATCTCCCCACCCCCAGCTACCCTTTACATGGAACCTTTTTCGAAAATTTTGATTTTCTCAAAAATGGCTCTAACAATTTTGATTAAAATTTCGGATATTAAACATATTTACCTGGCAAATGAAATGTATATCTCGAATTTTCTGGGAATAGCCTCTGAAGAGAAGTCTATTATGGGTGAATTTTACTAAATTTTGAATAACTGCTAAACCGTAAGAGATGGACTTACTACACAAAAAATGTAGAGCACTTTAAAACACACAATTTATGTTGTATACATTTTTTTCGTGGAGTTCGTCGCTTTTGTGACATTCCTTATTTTTGGTTTCTGCTATGAAAAACGTATACTTTTCTCATACAGGAACTTGTCAACTCCTATCCATATAAACAAAGGAACTTCATTGACATGGCAACCAGCTTTTGACTATCACTTTAACCTACGGTTGTCCGTTATTTCGCTTCTACTTACAAGGAAGCGAAAGTATAGGCTTTTTAAGAACTATTTGCTGCAGGGATATGGAGAAAGTCATGTGAATGGTACACATCAGATTTTTATTCTTACATCTTTTCTTGTTTCTCGATCTTTTCTTGAAAATTCAGTTATTTACATCTACAGTATGAATGGTCGCTGAAGATTCTCTTCAAAGGTATTAAAAAACGTTTTTAGCAGAGCGTGGTTTCGATCCATGGACCTCTGGGTTATGGGCCCAGCACGCTTCCACTGCGCCACTCTGCTACCGTGTGACTTATGGTACATAATACATTTACATAACGTGTTAGTCATATAATTAAGGTTGGTAAGTGAATGGTGTTTGTCCTTCGGTGTCTATAGCCGAATTTATTAGAGTAACACCGATCTCTAGTCCAGGCTAATAGTTTGTGTCTCCTTAAGGGGGGACGTAGTTTAAAAATCTGATGTGTTCAATTTACAAGACTTTCTCTATAGCTCTGCAACAAAATATTGTTAAAAAGCTTATGCTTCTATTTCCTTCATGCTAATCGAGAAAAAATTAGCAGAAATAGTCTTATTACTTGCTTCCTTGTAAGTAGAAGGGAAATAAGGGAGTACCATACGCTAAGGTGATAGTGAAAAGCTGGTTACTATGTGACTGAAGCTCCTTTGTTTGTATGGGCAGCAGTTGACAAATTCCTGTGTGAGAAAAGCATACCTTTTTTAAAGGTGAAATAAAAAAAAAAAAAAAAAGGAATAACTCAAAAACGATCAACTCCACGAGAAAAATGTATATAACATAAGTTGTGTGTTTTAACGTGCTCTAAACTTTTTGTGTGGTAAGTTTTTGTCTATCTCTTACGGTTTAGCAGTTATGCAAAATTCCGTAAAATTCATCCAGAATAAGGTAGTCTTCAGATGCTATTTCCAGAAAATTCAAGATATACGTTTTATTTGTTAGGTAAATATCTTTAATATACGATATTTTAATTAAAATAGGTAGAACTATTTTTTAGAAAATCAAAATTTTCGAAAAAAGTTTCATGTAAAGGTTAGTTAGGGGTAGGGGGATTTTTCTCAAAATCTTCGTGTCGCATCCCTGATAGATAATAAACTTAACTACCAAGTTTGCTATTTTACCGAGTTTTCGTTTTTGAGTTATCGTGTTCACAGGCACACGGACACATACAAGCACGGACGTTTTTCTGAAAATGCTTTTTATGGATACAGGGGACCTTAAACTATATATTTCCAGTGAAATCTTAGTATCGAATTTTTGGGTGGAGTGCAATGCCTTCTCTATACACTATGCACATAGTGCGTATAGAGAAAGTAAAATTTGAGTATCGGTTTAGGCTAGTATATTCACTTATTTACCTTCTACTTAAAATGAACTCGGTAATAAGACAATTTCTTAATTAACATAATGTAGTTAAAAATAATCGTTTGTAAGAATAGGCTGTTATCAAAGCAAATGTATAAAGTCATTTGAATAGAACACATATTTTTACTTTTTCTAGCCCGCATGCACAACGCACATAGTGAATAAAGAAGGTATTGTGTTCCACCCTAAAATTCGATGTCGAGATTTCACCGGAAAAAAAGCTCCTTGTGTGTGTATGTGCGTGTATGTGTTGCGTAAAAATTCTTAGCATGGCTTCCTTCGTAAGGGAAGTAAAATCGTTGATCCCGTGTCGTAGATTTACGGCACATAAAACAACCTCAATCCTGATAAAGAGGTCTCTAAGCAAAATTAAGTGGTCTTTAACCCCAAAATAGAATGGAACGCTAAGAACCACATTAATTAAATAGCGTCCATAAATAAAATTCCATTTCATTTCAGCATAGCTCAAAAAAGAAAAAGAACCGTTAAATACCAAACTTATTATTGTTTAGTATCTTCTAAGGATGCGACATGGAGATTTTCAAGAAAATCCCCCACCCAAAATTACCCTTTGCATGGAAAAGGTTTAGAAATTTT
Source organism: Hymenopus coronatus (assembly GCA_030762935.1). Classification (NCBI taxonomy): domain Eukaryota; kingdom Metazoa; phylum Arthropoda; class Insecta; order Mantodea; family Hymenopodidae; genus Hymenopus; species Hymenopus coronatus. The sequence continues at coordinate 57,080,343 of CM060892.1, read as the reverse complement.
TGATTTACTAAAAATGGATCTCATGATTTTGAGGAAAATGTCATATATTAAAGATGTTTACATGATAAATAAAATGAATATCTTGAATTTTTTGGGAAGACCTCTTTATTATGAATGAATTTTGCTGAATTTTGCGTTACTGGTAAACCTCAAGGGATAGACAGAAGCATACATCACAAAAATGTAGATCTCGTCAAAACACACAATTTATATTGTTTACGTTTTTGTTGTGGAGGTAACCGTTTCCAAAGATTATCCTTGTTATTGGTTTCAATTGTAAAGTACTTATACTTTTCTCAGACAGGAAGTGTCCGTTTTTATTTTGTTCTACTCCTGGCCAAGTAAAGAAGTGATTTGCAATGACAATCGCACAACGACAGCTTTTAAAATATTTGACTATTACTTTAGCCTAGAGCATTCCCTTTGTTCCCTTCAATTTATAAGGAGCTAAATAATAAGAACATTCTCCTAATGTTTATCTCGAATAACATTGCATAGAAAGAAAAATAATCTTTTGTAAGAAGCTTGTTTGTGGAATAGCTAGAAAAAATCATGTGAGTGTAACAAATCAGTTTTTTTTTTCAATTATATGACATTGATTTTGGCTCCATAAACATTGCGGGCTGAACTATACATTTTACATTAATATTTGCAACATAAAGAAAGTGCTGAAAGCTGTTGCAGAACCCTTGACGTTAATTATCTGAAGGAAGCATCTCTCTCTGGTTTGCGTCGTCTTGGTCGTATCGACCCAAGGAGGAAGCCTTCACCGCCCCCAGACAGTCCATCCGTCACTTGCATCTCTTTGAATATCCTCCTTCCTCCTTAGACAACTCGGAGCAACTTGGTCTCTGAGTCAGGGACAGATATCGATCAGGGCAGAGGGAGGGAGTCTCTACCAAGAAAAAGTATTCGCTAACTTGAACTTCGCACCATGGTCTCCACCCCGTCCCTCTTCGCCCCTCACCTATAGCAGCCTGCACTCGATGAGATTAGGTAGAACTGCTCCGTCTCCTCCTTACTATGGAAGTAACTGCCAAACTCTCAGAATTTCCGTTACATAAATAACAGGCAGGGTGTTTGTGTTTCATAGCCGCTGATTGTTTGCATTACTTTTAAAACGTGAATTGTGAATAGGCGACGCCTTGGCAGAGTTTTTAGACCGATCGCCTTTGCGGCGTTTCCCGTTATAGGCTGCTTTAAAGGGTTTCCAGGCTCGAATCACGCGTGACGGTTCGGAAGATTAAGGAATGATGTGGAGTGAGAACGCCCTAGCTCAGGATATGGCAGCATGGAATCTTTCTCGGGGGGTGGTGTTAAGACTCAAGTGGTTTCCTTTGAGTTCAAGATTACTGTTGAACTCATTTATGATGGCTGTCCCAGAACTACCCAACTTAAAAGGAATGCACAAACATTTTGGGGAAAAAACATTTTTATTTGTCTAAATAGTCTTCTTTCAGTTCGTTACAGTTTCCCAACGATGATCAATAGCTTCGAAACCCTGTTTACAGTGAGAACTATCGAGGTCTGCAAAAAGGCATGAGTGCAGACTCCACCTCTTCATTGCTGTAAAATCTTCTACCACCAATCCATCTCTTCAAGTTTGGAAACAGCAAATAATCAGAGGGGGCTAAATCTGCACGAGGAAGCAATACGAAGTTTAACTAATTGATTTTGGCCATGGCGACAATGGACGTGTGAACTGGTGCATTGCCTTGATGAAAAGAAACTTTCTTTTTCGCTAAATGCGGCCTTTTTGCTCGATTTCATCACTCATAATATAAGCCATTGATTACTTTTCGTTTTTTTTTTTGTTTTTTTTTGTTGAGATGATCAATGAAAATTATCCCACGTGCATAGCAGAAAATTAACGTCATGACCTTGCCTGCAGATGGAACTGTCTTCGCCTACTTTGAAGCCGATTCTTCCCTTCCAATCCACTGTTTTGATTGTCTTTCATCTCAGGTGTGAAGTAATGGACCCAGGTTTCATCCATTATTAGGAATCGACGCAATGGCTCAGCTTTATTGCAGCGAAACATTGCCAAATACTCGACCGAAACATCCTCACGACGCTGTTTTTGTTCTACTTTGAGTAACCGCGGCACCCACTTTGCACACAACTATCTCATATCCAAATTTTCAGACATTATGCGATGTACAGAACCTTTTGAAATGCCTGCAATGTCTGCTAGCTCGCGCACTTTCAGTCGATGGTCATCCAATACCATTTTGTGAATTTTGCTTTACAATTTCTGGACCGGTAACCTCATTTGGTCGACCACTGCGATGTTCGTATTGGCAGCTCGTACGGCCGCGCTTAAACTCTACCACCCAATATTTCACAGTTGTAAACGAAGGAGCAGACTCCCACAAAGTAGAATCTAGTTAAGCTTTAATATTAATTGGACTAAGGCCTTTCAAATGAAAGTATTGTGTCACATAACAATGACCAGTTTTATCCATGTTTACAAACTCACTGGGAGCATTCACTAATGATGGCTGCCAAACAAATGCTAAACAATGTAAATTTTTCAAACTTCAAACTTAAACTTTCTAAGGTTAGTACTTTTTACCATTATTGAACCACTATAAATTAACGCTATATAATTTACCGCTATCCATACGTCAGGTCGGGTACTTCTGTGGCAGCCACTGTATTTCTTTGAAATTTTCTGCCGTCGAACACACACGCATTTCTCGTAAGTTCTCCCCTCTTTCAGCTACTATTCACGCGACTGCGCCTACTATCCCTTATTACTTGTGACCCTTATTATGGTGTATTAATTAACGGTTTCTATAACGGCCGTACATAGTGCGTTTGTCTCCGCCGCTGAATCAAACGTCTTATCTCATGTCCCTCGACCAACAAGAAACCCGTTGCTACTCTTTTGTCATGTTCACCATCGGGCAATGAACATTCCATCCCCTTTTGGTTCAGGTCCCTCCAGTAACGGTATATGTCTACCTTTGTGGCTTGCCAACCCGTGTACTGAATGCATTCGGACCTTAGTAAAATCCCTCTTTACAATTTTCGACGAGTTTCATAATATTTCTTCCCTGGCCATCTCAAATGCATATTTGTTTCTTCTTAATGTAATTTATATCTACCTTATAAATACCTTCTTATTCCGTGTAACAACTTGTACTCACCTCTCACTCGATTTCAGAGGACTGAATGAGAGATTTGTGGTGGATGAAGCGGCGTCTGGCCGGGTCCTGATGTCTCTCTGGCCCACAGTCTTTATTCCTCAAAAGGCATTTGACCGCAGGCATTGTCCTGCAAGTCCTGAGGGATGTAAGTCCCAGTAAGTAAGGAAGGTAAACAGAGAAAAGATGGACGAAACGTCTGCCAATTTTAACCTTAAGACGTGTTCTACACCAGAAATATTGGATCAAGATAAACCTTAACATTGGCCGTGGAAGTTAACGAAAACATACAAGAGAAAACAAAGGAATGAATGAATGAAGGGTTGGAGGAAGGAAATAAGGAAGGAATTGTACTTAGGTGACGACCTGGCGGAGTAGTTACACCTCGTCTCTCAACTGTTTTCGATTCCAGGGAAATATAATTTTATCAATTCATTCTAAAAAAACATAAATTTATTTAATTTAAATATGTAAAACAAACTTAATAATTAACAATTTTATTAACCTCAGATTACATCGAATTGCACGATTAACACAAGTTGGATATGGAGTGGCCAGAGTGGCGTTTAGGCAGGTTTCCTTCGGGTTCTGCAATTTCTCCCGCCAATCATTCCACCACCTGCTCTACAATCACCTTCCGTCATTTCGCATATTTCGCACTGTCATACCAGGCATCGGACTGATCGCGTAACCTGGCTACTCTCTTAGGCCCAAAATCCGTTTGCTGTTCAACAGTCATCTGACCCCAGGCTTTGCTTTGTAAGTTCTGGGGGTTGTAAGCCCTCCATAAGAGGAGGGTAAATAGCGAAAGAAGACTAAAATTGCAGATAAACTGTTTATCGAACATATATTATGCATTCTTAAAAACAATATTAATAAATAAATGAATTACTTATGGATAGGTTTATATACTTCAGATCGTCGGATGTTCCTGCGGGGGGGGGGTGCCGTCGGAGCAACATCTCGTCTCAGCTGAGTCGTATGATTTTCAAGCCACGTCGACTGTCATTTTGTGGTTCCTGAGGGCATCGAGTCCTATTATCACATTCTCGGCCCCCTCGCCACAAACGCCTGTAGACTCACAGTGCTCCGTTGCAATGTCAACTTTAGCAGGGTCTCCCTCTCCACAGATCATATGCCACCCGACACCGTCACTAGCTTGTAAGGAGGACTGGGTGTTCGAGTTGGCCAGCTCTTCGCCAGTCTTGTCTAATTACAGTCACGGTTGCACCTACATCTACTAGTATTCGGCATAGTTTCTCTTGTACCCAACTGTCTGCGATGATAGTATCGTCCGCCCTTATGCCCAGGCACGTAACGTCATTCGACTTGTTGTCGATGACGGACCCGACATGCCCTGCCTCGTCTTCTGGCTGCTGTTACAGTCGTTTCTGGGTTGTCTCTGTCCCTGTCGTAGGAGTACTTCTCGTCTTCGAGGTTGGCGTAGCTTTTGCCTTGGTCGCCTCCATCCTTAGTACTGTCGTTAATGTCTCGTGGATGATCGTGTAGATGCAAAACAAAAAAAAAAAAAAAAAAAAAGGCTCTGTAGATCTTGGCGTCACGTATCCCTTGGACAAAGAAGTAAGTGGTTTCCTGGGACACGTAACTAGGTAGTAAGTTCACCAAGGCTTTGTTCACCAGCTGTTCAGTTACTAGAGCGAACTCTTACAACGTCGGCTCTCGCTACGGCAGCTTTAATTTAAGCTGACTAACGAGGTTGCAGTCAGGCGATGTTTCCCGAAGTGGATTTCGACGTCCTCCCATCTCTCTGGACATCGCCGACTTTGGAATCGCATTCAGTATTTCTGCCACCAGTTCTTGGATGCTTGCTATCAGTTGTGAAGCTTTCTGTTCTGCTGACCATCGGTTGTGGGCGACGAACTGTCACCGGAAGATTTCGATGTTCCGTCGAGCTTGGGTAGTTTGACTCATGCGGATCGGTTTCCTTCAGAAGGGAAGTAAAGCCGTTGGTCTCGTGTCGTAGATTTACGCCTCGTAAAAGAACCTCGAGCCTAATAGAGAAGCCTCTGAGCAAAATTAAGCAGTATTTCACGCACAATATAGAATGGGACGCTGAGAACCACAGCAGTTAAAGAGCGTCCATAAATAAAACGTATATAATTCATGCGGATGTTGTTTCTCGTCCTGTCGTCTCGACCCCCAGAATGTTTTTCTCGTTGTGTTCAGCTCATTGGTCACTCCGTCGACTCTTCCCTCCAGGACATTAAGTCGTTCCTTGAGGTTTTCCGGACTGTTAACGCGTTCTTCGACGCGCTTTAGGGCGTTAACGCATTGGTCAAGGTCCTTCATCTTTCCGTCGAGATCTTTCATCCTTTCCTCAATATCTTCCATACCTTTATTCACACCTGCCGATTGTTCGTCAATTTTGTTCGATTACTCACTCTTCATCTTCTCCATTCCGCAATTCCCGTCATTCTCTCAGTTCTTGTCTTCTCCATTCCGCATTCCATTCCCAATTTGATTCCTTCTACCTTCTCCGTGCTGTTGGGTTTCATCTTTGTGTCCATATTTTCCATTATTGATTTAATTTCGCCCTATCAGTTTTCATGATCTTTATTTCCGTGAGTCAAGTTTTCATCATCTCCATCGTGACGTTAGGTTCCGCTCCTAACACCACTGTAACAAAAACACTTTATTTCTTCCGCTGATTACAAATAAAAATCTGTTCACAAATACATTTTTTATTCGATATTCTGCATCAATTCTGCTATTTAACTACTTTTCAGCGTTCGCTGCAGCAGCTGCTACCGCACGATAGAAATTACCCTCAGAAACTGACTTAACTGCTGCACGCTACGCATTCTCAATGAAATTGAACTTCCCCAGGTCTCGTTTTCTCCTTTCTATATCTGTCAATGACGTGGCGGAAAACTTCCAGAAGTAGTCGCACGTGCAAGCCACCGCAGATGTCACAAACTCATTCAGGTGCAACAATGTGCAGCTTCGAACGTAAAGAACTTACCGGCGACACACGTTTGCACTCACAATACGCGGCAACAATCAGCTATAACTTCCGAAGCAAGCCACTTACACAACCAGTGGTTACAGCTGCGGCAACTTTTTTAATACGGAAAAAAATTGCCGACACCTAAACTTTTTGATAAAGGGAAGTCAGCAGATATTATAAGTTAGTTTCTGGTACTTTAGATTTGGTTCTTTTCTGCCTAGCTCCCTGTGGTACGACACAACTTCAAATAATGTGTTTTCAAGCAACATTTTAATTTTTACTTTCTCTACACGTACTATGCACATAGTGTATAGAGAAGGTATTGTAATGCACCCAAAATTTCGATATCGAGATTTTACCGGAAATACATATTTTGGGCCTCCTTGAATCCAGAAAAAGCATTTTTGGAAAAAGGACCGTGTGTGTGTCTGTGTGTGTGTGTATCTGTGGACAGCATAGCTCAAAAACGAAAAGACAGTTAAACTTGGTATTTAAGTTTGGTATCTCCCAAGGATACGACTTAAAGATTTTCAAGAAAATCCTTCACCCCCAACTACCCCTTACATATAACTTTTTTCGAAAATTTTGATTTTCTCAAAAATGGCTCTAACGATTTTGATTAAAATATCGTATATTAAATATATTTACGTGACAAATGAAATATATATCTTGGATTTTCTGGGAATAGTCTCTGAAGATTACTTTATTCTGGATGAATTTTACGGAATTTTGCATAACTGCTAAACCGTAAGAGATGGACAAAAACTTACCACACAAAAAATGTAGAGCACTTTAAAACACACACTTTATGTCATATACATTTCTTCGTAGAGTTGATCCTTGTTTTTAGTTTCAGCTTTGTAAAACTTATATTTTTGTCATACAGGAATTTGTCAACTCTTGTCCATACAAACAATCGAACTTTAGTCACATAGCAACCAGCTTTTGACTATCACTTTAACCTATGGTACTCCCTTATTTCGCTTCTACTTACAAGGAAGCAAGTAATAAGTAATGAAATAAATGGAAGCATAAGCTTTTTAACAATAATTTGTTGCAGTGATGTAGAGAAAGTCATGTGAATGGAACACATCAGATTTTTAATTCTGGAACTAATCGCTGTTGTTTTGAGAATCACTATATGCCAATTAAAGCATATAGTTTTGTCTAAACCTGCGGTTACGTCTTCATGTTACCCTCTCCCTGCGTTCTTTGCCTTTGATTACCCTTTCTTGGGCATTAACATTTGCGCACCAGTCACCTTAATTTAGTTTTACCTATTAGTACATTAGTGATAGTAGTGGTGTGCTCAGAGTTTGTTACTAACGAACCCATGCAAGAATACGTGAAATGAAGGAAGGAAGCAAGCAAGGGAACAAGGAAGGAAACAAGGAAGAAGGACGTAGGGAAGAAGAAAGGAGGTAAGAAAGAAGAAAAAATTAATGTGCTTTCTATAGTTGCATCAGCTTAAGCCGACAAAAATTAGATGTAATGACTAATAACAAAATAAACTGATTAGATAAAAATTGTTTTAATTCATTGAATTCTATATTTTTCGTGGGGTAAGCTTCCGCAGTTATCTTTTGGTTAACTAATTATACAATTAGTGTAATTAGTAACATTTTATAAGATTCATCAGAATGAAGAGGGCTTCTATTAGCAAACAGTTCAAAAGTAAAATACATGTTATTAATCATGCAGATAACTTAAACACATGGTATTATAATGACATTCATTGAAGCCAATTTCTTTTTCAAAAAAATGAAAGGATATTTTTTTCATGTAAAGATTAATTTGAGATGGCGTAAATGAGGCGATTTTCTTAAAACTGTCACTGTTTTCTCATTGTGCGCCAATATGTCGCTGGCGTGTTTGTCTACCTCGGAGTCGGTCAAGGATTAGCATCCGTGAAATACTCTATAAGTAAACATGTACATACCTCTGAAAGTCCTTTGCAGCGCCGGCTATACTTGTCCCTGTAGAACACCATTTGATTCTCCTCATGGGGGAAAGAATAATTCAGGTATGTAACACGGATTAGACTGAAGAATAGAGATATTTCACTTAATTTCACTAAAAGGAATATTTTTATTTTTCTTTATTGATAGTTGTTGAGGCACTATTCCTACGAGCGACTTCCGACATTAGAATTCTTGAAAACGTTGACATAATAATAATTCGTGCTATTTTCTGCTATTGCTGAGTTCTTGTTGTCGACGGTCGTATCAAGCAGAATACATTGCAACAGCAACAATAATCACTATCACATTCAGAATCGCAGTAAGAGTAACATTAAGCTTCGCAGTCAGAGTAACAGTCGCGATAACAATTGCAGTCAGAGTAACATTCACGATAACAATTGCAGTCAGAGTAACATTCACGATAACAATTGCATTCAGAGTAACATTCACGATAAGAATTGCAGTCAGAGTAACATTCACGATAAGAATTGCAGTCAGAGTAATATTAAGCTTCGCAGTCAGAGTAACAGTCGCGATAACAATTGCAGTCAGAGTAACAGTCGCGATAACAATTGCAGTCAGAGTAATATTCACGATAACAATTGCAGTCAGAGTAATATTCACGATAACAATTGCAGTCAGAGTAATATTCACGATAACAATTGCAGTCAGAGTAATATTCACGATAATTGCAGTCAGAATAATATTCACGATAACAATTGCAGTCAGAGTAATATTCACGATAACAATTGCAGTTAGAGTAATATTCACGATAACAATTGCAGTCAGAGTAATATTCACGATAAGAATTGCAGTCAGAGTAATATTCACGATAACAATTGCAGTCAGAGTAATATTCACGATAACAATTGCAGTTAGAGTAACATTCACGCTAAGAATTACAGTCAGAGTAACATTCACGATAACAATTGCAGTCAGAGTAACATTCACGATAACAATTGCAGTCAGAGTAATATTCACGATAACAATTGCAGTCAGAGTAACATTCACGATAACAATTGCATTCAGAGTAATATTCACAATAACAATTGCAGTCAGAGTAACATTCACGCTAAGAATTGCAGTCAGAGTAATATTCACGATAACAATTGCAGTCAGAGTAACATTCACGATAACAATTGCAGTCAGAGTAATATTCACGATAACAATTGCAGTCAGAGTAACATTCACGCTAAGAATTGCAGTCAGAGTAATATTCACGATAACAATTGCAGTCAGAGTAACATTCACGCTAAGAATTGCAGTCAGAGTAACATTCACGATAACAATTGCAGTCAGAGTAACATTCACGCTAAGAATTGCAGTCAGAGTAACATTCACGATAACAATTGCAGTCAGAGTAACATTCACGATAACAATTGCAGTCAGAGTAATATTCACGATAACAATTGCAGTCAGAGTAATATTCACGATAACAATTGCAGTCAGAGTAATATTCACGATAACAATTGCAGTCAGAGTAATATTCACGATAACAATTGCAGTCAGAGTAACATTCACGATAAGAATTGCAGTCAGAGTAATATTCACGATAACAATTGCAGTCAGAGTAACATTCACGCTAAGAATTGCAGTCAGAGTAATATTCACGATAACAATTGCAGTCAGAGTAACATTCACGATAACAATTGCAGTCAGAGTAACATGCACGATAAGAATTGCAGTCAGAGTAACATTCACGCTAAGAATTGCAGTCAGAGTAACATTCACGATAAGAATTGCAGTCAGAGTAACATTCACGATAAGAATTGCAGTCAGAGTAACATTCACGATAACCTGATTCCTTGTACACACATCGCTTGAATACCTAAAACCTCCAATATTGCTCTACTTCCTAAATGGCTAAAAAGAATCTCGAAAAACAGCGTTGTCACGTGACTAACTTGGTAAGTTCTTTGTATTCAACACACGTGACCGCTCTTTATAATGAAAAAGTCCCGAGTTCCTGGCTTTTTGGGAAATAACCTTTCTCTAAAATTCACCCTGTTACTTGTGTCTCTGATGCTCTAAAAATCTTGCTATACAAAGGCAGTTGTGTCACTAGCATTAACAAAGCAAATAACCTTGGTAAGCATAATAGAAGCTTATTCACCCTGAGGTTCTGTGTTCTAACCTCTACTCAGTCTTGACTACTGAAGGAGACAAATCCTATATAAAACCTGTACAAAAATATTAATTAAACTAATAAAATACACAGCGGGCTAATATACTGTCGAAAAACTTCATATCGCTTCCTTGGAAGATGTTGAACTTCATTATAATTTGATAGCCGAATTTGTCTGTTTTAATTGTTCTTTTCACAGACTCTCCCTTATAAGGATGAATTTCTAAAAATATATGTGTTTAGTTAAGAGGCTCTCATTACATATACTTTCGGTATATCTCGATATCGAAGTTTTGGATGGAATGCAATACTTTCTCTGTAGAGAAATTAGAAAAAAGGATCGATTATTAATATAAATAGCTAAGTGATGTGTCCACATTCTTCATTAAACTAACTTCGAAGTGTTGTCAAATTTGCAAGAATTTATAGTGTGATTAACATAAAGTGTATAAAGGAATGCTTTTTATTTATCTTTTTGGTTGCTTTTTTATTTTGTTCTTTTTTTGTTTGATTGAAACCAACTGTCAGACTTGGGGTATTTAAACATATGTTCCCCTGTTTAGAGCATATTACTTTTTCCTTCAGCGCTGCAGTAAATGTATACAATAAAGGTAATGTATGTAAGGTGAGTGCTTTAGTAACTGATCAATAATAATCTAATTCCTGTTTGTGTGCATCCTATTTTTCAAATATTTATTTTGAAAATAAATGTTACATGCTTTCATTGAGCTGTTATAATGGCTTACTTTAATTTATTTAAGCCAGAAATAAGGGATAAAAGGGTAATGCATTACATTCACATGACTTTCTCTACCTATTCTGTAACTATTAAGCTAATTCTTCTATTTACTTTGTGCTAATGAAGATAAGCATTAGCAGCTACTTATTATCATTCCTTATGTGTAAAAGAGGAATAAAGAAGTATACTAGGCTAAAGTGATTGTCAAAATATTTTAAAAGTTGGTTACTATGATTGAATTTCTGTTCTCTTTGTATGTCAGGAAGAAAACAGATAAAAAAATAACTACAAATTCCCGTTTGAGAAAGGTTTTTGATTTAAAATTGAAACCAATAGCAAAGAAAAGTGTGTGTGAGTTTTAACAAGATCTACAGTTTTTGTGAGTAAGATTTTGTGAATCTCTTACCAATTATCAGTTATGCAAAGGCCATACAGAAAATTCTAAGTATATCTTTTTTGCCAAGTAAATATGTTTAACATATGATACTTTAATTAAAATCATTAGAGCTACTTTTGAGAAAATAAAAATGTTCGAAAAGTTTTCTTTGTAAACGTTAGTTTGGATTCGGGAGATTTTCTTATAAATCTTCGTGCTACATCCTTGAAAAATACTGAACTTAAATACCAAGTTTCGTATTTAACCGACTTTTGTTTTTGAGTTTGCTGTCCTCACGCGCGTGCAAATCTTTTTCTGAAAATGCTGTTTTCTAAGACCGAGCCTAATTGAGTAGTATACAAACTCATTTCAGTTCGCAAACTTCATTTTTACCGAGTCCACGTGTAAAGAAGCACAGCAAGCGTAAAATGCAAGAGTAAAGTAATTTTGTTCCAACTTTACGCTCGCCAAAATAAACAGAAATGGACCATATGTTTACCATGACTAAGAACTCAAATTATAGCAGGCCGTGACAAACCAATATTATTGTTGTTCTTAGATGTATTTTTAAATTAGATATTCTTAGAGCTGCGAAAGAAGTAGCTCAAATTTACTACCTGCAATCCCGAAAGGTTTATGAGGCACAATATGAGAAATTTATGAAGTGGTGAATGGCAAAGACGAACTATAACCTTTGGTGAATGGATCAAATTTAACCTTAATTTTTTTCATCTTTCGTTGATTTTCTTTTAATATCATACAGACTGCGTCTCATTTCACAGTATTCCCGTTGGGAACAAAAACTATAACTTTACGCTCTTACATAATAAATATTATCCCAAAATTCTCGTACAAAAACGTTGTAGGAGTATGATAATCTCGCTCGAATCAAAAACCGTAAATTTACGCTCTTACATCATAAATAATTTTGGATAAGTGGGTTCAAGAGCGTGTATTTTCAGTGAAATTTCGGTACTGAATTTTTGGGTGGAATGCGATACCTTCTCTATGTGTATTCACTAAGTAGAGGCAGTAAAAATGTTGACAATTACGTAAGTACTACTGGGCTTTCAATTATCTTATGTAATTTGCCCATAACATTTTACTTTTTGACTTACATTAAACCTTAACGATTTAACTCTAATCGATTGCATTACCGTCCGATTATCAAAGCATACACTCTGTTGTTTCTAGTATAAGGAGTATTTCCGTGTGAGCACAAGGTATGAAATCGAGTTAGTCGATTATGCTTGCAAGAAGTTGGTCGTTCTTGTCATCGCTCTCGCAGTGACCCAACCTGGCCTCCCTTAACGTTGCTCAATTAAGCCCTTCCCCAAGATGATGCTGATGATATAAACAGAATGGATCAAGGAAAACCCTTGGCTGGCCGCCCGACTGGCTCGTTTCCCCGTCCCGTATAACTTGAAGATAGCAGAAGGGGGGAGGGGCATATCTGTTACACAGAGCTGAAATTCCCTTGAGGGCTGCCTTTCCAAGTTGAATTCCCCAATCTGGCAAGTTCCAGTATGTTGCGTGTGTGCATAGCATAATGGACACGTAACGGCACCTTGTTCCGACAAAGCTATGACTTGCGGTAACAACGACTTAAGCTTCTTACACCTTCCTTTACATTCCAACGTCATTCTCTTGTTCTGGAAGTTTCTAATAGCTTTCCAACATCTTAGAGTCTGAGAAGTAACATAGCAACAGATATGTAAAATTCTGATATCAGATCGGACAGGTCCGTTTAGTAACCATATATTAGTAAGTAATATACCCAAAACAACAAATTTTCTTTTATCCGTAATCGGCTTACCCTCTCCATACTTCTAGGACTGACACCCCTCATAGGAAAGGAAGTTCGAAGGGATCAGAAGTCTGTCTGGGAGCCAGCGGCACGAACCACAGAGTGAAGAACCCGGAACGAGTGATCGGCCCGTAGCTAGACATGAGCATGAGGAAGTGGATGCTATGAAATGCAAGCGAAATAGAAAATAAAAAGGTGATGATGGAGCAATTAAGTGAAGGGAGAAACCGGAGGACTCGGAGAAAACCCGCTCAGACACCGCTTCGTCCACCACAAATCTCACATGTGGGTCACCCTCCTTCCATTGACCAATGACGGCCATTGTATATGATTGCGTTGAGTAAGCCAGTAACGCAGCCAGAGGTTGTTACCTTTGTTGGGAGACTTAAAATTGCTTAATTTATTTATGTATGCCAATGGAGTCTTCTTCAATTCGAAACTAGGAAGCATGCCATTATTGTAACAATACATAATTACTATAAATGATCTTTCCAATTACAAACTTGAATAACTATTGTTAGAAGACACTTAGAAAAATAATATTGCTATCAATGGAAAGGGAAACTCAAATATTTTTGTTATGTTGGTGAACCTGTAGCATAATTATTTATTTCGTTGCTAGGAGACAATATAACAGATAAATATGACTGCAGTCGAAGACAGAAGGGTATTTTGGGTGATAGATTTTCATACATCCCAGTCTGTCACTGTACAACGAAATTTTAGAAGAAAATTTGGTGTTGATCCACCCAGTGAGCACAGTATTCGTAAATCGTACGCTGACTTCAGAACGAGGGGATGCATTTGTAAGCAGAAGTCAACCGGACGTCCATCAGGGAGTGAGGCAAATGTAAAGCATATGAGAGAGAGTTTCACACGAAGTCCACAGAAATCCACCATAAAACCCAGTAGGGAAATAAACAACCCACAACAAACTTTGTGGAAAATGTTATGTACACAAGTCGCGTGCCAGGAAGTCACGTACATGTGCCACATAAATGTTGGGATTTTCAAAAGCCCATATCCTGACAATGTGTTTTTGCACTTTTCCTGACAGATGGAAAGTGGCTCCATCACTAAACACCAAAGATTCGACGAAACCTTCAGTTTCCATTCTGAACTACATCTCCTCATAGAAAGACTGCCGCTTGGCTTTGGCGTCTGGTTTCAGTACCTACAACAATTACAGACGATATAGATAGGACTTCAAACTTTTTCGTAACATCTTCCTCACAGTTTGTTGGGGGGGGGGGGATGTTTAAGTCTCTACTGGCTTTTACGGTGGATTTCTGTGGACTTCTTTTGGAACTTTCTCTGGCACGCTCCACATTTGCCTGACTTACTAATGGACGACCAGTTGACTTCCGCTTACAGATGCATCCCCATGCTGAAGTCAGCATACCGCTTGCGAATACTGGGCCCACTGGGTGGAACAACACCAACTTTTCTTCCAAAATTGCGTCGTACAGTGACAAAAGATTGGGAATATATGAAAATCTAACACAAAAAATGCCCTCCTGTATTCGTTTGCAGCCATTTTTTACTTTTTCTATACGTACAATTTACATAGTGTATAGAGAAATTGTTGCATTCCAGTCAAAAATTCGATACCGAAATTTCACCGGAAATAGACGTTTTAGGGTGCTCTATATCCAAAAAATATTCATTTTTAGAAAATGGTCTGTGTGTGTCCGTGTGTCTGTGAACACAATAACTTAAAATCGAAAGCAGGTAAAATACAAAACTTGGTATATAAGTTTAGATCTTCCGAGGATGCGAAACGAAGATTTTGAGGAAAATCCCCCACCCCAAACTACCCTTTACAGAGAAAATGTTTAGAAAATTTTGATTTTTTCAAAAATGGCTCTAACAATTTTGATTAAAATACCGTATATAAAAGATATTTACACGACGAATAAAATGTATATCTTGCATTTTTTGAGAATAGCTTGTGAAGACCTCTTTATACTGGATGGATTTGCAGTATTTCGCATAATTAGTAAACAGTAAGATATAGACATAAACTTACTACACAAAATATATAGATCTCGTTGAAACTTACAATTTATGTCATATACATCTTTTAGATATTCTTTATTTTTGGTTTCAGTTTTAAAATTTCACTTGCGGAAATTTGTCAACTCCTAGCAATGCAAAGAAATGGATTTCATCCACTTGGCAACCAGCTTTTAAAAGATCGTTTTATCCTAGCCTTATTTCCCTTGTTCTTACAAGAAAGCATTTCTGCCTGTGTTTATCTCGATTAGCATGAAGTAAACAAATGATTAAGCTTTTTAACAATAAATTGTTACAGAGATGTAGAGAAAGTCATATGAATGAAACACATCAGATTTTTATGTTATATCGTCTCTTAGCAACGAAATTAACAAACATGCAGCATGTTCACCAACAGAACAAACATTTTCAGTTTCTCTTACCATTGCTACCAATATCATATTTCTAAGTGTATCCTAACAATAGTTATTAAGTTTGTAATCGAAAAGACCATTAGATAACACTGTAACAAACGCTTATTAAAAGTGCTCAATAAACATAACACAGTCGTTTCTCTCTAGGACTCTTTGGAGGATTAACCCCAACCCTCCCCATTCGTTGCACCATTTGATCAACCCTCAGTTGAGGTGTTTCATGCATTTTTACTTTCTCTATACGTACTATGTACATAGTGTATAGAGAAGGCATTGTATTCCACACAAGAATTCGATACAGAAATTTCACGGAAATATATATTTTAGGGTCTCCTGTATCCAAAAAATCTGATGTAATCCATTCACATGACTTTCTCTATATCTCTGCAAAAAATTTTTGTTAAAAGGTTTATGCTTCTATTTACTTCATGCTAAGTTAGAAAAAATTAGCAGAAATAGCCTTATTACTTGCTTCCCTGTAAGTAGAAGCGAAATAAGAGAGTAACATAGGTTAAAGTGATAACAAAAGATGGTTGCTATGTGACTGAAGTTCATTTGTTTGTATGGACAGGAGTTGACAAATTCCTGAATGAGAGAAGTATAAGTTTTTTTTTAAGGCTGAAACAAAAAACAAGGAATATCTAGAAAACGATCAACTACACGAAAAAAATGTACATAACATAAATTGTGTCTCTTAATGTGCTCTACATTTTTTGTTTGGTAAGTTTTTGTCTATCTCTTACGGTTTACCAGTTACACAAAATTCCGTAAAATTCATCCAGAATAAAGTAGTCTTAAGAGGATATTCCCAGAAAATTCAAGACATACATTTTATTTGTCAAGTATATATCTTTAATATATGATATTTTATCAAACTCGTTAAAGCCATTTTTTAGAAAACCGAAATTTTCGAAATTTTTTCCATGTGATGGGTAGTTGGGGGTGGAGGATTTTCTTGAAAATCCTCGTGTTACATCCTTGGAAGATACTGAACTTAAATACCAAGTTTGGTATTTAACGGTCTTTTCGTTTTTGAGCTATGCTGCCCACAGGCACGCGGACACACACACACATAAACACAGTAAGACAGACACACACACATACACACAGACAGACAGACACACACGGACATTTGCTTTTTTTTTATTCAGGTGGTCTCAAAACACGTATTTCCGGTGAAATCTTGGTATGGTATTTTTGGGTACAATGCAATACCTTCTCTATACACTATGTGCATAGTACGTATAGAGAACGTAAAAAAAACATTTTCAGAAAAAGGTCCGTGTGTGTCCGTGAGTCTGTGAACATAGCTCAAAAACGAAAAGTCAGTAAAATACCAAAGTTGGTATTTAAGTTTAGTATCTTCCAGGGATGCGACACTAGGATTTTGAGAAAAATCCCCCACTCCAAACTACTCTTTACATGGAACTTTTATGAAAATTATGATTTTCTCAAAAATGGCTCTAACGATTTTGATTAAAAATTCGTATATTAAAGATATTTACCTGACAAATAAAATGTATATCTTGAATTTTCTGGGAATAGCCTCTGAAGACCATTATGGATGAATTTTACGGAATTTTGCATAACTGCTAAACCGTAAGAGATAGACAAAACTTACCACACAAAAAATGTAAAGCACATTAAAATACACAATTTATGTTATATACATTTTTTTTTTCGTGGAGTTGATCGTTTTTGAAATATTCCTTGCTCTTGGTTTCAGCTTTGAAAAACATACCTTTCTCATACTGGAATTTGTCAACTCCTGTTCATACAAACAAAGGAACTGAAGTTACATAGCAACTAGCTTATGACTATCACTTTAACATCCATTATTTCGCTCTACTTACAAGGAAGCAAGTAATAGGACTATTTCTGCTAATTTTTTTTCTCGATTAGCACGAAGTAAATTTTTAACAAAAGTAATATAAAGTCGAGTTCATGAAACATTTGTATTGAATCTGAAAAGTCAAGAATTAATTTTAATAATTAATAAAATAACAGCATTTCATAATTAAGTTTATTTCACTGTAATATATTATTTTATTATTATTATTATTATTATTATTATAATTGGAAGGCCCAACTGTTCCGTATTTGTTGTGTGCAGATATCGCATGTGCGTTAAAAGAATTGCAGAACTCAACGGAGCTATTTCAAGTTAAAGCCTGCCACTGGAGAACAAGGTGAGAGTGACTTTCGTTTTACCTCTCGCAATGAGCACGACCTGCTCACCTCTCCGCTGATAGTGGAGGCCACTCTCGCCAGAACTAATTTCACCACCATGGCCTTTTTCAGGAGATGGATGAAGCTATACTCTTGTCTTGGAAATAGTTTATAGCGCAACAATTATATGAAATAAATTCTATGTTTTTAAGAGATCTACTTTTTTGAACAATAAGTTTTTTTTATCACTTCACATTTATTATCGCTTATATAAAATGTATACGAAATTCACAGGATAGTCCCAGAGAATCCAATGAATGCATTTTATTTTTCGTGTAAATGTTATTAATAAATGGTCTTTTATTTATGATTTTTAAAACCATTTTTTGAGAAGGTAGTTTGAAATGAGGGAGATTTTGTTGAAAACCTTCGTATCTCATCTTTGGAAAATATATCCGACTTTTCATTTTTAAGTTGTACTACTCACATACACAACCCCCTCCACCAGACACACATACACACACAAGAAATTTGTTATAAACATTCTGTTTGGTTTTCAGGGATATTCAAAACTTATATTTCCAGTGGAATCTCGTACTCAAAATTTGGGTTGAATACAATGCTTCCCCTATTTAACTACTATGCGTAGTACATAGAGAAATTAAAAAATGTATTACATTTGTTGCTTTCTTTACTCACTATAGGTTTTTTAACTTATCTTCTACCAACTATTGTTAAAATCAGTTGTTTTTCTAATAGTTTCAATGTAAGTGAAGGTAAACGTGTGCATACGTAATTTCATTATTTCATTACACATTTCGTTGTAGCTACAAAACAGGTACTGGGGGACGATGCAAGTCAAATATTTAAACTGCCTGTCACTTGAAATTCTATACTCTCTGCTTGGATTACTAGAAGCAAAGGAATAAAGCCTTAATGCTAAAAAATAGTAAGTATTTGAAAATATAAACAGGGAGTAACTAAATTTTCGGTAATGCTACAAAATGAACATTGTCTTTATGAATAGGATCCAGTTACGTGTACTAGCTTTTGTCTAACTCATATGATTTACTAATTATACAAAGTATACAAATGAAACGTTTTTACGGACTGTTTGCTATACATTTTATTGGCTGTGCATTTATTAAAAATATTGCATGCATTTTAATAAAAATCAATAGAAATATGTTGGAGTAAATGAAAGATAAGAAGAATTCCATATGGTGGTATTTTGAGTTGAGAATTTTCTTGAACATCTTCGTGTCTTATCTTCCAAAGATGCTACTGTTACAACTTTGGCATTTAGCCTATATCAAAATTTTAATTTAGACGTTCGGGTAGATTGACAGATGCATGAAAAATTCTTTTTTTTTCTTTCCTTTTTACTTTCTCTTCACGTACTATGTACATTGTGTATAGAGAAGGTATTGTACTACACCCAAAAATTCGATACCGAGATTTCACCGAAAATAAGTACATGTTTTGGGGCACCTGAATGCAAGAAAGCATGTTATAATAATGTCCGTGTGTGTATGTGTGTGTGTTGTGTGTGTGTGTGTGTATGTAAGTGTCTGTGGGCAGCGCAGCTCAAAAACAAAAAGTCCGATAAATACCAAACTTGATATTTAAGTTGAGTATCTCCCATGGATGCGACACGAAGATTTTCAAGAAAATGCATCCACCCCAAACTACCTTTCCATGTAAAAATTACGATTTTGATTAAAATGTCTTGTATTAAAATGTCTTTGATATTTACATGACAAATAAAATGTAGATCTTGGATTTTCTGGGAATAGCCTCTGAAGATCTTTTCATTCTGGATGATTTTTATTGAATTTTGCATAACGGGTAAAATGTAAGAGATGGACAAAAACTTACTACACAAAAATGTAGATTTCGATAAACCACGCAATTTATGTCATACATATTTTTCGTAGAATTTTCCGTTTTCGAGATATTCCTTGTTATTTATTTCAGTTTTAAAATACCTGCTTTTCTCATACGGGAACTTGTTAACGCTTGGGCACGCAAAGAAACGGATTTCAATCCCATAGCAACCACATTTTAAAACATTTTACTGTCGGTTTAGCCCAGTGTATTCCTTATTTCCCTTCTACTTATAAGGAACTAAATAATAAAACCCTTTCTACTAATGATTTAACATAGAATAGACAGAAGAATAAGCTTATTAACAAAACTTTGTCACAGAGATGTAGAGAAGGTCATGTGAATGGAACACGTTAGATTTTTTTCTTTCTTTTTCTTCTAATTATTTTTTGATTTTACTTCACGAGATTAAGGTTACTATTATATAATGGAGGGAATCAGTTTGCCCCTTATACCTGCATAAGGAAGGAAGGGATGGACTGAGGGAACCACAGGAGAATGGAGGCCAAGGTCGATAGGCCAAAGAGAAGCGCGGAAGTTCCTATCATCTCCAGGCTTGAGATCCAGCCCGTCTAACCTGACAGCCTTCTAAAGCGCACAAGAGTACTATATCCTTGAACATGCATCCGCGCCATCTGTCCGGCACAGCTATACATCACAAAACCTAGAAATACACCCGAAAGTATTCTAAAATTGAAATGAATTACAGGGAATGTCTCGGAAATGGTTAACTCTACAAAAATGTATGTATATAACATAAGCTTCATGTTTTAATAATATCTACTTTTTTCCTACGGTTTACCAATTATAGAGAAGTCACCAGGAATAAAGTGGCGCTGCAGAGACTATTCTCAAAACATTCATTATATCCATTTCATTTGCCATGAAATATCTTAATTATGTGGTACTATTTTAAAAAAATCGTTAGAGCCAATTTAATGAATATCAAAAACTTCGAAACATCTTCCATGTAAAGGGAGTTTTGGGTGGGAAATTGTGTTTGAAAATCTTCCTGTTGCAACCTTGGAAGGTGCTGTACATAAACTTAATGTTTGGTATTTATTGGTACACACATATACACACAAACACACAGCTCGCTTCGGTAGTGTAGGGGATAGCTTGTCTGTCTCACTTCAAGCGTTTCTTTTTTCTTTTTTTTTTTTTTTTTTTTAGTTTTTATTTGTCATCCTCCGTAGTCTGAGAGTAACATACCAGCCTCGGTTCCCTGGATTTTTTCGGGCTTAAAAGTCCTTAGCATGGCTTCCTTCGGAACGGAAGTAAGGCCGTTGGTCCCATGTCGAAAATTTGCGGCACGTAAAAGAACCCCAAGACCAATAAAGGGCTCTCTGAGCAAAATTAAGCGATTAAACACCCAGTATAGAATGAGACGCTGAGAATCACTGCAGTTAAAGAACATCCATAAATAAAATTAAATTTAATTTTAATTTAACACATGCACACAAACCTACACGGAGCTTTTTCTAAAAATCTGATGATTTTGTTCACATGACCTGCTCTATATCTGTGCTTTTTTAAAAAACCTTATTTTTCTATCTACTTCATGCTAATTGAGATAAACATTACCAGAAATAGTCTTATTACTTGCTTTCTTGTAAGTGGAAGGGAAATAAGGGAATACACTAGGATCGTCAAAAATTTTATAAGCTAGTTGCCATGTCGTTGAAATACTTTCTTTGCATTACAGAAGTTGACAAATTCCCATATGACAATAACAAGGGTTATCTCAGCTCAAAAAAAAAAAAAAAAAAAAAAAAAAAAAAGAAGAGACAAATTAACGTTTTAGTCAGATCTGTATTTTTCGTGTTTAAGTATTTGTCTTTTACGGTTTAGGAGTTATTTAAAATTCAGCAACGTTCTTCCAGAATAAAGAGGAGTTCAGACACTATTATCACAAAATTAAATATATACCTTTTATTTGGCATATAAATATCTTTAAGATACAATATTTTAATGAAAATCGTTAGAATAATTTTTGAAAATATAAAACATTTCGAACATTTTTTTCATGTAAAGTTTGGGGTGGGAGATTTTCTTGAAAATCTTCGTCACATCCTAAGTACCGATTTTGGTATTAAACAGACTTTTCATTTTTGAGGTATGCTGTCCACACACACACACACACACACACACACACACACACACACACACACACACACACACACAGACCGCCTCGGTAGTGTATCCTGAGTGTGTCTGTATTAATTGCAAGAGGTCGTGAGTTCGGTCGTGGGTTCAAACCCAAAGGAGAACAATGGATTTTTTTCGGCGTAAACAGTTTTAGAAATCTGATAAAGAAGGGTTTGAGCAAAATTAAGCGATCTTTCATGCCCAATATTGAATGGGACGCTGAAAACCACAGCAGTTAAAGAATTTCCATAAATAAAACTCAATTTAATATTAACTTATTAACAAATACACACACGGCCACATTGAATTGGAGTTTTTTCTAAAAATATTATTTTTATTCTTGGGACCTCAAAACATATAATTCCGATGACATCACGACATCGAAGCTTTGGGTGCAAAACTTTTTCTACCTTCTCTGTACAAATTTGTAGAGAAAACCCAAAAGCGGAAGACAAAGTAAAAAGAAATCGGCAAATCTGTCCGATTACAAATCTGAAAGTTTCTCTTACCTTCAAAGCATTGAACAGTTCTGAAATGTAACAGGAGATTATTACGGGTGATTTAATTTTATCTCTATTACTTTAGTTCGCCAATTATTTTAATCTCCTAAAGTTGAACTTTCCTGCACCGTGTTCCAAGTGAGGCTCCAACTTTCACTTCGAATCTATTCAGGTTAACTTGAATTTGAGCATTGCCCAACTTTGGGCTTCCTCGCGGTCCACAGAACCTTTCACCTCAATCCTGCTACAAACTTTTGCTCGGTTTTACTTGAGAATTCGGCTGCTGCATGTGTCTTGACGCGTTTGGTTCTAATTAATTGCTTTAATTAATATTCTCTTACGCCTACCCTGAAGGTATCGTGCTGCGAGGTTAAAGATGAGAGTTGAGCCGTTATTCCATGAGGAACTAAGTTGGTCATGTAACCTGGCGGCCAGCCCGTGAGGATAATCGCGGTGGACAGCCCCCCGGGCTTTGTGCTGATCTTAGACCACCGCCCCCGAGCGAATTTAAACTGTCATAGTGTCAAGGAGAAATTTACGCAACAACGTACAGTACACGGAAACTTTTTTAAACTCCACGAAAGCTAGTGGATTCCATCGCTTTATTACTTTCTCTGTGTACGTAGTGTATAGAGATTTCACCGGAAATACATGTTTTGGGTCCCTCTGAATCCAAAAAAAGAATTTTTAAAAAAAGGCCCGTGTGTATCTGTGGACAGCATAGCCTAAAACGAAAAAAACATTTAAAACCAAACTTGGTATTTAAATTTAGTATTTTCCAAGGATATAACTCGAAGATTTTCAAGCAAATCCCCCCACCCCAACTACCCTTTACATGGAAAAAGTTTCGAAAATTTGATTTTTTCAAAAACGTTGCTAACGATTTTCATTAAAACCTCTTATATTTAAATATTTTACATTACAAATAAAATGTATATCTTGAAATTTCTGGGAATAGCCTCTGAAGGTCTCTTTACTATGAAGTGAAGTTTTCTGAATTTTTTATAGCTGGTAAACCGTAAGAGATAGACAAAAACGTACTACACAAAAATGTAGATCTCCTTAAAATACACACTTTATATTATATACATTTTTTTTCGTGAACTTGACAGGTTTCAAGATATTCCTTGTTATTGGTTACAGTTATAAAATACTTAATTTTTTCCTCATGTGGAACTTGTCATCACTTAGCCAGGCGAGAAATGGATTTCACTTCCCATAGTAATAACATTTTAAAACATTTTACTGTCGGTTCAGCCTAGTGTATTGCTTTATTTCCCTCCTACTTATAAGGAACTAAGTAATAAGATAATTTCTTCCAATGTTTGTCTGGATTAGTATGAAGGAGAGAGGAGAATGCGCTTATTAACAATAATTTGTTACAGAAATGTAGAAAAAGTCAAGAATGGAACATATCAGAATTTTTTGTTTTAAATTGATATACTTTTATCTTAGCTGACCCCTGCGAGTAGACATACACTATAAGTAAAACAGAACCAGTTTATTTCAGTCGAAACTGGAAGTCAAATAGCAAGCAGGACATATTAGTCATTCTAGAGAGCAAATCCCTGAAAACTTTGGAATGAAAGCGTCTTGGGTAAAGTATGAATTCACAAGAAATATATTATTTTCTCTAGCCTATATGTACAATACATAGTGGGTAGAGAAGGTATCCCCTGAATCCAAAACAGCATTTTTAAAAGCATGTCCGTGTGTGTCTGTGTATGTGTGTGACTATGGGCATTATAGCTCAGAAACGAAAAGTCTATTAAATACCAATTACTTTTTTGAGCTATGCTGAACACAGACACACACCAGATATACATACGCTGATGCTTGGACAGACACTCTCATTGACAGTTTTCTAAACATGAACTTTTTTGGATTCAGGGGGTCTCAAAACATATATTTCCGATGAAATCTCGATATCGTATTTTTGGGTACAATACAATACCTTCTCTACATTGAAGCAAGTAATAAGACTGTTTCTGCTAATGTTATCTCGATTAGCATGGTGTAGATAAAAGAATACTCTTTTGAAAGAATGTTTTGTATTTGGAAAAGCTGGAGAAACTTATGTGAATAGAACACTTTTTGCTGAAAGTTGTGTGCTTTAAATGTTTTTAGTCCTAAAGTGAATAGACAGGAAATATATAGAATAAACTATAAAGCTATTGTCAGTTAAATACCTTGATGACAAATCTCATGGCTATGCCATGCTGGAACCGTTTGGAAACTCCTTTGTAAACAGACTTGTAGGTGTAGAGCCGTTCTTAAAAACCTCATGCTTTTTAATGGCACTTGTTGAAATAAAATGAGCGAAAAATGGTTTGTTACACGTTTTAACGTCCGTTTTAAGCACATTTGGGATTGCAAAAGATGTTTTCTTTGTTTATTTTATTCGTTTCCTGCCGAAACAGGGGTGTTTTACACCGTATCCTTGAGGACATTGTCTATTCAAATCATTTGATGGTATTAATCCATTTGCGAATGTAAAGAGAGGCTCTCAGGAATATGAGTTTTGTTAATGTGAACATTTGTGCTAATGAGTGCTATTTAAATCAGATTAAAGAGGTTTTAAATATTTTTATCACTATACTACCAATTAGAGCGTGACAAAATCCTACTTCAACGTGAGAGAACGTTGGTTAGTAGCATTTTTAACAGACGATGTATGTAAATTGTTCGTACCTATGAGTTGTTGGGTGTGATGCACTTATGGATGATATTTATATTGCAGACAGAGTCCTACAGTAAAGTAGGTGCTCTAAAAATATGATGAGTTCCATTCGCATGACTTTCTATACATCCTTGTAACAAATTATTGTTGAAAAGCTTATGCCTGTATCTACTGTATCGAGATAAACATTAGCAGAGATGCTTCCATATAAGTAGAAGGGAAATATGGAATACACTAGGCTAAATCGACAGCTTTTTAAAAGCTGGTTGCCATGCGGATGAAATCCGTTTCTATTCATTGCCAGACTTGACAAATTCCCATATGTGAAAAGTTTAAAGTATTTAAAAATTGAAACAAATAACAAATAATGCCTCAAAATGCTCAACTCTACGAAAAAAAACGTATGACATAAACAGGGGGTCTAACGATATTTACATTTTTGTGCAATATGATTTTGTGTATCTCTTGTCTATTTGTTTACTAGTTACGCATAATACAGCAAAATATACGGCATTTTAATCAAAATCGTTAGAGTCATTTTTGACAAA
The DNA here is from genome assembly GCA_030762935.1 of Hymenopus coronatus. Lineage (NCBI taxonomy): Eukaryota > Metazoa > Arthropoda > Insecta > Mantodea > Hymenopodidae > Hymenopus > Hymenopus coronatus. Next base: position 57,054,857 of record CM060892.1, on the reverse strand, counting down.
ATCAAAAATCTTGAAAAATGTTTTATGTAAAGGGTAGTTTGGGGTGAGGGGATTTACCTCAAAATATTCGTGTCGCATCCTTGAAAGATACTTAACTTATATATATACCAAGATTAGTAGTTTACCGACTTACACACATGGACCTTTTTCTAATTCTTTTTTGGATATAGGGAATCCTAAAACGTCTATTTCCGGTGAAATCTTGGTATCGAATTTTTGGGTGGAATGCAAATTCTTCTCTATACACTATGTACATAGTACGTGCACAGAAAATAAAAGGGAGTGCTGATGGAGCTTTACAACCCACTGACTCTTACCAAATATAAAACTTCGAATATAAAGTTAATAAGTAGTCTACATGCAAATTTATGTGTTCTGCCCTTGTCCCCAAATCCCTCCTTTTTACCTGTTTCTTATGAAATTGCAAAATGACAAATTTGCCGCAAGTTATCTCGTGTGGCGCTAGTATGTCCCTGTTTGTTGGTCTACCTCGGAGTCGGTCAAGGATTAGCACCCGTGAAATACTCTATAAGCAAACGTGAAGAGTCCATTGTTGCACCAGCTATGCTCGTTCCTGTAGAACACAAGTTGTCTCTTACTCAGGGGGAAAAAGAATAGATAAGATATGTAACACGGGGTAGACTCAAGAAAAGAGTTTTTTCACTTGAGGCTGGTTGAGGCACTAACCCTACGAGCGACTCCCGATATAAAAATTCTTGAAAACGATGACGTAATCATACTTCGTACTAATTTCCGCTATTGCTGAGTTCTTGTTGTCGACGGCCATCACACAGAATACGTTGCAACAGCAACGTTAATCATTATCATCTTCAGAACGGCAGTAAAAGTAACAATAAGAGTAACATTCTCAGTCACAGTAACAGACAGCGTAACATTCACGCTAAGTATTGTAGTCAGAGTAAGTGACATTCACAAAGAGAATGAAACGGATTGTCGCCCATGTGAATAAGCGCATTACCAATATCTGTAATTGATTAAACTGTTTAGCTTAATTAGTAAGTAAGATGTAATGTATTTATTGTATATAGGATGTTCAGAGAGATTGTTCCTGGAAAGCGTTTCTAACTTCAACCCCAGAGTTCTCAAGCGACCAATTCAGTTGTTTACGCTATTTCTTTGTCTATTGCAAGAGGGGAAAGACGCTATGTGTGGTCACGTCTCCGCAAGAGAAAGCGAAGGCGACATATAAACCGGGGAACCACGAGGAAATCTAGGTCAAAAATCACGTGAAAGACGCATTGATCAATTACAATTAATCACGTCACGATACCCCAAGTCACTTTCGGCGCCAAAAATGGGCCAATGAGATTACGAGTTGAGGGTTTTGCGCGTGGGTAGAATTTGTTATAAATATAGAGTATTCGCCGCAATTTTACGCAGTTGAGATGTAACTCCAGGGGAAATCTGTGACACCCAAAACAAGAATCCTCGTAAATATAGTAAAGTTATTATAGTGATTCACACAGTGGAAATAAATGTCACGCGTAACCGCGACGCCGGAAACAAGGAAGCCACGGCGGAATTTTAAAGTGTCTACAATTATTCTGCATGTAACAGTTGCACTCGTCGCCGCGTAAAGTTTAGTTACCTTTTTGCGCGTTACGCTCTTGTTCGAGGGAAATTATCGGAACTCAATCGCGCCAGGAACATTCTCTGGAAAACTTGTAAAAGAAAAATAAACCTTGACTGACTGAAAAGTGCCGACGTTATTTTAGGTTAATTTCCGTACTACACCCTGGAGATCACCGCAGCTAAATACCAAAGCTAGATTCAAATGGGTCTCAATTGCTCGACGCTGAGCCCACCAATAGCCGAGGAGCATAGAGAATCGGCTTTAGCAGCTGCAACGCCGGAGAGAGGACCAGTCGTCGCTGCGCAGCCCAGCTCCACCAGATAGGACCACCAGCTCTATACGTCCTCAAGAATTACTGTCAGATTAACGTTTTCACTAAGAATTCACAATAACAATAATCTGATTTCTTGTACACGCATCGCTTAAATCTAAAACTTCCAATATTGCACTCCTTCCTGATTGGCTAAAAATAAGTGCGAAAAATAGCCTTGTCACGTGACTTACTTGGTTCCAGAATATTTGGGGATGAACCTTTCTTTAAGCTTTGGCCTGTACTTATGTCTCTGATGCTTTAAAAGTCTTGCTCTACAAAGGCAATTGTGTCTCTAGTATTAACAAAGCAAATAACCTTGGCGAGCATAATAGAAGCTTTCTTATTTGTTACTGCTATGCGTACTTCTGTAATAAAATTTAAAAGTAATTTGAAACACTGCTAATGCTTTTGTTATAGGTCTTAATTTATTTCTGACTGTAAAATACTGTTTGAATATTTGTACTTAAATCGATTAAGATCCATCCATTCGCCAGTCCGTCTGTCACTCCATGCATCAATCCCTAACCATCCATTAACATATAGGAGTCCACAAATCCTTCAGATTTCATTTGCCCAACAATGTGGGCAAAGTTTTTGGCACATACTAATCCACAAAGTAAATGGCCTTATCGAAAAATATGTGCAACAGCAACATTATTGAGTAATTCACACATCGAAAAGAGCGTATCAGTTACAGTACGCTCACTACAAATGCAATTTTGCAGTCATATCATATTAAACGCAAAGTGTTATTCGTTAACAAGGGCGAGATCAATAATTTTGTTCACCCGGAGGTCCCGTGTTCGATTCTCGGATGGGGCGGGGAAATTTTCTTTAACCAGAATTATTCCCTTTCCCCCACAGAGTGAATGTGCGTGTGTTTAGTAATATAAAGTTTATTAACCTAATGTTCTGAACCTACAGTTTCACAAGTCAAAGCCCCCGATATGACAATTGAAAAAGGGGGCTATACAAATGAAAAAAAAAATTGTCAACAGAATTTTTAAGCCAAAAATACTCAAAGATACTAGGGCAAATACATATTATTGAAACAAGGAGTTGGAAGGTGATAATTTCTATGAAAATCTGATGAGTTACATTCACATGACTTACTCACATTGCTGTAACAAATTATGCTAACAACTTATTCTTGTGTCTACTTTATGATAATCGAGATAAATATTAGCAGAAATTGTCTTAATTTCTTGCTTCTTTGTAGATAGCAGATAAATAAGGGGATACACTAGGCTAAAACGATAGTCCAATTTTCAAAAGGTGGTTGCAGGATTTACAAATTTCCGTGTGAGAAAAATATTTTAAATCTGAAACAAATAACAAGGAATATTTAAAAAATGGTCAACTCCAGGAAAAAAGTCATACATGACATAAATTGTGTGTTTTAACGAAATCTACATTTTTTGTGCAGTAAGGTTTTGTCTATCTCTTACGGTTTACTTGTTACGCAATTTTCAGCAAAATTCATCCTGAATAAAGGGGTATTGAAAGGCTATACCCAGAAAATTCAAGATATACATTTAGTTTGTTACGTAAATATCTTTAATATACGGGTATTTAAATCAAAATCGTTAGAGGTTTTTTTGTGAAAATCAAAATTTTCGAAATTTTTTCCATGTAAAGGGTACTTTGAGGTAGAGGGATTTTCCCCAAAATCTTCGGGATGCATCCCTGGAAGATACTAAACTTATATACCAAGTTTGTTATTTTACCGACTTAGTTATCGTATTTCCAGACACGGACAAATACACACACACACACACACACACACACACACACACACAGACCTATTTCTAAAAGTGTTTTTTTTGGATACAAGGGACTCTAAAACGTGCATTTCCGGTGAAATCTCGGTATCAAAATTTTGAGTGGAATGCAATAAGTTATCTATACGCTATGTATATAGTACATGTAGAGAAATTAAAAATAGACAATGATGCTAGTGTAATGGTGAGGGATGCTTCAGTGGCAGTCCAACGACACTGCTGATACAATTTTACATTATGTTTATGCCACTTGAGCTAATCAGTTCCCTAGACATTATTTTAAGTGCACATATTGGTCGCACTTCAGAAAATTAGATGCATTATCATGGATCACTATAGTTACAGAAGCTGCCATCTAGTGACTGATTTAGTTTCTTCTTTCCTTCTTTTTTCTTTTTATTATGGATATTTTGGAAGATACTGCATAGTTTATTACAATAAATAATAACGGAAATATCTAATTATTTAGATACCTATTATATTTACGATCATTAAGGTTATTGTTTCCTAATAGGTTTGTACTGTGTAATTGCAGTTGCGAATGGTTAATCAAGAAACCTTTCATATCAAGATATACCCATGCTCCAAAATGCTCCATTTGTATTGTTACTTACTGTAAGCTAAGTTATTAGTATTTCGCTCTTTGGGTCGTCTCAGCGCGGTGGGAGATCTGGGTTCGATTTTCCCCCGCTGGGAGACCTGGCCCGGGGTGTACTCAGCCTCGTGAGGTCCCTGGGGGGGGGGGATCAATTGAGGAGCTATTTGATTGAGAAATAGCGGCTTCAGATAGAAGACCGCATTAATCGGCTGAGAGGGGTTCGAGGTGCTAATCACGTCTCACTTTCTAGCACTGCAGCCCAATGGGGAGATGCCATGGAGTTAGTAAACATATGCTAAGGAAATGCACGCTCTGACGTCCAAGGCCAATCAACTGGTCCCTTTGCTATATATTATGTTCTGAGATTAAGTAGCGAAAGGTGCAATATCGCTATGCACTTGCTAGCCAGCTGATAACACCAATATAGCCATAAAAAGATTAAGCACTCAAAGCGTAATATCGCAACATAATTTAGCCCTATACTTAATGTCCTCAATTAAATGTAGTGCAGGCAGTAGACCAACACAAGCAACACTCCAAATATAAGTAAATATCTGCTAGGTTGTAATTTCATCTACAGATATAGATGACGTTATTCCTCCTTGCCTTCATTTTTGAGACGCTCAAGAAAACGCTCGACTTCGATGATACTCCTCTTACTTGCGGATAGAGATAACTTCACATAAATACAAGAACTCATATCGTCGGCAACCTAACTTGTTAGCATCTACTTCCACCTTTTCTTATCTTTCAGACTCTTTTAATTCTTAGCACAATTGAAGAAAGATTTATGGGACAGTCGATTTACTGAATTCGAAATCGTGACATGATACAATGAGGAAGATTTTGCTTCTATCGTCAGGGAATGTAAAAGTTATTCTATTACACTATTAAGAATGTTATTCTATTACACTATTAAGAATGTTCAAATATTGGTTATAAATATGTAAATGTAAATGACGTGTTACTTACGGACGCTCTTTAACTACTGTGACTTTCAGCGACCCATTCTAAATTGGGCATGAAAGACCGCTTAATTTTGCTCAAAGGCTTCTCTGTCAGGCTCTGTCTTTTACGTGCCGTAAATCTACGACACGGGACCAACGGCTTTACTTCCCTTCCGAAGGAAGCCATGCTAAGGATTTTTTACACCTGAAAAAAATTAATTGTCTTCCGCCGGGTTTGAACTCGCGACCTTGGGTATATGAAGTTAGCATGGTAACCATTACACCACTGCGGGCGACTATAAATATACGAAAAGGTAGGAATGATGCAAGGATGAAGTATTCCTTATCTTTGTTTCGAGGGGGAAAGGATGTCGTTACATTAATTTAAACCAGTGTTAAATCTTGGTATTTGGTACACATTTTGTATCTTACGTTTTTGTCTCTGATCATTTTCTAAGGAGGTATTTTAGTTTTGTCAAAAATAAAGACAGACAAGCTGGCAACGCTGCAGGTTGTGTGGGTGTCACTTGCACTAGGTCAGTACATAAACAACACACCTCACCGCTGCTACCATAGCAGTGCAGGCCAATAAGAATGCCCGTTGCACTCGTTATCTTCCAAAACATTAAATCACTCTGCGTCGTGTTTGCAAGCTACCGATGTGTTTACATCCAGAAGCCGGTTCAGATCCCTGACCAACCTCAACGCAGCTTTGCCGAGTTACTTCACGGCTGATTAAGTTGCTTGGAATATTACTTTAATTATTTTAAGTGATTAATTATTTCGAAACCCTGTGTGATGTGCCATAGTTCCTACCGAAACTAATGCCAGAAATATGTTATTCTTTACGTCTAACAAGTAACAACTATTATCTTTGTACATTTTTTTGGAATTACAATCCATTTTGTAACAAAAACCATTTATTTTTTCGAAATCGGCTGATCAAGAACAAAATGTCAATAGATTTTTTTTATTTATAATGCTTCTATGAGGCATTTATTAGAAGGAATGTAATACATTCCATTCCACCCGGCATATGCATTCGCTTACAGAAAGTTAGGAAAGCTTATTTTCTGATTTACTCTCGTATTATGTTACTAACTGAAACTGCTTTCACTATGCCGATCTTTTGGCTATGCTTGTTTGGGCTTCCTTCTTCCAAGACTGAGGGATCTCAGTTCTAGTGCTTCAACCAAAACATTTGACAGACTCGACCATGACGGACATCTGTCTTCTGAAATGTCTACCTTCCATGAATACGCTAGCAGCCATTAATTAATTAAACTTAGTCAAGAAACAGATACCTGCAGCAGGTGCTTCTCAGAAAGTAGGTTAATATTTAGATATTAGCCAGAGTCAGAAGCATTCTCTATAGCCTAAATAATCCATATCTGCAATCCGAGAGTACGAATGCCAAAATTTTGTTTTTCTAAAATGTATTCCGTTTTTGTTTTGTTTCTATACTATGTACATATACATAGTGTACATAATAGAGAATATATTGCATCCCAGCCAAAAATTCAATCCCAAGATTTCACAAAATACATATTTTGAGATCCCTTGAATAAAAAAACAAAAGAAAGAAAAAAAAAAAGAAAAAGAATTTTTAAAAAAGGCCCCGAGTGTACAGCTGTGTGTGTGTGTGTGTGCGCGCGCGCGTGCGCGTACGCGCCTGCACTCGCTTATGGACAGCATAGTTCAAAAGTCGGTTAAATGCCATACTTTAGTATTTAAGTTGAGTAGATATTCTCTAAGAATGTGACATAAACATTTTCAGGAATATCTTTCCATACCAACTACCGTTTATATGGAACATTTTTCGAAAATGTTGACTTTCTCAAAAAATAGCCTTAATATTTTTATTAAAATACCATATATTTAGGATATTTTCGGAGCAAACGCAATGTATAACAGAATTTTCTGGGGTACTTTTTGAAGACCTCTTCATTCTGGATGACTTTTGTGTAACTCGTAAACCGTTAGAGACAGAAAACTTTACTTCACCAAAATTATAGATGTCGTTAAAAGACAGAGTATGTCATATACATTTTTTGTAGAGTTAATCGTTTCCGAGGTAATCCTTGTTATTGGTTTCAATTTTTAACTGCGTAAACTTTTCTAATATGGGGAGTCAGTTTTCGTTTCATATCTCTTTTGATTTACTCCTGGCCATCTAAAGACATTTAAGTTGTTTCACATAGAGAACAGATTTTAAAATATCTGATTATCACTTTAGCCTAGTGTATGTTTTATGTTCCTTCTATTTACAAGAAAGCAGGTTATGACACAGTTCCTGCTAATACTTATTTTGATTAGCATAGTGTAGATAAAATTATCTTTTTTAAGAATAGTTTTTATGCAGAACAGGTAGAGAAAGTAATGTTACTGGTACATATTAAATGTTATCCAATATATAGTTGCTTTTTGTAATCACAACATTTTCACTTCATATTTTCAATCTTCTCTACCACTAACATATGGTAGGTGTAAGAAGGATTATATTTTATCTAAAAATTGGATTTCATGATTTCATCACGTAGCCCAGAAAAAGAAAAACCTATATCAAGTGTCATATTTAAGTCAGCTTTTTTAAAGCATGCAACACAAATATTTTCAGAGTTGCTCAACGCCAAATTGGTCTTTATATAAAACTACCTGTGTGTTTTCTAAAAAAATAATGGTTTTGAATATAATACACAAACACTGACCTTTTTCTAATTATGTTTTTGATTCAGGGGCATCAAAATATGTATTTGTGGTAAAATACTTTCTATACACGTAATATGTACTTAGTGTATAGAGAAAGTATTGTATTGCACCTAAAATGCGATATGAGGTTTCACCAGAAATACATGTTTTGGAACCTCCTGAATCCAAAAACACATTTTTAGAAAAAGGTCCTCGTGTGTGTCTGTCTGTCTGTCGGTCTGTGTGTATGTGTGTGTGTGTGTAACTGTGGGCAGCATAGCTCAAAAACGAAAATTCCTTTAAACAGCAAACTTGATGTTTAAGTACAGTATCTTCCAAGGATACGAAGATTTTCAAGAAAATTCCCTCACCCCCAGCTACACTTTATATGGAGGAAAATTCGAAAATTTTGATTTTCTCAAAAATGGCTCTAACGATTTTGAATAAAATCTCATACATTTTAAGATATTTACTTGAAAAATAAAATGTATATCTTGGATTTTCTGGAATAGCCTCCAAAGACATCTTTATTCTGTTTGCTTTTATTTTTTTTAATTTCGATAACTAATAAACCGTAACAGGCAGACAACGGAGTTAGAAATTTTCGAGGTATTCCTTGTTATAGGTTTCAGTTTTAAAATACTTATACTTTTCTCATACAGGAACTTCTCAACTCCTGGCCACTGAAATAAACGGATTTAAATACAATATCAACCACATTTTAAAACATATGACTATCGGTTTAGCTTAATGTATTTCCTTATTTCCATTCTACTTATAAGGAAGTAAGCAATAAGACCGTTTCTGCTTGTGTTTGTCTCGATTAGATGAAATGGATAGAAGAATAAGTTTACTAACAATACTTTGTTACAGAGATGTCGACAAAGTCATAGGAATTTTTATAGCGATTAGCGCCCGCTTTTACTGCTATGGCACCGATGATGCATAGAATGCAGATGGAGCCCCGGTGGAATGTGGTGGCGGGGGAAAAAGGACACCCAAATCTCGCGTGTGGTCGCTCGGGATCGAACCCGGGCCGTATAGGTGAGAGGGGAGTGGTCTGACCACTCGGCCACGGCACGACCCGATATAGGAATGGAACACTTCAGATTATTTTTGATTAGAATACAATACCTTTTTTATTTTTACTCAAATTTGTGAAAAGTGGAATACAAGAAATACTTGCACTTCAGCCTTGTTGTTACCTATAACAACTTCCATATGCATTCACCTCTGCTACAGTATAAAACAATTCTGTCAAGATAACAAATATTTACATGCGGGAGGAGTATGGCGATCATCTCCAAGAGGATGTGATCGGTTGAGGGAAAACAAAGGACGGTCGTAAAATACATAGTCGCCCTTGACCTAGTGTGTGCATGTGGTATGGTTTCACGAAACTCGGCGCCCAAGCAGGCAGAAAATTGCGGTAAGCTGCTTAAAGTGCCCGGTCAGTAATGACGCTCCAGCTGCGTTTATTGGGTGACGTTAAACTTAATCTGGAGCGAGTCGCCTGGAATTTCTCCTCCCGCAACTTAATGGCCATGTCTCTTTCTCTCCCTCTCTCTTAGCGACTGCTGTCATTGACAGCGATAACAAATTCTGCGGGCTTAAATGATATGGCCAGGTTCACTGCATTCATTTCCTAATGAAACATTCCACCCTGAAGACAAATATAACACAATAAGCAAAGATGATACTTTTTCCAGAGGAAGTCATTGCATTAGCACATGCGAAAAACATCTGATGTGTTCCATTCACATGACTTTCTCTACATCTCTGCAACACATAGTAGTTAAAAAGCTTATGCTTCTATTTACTTCATGCTAATCAAGAAAAAATCAGCAGAAACAGTCTTATTACTTGCTTCCTTGTAAGTCGAAGCGAAATAAGGGAGTACTATAGGTTAAAGTGATAATCAAAAGCTGGTTGCTATGTAACTGAAACTCCTTTGTTTTTATGGACACGAGTTCACAAATTCCTGTATGAAAAAGGTATGTTTTTCAAAGCTGAAACGAAAAACCATGAATATCTTAAAAATGATCAATTCCACGAAAAAAATGTATTTGACATAAATTGAGTGTTTTATCGTAAGATACATTTTCGGTGTGTTAAGTTTTTGTCCATTTTGTCTTATGGTTTAGCAGCTATGCAAAATTCCGTAAAATTCATCCAGAATAAAGTAGTCTTCAGAGGCTATTCCCAGAAAATTCATACATTAAATTTGTCAGGTAAATATCTTCTATATACGATATTTTAATCTTATGACTATTGTCACATAATACATCACTCACTAATATCAATTAATCTTAAACATCTCGGGATGCATTTTGAAATTCAGAAAGATGAAGTGTGGAAATTAATCCGGTTTCTGACTGAAAATACATCTCAGTCCTAGGAGTTTTGAAAAAAAAAAAATGTTAATGGGGTTCTTAACATTTTTTAAAGTTGCTACCGTTAAAGTCAAGGTTTCAAGCATTCCAGTTACTCATTTGGTTAAATTATAATATATCTGAGTCGCCAACAAATATTCTATAATAGACAAATTCAACGTATTTGGGTTGAAATTGAGAAGTATGAATCCAGAATTACCCTTAAATTCTCCTAAATGTTATACGTGTTTTACGTATAGTCTATATTCGTCCAAGGTGAAAGAATTATTAATATCGATTGAGTGGGTTCCGATATTCCCACACAGATAGCATACCTAATTTCTGTCTTTATAATATTAGTATAATACTAAAGGCAAGCTTGTAAATATTAGGTTCGAAAATCAATGGAGAAGATAACCCGAAAGTAATTTTATTCGGGTCTGTTGATCCCGAGGATTCAAGAATATTTTCGAGGCCAAATATTTTTATTGCTGACCAAACGTCTATAAACATAATTTTCATCAAATTTTGTTATTTAAAATATTTGTACAAGACCAATAATAATTAATAAGTTATGCCAAGTTTTCAGCATATTCTTACATAAGAATTGTCTTTTAAATACTTAATCATTTTTTATTGTTTCTGCTATTTTGTGGTTATGAGAGACCGAGAGATTGGTATTAGTGTGAGCGGAAATGCCACATTTGCTAGAACACTATTGATAAAACAGACCTTTACCTGGCCCTGCCTTATATAGGACATATTCTGTGCCGTACCTTTTTTATAGTGTTTAACGTCCGCTTTTACTACAAATAGCACCGCAGGCGATGACACTGATGATACATGAAATGAAGTTAGAGCACCGGCGGAATGCGATGGCGGGGGAAATCGGAGAATCCGGAGAAAACCTGTCCCTGCGCCGCTTTGTCCACCACAAATCCCACATGCGGTCGCTTGGGATCAAACCCGTGAAAGGCGAGTGGTCTAACCTGCTTGGAGCGGCCACTTCGAGCGGTCTTTATAGCTCAAACCATGCTTATGCCAGCTGTGCTTTATGAGGCCACGACTGTGTCATCATTTATGGCAGGTTGCTCAAACATGAAGCAACATTTCCTCTTGCTTCATAAAATATATAATTTATTCAATATGAATAATTAGGTACCCTAGAAAAGTATGACGCGCATATGGTTGTTTATTTAGACAATTTGCGACAATGTTTTAGTACGACGCACATATATTATTAGTTTATAGATAATATTTAACATTGGAAATATATGCTCCATGGAAAGCATCACCGTGGAGGGTAGAAAACAGCTTTTGTATTCGTCAAGGCTACGGGCTTTGTTGAAAATAACAAACATTTTAATGCATCAGGGACATAAGTAACAGCCCTTAAGAGGAAACCAGGTATTTTCCCTTTTGAAATTGGAGAAAGGGAATTTCGCTTTGTAGAACAAGGTCACGTGGGTGTTAAATAAAGAAAAATCCCCGATAGCCACGTGATGACGCCACTTTACGCGCTATTTTTCAGCCAATCAAAAAGGAGGGCAAAACTCGGACCTTTTTGTGTATAAGTGACGTGCGGATAAGAAGTTGTGAGACATCGACACACAACGAGGGTACAACGCATGACACAACGCGTAAGTTAGAACGACACATCACGTAGGAAATCGCGCGCCGTATATTGCGGAAAATCAATGTTTTACAAATTAATCTTACGGGCAATAATTATCGTGGATGTTATACAAACCGAGAAACTCACAGGGACTAATGTAAAGTTATAATAACTCCGTAAAAGTGGAAGTAGCACGTAGTGAAAATGGCTTCATCAAGTTCGCGATCAGTTCTGTCGGGAGTCGCTCGTAGTGTTAGTGCCTCAAATGAACAATAATTCACCAATAAAGGAAGCATACAGTGAATTAAGTGAACTTTCTCTGTTATTTGAGTCTACCAACAGTGTTACATACCCTTGTCATTCTTTCTCCCCTGAGTTAGAGACTCATGATCTACTAGAAGAAGCTTAGCCGGTGCAACCAAGGGAATCTGCAAGGTACTCGTATGTATACTTAAACTCCATGGCACGACAGCTTGGCCTACCGCCCGGCTGCGGCCCCATCTCGGTCCACTACAGACGTCATGGATGGGGTGTAGTATTGGAGGGTGAGACGTGGTCAGCGCCTCGAGCCCCTCTCGGCCGGTTAATGCGTTCCTCATGGAGCCACTACTTCTCCATCAAGTAGCTCCTCAATTGGCCCCCCCCCAGGGACCTTACGAGGCTGAGTGCACCCCGGTCCAGGTCTCCCAGCAGGGGAAAAATCCCCACGTTGGTACTGGGGATCGAACCCAGGTCTCCCGCTTGGTAAGCAGCTGCGCTACCACCGCGCTAAGTATGTATACTTAGAAATTCACTAGCATTATCAACTTCAGGTAGACTCACCTGACAGCGTCATTCTGACACCAAAATAAAATACGACATATACGCTACTGAGACAACCACGACATATTGGCATCCTAACGTAGTGGCCACATTTTTTATTAAAAAAAAACCCTTACTTTGAAAATGGTGCTGAGTAAAATAGTGCAACAAGAGTTTCTATATAATATTATGCATTTACTTAAACATACACACATATACATATACACGTGTATGCACAAAGTAACACTTATTGATGTTGATGTATAAAATTCACTGTTTGACATTAGACACATTTAGAATAATTATGGAAAGGAAACTGTAACTCACCTGAGAAATACAAACATTGACAAGTAATGTGAAAGAAACGAATGTCTTAGTGCGGAAATCAGCAATCATATAAATGCAGGAAACTCAAAATACCCACCATTACAGATTAAAGAATAATACTTTAATAAAATTGATAGCATGCGGAATATCGTTCCTTGGAGCAAACAACTGCACTTGGTACTGCAAAACTTGAAAATATATATGAAACATGAGAGGAAGTGTCCACGAGAGAAAGGAAATGGTGGTACAGAGAAACTATCCCAACTTTCGTCTACCGACCAGGGAAAACTATGAAGAATACGAGGTCTCTTTAATACATATATTTATATTAAAAAGATATACAACCAAATTTATTATTTGTTTGATATTTTTAATAATTTATAATATAAAATGAGTGAGATATTGAATAACAAGTATAATTTATATTTAAAATAACGTTTTCCCATTTTCTCACAACTTAAATGTGGATTTGTTGGATTATGAGATAGAAACAATGTTTTTCTATGTATTGTTACATATAGATACTAAAAAGGTAGACAACGAAAGGTCATCGCGCGCTGCAACCTACATATCTAATGTGGCTATTACACCGCAGGATAAAACATTGAAATGTGGAAACCAAAGGAGGCCACAGGTCATAGGCAAAGTCCCTAACATTTCAAGCCCGAGGTCCTTACCACTGCTAGATCCCACATACAGGGTGATTAGTCAACCTAGCAGCTCTCTAGTGTCCACGGGGAGTGGTCTTTCTAAGATCATGGATTCCTGACATCTTCCCGTACCCATACAGCACGAACCTGGAATAATACGTGAACGGTGATAAGCAGATGGAATGAATTATTTGATGTGTTTTATTCACATGACTTTCTCTATATCTCTGTAATAAATTTTTGTTAAAAAGCTTATTCTTCTATTTACTTCATGTTAATCGAGAAAGACATTAGCAAAAATGTCTTATTACTTGCTTCCTTGTAAGTAGTAGGGAAATTAGAGAGTACTATAGGCTAGAGCGGTAGTAAAATCTTTTAAAAGATGGTTACTCGTATATGGTTAAAGTTGCTTTGTTTGTATGGCCAGGAATTGACAAATTCCCGTATGAGAAAAGTATGAGTATTTTAAATCTGAAATCAATGACAAGGAATATCTCAAGAAGGGGCATCTCCACGAAAAAAAGGTATATATAATAAATTGTATCATCATATAACATATATATATTTTTTGAGTAAGTTTTTGTGTATCTCTTATGGTTTGCCAGTTATGCAAAATTTCGCAAAATTTGTCCATAATAAAGATGTCTTCAGAGGCTATTCCCAGAAAATGTGCATTTTATTTGTCGTGTAGATATCTTTAATACAAGGTTTTGAGAAAATAAACATTTTTGAAACTTTTTCTATGTAAAGGGAGTTGGGGTGGGGGATTTTCTTGAAAATCTTCGTGTCGCATCCTTGGAAGATACTGAATCTAAGTACTAAGTTTGGTATTTAGCGGAATTTTTGTTTTGAGCTATGCTGCCCACAGAAACACACAACACACACTGACAGACAGACAGACGAAGAGGGTCTCAAAACATATATTTCCGGTGAAATCCCGTTATGGAATTTTTGGGTGCATTACAATACCTTATCTATACACTGGTATATAGTACGTGTAGAGAAAGTAAAAACCTCCAACCAGATAGGTCAACCCACGGAATTTAAACCCAGGATCTTCCGAATGTGGGCCCTACAAGTTTTGACTATGGCTTTAACCTAATGCATTCCATTAGTTCCACTCAAACCTGCAAGGGTGTAAGTAATAAGATAATTTCTGCTAATGTTTATCTCAAATAACACGAAGTAGATCATTTTTGTAAGAATAATTTGTTGCAAAATAGACAAAGAAAGGGTTATGAGCGTAACACAACATATTTTTACTTTCTCTACACATACTATGTGCATAGTGTATAGAGAAGGTATTGGATTGTACTAAAAGTTGGATACCGAGATTTCATCGGAAATACATATTTTGGGATTCCCTGAATCCAAAAAAGAGCATTTTTAGAAAAAGTCTGTGTGTGTTTGTCTGTATACGTGTCTGTGGGCAGCGTAGCTCAAAACTAAAAGTACGTTAAGCACCAAACTTGTTATTTAAGTTCAGTATCTTCCAAGTATGCTACACGAAGATTTAAAAAAAAACCCCCCCCCAACTAAACTTTACACGGAAAAAAATTTCTAAAATATTGATTTTCTCAAAAATGTCTCTAACGATTTTGATTAAAATCTCTTAAATTTAAGATATTTACATGAAAAATAAAATGTATATCTTGAATTTTTTAGGAATACCCTCTAAAGTCCTCTTTATTCTGTATGATTTTTTTTTTAATTTGGCATAACTAATAAACCATAGACAAAAAAGTAGAGCTTCTAAAACACACACAATTTATGTCATATACATTGTTTTTTTTCGTTCTTTTTTTGTGGAGTTGACCGTTTTCGATATATTTCTTGTTATTGGTTTCAGTTTTATAATCCTTAAAACTTTCGCATACGGGAACTTGTCAACTCATGACCACACAAAAAATGAATCTCAGTCCCATACCAACCACATTTTAAAACATTTGAATGCCAGTTTACTTTAGTGTATTCCCTTATTTTACTTCTTCTTATAAGAAACTAAGTAATTAAACCGTTTCCGCATGTGTTTATCTTCATTAGCATGAAGTAAATAGAGGAATTAGATTATTAACGATAATTTGTTACAGAGATGTAGAGAAAGCCATGTGGATTTTTCAAAATACGATTTGCCTCTCTCTCTCCTATATGTGAGGGGGAGGGAGCGATAAGCCGTTACATGCTACCCACACGGAGGAATGGAAAAAACGTGTTTCTTTGGACGCAGTGGAGAAACATTTAAGCCGCATCCAACAACCACTTTACTTTCTCTGCTACGAATAGTAAGGAAGGAAGCAGAGTACTGTATTCCACCCAAATGTTTGATGTCGAGATTTTACCGAAATATATGTTTTGAGGTCATCTAATATGCCCCCCCCCAATAGAAGCAAGTTCTGTCTGTGTGTGTGTATCCAGTGTCTGTGAATACTCAGTTTCAGATTTAAGTTTAGTTCTTTGATGGATGTGGCACAAATATTTAAAACATGGAACACCCCAACCACGTTATAGATGGAGCCCTTTTTGTTAATTTGGATTTTTTAAAGAAATTTCTATAAAAATTTGTTTATGAAATGCCGCACATATAAGATGTTTTCAAGAAAAATAAAACGTACATCTTGAATTTTGTAGGAGTGGTCTCTGAAGCCCTGTTCATGCTGGATGACTTTTCATAACTACTACTCTTACTACCGTAAGAGGCATCTCATACTTCACAACTTGTCAAAAATATTTTTTGTAGAGTTAACTATTTTCCCTTGTAATTCGTAGATATTTTCCATAATTACACTGTTATTAACGGGAAGTCATTTTAAGTTTGTTTCTTCTCCTGTTGAAGTAAAGGGAAGGGAATTTCAAAGCAATCACGTAGCAACCCACGCTTAAAGAATTTGATTTTCGCTTTAGTCAAGTGTCCCATATTCCACTTATAACTACAAAGGAATATGAGATAAAATCATTTGTGCTAATATGTGTCTATTAGCAAGAAATATATACGAGTTGGATAGGTAGAGTCAGACCGAAAAATTCAATTCCAACTCCTGTCCTACACACGGCTTGTGTGAAAAAACAATTTATCCAATAAGAAATATGTAGATAAACTTCAGTAAGAATATTTTTGTGTAATAGAGAGAAAGTCATATGAATGTAAAAAACCTTTTTAAGATAGTTAAACACCTTCCGTTATTATTGCATACGACAATATAGACGGCGAACATTTATGATATTTGGAATCATATGACAATTGGCAAAGGAATTTACGGAGGAGAAAATTCCAAGTGTAAGTTTAGGTTACCTTCTGGCATTTGTCAGTTTGAGGACTGAGGAAAGTGCGGAAAATACTTCAGAGAGGGAGGAAACTCCAGGCGAGATTCAAACCGTGTACGTCACGCTCCGAATCCTTGACTTAACGACCGACTCGGCTATTTGTGTAGTTCTGTTAACGTAACCCCATGGCACGTCAGTCCACAAGGGACCTTGGCCTACCGCCAGGCCGCTGCATCCCCGTCTCGGCCTGAGGGCGTCATGAATGGGGTGCAGTGCTGGAGGGTGAGACGTTATCAGCGCCTCGAGTCTCTCTACCCACCGGTTGGTACGCTCTTCTCGATCTGGAACCGCTATTTCTCAATCTCTCGCTATGTATCTTCTCAAACGGAGTCACCTTTACTGTTATCTCTGCTTTGTTTACCTGGCAATGTAAAGCGATTCGAAACTCAATTGTACATATATGGACCGGATTTTAAAATATTTGAATTATCGCTTTAGCCTAATGTATTCGATTATTTTCCTTTCTCTTAGAAGGAAGCAAGTAAATAAGATAATTCTGCTAATGTTTATCTCGATTAGCAAGATATGGATAAAAGAATAATCTTTTGTAAGAAAAGTTTGTTCCAGAACAGGTAGAGAAAATCATATGAACGCAACTCATCAAATTGAGGCCGAAGTTTTAAAATTAATTTTAGAACAAAACTTAGTCGTTTAATGTATTTTTACTTTCTCTACCATGTACCAGTAGGTGAAGTAGTTATTGCATTCAACTGAAACATTCAATATGGATATTTCTGGTGAAATACATGTTTTGAGTGTATGCGCATATGCGATCATGTGTGTGTGTGTATCAATGAGTAACATACTATCTGATGTGGGTTGTTAGGGGAAGTCGCTGGTACAGTGTAACACGGTTTAGAGTAGTCAGAGAAGGCTGCAATACAGTGCAGTACAGATTGATCATCAAAACATCAGCACAGCATATGTAAACAGGAACTAAACTATCCACAACAGGTTAAACTTGCTGCTTTATTTATCACTAATGAATATTAATTGTCTACTTTGTGAGTGTATGACTACTTGCGGCGGTATTTGCATTTTGACTTGATTCGAACCCGTCCACTGTAAGAGACTCAATCCAGTATTGCTGAACCGCACAGTGCATGCACTGGGAGTGATGATGTAATACCGTTTATCTGTTTGTGTTTACGCAAGCTTACATGTCGCCCTCCGTGGTGTAATGGTTACCATGCAACTTCATATACCCAAGGTCGCGGGGTTCAAACCCGGCTTTGGTGCTTCGTGGGCAGGGGATCGTGGGTTCGAGTCCCGCCTTGGGCTTGGGTGTTATATGTTTTGTGCAATGTGTATATGTTTGTGTAAAGGAACAGTAAAAAACCAGTAATCATACAGTGCATTTAGGGGGAAAATGTAAACGGGGGATACAGCGCCGGAATTCTGACCAGACTCCGGTACTGTTTATATATATATAAACGGTGGAGGACGATGGATTTTTCGGGTGTAAAATCCTTAGTAGGGTTTCTTTCGGAAGTGAAGTAAAGCCGTTGGTCCCGTGTCGTAGATATACGGAAAAGAACCTCAAGCCTGATAGAGAGGCAAAATTAAGCGGTCTCTCACGCCCAATATAGAATGGGACGCCGAGAACCACAACAGTTAAAGAGCGTCATTTACATTTTTTTTTTTTTTTTTTGCAAGCTTCCACTCGTGGTCATCTGCATTCATTCTTCAGATAGGTAATAAATAAAAAATGAAATGTTGGATAAACAAAAAACTGGTATTTTAGTTCAGTACCTTCCAAAATTGAAATTAAAATTTCAAGAAAATCCCCATACCTAATTTCCCTTTGATTATCTCAGAATATCTCTAACGATTTTGATTTTCTGACATATTTTATATGTTTACATAGTAAATAAAATGTATATATTGATTTTATGGGAATGATATATGAAGATCTTCATTCAGAAGGAATTTTTATAGGTAAAATGTAAAAGTTGGACGGAAACTGACATCACCATTAATGTAATTCCTTCAAAATACAGGCATTTTTAAAATAAATTTTTTGGGGTGCATGGTATTTGAGCAAACATGAGCGTGGGATACCGTTGCATTACCGCAAAAACTTCAGATTATAGTATCACAAATGAATGTGACAAATTATCACACGATGAAAGCGTCGACATACATTTAAGAAATATACTTTGCCGCAATATTTTTACTTTCGTAGAGAAAGTATACGTACTATGTATATAGTATATAGAGAAGGTATTGTATTGCACCCAAAAATTCGATATAGAGATTTCATTGGAATTGCATGTTTTGGATTCCCTGAATCCAAAACAGAATGTTTAGAAAAAGGTCCGTTAGTGGGTGTGTCTGCGGACAGCATAGCTCAAAAACGAAAAGACCATTAAGGCTGGTATTTAAGTATGGTACCTTCCAAAGATGCGACACGAATAATATCTAGAAAATTCCACAAACTATCCATTACATGGACAATTTTTTTGAACATTTTCGTTTTCTCCAAAATGACTCTAACGATTTTGATTAAAATCTCTTATATTTAAGATATTTATAAGACAAGTAAAATTTTTATCTTGAATTTTCTGAGAATAGCTTTTGAAGACTCTTTATCCAGGATGAACTTTTTTGAATTTTGCATAACTGTAAACCGTAAGAGATACACAAAAGCTTACTACACAAAAATGTAGATCTCGTTAAAACACACAATTTCGTGAAGTTGCCCGTTTTCGAGCTATTCTGTGTTGTTAGCTTCAGTTTTAAAATACACGTTTCTCATGCGGCAACTTGCCAACTTCTGGCTAGGCAAAGAAACGGAGTTCAATTCCATAGCAACTATATTTTAAAACATTTGACTGTCGGCTTATTGTTCTTCTATTTACAAGTAACTAAGTAATACGATTTTCTGCTGTTGTTTATCTCGATTAGCATGAAGAGATAGAAGAAAAGCTATGAACAATATTTTGTTACAAAGATGTGGAGAAAGCCATGTGAATGGAACCCGTCAGATTGTTTAAAACATGGCTCTAAGCTCTATGACATGTAAATCGTTTGTAAAAACAATGATCTAGTCTAACATAAATTTACCAAGCAGTCTTTTAAATTCTGAATTTACGAACACACCCATATGGTAGCGGTGTGGCAGCACTGGTGAACAGTATTACGAACAGAATCTATATTATGGTTCTAGTGTGTCAGTACTAGGGGTGGCATGGAGCTTGTGAAAACAGTGACTAACTAGGGAGTACAGAGCGTAATCTAGGGTAAGTTTAAACACTAAGGATAACGTGTAATGGGTACTAGTAAATATATCGTGGCGGTGCAATATTAAAAACTGTATAACTCATTACAAACCAACTTGATATAATGAAGATGTGCTTTCAAGAGGTGAGCATATGTATGAAAGTGAAAGCGAGCACTGTAGCGAAAATCGTAATTAAAACTCTAATGTATTCCATTCACCTGACTTTCTCTACATCTCTGTAACAAATTATTGTTAATAAGCTTATTCTTCTTTCTACTTCATGCTAATCGAAATCAAAATTAGCAGAAATAGTTTTATTACTTGCTTCCTTATAAGTAGATAAGGGAATACACCAGGCTAAATCGAGAGTCAAATGTTCCCGCACAAGAAACTTTTTTTTAAAACTTAAACCAATAACAGGAAATGTCTCAAAAGATCAAGTCAAAGAAAAAAAATGTGTATTAAAATTGTGTGTTATAAAAAGATACTGAAGTTAAAAACAAAGTTTGATATTTAACGGATTTTTCGTGTTTGAGCTATTTTGCCTACAGGCACGTACACACTGACTGATACATACACATATACATGGACATTTTTCTAAAAATGCTTTTTTATGGATTCAGGGGTCTCAAAACATATATTTCCGGTGAAATCTCGGTATCGAATTTTTGGGTGTATTACAATACCTTCTCTGTACACTATATACATGGTAGGTGTAAAGAAACCGAAAACTGTATAGCTCATTACTGACTGCCTCAGATATAATGAGATTGTGTTTACAAGAGGTGAACATATGTATGAAAGTAAAAGCGAACGGTGTATCGAAAATTATATACTTAAAACTTTGATGTGCTCCATTCACCTGACTTTCTCTACATCTCTGTAGCAAATTATTGTTAATAAACTTATTCTTCTTTCTATGTTACGTTAATCGAGATAAATATTAACAAAAATGGTCTTATTACCCAGTTTCTTATAAGTAGTAGGGAAATAAGGGAATACACTACACAGTCAAATGTTCCCGTATGAGAAAAGTAGGTATTTGAAAACTGAAACCAATAACAAGGAAAATATCAAAACATGGTTAACTCTACGAAAAAAGTATATATAGAATAAATTGTGTTTCAATGAGCTCCATATTTTTTAAAGTAAGTTTTTGTCTATCTCTTACGGTTTAACATTTATGCAAAAATCCGCAAAATTTATACAGAATAAAGATGTCTTCAGAGGCTGTTCTCAGAAAATTCAAGAGATACATTTTATTTGTCTTGCGTTTAATATCAGCGATTTTAATCAAAATCGTTAAGTCATTTTTGAGAAAATCAACATTTTCGAAAACATTTTTCCATATAAAGGGTAATTGGGGTGGGGGGATTCTATTGAAAATCTTCATCCATGAAAGATACTGAACTTGAATACCAAGTTTAGTATTTAACGGACTTTTCGTTTTTGAGCTTTGCTGTCCACAGACAAACACGGACATGTTCTTAAAAATGTTTTTTTTGGAATCAGGTGATCTCAAAATATATTTCTGGTGAAACCTCGGTATCAAGTTTTTGGGTACAATGCAATACCTTCTCTATACACTACGTACGTGTAGAGAAAGTAAAACAGTTGTAAATGTTAGCTGCAGAAGGCCTGACTACACAACCACGTAAAATTATTTGTATGGAACTCTAAGTCAACTGTATATCTACTCACAAAGGAAAATATTAACAGTTTGCGTATATCAATTTACAGAGAATGAAGGACATTACTACCAGTTTTACCTCGTTTTACTGTCGAGGCACTAGTACAATTGCACGAGTTAAAATATTTTTAGTAACAGGTATGATGAATCTGTTAGGTATTTAACAACAAAGTGGCGTTACGTGCAAAGCAAATTTAATTATTTTAAGCAATAATTTTAATACGATATTAGCAGATGGCACATTTATGTAAGCCCGAAACATTTTTATCAGATGTATACCATTCTTTCATATACAAATACATTAAACTCATATTTTGTTTATCCAAAGTGTTGAAACATATGTAAACATTTTGAACCGTATTATAGCCCTGAGTGTATAATTTTAGAATTTGAATTAGTAGCTCTAACTGCTGTAAGGAATACGTTTCTGAACGCGTGAATTTCATTTGGGGAGGCTGGAAAATTGTAAACATCGGGCTCAAAAGCGAATACATGACTAAGCCAACGTCTAAAAATTTTCTTTGGCTTGCAGTATTGTCTTCAGATATTTTGGGTGTTACGCGTGTTAAATTGCACAGCATAATTCTTGATGAATGCATTTGCCATGTATGTGTTTGAAGCTACATCATTGATAACGCCAAATTTTCACCGGTGTTATGGGTTAGTTGACCTTCAAGCGATTCCCGAAGACAAATGGGGCTGAGTCGTTCCATAGACATTTTAAAAAACAATTGCATGAATCACAGTCATTCTGTTCATTTGCTAGCGGAACGCTTAAGGAATTCCAGAGTGAAATATACATCTCTACGGGTAAGCAGCATCGGGCCTGGTCCCTCTCTGGGTGGGTGACCACTCAGGTAGGTAAGCCAGCCCGCGCCGGCTGCACAGAGGGAAACACCCTGCCCACATTACTTCGACACAGACATAAACGCTTGCACAAGACTACATCTTTTATATCACACGGGTAAATCCGCGAGAAAAGCGGATAGGTACCGTGGTGATTTGCCCCCGCCCGAGTACAATCGGGCGACTAGTTCCTGCTCCTGGCTCCTGGCTCTATCACTTCTTTGCAGAACAGCAAGCTAAGAAACATATTATACAGAAACATACACACACAACATTGATATCCGGAGAAGTTATTCAGCTGTTACAATATCGATACTACAGTATACCAAAAACGTTAGGACACCGTTGTCAGCCACAACAATTCTGAAGAAAGTTATGCTGAGATGACTTCTTTTGAGAATGCAGTGGATGCCACCCTTCTAGTGTAAGGTAAGCCTTATTGCTCGTTTGTGCTAATGATAATGTTCGTACTGTAACCATGCCCATTTGCGTAAATGCAGAGTACTTTTTGTATATGACGTAATAAATTGTGTGTTTTAAAGAGACCTACATTTTTGTGTTAAGCTTTTATCTATTTCTTTCGGTTTACTAGTTAGGGATATTTCAGCAAAATTCATTCAGAATGAAGAGATCTTGAGAGGCTATTACCAGAAAATTCAAGACATATATTTTATTTGTGATGTTAATATTTATGATATAGATATTTAAATCAAAATTTTAGAGCACTTTTTGAGAAAAACACAATTTTCTATGTAAAGAGTAATTTGGGTTGAGGGATTTATTTGAAAATCTTCGTGTCGCATCCTTGGAAGATACTGAACTTAAATTTGATTATTCTTTTATATAAATTATTCAAATCGAGATAAACATTAACAGAATTTGTCTTATTACATACTGTAAATAGAAAGGATATAAGGGAATATATTAGCTAGAGCGATAGTCATTGTTATGTGAAACAATTTGTTCGGTTCGCTTCGCATGGTCCGTTTGAGAAAAGTTAAGGTAGTTTAAAATTGAAACAAATAACAAGGAATATCTTGAAAACGATCAACTCTACAATAATAATGTAAGTGAATAAACTGAGAGTTTTAACGAGATCTGCATTTTTTGGAGTAAGTTTTGGTCCATTTTTTAAAGTTTAACAGTTATGCAAAGTACTGCAAAACTATACAGAAAAAAGAGGCCTTCAGAGGTAATTCGAAAATTCAAAATACATATTTTATTTCTAATGTAAATATTTATAACATCCGGTACTTTAATCAACATCTTTAGATTCACTTTTGAGAAAAACACAATTTTCTAATTTTTTTCCTATATAAAGGGTAGTTTGGGGTGGGGAAATTTTGCTTGAATATCTTCGTGTCGCATCCTTGGAAGATAATAAACTTAAATATTAACTCTGGTATTTAATGATCTGTTAGTTTTTGAGCTGGTCGTTCACAGCTCAAATTCTGTGTCGTCCACACACAACACACACACACACGCACACGGGCCTTTTCCTACCTAACTCAGGGACCTTAAAACATATATTTCCGATAAAATCTCGGTATCGAATTTTTGGGTGGAATACGTTACCTTCTCTAGCTACTGCGTGTTTTGTTTGTGTTTGTTTTTGTTTTAGGTTAACGACTTTTTACCTGTTGGTCATATCGGACGAGGAATGAAATTGGTGAAATGATGCTCAAATGATCTCGGGATCCATGGAGCTTAAAGTTGCTAGACATTCATCTTCTCAGGATAAGGGAAAACCTCGAAAAAAAAAAAAAACATATCCGGGTAACTCTCTCTAAGCGAGATTCCAACTCACGACCTTTCGAATGTGAGGCAGACACGCTACCGTCTCACTACCCAGGCGGGCCAGAGAAAATAATGTGTGGAGTGTACGGTATCAGATTTTTTAAAAAAACTATGTCATCTGTTTTCTCCTGATAATTTATCGCAGCTTCCCACCTCTGTTAACACCGGTACTTCTGAAAGCGTCCAGGTGATGAAAACTAAGACTGGCTCTGTAGTTTATTCTAATACAAAGCTGTTTACTTTAGAATGTGTTTAAATTATGCATGACAATGTATTCCAACCCCCCTTTTTTTCCTCTCGGACCTTTCCTCCTCGGAAGGAAAAGTCTGTTATGTTGGATTTTATACTCTCTCTACACGTTCTATGTATGTATAGAGAAGGTATTATATTCCACCCAAAAATTCGATACCGAGATTTCACCGGAAATATGTTTTGGGGTCCCTAGAGTCCAAAAATTGTTGTATTTTTTTACTTTCTCTATACGTGATATGTACATATTAAATAGAGAAGAAGGTATTAAATTTTACTCAAAAATTCTATACCGAAACTTCACCACTAATACATGTTTTAGGGTTCACTGTATTAAAAAAGAAACCTTTTTAGATGGGTAAATGTGATTGGTTGATGGAGTGAATTGAGTAAAATAAAGCAAACTCCTTTCCTTTTCAAAAAGACGATTTTGCTCAAAATTCGATTTCTTAAAAAAAAAAAAAAAAAAAAAAGCTTCAAAATATTGGTTTATTAACAATACTTAAGTATATTTTTCATACTCAGATCCATTTAAAAAAAATCCGTATGTTGGTGAACACGATAGCTCAAACATGAAAAATCGGTAAAATACCCGACTTAGTATTTAAATTTAGCATCTTCTAATGATGCGATACGAAGATTTTGAGAAAAATCCCCCCCAAATTACCTTTACATTTTTATTTTATCAAAACTGGTTCTAACGATTTTGATTAAAATACCATTTATTAAACATATTTACATGGCAAATAAAATGTATATTTTAAATTTTCTGGGTTGCCTTTGAAGATCTCCTCTTTCTAGATGAATTTTGCATAACTTGTAAAGCATAAGAGATAGACAAAAATTACTGCACAAAAAATATAGATCTCATTAAAGCACACGATTATACCATATCCATTTTTTTTCGTGGAGGTGACTATATTTGAGATACTCTTGGTTATTGGTTTACATTTTATAATACTTAAAACTTATCACATACGAGGATTTTTCAACTCCTGGCAATGCAAGGAACGGATTTTGACTACATGACAACCAGCTTTTAAAAGAGTCTAGTGCATTCCCTGTTTCCCTTCTTTTACAAGAAAGCTTATAATGACCATTTCTGCTAATGCTTATTTTGATTAGCATAATGTAATTAAATAATCTCTTGTAAAAATACTTTGTAAATCGAGTAGGGAAATGTGAATGGAACATTTAAGATCTTTAGAAAAAAGGTGTGTGTGTGTGTGTGTGTGTGTGTGTGTGTGTGTGTGTGTGTGTGTGTGTGGATCGCATAGCTCAAAAACTAAAATATCTACTGTTAAATACTACACTTGGTATTTAAGTTGTGCATCTTCCAAGGATACAACAGATATTTCCAAGAAAATCGCTCTCCTCCACTACATGGAATCTTTTTTTATTTTTACCTTAAAAAATAGCTGTAACCTTTTTGATTAAAATACCGTATATTGTAGATGTTTACATCACATATAAAATGTATATCTTGAATTTTTTGGGAATAGCTTCTGAAAACTTATTCATGCAGCATGACATTTGCATAATTAGTAAACCGTAATAAATAGACAAAAATTACTACACAAAAATATAATCTCGTTAAAACATACAATTTAGGTCATATACATTTTTGTTGTAGAGTTGACCGTTTGCAAGATATTACTTGTTATTGGTTTCAATTTTAAACTACGGAATTTTTCTCAAACTGAGTTGCCTTCCTTTCTTCTCTCTTTTGTTTACTGCTGATCTCGCTAAGCGAACCGAACTTCAGTAATTTACATAGCAACCAGCATTTAAAACATTTGACTATCGGTTTAGCCCAGTGTATTTCCATATTTCCCTTCGGCTTACAAGAAATCAAGTGATAGGACCATTTCTGCTAATGATTATCTTGATTAACTTGATGAAGATAAAAAAATACTTTTTATGGATAGTTTGTTTACAGAACGGTTAGAAAAGGTCATTGAATGGACATTATATATATATATATATATATATATATATATATATATATATATAAACAAAGTGCTAGTACGGACAATGTAGTTGCTTTAAACGTTTATTCGTTGCTTTTAAAATATCTTCTCTTTTATTGTAGAAAATATTCCCTGTGTTCTAATTTTCAAGGAAAAGCCCTTGAAAGTTTGCACCTATCAGAGCGTTTTTGCCGACTTCCTTTGGGAGCAAGAAAATGTGAAATGCCGTACTATTATGACGCCTATGTGTTTTCATATCATTTTTAGCGGTGTACGGGAAAGAAGTGATAATTAGTTAATTTTCGTCAGTATGCTATTCCCCCATATCTACTCCACAATTATTTTTACTCATCTTTAGTACAGACCTCTAAATCTGGTGCTGCTGAGCATACATCCGAGTCCGAGTTACTTTATTTTAAAATATATTCGGATTGGGTTAGACTCGGATAAGTAAATACACAGTGACATGTAGCGGATCAGAGTTCCTACAACTTGGATGTCTGAGAGACCTTTTCCTTTGCATAATGTATAAGGTAGGCGAGTTTGAAATGGATTAACGGCTTTGTTCTCTGTTTCCTGCAGTATAAACAAGTAAACTTTCAATGGAAATCAACATCTGAATGTGTAATTTCTTTTATTAGTTAACTAATTTCATTTACAGTTTTTATTTCAGAACTTGCTGTGATATAATGTTCCAGGACTGTATTTTAAGCGCAGAAACCTGTGTCGAAGTTACTGACCACCCTATATGAGGCAACGAACTTTCTCTTTTCTCTTCCCTTTTGTGTGTAGTGCCGGAAATGAAAGATTTCTGGGCATCTTCACCTCCTAACCCGGACATTAATGTGCTGGCTTATGTAACAGTTGTTTAGCTACTCCGTTTAAAAACTATATCGAATGGGTGGGAGGACCCCATTTTCGTCATCCCTTTGCGGTGGAGAGGGTAGAGGCGTATTCCAGCACCGCATACCAATACAAACCAACTTCCACCAGATCAATACCCCCTTTTTTATTTTTTCCCTCAATTTTGCCCATCAGTGTGACAAGTGAACGAGGGTAGCGTGAGGGAAGGAGCTTGGATTGAGAGTGGGGATGAAGCGCATGCAGGAGGGGATGACGTATACGCTATTCCCCCCTGACCTCTCTCCCGATCTACTGCCGATGCATTCCATGCGCTGGAACATATATATGGAGTTTGAAATATCGAAAAAAGCTCTACCTCCACACAAACACACATGCAGTTCAGTTCCATCTTTCTCTCCAATCCCAACAATTTTAACCCTTTCCATCTCCGTCTCTCTCCTGCCACCGCCCCCCTCCCTTTATTATCAGCACACATAATAGCGCATATACGCACGTACAAACACGCAAGTTCACATATACACCTGTTGGGATCTCACCCTCTCGCCCCGCGCTCTGTCCCTCCCCATTTTTCTCTTCATGTTCCCATTCTGAAAGATCCATACACACTCATGGCAGTGCTAGCTAGCACTCGGCCCCGTAGTAGGGCTAGACTCGCCTCTCCCCTTCGCCCGCGCACATACATACATACATACGTACCTACATACATACCCGTCCGGTTTCCGTCCATCTACCTACGTTGTGTCTGTCCCGGCGACAGGGGAGGTTGCGTTATGTTCTCCACAATGTGGGTAGAGACCAAGCGAGTCAGCCGGTTGTGGTGATACTAGTGGCGGCAACAGTCAGAAAAAAATACATGTTAGCATGACTCGAGTCGATCCAAACCTGATCTGCCAGGTAGGTATGTTGTTGTAAAGTGTTTGTGTTGCAAGTGTTGTGTGGGGTGTGACCGGCGTCTAGTAGCTGCCGTCCCGGAGTGAGAACGAACGCTTTCTCAGACGCGTCTCTGAGATTCCTTGGTCTTGCGCAGTCCAGACGAGACGGGGGTCGGAGTTTCTAGCGTCTCTTTTCTCCACCCGTCCAGGAGCACTACATATACTTGGCGTATAAAGAGGGAGAGAACCGGGTGAAGGGAGAGGCGAGGGTGGTGGCGGCGGCGATGATGAAGTG
Organism: Hymenopus coronatus; assembly: GCA_030762935.1. NCBI lineage: Eukaryota > Metazoa > Arthropoda > Insecta > Mantodea > Hymenopodidae > Hymenopus > Hymenopus coronatus. The sequence continues at coordinate 57,026,044 of CM060892.1, read as the reverse complement.
GAAGAAAGGGAGGAAGGAAGGAAATAAAGAGAACAAGGGCAAGAGAGAGTCGGAGTACACCCACCTTCGGGCCCTTGCCGTAACTTCTAACAAGATTAGTTTGCCTCCTCTGTTTGAATATAATTAAATCTCGTACGACACCTCTAGACTTGGAACTTCTCTTTCGCTATCACTCGGTCTCCTTGCACATAGCTCCACCTCCTTTACCACCCCTCCTTCGGCAGCATCCCTTAAAACATCTACAAGAACACATCATCCCCCACATTCTATCTTGGCTCTTAGACGCCCTTTTCTTTGCATAGACGATGCAGCTCAATTACTTCCTATATCAAAGCAAAACAATATCCCTTTAAAAACATTTAAATTAAAAATTCCGAGGAATAAAGTTCTCTAAATTCCCAAGCTCTGGTTTTAGTATCGTGTTTGAAGCTTAGAAGGATGTTCTTGTCAACAGTTTACTGTGGTGTTCTCTAAGATGATGTAGGAAGTCAAAAGGGCCTAGAGGCTATCTTGCTGGACCGAGCCCAGTATTGATTGGGCCTTGTTGTGTAACGTCATGGCGGCTCGTCGGGACGCCGCGCTGGTTCATATGGTGGGGGAGGGGTACTTATCCTTCGCTAATATCAAGACCATAAAACCATAATTCCTTTTCTTCTCTTTGTTGTGTAGTTGGGAGAAACTGAAAGAAAGCGGGTCCCCAGCAAGAGTTCAGTATACAACATGGTCACATTACTGCGTCGTTACATCTCTCTAAGCTTGTTTATGTGCATGTTGTATCTATATATTTATGTTGTGCTTATATATATATATATATATATATTACTTTATAGCTACTTTATTTTTTCCCCTTTATTTCCTTTTAAGCTATTTAAAATTAATAGTTAATAATACACTAGGAGACTTATGGTATTCCAATATCAAACTTGTTAAAGTATTTTTAAATTAAGGCTTTTAATACATTTAAGGAATTATCTTCTACAAATAAGTTATTACTAAAGTGCCAGCATAATCTACTGAAACCGTAATATTTTAAGGACACTGTGTTTTGAATGAATTTTCCACAAATACGTATATTTCGGCTAGGTTTTTTTGCTAGAGACAGACGTTTAGTAATATTTACTTATTAAATAACTATAAATCCTAATCCCTAAGCTAATTTTTGCATCAATGAATGATAATTAAATATACTTTTTGTTTGTTTGTATACACTTTATAAAAATAATTTATTAATTATAAAATCAATTAATTTTTAAATTATATCTACTAAAATTTTTATGGCATTGACGATAAATATGTTTGGAAATTTATAATTTTACAGTGGTGACAACATTTTCAACGCTTTCTTGGAAAAAATAACATTTTAAGCAAATAAAATCATGTTCAATATAGCCTGAAAAAGCTTTGACCTCACATTAACTGTATCCATATGATACAGTTAATACACTCAATATTATAACCTGTTATCTTAATTCGTTTTTTAAGTTTCCTGAAGATAAAGAATTGTAAGTTACAGAAAATGTAAAATTTAAACCACTGCATACAAAAATTATTCAGAACATTATACTTTCAAAGTGTATTTTATACTTTAATAAAGCAAAGGCTATTAAAGTTTTGCGGCTCTAGCTTTAAAACCAAACGGAGATATTTTCCCCCTGGAGATTTAGCACATGTTTATGGAAAATGCCGCCCAAAGCATTTTAAGTACCCTTCAGTATATCATTATAAATAATTTTGGGTTTCGCAGCTAATAAATAATATTAGTTTTGCTATGGACGCAGTTTGTATCTACATGGTACGCCATAGTAGTGGTCAAAACCATAATAAAATAACTTTTCTCCATATTATCTTAAAATTCACCAGCTTTCAAGTTGAAGATATAACTGAAAATAAACCTTTCATTTAATAATAGACACTTTCCGTAACTTGACTAGAAGCCGTTCAGTATCTCAGATTACAGCAGACAATATCCAAGTAATTGAAAAACAAATGTTTTGTGTGTTATACATTTATTATATAAAGTTACTAATCCCAGGTCTCATAAGAGAAAATTAGAAAGCTCAACTTCCAGTTGTTTGTTTTGAATAAGAATCCAACAGCATCTTCAACTAATATTTCAAAATTTAGTAAAAATAATGCCGTTCTTATACAGTTACTAAAGTTGTTCAGTTTCCTTATTGGTCAGTTATAGCTCATTTGTAAATATATAACTCGTAATGATATGCATACATTTTTAGTGTTTGCAAAAATAACTATTTTAATTCTGTTCAAATTCAATTACGAGCTTATAGTTATAGAAGTTTGCAAAATCTTGTATGCAACTTATGTGCTACCTATTTGTATGCCACTTTAAAATTAGTACATTCTGTTTCATTCATGTGCCGCAATCACTTAATGTAAATAACACATTATACTATTAAAGTTGAGAGAGAAGCTATAGCATATTACGGGGAAAATGTTTTAGAATGCAAAATAATCGAATTGTTTTTGGTTTCCAAGAAAATGTATTAACGTTTCTGTCAACATATATAGTCTATACAATACTTTAGTACGGTGATTACAGAATATAATACACAAACCCTAAAAAAACGAACTTTAGTTAGCTATTCTGACAACAACAAAACATCTATTTCTGATTTCTGGTGCAAAAAACGCACCCCACTTTAAACTGCATTAAGTGAATTTTTAATCCCCTACGACGGATGCAACACATTTGGACACAATTTTAAGGCGCTCGTTTTTATATCAACTATACCTAGGAATGATGCGTCATATACCTAGGTACATTTCTAAAATTTTATTTTACTATTTCCAAAAGTATGTTCTTACACAAAAGTATAAGCAGAGGTATGAGAATATTCGAAAATGTAGTTGAGAATGTGGACAGAACAATTTCTTCTTGAAATTTTGATATCAGTTATAGTTTATTTTTAAGAGTATAATTATCATAATAATATGCTGTTTTTGTGACTTTTCAGATTTTACGCTATAAAATATTTTTAGACAAAAACTCTTCACTATATGAAAATTTCCGCCAGAAAATCTGTTGATAAAACTATCAAATAAAAGAATATCTCTAGTTCATATATGTCGGAGTAATTGATTTTGATTGTAGCTTAAAAATCTTATATGTTACACTCACATGACTTTCTCTAGTCGTTCTACGAACTTCTTACATAAGATTATTCTTCTTTCTGCACCTTGCTAATCGAGGTATTCAGCAGAATGTTCTTATTACTTAGTTCGTTGTAAGTAGGAAGAAAATAAGGTAATACACTAGGCTAAATCGATAGTCAAATGTTTTAAAAGCTGTCATTATGCGATTGTCATTACAAATCGCTTCTTTTCTTGGCCAGGAGTAGAACAAAAGAAAAACGGACACTCCCGTCTGAGAAAAGTATAAGTTCTTCACAACTGAAACTAATAATAATGAATAACTCGAAAACGGTAAACTCCACGAAAAAAAATGTATATGACGTAAGTTGTGTATTTTAACATCTTTGTATAGTAAGTTTTGCCTATCTCTTACGGTTTACTAGTTATGCCAAATTAAGAAAAATTCATCCAGAATAAACAGGTCCTTAGAATCTATTCCCAGAAAATTCAAGATATACATTTTGTCAGGTAAATATCTTTAATATACGATATTTTAATCAAAATCGTTAGAGCCATTTTTAAGAAAATCAAAATTTTCGAAAAAACTTCCATGTAAAGGGTAGTTTGGGGTGATTTTTCTCAAAATCTTCGTGTCGCATCCCTGGAAGATACTGAACTTAAATACCAAGTTTGGTACTTTAGCTACATTTCATTTTTGAGTTATCGTGTTCACACACACACGGACACCCACACACACACAGGGACCTTTTTCTGAAAATGCTTTTTTTGATTCAGGGGGTCCCTAAACCTGTATTTCCGGTGAAATCTCGACATCGAATTTTTGGGTGGAATACAGTACTTCTCTATCCCTATGTACATTGTACATACGGTGCTAGAGAAAGTAAAAATTGATAGAAGTTAATTAGTATTTCAAGAATGCAATTATGTGTTAAATAAAAATTGGTATAGACACTTCTTTAATTTCCCGTAATGTGTATATCAAACAATTAAATCTATATGTCCAATATTTTAAAAAATAGCTTATCTCCTCTCTCCTGAATGAGAAATCATCATCCTATGATAGATGATTCAGATGCTTGTTCCACAGAGACTTTATTACTCGCTCTTTAGTAAGCATACATTATGATATTTGTAGCCCTGGATATTCCATAGAATGCCTATAATTATCTGTAGCTGTCGACTGTCATGCTCATGGGGAGGGGAAATCCGATACACACCATAACTGGTGTTTACTCTTTTGTTATTAGTTATTTCCTTTAGTTGACAATGCAACAGTTTTTCATAAGAGGAGGGAACCCTGAAATTCGTAAATATTTAACTTATTTTCCAATTTTTGTAGTTTACTAATACATATTTGAGGTATGTGCCTTACAAATTAAATTATAAATGACCTGATTCATATTTTTGCCCATTAATGAGTCACTTTACAGGTGAGGTTCAATTAAATATCGTTTTTACTTTTTCTAACTCATACAATGTGCATAGTAGCTAGAGAAGGTATTGTATTGCACCCAAAAATTCGAGGTCGAAAAAGGTCCGTGTGTGTCTTATTAGCTCAAAAACGAAAAGACCGTTAAAAATTCAATTTGGAATATATGTGTAGTATTTTCCAAGGATGCGAAACGAAGAATTTCAAAAAATTTCCCCACTACAAACTACCCTTTATATGAGGAAATTTTTAAAATTTTGTTTTTCTCAAAAATAGCTCTAAGATTTTGATTAAAATACCGTACATTAAAGAGATTTAAATATATAATAAAATGTTAATTTTAATTTTCGAGGAAGCATTTGAAGACCTCTTTATTCTGGACGACTTTATCAGAATTTTGCATAACTGCAAGAGATAAACAAAAACTTACCACACAAACATGCAGATCTCGTTAAAACACATAATTTATGTCATATACGTTTTTCTTATAGAGTTGACCTTTTCGAGACTTTCCTTCTTATTGGTTTCAATTTTAAATTGCCTAAACGGTAACAAGCAAAGCGAACCGAAACTCAATTATTTTACGTAACGACCAGCTTTTAAAATATTTTACTATCACTTTAGCATAATGCATACTCTTATTTCCTTTTTATTTACAATGAAACAAGTAATAAGACCAACTCTGTTAAAACTTATCTCGATTAGCATGGTTTAGATAAAAGAAATCTTTTGTATGTATATTTGGAACAGCTGTAGAAATTATATGAACGGAGCACATGCTATCTTTCATAATAGATGGCATTGCGAGGATAAATTGGTGTTACCATCGTTATTTCCATGTATTACACGTCGAAATTTGATAATGATATAAAGGTTAGTTTATATGGAAGGAATTTCAGTTAATCATTCAATATATTTTCGTAAAATGTGAAAAATTGCAGTATGATTCAGTGGTTCGCTCTTTACTTTTGGATGGGAAAACTTCCGAAGAGATAAAAGTTCTATATGGGGACCTATTGCTATCTATAACAACAGTTAGATGTAGTTCCACGACTTTAAAGAGATCGAACATCCTTTTTAATGAGGAGCGCCCAGATCTCCCTGCAGATATGGTTACCGAGGAAATCATAGAAAAGGTCCAGGGTATGAATCTTGCTGATTGTCTTGCCATACGAAAGTTCGCAAAGTAGTAGGGGCCATAGGTGTGTCAATGGGGCAATTCGTATTTTGCATGATAAGTTACGAGACGAACTTGTCGGCCCGATGCTGTTACGATTGGTCATAGTTAACAAGTGGGTGTGGCTTTCAGCTAAGGAAATCCGAAGGATCATTTGCGTCGAATTGTTGCCGTCCTTGAGATCTGGATTTACATTATTCTCCGGAAATATGGCAATAATCAAAACAGTGGGTTGCTTCCGGTGAATTTGCCCCAAAGAAGGAAATACGTTCGGCTGGAAAAGTGATGGTAACGGCTTTTTAGGATACAAAGTGCGAAAAAGGAAACACGGTTGACAAGTTGGAGACACAGCCTGATTTCGATAAGAAGAAAGTCCGTTTTCATTTTAATGCGCCAGCACATTTATGCGGAGTTTCCGCTGTTAATTGGATGCATTACTTTATGAACTGCCGGACTTGACTGTCTTGACTTGTTCTTATTTCCAAACATGAAAAAAAAAATTGTTTGCTGGAACAAAATTTAGATGAAATGAGGTCATCATCGAGACAGAGGAGTATTTTGCAAGCTTTAATAATTCCTATTTTTCAAGAGATTAAAAATGGTAGGGACGATGGGAGAAGTAATCCCTAAAAGGGGATTATGCTGAGAAATAAATAATTTGTGTTTGGAAAAAACGGCGTCTTCATTCCTAACACGGGTTATTTATTGAACCACCCTCATAAATACCTCAACGACCAGAAAGTGTCGTGTCTAATTCGATGCCCAATTTTCACCGGAATGCACGTTTTAGGGTCCGTGTATAAAAATCGCACATTTTTTGAAAAAATGTCTGTCTGTAATGCGATAAATCAAAAACTAAAAGTCTGTAAAATACCCAACTTGACATTTAAGTTTCGTACCTTCCAGGGATGTGACACAAATATTTTCAAGAAACTCCCCCCTCCAACTAACCTTTGTATGGAAAACTTTTCGAAATTTTTAATTTCATAATAAGTGACTAATGATTTTGATTAAAATATCATACATTAAAGATATTTACATGAAAATTAAATATGTATCTTGAAATTTCTATATAGAAATAGGCTCTGAAGATCTTGTGGATGAATTTTGCTAAAGTTTACATAACGTAAACCGTAAGAGATAGACAAAACCTTACTACACAAAAATGTAGATCTGGTTAAAACACACAATTTGTCATATACATTTTTATTAATATTAATATTATTATTATTAATATTCTTTGTTATTGGTTTCCGCTTAAGTATTTAAAACTTTTCTCATATGGGAATTTTTCAACTCTTGGCAATGCACAGAAATGGATTTCAATCACATGGCAACGAACTTTTAAAAGATTTGACTATCGTTTTAGCCTAGTGTATTCCTTTATTTCCCTTCTACTTACAAGAAGGCAAGTAGTAAGACCATTTCTAATAATGTTTAATCTCGATTAGCATGAAGTAGATAGAATAATAAGCGCTTCAGTTCTGTAGAGACAGTAATGTGAATGGAGAAAAAACAGCTCTGATGATTTTGGTCATTTTAGAACGATAAACGAATTTCTTTAAATTTCTCTTCTTCGAAATCCTCTTTATTCGATTTGGACTTTTTATAATAATTAACGTTCTTTAACCAGGTAGATCATATCGGACGATGATGAAATCTGGGATATTTCATCGGGTCCGTAGAGCTTAAAGTTATTTTGCATTTGTCCTCTCAGAATAAGGGGAAAAACCACTGAAAAAAAAAAAAACAAACAAAAGAATCTGGGTGACTCTCTTAAACGAGATTCGAGCTCGGGTCTTTTTGAGTACAAGGCAGACCTGCTACAACTATATCGTAGAGGTGGGCTTGGATTGGATTTGTTTAACAACTTTGTATAAATAGGAAACTACAATGTATAGACCAGGTGTCACCAGCTCGCTTGATTTTGTGCTAGAACAAGTAGGCTTATTGCTTGCACTGCCATGAATAAATACCTGAAATCAGTTAGAAACTTGTTTCTGACGGCAGCCGCGAGTCTCTTGTTCCTTTTTTATAATGTCGAAAACAGAAGTAAATGAGCCTACGTTCAGCCTGCTCTTTCTTATGACGTACGTTGATTTGTTTCTGCTATTTTTAACGCTGTAATTATTAATTTCGTTATATTGAATTGTGTTAGAAACTGTTAATTACCGAGATGCAAATTCAATGCTATAAATGTAAGAGTTGTTTGTTACAATTTATCATGTTGGTAGTGCTACAGTGCTATTGTAATGGTGTTGACCACGCTAAGAAGTTTATTTTAGGATATTAATATTATAATTGGTTATTTTTTGCAATTGTAGTTTTGCAATGAGCAAGAGTGCCATCTCTCTGATTTACTCAAATAGTAACTAGTTTGTTCCGCATGAACAACGAAAGAATGTTGAGTTTAATAAAAACCACAATTTCCATCAAAAGATTATGATTCGTAGCTTAGGCGTTTTCGATCTTGTTTGAGCTTTTTTCTTCCGTCTTGCTTTCTTTCGCAAAAACTCCTTACTAGATTTTTGATTTCATCCCTTCCTGTTTCAAACATAAACATTTGAATGCTATTTCGATATTTTATAGCAACACAACTGTTGTATATGTGAATTTGTAAAGGGTAGAACATGTTTTGATAGTGTGAAATATCAGATTATTTTATTTAATCCATATCAGCATCTTCTATGGATCTAGTGTTTCCTATTTCTCTGTTACTGAAGAGTAATGTAGGATTTAACATTTTTACGTAGAACCTACATGGCAGTAGACATTGTTGCAGTTTCCTATATAAATGCTCATTTGTGTTCGGCATACTGCTACGTGGTGTCATGCATGATTCTGCGAACGAAGGCATTCTCACTATGTACTCCTGCACCACTCAGTTCAGCACTACCATCATATTCGAAGTATTAAGTAATTATGTGCTTGTATTTACATGTGATGTTATAATTATAGATCATATATACATTTTTTTTAAGATGCAAATAAAACGGCTTTCAGAAAGCTACTTATAAACATAGCAAGCTAGGTTTTAAATAATCTAGCATTGCTCCCTAAAAGTTTATTTTTGTATTCTGTATATTTGTATCATGTTCCCTCTAATCCTTTTATTCCGAAACGCTTTCATGGCACTATGCTGAGAACTCCCTTCAGCATAACTGCAAGTTCTATGCAGCGCATGACCGCAAACATTACACTGCAGCGCCTTGTCTTGGTGAGAGAAACAAGGTTGTTCACTCCAGAGCAAACTTCGCTTGAATGTACGCTCTCCAAAGAATTTGCAACAAAGTCGAGTCGTGTTTAAGACTGCATGCTCCACTTATACTGATGGTGGCTACATATTGAGTACGGCGCATGTTTTTCTATTCACGGTGAAAGAGTGCGTGGCAGTAACTAAGGGAGATGGCTTCTGGTAATATCAGGATCACATTGCGGAGAAGCCGACTTCTGTACCTATTGTCGCGGTCACTCGTGATGGGTTTTTAGTTGTTCGGTAGGAACATGCTTGGGTAGTCCCGTTCTGTTGATCATTCCCAGTCTCATAATTTCCTTACAGAGTTATACATTCAAGATACCGCGATTGGTGTGTTGCGGCTACTGGGGCTCTAGGAGATGTTTCTCTATTTCCGGGACTCCCGGTTGCGAATGGCTAAGTTAGCACCAGCCAACATCATATTGAGGTCGTTAGGCAACCCCTCCTTATAGTCATTTTCCGGATTTGGTCTCTTTTTGGGTCTCCTCTCACTCCAGGAGTCATGTTGGCAGCATAAATGGCCCACTATGGACTACTGTGATCTAATTTCAGGATTCTCCTCTGCCTGCCTACTCCTAACTCATATTGATAGCCGGATTAGAAAAGTATATAAAGCGGACGGGTCGTCCTTCCAGATCAAGGGGTAATATGTTAGCTTCTGGCTGCCAAGTTCGTGGGTTTAAATCCGGCAAGGGAGATGGATTTATTTTTTTCGGGCGTAAAATTTCTTAGCTGGGCTTCCTTCGGTAAGTTGGTTCCGTGTCCTAGATTTACGGCACGTAAAACAACCTCAAGCCTGATAAATAGGTCTCTGAGCAAAATTGGGCGTCTAAAATAAAATGGGACGCTAAGAACTGCAGCTTTTAAAGAAGCTTCACAAATAAAACTCAATTTAACTTAATTTCAAAACGGTCGCGGACTGTATCTCATCGAGCAGAGTTCCATTATAAAGATCTCGCATCTTTTGTGCAATTTTCCTTATTTCTGTTTTGATATTGTCTTTAAGTTCGTCTATGGCGTGCAGTTTGTTTCTATAAATATTTTGGGAGTAAGATTGGGAAGTGGTGAGTAAGATGGTGACAACTCTTTAGAAGTTATTTTGCCTTTACATCTTCCAAGAAGTTTTGTGGCGGCTGTGTCATTTGTTTTTTGATAAAATGATGCGAGAATATATCTGTGTTAACCATTGGAATTTATGGTAAACTCGCTGAAAAATATGGACCTTATTATCGTTTGGGGGCAGTGCCATGGTAGAGTTGTTAGACGGCGAACCTCCCAACAAGATTGACCCTGGTTTGAGCCCAAGGGACAGCATTGGGATCTGTGGTGGAGAAGACGCCGTCTGGTCTGGTTTAATCTGTGTTCTCCGTCATTCATGCCACTAATTGCTCCATCATCACCTTTCCTTTCATCCTGTTGTCTTCTTTCTCAGTCTCATTTCTGCCTGGCTGTGGGCCAATACTCCGTTCTGAGTTTTTTACTCTGATTCAATGTTCGTATACTCCACGGTAGGCCTCTGACCCCAGGCACTCATGTGTAAGTCCTGGGGGGCGGGGAGACGGTTAAGCAAAGTAAATAATATTGGTTTTGCCGTGTTGCACAATATACCAACTTTACATTATGCAACAGAACTACGTAAAAATGAGGATTTTCTGTATACCAATTGATACATTTCTGTGAGGCAACTTGGCTATTAAAATTAAATCATATCTGATATGAGAAGATTCTCAAAATATTCTCAGTATTGTTAACAACATGTTGGCAAATCCAGAATATACTGTCTGACCTTGGGGTTTTCCTGGTTTTTCATGGACGGTAGGCAATTTTAGCGAATTTTCTCATTTACCACGATTTCCCCCCCCCCCATTTACACGTCATTCCGTTTCCTTCTTTTGTTTTAATGCGTACTTATAAGTTTAGTGGCGTGAGGTGATGTCAAAGTATTCCTTGTGGATAATGGGGATGTCTGGTGTTAAATGGGTCGTTCATCATCCTCTCTAAGTAGCTCCAGCAGTGAATCCGATATTGAAACCAGAACATAGCAACTTTCGTGCTCTCTGTGGTCTGTCAACCTGTGAACTGTGGTCTCCCATGGTTCCTTTACTTTATCTCTTTTTGTAACAAATCTCACATAGATCGCAATCCCGAGATATTTGCCACCGTTGTATAATTTATGAATGATCAGGAAACGGAGAGAATACTTCGATACTTCTGTTCAACATGGATCTTTTGTTGTTACCGCTCAAAGGAAAACAAAGGGATAATGGATCCGCAAGATGCTATTGGCCACAGTTCTACCTTTCAGACGCGGAAGGATTCCTAGTGATTCCAAGCTTAAATACCCGTCACGCTGGCGGGCTGCTGAGAAGATTTTGCTCTGGCGGAACCGGGGAGGCGGTTCAGAAAAGGCTGCCATCTGGTAGGACCAGGAAAACTTTCCAACGAGTAAACATCTGCACTATCTTTTTGAGACCGAACGCCACTGCACAGGTACTAAACTTACTGAAACATGAAAGGGGAAACGAAATAATAAGAGATGAAGGGACTGAAATCATGGTAGAAGAGAGCCTACCCCAGCATTCGAATATTAAGTAGGCAAACTACGAAAAAGTCAGTCAGAATAGCCGGCCCCAGGAATCGAAATCGGAACCACCCGAAAAGTCGCGCAAGTTACCGCGGACCCATAAATCCTCTACCTGGAACTATCTCTGACCAGTTTCTTCTTAGAATCCCTGCTCTGCCTGATAGTTCTTCTGGAATCTCCAATTTCTATATTTTTGCTTTCTCTGCACGTACTATGTACATAGTGTATATAGAAGATATTGTATTGCACCCAAAATTCAATACCGAGATTTCATCAGAAATATATGTTTTGAGATCTCCTGAATCTAACAAAAGCATTTTTAGAAAAAGGTCCACGTGTGTGTCTCTGTGGACAGCATAGCTAAAAAACTGAAAGACCGTTAAATACTAACTTTGGTATTTAAGTGTGTCTTCTTCCAAAGATGCGACACGAAGGTTTTAAAGAGAATCCCCCACTCCAAACTATTCTTTATATGGAAATATTTTTGAAAATGCTGTTTTTCTCAAAAATGGCTGTAACGATTTTGATTAATATATCGTACATTAAAGATATCTACATGAAAAATAAAATGTGTATCTTGAATTTTCTGGGAATAGCATCTGAAGAGCATTTTATTTCGATTGATTTGTGCAAAATTCTGAACAAGGCTTAAACCGTAAGAGATAGATAAAAACTTACTACACAAAAATGTAGATCTTGTTAAAACACACAATTTGTCATGTGCATTTTTGCTGACAAGATATTCCTTATTATTTGTTTCAATTTTACACCTATACTTTTTTGAGATAGGAAGTGTCCGTTTTCCTTTTGTTCTACAGCTGTCCATGCAAAAAAGTCAATTCAATGACAATCGCATAACGATAACTTTTAAAACATTTGATTATCGCTTTATCATAGCGCATTGCTTTAGTTTCTTTCTCCTTATAAGGAACTGAGTAATAAGTATATACATTCTTCTAATACTTATCTCGATTAGCATGGTGTAGAAAGAAAAATAATCTTTTGTAAGAAGTCTATTTGTAGAACGTTAGAGAAAGGCATGTGAGTATAACACTTCTGCTTTTTTGCTTGTAGTAATCAACTAGGATTCGACCCATGATTATGTTTGGCGTGCATATCGCTTTTTGATGCATGAACATCCATTTCAAGTGCTGGTTCTTTATACTAAATAGGTGCCTTCACTGTCCCATATCCTTCGATCGCTAAGAGTTGCAGAACTCAACGGGGCTATTTCAAGTTAAAACGATCCAGCGGAGAAGTGTTGAGGGCAACCTTCGTTTTACTCTTTCAATGAGCGCGACCCACTCACCGTTTCCGCTGATTAGCAAGAGGGAGAGAAAACGAAGATTCTCGGCCAGTTCTCCACTTACCAGTTTCAACTTGAAATAGCAATTCTTTAAACGCACGAAGGGATATCTGCACACGTCAATTACGAGGCACTTAGGCCACCTAATGGTTCCGTGCTTAAGAAAATCAGATCTATTCATTAATTATTATTCACAGAGAATTTAGTGAAAATGTCTACAAGAAAATAAACTTACTGGAACATTTACTAAACTAATACGACAATGGTTTTTGCAATATTGAACGTGTTTTGTTGTTAAAAGGCAGCAGATTAAAGGGACTACATACAATACATTGTAGACTAGACATAGAGTAGGTAAAGAAGAGTGTGTGAAAATGAAAAGCCTGCTAAACTGAGTATATCAAAATGTCCTATGCCAATTTTTGTACACCAAGTGCCAGGAAGCTCTTCCAATCATTATGAAATCCTTTGAATCCATGAAGTACACAGCCATCGTTATGTCACTTTTCTTTTTTAAGCGACGATATTGAACGGTGCTTTGACAGTTCTTAGATATATAGATTGACTTAGAAAAGCAACAATTTGTATTCTTAATACCTGCGCTAAAATAAACATCTTCTATACAACAATGGCGTTATGATATCTTACACGTGCAGATAAGGGTCATGTTCAGAAATGCTTAGCTTATAAGCTCTAGCCGGTTTTTCCACTTAGGATTCTTCCTTATTTTTTACTTCTTTCCTTGCTATACCTACTGTAGCGATTATAAGCCTAGTATTACGTTTGGGGGAGGCGCCACATCTTTTCAATATCCTTCGCAAATGTATTATGATATTTTGTGTTATTTATTTCAGGTAAAATCACAAGAGGTTTAACATTTTTGAAAAATTCGCGAGTGCGTTGTACGAAGGACTTTGCAGGTTTACTTCCAAATATCGAGTTTATTACGTCATACTGTTTTTGAAGTAATACCTACGAAACAACCTGTTTCAACTAATTATGACTTCTTAAACCTCAGTTTCATCCCTTTCCTAGTATTTGTTTGATGAATCACTGCCCAGTATTTGTTAATTTATTTACGATCGTCATTTGTTTGCCACATAGATTCAATACAACCAAAGAGATACAAAAACAATATATGGAAGCAGTTCAATTAGAAATTTCATTAATATATAATTTTAATTATTTTATTAATAAATTATTTCAACCACGAGAAAGTCCCTCGAGTATTAATTTTCTAGCCCTGCTTAATACTCTCGCTCAGAGTATTGCTTTTCTGGACTCAGCCAACCTCAGGAAAAGGATCAGAATTATACACGGTCAAGTCACCAGACATGGGTGTAAAGCACCGCGTATAGAACCTTAGGCCTTTACGTGACCCTAGGGAGGAAAGAATGAGGAGATAGGGCGGCCAGATCCGTATGACGATAGACACAAGCATGAACGGGGTCCCTGACGGTTATAAACAGAACGCTTCCGATGGCTCCCAAGGGGGTTCCAGATGAGTGGTACCGATGAAGGCACCAGAATAAACCCTTTACAGTGCGTAAGGCACTACCCAGCCGTAATTACCTGGACACAATCGCTTGGTCCTCAATCCTAGAATACATGACAAGGAAATAATGGAGAGGAAACTCGGGGATGTAATGTACTTAAACAGAATTAGCATTGTGACCAGGGAAACCCCGAAGAAAACCATGATTCAAGTAGGGAGGTCACAGGAAGCAAACCTACGACCTGCGAATGCAAGTCTCTCTGTCACACCTACTGCTCGCTAGTTTATTTAAGCTAGTGTTTTTGTCCCTCAGCCTTTATTGTTACTTTATTTACCACCTACATAGTAGTTATTTTTAATTTATTTTTCTTTAATTACACCACTTTATTTTGTAGATTAACAATTACAGTAAAATTCAGAATTTATTATACACTAACAAGAGAATAAATTTAAATTGCTTTTCTGCCCACAATCTTGTTGTGACAGCGGCCACATTCACATCGGGTTGGAATGCCCTTGTAGACCCACAGCCAATTAATGATGTCCAGGTTTCTTCTCAAGACCCATCATACCTTTCGAGATTCTCGGGCCTTCAATTCACGTTTTTCTAAATCAGTGACCAATTGTTTTGGACCCAACTACACTGTGTAATTCGTCATTTTGGGCTTTATCAACCAGGCAATATCTATAGGCCCCAGAATGAATGAAAAATGTTCGCCTCAAAAATGTAAAGTCGTTAAACACCAAATATTTTACTTAAGTTCAACATCTCCCAAAAATATGATATAAGATTGTCATTAAAATCTTCCCGTTCAAGCTACATGCAAAATTTTTCGAGTTTTTTGATTTTTTAAAATGGCTCTAATGATTTTGATCAAGTAATGTTGATAACACATGAAATATATTTATATGAGAAAATATACATCTTGAATTTATTAGAAAGAACCTGTAAAGTTTTCAATCGCAAAGATTCCTGTATGAGTTTTTAAACTGATAAACGTTAACTAAGAAATGTAAACTTATTAACATTTATGTTTTTAAAACACGTAATTTATTTAAAAAAAATGTAACATCTGTTATTTCCAAAGACCCAATGCCTACAGCACATTTTTATTAATGGTTAGAGTTTGTTTATTGATTCATGTACATTCCCCTTCAATTTCTTTGGCCATTTCGGGAGCTTTGACTAGAGAAATAGTTTGTTATTGTTCACTGTAGGGTTTCTTATCCCTAATTTTATAATTTTTACTTTCTCTGAAAAAAGAAATGATTGTATAGTCAGAAATAAAAATGCATAACTCGGTAATAAATTCATTGTTAGAGTATAGGAATAGGGGTGGCAGGGACATTGAGTGATTACGTTCACAGCTCTCAAGTGTGTTGGATTTTAAGTCAGCGTTATCCAAACTTCCCCTTCTGACTAGCTCATGTGGAATATCTCCAAGGCCCAACGTGGTTTGGATTTCGCAGTAAAATATGTAGATCCTTTCATTCCACAACCATCCTCGTCAGCCCTTTATCACTTGAGGTAATGGACCCCAGCGCCCGCTGGGATCCTTCACTTCAGAAATGGATCCGTCATCTCTTGGTGGAACGAGGTAACCCGAAGGTCAGCGAGTAATAGAAACGAACGGACTAACAATAAGGAACACAAAGCTTGAAACTATTAGATTAACATATATCAAAACAACGGCAGAGCTTAAATATTTGGAGAAATATTATGGAAAATCTAGATGGGACAGGATTAGAAATGAAAGAACAAGAGAAGTAAAATTAAATAGAAGAGAAGAGAAACTACAGTGGTTTGGGAAATCTATAGAAAGACGGAGGAAAGGAAATAGGCGAGAGGAGGAAAAATAGGTTCAAGAGGAAACACAACAGAATGATAAACTTGACATTTACGGACACTAAGTAATATGGGCGTTAAGGGCGTTGCCAAGTTTAAAGCAATGTTATCGAGTTGGAACATTCGAGGTTGTGATGTTAGTCATGCTGACTTCTTTAACAAATTACAGCCTGATTAGAACATCTCATGGCTCGTTTTCTTCTTCTGAAACTGGAGCTCAGCACCATCCATGCTTGATGATTATGTTCAGTTCCAGAGCTGAAAACCATCAAAAGCGATCGCAGGAGAGAGAACAACATTGCAAGAGAATTGAAAAGGGCATAAGTTCAGCAAAGAAAAGTTATCTTTGGAAGCAGTATGGAAGATTTAGAAGCAAATAGAAAAGCTCCAAGAAGCGTAGAGAATCCCAGACTTTCTTACATTTGTTCAGTTTGTAATGACATCATGAAAATTCGGATCCGAAGTTGGTGCAGTGTTGTATTTCTTCTACTGATAGGAGTGAACAAATAAAAATAAGTTTGCTTTGTTGGATTTGAATTATTTATAGTGATAAATCAGAAGTTTATCTGATTTTCACTGATGCACTGGGAAAAAAGTTATTTCCACATAATTTAAAAAAAATCTTATGTGTTCCATTCGTATAGCTTTCTCTACATCTCTATAACAAATTATTATTAATAAGCTTATTCTTCTATCCACTTTATGCTAATCGAGATAAACACTAGCATAAACGGTCTTATTACTTACATAGTTCATTATCAGTAGAAGGGAAATAAGGGAATGCACTAGACTAAACCGACAGTCCATTCTTTAAAATTTTATTGTTATGGGATTGAAATCCAATTCTTTGCGTGACCAGGAGTTGATAAGTTTGAGTATGAGAAAAGTTTTAAGTATTTTAAAATTGAAACCAATAACAAGGAATATCTTGAAAACGGTCAACTTCAGGAAAAAAGTCAATTGTGTGTTTTAACGATCAATTGTTTGGGTAGTAAGTTTTTGTCTGTCTCTTACAGTTTACTAGTTATACAAAATTAAAAAGAAAATCATTCAAAATAAAGAGGTTTTTAGAGGCTATTGCCAACAAATTCAAGATATACATTTTATGTCATGTAAATATCTTAAGTATGAGATTTTAATCCAGATCGTTAATAGCCATTTTTGAGAAAATAACAAAAGAAGGGTAGTATGGGGAGAGAGGATTTTCCTGAAAATCTTCGTGTTTCATCCTTGGGAGATACTGAAGTTTGGTATTTAACGAACTTTTCATTTTTGAGCCATGCTGCCCACAGAACAGATACACTAACACACGCGGACCTTTTTCTAAACATGTTTTTTTTTTATTCAGGGGATCCCACAACATGTGTTTACGGTGAAACGCATCGGAATCGAGTTTTTGAGCGCATTACAATACGTTCTCTATACACTGTACATAGTACGTGTAGAGAAAGTAATAGGATTCTCTGTATGGTAACATTTGAAATACTTGCAATATTTAATTATCGTTTTTTGAATATATTATAATTGTATAGTTTCTGAAACTTATTTTAGCAGTATACTGCTAATACGACAGGAGTTTTTTGTAATTGGCAATTAAAACCTCCTGCCCATACTCTCGGTAACTGTACCCATATTACTTTAACATTTTGGTAAATATGGGTATTTGCTGCGTTTTCTATGAAACTATTATGCATTGGGAAATTGGTTTATTAAATAGAATAGTTGGTTGAATATGATTAGTTATATTGTTTTTAATAATGATTTCATTTTTTAGAGCTGCTTATACTTAATATTTATATTCTTATAGTCAGCATGGAATTTATTGGATATTGGTTCATAGTGTTTTAAAGGGCATGTTTGAAGGTTTAAATGACTTGTTTCAGAAAGTGGAAGTGATTTTCTAGTGTTTATTTCCATATAAGTATTTTACAAGTTTACCCTAACACAAAAACGAGGGAGAACAGGTGTTGAAGTACAACGGATGTATATAGACGGAGAAAATGGAAGAATTTGACCGAAAGAGTTTAACGGTATGAAGAAGAAAAGCTAATTAACGCTTTTTTCCGTTAATCAGTACCGGGGTGCCAATTAAGCACGTCCCGCATTTGTAGAAAGTGATCTGCATTGGAGAATCTTTAATTAGAAAAATGGTTGGAGCACATTTTGTGTCTGCGCATACAGAACGAGGAAGCCTGGTGCTTTACTTCAAGAATGATTTGCACGAAAGAGCGGCATTGTTTTAAATTCATTTTGAATTGATTTAAACTACTTTGGTGGCTAGCCCGCCTTGTCAAATCATCACCAATGCCAGCTCAAGTAATTTCCTCTTTCGGCCGTTTCCGTTCGAGATTATCAAATTATAACCCCAGCCCTCGCTAGGATTGCAGTGTTTTACAGCTGCTGGCGATGATTGGCCACCAAGTACTTGTACCACACTGAGATGTTCTACTGTCTAAATGGAATTAAGTCTGACACAAAATGCCCTGCAATACCGCCTTTCAGATCGCTGGACGTGTGTAACCCAATCATGAACGTCAGCCGTAACTTTATTATTCACAGGAATAGCGTTTGGACATGCATTCGGTTATACTTAGCTGCATGCTAACAGGAATTTTATACTAGAATTTACTTCACCCACTGTCGTTTAATATCAGAATTGCGAATTCATTATTACATTCATTTTTAAGTATTTACAGAAAAGATTTGGTATGTTATATTAACATGATTTTCCCTACCTATTCTGCAGAAAACTATTACACAAGTTGGATAGGTAGAGTTAGATTGTTAAGTTCAATGCATAGCCAGGATTAAAACCACGGATCACCCGGTGTCTAAACACGGAACAACATGGTAGCATGCCGGCACGGCATTACATTCCTAAACTGACTTGCTGTTTCTCGTTAAACCACAAGGTGATCTCAAATTATTCTGAGATTATATACCCCAATGGTACAACTTACAATATCGTAAGTACTTTTAGTCCCGAGATTCATAGTTTAGCCAACTATTACGATAAAATAGTGTTAATTTAATTGTGTAAAAACAATTAAATTAGCACTATTGTTACAAAAGCTTATTCTTATCTTAGACATGTCCACAGACACTTAGAGTTTTTGACGTCAGAAGTCGTTTCGCGCGATTCCAATCAAGATGAAGAATCATTGGTGAGTCAAACACGCTGTCATACGTATGTGTAATGCTAGTGTGCTGTTTCTAAGAAAACATAAACAGAATGTCAGCTTCGAAATGCAGAAAGTATCATGTTCATGTTGTTTTCAGAGGCTCTATACGAAATACAAATGAAATTTGTTGCTTTACAAAACTGTAAGAACATGAAAGAGGTTGGGAGTTACTTAAATCATTACCTCAGGACTTATTTTCAAAATTGGGATTATTTGCATAGTATTTAATGACATTGTTTGGCTCCCATACAATCGCGAGGAAGGGTTCTCCAAATGAATTGTATCAAAAGCCAGCGTCGCAGTAGATTACGCGATGATCATTTGATCCATCTATTAAGACTCAGTATAAACAGTATACTAAACATACCAGAACAAAATCGTATATAAAATCTTATTAAGAATTACATAACAATTTTAATTATTTAGTTTATTCGTTAGTTTATATCATCCTTAGCAGCAGATATTGATGGACTCATCCAAAGTAAAACATATCATCGAAGTAATAAGAAAAAAGACAACACAGGTGCAGATCAGCAGGCCCTGTGTTTACAAGCAGTCCATTACATCACATAGTGGCAAGCACCGATGCTTCATGAAGTGGAATGAGTTACCGCACCTTCAATTTGGATATGTCTGGTCTATCTACTTCATGCATTAGGAGAAATTGTTTACAACATAGTTCCTTATACGTTTAAGGGATATGAAACACACCAGGCTAAAGCGATATTCAAATCTTTAAAGAGCTGGTCACTATGTGATGGTTTGATATTTTCTTCTCTTTGCTTGACCAGCAGAAAAAAAAAACGAATAACTACTTCGGATTTGAAAAAAGTATCGGCACTGCAAATTTTAAGCCAATAACAAGGGATGTCTCGAAAACTTTGTGTCGTTAGTTTTTATCCATCTCTTACAGTTTACGCTGTATTTAAAATTCATTCAGAATGAGGAGAACTTCAAAGGCTATTCCAGGAAAATTCAAGATATGCATTTCATTTATGATATAAAATGAATATATGATATTTTAATGAAACTACTCAGAGCCATTTCTAAGAAAAACAAAATTACGAAAAAAGGAATTCCATGTAAAGCATAGTTTGGGTGGAGGATTTTCTTGAATATTTTCCTGTCGCACACTTAGAAGATGCTGAACATAAATAACAGGTTTTATATATACCTAAACCACCTTTCTTTTTGGTGTTTTAGTCTCATACGCTCCTTGGTATCGACATTTTGGATAGAATGCAAAATCTTCTCTACTCTATGTGCTTAGGATTGAAAGTAAACAACTTACGAACCTATTTCCTAATGGTTTTGGATATAGGTGTGGGAGGTGTTATCACCAAATCGAGGGATAGTTTCGACGAATTCGAGTCTCTTCTATTTCCGGATTCTGTCATGATTTTACACATATGAATCGCTCACTACTTCTTGCATGATTTTATTTTATTATTTTTAATGCGTTATTAATACAGAAAACAATTTCTAATGGATTTGCCCATCGTCATCTCGGAATTCTGATAATATAATGCTGCCACTTCAATTGCTATAACTAGTACGATGGTTTAGTAAATTAATTTAGGAAGCTTTGAGTCATTTGATGATTCTGACTCAAAGCGGATTGTTTGAAAACAATAATATGGAAAATAATAGGGATTCAGTATTCGTAAGAATTTGAAATCTTATATTGATTGTATCGGAAAAGCATGGAAAATTGGGTTGTACGTGTGTTTATTATCTACTTCTAGCCAAGCTGTTGTATATTAGTTTCTCTACACCTTCTATGTACGTGATGTATACGGAAGAAATTATGTTTCACCCAAAATTCGATACTGAGAATTCACCGGAAATATGTTTTAAGACTCCCTGAATCTCCCCAAATTTTTTTTATAAAAATGTGTGTGTGTCTGTGGGCAACGAAGCACAAAAAGAAAAGTACTTTAAATACCAAACTTGGTATTTAAGTTTAGTATCTTCCAAGAATGCGACACGGTATTTTCAAGAAAATCATCCCCCACTCCCAACTACCCTTTACAGGATAAATTGTCAAAAATGTTGATTTTATACAAAATTAAAATGTCGTAAATTAAAGAAATTTGCATGACAAATAAAATGTATAACTTGAATTTTTTGGCAGCCCTGAAGATATGTTTATTCTGGATGAATTTTGCTGAATTTTACATACCTGGTAAACTGTAAGAGAGACAAAATCTTACTGAACAAAAACGTAGAGCGCGTCAAAATATACAGTTTGTTACCTATGTACATTTTTTTCGTGGAGTTGACCCGTTTTTTTTTTTTTTAAGATATTTTTTCGTTGAGTTGACCGTTTTTAGATATTCCTGGTTATTGGTTTCACTTTTAAAATACCTACACTTCTCTCATGTGGGGATTTTTTAAACTCTTGGCCATACAAACAAAGGAGCTTCAATCACATAGCAACCAGCTTTTAAAAGATTTGCCTATCGCTTTAGCCTAGTGTATTCCCTTATTTCCTTTTTACTTACTTCCGATTAGCATGAAGTAAATAAAGAATACCTTTTTAACAGTTTACTGCACAGGCGTAGAGAAAGTCATGTGAATGGAACACATTCGATTTTTTAATTCACTAGCTTTGTCTTGTTAGATGGGTTATCCTGGAATTCTAAATTGTCTTATGTATGTCATCGAGAAGTCGTAGAAATATTACATTCGTGCAAATATATAAAGGCGTAAAAGCTATGTGTAGATACTAACGTCTATCCTTGATACAGCTAAGAAAATCTGAGGTGTTGCGTTCCCCTGACTTTCTATCCTTTATTAGCGAGTATACAAACCATTCTTATGAAAGTTTATTTATATTTTAACTTTGAAATAAATCTTTGTAAAAATGGGTTATTACAGTACGCAGTTGTGTGTTTAAACGTTACCAGTTATACAAGGCTGATGTTTAACGGACTTCAGTTTTTGACTTATTTTGTTCACACACATTTCTAATTTTTACTTCTCTACACGTACTATGTAGAAAAAGGTCCGTGTGTGTATGTCTGTGGTATATGTCTGAGGACAGCGTAGCTCAAAAACGAAGACAGTTAAATACCAAACTCTATATTTAAGATTGGCATCTTCCAAGGATGTCACGAAAATTTTCAGGAAAATCCCGGTGGGTATGGATTATTGCGAGTATCGAATATTTAATGGGAATTGGTATATCAATTAATGTATTTAATAAATATTTTATCCCCTCATTATTTTATCCCCCTCATCAATAAATAGATGCATAAATGTGAGACGTTAATTAGCTTCTCTACAATAGCTATTGTTATTTTATTAATTATTTAGCAGTGTATAGTTAAAGAGTGCAAATACTTATTAACTTATGTATTTAGCAGAGTAAATTTTAGCTTGCAGCAAAACAAAACAGAAAGCTGACGCCGAGCTAGAAGAGTGGTTTGAGGGATTCTTTTGTCCAGGCACGTACTAACGACTCACGCCGGGGGAAACCTTAAAATTCGGAAAAGAATAATTTTCCATTGTATAACATGTCATGTGAGTGTTGTGGTGCACCTGGGATAAGAACAGTGGATTTTGGGTAATATATACGTCAATTGCACGGCCGTTCTGTCCAATCAGAAAGAAGCGGCTATCACATTAATTTTAGTATATAAGGAGCAGAGGATGGCACATCGGGGCTGTGTGTCTCGGTTGGCTGACTCTGATATAATACTGCCATGCTGTCGGTTGTCATGCTAAAGTTACATCTTCGCAAAAAGTCAAAACATTATAACTCCTAACGATACTTAGTAGTTAACAGCGCTCTAAGTCAAATAATTTAAAGTCAGTGACGTGCATCAAAATTAAATTGTGTAAAGAGGAATCAAGAAAGAAGTAGTATAAATAAGTACGTGTGAACAACTAAGTATTAAAGTTCCTAGTAAATGTTTCAGTTATCAGAATTGAGAAGCAAGATGCCACTCTCGTGCCTTCTAGTTACAATAAATCAAGTAAAGTTACGTATGTTTAAGTCATTTATAAGATCACTCCCTAGACTACCCCCATTAGCTGTACCACCCCGATAGTGTCAACTATCGTGCAGACTGAGCAAAGCCGAGGCATCTCACCGGTAGTAGATGCACATCAACAGGTAGTGGGTCTACTCATTGGTAGTGGAGTGAGTCATAAAGCACTGCCATCGTCACCACAAATCTGGGCACGAAGCCAAGAACCCCGCATCTGGTACTCCGAACATGGTGATTAGCAAAATACGCCACAACATAAGTCCGCCGCAAATGAATAATCAAACTACAGCAACGAAATATCGGTGTCACCCCCAACTACCCTTTACATGGAACTTTTTTCGCAGAGATGTACAGAAAGTCATGTGAATGGAACACATCAGATATTTTTGTTATTGGAGGTTACAAAATGTGCATTTCGGGTGAAATGTCGCTATAGAATTTTTGGGTGAAATAATGTACTTCTGTACTAAAATCTTGGATAGGTAGACTCAGGTCGAAAAATTCAATGCCAAGCCGGGATTTGAACCACGGATCTCCCGGTCTCTAGCCGGTTGCTCTTCCACTGAGGCTCCATGGCAACATGCCGGCTTAACTTTGAATTTCTCAACTGATTCCATGTTTCCTGGTAAACCATAAGGTGATCTGTAATTATTTTGATATGACAGCCCCAATAGCGACTTACAATGTAAGTACTTTTAAGTCCCAGGATTCATAGTATAGCCAACTATTATGGTCAATTGGAATTGATTTAATTGGTTTGTCCAATCTTTCTGCTTGTCAGAATAATTAAAAGAGAAAAGTTTAAGTGGCTTGAAATTGAAACCAATAATTTGGAATATCTCGGAAATGGTTAACTCTACAAAAAGAATGTATATGACATAAATTGTGTGTTTTAATGAGATCTACATTTTTTGTGCAGTAAATTTTTATCTCTTACGGTTTTCCAATTAAGCAAGTCATCCGGAAAGAAGAGGTCTTCAGAGACTATTCCCAGAAAATTCAAGATATACATTTCGTTTGCCATAAAAATATCTTTAAAATAATGTATTTTAATCAAAATCATTAGCCATTTTTGAGATGTTCGGAATTTTTTTCAATATAAATGGTAGTTTGGGTGCGGGGATTTTCCTCAAAATCTTCGTATCGCATCCTTGGTAGATACTAAACTTAAAATAAAGTTTGGCATTTTAACAAATTTTCGTTTTTGGATTGTGTTTAGACACACTGTCACACATGGACCTTTTTCTAAAGTTTTTTTTTTTTGATACAGGGGCCCTAACCGACTACTTTCGGTGAAATCTCGGTATCGAATTTTTGGGTGGAATGCACTGCTTTCTCTATACACTATGTACATTGTACGTGTTAGAGAAAGTAAAATGGATATATTTTGTTTCTTAGTAAATCATTTTAATTGTTGCCTTTGTTTTTATATGATATTCATCTTGGTTAAAGTCCCACTTCGTAATATAATTGCATGCACATCTATGCATTTGACTCAGAAGTATGAGAATTTTCCAAAAGTAAAAATGGGGCTTGGAATGACTCCTCTAATAACGCCGGCAGAAAAATTGCCAAGCGACGTGGTCATACCAAAATGAAGGGAAATAAATTATTGTATTCATTTATGTGATAAGGAAACAAGGATGCCTGGAAATATCATACTTAATACTGCAAGTTATAGTATTTAACTTAAGACCAAAATATCACCATATGACTGCTTTCATGGACTAACTTGAACGGCCTCTATTGATCTGTCTGTTTTGATACAGGTCTTATATTTTCTGTATAAAAGAATCAAAAGCCCCTTTATTGCTATACACAATAGCAGTTTATATACAGCTCTCTATTAAGAGTCTACCTGGCAAGGACAAAAAATGCAGCTCGAGAAAGGAGGGCATGTTGCGGTCTGAGAAGATTAAAAAGGAAGTTATTACGGTTGCGTGATCGCATATGCATATGGTACGCAACCTTTTTCAGCAGCAGGTAAACATCACCTCCTTCTCCCGAGACGGGGCTCTGTTTAATTTCGGTGGCCACAAAGTGTCTCCCAAATTGGTGACACGTGTTAAACTTTGCCATTCCCACCCACCCCGAAACAGGAAAGGCAACAGGGATATATACTAAGCATTACTGTTACACCTTGTTTTACGGTCGGCGGCGCCTAACATTTTTTCCCCTCCAACTTTCAAGTGAAACTAAGGCAGGTAGAAATTTAAGAGGGTGAACCCCTCTGCCCCAGCCCTTTTCATTGTCCCCATGCCATCCTTACTTTACCCGCTTTTTTTATCCTGGTAAGAGGAAGTTAAAAGCTTGATGACATAACTTTTGACTGTGGAACATTTACACTCTGGAGCTCGGTTGGGTTAAGTGTACCCGAATGCATTGTACAGGAAACGTATACAGTGTCTCGACCTGGGAGAAACTTTATGTAACCTGAATTAGCGTGGTCGCTTCAGGTACTTGTGTTTAATTGCGGTTACACCTTCTTGTACCATTACAGCAGTGGTTAACCTACCACTTCGTTCAGGTTCACGATCAAAGGAAGGCTCTCTGCGCCTCTGAGGTAACATTTCCTATTGCCAAACAAGACATCTTTCAAGAAGCTAAACACCAACCAAGTTAGCAGTTGATAAATAGACTTCGGATTTTAGGTTAAATGCCGATTTTTACTTTCTCTACACGTACTATGTGCATAATCTATAGAGAATTCATTGCATTCCATCCAAAAATTCGATACTGAGATTTCACCGGAATAGGTGTTTTAGGGTTCGTGTGTCTGTGAACGATAACTCAAGAACGAAAAGTCGGTAAAATACCAAGCTTGATATTTAAGTTCAGTATCTTTCAGGGGTTCAACGCAAAGATTTTGAGAAAAATCAGTCCACCTCAAAACTACCCTTTACATGGAAAAAATTTAGATTGTTTAACGATTTTGATTCAAATGTCTTGTATTAAAGAATTTTACCGACAAATAAAATGTATGTCTTGAATTTTCTGGGAATAGCCTCTGAAGACTACTTTATTCTAGATGAATTTTACGGAATTTTGCATAGCTACTAAACTGTAAGAGATGGACAAAAACTTACCACACAAAACATGTAGAGCACGTTAAAACACACAATTTATGTTATAAAATTTTTTTGAGATATTTCTTGTTTTTAGTTTCAGCTTTGAAAAACTTATACTTTTCTCATACAGGAATTTGTCAACTCCTGTTCATACATACAAACAAAGGAACTTCAGTCACATATCAACCAACTTTTGACTATCATTTTAACCTATGGTACTCCTTATTTCGCTTCTACTTACAAGGAAGCAAGTAATAGGACTATTTCTATTATTTTTCTCTCCAAATTAGCATGAAGTAAATAGAAGCATAAGCTTTTTAACAATAATTTGTTATAGAGATATAGAGAAAGTCATGTGAATGGAACACTCATTTTTAGAAAAAGGTCCTTGTGTCTGAACAACGATACGACTCAAAAACGACTAGTTTGTTAAATAAAAAACTTGGTAAGTAAATTTAGTATCTTCCAGGGTGCGACAGGAAGATTTTGAGAAAATTTCCCCATCCGAAACTATTCTTTACGTGGAAATAAAATCGAAAATTTTTAATTTCTCAAAAATGGCTTTTAACGATTTTAATTAAAATACCGTATATTAAAACTATATCTTGACTTTTCTGCGAATACTCTGAAGAACTCTTTATTCTGGATGAATTTTGCCGTATGAGATAGACAAAAACTTACTACACAAAATATGTATATTCGTTGAAACACAGAATTTATGTCTACATTTCTTTCATGGAGTTGATCGTTTTTGAAATATTGCTTGTTATTTGTTTCAGTTTGAAAATACTTAGTTTTCTCACACGGAAATTTGTAAACTCTTGGTAGTTCAAAGAAATGGACTTCATCCACATAGCAACCGGCTTTTAAAAGATTTGACTATCCTTTTACCCTAGTGTATTCAATGATTTCTCTGCTACTTGCAAGAAAGTATTCTGCTAATCTTAATCTCGATTAGCATAATTTGTTACAGAGATTTAGAGGAAGTCATGTGAATGGAAAATATCAGATTTTTATGTGTACGAATAAACCAAAACTAGTGAAATATCTCTTCATTTTGTGTAAAATGTAAATACATGTAAGAGATTTTGTGGTACGTAAAATGCCCATTTTGACCGTTGACAACTATTTTAGAATTTTAAAGCCAAAGTACCTAATTTACTATTAGTGTGGATTTATTCATTTTTTTCATGCTGCATATAGAAATGGAGTTAAACTCATGGGACTGGTTTTATTGCAAGTTTTTCTACTACATCGGTTACAAATCTGGGAAAATTACTGCTTTTTTACGTTTTAATAGATCGATTCTTTTGTTTTATAGAAAAGGAAACAGAATATTTGAACCCTGCAGATCTCTTTGTCATTTATTGGTATTTGATCGGTGACTGCAGTACGGTAGAAATCCCTTTCAAACGATGCATTTCCATTGTTTTTCCACAGCCAAATGTTGATATGCACACATTAATAAAAACTTTCTCCTTTGAATTTCAAAGTAAGTTAAATCATTATTTTACATCGCGGTTCTTAACAATGTACCTATGCTGTTTTAAAAACAACATTTGGTGTCACAAGAATACATTTGTAGTGTACGGTGCATTTTCGCTGATATTTTAAGAGGTATTGTTTCAATCTAGTAAGTTCATATTATGTGTTACCAACCTAGATTTATACTCTGAAACATAATAAAATAGTTTTAGACATGATAATTTGCGAATTTGGGATATTTTGTATACATTTTAATGCTTACTATTTCTTCGCATTTTCACTTTAAGAAAATGTAAATACATTTTTAAATATACAAATATAATATTTAACTCTTGTAAATTATTTTTGTATAAAGAGACGCCTTTAGTGCCTATTGTTATAACTGGAGAGCCTATTTTAGGTGCCTAAATATTAGCTTTTAAGGACCTAAAAATCCAAAATAATTGATAAATGATCTAACATTCAATCAACTTAACGTGGTACACTGTGAAATACGGAGGATCCACAACCCGCCTCGGTAGTGTGAGAGTAGCGTGTCTGCCTCACATTCCACATATTGAGTGTTCGTATCTTGCTTAAAATTGTTGTATTTATGGACGCTCTTTAACTACTATGGCTCTCAGCGTCCCATTCTATATTGCTCGTGAATGACTGCTTACTTTTGCTCAGAGGCCTGTTCTGTATCCCGCTTGAGATTCTTTTACTTCCCTTTCGAAGGAAGCCATGCTAAGAATTTTTGCGCTTGAAAAAATCCATCACCCTCTTCCGGGTTTGAACTCACGACCTTGGGAACCAGAAGCTAGAATGTTACTTCCTGACCACGGAGGACGACGAATCTCCCTTAGGATGAATTACCCGGATAAGATTCATTTGAGCATAATTACACGAATTTCATTTTTTGTCCGATATGACCAACATATCTGATGAGATGCTATTGGATTTGGAGCTACCTGCTCCAAGAAATAGCAACATTTAAACCCGTATTACAATTTGTGTTCCAAAAATTAGCAAAAATATTATTTTATTAGACATTTTTTGGAGTTGGAGCTGCCGTATTACAATTTGTGTTCTAAAACTAGCAAAAATATTATTTTGCTAGTCCTTTGTTACGTTTAGGTATGTTGAAGATAGCATTTTGAAATCTTTGACTAACAAGAAATCGGAGTTTGTGTCCCTTCTTACAGAGAATGCAACAAAAATGTATAGGAACATTTTACAGATATACTCTTATCATGTAGAATTATTGCAGAAATAAGGAGCATTCCCCCGTTGCCTCTTAAAACTCTGCTTGCACTGCATTATGTTTGAAATAACTTTTCATGATGTCATAAATATATCGTGCGACAACCACTCTCACCATATTTGTGAAATTAAACTACAATTGGGAGCGATTTAGGGGCTCTTTTACGGCCTTACGTGTAGCGATCATTGTTAGTTGCATTACTCTACCATTTCGTGACTGATTTCTTTGTTTCACGCACACAGAGGATTCAGACTCGGTGGCATGGGGATGAAAATGAAATATTGAAAATGAAAGTAATCACATATACGGAGTAATTTTCTCAAGTCCTAAGAAATTTACTAGGTTTATGGGTACTGCAGATGGAGTCAGGTGTGAAGGGAAAATCACCCTCCGTGGTCTTCGAGTTACATACTAGTCTCTGGTTCTCGAGGTCACGGGTTCAACCCCGGCGAGGTCAATGGATTTTTTTCGGGCATAAAAATCTTTAGCATGCCTTCCTTCTAAGAAGAATAAAGCCAGCAGTGCCGTGTCGTAGACTTACGGCAGCTTAATTTTACTTGACATTCATATTCTCAGGATAAAGAAAACCCCGAAGAATACCTTATCCGGTTAACCCGCCCTAAACGGGATTCGCACCCGTGACCGTTGAATGTGAGGCAGACATGCTACTCTCACACTACCGAGACGGGCAATATTAATTTTTGTTGTACTTTGTATAGAACTCGTAAAGGAAATAGCTGAAAATATTGCTGATCACACTTTTTCCATTTTTTTCTAACTAAAACTTATTGCATTTCACCTAAAATTTGATATCGAGAGTTCATTGAAAAACACTTTTTAGGGAACCCTCAATCAAAATATTTTTTTTAGAAAAAAAATCCATGCTTACATGCGTGTGTAACCGTAGACAACATACCACAGATAGAAAAAACTGTTAAATATTAAACTTGATATTGAAGTTCAGCATCTTCCAAGGATGCGATACAACGATTTCAGGAAAGTCCTTCCATCCCAAACTACCCTTTACTCGGAAAAAGTTAAATAATTCTAATTTTATCAAAATGATCCTTAGGCGTAGGATCAAAATATGTTTCTGGCCATTCCATGTTAAAGATGTATACCTTAAATTTTCTTGGAATAGCCTCTGAAATCATCTTAATTCTGGATGTCTTTTACACAGATGGTAAACTGTAAGAGATAGATAAAAGATTATTACACAAA
This sequence comes from Hymenopus coronatus, assembly GCA_030762935.1. Taxonomy (NCBI): domain Eukaryota; kingdom Metazoa; phylum Arthropoda; class Insecta; order Mantodea; family Hymenopodidae; genus Hymenopus; species Hymenopus coronatus. Next base: position 56,995,643 of record CM060892.1, on the reverse strand, counting down.
ATGTTAGCTTTCTTAAAACAACAAATTATGTATACAAAATACATTTATTTTGGGGTTAACCATTTCCATATATTCGAAATTATTGGTTTTGAGTTTTTCCAATAGTTATACTTTTGCTCAAATTTGAAATTGTAATTCTTTTTTTTCCTTCCTGGCCAAGCAAAAAGAATGTAATTTCTAAACCATCACATAGCGTACAGCTCTTAAAGATTTACTATCACATAAGGCTAATGCATTCCCTTATTCCTTTATATCTGCAAATCAATACAAAGGTTTAACTGGATTAACGTGAAGTAGTTACAAAATACGATGATCTCTCTAATCAATCCACCATTTGCTTCATCTCTTTGTACGGCAGCTTTAGTTATTTTATCTGTTTCTATCTTACGCTTCAGTCTTCTTCAAAATGACATTTCAAAGGTTTCCAGTTGTGTTTCTCTGTTCGCCATAATCTAATAGTTTCCAGCTACACTACTGTTATGCTCCACACAAATATTTTCTAAACTTCTCTCAATTTTCATTTTCTTTTACCATTAAAACTACTTTTGGATCGCTATCTCTGTTTCAGTGGCTAAAATAGATATTGGAAGCTATCCTGTTCTTGCACTATCTCATATCGAATAATTACACGTGTTATTTTTTGGGTTTATTTTGAAAACTATAATTTTTAAATTTATATTAATTCACCTGTCACCTCAAGAACACGTGTCTTCTGTTAGCAGGGCCACATAAAGGCAAATCATATCCATTTTCTTTTGATCATTTTACATTTCTTATAAAATTCTTCAAATAAACGAACAGAATGGATAACGGAGACATCACATATATTTTATCCTGCGTTTCCATCTTTTAACTCGTGCAGAGATCACTTAGAAGCCTTCTTTGATTCCCAACCCTACATTACCCTCAGCGTTTTGATAACATTCTCCCAGTCTGCTCTACGAAAGATCTACAAATTCCACATTTTTACTTTCCGGAGCACGTATGTTCATTGTACATACTGGGTAGAGAAGGTGTTATATTCCACCCAAAAATTCAATACAAACACTTCACCGTTAATACACTGAATTAAAAAAAAAACATCTTTTAGAAGAATCGGTTAAACACCAAACTTGGTATTTCAGTTTAGTTTCTTCCAAGGATACGACACAAAGATTTTCAGGGAAATTCCCCACCTCAAAATAATCTTTACGCGAAAAAATATTCGAAAATTTGTTTTTCTCAAAAATGGCCATAACAGTTGTGATTAAAATGATGTGTGTTAAATATATTTACATGACAAATAAAATGTGTATCCTGAATAGCCTCTGAAGATCTCTTCATTCTGGATGATATTGCGGAAGTGGTAAACGGGAAAAAAATGTACTAAAACTCACTATGCAAAAGTGCATATCTCGATAAAATACACGAGTTATGCCGTATACAGCTTTTTGTAGAGCTAACCATTTCAGAGATATCAGTATTATATGTTTTAGTTTTAAAATGCTTTACATTTTCTCAAATGGGTGGTTCTCATCCGTTTCATATCTCTCTTGTTTTACTTTTTGCACATGTAAAGAGTGCCGAAATTAAATGACATACACATAGCGACAGATTTTAAAAGATTTTACTGCCACTTACTCTAGTGCATTCCCTTATTTCCTTTTTACTTTAAGGAACTAAGTAATAAGACCATTTCTGACAATGTTTATTTTACTTAGCATACTGTACATAAGAGTCTTTTGTAAGAACAGTTTATATGCAGAACAGATAGATTTTTGTATCCTTTTCTAAGTAGATATTGATATTCCAAAGCAATTTTGGCGCAAGTAATTACGATCAAATTAAAGTGCTGTATTTTTTGGTGTTATAAGAAAATAATGAACGCACGAATTGCAACTTTCTTAATAATAAGACCTCTACTCTCATTGAAACAAAAGAGAGACGACCTTCATCATCCCTGGAATGGGCATTGTGATTATATTGTTGGGTTTGTTTTAATGTAGCTGATTATAGACTACAATGCCTACTGCATTTCGGGAATATATTACTGCTGCTTCGAGGATCATCAGTTACCTTATGCAAAGATATGTTCCGATCTAGACTATCATTGGATCGCCATCTGTGATAAGCTAAGCAGTTTATAATGAGATTCTGTTTTCTTGGGTGCGTTAGTCATAACTGTATATATAGGATGATTCAAAATACTTTCACAAAGTTGGGGACAGGCTCCTTGCATCAAAACAGAAAGAAATGTTCATTTAAACACATATCCTAAAACCCTTCGTTCTCGATTTATTGAAGCTGAAAACGCTATTAACCAAAACGTTTTACAGTGACACATTGTTCTATTTTTGACGTTTCCAGTTTGCGTCCCACACAAATACCACTTATAGCAAATGATCTAAATGCCTTCCCATTGCGTTTAGAAACATAGAATGTCAAATACTCCCAATTGTGTCGTATACTTTTGCAGGCTTCAATGGCACGTAGATTAAGAATTTCATCATCCAGGATTTCTGCTGCATAAACCAATGGTTTAAGATAAAAATTCAAAGGATTGAGTTCGGGAGGACTTGCAGGCAATAGAACTGGTCCTCCTCTATCTATCCATTTATCATACTAGATACCAGCTAGTGCATCTCGAACAATGAGACTAAAATATGCTAGAACATCATGCAACGTTTTTCTTCTTATTTGCAGAGGCACAATATGTAATAAGTCTGGGAGAATGTTCTGAATGAAGTCCCTGTAGACAGCACTTGTAAGGCGTGCTGATAAATCACAAATGCTAACAATTAGCCAGACAGCACAAGTCCAACTGCGCAGGGTAAAATGAGTCAAAGCCTTCTATAAATGCGTGCATAAATAAATGAAGTTATTGGGTTGAACCCGGAAAGCCGTTGAAGGTGATAATGAGAAAATGAGAAAACGAAGCGTTTTAGAGAATATGTTTATATGAATCTATTTTCTTGTTTCTATGCTAGAAATCCATCCCCAAACGATGTATAAGTGTTTTTGAATCACTCTGTGTAACACTCGGGAAAATTTGTTTTAACTCTCACGGTATGGTCAATAACCTTCAGAGAAACCTCGTTCCACCAAGCGATAGTTGGACCCATTTATTAGCTGGAGGCACCTCTTGGCCAGTGTCATTTACTTCCCATTGTCGAATTATAGTCCGGATGACGATGAGACGAGACAATCTCAATGAACTCCGAACCACATTGAGCCATAGTAATATCTCATGTGAAGGCTTGCATAGGGTTTGAAATACTAATTGTTTAAATAATGTTATTAATTGAATTAATCACTCGTACTCAACCATTATGAAATTGGTTTGATACTTAAAATATACAAGTTGTAGTTTTAATTCTAGTGTTTAAAAGTCATTTCGTGCTTAAATTGTTTCTAATTTCATTAGTTTTTATACTGCAATAATGTAAACGCATATAGTCCTAAAACATCTCTGTAAACTGTAATATCGTTTATATTATCCTATCGTCCACATCTCTGAACCATACAATCTAAGCGTGCCGTTATGTTATAGAATTTTAGGTTTTTCTATTGAGAGTGAAAGTGTTTCTTGATTATACCTAGCAGTTGTAGGTACTATTTGTAAAAATATACACTTTGTTTATTCTTACAGGAGATATTCGTTAAAAGGACGTCAACAAGGATAGTATTCTGGTGAATATTTAGGGTGAGTAGAATTTCTGAGCATGCATGTAAATAATAGCATTTTAATTTTTGACATGAAGTTGGATATTGCAATTTCTATTTTCAGTGAAACATGAATGTTGCTATTTACTGGAAAAAAATTCTAGGTGTTCTTAAGGTTTTGCGGACTTTTACTTTCTGTACCATTTATAAGGAAAGAAATTACTTATTCTATCTAAAAGTTGTATGTTGAGATTTCATCGGAAATGCCATTGTAAGGTCTCCAGAATAAATAAATATAAGAAACAAAGATATGGCATTCCGGGGAAAATATCCAATCAGAATTAAAATAGTATTAGAGGACAAATCTCATCTCGGCTGCGATGTATCTTATGATCGAGACGAATAAAGAAGATATAAAAAAAAAATTCCAAGCAGTCTGCGGAGCTATCAAACGAACCTTTAAGAACAAGGTAAGGAAAGAAACACAAATAAGATTCTATAAAGTTATGGCAGAACCAGTGTTATAATAAGAGAGTGAAGCATGGACTGTGAAGAACAAAGATAAGAGTAAGATACAAGCAGCTGAAATGAGAGTTTTACGATCAGTTAAGGACTGTACGAGAGAGGAGCATATTAGAAATCAGACGATTACGAAGAGCTGAAAGTAAAACCACTATTAGAAGAAATGGAAAATTACAGAAGAAAATGGACAGAACATCTCCACGGCATGCCACGAGAAAGAAAACCCAAACAAGCCTTTAGATCAATAGGACGACCCCAAAAAAGATGGCTTCAACAAAAAAATTTAACATTTAAAAGTCAAATAAATAAACTCGGTATATTCCAAGGATATGATATCCTACTCTGAACTACCCTTTTCGCGGATATTTTTGTTATTATTTATTTCCTCAAATGTGGCTATGACGATTTTCATTAAAATAAAATTTTATAAGCTATTAGCGTATATGTACCTTAACTTATTTCTGAACAACCTATTCAAGTCATCTTCATTACGAATGAATTTGGAATGTATGCTTTTTATAATCGGTATACTGAAAAATGGCAAAAACTACTCTAAATACATGTAGATGTTGCTAAAGGACACGGTTTATAACAGACAATTTATTTTAAAATTACATTATTTAACCTCGCTTTAACTGCTCGGTATATCACAGTGGTTCTATTCGTAATACTGTTTGATCTGTATGATGGATAGTAGCCTTCATGTTTTTTACCTCGGAATCATACCATTTTCGCTTCCCGCCAAGCAGACGATGCAAGGCACCACCCTGGATGGCTGTTTCTCACCATCCGTAATCAGACGGATACAGTCGCCTGCTAAGTCTTATGGTTTATTCACTATATCAGTGGTATTCAACCTTTTATTCTCTGAGTACCCCCAATTTTCCATTTCAGCCTGTACCCCTAAGCCTAGGACTAGAGCTTTTCCTAATTTAAATTATATATAACCTTATCTACAATAGATTGTAACATTTACAATTTATTAAATATTACAGAAAGGAGGATTATGCTATAAGTGTATTAAATAAATACAGGAACTATGTAAATGCGTTGCAGATAGCACATAGACACAAAATTGTATGAAGTTGTATATGTTTCTGACCTGTCAATTAGATGGTTGAGCTTGTTTTCTGGACACCAGCTCCTCTATTCGTGGCTGAATCTTCGTTAGGGCGAGTATCAATGGGGATTCTGGATTCAAGCGATTTCTTTGTTTCGCTTTGATTGCTGTCAATGCAGAGAAATCCTGCTCACACAGAAGTTGAGAGGAATGGAAGAAGGCATGTAATGGCAGTCACTAAGTTCAGTGTACTCTTAGCGTGCGGAACACCAGAAATCACAAATATCGTTTATATGTACCTCTAAAAAGTCTTCGCGTACGCTAGATTGAATATGCCTGCACTACTTTGTTCGTCGACAAGCAGATAATGCTGCGGTACCGTGTATCTGCTTTCACTATCTGTGGATAGATGGCAGAGTAACTATAATTACCTTCTTTTTTAAGTTTTATTATTGCATTTTACTGAAGGTGGATCTTCGTGGCATTTTGAGTCATGGTATTAAATATCCAACCTGGTATATATCTTGATGACTGAGGAAAGATATGGGATTTGAACCAAGGACCTCTCAAATGCGGCCCACACATGCTAACCCTGAACCAACCCACTGCATACATAGCTTTATGTTTCATTAATTATTAATTACGACACTTTGCCAGCATGATCATATCGCGAACTTTCAAACTAATACATAACATAAGAACTGAAGCTTTCCTGGCGACGTATTAATTCAAAATCTTCTCGGGCTTCTAGCCTGGCAGAAACTTGGTTTGACACTGATCACCCTGAAGACGAGGAAGATGCACTTCTTCGAAACATTGGTGTCAAACCAAGTTTTTACCTGGCTAGAAGCCCGAGAAGATTTTGAATTAATACATAAGTTATTATACATAATGGTAAAGTGCAAAATGGTAATATTTTATTTCACGATAAATCAATAAGTTTAGACTGCCTCCGTGGTCAGTAAGCTGTCTTCTCACGGGTATATTCCGGGTTCGATTCCCGGCCGGGGCGGGGAATTTTTCTTTAGCCAGAACTATTCCCTATGCCCCACAGAGTCTGGAAGTATGTATGTGTGTGTGGTGTGTGTGTGTGTTTGTGGAAAATAAAATGATTTAAACCAAACGTAAAAAATCTAATGTGATCCATTCACACAACTTTCTCTAGATCTCTGCAACAAATTATTGTTAATAGTCTTATTACTTGCTTCCTTGTAAGTAGAAGCGAAATAAGGGCGTACCATAGGTTAAAGAGATAGTCAAAAGCTGGTTTCTATGTGACTGAAGTTCCTTTGTTTGTATGAACAGGAATTGACAAAATTCCCGTATGAGAAACCAAAAACAAGGAATATCTAAAAACCGATCAACTACACGAAAAAAAAAGAAATATATAACAATACATTTTGTGTTTTAGTGTGCTCTACATTTTTTGTATGGTAAGTTTTTGTCTATCTCTCATGGTTTAGCAGTTATTCATCCAGAATGGTCTTCAGAGGCTATTCCCAGAAATTTAAGATATACACATTGTCAGGTAAATATTTTTGATCTACAACATTTTAATCAAAATCGTTGGAGCCATTTTTGTAAAAATCAAAATTTTTGAAAAAAGTTCCATGGTTGTTGGGGGTGGGGGGATTTTCTTGAAAATCTTCGTGCCCCATCCTTGCAAGATACCAACACAGTTCGTTTTCATTTGTTATACAGTGCGGTCTTTTAGGTTGAAATGCAAGTAGTTTATCTCCCTCAGTATTTTGGATTTACAGATAAGAAATCTAAGTTTAACGTAAATGAACGCGTAATACAGTTTCAACTATGATTACATAGAAATAGAAGATACCTTGGTATTAATGGTCTTTTCGTTTTTGAGCTATGCTGTCCACACGCACACGCACACGCACACGGACCTTTTTCGAGAAAATGCTTTTTTTTTTGGATTCAGGGGGATCTAAAACATGTATTTCCGGTGAAAGCTCGGTAACGAATTTTTGGGTGCATTACAATACGTTCTCCATACACTATGTACATAGTACGTGTAGAGAAAGTAAAGAATAACCTACAGAGTTGTTTAAAGTGCAAATTCCCCGATATGGCTTTAGATGTTAAAAGGGGGCTATATAAATGAAACAATAAAAAAAAGGTTTACATTTTGTTATAAATAATATTGTCCGGTTATGAGGCTACAGAACATTCAGTACCTTATCGTCACATCATAAAATATTTTTGTAGACATCTTGGAGCAAAATGGAACCAGACGTAATCAATATCTACCAGTAAAGTTATGTATGCTAAGGAAAGATGATGACGTCATCAATCCTTGCCCCGTACTTTCACTAAAGAGGAAAGAATAAGTGACTATCACAAGACTACTAATCGGACATTCTGGACTAACCCATTCAAACATCTTCACCAAAGGCAGTCCACCTCAATGTGAAGTCTGCAATACACAACTCGCCGTTAAACACATTTTCACAGAATGCAGAAGATACACTACAGAACGACGCTCTGTAGTATCATTGAAGATATATCCACAACATTGAATACTCCACAAACATTTAAGCAAGTTTCTCAGTAGCATTAAACTGGATTTCAAACTGTAATGTACTTATTCACAATATTTCATTTAAATCTATGTAAAACTTGCTTTCCTACTGTAATTTATAACACAGATCTTTGTTTAATGTGTGTAAATAATTTTATTGTAATATGAGTCGAATTGTTATAACTATTGTATGGTCGCGATATGGCCTAGGAGTTAAAACAACCTAAAATACAAAAAATTGTCCTTTTAATTGTGTGGTGGTTGTGTAGAGCACTGACAAGTTACTAAAGCCGGCTAGAAGTCTTGCAGGTTTCACATTTTGGTGCTAGTTCTTTATTGATGATAGTGTGTCAGTTTGTAGTGACAGTTATGAGTCGGATAATTACTATTTGTTCCAATTTTCTGAGAGGTTCAAAGAAGTTGATAGATCCAGCATGGGCATCTAGAAATTTTCTGTGGAGTGTTGACCATGTCGTCTTCCAATTTTACTTTCTCTACACGTAATATGTACCTACAAATGTATAGAAAAGGTGCCTATTGTATTGCTTATTGTATACCCAATAATTGGATACCGAATTTCATAGGGAATGCACATTTTGAGAACCGTTGAATAAAAACATTTTTACTTTCTCCACACTTACTATGTACATAAGAGTATAGAGGAGATTGCGTTTATTTTCCATTGAGAGAAAACGCGACACTCATTTTTCCGACACCTTTGTCAAACCTAATTTTTGGTGCCACATTGAGAGCTCTGTACCATATGATATGCTGTGGCCTCTACTATTTCGTGAACTTGGATTCTTCGATACTCAAAACCATATCCTGGATTTTTTCAATAATTTCGGAGGAAGTCAGTTCTACTGGACGTCTGGAATGATCATTTGTAGATGTATGGCTACGCTTAAATTCATTTATCCAATTGTAAATTGTTGCAAACGACTAGCAGATTTGCCATGAACTTTATCCAACTCGACTTTTATCTCTTTCAGTGTTAAGAAACTCTGCTTTTTATATCATTCTAAGGAAGCACAAGATTGTTGATTCAATTGCCTATAGCAACGGATCCATGAAATGGATATAATTGAAACTGCCATCAAGTAAGAAACTGCGTTTACTAAATACAAACTTTTTTCGGTGCTACGCTCGCGCGTTTGTGTGTACCCACCCACATACAAAAATACCTCAAGTTTGAGAGGAAAACACTGCAATATCGGACAATATGATAAGCGTGGCGTTATTAAAGAAGATAGGAATGACTGACGCTGCTCACGGGCGAAGCAGCTGAAATGGAGATGGGGAGAGCACGTCGACAAAATGCACTATTGCTGATGGATTCGGCGAACTACAAAGTGGGATCCAAGAATGGGACTAAGAAGGGCAGGGAAACCGAGGACACGATGAGTAGATGATTTTAATCGGGCAGCATTGGTCACGGCAGGCCAAGGGTAGACTGAGGTGGAAAACTTTGGAAAGAGCAGTTACCCAGAACACACAACTCCTTGTTTACAGCATACGTGATAGAAATAATGATAAGGATAACTGTCAAACTAAAACACAGAAAACAGTGGAAATAAAATCTGCGATTTCTATTTTTTTTTAGTGGGTAGAATAAATTGTAGGTTTAAGAGTGCAATGTAGTGGTTAAGCGCGTAAGTCAATCTGCTAAGCATAAGGCTTATGGCTTTCCTCCCTGCTCCTCACTATTTATGATTATTTTTATATTGTAAATTACGTTGTTCCTAGACTATTGATATTTGCTCCGGCAAATGTTCCTCGGTCGAGCAAGTATCTCTTAACAGGGCGTGTACGGTAAAAGGAACTATTTCAGAGAAAACACATTTGTAACTTTTAGTTTAAGCAATTTATTTAAACGATTATCAAGAGATTTATTAATTTATGTGTGTTCTATTTCTATGTAATCATAGCTGAAACTGTATTACGCGTTCACTTACGTTAAACTTAGATTTATTATCACGTTCCTTACATAAGTATTCTGTAAAACCAAAATACTGAGGGACATAACTACTTGCATTTCAACCTAAAAGACCGCACTGTATAGTAAATGAGAACGAACTGTTGAGAACTACGTTTCCGAGGATATATATTCGAACACCCTTGTTCGATGGCTTTCTTTTTCGCTAACAGGAGCGTCTCTTCATGAGATAATAGAAACTATTTTACTATTTAACTTAAGCTGCTAACTCTCAGTAACTTTCCAGTAACTTTCACAGTTTCACTACGTTGTCTTCACGCTTGCGTTGTCTTTTTTTTTTTTTTTTTGCTCAAGGACGTTCTTTTATACATTTTACCCCAACTCCTTGCCTATTGCCCCCAAAATTCTTGCAAAAGATTTCTCTTTAATGACTATAATACAGTTTCGGCTATATCTTCTCTCTTATAACTAAGCTTATCCTAACATCCTCTAATAATATTATCTTATTTCTATTATTAAAATATATTTATTTACTTTATCTGGATTATTAATTATTTAAATGTTCTAGCATTCATTAAGATTTGCTTACCCTAGTGTGCTCCCCGCAGCAACTCTCTACAGGTATTGTTTGGTATTTATTGATATGATCATTTTAAGAGACGCCTCTCCTTAAAAATTCACCTGTTTCTATGCTTTTATGGGGAACAATTGAATATACATGTGAGTTTAAAAGAATGACGAGCTGTTGAACAGTTCGAACCAATAATAATGAATATCTCGGAAATGGCTAAGGCCACAAAATATTTTAAATAAATTGAGTGTATTAACGATATCTACGTTATTACTTTCTCTAGCACGTATATAGAAGGTAGTAGAGAGGGTATTGCATTCCACTAAAAAATTCGATACCAAAATTTAACGAAAAACCGCGTTTTAGGGTCTCCTGAATCCCTCCAAGCAGATATAGAAAAAGGTTCTTGTGTGTATGCGTGTCTGTCTGTGAACACAACTCGAAAGCGTAAAGTCATTTAAATACCAAACTTGATATTTAAGTCGAGCATCTTCTAAGGATATGACACAAAGATTTCAGGAAAATCTTCCCGCTCCAACCTATCCTTTGCAAGGAAAAAAATTCGAAAATTTGGATTTTCTCAAAAATGGCTCTTAATGATTTTGATTATAATTCCGTATATTAAAGGTATTTAAATGACAAATAGAATGTATACCTTGAATTTTCCGGGAATAGTCTTTGAAGATCTGTTCGTTCTGGATGAGTTTGCCTAACTGATAAACCGTAACAGATAAAATGTAGATTTCGTTTAAATGCACAATTTGTCTCTCTCTCTCCCTCTCTCTCGCACGCACGCACACACACTCTCTATCTCCTCTGGTTGGTTTCAATTTCAAGACTTTAAAACTTTTCTCAAACGGGAGTTTATTCTTCATTCGTCTTATTTCTAGACATGTTAAAAAAAAAAAAAAAAAAAAAAAAAAAATTAATGACATAGCAAACAACTTTTAAAACATTTGACTATCACTTTCACCTGGTGTAGTCCCTTATTTCTCTTCTACTTACAAGGAATTAATAAGAGCATTTCTGCTAATGTTTATCTCGATTAAGTTGAATGAGACAAAAGAATAATCTATTGTAAAAAATACCATGTTTGCAGAACAGGAAGAAAATGTCATGTGAATAAAAGATAACATTTTTAGAAAAAGTTCCGTGTTTGTTTCCTTGTGAATGTGAATAGCATAACTTAAAAAAATCCATTAAAAAGCAAACTTGGTACATATTTTCAGCATTTACCAAGGACGCGACACAAAGATCTTGAGGAAAATTCTCTCACACAATACTACCCTTTACAGAGAACCTTTTTTTTTTTTTTTTTTTTTTTCCCAAATATTTTAATGTCTAAAAAGTGACTCTTGAAGATTAAATTCCAAATTTTAGTACATAGCTTATGCATATAATTTATTTTAAAATTTATTATTTTGTGAAATGAAATGTATAGCTTCAATTTCTGGGAATAGGTTCTAAAGCTCTCTTCATTAGAGATCTCCCCAATCCCAATTAACATTTGCATGAAAGAAATTTCGAAAAAATATTATTTTCTCCCTGCATGACTATTCTGATTATATATACTTGTAAGCTTTGGAATATTGTTTCGAACTTTTGAGTGATGGTGAAAATAAGCGAAGCGAAATCCCTTGTTAGTTTTTTATTTTACTGACTAAGATAATTTTCCCAAGTAAAATGTTCTCTAACGTTCAGCAGCTAAGCAGTAGTCCATAAGTTAACGGGCATGTAAGGTCGATTATTAATTATTTGCTTGGTATTTTTCTTGCCTGCTCCTTTGCCATAGTTGTTGCCAGTAAGGGCTTCTTCCCCTCCAGGGGGCGGTTGGGTAGCTGCAAGAAGTTTTGAGGAGATTAAAGGTATTGTCTGTGCTCTCTGCTCGACACCGCCTTGGTCCCGAGAGACTGCGATCCAGAGCTCCAAAATAACACCTCTCGTAAAATAACGTTCTTATGAAGGAGTCTCCCAGAGAGAACGCCAGCTTAGATAACAAAGTTTGTGTCTAACTCTGGAGAAATATGTTTACACTTACTGTGGAAAAATTCTTTTGCTATTCTCTAGGGTAGATTGGTTCGCTTTATTGTTAGACTTATCTAACTTTCTAATGTATAGCATTCTAATTGGGCAACAAAAATAATTTGTCGAACTTTTAATATATTTAGGAGTATTAGTTTATTTTTATTTCGCCCTTAGTGGTGTAGTGATTACTATACTAACCTCCAAAATCCAAGATTGCAGGTTTAAACCTGGCGAGTGTGGTTTTTTTCGGACGCAAAAATCCTTATACACGTAAAAAAAAAAAGCCTCATACCTTGAAAGAAGAAAGTTCCTGCGCAATCATTTCGGCCATTTCGCGTCGTCCACAAATCTTAATTTTGTCCTTCAGCGCCATCTATAAGCAACGAGCTGATATCTCGTCACCATGTCGCATAACGGTGAACTCACGAACTAGAAATTCAAATCCGATCAAGGATAGCATCATAAAGATGCCCTTTGCTCGCTTAGGAGAAACAGGAAACACAAACACCAAAATCACACAGGCGATCTCTGCGCCCGAATGGTCAGCGTTTTTTTTTCTCATTCAGAGGTTCCGGTTCGATTCCCGGCTGGGGAAGAGAAGTTTTGTTTATCCAGAATCATTCCTTATCCTCCACAGGGTCTGGAAGTATGAATGTGCGAGTGAATGCGTGTATGCTTAATAGAATAAAACCGAAAAACTATCGTTAGAACAGTTCAGCGAGATCAACACGAGCAGTTGTTTCTCAAGTCAAAGTCCCCGATATTACCATAGAAGTTAAAGGGGTCTATAAAAATGAAACAAAAACATGTAATTTTAGTCAAATGTAACCTCGTTTGATGCACACGTGTCATCACACTGGATATTTTACGGGGCAACAGTCCCCACGGGCATACATACTTGACTGCAGCCAAATGCAAACCCATCTTCATCCTCTCGTACCACCACAACGATTATTTTACGTGGGACATCCACGTTCTTCACCACAGACACATTTGACTGCAGTCGCTGGCATTCGAATTAGCAAGGTTTGGCCTTGAATGGATAGTCAGTCCATTACGTATCGTCTTAACATCGTGTGTATTCGGACCGTTTACATTAAGGTGCCATTAGGAATATATAAGGTAAACCCTGTCGCGGCTTTTCTCTACTGCGCGAGAGATCCGAGAATCGCCGGGAAAGGATCCCGCAAAGGTGCACTAAAATATGATTCTTAAGATAAATTACGGAAATGTTGACCTTTTGCTTACATACGGGCAGCACAATTTACGAAAATATTCTCGTTAACTCGTCTAAGCTTAGTAGTAGGAATCTTTGTGATTTCTTGCATGATGTTATCACTAAGTTTCTGTACATTACACAGGGATTTCTGATGCTGAGCTTGGATGAATGAGCGAAAACATCTTTAACTTTTTATACTGCCTGTTTGGGAGCAGATGGTCAATATTTTCAGCATTTATTTAAGGCAAGGACGCCAGCCCACTTTTTCGGAGACTCTCGGATCTCTCACGCAGTGGAGAGAGGCAATTTAATGATCCTATATTAAACCGCTTCAAGAATTAGACGAGTGGCATATGCAACAAAATAATTCATCAATTAGAGGGTTTAAGATTCCTTTTACCTATAAGTGTTTGAAGGTTTCTAAGAATCTCTTCATGATACTAAATGTAATCAAAGGAAGTATAGGCTAGACTATTCTGAACTTGCACTGAATTTTTACAAGCTTAGAGAACCGAGTATTCCAAATTATTTGATTATATCTGACACACTCGGAAGGAACAAAATGTGAAACATTATGCCAACATTTGCTTAAACTAATCCCAACAAAAACCTAGCTGCAGAAAACACCAAAACAGTGACAGTAAATTATTGAATCGATTTATTATCACGTTCAATTTGCAAATTGATATTTCCATAACCGTTTAAGAGCAATTTTAGATAATTTTAATACTGACAGACCCCACAGCTCTGCTCACGTTATTGCGCTAAATATGGAGATTATTTCCTCTCTCGCTTCCTCTTTTATTCCCTCTTCCCCTCTGTCTCCCTACATCTCCATCTTCTTTTTTATTTCTTTTCCCCTCTTTATATTTCTCTCATTTTCATTCTCTCTCCTCACTTGCGTGCACTCCCTTCCTTTCCTTCTCTCTGTACAACCAAATGTCGTGTGCTTTTTCTGAGAGTTAATAACCATTAAGATGTGAAGCAAAAGGAGGAGTATTATTTGGTTTGTTTGCTAGCGGTTTTGTACAGCTGTCACCTTGTTGAGCTAGATGAGATGGCTTTAAAGCATTCTGATGTTATATTCACATCACCTTCTATCCTCATTCTTCATCAAACTATTCTTTTAAAAAGCATATTTTTCTATACATGTCACATTAATAGAGATAAGCATTTGAAGAAATGATTTTATTATATACTTCTTATAAACATAACTGCAATAAGGGAATGAATTAGGTTTAACCCATAGTAAAATATTTTAGGAACTGATAACTGGTAATGACTTTGACTCTCGTTGCATGACCCTGGGGGGATTAAGGAAGAACAAGAATTGTTTGAGAAAATTATAATTATGTAAAATTAAAATCAATAACCAAAAATATCTCAGAAATAGTTAACGCTGGAAAAAAAATTGACTCGAGTTTTTGTGGTTAAATAGAACTTTAATTTTGTATGTAAGATTTTTGTCTGTTATGGTTTTTCATTTACGCAAAAGTTATTCAGAATGAAGAAGGTTTTAGGGGCTATTTCTTGAAGATTCAAGATATACATTTTATTTTCATGAAAATATCTTAAACATAAAGTATTTTAATCAAAATAGTTATAGATATTTTGACCAAATCAAACATTTCGAATAAATTTAAGGGGTAGCTTGGAATGGAATTTTTTTCTTAAAATCCTTTCTTGTCGCTCTTTTAAAGATTAACAAATTAAATATTATGTATTGTATAAACCAACTCTTCGTGTTTTGAGTTATGTATTTACACACCCTCACACATATGGACATGGAAATGTTCCTAAAACATTTATTCTTGGACTATTAAAAATGTATTTGCAGTATTGGGTAGAGTGCAGTACCTCTCTATATATTACGTATTACTTGGTAGAGCAAGTAACAATTGAGATAGATAGAGGGAGAGAGAGAGAGAGAGAGAGAGCGAGAGAGAGCGAGAGCGAGCGAGTGTGTGTGTATGTTCTCTAAGGAATCGGAGAAAAGTATTCAAATACTTTATGGACAAACTGTAATATTGGACTGCGCTTGCTGAACTATCGATATTAATTATTCAACTTTTGAGTTTACATTGCCGATTCACTACCACTTGAACATTCAAAACATTTAATTTAAAATCGCCGTAAATCTTCAAGATGACTCAAAATATCAGAGATACGATCTCTCAAAGGTAGCTTGTAATGTTGGTTACTCTTTAACTTCAGGCTTTGCAGCTAACTACTAGGTATTGTTTAATTTGTGTTTTAATAACGCTTCTTTCATACCAAACGTGTTGTTGCACTAAGTTGGAAAATTGAATAAAACTTGAAACAATCAATGTCCCGGCCGGGGTCCTGACCCTCCAGGCTCCTAAAGAGGTAGATGTTTCACCGTTGATCTGGGCGTTACTAGATGTCCATCTTGAGCCCTTGCCGTCCAGAAGTTTTTCGGATTGGGTTGGTCTCTGGCAATTGGTCCCCAATGAGAAATTGGTGGTAAGCTTGGGCAGAACTTTGAGACCCTCTAAGGCAGCCACACCAACCCGCCTGCTGCAGTGCATGTGCTTGAATACAGCACTATGCCGCCTCAGCGCGTGCTGCGCAGTGGGAGCGGTCGATTTATCTTTAGTAGCGTTGGTAGTCAATGCATCTACGGCGTGTTATTTCCAGCAACTTCATCGTATAATGGATGTAATTCTTGATAGCTACGGAGAAAAATCTGTTTCACTTTTTAAGGTTTGGCACAATAGAGTGCTTTATACAATAAAACCACTACTCATAAACACCTTATTCAAAATCATGTCGTTTCTCTCGAGCAGTCATTCCTCTGTTAGTGACGAAAAATTCCGTTTCCAATACATACCATATACTCTGGTATTTGTCAAAGAAACATATGGACGGCGTTCTTATACCTACTACGAACTTCCAAAATATGACAATCTAACCATAATACATTTGCGGACGACATGGTATTCTACACATATCTACGTAGAAATCAGCGGCTGATTACCTCCAGATACTTGTTAACCTGTTGGGTATCTGGTGCAAGAAATGGAAAAATTAAAATGATTCCGCGCAAGTCTAAAGTACTCCGTTTACTTTAAAGAGAGAAACACAAGGTCACCAAATTAAATTCGAGCGCGAAAGCATTGCCACTGAAAAATCCATATCGTGTCTGGGACATACTGACAGCAAACTCAAAAGCTGGAGAAAGCACATAAATTACTTATTAAAAATACTACGATACCAAATGTTTCACTTAAGATATCTGCTTCAAGAAAAATCACCAGTACCATTTCATTTGAAGACAGCAAAACATTACTCGCTGATGAGACCGTTTTCCTAATGTGGCGTTCTACAGCAGAATTGTAACTAAAAGAATTCAAACCCTCCACGTGATAGTGAATACACATTAATAACCCGCAACGAAGATGCAGGGACGTGAACACAGCAACAATGGATTTCACTTGTCACTGCTGTTATACTCCACTTCATCGCTCCTTTATACACCACTACAATGGACTACTGAATAACATTCCAATCCACCACGGTGACATCTTCGAAGATTGAAATGCAAACGGCATTTATATTTATTTAAAAATGAGGACAGCCACTGGGCTGTAACTTGAACACATTTGACATATATACTCTTTGTTTTTCGCATAATTGTATTATACTGAATGTATAATAAAATTTACTCATTAAAAAACTTTGTTTTACTTCCCTATCATCTCCACAAATTTCCTTTTTCTGACTTATTTGTAACTGTGAAGCTCTGTCATGGCTGAATAACCCACTAGATTTACAGGGGATACTGTGTCTGTCGACTTCATCACTCCTTCCTGCACCACTTCAATGAAATACTGAGCAGTATTCCAAACTATTTTCCATCACCGTGACATCTTCGAAGATTGGAACGTAAACGACATTCAGATTTACTGTAAGACCATCAGTTTTCACACTAACATAATGAAGACAGCCTCTGGCACAATCTCAACACATGTGCCATGTATATATTTATATACTGTGCTCTGTTATATATTGTTTTCACACAGTACTGAAATATGATACAATAAAACTTACTGTTTAAAATAACTGTCTTTCCCTCCCCTTTCATTCAAAATTTCCTTTTTGTTTCTGAATAATTGGTAACTGGTGGGTTGCATTGGAGCTCCGATCGTGAGCGAATTATCCTCCAGCTTTGTAGGGGATTCACTGAACCTCTAGGGACAGACAGTGTGGCTTCGATGCTCGGTGATACGCACAATTGTTGATGGCGGGAGAGAAGCTCTCGGGACGCCCTCTGGGCTGGCATGCAGCCGTAGGGATTCATTCATTTCGTTCTACATGGGTTTGGGAAAGCAGATCACAGTTTGAAGGCGTGTCTAAGGTGGTTTACCATTTGGATCACATTTTCTTATTATACTTCAGTAGCGCAAATGCACCATGAAAATATGGTTTGCAAAGAAAAGTAGTTTTAACATTCCAGCTGCTAATTGTTATTTCCTGTATACAAGATATGTAACATATAATGCTGGATAAGTATAGTCAAACTGAAAAATTCAATGCATTTGAACCACGGATTTCCCGGTCTCTAGCCGGTTGCTCTACCGCTGAGCTACCATGGCAACATGAATTTCTCAAACTGACTCGCATATTTCCCAACAAACCACAAGGTGATCTCAAATTATTTTGAGATGATATACCCCAAAGGCTATTCACAATGTTCTAAGTACTTTAAGTCCCAGGCTTTATAGTATAGCCAACTGTTAAGGTCAATTAGTATTGATTTAATTGTTTTTACACACAAGCCGTGCGTAGGGCAGGAGTTGGATTTTTTTCAGTCTGACTCTACTTATCCAACTCTGTTCTACACTTGGCTTGTGTGAAAAAACAATTAAATCAATAACATATAATACTGTGTGAAGATGAAATGCAAATCATGCCTGTGAGCGAAGTTTTATATACTGAACGGCAAATACCTTTAAAAATTATCTTATAGCACACAAAGTTAGCAATGATCTTGCTGCTAACTGATCAACTGTCACCGGCCTCAATATCAGCCCCGAAACAAAATTACACATTATTTCGGTATTGGGAGTGACAGTTTAGAGGCGAAGCAAAATAGGGACAGTAACTCGGTAAGTCTCACGCTGTGGAGACATGGTTGACGCTGTATAAGTAGTTGGTTCATGGATGTGAAGTTGGCCCGTAAGTTGAAATTAGTAATCCAAAGATGCCGTCTCGAAATGCCCGGGATGCAGCACAACATTGGTGTTACGTTTGTTCAGCAAGCTCGGTTGATAGAGGAATTCGAGAACTCGTTCTCTCAGGTCATGTTTAGGTGCGGATATTGTGAAAGGAGTAGATTGTATTAATTTCAATTTATTTATTTACTCAAAACTACGAACCAATGAAGAGTTGTCTCTTGTACCTCCATTGAAGTTTTATAACTTATTATTTCTGTTTTATCAACGATATATTCTCTTTTTCTAATAAAATATTCCTGAACTATTTATTCTCCGTAAATATTGTATCTATCTCCACTATGTTTATTACAAAATTAATGCTCGCGATGCTTATTTCACGATATAATTTCCGTGGAAGTCCCCATCTCCACGTCCCGTTGCGGTACAAAAACTTCTTGAAGACTATCGTCCTCTAAATACAAATATCTTCTTATTTATCTATAACTTTCCGTTGTTAAAATAAACTATTAACTCTATAACCAAAAGACTTTCTCACCTCAAAAAGTTGAGAAAAAAAGCATAAAAATTTCTAAATGCTATAAAACGAAGGAGAGAGATGGATTATTAACCAAAATATAAAGTGTATCAAAAGAAAACTTCTCCTTATGGTGTCTACAATGCTTATGGAAATGTTTACGAATGAATTACAACCAGTATATAACACAATATAAAAATATCAAACAAAAAGTGCAACATAAGTGAGTATATGCCTTTAGACTTATGCGAACATTGCCAGTTACTCTTGAAATTCATGTGACTTCTTCTTGACTTCAATTTAAAATTCTCTGTTCATAATTTACTTCAGGTTTGCTATCAGAAGGAAAAAAAATGTAGGGACAAGAATTTTGAAATATTTCATATTTCCCATCTAACCACAGAAAGCAGTTGTTAGTCGTCAAGCCTTTGTAGGATCTGACTTTTTTTTTTAAATTACAGTTCCGGAGTCTGGTCGGGACTCCGGCGCTGTATACCCTACTTTTTATTTACCTAATTTGTTTACTTTGATTACTGAATTTCTGTTTTTACATTTTACTCACACATACACAAACATATAACACCCATGCCCAAGGCGGGACTCGAACCCACGATCCCCTGCGCTGCGAAACACCAAAGCGAGATGCTTTGGCGAGCGCGGCCATGGGGATCGGCCTTCTTCAATTCAATTTTGCTCATACTTCTAATATAACAACCGCGGAAACTCAAAATAGTTTTATATCCTACTGTTTAGCTTGAATTCGTCAGCTTAACATAAAATTATTGTCAAGACTGGGGAAATATGTATGCCAAAGAGTGGACTAAAGTTTTGGGTGTTCAAGAAATTCTTGACCAAAACTTTGTAGTATGAGATCTTGGCTTTTTGTTCTATATGTAGAATAAGATACTGAAATCAACATAATTTAGTTACTTTCTCAGTACCATCTATTTCCAACTACTTAGGACCATCTGAGTCGAGCTAGGAGCTAAAATTATAGTTGGAGATGCATTGGATGTCAACTCACGGCAAGTGTAATTCACCAATTCGAGTAAACTAATGCCATTTTAGTTACTGTTTTGGGTAAATGAGTGTGCTGTATTTAGAACTGCAGGAACCTTTATCAAAAAACGAAAAAAAAAAAAAGCCTCATACAGTCCATTCCTTTTTGTGGTTATCTTCGCATTGACTAAAGGCCTTATACCGTGCAAACCAAAAACATCCGAACGCTGCACGGAGTTTTTCACTGCGTACACGGAAACATGATGACACACAGCTGCTGTACACAATGTCACGGTGCCGACTTGTTTTTCTCTACTCTGAAAGTGCAATATTGGGCTGACTAGGATATCGTGTGGCTGTTTTATTACCGGTGTGCTTTATTATTTTGTCCTGTACTTAGCCACAAAGTGCATTATGGCTCGGCATTTGTTTTCTACTGCACAGCGTGTATTTATTTATGATTCGTATGATTCGTGGACTCTCAAATGTATATTTTTTAAATATCAAACTATGTATTAAATTTCAGTGCCCTCCAAGGATGCGATGAAGATGGCTATATATATTTTTTTATTAGATACTATAAGATTAAGATTATTGTATTTGATTAACATATAAAATATACATCTTGAATTGTCTGACAACATGCTGTAAAACCCTCTTAATTCCGACTGCATAATTTGGTAACTGTAAGACATATTTATATTTATATATATATATACACACACACACACACACACACACACACACACACACACACACACACACACAAAGTGGTTCACCTGTCCCTTATTATTTTTGGAAATATGCAACGCTTCATACTCTGAAAGTAATAAGGTCGAAATTACCGTGCTTGTCGGCCATATGGTAGCAAATTTAGTCTGCTCTTCATCGGAAAATAGACCTTAGCAGCAATAGTTACGTTCATTCCAAAAACATGCGCTTAATAACTCCTGTTGCAGTAAATCTTGTATCAATAAGATGTCTGTCATATGTTCCGCAACGTAAATTATAATGGATTAAGGGTAAATGAACGGTTTAAGCTGCAAAAAGGAGTCGCAAAACAGTTATAAAGAGATCAGAAGCGGAGAGGGAGACATGTGAGACACTATACCTACAAGTTTTAACGCAGTAAGTGGGCGCAATGACTGTAGCTCAACTGGTTAATCTCATGTTCATCACTTCTAGCACGTCAGAGGTTCAAGTCCCACAGTCTGCGTGGTATTTTTTTCTTATTTATGTATTATCGATCGAGGTGCAAAGTTAGTTGTGTTTATCACGAATAATTATAGTAGTAAACAAAAAGGTATACGAATGAACAAACGACAGTTCATTTTACGTATTCTTTAGTCTTTATCCTTAATTTTTTGTAATTATTTTGAAAAATAAATTTCACTAAGACTTTAAATTATAAAGGAAATTTTCAAAGCGTATAAAGTTAATAAAAATAATTTCAAAATGCAAGAATAATTTCAAAATGCAAGAACACCTAACACGTAATCGATTTTTCTTCGTAGTTAGAGAATGTTCTCTCTCAATTTTTGGCAGCTTGTACCCTCAGTGGGTTTATCAGAGGACACTTTAGGTTTAGACATGCCCCATTAGATACAACTACTCGAAGTAAATATGTAGGTATGGATATTGAGAAGCTTCTTTTTAAGTTACGGGGACTAAACCTAATTTTTTTTTCAATTGAAAGTATTGGTGAATACCTATGTATTTGGTACAGTTTGTGATTGTCAGCCTAGGTATTTTGTGCATTTTTACTTTCTCCATACGCACTATGTACATAGTGTATAGAGAAAGTATTGCACTCCACCAAAAATTCGATACCGAGATTTCACCGGAAATATTGTTTTAGGGTCCCCAATATCCAAAAAAAAAGCATTTTCATAAAAAGGTCCGCGCGCGCGCGCGTGTGTATATGTGTGTGTGTCCGTGTGTCTGTGAACACGATAACTCAAAAACTTGGTATTTAAGTTTAGTATCTTCCAGGGATGTGACACGAAGATTTTGAGAAAAATCCCCTCCACCCCAACTACCCTTTACATGGAACTTTTTTCGAAATTTTTGATTTTCTAAAAATGGTTCTAACGATTTTGATTAAAATTTCGTATATTAAATATATTTACCTGACAAATAAAATGTATATCTTGAATTTTCTGGGAATAGCCTCTGAAGAGTAGTTTATTCTGGGTGAATTTTACTAAATTTTGAATAACTGCTAAACCGTAAGAGATGGGCAAAAACTTACTACACAAAAAATGTAGAGCACATTAAAACACACAATTTATGTTATATACATTTTTTTCGTGGAGTTCGTCGTTTTTGTGACATTCCTTATTTTTGGTTTCTGCTATGAAAAACGTATACTTTTCTCATACAGGAACTTGTCAACTCCTATCCATATAAACAAAGGAAATACATTGACATAGCAACCAGCTTTTGACTATCACTTTAATCTACGGTTGTCCCGTATTTCGCTTCTACTTACAAGGATGCGAGTAATAAGACTATTTCTGCTAATTTTTTCTGATTAGCATAAAGTAAATAGAAGTATAAGCTTTTTAAGAATTATTTGTGGCAGGGATATGGAGAAAGTCATGTGAATGGTACACATCAGATTTTTCATTTTAGAGATACCCTGAAAATGGATCTGGTTCTGATGTATTATCTGAAATACCTATGTTAGTTTTAAAACGTAATAATACCTACATATTTAGAGGAAACAATGAGTATGTCCAAGAATGTTCATTTTCATTTGTATTTCCTATAACTGGACTGATAAAGTTAGAATAAGCATAAATAAAGAGAACAAAAAAAATTAAGCAAGTTAAAAATGTTCCGATATCCTATCTAGCTTTGTGTCAAAATCAGGAAGAAAGAAAGCGGGGGAAAAAATGTCAATGTTTTGGTAAAATTCGAACCTGAATCGAGCTTCTTGAAACTAGTGTTAACACCGCACGTTAATCAAATACGCTACTGTTTAGCTATAATTTTTAGCGCCAGAGTCTGTTATGTTAATGTGCAATAGATGGGTCTCGGGAACGATGTTTTCAAGTTAGACTGTAATCCGCGGGTTGCATAAAACTAGAGAATAAGGACAGGTGAACCACCTTTGTACACACACACACACACACACACACACACACACAGACACACAAAAGCTATAGCACAAAATGTATAGATCTCGTTCAACCGTTCAATTTATATTAAATACAATATTTTTTTACATTAAGCGTTCCTGAGATTATCCTTTTAATATGCGTTAATTGCCTAATACTTCTTAATTTTCACCGCAAAATCAATATTCTGTCTTTTCTCATGACCATGCATACAGAATTGAATCAAAGTCAAGTTAAGGAATTCTCAAGCGGTTGACTTAAAATTAGCTATACTCCAACCATCAACACATAACACAACAGCGACTATATTATTACTCACGTCGGGTAATTCGCCATCACCAGACACGCCATCAGACTGAACACATTTGGAGGGAAGTGTGATAGTTTGTTAATTATGACGTAATAGATTAAAGTCTTGCAACAGTTCAAGTTATTTCCCTTTCGTCCTGGTTTTAAAGCCTGGAGATTCTATAATCTGGTCATTATATAGCGACCCGTTTTTGTAACATTTTACTCTTTTGAACCTAATATATTTCATCTTTCTCCTTGTGCCTACATCATCACCATCATCCGCGATCAAACAGCCCTTTTAGTTCACACGTGACCGCCTTAAGAATTGCCGCCTAATCTTTTCTATCTAAAGCTATCCTTCATCTCTTAATTCATGCTTTCTCCCTGAACTTCATCTATCCACCTTAGTTTGGGCCTTCCTACTCTTCTTTTACCAGTTGGAACTTGGTATGACATCTATTAATTGGTTAGGTATTCTATTATTGTATATTCTGATAATGTGGCTCAGCCACTCTAGCCTTCCAATTTTTATATGTGACAATAGTTGCACTTTTATACAGTTCTTGCAATTCAGAAATATCCCTAATTCTCCAATCTCGCTTTACATAAACAGGGCCATAAATTTGCCTTAAAATATTTTCCTTTCCCAAATGTTTAAGGTGGTCATTGCTTGTTCAGGTAGACCCAGGTTTCACTTCCAAAAGTAACCGTAGGTTTAATAACCGTTTTATAAATTCTCACCTTAACTTTTCTCCTTTAGCTGTATTAAAACCAAGTCTGCAAATGTTTATCTCGCATGAAATAGATAGGGGAATAATCCTTTGTAAGAATGGTTTGTTTAAGAATGGATAAAGATGTGAATAAAACGCATCCGATTTTATTTTTCATACTTTTGGTCAGTAGGCTTCATTTCATATCACTTCTTCTTAGTTCCGTTGTCGGCAAGCCCATCAACTTCAAAATTACCATTTCAAAACTGTTCATAGCTCATAATATTCTGTGGTGAGGTGACATCTATAGTAATTCCCTCTATGGACATGAACCAAGGCATATGACGAAGTTTTGTACTTTCTGTTTAATCGACAAGAGTATTGAACTGGAGAAACATGTCAGATGGCCCAACTGCCTCGTATTTGACGTGCAGATATGTCTTGGCGTGTTAAGAGTTGCAAAACCCAACGGGGCTACTTAAAGTGAACCTACGAATGGTGAACTAGGCGAGAACGAAGAGCGCGATTTGCTCACCGTCTCCGCTGATAGTAGACGTGTAAAGTGAAGGTTTAACTGTTCCAGTACATATAATTTTCTCAAATGGGAAGTTGTCATTAGTTCTTTTATTTTCCATCCTGACCATGCAAATAGAACGAAATTTCATGGCCATCACACAGCGAACAACTATTAAAATATTTGACTCAGTTTAACAATAGTGTATTCCTTTATTTTCCTTGTATCCACGAGGAAATAAGTAATGTCATTATATCTGTTGCATGAAGTAAAGCAGAAGAATATTAATTTATAGCAGTGAAAGAGAAAGTCATTGCTTGGAACACATAAAATTGACTTTCTCCAGGTCAAGGAAAGAGAAAGGAATTACAAAGCCTTTACATTTCTACTAGCTCTTAAAGGATATGGCTATCGCTTAAGTGTATTCTGCTTTTCCGTGAGTCTTCAAGTAACTATTAATCAAACAATCTGCGTAAATTTATTTATATTAACGTTAATTGAATAGAAGATTTTTTTTAGATAGCATATTGATAAATAGGTGGAGAAAGTATGCAATAGTATCAATCAGATTACAAGAACAAAAAGTCGGTTAGATACCAAACTTTATAATAAAGTTCAAGGTCTTCCAAAGATACGACAAGAAGATTCTCAAGAAATTTCTCCCGCCCCAAAATACGCTTTATATGAAAACAATTAAAATATTTTTGTTTTCTCAAGCATGGATCTAACGATTTTTATTAAAATTCTATATATTAAATTATATATATGCATTTTATGGGAATATCCTCTGGAGACCTCTTCACTTAGGATGACTTACATAACCCGTAACCGATATGAGACAGAAAAAAACTTGCTGCACAAAATAAAATTGTTGATCCCGTTAAAATCTACAATTTTCATATACTTTTCTTTTTTTATATCATATACGTTTTCTTTTAACTTTGTTAATGGTTTCAATTTTAAAGTACTTTGAAACTTTTCTGATGCGAGAACTTGTCATTCTTGTTTCTTTTGTTTTACTCTTGGTCACTGACACATACATAGGACATTTTTCTGAAAATGCTTTTTTTATTCAGAGGATCTCAAAACATATACTTCTGGTGAAATCTTGGTATCGAACATTTGTGTGCAATACAAAATTCTCTCCATGAATTTAGACAATACAATATTTTTTACTTTCCCTACATACTACTATGTACACAATGTGAAGAGAAGGTATTGTATTCCATCCAAAAGTTCGATACCGAGAGTTCACAGAAAGTACATGTTTTCAAGCATCCTGAATCAAAAAAAGCATTTTGTGTGTACAACATAGCTCAAAAACTAAAAGAGCATTAAATACCAAACTTGGCATTTGGGTGTAGTATCTTCCGAGGATAAGACTCGGGCTAAGAACTATCCTTTACATAGAAAAGTTTTATTTTTTCAAAACTGACTATCAATTTTGATTATAACACCATATATTAAATATATTTACATACCAAATTATATATATTTATTTATTTATATCTTGTATTTTCCGGAAATAGCCTCTGAAGACCTTTTTATCCTGAATAAATTTTTCCAATTTTGAACTACTAAACCGAAAAGATAGACAAAAAGTTACTACACAAAAATGTAGATCATGTCAAAACACCTAATTTATGTCCTTTATATTTTTGTTGTGGAGCTAACCGTTTCTGAAGTAGTCCTTGTTATTGGTTTCAATTGTAAAGTACTTGTGCTTTTCTCAGACAGCAAGTCTCCGTTTTTCTTTTGTTATACTCATGGCCAAGTAAAGAAGCGATTTGCAATGAAAATCTTTTAAAACATTTGACTATCGCTTTAACCTAGTGTATTCCTTTAATTTCCTTCTACTTATAATGAACTGAGCAATAAGAACATTCTGTTAATGTTTATTTCGATTAGCATAGTGCAGAAAGAAGAATAATCTTCTGTAAGAAGTTTGTTTGTAGTACTAGGGAAGGCATGCGAGTGTAACAGATCAGATTTTTAAAAGTAAACTTTTGATTCATATATTAAAAGCACAGATGCTTATTTGTTTGCAGTTGAGGTAACTGTCACGTCGCCATGTACTTCATTAGGCCGAGAACCAGCAAGTGACGTTAGATTATTAGCAGTATTAATCTCGACAGTACCTGTCGCCGAAGAAACGACGTTACAACCAACTCCACGAGGCTGGACCTGCCACCCAGGCTTTGTTACGCATTCTAGTATTACAATTGCAAATTTGAGATGGTAATTTGATCTGGACAACGCTATGACCTCCTATAAGGAGCTAAATCAATTAGGACACCATAATACGAACCTTCAAGAGCGCCGCCATAGTCATACGCTTAGTAGAACATAAACTAAATGACAAACAGCTACACACGTGAAGTACGTAAAGTTTAATTGAATATAGAACAACCGTAAGAAATCTTTTATCTATATTCGGCCTTTCTCTGCTGTAATATTTGTATACCTTTCTTAATAACTAATGTTATAAAGAGGTTTTGATTTGAGAAACATTTCGTGTACTGTATATTCCTTAACGTTGATTTTTAGTTTTAACATTAAGATAATACATAGTGAAATTTGACCAACATTTGTAAAAAATTAAACGCTATAAATTCCAAAGTTAAAAAATCTTATGTCTTCTATTCACATGACTTTCTCTACATCTTTGTAACAAATTATTGTTAGTAAGCTTATTGTTCTATCTACTTCATGCTAATCGAGATAAACATTAGCAGAAACGGTCGTATTGTTTAATTCCTTGTAAGTAGAAGGGAAATATGTGAATACACTAGGCTAAACCGACAGTCAAACGTTTTAAAATGTGGTTGCTATGGAATTGAAATCCATTTCTTTCCGTGGGCAGAAGTTGAAATGTTCCCAAGTATTTTAGAACTGAAATTAATAACAAGGAATATCTCGAAAACGTCCAACTCCACGAAAAACTGTATATAACAGAAATTGTGTATTTTAAAGAGATCAGGTCTTCAGGAATGGTTATTCATAATGTAAAAAATTTTCAGGATATTCGTTTTATAGCAAATTTATCAATTTTTTTTTTTTTTTTTAGAATTATGATTAGGAAGTGTTATATTTAAATATGAATTATTATTTTAATATATTTAAATATTATGGATATACATTTTATTTATAATGAAAATGGTTTTAATATGAAGTATTTTAATCAAAATCGTTATAGCCATTTTTGAGAAAAACATGTTAGAAACATTTTCCATGTAATGGGTAATTTGGGGAGGGGGAATTTTCTTGAAAATTTAGTGTCGCATTCTTGGAAGATACTAAACTTAAATACCAATTTTGGTATTTAGTGGTCTTTTCGTTTTTGTGCTATGCTCTCCACAGACACAGACACACGGACCTTTGTCTGAAAATGCTTTTTTTTTTGGATTCATGGGGTCCTAAAACAAGTATTTCAGGTGAAATCTTGGAATCAAATTTTTGGATGGAATACAATATTTCCTCTATACACTATATTCATAGTACGTATAGAGAAAGTAAAAAAATATTTCATCTTTCCCATTTGCACACCTCAACTACCAATTAACTGAAGCTATAGATGGGTAATCGCATGCTTATTATAGGGAGTTCCCAAATTGGTCTTATTTTCTCAGTACCTTTCTTCAACGCTCTTCCTTACTCAAAATCATCCACAAAATGTAGTTTATCACTAAGTTGTTTCAAAAACATTATACTGCCTCTGAAAAGTACGTCAAAGTCGTACACTTTTTCAAAATTATGCTCCAAGTTTGAGAAATAAATTATTAGAGCTATTCGGAAACTAATTTCCTGAGAAACAGGATTTTCTTACGTGACTATTTTTAAAAGTTCATCACGTGGCTCATTTTTATTAGAATAATGCATTTAGGCAATATAAATTATTTAAATAGTCATATAAGCTAGACGTTTGATAAATGGCATAGTTATCTCTATTTTTATATAATCTGGTCAAATTTCAATACGACTCCTTGCATTCTGTGGATTTTCCAAGTTTTTCTGTGGAGGGTAGAAAGATTTTAATCAATAAAAGTTCCATCCCCAGCCGAGAATTGAACCCAAAACACCTAGTGTTATCACCCAGCTGTTCAGCTTCTTAATAAACAATACCACTATTTACAATCAGATAAAATAAATAAACATTTAGAGGTATTGTACATTAATATTAATCCTCAAATTTCAAAAGGGCGTGCATGCCTATGACATAAATATTTCCCTAGATAGCAACGGTAGGGGGAAAATCAAATGACATTTTGGACCTATTCTACAACATTATTTTTACAAAACCTTATTCTTCTACATGCTTCATGCTGATCGAGTTAAAACATTGGTTGGTCCTACTTCCTTATAGGTGGCAACAGAATAAGCGAACGCGTTAGGCTAAAGCGAAAGTCAAATCTTTTAAGAACTAATCGTTGTGTGATTAATTAAAAAATTGACTCATTGCAGGGCTACATGTAAAAATGTGTTACATTGACATGCCTTTCTGTACCAATTCTATATTAAACTATTTTTATAAAAGTTAATGCTTCAGTCTGGTTCATGTTAATTCTGCTAAACATTACAAGAAATTGTTTTATTACATATTCCCTTGTAACTACATGGGGAATAAAGGAATACACTAAACTAAGCCAATAATCAATTATTTGAAGAGCGGATTGCTAAGAAGGAATAGCGCGGAAATGCTTAACTGCACTAAAAATGCACTGGACATAAACAGCGACCTTTAATGAAATCTATTGTTTTTGTTGAGGTGCTGAGGATGTGCTCTCGCTCCCATTAGGTTACAAAAGGATATAAAGGAACCTGACCTCAGAAAATTATTATAAAGTATGTTGTGAGCCAAAATACACTCAATATACTTAAAATACACAATTCAATTCAGTGAGGAAGATACCATGCAACCCCATAACGAATAGAATTTTCATCTAGTCACCTAAAATTTACAAACTGTAAAGGGCAGACAAATCTAATAAATATGTTCTGAAAACCAATAAAAAATTCTGATGTGTTCCATTCACATGACTTTCTTTACATTTTTGCAGCAAATTATTGTTAAAAAGCTTATGCTTCTATTTACTTCATGCTAATCGAGAAAACATTAGCAAAAATAGTCTTATTACTTGCTTCCTTGTAAGTAGAAGCAAAATAAGGGAGAACCATAGGTTAAAGTGGTAGTCAAAAGCTGGTTGCTAGGTGACTGAATTTCATTTGTTTGTATGGACAGGAGCTGATAAATTCCTATATAAGAGAAGTTTTTCAAAGCTAAAGCTAAAAAAGGAATGTATAAAATCGATTGACTCCATGAAATGGAAATGGCGTGTTATTTATGGACGCTCTTAAAACTGCTATTGTTCTCAGCGTCCCATTCTATCCTGGGCGTGAAAGACCGTTTAATTTTGCTCAGAGGCCTCTCTATCAGGCTTGAGGTTCTTTTACGTGCCATAAATCTACGACACATCTGAAGGAAGCCATGCTAAGGATTTTTACGCCCGAAAAAATCCATCGTCCTCCGCCGGGTTTGAACCCGTGACCTTGGGTATATGAAGTTAGCATGGTAACCATTACACCACGGAGGGCGACAACTACATGAAAAAAATGTATATAACATAAATTGTGTGCTTTAATGTGCTCTACATTTTCTGTGTGGTAAGTTTTTGTCTATCTCTTACGGTTTAGCAGTTATGAAAGTTCTGTAACATTCATCCATGATTAAGTAGTTTTCAGAGAAATAGGCTATTCCCAGAAAATTCAAGATATAAATTTTATTTGTCAGGTAATATACGATATTTTAAATAAAATCGTTAGAGCCATTTTTGAGAATATAACAATTTTCGGAAAAATCTTCGTGTCGCATGCTTGGAAGATACCAAACTTAAACACCAAGTTTGGTATTTAACGGTCTTTTCGTTTTTGAGCTATGCTGTTCACACACACACACACACACACACACACACACATATACACACACGCGCGCGCGCGCGCGTGGATCCTTTTTTCAGAAATGTTTTTTTTTTTTTTTTGGATTCAGGGGGACGCAAAACATGTTTTTACGGTGAAAACTCGGTATCGAATTTTTGGGTGCATTACAATACCTTCTCTACACACTATATACATAGTACGTGTAGAGAAAGTAATGACTTTCACATGACTTTCGCTACCTGTTGTGCAAACAAACTATTCTGACAAAATGTTACTCATATCTGCTTCATGCAAATCGAGATAAACGTTAGCATATACGTTATAAGTAGAAAGGAAATAAGGTAATACACTAGGCGATAGTAAAATATTTAAAAAGCTACTCCTATACGATTGACTTTGAAATTTGACTCTCTTTGTATGGGCAAGCATAAAACAGATGAAATACTGATGACGACTTCCTGTTTTGTAAAAAGTGTAAGCACTTTTAATATTGAAACCAATAACAAGGAATATCTTAGAGCTAACTGTACAAGGAAAACGTATTTGACATAAATTGTATATCTTAACGAGACTTACATTTTTTTTTTGTAGTAGCTTTGTCTGCATCTCTTACAATTAATGGAAACTCCATTCAGAATGAAGAAGACTTCAGAAGCTATTCCAAGAAAATTCAAACTATAGATTGTAATTGTCATATAAATATCTTTAATATACTAATTCAATCAAAATCGTTTGCATTTTTTTAAATAGCATTTTTCGAAATTTGTTCGATATAAAGAGAGTGAGGTGTAGAATTTTCTTGAAAATTGCGAGGAGCAATTTTTAACATTTAAAATTTTGTGTAACTTAGAGATAGGCAAAATGTTTCTCCGGGAAACGCAGATCTCATTAACTCAATTTATTTCAAAATGTTTGTTGTTGCATTTAACCTTTTCAAAATATTTCATGCTGTGTATGTACGCCTTACAGCGTATGGTATCTAAGGGACGGACATGAAATTTCTTATTTTATTACTTTCTCTAGCACGTATGTATACTGTACATATTAGGTGGAGAAGACATTGTATTCCACCAAAAATTACATATCTAGATTGCAAATAACGAAAAGTCTGTTAAATACCAACCGGATATTTAAACTTAGTTTCTTCCAAGGATGTAACAGGAAGATTTTCAAGAAAATATCTACAACCTAATCTACCCTGTATATGAGAAAATTTTTCTCAAATTTTGATTTTCCCAAAAATGGCTGTAATGATTTTTATTAGACTACCGCATATTAAAAATATTTACATGAACAATAATATATATATCTTGAATTTGCTGAAATTAGCCTCTGAAGTCCTCTTCATTTTGAATGCTGTTTGCATAACTTGCAAACCGAAAGAAATGGTCAAAAACTTAATCCACAAGAAAAAAAAAAAATTGATCTCGTCAAAACACACAATTTATGTCCTATACATTTTTGTTGTGGAGCTATTCGTTTCCGAGATATTCCTTGCTGTTGGTTTCAATTTTATTGTACTTTTCTCAAACAAGTCGTGCGGATTTCTTTTGTATTACTCCTGGTCGTGCAAAGAAGGGAATTTTAATGGCAATCGCATGCGACAGCTTTTAATACATTTGACTATCGCTTTAGTATAGTGTATTTCTATTTATAAGGAAATAAGTTATAAGACCATTCTGCTAATACAGACATGCATGGGTTAGAAAGAAGAATGTTCTGTAAGAACTTTGTTTGCAGAGCAGGTGGAGAAAATCATGTGCCAGGAAAACATATGTTTTTTATTTATGTTATTTTTGGTTTATATATAAAACTTTTAACCAGAAAATAGTTACATTTTTTATAGTCGGTTTAGCCTCCCCATATTTTATGACCGACACCCCCTAGGACTTACAAGCGGATGCCTATGTGTCAGAAGCCTGTCGGGGAGCCAGCGGTACGAAACTACAGAATGGAGAACCTGGAAAAAGTGGTTGGCCCATAGCCGGGCATGAGCGTGAGGAAGTGGATGATATGAAATGGAAGCAAAATAGATGATAGGAAAAGTGATGATGAAGCAATTGGTAGAATGAATGGCCGGGGAAACCGGAAGACCCGGAGAAAACGCGCCTAGATGTCGCTTCTTCCACATGCGGGCGCTTGGGTTAAAAATAGTACATAAGGCATGTAATGACATTTTCATGCATGTTCCTAGTTTATCTGTGTATAGAATTCATTGTGTTTACGTTAGATTTATTATTGTAAGAAGACGGAAATAATTGTTATGCTTGAGGTAGCAGAAGCTTAGAGTAACTTGAAGGAGGAAGAGGCAAACTGGATCCTGTACTGTAAATAACGTGCGATACA
The DNA here is from genome assembly GCA_030762935.1 of Hymenopus coronatus. Taxonomy (NCBI): domain Eukaryota; kingdom Metazoa; phylum Arthropoda; class Insecta; order Mantodea; family Hymenopodidae; genus Hymenopus; species Hymenopus coronatus. The sequence goes on along the minus strand of CM060892.1, from coordinate 56,962,504 downwards.
AAAGGGGTAGAATACATTCTTTCCGGTCATTATTGTATGTGGAAGAACCTGAACGTGCACGAGAGGACTGGTTTAACAGATGTTCCTGTAGATGCTGATGACGCTCCAGCTTGCAAGAGATGGAACAGAATTGAAGTTTGCCGTGATGCTGACCCTCCAGCAACTTCCTTGTCCAAGTAATTCTCATTTAGCCACGGCTATACTTATTACAAGGACTATTTTGTTCATGATAGGTGATTATAGGAAGTGGCCAATCCAGTACATTGGCGCGTAAAATTCCAACCAATCGGAACACACTCTGCATTTTAATCGTTTACTTTCTCTTCACGCACTATGCACATAGTATATAGAGAAGGTATTGTATTCTACCCAAAAATTCGATATCAAGATTTCACCGGAAATAAATGTTTTGGGACCCCCTGAATCCAAAAGAAGCATTTTTGGAAAAAGGTTCGTGTGTGTCTGTGGACAGCATAGCTCAAAAATGAAAGGATCGTTAAATACCAAACTTGATATTTTGTTTGGTTTCTTCCAAGGATGCGACACGAAGATTTTCAAGAAAATACCCTCGCTCCCAACTACCCTTTACATGGAACTTTTATCTAAAATTTTGATTTTCTCAAAAATGGCTGTATTGATTTTGATTAAAGTATTCTATATTAAAGATATTTGTTTGACAAATAAAATGTATATCTTCGAATTTTCTGAGAAGAGCCTCTGAAGACTAATTCTCGATGAATTTTACGGAATGATGCATAACTGCTAAACCGTACGATATAGACCAAAAATTTACCACACAAAAATGAAGAAGACATTAAAACACAATTTATGTTGTATACATTTTTTTCGTTCAGTTGATCGTTTTTGAGACATCCCTTGTTTTTGATTTCAGCTTTGAAAAACATACTTTTCCCATACATGAATTTGTCAACTTCCATACAAACAAAGGAGCTTCAGTCACATAGCCACCAGCTTTTCACCATCACTTTAACCTAAGGTACTCCCTTATTTCACTTCTGCTTACAAGGAAGCAAGTAATAAGACTACTTCTGCTGCTTTTTTTCTCGATTAGCATGAAGTAAATAGAAGAATAGGTTTTTAGAAATAATTTGTTGCAGTGATGTAGAGAAAGTCATGTGGATTGAACTCATCAGATTTTTTAACACACCCACGTGCAATTGATTTTCTAAATTTATCGCACCCACGTGCATTTGTTTTCTCTCTGAACTAACGTTCGTCTCGTAATAATAGTGTAATATTAGTGTGCAGTGATATTCCCGAACATAATATTAGAAGTTGCAAAACGGTTGTGGGATAGCTCTATCGCTGAAATAGACATTAATTGAAAACTCAAAGCCACAGAATACTAAAAATAACAGTGTGCGTGGAACCAGTTGGACGAATTCTATAAGCAACGAGGCCATGATTTATGATATGGACACCAAGTTGCAGTGATTTTGGTGAAATATACGTTAAAACAAATGGAAATTTAGGAATTCTTCGTGTCCATATAGGCTAATCATTATTTTATTCACGAAACAGTCTTATCAAGTACAACTCGAGCTACAACTTTTCTCTAGATAAATTCGCTCGCAACAATTTGCTCATGAATTTATCGATAAAAGTTGCAGCTCTCCTTATGTTACTTATGATGACATTTAGAATAACTAATACCAAATTTTTTGTCAAGAATAACAGAGTAAATATTCTGATATGTTCTACTCAATGTCTTTCTCTAGCTGTTACACAGACAACTTTCCTTACACAAGATTATTCTTTTATCTTCGACATGCTAATCAAGGTAAACATTAACAGAACTTGTCTAATTAGTTGCTTCCTTGTTAAAAAAAAATCTATAAGGGAATATACTTGGCTAAATCGATAATCAAGTGTTTTAATATCTGCTCCTATGTGAAATAACTGCTGTTCGGCTCGCTCTACATGTGCTGCACTAAAACAAGAAAGGTGAAATGAAATGTCATTTCCTGTTTGAGAAAAGTTTAAGTGGTTTAAAATTTAAACCAATATCAAAGGATATCTCAGAAAAGGTTGACTCTACATAAAAAACTATATGACATAAATTATGTGTTTTAACGAGATACATTTTTATGTAGCAAGTTTTTCTGTATCTCTTACGGTTTAATTGTTATGCAAAATTCTGCAGAACTCGTCCAGAATAAAGGGGACTTCAGAGCCTATTCCCAGAAATTTAAAATATGCATTTTATTTGTTATGTATTTATCTTTGATATACGTCATTTTAATCAAAATCGTATGAGCCATTTTTAATAAAAACAATTTTCAAAAAAAATTCTATATAAAGGGTAGCCTGTGGTAGGGGATTTTCTTAAAAATCTTCGTGTGGTATCCTTGGAAGATACTAAAGTTAAATACCAAGTTTGGTATTTAACGGTCTTTTCGTTTTTGAGCTATACTATCCACAAACACTCACACGCATATACACACAGATCGTTTTCTAAAAATGCCTTTTTTCGGTATCTGGGGACCCCAAAACATATATACTTGAAATCTCGACAAATAATTTTTGGGTAGAACACAATACCTTCTCTATTCACTACATTGTGAATACAGGCTAGAGAAAGTAAAAATCCGATGTGTTCTATTCGCATTACTTTCTATGACTATTCCATTACAGGCTATTCTTACACGGCTTGTCTTTCTACAAGTGGAAGGGAAATACACTATACTAACGCGATCTCTTAAAAAGCCGGTTGCTATGTGACTAAAATTTGGTTGTCTTTGCATGCCCGGGAATAAAACAAAAAGAAAAATAAATTACAAATTCCGTTTGGGAAGAGTTGAATTCTTAAGTATTGAAACCAATATTAAGAAGAATCTCGGAAATGGTTAGATCTGCATGAAAGTGTATATGGTATAAATTGTTTTAACGAGCTCTACATGTTTTGTGTAGAAGCTTTTTGTCTAGGCTCTTACAATTTACCAATTAATTAAAAGTCATACAGAATGAAGAGAACTTCAGAGACTGTTCCCGAAAAAGTTGAGTTATACATTTTATATATATCTATATATACTTATTTGTCTTTAATATAGGGTATTTTATCTAAATCGTTAGAATCATTTGTACTTTCGGGTGGGAAAAAAAAAAGAATTAGAAACACATACCGTATGGTGTGTTTTTGTAGTCGGCAAAGCTCAAAAACGAAAAGTCCATTAAATGCCAAAATTGGTATTTACGTTCATTATCTTCCAAGGATACAATACGAACATTTTAAAAAAAGACCCCCAACTACACTTTACATGGAAAAATTTTCGAAAATTGTGATTTTCTCAAAATAGCTCCAACTGTTTTTGATTAAAATACTGAGTATTAAATATATTTATATAAGAAATCAAATGTATACCTATCTTGAATTTTCTGGGATGACCTCTTTATTCTGGATAAATTTTGCTGAATTTTGCACAAGTGATAAACCGTGAGAGATATACAAAAACTTACTACACAAATTATATACATATTCTTAAAACATAATTTGTCACATACGTTTTATTTATTTATTTTTACTTTCTCTACACGTACCCTCCCTCCAGAAGCCTACTACTGTAGGTACGGGTTTGGCGCATCCGAGGGTTCCCTTGTCTACCTTAGAGGGCAACCTCAGACTGGTGAGAGAATCAGTAGGATAAAATGCCCACCCACGTATAGGCCGTGCGTGGAGACCCGTGTCGGTGGAAAGGAATAACCTGTTGGGTTGAGGGTTGCGTATCTGAGCTTGGTCTTCTGTTTTTCAGGAACTGGGGAGGGTGCGCAGCCTAATTCACAGCTTTGGTTTCTGCTTCACCAAAATGGGAGGCTAGGGACTAACCCTCCCCTAGTTCATCGGCCAGGACTAGGTACTATACTGCACTCCAGGGTGAGTGGGACGGCGAGCCTGCTATATCCCGTGTGTAGCCCTGTCACCGAGACCTTTTGTTAGGCTCCGTGGTGGTTGGGGACTACTGGGGGATGAATGTGAACCATACTCTCTAAGGCATCAAAAACCAAACCTAAAACAAATTAAGTATTCGGAAAGGAAGTAGTAGATTCCAGTGGTCCTCACTACTTGGTGGTAACTAGGACAGAGGAAGGAAAGAGAAATTTACATCGGTTAGCCCATTTACCGTCCAAAAAGGCCTTGTTAAGATATCTGGTCCAGTAAAGTCCTGTACTCGTTCCCGCAATGGTACGCTCCTTGAGGCAGTATCTGCATCGCAGGCATCAAAATTATTGCGAGCCAATCTATTAGGCAGTTACCCTGTTAAGGTCGCTAAGCACAAGACGCTGAACACCTCGCGCGGGGTTGTCACCACCCGCGCATTCGACGGTTTGTCTAATGAGATTCAGGAGGAGCTCTCAGCACAAGACGTCACCTCTGTGTATAGGGTTCAGTGGAGAATTAATGGTGAATTTGTGCCTACCCGTACCCTGTTCGTTACCTTTGATCGAGTAAATCTCCTTCAAGGAATAAAGGCAGGGTACGAAACCACCGAACCCGCTGCGATGCTTCAAATGTTAACGCTTTGGACACACTAGCGAGTTTTGTAGTGGTCGGTCTCCATGTGCCAACTGTGGGGATGTCACGCACGATGGAGGTTGTACATCGATCGTGTTGTGTTAACTGCAGCGGTGAACATCCATCAAGCTCCCGCGACTGCCCTCGTTTTGGAAAGGAGAGAGCGATCCAGGAGATCCGAGTGAAAGAGAAGGTGTCCTTCTCGGAAGCTCGGAAGATCCTGCGAATCCGCCAACCCGCTGTCCCACTGTCTGATACCTACAGCTCGGTTTTCGCTAAACCAGTACCGAAGCAGGAAATCGCAACGCAGACCTGCGATATTAACGGGGCCACAATTGCAGAAATATTTTACGGATACTAAGTGGCAAATCTTGTGGTGCAGATCGAACAGTACTGCTGCGTCTTTATCGTACACTGGTCCGATCCAAGTTAGACTATGGATGCATCGTTTATTCTGCGTTTATTCTAACCACCTGCGTTGAGACGATTAGACACGGTCCATAACCAGGGCATCCGTGTGGCTGTTGGGGCTTTTCCAACCAACCCAGTTGTTAGCCTCTACGCCGAATCGGCAGAATCCCCTCTGCGGTATCGGCGTGATGTGCTGTTAGAAAATTATGGCTGTTCACTTCAGTGCATGCCTTTGCATCCGACGTTTACCCCTGGACGAGCGATATCATAGCCACGTACTTAGTCCACGGCCTGCAGTTTCCGTTTCCGTGAGCTTCTTCGGAAACATAATATTATAGTACCTCGCCTGTTTCCGAAAGGGGAAAGGGTGTATCCACCTTGTTTACGTGCCAACTCCCATTTAGATCTCGGGATGACAGCTTACGGAAAATCCGCGTTACCTGTGTCTAGTATCTGTACTTGTTCTTTTAGAATTTTTATCCTCTTACAGTGGCCGATCTTTTATTTACACTGATGGCAATAAGTGCAGCGACGGTGTGGGATGTGTGTTTGTCACTGGTACTGAACCACATACTTTTGGTTTGCATATTAACACCTCCATTTATTCTGCCGAGCTGTATGCCATCTACCAAACTATTCTGTATGTTCCCCGCAGCAATTTGGTTAACTTATTTTAGGTGATTCTCTTAGTGCACTTCAGAGCGCCCCTGAGTTGTACCACCACCACCCTCTCGTGCAGCGCATTCAGGACCTCCTCCACATTTTAGACACTGCCGGTGTTCAAGTGGAGTGTGCATGGATTCCTGGTCGTCGGCCTACATGGTAATGAGCTGGCGGATTTGGCAGCTAAGACGGCGGATACGCAATCCAGTACTGTGCTGCCGTCTTCCGGCTTGTTGTCCGGAGAGTGGTGCACTCCGGCTGACACGCGGAGTTGGCGTCTCTCCGCGAGAACAAGCTCAGGGAAGTGAAGGACTTTCCTGTTACCTGGGTAACCCCTCGTAAATCTCGTCGGGAGGAAGTGCGTTTGGCTTGCCTGCGAATCGGTCACTGTAATTTTACACATGGTCGTGCTTTTAAGAAAGATTCTGTGGCTATCTGCACGCTCTGTGGGGCAATATTGTCAGTATGGCATGTCCTACTAGAGTGATTTGCTCTAGCAGCCCTTCGTTCAGCGTCACACCTACCGGTCTCTTGCCGACGACCACAGAGCGGTCGATATTTTATAACTTTTTATCTAATTTGACGTTTCCGGGAAGGATTTAGTTTCTGGGGTTTTAATTTATCACTATGGCTTTTAATGGGACGGGTGTTCATGGGTTTTAATGATTTTTAATGTTCTGTCCAGCTTTAAATTCAACCCATCACGTTTTATTTATTTTACATCCATTTCACTCCGGTTTTAAATATTTTAGATTCATGTTTAACTTTTAGCCACCAGTATTTTTCTTCTCAGGTTTTAAGTGACATTTGTTTTATATTGTTCTTTTACCTTTGGTGTTTTATTTAACCTTGTTTTATGAGGGCGCTAATGACCTCAGTAGTTTAGCGCCCTCAAACACCAACATTCATTCATTCGTTCATTCATTCATTCTAAACGTACTTTGTACATCGTGTATAGAGAAGTATTGTATTGCTCCCAAAAATTCGAAAACGAGATTTCATTCAAAATCCTGAATCCCGCCCCCCACAAAAAAAAATTAAAACATCTGATAGTCCATTCACATGGCTTTCTCTACATCTCAGCAACAAATTATTGTTAAAAAACCAGCGCTTCTATTACTCCATCCTAATCGAGAAAACGTTAGCAGAAATAGTCTTATTACTTACTTCCTTGTAAGTAGAAGCGAAATAAGGGAATAACATAGGTTAAAATGATAGGCAAAAGCTGGCTGCTATGCGACTGAAGTTTGATTTTATGGACAAGAGCTGACAAATTCCTGTATAAGAAAAGAATAAGGTTTCTAAAGCTGAAACCAATAACAGGAATTCTAAAAAACGATCAACTGCACGAAAAAAATGTATATAACATAAATTGTTTGTGAAACGTGCTCCACATTTTTGTGTGGCAAGTTTTTGTCTATCTGTTACGGTTTACCACTAATGTAAAATTCAATAAAAATCACACAGAATAAAGAGGTCTTTAGAGGCTATTCCCAGAAAATTCAAGATATACATTTTATTTGGCACGTAAATATATAGTCCTAAGACATTTACATCGTTAGAGCAATTTTTGAGAAAATAAATTTTTTTTCCATGTAAAGGGTAGTTTGGGGTGGGGAGAATTTGTTGAAAATCTTTGTATCGCATCCTTGGAAGATGAATTTAAATACCAAGTATCATAGGTTAAGGTGATAGTCAAAAACTGGTTGCTGTGTGAGTGAAATTCCTTTGTTTGTGTGGACAGGAGTTGACAAATTCCTGTATGAGAAAAGTATAAGTTTTTCAAAGCTGAAACAAAAAACGAGAAATATCTAAAAAAAAAAGAAAGAAAAAAAAAGGATAGACTCCACGAACAAAATGTATATGACATAAATTGTGTGTTTTAAGGTGCTCTACATTTTTTTGCATGCTGAGTTTTTGTCCGTCTCTTACGGTTTAGCAGTTATGCAAAATTCCGTAAAATTCATCCAGAATAAAGTAGTCTTCAGTGGCTATTCCTAGAAAATTCAAGAAATACATTTTATTTGTCAGGTAAATATCTTTAATATATGATATTTTAATTAAAATTGTTAGTCATTTTTGGGAAAATAAAAATTTTCGAATTTTTTTTTACATGTAAAGGGTAGTTTGGGGTGGGGGATTTTCTTGAAAATCTTCGTGTCGCATCCTTGGTTTAAACTTAAATACCAAGTTTGGTATTCAACGGTCTTTTCGTTTTTGAGTTATGCTATGTGTGTGTGTGTGTGTGTGTGTGTGTGTGTGTACAACATAGCCCAAAAATAAATAAAAAGATCGTTAAATACCAAACTTGGTATTTAAGTATAACATCTTCCAATAATGGGACACGAAGATTTTTAAGAAAATCCCCCCACCCCAATTACCCTTTACATGGAAAAAATTTCGAAAATTTTGATTTTCTCAAAAATGGCTTTAACGGTTTTGTTTAAAATATCGTATATTAAAGATATTCACATTATAAATAAAATATATATCTTGTGTTTTCTGGGAATAGTCTCTGAAGACATCTTTATTCTGGATGAATTTTGCGGAATTTTACATAACTGGTAAATCGTAAGAGTTAGAGAAAAACTTACTGAACAAAAAATGTAAAGCTCGTTAAAACACACAGTTCGTTTATATACAGTTTCTTCTGTTGTATACATGTGGGCGACTTTGAGATACTCCTTGTTATTGGTTTCATTTTTAAAATACTTATAATTTTTTCATTCGGGAACTATCAACTCCTTTCCACGCAAAGAAACGGATTTGTATCCCACAGCAACCACATTTTAAAACATTTGACAATTGGTTTAGCCAACAGTATTCCCTTATTTCCCTTCATCTCGTAAGTAACTAAGGATAAGACCATTTCTGCTGTTTATCTCGATTGGCATACTAAAAGAATAAGCTTATGGCAATAATTTGTAGAGATATAAAGAAAGTAATGTGAATGGAGCACATCGGCTTTTTAATATTTTTTAATGAGCCACATTTAAATGAGTCTCAATGCACGGTGTAAATATTTTATGCAAAGTGCAGGAACTAAGGTTATTAAACGCCCCTCAGCAGATAGTTTTTACTAAGATGCACAAATAATTATCACCGCGATAACCAGAAATGCCAAAACTCAAAATACTAAGATATATCCGAGCCTCAAAATGTACATATGGGAGTAAATTTATAAAAAATCCAATTTTCTACTTTTTCATAGAGAAAAACTGTGTATAAACCATAGAAATGAGTATAGTTTTCTTTTTCTTCACGTGCTATAAACATCGTGTATAAATATTGCATTCCACCAAAAATGTTATCCTGAGATTTTACCGGAAATACACGTTTTGAGGTTCCCTGAATTAAAATGCCTTTTTAAAAAAATGTTCTTATGTCTGTGAACACGGTAACTCAAAAGTTGTTTAAATACCAAACTTTTCGCAAAAGGGGAATTCCTCTTTCCGATTCATTTTTTTAATCCTGACATGCAAGAGAACTGGATTTCAATTGTTTCACACAATGACCAGCTTTCAAATGATTTGGCTATCACTTTAGCATAGTGTAATTTCTTATTTCCCTTCCACAAACATGGAAGCAAGTAATAAAATAATTTCTGCTAATTTTTATCTCTATAAATATGATGTATATAGAAGAATAATATTTTGTAAGAATAGTTTGAGAATGGATCACATTAGATCTTTACTTTCTCTACACGTACTATGGAGAGTGTATAGAGAGGGTATTGCATTCCGCCTAAAATTCGATACCGAGATTTCACAGGAAATATACGTTTTAGGATCCCCTGTACCCAAAAAAGCATTTTTGGAAAAAGGTCCGTGATTGTTTCAGTGAGTCCGTGTGTCTTTGAACACGATAACTCAAAAACGAAAAGTGGGTAAAATACCAAACTTTATATTAAAGTTTAGTAACTTCCAGGGATGTGACACGAGGATTTTGAGAAAAACTCCCTCAACCTAAACTACCCCTTATATGGGGAAAAATGGGAAAATTTTGATATTATCAAACATGGCTAACGATTTTAATTCAAAATATCTTAATTTAAAGATATTTATATTACAAATAAAATTTATATCTTGAATTTTCTAAGAATAGCCTCTTAAGACCACTTTATTCTGAATGAATTTTGCTGAAATTTGCGTAACTGGTAAATTGTAAGAATTAGACAAAAACTTACTACACAACAAATGTAGATCACATTAAAACATACAATTTATGTCATATATGCTTTTTTCGTGGAATTGACCATTTCTGATATGTGCCTTGTTATTTGTTTCAGAATTAAAATAATTTTTCTCACACGGAAACTTGCAAACTCCTGACCCTGTATAGAAACGGATTTCAACCACATGACAACGAACTTTTAAAACTTTTTCTTCCTACTTACAAGGAAACAAGTAATTAAGACAAATTTTGCTAATGTTTATCTCGATTATATAAAGTAGATAGAATTGTTTAACAAAAAATTGATACAGCGATGTAGAGGAAGTCATGTGAATGGAATGCATGAAATTTTTATCTCTATTAGTATAATGCAGATAAAAGAATCTTTTGTAAGAGTTGTTTGTTTGCAGAACAGGTTGAGAAAATCATGTGAATGGAGCACACCAGATTTTTCATTTAACTTATGAATTGTAACCCCTTCTCTTGTAAACCATATTTCTGGATGTATAATGCTCATTCTGCCGAAGGGGGACTGAGATGGTCTCCTTTTCCTATGGTTGACCCTTCTCAATTAATTTCCTGTCTGTAAAACTTTCGCCCTAACTTCTGGATTTGAAGTTCCAACCTTTGTCAGCCAAGAGCATTGTGGGTAATCAATGATGCTCAAAGTATATTCCAACTCCAGCTTTTTACTTACTCTACTACGTACTTAGCAAGTAGAAACGGCGTTTTATTCCACCCAAAAATACAATAACCGAAATCTTGTATTCCAATGTACAGCATCTTAGAAACGAAAAGTTGAATAGTAAGAAATTTTGCTATTTAAGTCAACTTTTCCAAGGTTGCGACAAGTTTGCTGTTCCCAAAAACTCAAAATATACCTTTTATTGGTGGTGTAAATATCTTCAAAATGCGGTATTTTAATCAAAATTGGTAGTCAGTTTTTAGAGAAACAAATCTTTCAAAGATTTTTCCATGTAAAGAGTGGTTTGTAGTGGGGGGGGGGGGGTTGGAAATCTTCGCGTCACATCCTTGGAAAATACTAAACATAAATACCAAGTTTGGTAATTAACGGTATTTTCGTTTTTGAGGTATCTCTCTACAATGATATACACAGACAGAAAAACTTAACATTTTCTAAAAAGTTCCTTTTCTAAATCAGGGGACTACAAAACATATATTTCCGGTGCAATCTCAACGTCGAATTTTTGGGTGGAATAAATGTCTTCTCTAGCTACTATGTACATTATATGCATATACGTGCTTGAGAAAGTAATAGTACTTTAAAGAAAATCTTCAGAAATTTTTTATAATGAAATTTGAACCAACATAAAATCTTTAGTAAGTTGAAATAGGAGCTGAAGCTTTCCTGGCGACGAACATATTCTAGACGTTCTCGGGCTTCAAGCCAGGTGATGAAGAGTCATCGACGTTTTGGGAGCGTGCATTTCTCCCATCAGCAGGATGATGAATGAGCCAAAAATCTGCAAAGACTATTGTGCTAAAGGACTGCAACTGTGCACAAGAAATACCTTAATAAAAGGGTAACATTTCACATGACTTACTCTGATTGTTTTGCCACAATCAATTACATAAGTTTATTCTTCTATTTCCGTCTTATCAAGATATACATTAATAGTAATAGTGTTATCACATATTTTCTTATAGTTCCAAGGGAAATAGACTAAAGTAATAGTTAAATCTTTTAGAAGCTGGCCACATTGAATTCCATTGTAGTCGCATGACCGGTATGAAAAAGTTTTGTGTTCCATTCACATGGCTTTCTCTACCTGTTCTATAAAATTCTTACAAAAGTATATTATCTTTTCTACTCCATGCTAATCAAGATAAACATTAGCAGAATGGTCTTGTTACTTGCTTCCTTGTAAGACAGAGATATAAGAAAATACACTACCTATGTTAAAGCAATATCCAATGTTTTAAAAGCTGTTTCCATGCGATTGCATTGAAATTCGCTTCTTTCCATGACCAGGAGTAAAACAATAGAGCTGTTGAGAAAAGTATAAATATTTCAAAATTGAAACAAATAACAAGGGATATATTAAGAATAAACTATAATGAAGATAAATGTGTTTAAGCTAGATTTACTTTTTTATTGTAAGTGTTTATCTCGCACGGTTTAACAGCTATGGAAAACTCGTTCAGAATGAAGAGGACTTCATAGGCTATTCCCAGGAAATTCAAGATAAAAACATTATTTGTCATGTAAATACATTTTTATAAAGGGAATTTTATTCAAAATTGTTAGCTATTTTTGAGAAAATCAAAACTTTCGAACATTTCTCCATGTAAAGTATAATCCGGATTTTCTTAAAAATCTTCGTTTGGCATCCTTGGAAGACACTAAAATTAAACACACAATGTGGTGTTTAAAGAACTTTTCGTTTTTGAGTTATGCTACCTAAACACAATACACGCACACACACATGCACTGACCATTTTCTTAAAATGCCTTTTTTTTTCTAAGGAGGAATCAAAACACATTTTAGTTGAAATGTCCGAATCAAATTTTCGGGTGGAATACAATACTTTCTTTACCTACTATGTATATTGTGCATACGTGATAAGGTAAAAATTAGAACTTTTCATTTTGAGAAAGGTATAAATATTGGGAAATTTAAACCAAAAACAAGGAATATCTTGGATTCGTTAACTCCAACAGAGAGTATTGATGTGAGTTGTGTGTTTTAACCAGCTGTACATTTTTGGTGTACTAATATTTTCTTCTATCTCTTACAATTTATGAGTTATGTAAGTCATCCAAAATGAAGAGAGCTTCACAAGCTATTCCCGAAAAATTCAATATATGCATTTTGTTTATAATGTTAAACTTTAATATATGACATTTTAATCAAAGTCGTTAACAGCAATGTTTTAAAGAAAATAGAAAATGTCTATATATAAGGTAGTTTTAAGTGAAGGGATCCTCTTAACAGTTCTCATATCGCATCCATAGAAGACACTGAACTTTAATACCAACTTTGGCACCTAAACGACCTTTTGTTTTCGAGTTATTTTGATAAAAGAAACACGCGGACTTTATATATATTGAATTAAGGTCTCTCTTAAAAATCGAATCCAATAACAAGGATTATCTCGGAAATTATTAGATATTCAAAAATGTACAAGTCATACATTGTATGTTTTAATGAGATCTATATTGTTGTGTAGTAAGTTTTAGTCTACCCTTAAGGCTTACGAGTTGTACAAAAGCCACCCAGAATGAAGAGGTTTCAGAGGCTATTCGCTGAGTGAGATAGCCCCGCAATAACTGTGAAGCTCGCAATTGGGAGGTTCAAGGTTTTATTCTCGCGGCCGATCTTCCTGACCCATGTTTTTTTTCGGGGTTTTCCCGGGTCATTAGGTGAATGCTGGGGAGGTTTATTTCATCTCCAGAATCTCCGGTCTCTTAATTTTGTTTCATTTTATCTTTAAATCCTGTCTTTCGAACAAGAAGAACCAGCAAATTTACTGTGGCGAGGTGATGAGAATTCACGTAGTAACTGCTGATCTCTCCGCTGGGGTGTAATGAAAGTAGTCCGTTCCCGCGCGGGGACAATGTCAAAATCCGCGGGGGAGGCGCCTTCCTGGTGAAACCTAGAGGAGGGTAGAAGAACTACGAGCACCATATAGGACATAACTCGACCGCGCACTTGCTCGGCACACCTGATGTCTCCATTATCTCGCACTTCCACCCAGGGTCTGGCTTAACACTAGCAACATAGTGCTCAGCATGGAATCTCCTCAGTTCCTTAGTCCAGTCCAGAGGCTTTACTCAGAAAGTTCAAGATGTACATTTCGTCTGCCATGAAAATATCTTAAATATGCGGTATTTCAACCAAAATATTAGAGCCGTTTTTAAGGAAATCAAAATTTTCGAAATATGTTCCATGTAAAGGGTAGTTGGAGTGGAGGGATTTTCCTGAAAGTCTCAGTGTCGCCTCCTTAGAAGATACTAAATTTAAATATGAAGTTAAGCATCTACCCAACTTTTCGTTATTTAATTATGCTCTCTCCCCCTCCCCTCCCTCCCTCTACACATATACACACAAACACAGGACATTTTTCTAAAAATGCTCATTTGATTCTCGTGGTCCCAAAACTAGTATTTCCGGTGAAATCTTCGGTTCGATTTTTGGGCGAAAAACAAACGTTTCTCTACTATGTACGTTGTACATACGCGCTAGAGAAAGTAAAAAGGTTGAATTATTCATCAAGTTGAGATATTCACGATAGAAGTTTTGCTCAAAATAAATCCAAAGCAATCAATATGTTTTGGTTACATATAGCTTTTAAAATACCCTTCAGAATTACAAGGAATATTACAAGAATATAACTGAGTGTTTTTAATTATTATTGTTCAAAAATATAGGATATAGTTTGTGTTTTTTAATGAGTTCTACATTTTCCCGAAATAGTCGAAATAAAGACCCACAAGGAATTTACACACAGTTAAGATATAAATTTGATACTTCATGTCAGTGATCTAAACATATATAATTTTAATTGCACTTGCCAGAGCTGCTTTTGGAAATAAAAGATGCGGATAGAGTAATTTTATGTGTAGTAATATTATGAAAATATTGTTTTATTCTTTACAGCAAAAGACCATAACATATTTTAAAAATCTGATATTCTCCACATGACTTTCTCTGCCTGTTCTATAAACCCCTTGTTAAAGATTTTACTCCTTTCTACTCCGTGCTAATAGAGATTAACCTCAGTAGAATAGTCTTTATTATTTAGTTCCTTATAAATAGAAGGGGACTAAGAGAATATACTAGGCTACAGCGATAGTCTAATGGTTTAAAAGCTGTCACTATGCGATTGTCATTGAAATTTACTTCTTTGTATGGCCAGGAGTAGAATAAAATGGCGGAAAATGTCCTGTTTGAAAAAAGTATAAGCATTTTTAAAACTGAAACTAACAAGGAATATCTCCGAAAGGGTTAGCTCCAGAATAAACATGTACGGAATGTAAATTATGTTTTTTGACGAATTATAGATTTTTTCTCTTCTAAGTTTTTGTCTATCTCTTACGGTAATTCAAAAGTCCTAGAGGGTTTCAAAGTCTATTACCAGGAAATTTAAGATGTAAGTTTTATTTGTCGTGTAAATCTCTTTAATATAGTATTTGGATCAAAGTCGTTGGAGCCATTTTTAAGAAAATCTCAATTTTCGACAATTTTTACCTGTAAAGGGTAGTTTGGGGATAGGGGATATTATAAAAAATGATTTTCGAATCCTTGGAAGATACTAAGTACCACATTTAGTACTTAACGGGTATTTCGTTTTTGAGGTATACTATCCACAGGCAGACAAATTGAGCTTTTTCTAAAGATATTTATTATTTGGCTTCAGATGGTTTCAAAACATATCTTTCCGGTAAAGTTTGTCTGTTGAATTTTTCAATGGAATACAATACCTTCTTATCTACTTTATTCATTTTACAGCTTTGCTAGAGAAGTAAAAATATTCTCTCCCATCGAAATATGAAAAAAAAAAAAAAAAAAAAAAAAAAAAAAAAGTTTGCTACAATTTTTAATTCCTTAAAATAAATGTATTTATTTTCCATTATATGTTTCAGACATTGACATGACATTGATGACATGATTCAGAAATGTAAGCTCAATAGGCTTTGAGATCTTTTTCAGTTTCTCAGAATTTGTGTAGCTGCAAGACCTTAATCGAAAAACAAAATTCTACCACTGTAATAATTGAAATTTGATTTAAATATGTTCATTTCCATATTGTTTTCAGTTTCCCAAGTTTTGATTTTTGTGTGTTTTTATATATTTTTTAGTAGGGTACTACTGGAGCTCTTACCTGTAAACTATCTTGTAACATTGATTTAATTATTTTTTCACACAAGACCTGTGTAGGACATGAGTTGGATAGGTAGTCAGGCTGAAAAATTCAATGCCCTAGCCGGGATTTGAACCACGGATCTCCCCGTCTCTAGCCGGTTGCTCTACCACTGTGGTACCATGGCAATATGCCGGCACAGAATTTAAATTTTTCAACTGACTCGCATGTTTCCCGGTAAACCACAAGCTGACCTGAAATTATTTTGAGATTATAGCGTGTTACAATGTTGTAAGTGCTTTAACTCCCAGGAGTCATAGTATAGCCACATTATGGTAAAATAGTATTGATTCAATTATTTTTTCGCACAAGCCTTGTGTAAGACAGCACTTGGTATCTTGTAACATATTGAACTGATTGCAGTTTTGGTATGTTTCAATTTTGATTCTGAAAAAATATTTAACGCGAATAACATAAAATGAATGAGAATAGATTTTAATAGAAATAATTTGATGATGAGTAGTGTAAACAATGTGGCTATCGAGTATACTTTCACTTATTCAATTGGAATTTATGCGATTCGGAATATTTGCTAATTCTTTTGACTTTATTTGCTTTGTATTTATGTATTTTGTATTTATTTAGCTACTCCTAAAAGGCTATGCTGAGATATTCTTATATTTTCAACAATTTTAGCTGTTTATGGCAAAATTATTGAGCATTGATTAAATACTTTAATTGAAGTGATTTAAGAAGTGGACTGTAGTTTTGTTTCACAAATGTTCTTTTTATTTGTCATCTTGAAAACGGCGTTTGAAACGATGGTTTCCCACACAGCATTCCATTCGTTTGGTGTATTTGTGCGGAGCTTCTGTGAACTGCAAGGTCGAGCGAGCCAGGCAACTTGAAGACCGGTTGTTGGCGATCAAGAATTTCTTAGCGTGGCCGCTTGGTGTCGCCTCTCGGCAACTTTTCTTCTCCTCACTAGATAGCGTCAACATGCAATAAGGTTCCGACAGAATGCTTGGTCCTCTGCATGCGAGGAAATCTGTAAACACAACGTTTAGCTTTAGTAAAAGGCACCATAATAAATCAAATGTTATAACAATTTATTATTATCATTATTATTATTAGAATTAGTATTAGTATTATTATTATATCATTATTATTAAATATAGAAATATGCATGATTAAGTTTTCAATAACACGAGTTTTGGGATAGCGTACATAGTTATATAAGAATGATTTATGTGAATATTCATATTGATTATTCTTTCAAATCAAATCAGTTTGTTTTATATACCTGTGATGGGCTGTGAAATTATCGTATGTTACCAAAATGTTCGAGAGCTACACAGAAATACAGTATTGCGACCTCCCAAATTACAGAATACAATTCCTATAAGTTTCTGCGCGCGCGCGCGCGTGTGTGTGTGTGTGTGTGTGAGAGAGAGAGAGAGAGAGATAGAGAGAGAGAGAGGTAGAGAGAGAGAGATACAAAACGAAAATTTAACATTTTAAACTAGAGTCGCACATTTTACTATGGTCCATTAGTGAAATTTTGCTGTTTTAAAGGGAACAAAAATCAAGTTTGTTGTTTTATTGAAATTCATTGAAATATCTTGATTATATTGGCTAATGTAAGAACCAAAGAAGGTTTGAAACACCCTTAATCACATCTCCTTCAAAATATCTGCTCACATTAAATGCCCTTTAAAGTCATTTTCTGCACTTCTGTTTTACTGAATCACATTCTGAGAACTGTGGTTTGAATAATGCTTATTTTGAAACAAATAATACTCTAATGCATATAAAAAAGAAAAAGAACTAAATTTTTCAGAATTTTCATGAGCTCATAGTTAATTTGTGTGCATGCCAAACATGCTTTGTAACGATCTTACACCTCTAGTGAATCTACATTTTTGGAACTAGGCGCATTTAATTTGTTTTTTCCAAAAATTTGGACTATCATAAACTGTAGATTTTGAAACCTAGATTGTTTTAATCAGAACTAGAGAGATAGCTGTATATTTCAACTTAAGGTTCTAGTTTAAAAGGTATGCTGAATAGCAGTTTCATCCATGACGTCCACTAAGATAACCTATCTGTGAACTTTTTCCCCATTTTTTTTTTTTAATTATTGGATTTTTAAGCGTTTTATGATATTTGTACCTTCTACTTTTATATTCCGCTTCCAGTATGCCAATAAATAATGTGTTGTAACGAAGTGTTTTAAATGGCTGTCTATCTTTTTGCACGAGATCTCAACCAAATTACTATATCTTCAGTATTTATCTTTCCCAACATTTTGTGATATTCAAATTACTTTACAAGATGTAAATTTTAATCAATTCCAAATATTTTATTATAAAAGTAGAACTAGTAAATTAACAAAACTAATTCACGTTGCTTTTTTCTTATGGTTCGTAGTAATTTTTAAATTAAATATTTTATAGGGTACTTCATGTTCAAAACCAGAAAAAATATATGTTGTATTCCAACCTCGGTTAGGGTGAGTTATTCGGATACGGCTTTAACTGTGTTTTCCCTTTCCTGAAAAGAGAATGTCGAATAACTCTAAGCCCTAAGGAATTTGGGCTGATTTGAGAACCATTTCAACCATTTCATTCATCTTCCGATATAAACTCCCAGGTTAAAGAAAACCTGCAAAAGAAAACGAAAACCAAAAATAAATAAATAAAACAAGAACTAATGTCGTCTTTAGGCCTAATTTAATACTAATTTCCCTAAAATAGCACATATCAGTCGTTTATATTTCTTTGTGGATGCTAAAATTAAATTTTGAGAATGATACTAAATCCTGCTAGTGTGAAGCATTTTGATTAAATACAAAATTCTATTTAAAGAATTTTTAAATTATTGTCTTGGTTTTGAACTGTAATCCTGAAATAAAAAAAAATTGTGCACCTTACACCAAATGTAGAAAACCAAGCTAAATTTAAGCTAATGGGTTCATACTCGACATATAGAATTAATCTCTCTTTGGTAATGTCCAATAATTCAACAAAAATCTTCTTCATAAGAGCTTTAATTAATGGAATGTTAATTTCACTATGTTTCAATTAATGATGATGATAATGATGATAATGATGATAATGATGATAATGATGATAATGATGATAATGATGATAATGATGCTAATGATGCTAATGATGCTAATGATGCTAATGATGCTAATGATGCTGATGATGCTGATGATGATGATGATGCTGATGATGATGATGATGATGATAAGGAGAAGGAGGAGGAGTTATTGTTACTATTTACTGCTTATTTTTATTCTCTCTAGAAATTACATGTCATGCAACATTTTTAATGCAAAAATTCAGCAACAATCAAAATCGAGTGAAAGCATTGGAAGTAAATACAAGCTAATAAACTGCGAGTTCAGGGTCATTTGGTTAAACTTTAAAATGTCTGAGAGCAAGACCCTGAAACAAGTTAAGTGTTTTTGTACGTGAACACTAATTTATGATTTTTTACGAAATGTCAGCTATGGATACTTGTAACTGAAGTAGAACCAAATGCATCTACAGTTTTGTGGAAGGATGCGCAAAGAAATGTTTTAAATTTAATTAATACAATTATAATTTGGTTAAAAGAATAAATCAGGCTTAGATGTTTAAAATACCGTACTATTTATTCGTACTTCACATTAGTCGTTTGTGGCTTTCATAGCTTTTGTATTCTTAACCTCGAAAAGTACATTAGAAGTGTATATCTTTGATCTTCTGTGTCTGTTTTGTAATGAATATAACGCTTAACTTGTGTTTAAAATGTTAAACAATACAATTAGGCGATTTTTACCTGTCAAAATTGGTTTGTCTAAAGAACATTCTATAACATTTCTGTAATTTTAAAGGATACTTATGTCTTGATACAATAAGAAGTTTTTACAATTATTGCATCTGTATAATTTGTTTATCTCTGACATAATGTTTGTTTATTTTAAGTAGCTACAAGTAACTAATGTTATATACATACACGTGTAGAGGTAAAACTTTCAGAAACCAATGAAACCGCTTAGAATGGCAATAGTTCAACATAAAACATTATTATAATGCAAACCTTTACTTACAACCAATAGAAGTATTACTGTTCATTAATTTACGGTCTTAATAGAATAGATTTGATACTTTAAGGGAGCAAAAATCCATATAATAAAAAAATGAACAAAAACAAATATTATTACTGCTTTTTCCATTAGCAATATCGTACACTGCTGCTTCCAAAGATGAAGATATATACGATATATCTTTCATGAGTCATTGTTCAATGGCTAGTATCTAAAGAAAACTTAGGAATGAATTTGAGAATCTAAAACCTAATTTAATAAAAAATATTTTGAAATTTCAGCAATAATTGAAATGCACAAATTAATCTAAATGTTTGAATTGTTGAACAAACAATTCATAATACTATTATAATATTATAATAATAATAATAATAATAATAGTAATGCTGAAGATAATAATGAACATAGTAATCATACATCTGGTTATTACATACGAGTAAAATCTGTTGCGGTTCTTCAGATTTTGTATATACATTATTTATTAGGATGTTTAATTAGATATTTACTGTTTCTTAAACTCTAAAATAAAGCAAAAATTCTCTGAACAACCATAATTTTAATTAACACCATAAGTTATCATAAACATCTCATTTTGGCTTTTGTTTTTATTTGGTGTTTTAAATAAAATTACAAAAACAAAGGAAGAAGGAAAATAATATTTTCTTCCTCGAATATGTAATAACACATAAATAAAAGTATACTTTTTAAGGGTTGCTGATAAATCACACATAGATAACCAAGTAACTAAATTGAAGAAAGATTAAGTTAGATATAAATGTTTAAAGTTTATAAAATTGGTGTTTATGTAAGTGATACAAGTAAAAATTGCTTGACGTGAATATAGAAAAAAGAACAAAAATAATTGTTTGCATCAGTAAGATTGATGTACGAGAGAAAATCCAAATATTAAATCACCGAATGATAGAGAAACGACAGAATGAATAATTGATTTCATCATCTGTAACACATGAAGCTTGCTATATAACTAGTACAAGCATGCCAAAAGGGGTAAAACCTTTATTAATCTTATACATAATTATAATAATAGTCACATAAATAATGGTAATTATTAGGATTAGCTTTTAGGATAAGGCCACGCGGCTGTTCCTTCTCTGGTATTCAAATCTTCCAGTGTTTTTATGGGCGTCCCTAGATTCTTTTTCCTGTTGGCTGTAGTTGAAGATCTTCACAGGGATTCTGCGTTCAGTTTTTAATACAAACTCGTATCATTGTTGCCTATATAAGCCTATAATTCAAATTAAAGTTACAGTTTTGAATTTAATTAAACTTATAATTTATGGTGACATAGATATAAGAAAACAATGATATATTTGTCATATCGGAGCGTCCGTTTGCCTTCTTCGTTCTTGAAGGCTGTATGCTGCCAGTCTTAATAATTGTGTACATTTCAGCTGTCTTATTTTATTTCTTTCTCTCTTCAACTACGATAAACTTTACGTATATTGTGTAAGCTTCACAAAGCGTATGGTACTTTTATCTTTTATCTATATGCTACACTGCTATAGTGTATAATTAACTTGATCTGTTTAAACTGAAATACAAAATCTTTTATTATTCGCTATTTATGAATGAAACATAACATTATTGAAACAAGGGATCTGTTTTAAGCTCTTAATAATAGTAATAATAATAGTAATAATAATAACACTAATACTACTACTAATTATACTACTACTAATTATACTAACAATAACAGTAATAGTAATAGTAGTAATAATAATAATAGTTATTGCAATTCCTAATGATTTTTTATACAATACACGTTCTAATTCCATTTAATTGTATATGATATTTCTCTCTGATTGTAACAATACCATGATTAATTTTGTAACCTATATGACTTTTTATTTTATAAATTCGAACATTTATTTTAGACTAATGCATTTAAACTTAAAATGGTAAAACTCAATGGATGTTTATGACTTACGAGACCTCTTCTCTGTTCACATTCAGCTCTTGGTAATAACTTGTTTGTGAACTTGACTTGGAAAGATCACATTAACTATGTATGTATCTGATTGTCAAGAGTGTTTTATTCATTAGAACGTCTTAGACGCTGAGTTATAAAGGCTCGCTATGGAGTTAGAGAGTTTAAAAGAAATAATTTACAGAAAACCAAAACGAAAGATCTGTTAACAGTGTTCCAGTGGCTGATAAGAGATGTAGATTTATATTTACAGCAGGTTTCATCACCTTTTATTTTAAGAAATTTACAATCCAGGCTTCAGTATGTAAACATAGAGGTAATACAATTTTAAATTTAAGGAATAGGAAAAGTGTGGATATGCCGCCCCCCCCCCCCGTTAAGACATCGTCATGACTGTCCACAATTTCAAAAACAAAAGAGAACAGTACTCCATCACAAACATTATGGAAATACTTAACCATTAAATTCATGTAAAAACGTAATCGTGTTCGTAAAATCAATCTCAAGGTACAAATCTATGTAGAAAGATGAATGTAGTCGCGATATGACTAAAATTCAATCGATTTAAATATTAAATCTAAAAAAAATAAGTATGGATATTTTTATTTATTAAATTCGTCTTTGACAAACTTACTGCTCCTTGTGTAAGTGATAGTTTACAATCCCGTTTTAATGAATGCATACAAAATGTCGTTTTTCAAAAATGTTTAAAAATAGCGAAAGTTATTCCCATTTATAATAAAGGAGTCACATCAGATTATAATAATCTGGTCAGTTTTACTAGACTACCCTCGTACTTTCAAAATACTGAGGCCGTTTAAGTAATTTTTCAGCGGAAAGGTTAGATTTCTTAAATATTTTCAAGAAACTATATTTTTATACGGATGGTTTTTAGACATTTATAAATAAAATACTTTGTTGGCCATTTTGTATACCATTTTATATTTTGTAATACGAGTAATCAATACGGTGTTTGCACAGGGTGCGGTACCACTTGTGCTATTTGCAAATTAGTTAATATGTCATTTGTGAATCCGAGAAAAATATCAATATATTTTATGATAAAACAAAAGGATTTGACACCATACTACATAAAATCCTATTAAACAATTATGTAAAATATTATGGTTTTAGTAACGTCAAGATACTGTAAAGCCATAATTAAGTGTTAGATGCCAATCAGCATTATGTAAAGGAAATCTTTCGTCTTAATTATCTGTTATATCTGCTCAAGGACCAATAATGACACCAATTTTGTTCATTATGTATATAACTGATGGCTTTAACTAATATCAAAATAATCACTATTTACTTGCAGATTATGTAGCTGTAGTTATTAGTGGAGCTAGTTTGATTATATTGATGCAAAACTAAATTTTCTTAATTAAACATCAATGAACAGTGTGCCAAAAATAATTTTTGTTTAAATTAGGAAAGCTGATGAATTTCATTCATATACCTTTCTATACCGGTTATACAAACAAACTATTTCTACAAAGAATTTTATCTACTTCATGCTAATCGAGGTAAATATTAGCAGAAATGGTCTTATTACTTGCTTCCTTGTAAGTAGCAAGGAAATAAGGGAACTCACTAGGCTAAACCGATAGTCACATCTTCTGTAAGCTGGTTGCTTTTTTAATTGAATTTTGGCTCTATTTTCATGAGTAGAGTCAGAAGTAAAATAAAAAAGCTGTCTGTCTGTCAACATTTTAAGCATTTTAAACTTGAAAATAAAATAAGGATTATCTCGGAAATGGTTAACTTTACAAAAAAAGTAATTGTTTTTCTGTCTCTTAGAGATTACCAGTTATACAAAATTCATCCAAAATGATGAGGTGTTCAAAGGCTATTCTAAGAAAATTCAAGATGTACGTTTCATTTTCTTGATAATGTCTTAAGCATTTGGTATTTAAAATAAAATCGTTAAACATGAGGGAAAAAATCGAAAAAATTTTGCATTTAAACGGTGGTTTGGTGAGCGGAGATTTTATTGAAAGTTTTCTGTCACATCCTTGGAGAATACCGAGCCTAGATATAAAGTTTGGTGTTTAACCAACATTTTTAAGCTATACTGTCCACTAACACTCGCGCGCACACACACCCGCGCGCGGATCTTTTTCTAAAAATGGAAGATTGTTGAGTGACGCTTTCGACTTTCCATAAAAATATATATTTATATTCGATTATTAGATAAACCATTTATTAATCTTGTATCATAACTACCTTATATCTTACTGTATACTTGTATGATTTGTAATCCCCGTTGATAGTTTTGAATAAAATTTAAAAAAAAAAAACTTTTTCTTTGCTTGCAAAAGTTAATTTAAAATGTTACTTGTCAGTGTGAGTCTGCAAAGATAATTATGGAGGGGATCACAAATATATTTTTTCCGGAGCTATAAGTAGTGCATATGAGGCTTTTGTTTTACAAAACATGCAATTTATTGGCATAGATATGATACTTAACCAGCAAGATTCATTTTTAGGATAAATGCACCATATTAATTATTATATTATAGTGCCAGTAAAGCTTTACCAATACTTTTACTGAGAGTATAATTTAATTTAGCGATTTTGCTGACTGTATAGTATGCAAGCTTTTAGCCCAAAATTTAATGAAGATAAACAATAAACAAAACTAAAAACCTAACAAACATTACATAAATATTTGAAACACGACTTAGTTTGAAGGCGAATATTAATTTCCTTTTATTTAAAACTCTGCTTTTTAGCATTAAACAATTATTATTTTTAGATAGGCACATTCAAATGTTTGTACTATCGCCGTCTTTGTAATGAGGACTAAATCATCAGTAAATAAATATGGTTCTAAAAGTATATTTTTATATTATTAAGAATATAGTTTTATGTTAAATTAAAAGAAAAATAATAAACCGGATCACCAACACAGGCATTATTCAAAATGGATAATGAAAGAGTTCTATTTCCAATAAGATAAAAACTCCTGCCCATGAAGACTTGCGAGAGTTCTTACGAAACATTTCGAAATAAGTGACTAGGACGAAGAGAGTCAATTAAATAGTCACCAAGATCCGATCTCAGGATCTTCTCCTGTAGATTTAATTATAATGTTAAATATAACATTAAAAATCTATTTCCAAAAATACTGCAATGTCGCTGACGTCATCATTTCATCTCATTCTGGAGGGATGCCAAAAATTGATACAAATAAAGGAACATAATAACTGAAGCTTTCCTGGCGACCTATCAACGTTTCGAAGAGGTGAATCTTCCTCGTCTTCAGTTCACCCTGAAGTCGAGGAAGATGCACTTCTTCGAAACGTTGGCATCAAGCCAAGTTTATACCTGGTGAGAAGCCCGAGAAGATTTTGAATACATAAAAGAACGTTTATAATATGCTTAAGTATCAATCTTAGACTTCAGCGGGGTGTAAACGCTGAAGAGCAACAGTGTGAATTTTCACACGAGAATGCTAAATGATCTATACCATATTACATTGCAATTTTATTTTCGAAACTTATATTTTCATTACTAATATACCTGCTTTTACTCACTCTGTATACAAACTTGATGGGAATTGTATTGTATCAAGAGATTTAAGTCAAAACATCTTCTGTAATTGCAATGCTACCAAGTAAGTTATATTTTGTTTCACACAATTTTGTTACTACATAATGTTTATGACTTGTCATGAAGTAACACTTAAAGAATACAGTTAGTGTCTTCAAAATGGTTTATTTATTTGTTTAGTAATATCTTAAAACCTTACACTATGGAGGATATGTATTATGATTTATGATTAATCGTTTCTTTTTGTGTGAATTGAATTGTCATAGCAGTAATCTGGAAATAACACAACAATGTATAAATATTACACTTAGAATATAAAAAAATATACATTTAATAATTTGTGCTCATTTTAAGATTTTTGTTATGAACTTGTCTGGACAATAAACGACATCAGTGAATACAATTCAACATTATTTGTAGTGTTACCATAATTGGTATTACTAACGTTGCTCACTATATTAACTTATATTTATCTACATTTTATGACCAATTGAAAATTATACACAAGATACAGATAAGCATCAGATGTAATTTTACATTTTGACAATTTTTACGGAGATAGGAGCTTGGTTGCTAGAAACTGTAACCAGCTGTAGATTACACAGTCCATTACAGATAGATAGCAATAGAATGAAATAATCTATGAAGAAATTAAAGTAGGCTATGGATTTTTTTTTTATTCTGATGATAAAAGGTATTAATTACTAATTCTGTCTTCGTATGAGGAAAAGAAATTAAAAATGTGCTTCTTAATTTTCTTCGCTGTTTCTCCCAATTTCGTTGTTTTAAATTCCATTTTATTTTACTCGGTCATATCCTGACGGAATTGTCCGGTAAGGTACCTCGTTTACGGATATGGTGAACAGCAGTCTTTTAAGATCTCACTTGTTCTATACGACCTTCGATTAACGCCATGCATATGGCTATATTATATATAGCAAGGTAAAATATTTAAAAACAGAATTTAATAGTATACTTATTAATTTTAAAAAGACAATATCTATGTTTCTAAAACCTTAAAGTGTGCATAAAACTGAACAAATATAATTTTAAATTGATAGCCCTCAAAAGGATTCCACTCAATATAGAGTTATCTTAAACAACTAATTTAGTATATTTATATAATTTTATCACAGAGGACCCATAATAGCAACAACAAAATCAATAACAATAATAATACACTTATTTTGCCT
Source organism: Hymenopus coronatus (assembly GCA_030762935.1). NCBI lineage: Eukaryota > Metazoa > Arthropoda > Insecta > Mantodea > Hymenopodidae > Hymenopus > Hymenopus coronatus. The sequence continues at coordinate 56,936,108 of CM060892.1, read as the reverse complement.
TTATACTCATTGTGCTTTGTAATAAGCGACTTTATTTCTATTTCTAAAAGAGTCATTTTTTTCAAAAAGTGGGAATTCTAAATGTATATAGGATATATCTCGTATAATTAATCCAAAAACTCAATAAAATTATAAAAAGTGTTGTTACATAGCCACGTCTTCAACTGTAATTGCTTACTATAACCATTTAGTTATTTAATCTGATGAGTTGTTAGATTTTTTACTAAATTAACACTACTGATAGCTGGATTGTGGTTTTCCTAATCTTGTACACGGCACTTTCTCATATTATGCCTAATTCTTAATATTTTTCTTTACGTACAGCTCGAGGTTAAGAATATAATAATTACACAGCGTTATATTTGTTCTCATTTTAAAAAGAGATTTACAACTTGTTCTGGAGGTTACTTAGCATATAGTGCATAGTGTCTTTATCTGAAAAGTAAAAATGCACCGTTTTCTGTATTCTCACATAATATATAATAAATATTCCATATATAAACCAGTTTCGAATAACAGATGATATATCTGTTTCATACAATACTTGGGATCTTTTAATATACATACTTTCCATATTATAAAAGAATGCCCAAATCAGCTCTGGATTCAAATTCATACCTAATAGTTTACTATCTCAAATTATTATATTTGCAGGAATATGTTTAATTGTAATAATTATATTTCGAGTTCTCTCTGTATTTATTAAGAATCCATTATTTGAAAACCACTTTTTAATATCAATGACTTCAAGACATGTTCTTAAGAGTATCAATTATACCATGGGTCAAAACAAATGCAGTCATCTACATTTTAATATTGACTTTGCAGTTACATTACAGTGCGTGGCGCTGGTGCAGGTTTTCTCCGGGTTTTCCGGTTCCTCCTCCCCTCCCATCACATTCCACCGGTGCTCCATTTTCATTCCATGTATCACCAGTTCATTGCCTGCTATACATGTGTAGTAAAAGCGGGTGTTAAACACTATAAAAAACAAAAACAAAAAAGAAAACGTTACATTGCAGAGCATTAATTATATCAGAATAAAAAGGTACCAATTTAAACTCTCCAGCGACTCCATATTTAATATTTGCTTTCTTACTTATTGCAACCTTGTGTGAACAACATACCTGCTACCAGGAAAATGTGGTTATAGAAAAGTATATTTATTACATTTTATATCACATTATAAAGTTTCTTTAACAGTTAACTATGTGGCATACAATCAAATACCTTACTTAAATCAATTAGCAGAGCTAGAATGCATTCCTTATTCTCAAAAGCCCTATAACTATCTATAAGAGGTCACTAATTGCATCCTTAATATTTCTCTGTGGTATAAAACCAAACTAGGATGAAGTAAAATGTTGTTTCTCATAAAATTATGAATGTAATGATTTCTTAGAAGGAAACACATGTAAAACATAATTGCGCTATATTTAATTTAACTTTTATATTCATACTTGTTTTAATTCATATAGCACGATAAGCTTTTGAGGTAAATATTCAAATTATGTTCCCAGACAAAAACATGTAAATATATTACATACTTTAATATATAATTGATACCTTTTAGACGCATCATAATACCAGGAAGACCTATTATGTACTACGACTGTAAAACCTTAAATTTTCGATATTATGGTTGGAACATCCAGAGAGATAATGATCCATAATTGCTACCAATATAGAGTGGAGTCTCTTTTAGAAATGTTATTCAAAAACGGTCCTATGTAAGATTCCTAGAAAGCCTTAAAAAGTCACTTCTATTAAACAACACGTATTTAAACTAAGGGGTAATTTTGTTTATGTAGTTAAAAGTGGATTCAATTATTTTGACCTGTTAATAACTTAAGACCGTCTTTAAACAGGTAAACATTTTTAGAAATTATTTCCGCGTCTCTTGCATTTTTAGCTAAGGGTCTCCTTTGTCATTTTCTGGGATGTTTGAATGACTGTAAATACAGCAAAAGTTTATAAATACCTCCTGCCTGTGCTTTGTAATAAGCGACTTTATTTCTATTTCTAAAAGAGTCAATTTTTTCAAAAAGTGGGATTGTATAAAGTACATTTTTAGCATAACTGAATATATATATATATATATATATATATATATATATATATATATTTTTTAAAATGTTTTGTTTCTGAAATAAAAATGGGATCTATTTTAACAGTTTAGCAAAACAAATTAATTAATGGTGATTTAATCACATTTGATGTGTGAATTTTCTTTAGATTAATCAGTAAAATGTAGTTGAAATTTTGAATAGCAGACTTTTGTAAATTCAAAGCATATCTTCGGAATTAGACAATCATAAGTAACTCAAATGTATTAATATATACGTGGAAATGGATAGTCCAAAACATGTAAAACTTAGGATAGGGATATGTAGCTGAATATCATTAACATGTGACAGGAAAAAAAAAACATTAAAATACATCGTACAGTGCACGCTGCCATTTCAAAATGATGCAAATGTTTTAGGGTAGTATATAAATTGTTCTGAGTGTTTGATATTATTTGATGATGAATTTCAAAGAAATATGTTTTTGAGAATATATAGTGGAATAAATTCAATTTTATTGCGTATTTGAATTGCCAGATATTTCCAATATTAATTTTCAAAGTTGACGAGTTCACTTTATTCATTGACAGAAGTAATTTTTGGAATATAATGCGACGGTATTCAATATTCGGAGGAATAGCGTTATCAAACCGAGTCATAAAGACTAATGGATCATACCTATTAGTAATTTAAACGTTGCTTGTTTTGATATGTTATAATTCTCAACAGAAAATTCAGCCAGATAACCAAATACCTGCAATGATTTTATCCATAAACAGAGGTATTTCTGAAAAAATATCAAGCTCGATTATAACAAAATGCATAAGACCGCTTTCTCTAGAAGCTTCACGGATCATAAATTAGAAATTATATAATTTTATGGTTTTTGAAAACCTCCCACATTTTCCTCACTTTGTTTTACTTGAGCATTTCGTACGACTTTTACGGGGAACAGCGGCGCCTGATTCCCGGGGAGGTAAGACGCAACTGAGGACCTGCATCTTTAAACTACCCCGCCAGCAGATCGCTCTTGTTTCTTCTATATGTCTTCAGCTTTTGTTTAAATCATTGGAAAATGAGTGTTGATGTATGATGCGAACATACGTGCACTGACACTGTCAAATATACCTACAATTATACAACAATTATTTTCAAAATGATAGACCTTTTATTTCTATATGTAAATTTATAGTATTCTATTCTCCACAGATAGCTTAAAGTATAAAAACTATATGTCAGACTTCAGTTACACATCTATGACATCTTTGAGAACATGTTTATCTTCAGCAATGTCTGGTTAGAATATAACAATTTATAACTCGAACCATGAAAAGTAAACATTTTGCAAGCTTATGAATCTTTCAGGAAATTATTGTGAATTACCCTGCAAAATATGCCAGTTTTGTTAATATTTACTCTCACTAGAACCAAGTAATGAATCAACTATTAAACATTTGATGATTTAATAAAAACAGCTGTATCCATGCTAGAGAAAATTAAAAACATTCAAAATTTTGCCAAGCAACGAATAGCTTGCAGGAAGGGGATATTCATGGAGAGCTATGTGTTACATCCCTTAAGTTAAATACCACTTTTATATTTAATCAATTTTGAGTTGTCTGACCACAGGATATGTGGTCCATTTTGCAAAACAGCTTTTTATGGATCCAGGGAGCCTCAAAATGTGTATTTCTATTGCAATTTCGGTATTCAACGTTTAATTAAATGCAATACTTCCTATACAGTTATCGGCGTCTTCTTCCTAAGATTAAAAAAAAACAAAAAAAAAAAAAAAAAAAAAACATGCGCTATTTCAGATGGGAATAATCCTTGCTAAAAGTTCTTGTTTACATATTAATGCCTACCTTTAAAAGTGAGTTTAAGTGTACGTTTATAACTTTATTGGTACTTTATCAAATATATGGGTATACAACCACAGTTTGGAAATCACAAATATGTTAAGCATGAATGTATCTGTACTACAAAAATCGGTATGTTTCATGCACCAAAGATAATTAATAATTGCAAGCATTTCATATCACGTGTCTCACATTTACGCAGCTGAAGCAGCAAGTCAAGGCTGGTGTTAAAATATGATTTGCAGCTTTAAGTGTTCAGGGTTTGTGTGATTTAAGAGCAATATAAAATGAATTCTGTATGCCAAAATATTTTTAACAAAGACTACTCTATGGTGCAGGTTGAAGTTAACGCCGAGAAAAATACATCAATTTATTCTGAATACCTATACTTGTAGATTCCGGCACACGTCAGTGCTATTAAATTATGACATACTTTTATAAAACTACTTTAATGACATTTGCAGTATTTTTCTCAGTTTTGAAATTACTGTTTGTGAAATAAAAGTATCGTGAAGATCATGCTGTAAAAATGTGTGTTTTTAAATTCTTTCAGGGATCAAATTTGAAACAGTATATTATACATGGGTTTGGTGTTTAGAATACTTTCATTGTAATAAATAAGAAGTATACTTACTTGGGAATCATTACAGCGTTGCAATGAAAATGAGTATTTACTGCTAAACTTATGAGCGCAATGCATGGAGAGTTTAATGTATAGCTAAACAATCATTATGAGCACGATAGAAAACTAATTAAAGTAAACAGTCAGATTATAACATGTCAAACGGAAAAGCGAAAGAAAATAGGAAGATATTTATTTCTAAAAAAACAGTGCTCATCTTAAGTAGTATTAACTTTTGAGTCGCAAACTCAAAACATCAAAATTTTGCAATTGCTAGCATCTTTCAAGGATACACACAAAGCTTTAGAAGAAAATCTTCCCACTACAAATTAACCTCTCTCATCAAAGTTTGGAAATTTGTTACTATTTGAGAAATGTATATTCGCACTCATACCTCTAACATCCTGTGTGCGCATTTGTATGTGTGGTTCAAATCCCGGCTATGTTAACGTTGTCAAGATCTCACCTGGAGTATTTGCACATAAGAAAGCTTGATCCGCGTTTGTTGACCGCCGATCAAGAGCGCATCTGAATGAACGCCATGACACGCTCAAATGCAGTCCGACATTGCAGCACTGTTGATAAAATATAGGTCAACCAACGCACGTCAAAAATGAAGAACAGTCCAAATATGGCGTTTCATATAAAGGCCACTTAGACGATGGCCTTTGTTTTCTCGGACGACATAAGTTTTGGAAATCTTGGGCATCCCAGCACTGCTGTAGCAGTTGAAGAATCCTATAGAGAGCAAACGTCCGTATTTTTAAAGAAAAAAAAATCTTCACCAAGATAATTCCCTCGCACACTTCAATTGCAATCGCAAACGTACAGTTTTCCGCTTTGAATTGCTGCCACATTCACCACATTCAACAGATTTGGCTTCTCATGCCATCTTCTCCAGCGACTTTCTAGACAGGGATTTACTTCAGATGCGGAGGTCATAAACCAAATAAACGTTTATTTTGTAGAATTAATTGTATCAGGTTTGCAATGTTGAATACAGAAGTTAAAAACTCAATTTTCCCAGCTGCACAAAATTTAAACACCACAATGTTGAAACACCTTAGTTTTTCTTTCACGGGCTGAAAGATTTTCAAGCAAACCTCGCATATCATCTCGGCAGATACTTTTAGAAAGACTATTCCATATCAAAACAATTTACATCCACTCCTTTGTCCGGTATATGAAGTAGTTATTTGTTATGAAGTTGTTTTAAATCCCTAGATGGAAAGCAAAATCGCAATTGTTCGGCGAGCTTCAGCGGCAACAACAATTAAAGAACACTGAAATGTAGATCCTAATCCAGAAATATGCTTTGACTTCAGGAAACATCAAGCAGTGCAAATGTTAGAACGGAAGTAGGAGAATCACCTACACAGCATTTGCTTGACATCCTGCACATCATAAGTCAACCTTTCACTATAGTCCTGATTTTATTAGTCACATCAATTCTATGAATATTTGCCGGATATTTGACGAATAAAAGTTCTTATGAGTTACATTCAAAGACTTTCTTTAACCTCTCTTCTATAAACTATGCTAAAAGCTCTTCTTCTATCTGCTTAATGGTAATCGAGATAAATATTTCGAGAAATAGTTTTATTACACATTTAGCTGTAGCACAATGGGAACCAAAATTATACTTTTCATTTCTCATCCAATTTTACATTCAATTCCTAATAATGCGTAGCTTATGAAATTAAAACATTTGAAGATATAAAACCTCTGATTAAACTTTACATGTTTTTTTATTTATTGCATCTGGTTAAAACTAAAGTGAAAATTTTAAAAATTTATTCTCTATATAATGGCTTTGAAAGAAATTCCATTCTGTATGCGTGACTCGAGAAGGAATAGCAACTTAATATTTTAAAAATCTATAAAATGTTTGTTAATTCAGAAGAAAAATAAAAATACCTCTCAAATGACTAATCCAAAAATGATTAGGCATAAATTGTGTATTTTAACGAGATCTATATTTTTGTACAGTAGATTTTTTTCCATCTCCTGCAGTTTATAAGTTAACCAAAATTCACTCTGTATCAAGAGAACTTCAGGTTACTCCCAAAAAATTTAAGGAATACCTTTTATTTGTCATGCAAATATCTTAAATACATTATGTTTTAATCAAAATCGTTAGATTCGTTTCTCGGATAGCAACAAATATCCCAAACTTTGTTGAGTAAAGTTAATTTGCAGTGGGAAGATTTTATTTTTAAGTTTTGTGTGCATCCTTGAAGGATGCTAGCAGTTGCACAACAATTTCGATGTTTTGAGTTTGCGACTCAAAAACATAAAACTACTTATTTATTGAAAAAAAAGGTTCTTTCTTTTTAGGAAATTTTATATTCCTTGGTTATATATTGTAATTTATATGGAATTTTTTGTGTGAGTAGTCTTAGGTAAAAATTGTACTCATAATATAACAACAACTTAATAATATATCTTTATTTTATCTATATTAAGTTATAGTGTGACTACTGTAGTTAGTAGCTCTAATTTGTTTTCTATCGTGCTCATAATGTTTGTTTACTATAAATCAAACTCTCCAAGCATTACAACGCTTTAATGATTCCTAAGTAGCTATACTTCTTATTTAATGTAATGAAAGTTGCACATTTTACCGAATCTATGCGTGGCCGCGCCATGCAGACTGGTTAGACTATACGCCTCTCACCAAGGTGGTCCGGATCGATCCCAGGCGATTGCATGTGGGATTTGTGGTGGAAAAAGCGGCGCAGGGAGGGTTTTCTCCGGTTTCCCACCTCCATCGTACTATATCGTACTTATATATATATATATATATAAGGAAAAAAAAAGAATCCGTGCACAATACATTGTGTCAAATTTGGTCGCTGAGAAAACAGAAATTTAAAACAGGTTTGTATATTTATCTCGCTAAATGTAATTTCATGACGGAGAGAAATAGTGTAAATTTTATTAAAGCATTTTTAAAAGTGTGTAGATTTAAATAACATCTACATTCATCATTTAATATCGTTAGAGCAACCGGCTCGAGACCGTGGTTTAAAACCAGGCTATTGCATTAAATTTTACAGTGTGGCTCTATCTATCCAATAACATGGTGAATTTTAGTGATGCTTTCTTCAGTGATATCGGTATCTGGATGTCCTAGGTCTTCATCTCAAAAGTCACGTTTAAACTTCCAATCCTTCTGCACGATAGTTAATAAACAGTGAGATATTTTTAAAAATAATCATGTTTCTTTTTTATTTTGGTTGACGTTAAGCATCAAATACGAACTTAGCATTTTCAACAAGCTCAAATGCCTTGCTTCTTTTGTCATTAGGACGGTATTGTGAATTTTCGCGATATTTTCTTCAACGTATCGGCTATAGTTCGAGGTTTTCGTCATCAAAAATGAAAAAACGGCCGCGTTTTAAGTCCTAGACATTTCTTCACCGTAGTTAACAAAGGGCGAACTATCCTACAAAAGAAAGTTTGATTTATTTTATTTCTATTTTCGTTCAACCACGTGATATACAAGGAAGAAAATTGAAGTACCGTGATTCTTATACCATTTAACAGATTGTAGATTTATGCAATATTTTCTTCACTTGTACCAGAATGGTCGTTCATCATAAAATGTATGAATAGCCGTGTTTAAACTCAACAGTCCATTTCATTACTGAAAGTATTAATATTGAAAGATCTTCAAAAGTTTTCTTCCTATTTTATTTCGCTTCGAATTAAACCTTTTAATTCGAAGCTTATCACTAGGTGATATTATTTTTGGAGGATATATTCAGTTGTTTTTTTTTTTTTCTGTAGTATAACCAAACAAATGAAATCACAGTATGAAATTGCTGTTGACGCAACCTAGATTATCATACTTTGAGAACTACTTTTTGCTATCTGATATATCAACATCATCTTTGTCAGGCAGAGAACTTTCCGCGCTGCTGTGTAGATGTTATTTCTTCTTTTTCGATTGGAAGCAATATTCATAGATAATATTGAACACACACACATTTTGTCTTGATGTTTCTCCTGGATATAAGTTAATTATAAAAAAAATTGCTTTAATGTTTATCTTCGTAACATGACAGTATTGTATGAGAAAGTCAGGACAAGGAAAATATTTCGTTTTAAATATGTATCTCGTTTGGTATTCTGACTACTGTCAGAGTAGTCAAACTAAACACCTCAAAATAAATAGACATGGCTGTGGAACATGAGCCCCTAGATTCCTATACTCGTGGAAGTGCTGTAAAATGTCTTCTTTATATTCATATTTATTTAAACAATAAAATATTTTTAAAAAGCATTAGGCTAAGATAGTAACAAGGATTTAGTCCACCCACAATTAAAGAAAACGTTTAGTTAAATGAGTAGTTTCCGAGGTAACTAAAACAAAAATTGAAATTGCCTTTCCTCTTTAAATATTAGTATAAATTGTCATTATGTTTAATTAATAGATATTTATCTATATACGTTTATACACTTTTTTCTTCATTTAGCATTCACTGAAGTGTTTGGCTTTCATGATCTTAGTGTGAAGCACATTTTACCACATATCAACTTCAATAACATTTGAAATGCTATTGTTCGAAAGGTTTGTTCTTTTTGTTATACAAAAAAGTTTGATTCAAAATACATAATTATATTTACCTTCACTAGGCAATTCGGCTTGCAATAAAATGAAATTTATATTGACTTAATAATGGATAGACTTTAGATCGTGAATAACTTTCACCTAATTTTAAAGGATTAATAGTTGTATGTTTTTCAACTTTGTCTTTCAGAATTGTAGTTCTAAATATTTAGTAAATTTCATTTTTATTATGTTCTCAATTGACAAAAATGAACATAAATGGTCTGAAATAATCAAATATAAAGTGAAGTATTTGTGTAACTCAACACTACTGCTAGTGTTGTAGAAATGCATGAAAATATATCTGGATGCAACATGAATCCACGACACACAACATCGAGTATAGGATATTTTGAGAAAAAAATTATGATAATATTTTGAAATAGAATTTTCAGTCTATTACAGCTTGTTCCACGCGATGTATAACTTAATTACTCGAAACTTTAATATAATATTCAAAAAACATAATTGCAAAACACTTTGAGTTTCCACCGAAACTCAATATTTATGTGTTATATATTTTTATTTGCAAACTATGTTATAGTTATTTAAATATATGTTTTGAATTAACTTGCATCTTCAAAATATTTAAACCGAGAGTGATCATATTTTTTAAATGAAATTGCGAAACCATTCTTTGAATTTTTATTATTAGGCTGTACGTAATGAAAGGTGAACGTGTTTCAATATTTTCATTACGGAAAGCGGTTTATGTGCTAAAGATGTTTAGTTTGAGAAAATTAATTTAAACATCTACCTACTAAAACCGTATGTCGATACCATAAATAATTAAAATTATAGTACATTTGATATACAAACAAGTGTTCAGCCTTTGAGAAATTATAAAAAGAAAAAACTATTAAAATCAGTCTTTAATTCACGCATGTTTCCATATGCTCATAATGCACAATTTCATTAAATTAAAGACTATTTTACTGTTTTCACACTTTCCTTTTATGAATGCGCAAAACAATGAAACATAATGAGCAGTTCAATTTTTTTCCAATATATTCTCAAATTTTAGTGCCCGTTTAACAAGAGATATTAATTGTAACATTATTTGAGAAAATATAAATTCAAAGACAGAAGAGCGGATGCTATAAAAGTACAAAAAGAAAAAAAAAAAGGAATGACTTACAAGGTTGTTACTACTAAAGATGTTTTATAAAAATATTACTTCATATATATTTTTCATAAACATCTAAAAATAAAACTAATAAGGAAGTATAATGTATGTTTTAGCATACATGACAAATATTGTTACAAATGATATTTGTTTTAATTAAGTACCTACGTGACAAAATAATTTAAATTGAAGCTTTTATAGGATTTTTCCTTAAATTAAATAAATTTAACTTGTCATGGGTAGTGGTTAAATACTCGTATAACTAGGTCATAGATTTAAATCCTAAAGCAGGAAGGATAATTAATGACAGCTGTTTTAAAAATATAAGATAACAGCCTACAGACTTTCTATATACAGTATATCTCTATTTCTAACGTATGCATTTTAATTGCATTCTCAACTTCCCATAATAGTCGTATTCTTTGGAAAAACTCAGTAAAGAAAATACGTATCGTTTAATATTTTAAGGTATTGCTTAAAGGTTAATTATTACTTTTAAGAAAATCGGCGAAACCTAGATTTTAACGCCAAAAAGTGTGTGTGTCTGCGCCAATATACTTAAAACACTTTATTTCTTGTTAACATTTTGCTTTAGTGGGGTTTTGCCTATCTCATAATTTACCGTTTGTACCTACAGAATTCGGTACAAATGAAAAGGATACGAGTAATCTGTTTACAGCAATATTTTAAATTTTATACCCAACTAGTTATTTGGTATCTTAGGAATGTGATACTATGTTACGCCAAAATCATTACTGATATTTCTCAGAAAATAAAATAGTAATAAATGTTATGATTGGAGAATTTTTTAAAGACAACTCCCTAATTCTTTAAAACCTTTCTATATGAATTAGAAAATATGCTTCTTAGTTTTCTATACAGGTCATCATTTAGGTATACATTTAAAATACATTTACTAATTGTAAGAATGAAGCATAAAGGTATAACATATAATTTGCATAATGCTATAAGAATTTCATAAAACTATTGAGTAAACACATGAGTAGGGAAAAAGATTTCAATACAAGAGTGGCTAATATATTTTAAGAAATCCTTGAAAAATATTAATTAGACAATGCAGCAAATATAGACATTGGCCTGAATTAAAAAAATGAAATTTATTATAAAATATTTTCATAGAAAAACTTCTCTGGCAAGTAATGTAATGAATACAGGAGGAACCATTAAATATGCTTCAGAAATTAAGAGGGAAAAACTGAATAACCGACAATTCAGCGAGCAATACCAGCACTTGTTTCTTAAGTCCAAGTCCCCGTTAACTCCATAAAAGTTAAAGGGGTTGTAATAATGAAATAGTAGTAGTAATAATAATAATAAAGAGATTTTTGGATGTCAAAATGACGTCTTATTTACATGACACGTAAAAGTATTTGATAAAGTTCACCATAATAAACTAGGAAAAATAATGTATACTAACGCATACCCCTGCTATTTATTTCAAATTATACAAATATGTAAAAGAAAACGGAACTATTTTAAAAAATATTATAGATACAAAAAAATGAGACAAATAAAAAAAAAATTATAACGAAGTCGTTAAAGACCTAAAAAGGTTATCACCCCCAGCTAATTTTTTGTCACCGACTCAACCGTTATAGTATGACAAGGAAATTATGTTGTATGTATTAAAATAAGCAATGCCATTTCAAATACTTTAATATTTGCGGATGATCAAATAACTATAACACAGTCAAAGGATTATTTTCAAGAGATTATTTTTTTAGAACAAAACATTTTATTTTAAATAAACAGGAAAGTATTTAAAAATCTCATAAGATTGGGTTACAGTAAAAATGTTGTCACTGTTTGAAAACATAATCGCGTCAAAACTTCAAAAAACTACAGAAAAGAAGAGAATGTATTTTACCAACCTATACCATAGATCTGGAAAATGCATTCCACATGGTGGATAGAGAGCGCTTGTAGAAAACAATGGCAAAACGTGGATATCCAAATCACTTGATAAATTGCATCAAGAGTGTATATAATCTAATGTTATCTTAAAATGAATATACAGATAATGTTGTTTGCAAATGGAGAGAAAGAATGCCGTAAGAGAAACATATAAATAATAATAAAATTAAAATACCATTAAATGCTGACGACATCGTATTAATTACAAATTCTGAGGACGAACTACAAAAATCTATCCTAATTTTAAACTTAATTCGCAATGATTATAATTTTAAGATAAGGAAAAGACAAAGAAACTTGCACTCCATTGCAATTGAATGTCACATCCTGAAACAAGCTCAGCACTTCAATTTCATAGAAAGTTATATTACTTTTAGATATTAAGAGATACAGAACATTAACAAGTGCACGAAGAGACCCAAAAATAAAGTGTATAAGATGACTGCTGTATCTGTTCCACTGTATGGCAGTGGATTCTCGGTTATGACGAGAAAATATATGAGCCATATTCAGGCGGCTGAAAAGAAATTTTCACATGCAGTCAAAGGATGCAATAAGTTGACAGGATTTCTAATGAAAACATTAGGCAACAGCTAAATATTTTTGCAGTAAACGATAACATAGAATAAACAAAAATGGAAGAAGCATCTGGAAGGCATTAAAAAATCAAAGATTCCAAAGAGGCCTTAGAATACAAACCCAAAGGAAAGTTTAAAAATGGAGCTGAGGCCAGAACAGGTCGATAGGTCTTATCTGTGAAAGGTAGAAGAATTATAAGAAAGAAAGCAAAGTTACTTAATTTGATTTAAGCCACATAAAGGTTATGGTACTCAGCACTACGAAATAACATCAACCAAAAAATGTGGAACAATCCGCAAAACACTTAAAAATAAACGCTCTTTAGAAACAAAAATTAAACTTTACACAATGTTAGCTATTCCACGTTTGAAGTATCGTTGTGAGGACTATCGTCTTAGCAGATCTCTTAAAAGTTAATGCAAATTTTAAAATACTTGGCTACTCTTCTAGACCCCCAGAGAGCTAAAGTTAATAATTAAATCTATACATTTCGGAATATGTCAAACCAAAACTTAAAGTGATGACAACGCATTTAACAAAACACTAATACAAATACTAATTTCCCCCTAAATACTCCATTTATATGCAAAAGAAAGAAGTAGTGTAGGATGAGAGAAACATTCGCAGATGACATTCTGCGCTTTCGAAACGTGATTTAGCCTACTGTCACTGTGGAAGGAGAAGTAGGAATCAAACAATCATAGATGATATATTCTGCTTTTAGAACGTTCTTATACTCTTAAGCTACTATATTGAAGAATAAGAAGGAAAGGAGGAATTATCATATTCAAAACAAACATGAACCAGAGCGTGAACCTATTTCTTTTTATTCTGTTCTAAGGACCACGAATTTAATTTTGGATAAAATGCAGTGATCGTTAAGGGTTGGCAAATCAAACTAGATAGTATTATTGCTTCAAGATTTAGGGACCTAATATGATAATTCTATAGCAGATTTGTTGCCTTCTACGTTCAATTCTGCTACACTTTGGTTAACTAGAGAGGCTAGTTCTTAAAATGGAGCTTTGAGGAAAATAACTGTTTTTTTTTCAGCAGCTCCAACTTTAACGACTTCAGTGTTGAGTCGTATAGTTGGCAATCAACAATTCTAATCAGTAAATTAAATATTTAAGAAAAAATCTTTTAAGCTACTTATATTTGAAACACCAGATTTGGAGCTAATGAGTGACAGAGAGAGAGAGAGAGAGAGAGAGAGAGAGAGAGAGAAAGAGAGAGAGAGAGAAGAGAGAAGAGAATAGACGCTATTTTATTTTAAATGATAAAATATTAAAGCCATTTTAAGGCATTACATTTTCTTCAAATGTATATAGAAATATTTTGATTCAACTATTTTATTGGAATTCTTATTTCATAGCATGCCAACATAAAAACTTTGAAAACGATTATTGAAAATATTCCTTTTATTAAGCTACATGTTGTAACATACCTTAACATTTTTGCAGTTTTTACTACTTGAAGGACAAATTTCAAAATCTGGAGTTCTCGAAATAAGCTGAAGATCTATCCAGTAAAACAAATATAAGAAATATCGCAACAGGAACGTTTGAAATTATTCATTTGGGTATAAGAATCAATATGCAAGGTGGACAGCTCTTACGTACATCAAAAGTATCGCTGGTGAAAATGCAAGTCATACTTGGAAATGCCTTATTTCAAAAGTTAAAGCGTTTCGTTATAATAAAAGAAGTAAACATAGAATATTCAAAGAGTGAACTACAATTGCATCTTATTTTTGAAAGAATAAGTATATAGGAGACAAAAACTTAATTTTATTTAGAACCATAATACAGTGACAAAGAATGAACACACTTTCAAAATGATTTATCTTCAAATAACCTCGATAACTTGCAATAAAATAGTACCGTGTTTTTATATCTTCAAATAAAAATATTTAACTAATATAATGTAAACGTAAAGTTAGCTCAGTATAACGTTTTCAGATAAATCTAAATAAACTATGCAATTAAAAGGACATATTTTTCCAGCTTTACTTTACTTTTCCCGCCTATATTACACTACTACATTCCAGAATTTGATAAAATCTGTGATCATATGATGTGAATACATTTAAAACAGTAAGGTATGTTACACTATGTCAAATAATTATTTCTTTTATCCACTTTTGGAAAGGATGCCATGACATCATGAGCTGTAATAATGGTTCTCATCGTTCTGTTTAAAATTGTGTTGTCATTGTTTTGGATATTAAAAATAATTTTACTATAACAGCGTTTTATTAAACTCGTGTGCAACAACTTCACATAGCCTAACGTAAAACTTAACCTCTATAAGACAAATTCTTAAAGAATATTAATTACGCATTTAACAAAGACAGCAGTCAAATAGTGCTACAGAAATGTTTTACTGTAATATAGTCCTAAGGGGAATAAATACTTTATTAATAAACACTCGTTCAAGACGATACTGATAAGAACACTATACATAAATATCTGTGTGTTCTATCTTAGCTAAGTCACAGTTGAGTGCAATATTTTCCATCGCTGACAACCGGCCTAAAACTCCGACTCCTTTGCAGCCCGATTGCGCGGCATCGCTGCTTTCTTGCAGGCCATTTTTGTGCGCGACAGTCCCGGAATAATCCCGATCTTTTATTTTGTCTCAAGCACGAGGAGGCATATTCGTAACACCGATATTATTAAAATATGAAACATTTAAGTGTTTTTTAAAACAAAAAAGGCATTCTCTAATACAAAAAAGTACTACTCTAGACACTTTTAATTTACTTCAGATTTGCCTCTGAAAATGAAGAACGCTTTCAATAAAGCCTTCACTTGCTGTTTTAAAATGGTTTATAAAGACTTCAGTAAAATTTATTTTAGGATGTCATAGGATAATCTTTCTAAAACATTCGAAAGAAATGTTCTCACTTATATACTATACTTCTATTAAAGCTTAAACTTTCATGTGTTTTATCATAGCTATTTCTCGTGTTATTTTAGAAAAACATATGTTGTGTAATATTCCCAATGAAAATTTTACATCAAAGATCCTCAATTTTAATTTTTAAAACAGACAATACTTTCACAGTACTAACTTCTTATTAAAACATATCCCAGATACTGAAATAAAGACATATAACAATTCATCTTTATGATTGTTTGTTCCTCATGAAATTGACTAAAATATAAATTCGGAAGCAAGCCAATGAAAGCCGAGTCAGAATATATTTAGAATTTTTATATTAAGCTTAAACGCATTATAAGCGATTCTTTTAACTATATATCTATAACCGAAAATGAATGAGAAGATTCTTTCATGACGTAAAAGCATGAGGACAAAATGTTGGCTAATAAATTTGTAGTTTACTCCTTGAGATCGGGTGCATTAAACAAATCAAAACATTGCAGTCTCTATTTGTGAAATATGTATTCTAGATTAATTAAGCGGTCGTGATTTGTTGTAGTATGCTCTAAAAAATGCTGGTATAATTCTGACTTCAAACACGTGAAGGAACGTTTACTATTCAATAAATAAATATACATGTATACTAACTGAAAATGCTGAACACGTTTAGAAGTTAACATAGAACATATAATATTACAAACAAATAAAGTTTGCGACACTAAACCTATTAATCTCGAACAATTAAGTTATATTTGCATCGAATATCATAAATAAAACCATCACTGTTTACTTTTGTAAAATTTCTTTCTAACCAAGCCAAATTGTATTCAATCTGTGCAAAGTAATAAAGAAAATATTTTATAAATAGATCTGCTGTGACTATTTCTACAATTTTGTGGTGTTTTTAGTTCCATTTCAATTTAAGAAAGTGTCGTGTCAATATGTACTAAATGCATTGCTAAAAAGCACTATTCTTATTCCAAACATTTATTATTAAATATCAAAGAGAATAATTGACTATATTGTATCGCCATTAGCTTCTGCATAAATAGATACTTCAGTAATGTATAGATATCTCCAAGAAAAAATAAATTGGCTAAAGTAATATCAGATTATATTAATAGAGAGTATATACCAACATCTCAGTGCCTGGGTTTTTGCTATATTAATGAAACTTCCAATAGACTGCTATAATCTTATTTCTCTAATTGCATTAGGTTGTTCTTGTTGGGAATAGGTTTCAGACATGGCAACAGTGCGTTCCTTAGGGCTCTGCTTTAATCCATTTTTACTATGATTTACAAAGTAACACAGAATCTGACAAAATACCATGTTTGTGTATTGTAATTTTATCTATATTTTCATGGCAATATAAAGTGTCTCGAAATTGGAGTTCACAATGGTTTCAAGAAATGCGCTTTTAGTTAAAAACACTAAAACTCAATTATTATATTTACTGTTAATTATTATGTGTGCGACAGATTTTATTGGCAGATTTTTAACGTACGAATCACAACATTTTTATCCCTAATTTTATCATTCTTTTTGAGAAATCAGTTAATTGTGTTCTCCCTTACTAAGAATATATCTCATATTTTGCCTATTTTCACACTATAATTGTGGGATCCTACTTTGAAATAATAATTTGTATATCCAAGATATATTAATTCTGCAAAAGAAATCTATTAGAAGTATGGCTAACATTTCTAAAGAAAACTTAATTTGTAGGATATATTCTTACAGTTATACATTTCTATTATTGTATTGCTATTTTAGAAAGGAAATCAACACATGAATGGAAAAAACTTTCCATATTCAAAACTGTCATACTTGACATTGCCAGATGATTGAAATTGAATATAGGCTTAGTAAATATTTCAAAAGTTCTTTATGTTGGCATTAAAGTATTTTAATAAGCTATCTCAAGTTCTAATTACACTGCCAGATAAAATATCTAGTAAAATATTTAAATCTTCTAAATAACCAATTTTATTCTACCAACGAGTCCATCCTTCAAAATCATATGTTGTCAATGTTTAATTTATGGAAATCTTATATTATTTTAATATGATAAATACTCTGTAAGGCTTGGCTTACATTGTAAAGAATGAATTTGTATTTTATGGTAAACATTGAATTAATTTGTTGAATTTTTATATTTTATATCGTTACCAGCACAATGGGCATCATTAGAAAAACTTTATACTGTAAAGTGAACAAAACCTTTAGCACCCTATACTATTTTATAATACAGTTTTAACATTGTCTACATTTTAATCTACGAGTTAGCTTTATATTTTTGCTCACCTAATAATTATCACTTTCGTTCTATAAACTACATTAAAGATTATAATGTACACATCTGAAAAATAACTAAACACATTAAAAGAAACTTTAATAGTAATGTTACTTTATATAAATTTAAATATATTCTTACAATTTGTGGGCCATCATTCGTTCAATGTCAAGTAAAACGCTGAAGGTTCTTTAATACGTTCTCTACTTGTTAATTAGGAGACTATATGGTACATTTTCATTTTATTTCACATACTTATTCTTATATTTGGTTATGTCATTACATTTTTAATAATTTCGATAATTTTTCAAAATTGTTCTCATAGTAGATTTATAGAGAAATATCTAGTTGCGCATTAAAATTATTCTCTTCTATTCAATTTTTACAATAAGTAGCTTTTGTACTTGTTTAGTTTTGATTATATTTTTCGCTTTCTGTCAATTGCAAAAATAAAAAAAAATGGTAATATATTAAAGCAACCTTTAAGAGCTGTTATAAATGGGCATGTGCCCGGAAGTATTAACTTAGTAATATGAAAACATACTATTCTTAATAAGTAATATTATTATAAGTCCGCAAATGAAGCAAATATTGGCGTAATATTGTTTGTTGCACTCATCTTAATTATACATACAAACATCTGCATTTATACCCTAAAATCTGAATTATTTGTATATTCATATTCTAGTAGTGAATGATAACTAATAAAATATATTTCACAAGCAAAACTAATCCCTACTCTTAATTTTTCAGCTATAATCATTGAAATGTTTTCAAAATAATGAACAAGGTGACTAGTGTTGTCGTGATTCATAAATATTTCAAAGGAAACTTTCAAATGTTAAGAAGCTGAAGTATACTATTCAAAATATCTAACTAAATATTATAGCAATGAGAAAATTAAGACTTATAGTGTAGGAAAAATCTAGGAGGAGTTATTTCGCGGGAACCAAATATACCATTATTCATGGATTTTATCTTGTGTAATCCTATAAAATATGGTAACGTGAGTTCGTAAATTGTTCTCTTTTTGGAATTGTTCAACTCCTAAACCTAATGCTACAGTCACATCAGTGATTTCAGCGGAACATTTTGATCCATTTACGGTAGCTATATCTTTCGCCTTATTTTTTTTTCATTTATTATACAGTACATTTCCTCGCGAAGTTCTATGCCATTTCCATGCAGTGCATTTGCAAGAAAAAATGACATTTAATAAGGAGAAATTACTCTGGTGGACCGTTCCCCAACACGAGGGAGAGCTTAATGTGGATTACAATGTGTGCAGCAAGTTGTGCTGGAAGTGATTCAGAGAATCACACCGGAGCGATTATTATTGGTGTCATCTTGATCATATCTTTCCATTCAGAAGTACTGAGGCATCTTTATTTACTCTTGAGAAAGTTTCTGAAATAAATGTTCATATTTACCTATATAACGGAAATAAGTAAATAAATGAATACCTGCAAAGGCTTTTTCGAATTATGAGCAAAATAGTGTAATCTTCCGTAGCCTTGCGTAAAATGTTTACACCCGATACTTTGGTCAACTCTTCGATTGTAACACTATGGGCAACTGGTCTATCAGTCTTCCACTTCGAAAGACTAACATATATAATATCAGTAAGCATATTAGAAGCTTAAAACCACTAGTGTAATCTAACAACAGCCCAATTCCGCTTGGCACGTGGTCTTATTCCCATTGGCTACAATAGTTTCTTCCTTCTTTCCGTTATCACTCAAAACAGCCTTTCTCTGTTGTGAGTATTCATTATACCCTCACTTCTGCAAAAATCATTTATGAGTCTCTTAACAGCCAAATATATTTGATTGATAAAGAAGAAAATGTAAATAGAAGATCAGATGGTACAGAAGGCTAGTTAAGATCGTCCCTAAGATTGGAGACAATTACGATTCATTTTAATATTCTCTGATACACAAAATACAATTGATAAAATTACCTTTAATTATATCTCAACCCTTTGGAACTATATATAATACATATATTAACATTGTAATAAACAAATAATCATTATTGCGAACAAATAATTCCAAGTGCATAACTTTTGGGTATAACATAGGACTTTAAATGCATAATAAATACACATATTAAGAATACAAGAAAATATAGATATGTTTTACCTTATTTGAAGAGGCATATACTTTTTTATATTTTCGAAAGCATACACTGAAAAATTTTGGTTGTTGCGTCTTGAAATATACGTTCCAGATGTAAAGAAGGCTACGGAGATAAATTTGGGAATCTGTAACGAGACACATCTTCAGGTTAAGCAGTGAATAAAATAAACAATCTTTCAAAATGTCTGCTGTAATATAAATTACATTTATTTACAGAATTTAGTGATTTAAAATACATAATTCATTTATTCAATGTGCGTCGTCAAATGTTAGCGATTTGGGCGGTAATTTTATGATCGATGGTTCACGAGTTCGCCACCTTGCAGAATCACGAAAGAGAAAATGTCAGAATTTAACCAAGGGACCTTTTCTTTCAAGGTATAGAGTTCTTTTACCTGAAAACAAACACTACCCAGAACCAAGGCTCTTCCAAAGGAACCCATGCTAAGGATTTTTACGTTCGAAAAAGCTCCCATCACTCTCCGCCGCATTTGAGCCCGCAGCCTTGAATACTAGAGGCTAACATGGTGACCACTACACCACGAAGGGCGATGATTTAAAATGTATAGATTAAAAGATTAGGACTGAAATTGGTGAATAATTATACGACTGTAAACTTCATATTTTGTAATCGGTATTACTGTAAAAGTAACAGAAGGATCGAATTGTAACAATCTGCACCTGATTCTCTACCTGATCCTCATACATTCACAATTTTACAAATGAATTCAATAGTATTTCTATTAGAAATATTATATTTAACAAGATTTTCAAATGCTCAATGTTAAAGACAAAAATAAAATAATAAAGGAAATTAAAACAATTTGAAGCATTGCCAACTCACACTTTAAAAAAGTTTTATACTACGTATTTTTAGAGCTTGTCCGTGACCATCATTTCGTTCAGCTCAGAGTTGTAATCTAAGTCATAACGAAACGCTCAACCCTTTTACATTTTAATTACCCTTCAACATAAAATAACTTTAAAATTTATAAAATTAGCATATATTAGTAAGGGATCCCAATACCATTGATATCTCGTTACTCTCAATAGTTACGAAGTATTTTAATAGTTTTAAATAAAACTTCCGATACTTTTCATACTTTAAACTTTTTAAATTTGCTTTATTGAAATTATTGCGCTAATCTTCATGCTATATAATGAGTAAAAGAGTCGAGACTTCAGTTATTTCTTTGCAAGTGTCTCCAAAGTGTTGCTGCACTATAGTTCTTGATAGCCTTGACTGCATTTTCTGAGAGTAAATTAGCGCAACATTCCATAGACTCTTGTTCTAAATAAAAACATGTAAAACAATGGGGGAAGGAGAAGAGGGACTCAAACATGCAGCGTTAACTGCGTTGTGAATGAAGTTGAGTTAGATGACGCATTAAATCACGTTTCAACAATTGCTTGACTCACTCTGCCATTTCATTTACCTACACCGGCAACTAAAATCTGTGAATCTAGCAGAAAAAACGAGAACTTTAGAAATGAGTTATCGTACAGTTCATGAAAATATTTGTTTTTTACTTCCTTAGTTTGTATTTATGCAAGCCAAACTCTATTCACAAGCGTAGCTTACAGTACGGCAAATGTTCATAAATATTTTGTTTTACCATGTACCATAGTGATACTGTATAACATGACTGAAATGTGGACGTATTTTGAAGTAGACAGTAGTCCTAACAGATCAAAGTGTAATATAAACCTTTCTGCGCTGTTGTAAGTGACAGAATACAACACATTTAAAGAAGCCCGTTGTATTTATACACCAAGTAAAGTTTATAGAACCTTTATTGAGAAAAACAATTGTATGAGTTTTTCATCAGTGTTAAAGCATAACACGACATTTGAAAATAGTGAGCAAAGCGACAATATAATGTTGCATCAAATACAATAATGCAAGGTGCTCTTGTCAAAATTGGTTACATGCGTTGATACGTTGGGTTTAACAGCTATGTTTAAGTTGTTTTTATAAAGCGAGTATCGACTATCGAGAAATGCGTATGTCCCATCACTTGTCTTTGTTATGGAATGACATATTGTTGACATTTGTGATGTAAGAGCGTAAAGTTATGGTTTTTGATTCGGGCGGGAATATTATGACAAAAAAATCAAAAAGAAACTTTACGCTTGCATATCAGTTTTTTCTACGAGAATTTTCTGCTATTAAAAGAAAAACAACGAAAGATTAAATAAATCTGAGGTTATAGTTCGTTTTTTTTTCTTAACACTACTTCATAAATTTCTCATATTGTGCCTCATAAACTTTTCAGGATTTAGCAGGGAGTAAATTTGATTTTGCTTCTTTTGCAGCTCTAAGGATATCATAATTATTAAAATCTGCCACTTTCTCAATACATCACAGAATAACAATAATATTGGTTTGTCACGGTCCGCAATAATTTGAATTCTTAGTAATGGTAAACATACAGTCCATATCTGTTAATTTTAGCGAGCGTAAACTTGGAAGAAAATTACTATACGCTTGAATTTTACGCTTGCTGCACTTCTTGAGAATTCTGTAAATATCAATTTTGCGATCTGAAATGAGCTCGTAAACCACACAATTACTCTCGGCCGTAGAAAAATTATATTTATAATAAAAATATGATGCTATTTTAGTTCAAAGTAAACAATGCGTAGATATATTTGAAAAACAGATAATACGATAAGCTCTGCTGTTGAGCTAAAATGAGATATGGTGTAATACATTGCTTAATATTATCTGCCTTAGATTTATAATATCTATTCCAAAACAGTCTTATCCTTTCAAAGTTAAATGTTTGTATAACAATAGCCAGTTAGAAACTTCTTCTGACCTGGGTTTATATCTATGTGTGCAATCATGAAACATTAACATACATTAAAGTGATTAAGAGGAAATAAAAAGTAGTAATACTTTGTATATTGAGCAAGGCTTTAGGTTTGATAGAACGATCTGCATTGACATGCCTACGTGAAATATTTTCATGAAATAATTAAACGTTGCATTCTTGTTAATGTCATCACATTGAAATATTTTATTTTTGAGCTTTTTTTTCTTTCTTTTTTTTAATCTTCTTGCCAAAATAGGCGCTGTATTTTAGTTTTACATAAAATTACGAACGGAAATGCTATAATTTGTTTTAAGGATAACACGGAAAGAGCTCTAGTACTAAAATGTACTAGAATTAAATGTAGCATAAATATTTCATTCAGAATAAATATAACCTTTTATATTTAGGTATATTAAATTTTCTTTCGTTGTTTAAGTATCGTATTTTATTATTGGTAGCTTTAGGCCAAAAAAGAGCTAAAATTTACACATGATTTTCCGGTAATTTTGGGGAACAAATTGAAGTATAAAATTGAAGAGTTTAATCTTTTTTATAACTTGTGTCAACGCCTGATTAAAACGTATCCATTCTTTGGCTATACCATTAAGTATATTATTTTTAATTTAAGGAAATATTAGCCGTCTAAGGATTGCTATTTGATAGCAACCAAAGAATTGACCGAAATGTCGGGTTTTTACAATTTTATCCATAAAATACAGCCTTCCAGTTAAAGTTATCAATTAACTCTGGCCGTGAAAGCCTTCGGAGACTTTAATGTCAAATATTTTAACGTCGCTCTCCGTACTGTAGTGGTTATCATGTGCCCAAGGGTTCATATCCGGCGGAGGGCGATGGTTTTAAGACTTAAAATTCCTTAGGAAGGGAAGTGGAGCCGTTGGTCCCATGTCATAAACTTACGTAACGTAAAAGAACAAATCTGATAAGGAGGACTCTGAGCAAAATTAAGCGGTCATTCACGCTCAATATAAAATGGGATACTAAGAACCGGAACAGTTAAAGTGCGTACTTGAATAAAACTACATTCAATTTCAAAGAGTTTAATTATAAAATAATAATTTCCTAAAAAAACTAATTGCATCGTGTTGAGCAATATTTCAGCATTTAGTAAATAATAGTAATAAAAAACGTATTGTCGTAAATTAATTTAAAAACACATTAAATTTGGCGTTCATTATATAAAATAAATTGTTATAGTAATATTTCGAATGTATCAAACTAAAATTGTGGATTTTATAATTTTCAAGAAGGAAAAACCAGATGTATTACATAGTAGTTTTACTTTGATTTACTCAAACTATTGTATGTGCTTATTAAGATTTTGCACTTTTAATATGAATTTTTAATTTTATTATCTTTCTGAGGATGACAATGATATTTTTTCTAATGCCTTAATCTTTTCTAATACCCTTCATATATTTGTTGCTAGATTCAATTATTCCTTATCTTTAATACGTTTTCTTTGTTTGAAAATGTGAGAGTTATTTTGAGTTTTACTATTAGCAAATATGTTGATTAAAAGCCAAATTACATCAGTGTAGAACATGGAGTACTGCTTTTGCAATAGGTATTTGCATGTGCACAAAAGAAGTGCATAGGCTTAAATGAGACACTCCCTCCCAAGGGCACGCCCGCTAGCTGCACAAAAAGGGCAACTGCAAGCGGACGCCGCCGATGCACTGGTTATTCTGCAGAGGCCTCAGAGCTTGCAATCTCATTCAACTGGTCTGGTCTCGTGCAATACTTCTCGAGTAGATATACCGTAAGTGTTCAGGTCAGTATTGGTAGTTCTTCACGAGTAGACGTAGAAGAAGCTCGTGTTGGTGGCATGACTAATGTGTGCTAATTATCATTACAGAGATACAGCAACGTTTTAATTTGCTGACTGCAGTTTGTTGATAGTTGATCAGTAGTGCATCAATGTAAAACATTGTGACTATTCAAATTTTGTGTACATAAATGTATATTCATCTTAGTAACTCAATCCATACAAAGTTATTGCACATCTATGGCGAACGATGTTCGTATTTAGGAGAGTCTATGTTGTAAATGCAGGCTATGGGTTTATTTCTGTTTGGTTCTTATTCTACTTTCATGCAAGTATTCATAAGTAGCTCGAGTCAAGTAGCTGTTTAAATCTGATTCAATTTTCCAAAGGTAACCACATGCTTTATGTTTACTTATACCAATATGTTTCACTATAAAACCTCAAAATATCTCTGATAAAAGAGAAAAATCGAATTACAATCTATCGCCTATCAACTCAGTCATTTTACTTTGCATCGGTGATTATTCTCAACCAATCGTAAAGACATTGGAACATTATATCTTATCTTTGGTGCATGAGCAGGAATACTCAACTCATAAAATAAAATAAAAAAAAAAAATAAAATTCTCGAATAGTTCTTATAATTAAGATATTTTATACTTTAATGTGTTTTAAATTAACAAAGCGGACGAACGTGTCTATCCTTTCCATAAAACATATAGCTAATGAATACTATCCTTAATTTTATACGTTTTTCAAAATTAACATAATAAATTGATAGTTTTAGAAATTTTAAATAAATATTTGGTGCATCCGTTGATTTTTAAGACTATTATGCGAAAGGTATAAAATGTTTCAGGATATACAATTTCATATTTTATGTTCTTTACTATTTCTTAAGCCAAGTCTAAGACATGCGTATTCCAAATTGTATGTTTATTCCCAATACTTTTCCTACCCATTCTTCAACAAACTATTCTTACAAAGCTTATTCTTCTATCTACTTCAAGTTAATGAGGTAAAACATTTCTAGCATGGTTTTATTATATCCTTCTTGTAGATACATTGGGAATAATGGAATATAGTAGGGTTAATTGATAGTCAAATTTTATAACAGCGTTCGCTATGGATGGCTTATATTTCGATTTCTTTACATGGCCACAGAATGAAAACCAAATAGCGATTTTATTTGGAAATTCAAATAATAATTCAATCCCGTAAATTGTTAACGCCAAAACGTTTTATTTGACGCAAATTATGCGCCTTAATATGATCTTCAGTTTTATTTAGTAAGAGTTTGTCCATCTCTTGCGAGTTACCAGTCATCCAAAATGTGTTCAAAATGAAGAACGTTTAAAAGGCTATTTCCAGAGAATTCAAGATATCTGTTTAATTTTTCATGAAAATATCCTGAATATGGGGTGCTTTATCAAATTGTTTACATATAATTTTTTTGAGAAAATAAAAGCTTCTGAAAAATGTAAAAGGTAATTTGGAGTCGGTTTTCTTGATAATCTTCGTGTTGCATTCTTCGTATTCACGGACATTTCGTTATTGGGTTATGTTATTCATACACATCTACTCGCACAGAACTTTTTCTAAAAAGCTTTTCTTTTTATTTATCCTGGGAATCTTAAAACTCTTATTTTCATTGCAATTTCAGAGTCATATTTTTTAGTGTATAAGTAAAATGGGCAGAAAATTCAGTTAGCATAAAAGTTCCAAAATATAGAACTCGCCAGATATCTTTTTCTATATGCACTTCGCAGGCTTCATCAATAAGCAGCTGTATTTAAATATTATACTTTTAACACATACGGATGTTTTAAAATTTCTTGATTTAAAATTACGATAATGGCAAATAAAATAATAAATCGATAATACATTAATTGTTAACTTCACATTAAAATTAGTTTTTGTTTCATTTAGCGAATATTTAAAACACCATAATATAAATAACTAAACACAAACTTAAAGTATAACTAATCTTGTTGAAGAGAAAATAAATTCTGTATTAGAAGTACATTTGAAAAGATTTTAGAATATTTTAACTTGACTTTTAATAAAAAAAACCATAGGAAATATGTATTGCAAGTATTTATCACGTTTGCTGAAATATTCTTTAAGCTGAAATATTAATAAAAGATAAATATCAGGTGGTTTAAGATATTACAGTTTTGAACAAATAAAAATAATTGATAAAACAAAAATTGCAAACTTACAGAATTGAGAGTAAAATGCTTATAGATACAAATATAAAAATAATATAAATCATTTATATCAATCTACCAATAACAATTTAAGTTACCTACTTCAACTTAAATCTATATCTACCTTAATATAGATGTTTCTTCCTATTGACGCTATATGAGAATAGTTTATATTTATTTTACTTGCTTTACCACTCTTCCGCAAACAACTGTTAGAAAAGTTGATTCTATCTATATATTGTTAAAGCATTTCTGCAAACAACTTGGTTACGTACAAATGTAGATGTAGGTTGAAGAGGAATACCGAAGGCTTCACGATACTTAAAATCCTAAAAAATGGATAGCTTACTATATAATTGCTTTGAAAGTAATGTTTGCAAAACCACGAGAATAAAAGAGAGAATAGCTTTTTCACACTTATAAATATCTAAATTTTTAGAAATTAAAATCAATAAAACATATGATTATGCCAAAAATGTAAATTCCATTAGACATCAATTATAACTTATTGTGCAGTAAGCCTTGATCTGAGCTTTACGGTTTATATTATACAAAATTTGTTCATGATGAAAAGAAGTTCACAGACGATTCACCAAATACTAAATATTTAAGTTTGTCGCACAGATATCGTAAACGTTTGATATTTTAATAAGAATCCTTGCGTTCCGTATTGAACAAATAAAAAACTAACGAAACATTTTCCACATAAAGGATTTTTTGAAAATATTTGAACTTGATTTTTACGTAGTTAAGGTGAAATGCTTTTATTGAAAATCTGACTTTTTAGAAGGTGCTGAAGTTGCACACAAAGCTTTCTCTGTGTCTGACATCTGGAGTTTGGTTTGGAGACTGTAAAGCACGATTAATTTACTTTTAAGGAACAATAAAACGGATTTCGATGAAATCATATATCAAAGTTTTGGATAGTATACAATATTTCACCGCTTAATTAGTAGAGAATGTAGTAAAAAGAGTAATAGAGAGAGAGAGAGAGAGAGAGAGAGAGAGAGAGTAAAAATGAGAAAAAGTGTAAAGGTTCACCAAATATATAAATGTTTCATATGCTTAAATTCGTTTTGAACTTTCAGGCACAACAGTGATCTGATGTCTTTCTAACGCATTCACTTTGATTGTTTTTATAGCGACAATGGATTTTGAGTCTGCACTAGTCAACATGCATAATTTAATAACTCTTCGTTATTAAAAAAAAAACCTTTTCCAGCGTAAATACATCGGAGAATATTAAAATTTTTGTATTTTTAAAATGCATACCAACATATTAGTATACACTCTGAAACTTTTAAAAGTGCAATAAATGAAGAATTACTTCTCAATTTGCCATTCACTTTATAATATCCGTATTTTTTTATAATTTTATAGACTCTAAGGAAATCCTTTTAAAAGGCGCAAGAAAGGCTCTTATTATAAATACGGTACCCTTTCAAAGCTTATGGTATTGTGTACTTTGGATCATATTTTGCAGCAAAATTGCATTCTATTTCTTTGATGCTTCGTTAATTATATGCATGGTGTCAAAAAGCAGAAATAAAAGCTAGAAGTACCACATAAAACTTTATTTGTGCTATGGAAGAACAACTTAATTTCTCCAAATTTGAAACATTGTACGTTTTAACCGAATATTATCAAAGTTTGCCAGCTCAGTAAAAGTATTGTATGTATTTATTTAACATTTATTTATTTGGGTACTGCTGGAAGAAAATAAAATTCATCTATGAGCTGCCAATCCTAAGGCACTAATCAATTCACACGTTATTCACTATATATAGTATTTAGTATATATAGTATATATACGAGAGTATAAGTTCTGCTTTCTTTATCCACAGTCATTTAATTTCATGTCCGTTTTACAAATTAATCAGGCAAAAATTTACTTTTCTGACTACGGCTTTTTAATCATGGTAAATATACCCAGAAAATTGTTTACACACTGCAGCAAAATGTTTGATATAGTACTCCAGCAGTTGAGTTTAGTCGGATGCGATACAAAATATTGACAATTTTACATTTTAAACATCCTGCTTAAGCAAAGGAAACTTCAAACGATCAACAACGAAAGAAATGGCCAAAGCACAAAATGTTGACATGATTTTATTTTTTTCTGTGCCTGAGTCTTGGAGGGTGTTTCTAATAATTTTGTATTGATAAGGACTTCAAAAAATCGTGAGGGATTTATGTACACGCTATAAATCTTGTTTATTTCAGTATCCCATATATTCCACATTTTAATATTAATAAAGATCATTTGTGTTTATAAAAATATTGTTGTGAAGTAAAATGTTGCTTTAGATAGATGGAATTCCTAAATGCTTACTTTCGTAGGCAGAAAGTTTCCTGAAATTGGCTTTATTATTATTGTTGATTTTCGTAATCTTTTAAATATACAATGAAGCGTAGCATCACATTTTTAGCTGAATGTAACATGAACCATACGCACGCTGGGCAAATAAAATGGCACACGAAATTTATACGTTTTTACTAAAATCGTATAAAATATTATCAAATGTCGAAATAACAATGTAATAACAATGTAACAATCGTTCGAAATGTTATACCTTATACTATTCATTTAATTACGAGCTATATACTGATTTAAAGAGGACCTAAGCAGCTTTGAAAACTGAACATCTTTTCATTTCATCGTTCATTTTTGTTGCTATTATAAAATTACCATATAAAAATCCTGTTTTTTTATCTATTTTCTGTTAAAATGATAATCACTAGACATTGTATTAACTACGAATACGTAGGCAGCATATATTACGCGGCCTATGACAACTCTCGGCTGTTTAAAAAGTATTTAGTAATTAAGTGCCAAACGTTATAGGTGTTACATACCTATTGTAAATATGAGTGCGTTAGAGAGAAGAACGAACATTTCTTAAAACTACAAAATATGAAATGCAAAGCAATTCAAATGAACATCATTCAGCATTTCGAATTGTTGCACAACAAAATTTGACATTTAGTTAGTATCTAACGATATCTAATTCTCATGTAGCAACTTCTTATTAGTCTCCTCAGTTATAAAATAAATTTGATCTGTTTAGAAACAACGTTTTATTTATAGTGTTATGGCCAGTTTTTAAAAGGTTAAAAAAAGGAAGTAAATTAACTTTTTATGCGAAGGTATTTACTAAAAAGTCTTCATCTTACATCCTTAAAATGTTCCTGACTTAAATATGTATTTAAGTATTTACTATACAAATTCTCTGCAGAAAAAAAAGAAACTCTATCATCACTCAGAAGTTCATAAACGTTCTGAGTCGTATCATGCCAGCACACCTTCACAGTAAGTCAAAAGTCTGTTCTTCGAATCTCGTAAGTATTAACAAGATTTCAGTTAAAAAATTTCAACTTTATTTTGCATACGGCAGGTTTGAAAAATAAACACCTAAATGTAACGATTGAAATACTTCATTTTTAAAACTTTTTGAAATGGACAAAGGTATCAGATAACATGCAGCATCAAATTTTTCTTGTAGTTAAAATTCCAAATATAGCAGTAATTTTACAACACAAAGTACAGGTTACAATTTTAACTGATATTATTTTCAATGTGTTTCATTGCTTATTAAAGAGTTAAGTGATTCGATTTCAAAGAACTAAAAAAGTTCTATTTAAAAACAGCGGTCATACCGCATTATATTACATAAATTTACATTTTCATTTTTAATATGGTGTTAGTATAGTAAGAAATTTAGAACATCATTTTAGATGATTATTAATTTCTCTGCAGTAGGTAGAGAACATACTGACTTCATCCAAAACCTCGGTAGTGAGATTTCATCAGAAATATCTTTTGAGTTCCCTGAAGCCAGTAAGTGTGTGTAAATGTGTGTGTGTGTGTGTGTGTGTGTGTGTGAGAGAGAGAGAGAGAGAGAGAGAGAGAGAGAGAGAGAGAGAGAGCGCACAACAAAAGACAATTAGGATTAATTGTATTGAAATCGAGCCAGTGTTTCAAGGATGCAAGATATAGGTTTTCGCAAAATTTCTACTCCTCCCAAACGGTAACTCGCACTATAGTTTATTATATTCTTACTTTCTGAAACTGGTAAAATGGTTTTGAATAAAGACTCATATTTTGAGATGCTAACATAAATTAAATTATGTAATTCATTATATATAAACTCTAATTTAGTTTTCTATAATTTTCTGTTTGGGAAGACATTAGAGATGGACAAATATTATTATATGAAATCAATATTTAATTAAAATACGAGATTTTAATTCTTTTAAATGCTTTGATTTTGGTTTCTTTCATAAGTTAACTTTATTGGAAGTATTCTATGTTTAAGATTTTGCAACTGTACGTTTGTAACATTTTTGAAAATGTGTGATTCTTGCTTTATCTTTCTTTCTTTCGTATGAGATGTTTATCGACCTAGAATATACATTTCCTAGCGTCGAGTAACACATTTTCTAATTTGAAAGCATTTCTAGACAGACATTTGTTGCCAGTAACTTAATGGGAATATTGTAGTATAAATCTGAATTTGTAATGTGTAATGAAAGTAGTAAGATTTCTTTTTTATTTCAGAGCGTCATTTTCCTATAAGTCTTTTGGTTCTGCTTGGAAAGAAAAAAAGAACAACATTATTTGACGGAACCATTATTATAGTAAAGAACTATAGAACTATATAAAGTCTTACATTCTTAAGTAATACAGTTTTTTTTTTTAAAGTTGGTTATAGAAATTGCATTAATATTTTGATCATTACAGTTTGGAAGAGTCTAAATTAGTACTTTATAATTCATTGTTGAGAACATTGGTTAGTATTTTATAAGTTGGAGCTTTGTACCACACACAATTTTTAATGGTGATATTAAAATAACTTTAAAAACTGAATTGTTTTAATTTGTTTAAAAGGTCAGAATTTTTAATGTTTAAAGTTAATTTTTTGTGAAAAATTACTATTAGTATTTAGATACTCCTGCACATTGTGAGAAGTTTTACTTGTATTTAAACAAAAATTGAAACATGTGAAATATTTTGTAAATGTAAAAATTTAATTTGGGGAAAAAACGTTGTTTTATAGGTATATTAGGAAACGGGTGTATTACGCAATATTTAAATGGTTGTAGGTCCCGAAACAAGGGGTGGACAGCAAAATGTTGATTCTCTTGGATACACAAATGTTCCGACAACTATTTGATACAAAAAAGCAATTTTCGAATATTTGACCAATTGTAGTCAATCCGGGTAGGTCATATCGGAGATTGAATGAATGAATGAAATGTGTGAGATGATGCTCAACGAGCTTAAGATTCCACAGAGCTTAGTTTCTCTAAAATTTCAACTCTAAATTTCTAACCGAGGACAACTGGTTATTGACTATTTCTGGCTGTTATTGCAAAACTTATGTAGTGATAGTGTGTGGTAATATAAAAAATGTCGCGTACAGAGTCGCTATAAACAGTTCATTTTTTTGCCAAAGCATACATTTTGTGGATAATTGGAACGTTAGTGGAAAACATAGATCTGGAATGCCTTAAGAGAGTGGACTATATTCCACAAAGTTAACGTAATTTGGTAGGAAATTGACCTATTAAGGGACACTAAGTGAAGTTTGAAATTTCTATATTTTTGTGTAAACTTTTATGAACATTTTACTATTGATTGCATTGTCATTATACTATTTTGAATGCTAATTTCATTCAAATTGGATAAATAGTTTTGAATATATATTATTTCAAAACGTAGAGAAAATTTGTTGGCTTTTTTTTTTAATTGGATCTATAAGCACACACTTTATATTTTAATCACTTCAATTATGCACTTTTTAAAAAGATTAGGCATTTTAAACTGAATATTAAAGTTATTCAATACAATTATTTTTTAACAATTCCTATTGGTGTTAGGATAATTTTGTCACCTTTAAGTGGGTCTGGGTGGCTTAGGCACTCCACTAGTGATCCTGAAGTCACGTGTCCACACGATCCAGATCAATGAGTTTTAAGTGTGCTTAACAGTGGCAACTATATCTCAGAAGAAATTCTGCGGGCCGAAATTCCGGCACACCGGGGACAGTGATACAGTCCTGAAAATTGACAATGGTTTTAACAAACAAAATAGATTTAAAATATATGTCCTGTAATATTAAAATGATTCTACATATAGTGGGAAATTTTAGTTGTATTTAACAAAAACTGAGACACGTAGAACATTTTGAATGTGTGAAAATATCACTTTGAGGAAAACGCTGTTTTACAAAATAGTATGTTAGAAACCATGTGTTTTGTACGATATTTATATATCTAGAACCCAAACCAACGGGGATAGCTAAATGTTAATTTTCTATGGATGCGCAAATGTTTTAAGAAGATTTTGCTATAAGAAAGCTATTTTAGTTTGTTTTTTTTTGTTTTGTTTTTGACCGGTTGAATAAAAATTTCACTCCCAGTGCCCTTTCAGGCAATTAATTGGTGAAATTTGCTTAAAATGTAAAAACATTGTATTTTTCATTTTTATTTTACATTTAACTTCTACTTTCATTATACACAATTTGTTTTAATATAAACATTAAATACATTAATTTATTAGATAATGTATTTTTTATGAATTATTTTCCAGGATGTTTCAGTTTTTAATATGCTCCTTGAACTGTAATTTATAGCATATTGGTTTGACAGTTTGTGAATAGCTTCACTAATAAGGGATTTAAAATTTGCTGTGTAGAAATTAAATATGGAATAGTTCAGTTGAAATTAATTAGTTTTCCATAACTCAAACTGAAAAAATTAAACATATTCCTTAACAAATAGAGAACTAATTAATCTAATTAAAATTATGTAATCCATAATAAATATTTCTTCATAATGTTGTAGTCACTACGCTTAAATTAAGAACATGGAAATGATGCGATAAACTGTAGGTTTCAACAGCATTTCAAAACATCTTTATCAGACATGATTGATTATGGATGAAATTAATATTTTAACAACGGTTTGACATAGCTCATTAGCAGTTTGATACATTTTAAATTTTAGGGATGTGGTAAAATTAAAAATAATCAGAAAAAAAAAACAGTTTTCCTTTCATTTTTACAAATGCATTGCCTTAAAACCCAGGTAAAAATTTTAATGTTCCAATCAGCCTGGTGGAATACGTATGAAAAAACAAAGACATAGGAGATTAATGCTTTTCTAAAGAAATAATTATTAATTAGATTTGTTTAGATTATAACATGCACGCATGCAGGCAGATTAGATAGAAGATAAACAGGTGATTCGATTAGAAGGCGATGTTAGTGTAGATCATAGAGAAAAATTATCATATTTTAACTAAACATATCTAATATTTCTGTGACCATCCTATGATATGATTGCCTTCCTTACTTCAAAAATGAAATTGATTTAGGAATCTGAGAGTTAAATTTTTGGAATGTAGATAAATCGAAATTTTATTTTTTATAGCAAATAGTTGTTAAAACCTTTGGAAACCTAGAGAATCACATTCGGCTGCCCCTCTTTATTTCAAGCTCTGCAGACATTTAAAAATCGTACAATACACCTGAATATTAACATGCTATTTTATAAAACAGCGTTTTTATAAAAAAACTTTCAGTATATTCCACGCGTCTCAAGTTTTTGTTTAAACAACAAAATGTTGTAGAATGTGCAGAAATATCAATAGTAATATTAAAATGGATAACATTATTCTAAATCAATAATGCTAAAATGTATTGTTATTAAGTGGTTAATCTTGGAGATTAACATTTCTAACGTTTAAAAAAATTGTAATAATTCAGTAATCTAAGTGATTGAAATATAACCATTTAAAATTTCTTCCAATTTTACAACTCCAATTCAGAACATTTAATTTGATTTTTTTAAATTTTGAGGCGCAAGAACATTTTATTATTCAATATATTTGCATAATAAAATTTATGAAGTTAATTATTTTTTGCAAACCATTTATCCAGTTTGAATGCGTCTGTAATTCATATTAAAATAACAGCAATGCATTCACAGAAAAAAATTGAGACTTTACTGATAAAGTATAAACATTTGAAATTTCACTCTGCGTCCATAAAAAAAAAAAGTATGGAGGGGGGAAATAAAATATAAAATGCACTTCATATATCTCTTAATAAGCAAAAATATTAGCGTTTGGGAAAATACTTTGAAGGATTAAGATAAGTTATCGATAATAAAGTGCTAAAATAGTTTTGACTATTTATGGTGCAGCATTACAATAATTATAATGAAATTTAAGTTTCGATATATACGTGAAATACTTGAAAGATCATTAAATGTGGAAGAGGAATATGCCAAACAACATGTTTTATAAGACAGTGACTGCTTTCTACATTGTGGTATAAAGAACGGATAATAAAAACGGAAAATGGATAGAAAAGTGCCGTTGAAACGGTATATTTAAGAATAAAATATATACCTACAAAAATAAAGTAACAAAATCAATGGGAAATTATGAAATATTTTCACCATAAAACAATAGAAAGATGGATAGAATAATGAATGAATATATATCCAACTTTCCAGAGTTAGTCTACAAATTTAAAATCGATCGGCAAAAGAAATGCCGACGAACCTGCAGCAAGACTGAAAGAAACATGAGGCCGGAATTAATCCTTGTGATGATGAAATTAATTCACTATAATCGTATGCGAATGAAACTTAAATAATGTAACCGATGATCAATTTTTAGATATGCTATGTAAAAAAGTAGTAAGATGAGCTGTTATCAAACGGCTACAGAATACCTCGCTTTAGTAACTTGCGTAAAGAAGAAAACTTCTTGTAAAAATAACTAAAGAAGAAATAGTAACTGCTTTGTGTGAAGTGCGGTACTTTCTTGCGACGAAGTGAAGAAATATATTGACACTAAAGAATAAAACGATATTTAAACGAGTGAATAGAAAAAAACCTGATATTACATTCACACAATTTTCTCTACTAATTTTCTAACAAATTATTCTTACAAAAGTCTATTCTTCTATCTACTATATGGCAATCAAAATAGACATTAACAAAAATAGTTTTATTGATAATTTCCTGGTAGGTACAAGGAATAAAGCGATAGTCAACTTTTTTAAAAGTTGATCGCCATGAAATTCCGTCCGTTTTGCTTGGTCAGGAGAAGAAGAAAAAAAAAATTGCGAATGTGTTTGTGTTGTGTGACTATGGACAACATAACTAAAAAAAACGAAAAGTCAGCTAAATGTATTAAAATGTAGTGGACATCTTCCAAGCATGCGATATGAAGATTTTCAGGAAAAACCTTCCTCCGAACTACCCTTTACATGGAAAAATTTTCAAAAATTTTGATTTGTACTAAAATATCACATATTACAGATTTTACATGACAAATAACATATCCTGAATTTCTTGGGATCAGCTTCCGAAGTCCTCTTCATTTTGGGTGACGTTTATATAGCTGGTAAACTGTAAGATTTAGACAAAAACTTACTACAGAGAAAGTATAGTTCTCATTAAAACATTAATTTGTCATTTACAGTTTTTTTAAGTTAAGCATTTCCGAGATGTTTCTTGTTTTTGTTTTCATTTTACAATACTTAAACTTATATCTCAAGGGAAGTTGCCATTTGTTTCATATATCTTTTGTTTTACTTCTGGCCAAAAGAACCGATTTTCAATTGTTTTGCATACCTGTGACTACAGATTTAACTAGGTGTACTTGCTTAGTTTTCTTTTACTTACAAGAAAGCAAGTAATGTGACCATTTTCTGCTAGTGTTTATCCCGATTAGCTTGATTTACATGAAAGAGTAGTCTTGGAAAGAATAGTTAGTTGCAGAGTACTAGAGAAAGGCACTTGAATGGAACCCATCATATTTTTGAAAAATAGTTACGCCAAGGTTTTTTTGTTATGTATATAAGCCCATTTAACATCTAAGCTCATATCGGGGGCTTTGCACTAGAAGCAACTCGACTTTAGACCCATTACGTTGGATTTAAATCGTTTTATTTTCCTCAAACACTCGCACATTCATACATACATACATACATACATACATACATACATACATACATACATACATACATACATACATACATACATACATACATACATACATACATACATACATACATACATACATACATACATACATACATACATACATACATACATACATACATACATACATACATACATACATACATACATACATAGATGCAATA
Source organism: Hymenopus coronatus (assembly GCA_030762935.1). Taxonomy (NCBI): domain Eukaryota; kingdom Metazoa; phylum Arthropoda; class Insecta; order Mantodea; family Hymenopodidae; genus Hymenopus; species Hymenopus coronatus. Next base: position 56,898,987 of record CM060892.1, on the reverse strand, counting down.
GGGAATAATTCTGGTTAAGCAAAAATTGCCCACCCTGGCCGGGAATCGAAACCGGGACCTCCGAGTGAGAAGTCAGCCAAACTTTGTTTACGAAATAATTTGATGGGTTAGATGCACATGATAGGCAGATAATTTACGATTTATAGCACACACCCAGATTAGCATCGGCTAATCAGAGGATCGAAGATGGTACTCTATGCAAGGATGTCCCGTGTGTTAATAACCCGCTCAATAGCAGCTCACATCAAAGCTGCCAAGCTAATAGCTTGTTCCAGGTAGTTAATTTCCTGCGATCTTTGAGGTGTGAAGCTTTGGTGCTCCTTTTGGCTGGTGAATCTAACTGTATCTAGATATACAAGGAAAGTAATGACCACCTCTGAGGTCTGGAGGTTAACATGCTTAGCCTGCAAATCCAGAGGTTCCTGTTTGGTCCTGTCTGTTGATTGGCAATTGTTCTTTAGCCAGGATTATTCTCTATCCTCCCTAGAGTCTGATAGTGTGTGAATTTTATGTTTATAATCACAGCCAAAAAAGTACAAACCCAATGACCAACGCAATAATAGATAGATGAAGTTTGTCTCAAATTATAGTAATTATGCGAACACTTCATTTACGATACAGATTCCCCTCATTCCTCCGGGCGCACTTCAGCCTGAGGCTTATTGTGATATCTGTATCGGTTAGAGTAAACCCATTACACCTGCATCCCTGAAAAAGGAGTGCAGCTTTGCAGTGGGTATGCATAATAAATACTTCTTCTGGTTCTTTAAACATTTTCCCAATAGCTTTGTATCTCCTGTTAGCCAAAGCTTCGCAGGAGTGTATAAAACGTGCTGGGCTGTTTGTCTCCTTCCTGTATAATTTGCAGTCTGTTGCCCTAAAGCACTCCAATTGTATTAAGATGCTTTTTCACAGGAGTATACCCTGTGAAGAAAGCAGTAATTGTTCTCAGCTGAAGTCTGCTACATTTTAGCAGGCTCTTAGCTCTTTCCTTACATGTCTCTTTAATAAATAACTTCCCAAGGCTGTTTCCTGGGTTTTTACGCCAGGTCTTATGATGTTCTGTTTTGGACCAGTACTTGGCAGCCTCTCTAATTAAACATCGATGATGTTCCTAGAGCCGGCTGTGGTCCAATAAATTGTGAAGCTGCTCCTTCCTTGTTTATCAAGATCGTCAGCTTTTTTTATTGCTCTATTTGCCCTTATGGCCCGATACCCAGATCAACTGAACCTCATTCTCCTTATGGCCCGATACCCAGATCAACTGAACCTCATTCTGTTCTGCCAGGTCATGAGCATACAACCATTTAGATCATAGTCATTGATGGTACATGCACATTCAGATATAAGTTAATTGTGAAGGAAAGAATGAAAAGAAATAGAAGTTAAGATAAATTGCTTCTGGTTAACTAACACCGTTAGCCTAGAAATGTCCATGTTTAGCCATTTCCACTCTTCGCCTGCAGATCCCAACACCAGTAAACAAGTGCACATCATTACCGATGAGAAATTGTTCCAGAGACAACGCCTGAAGATGCTAAGGGCGATTTGAAACATAAGAAAAGAAATAAAAAAAAAATATTTGTTCGATTCACATTTTCTACATCTTTATGACAAATTATCTTTAATTAGCTTATTTTTATATGTTCTTCATGCTAATCGAGATAAATGGCAATATTACTTATTTCCTTGTAAGTGGAAGGGAAATAAGGGAATGCACTAGGCTAAAGCAACAGTCAAATGTTTTAAAATGTGGCTGCTATACGATTGAAATCCGTTTCTTTGCGTGGCCAAAGCATAAGCTCTCGCATGAGAAATGTTTGAAGTATTTTAAAACTGAAACTAATAACAAGAATATCTCGAAAAAGACCAACTCCACAAAACATGCAAATGGCATAGATTGTATGTTATAACGAGATCTACATTTTTTGAAAAGCAAGTTTTTGTCTGTCTCTTACGGTTTACCAGTTATGCAAAATTCAGTAAAATTCATCCAGAATGAAACAGGTCTTCAGAAGCTATTCCCAGAACATTCAAGATATATGTTTTATGATGGAAATGGCTTTAATATGTGTTATTTTGATCAAAATTGTTAGAGCAATTTTTTCCTTGTAAAGGGAGTTTGGGTTGGAGGGATTTTCTTGAAAAGCTTCTTGCCGCATCCTTGGAAGATGCCAAACTTAAATACAAAGTTTATCTATTTAACGGTATGTTCATGTTTGAGCTATACTGATCCCCCCCCCCCCACACACACACACACACTCACGTTTTCTAAAATTGCTTTTTCTTATTCAGGGGGTCACAAAACATTTATTTCCGATGAAATCTTGTCATCGAATTTTTGGATGCAGTATAATACCTTCTCTATACACTAAGTACATGGTACGTGTAGAGTAAGTAATAAATGGCTATAAGAGACGATATAAGGTAAACTGAAATATCTTCTAATGCTTAAAGGATACTGGGAGTGAATTTTTACTACGATCGATCAACAAATCTAAGATATCCTTTTTATAGCAAATGGTTGTTGGAGCCTTCGGGTATCCATTGAGAATTAACATTTAGCTGTCGCTCTACGACCATTTAAAAATCGTATAATGCACCTGTTTTCTAGCGCACATATTTTATAAACCTGTGTTTTTCTCAAAACTAAATTTTCATACTTTAACACGCGTGTCTCTTTTATTAAAGTATCACTAAAATTTCGCAAAATTTACATAAGTATATATTTTAATATTATAGATGACAAAATAATTCTAATATCAACAGTAATGTTACCAAAAATGTCTTTATGAGTAAATAATTAATTTTAGAAAGTATAATTTCTAAATTTAAAAAAAAAAGTTCATAATTCAGTAGCCAAAGATATTGAAATAATACCGTCTAAAGACTGTATGTCCGTTACAAAGCTGCAATTCAAAGAATGCTTACCAAACTGCTCAATGTTATATTTATATAATCAAATTTATAAAATAATTTGTCTTGCAAAGTATTTGTCTAATTTGAATGTAATTAGGTATCCATACTACATAAAAGCATACAATCACGGTTCAATTTTCAGAAAAATCCATATAAAAATATAGGAATTTGAAATTTACTCCTAATGTCCGTTAAAGTACTTCAGTTATAATTGAAGTGGTTCTTCATGCAGAAGAAGTGGAGTTAAAAATTAAGATGCTTAAAACTCCTTTGGCGATGTATAATAACTCAATATTTTATGAAATAATGGCAAAATATCTATGATTTCTCTATCATATATCATTTTTTCGAAATTGATGACTGTACGTTAAATTATATTAGTGGATTATACTGAAATAGGTGAGGAAATAGCAAATATTATTAAACAGTAGATTTTTGAAGACATGTTAGGTTGCTTATGTGTATATTTGGCTCTATCTGATTTGGAAGCAGGTGTCTGACTTTCAATCTAGAACGATCGAGTTCGAATGTCATTTGATGCAACTAGCTTGCAAGTTTCTTTTTACAGAACGTAGGTTTGTTCTTACTGCGCAAACTCTCGGCTTAGTGGACCCCGAATGCATTTGACCACAACATACCTATTTCATTCATCGTCTCTGTTAGAATTATGCTAATCTTAGACGAATGCTTTGTTCTTTCATTTAGTATCGAACGGTGCATTTCAATATTTACATAAATTGGTCTTCCTTGATACCCTAAATAATAATTACAATAATATTGTATCTCCTTTTCTATTTACTCAAGTTCCTATTCTCGCTTATGCATTTTAAAAATTGCTCTGAAAAGGATATCATTTCAAAAATAGAACATTACTCCGAAACATTTCAGGATATAATTTTATAGGAAATGTGACTGGGAGAATGTATGTTTTTTTAAAATAATATTTATGTTAAATACATACACGCAGTAGATGCCATCCTATTTACCAGAGATAGATGTTCGAAACATAGATCATTTTGTCATAGATCTATAGAAGCACACAATGAGGAGGGACTCTTGTAACAACACCCTTGTAGATGGGTGGGAGAATAATACTTGACGGGCAAGAACAGATCTGTCGCAAGGTATTGGTAATGCATTCGCTACTAAGTTGTTGCGCATTATTCATACTTACTTTGATGATAATATTAAATCACTAATTTGGGAGTTTCGGGTATTGATTAATATTTAATGAAAGTATCCAAAAATCAAACCACACTGGATAAATTTAAATCAAAATACATCAAGATCTTTAATTTGTATAATTAGCCATAAGAGATAGTACTGTAGAAATTATAAGACGCACACAGTTTGTATGAATTAATATTTTTGTAGCGTTAATGATTTCTGAATTATTCATTATTTTCCGTTAAAATGTTCCATATTTTCTTATATATCTTTGAAGCTGCCTTTGTAAATCTCTACCTTATATTTTGTTAATATGTTTTTGAAGTGCTTGTTTTAATCCATTTTATTTTGCGTAGTTTGAACCTCTAGGTTATATCCTGTCGGAACTGCTCCTTAAGACACATCGTTAACGGTATATGGTGGACAGCAGACTTTGATATCACTTTTGCTTCGTGCTAAGCAGATGGAGATTGGATGCCTCAGTCTAACTTTTTTCACCATCTGTAGTCGGATGACTCGTGCAGCCAGATATCATGGTCAGCTGCTTGCAACATCCATAGTCAGATGGCGGAGTTCACACAGCCATATCCCCACGTACCGTACTACTTTGCTCCCGAACGCAGATGGCGTTAGTGCACCATTCAGTTTAGCTCCTTTAACTGTGGGTAAATGGTAACTGTCTATTTTCAGTTTTACTTTTATTTTAGACTGAAGGTAGATCTTTAGATTGTTATTTAACATTCAATCAAGTACTAAACATCCACTCACAAATAATAGTCTATTTAAGCCAATTATAAATAATGACTATTAATTAATCATTAATATATCATTTTAAAGCAAATATTTTGGTCATAAATATTATGAAACATCTCATTTTTACTTTCTCTAGCCCCATATGTACAATGTACATAGGGATAGAGAAGTATTGTATTCCACCCAAAAATTCCATACCGATATTTCACCGGAAATTCATGTTTTAGGACCCCCTGCATAAAAGAAAAGCATTTTCAGAAAAAGGTCCGTGTGTGTTTGTCCCTGTGTCTGTGAACACAACTCAAAAACGAAAAGTAGCTTAAATACCAAACTTTGTATTTAAGTTTAGTATCTTCCAGGTATGCGAGAAGATTTTGAGAAAAAAACCCCACCCCAAACTATCCTTTACATGGAACTTTTTTGGAAAATTTGGATTTTCTTAAAAATGGCTCTAACGATTTTGATTAAAATATAGTATATTAAAGATATTTACCTGACAAATAAAATGCATATTTTGAATTTTCTGCGAATAGCTTCTGAAGGCCTGTTTATTCTGGATGAATTTTGCTTAATTTGGCATAACTAGTAAACCGTAAGAGATAGACAAAACTTACTATACAAAACATTTAGGTCTTGTTAAAATACACAAGTTATGTCATATACATTTTCCTTGTGGAGCTTACCGTTTTAGAGGTATTCATTGCTATTAGTTTCAGTTGTGAAGTACTTATACTTTTCTCAGACGGGAACGTCCGTTTTTCTTTTGTTCTACTCCTGGTCAAGAAAAGAAGCGATTTGTAATGACAATCGCAATGACAGCTTTTAAAACATTTGAATATTGGTTTAGCCTAGTGTATTCCCTTATTTTCTTTCTACTTATACGGAACTAAATAATAAGAAAATTGTGCTAATGAGTACCACGATTAGCAAGGTGCAGAAAGAAGAAGAATCTTATGTATGAAGTTTGTAGAACAGCTAGAGAAAGTCATGTGAGTGTAACACATCAGATTTTTTCGTTCCCAGTTGTATTAGGCCATCATAAAATCTTATTTGGAGAATGGTGAAGCTTCATTGCACATTTCTGGCGGGATTATTTAAAGTGATACTGCACAAAAGGACATTAAGCCTGTAGTTAGCATAATTTTTATAGTTTCCTTATTCTAATTATTTATGCAATTTTTTATTCTTATGGCTGAGGTAGATTTGTCACGTTTACTTTTGTTACTGGGCAGTAACACTAATTTTTGCGGTACAATGGAAGCCTACCAAAATGACTTCATTATAACTTTTTCCTGCAGTACACTTTGTCCTCTCATTACGCATTATGTTATTGCTCTTTGTCTTTTATTTTTTTTTTCGTAGCAACAAGATAACGCGTCCTTCATTAACATTTTGCCTGGCTGTAGCACCTAAGCGGTTTAACACACTCTTTTAACCGGGGAGAGTGAGGTTTTTGGGGCCGGAGATGCATGGGTCTGCGACAACTTGTGTTGTTTATGCAAGCCCTCCATCCTCCCCACTTAAACAATTCATGGAACGGCTATTTAATTAATTGCACCATTGTCCCGCCAGAAGAGGCATTCTCTTGATTGCGTTTGCTAAATAACCGTCGGTTAAAATACAACGCCGGGCTAAGAGACTTGTCACTTGTATCCGCTAATGTTTCGCCCGCGTTGCAATTTACGTATGAAAATTTGATAATCCGTTAACTTTTCAGCACCTAAACGGTGCCGAGAAAATGTCTCGGTCATCTTGTACAGGTGACGGAAATGAGGTGCATAGAAACTGCCATTATTCGCTTTCCCTCTGGTTATCTCAGGTCGACATTCCGCGCCGTACATGAATAACTGAACCGTCGTTAGGTGGCACCTCTAAATTACAACCCAGCTTCCTGAAGCCCACTTTCCTACTTGCGCTTTCGATACCTCAAGAGCAGAATGCTCAACTGGGGAACGTAGGTGATTTTTAGAGACTAGGTTTTTTGTTTGTTTTATCTTTTTACTTTCTCTATACGAACTATGTACATAGTGTATAGAGAAGGTATTGCACTCCACCAAAACATTCGATATCGAGATTTCACCGGAAATATATGTTTTAGGGTCCCTTTTATTTAAAAAAAGTATTTTCAGAAAAAGGTCCGTGTGTGTGTCCGTATGTCTGTGAACACGATAACTCAAAAACGAAAAGTCGGTAAAATACCAAACTTGGTGTTTAAGTTTAGAATCTTCCAGGGATGCGACACGAAGATTTTGAGAAAAATGCCCCGACCCCAAACTACCCTTTACGTGGAACTTTTTCGAAAATTTTGATTTTATAAAAAAATGGCTAACGATTTTGATTAAAATATTGTATATTAAAGATATTTACCCGACAAATAAAATGTATATTTTGAATTTTCTGGGAATAGCCTCTGAAGACTACTTTACTCTGGATGAATTTTCCGGAATTTTGTATAACTGCTAAACCGTAAGAGATAGACAAAAACTTACTACACAAAAAATGTAGAACACATTAAAACACACAATTTATGTTGTGTACATTTTTTTCTTGAAGTTGATCGTTTTTGAGATATTCCTTGTTTTTGTATTTAGGGTTGAAAAGCTTAACTTTTCTCATACAGGAATATGTCAACTCATGTCCATACAAACAAAGGAACTTCAGTCACATAGTAACCAGATTTTGATTATCGCTTTAACCTATGCTACTCCCTTATTTCCTTTCTACTTACAAGGAAGAAGGTAATAAGACAATTTCTGCTAATTTTAGATTAGCATGAAGTAAATAGAAGCATAAGCTTTTTAAGAATAATTTGTTGCAGGGATGTAGAGAAAGTCATGTGAATGGTACACATCAGATTTTTTTACTTTTTTCTGCACGTATTATGTACATAGTGTACAGAGGAAATATTATATTCCACCCAAGAATTACAGCTGATATTTCACAGGAAATATAGGTTTTGAATCCCCTAATCAAAAAAGTCATTTTTAGAAAAGGTCCATGTGTGTGCTGTTCAATACCAATCTTGGTATTCAAGTTTACTATCTTGCATGAAGATTTTTAAGAAATGCAATCACCCCAAACAACTCTTTGCATGGAAACATTTTTGAAAAGTTTCTTTTTCTAAAATGGCTCAATCGATTTTGGTTAAAATACCATATGTTAAAGGTATTTATATCACAAATTAAATGTATATCTTGTATTTCCTGAGAGTAGCTAATATAGACCTCTTTATTCTGGATGAGTTTTGTATATTGGTTAAACCGTAAGAGATAGTCAAAAAGTTACTACAAAAAGAATATATAAATCTCCTTAAAACACATAATTTATGCCATATATGTTATTCTTGTAGCGTTGGCCGCTATCGAAAAGTTCCTTGTTATTGGTTTCAATTTTGAATTGCCTAACTTTCTGAAACGGGACTATGTAAAGCGAACGAATCTCAATTGTTTCACATAGCGACTAGTTTTTAATAGATTCCTTTATCGCTTTAGACTACATTAGTCCCTCATTCCTCTTCTACTTACAATGAAGCAAGTAATAAGACCAATTTGCTGATGTTTTCCTCGATTAGCATGATAGATAAAAAATAATATTTTGTATGAATTATTTCTATTTGGAACAGCTAGAGAAAATTATGTGAATGGGACACATCAGATTTTTTGCTAATGTTTATCTGGATTGCATGAAATAGATTAAAGAATAATCTTTTATAAGAATAGTTTGTATGTGGAACAGTTAGAAAGTCGTGTGAATGGAGCATATCAGATTTTTATAAAAAGGTCCAGTATAACACAAAAACTAAAAGAATTTATCCAAGGAAAAATCGCCCCACCCAAACCTGCCCTTTACTTGGAAAAAAATTCGAAAATGCCATTTTTCTCAAAAATGGCTCCATAGATTTTGATTTATATACCATAGTATATTAAAATATTTACATCACAAATGAAGTAGTATAGAGCATGGTTTATGAAGATCTGTTCGTTCTAGATGAATTCTTCTGAAATTGGCATAATTGGTTAACCATAAGAAATACAAAAAATATAGATCTCAGAAAAACAGACAATTTATGTCATACATTTTTGTTGTAGAATTGACCGTTGCCGAGTTATTCCTTTTTATTGGTTTCAATTTTAAACGATGTAACTTTTCTCAAATGGTGTCCCTTTCGTTTCATTTCTTCTGTTTCAACTGGCAATGCAAAGCGAACCGAACTTCAATTGTTCACTTAGCGATCTATGGTTTAGCCTAAAGTCTCTTAATTTACCTTGTGGTCAGAAGGAGGTAGGAACTTCTGACCACTTCGATTAGCATAATGTAGATAAAATAATCTTTTGTAAGTTTATTTTGTTTAAGAACAGGTAGAGATATACATGCTTCATTTAAACCGCACCTTTAACTGCATGGTCCTATCGGTGCTATTTTCCTGTGGAACATGTTACTTATTGGCAATGGTGTTGGCTCGTTTGCTGTTTGTTGTCGATGGCTTTCTATTATATTTAATTACTTTTGGTTCATTAGATTACAGACATCCACACACTTTCATACGTCCAGGCTCTGGGGAGGATAGGAAGTAATCTGGGCAAGGTCTCTTCAGCTTTTTCTGATCTGAAACAATGTACACAATAAAGTTATCTGACCTAAAAAGCTAATTTTTTTACTGTGATGTTAATGAAATGTTATTTGTGTCTTGCCTTTAGCAACCTACCTGTAAGCGCTATAAAAACAGCAAAGTATAATACATTGGTGCTACATTGCACATCATGTACTTTGTGTATCTTGTGACATGAAGGTGTATTTGCTAAAAAATAAAAATTTGGGTATATAACTCTTTTATCATTGAAGACAAGCGGATTTACAAGGCCGGCGTAAGGATCATATTTTATTTATTTATTTTTGAGGTTTACGTCTTTAGCCTGGTAGGTCATATTAGTCGCTAAAATGATGCTCAAAAGAGCTCACGATCAATGGAGCTTAAAGTTATTGGACATTTATTTTATCAGGAAAAGAGAAAACCCCGAAAAGATCCTTATCCCAGTAACGCATCCTCATCGAGAATAGTTGTTTTTACTCCTTAGAAAATATGAGTGATAATAAAATAAAAACTACGGTATTTGATTCCTGGCATACACAACAATGGACACGATTTAGGAGCTGAGAAATCGGACAATCCTGCAATAAAAGGCAATCGGATTTGTTTATGTACAGTAAGGGGTTTAGCTACAGATATTTTTGATAATTGGTACCTTAATCCCCACTTAAAATTATTTGTTCTTTGTCTTCGTCAAACAGTTTTCTATAAACACAACACACAATCAACTGGGACTAGTCAGTCTGGAATTTTAGCCTTGCAGAAAACTTTCGAACTTGGTTTAACATTAAGATAACTAATGTATTGGAAATGCAAGGATACGCATTAAATCTTTATTTAAACTTCCTATCTCATTTTATTTCTCTATGAAATTGTAAGTTTTAATCAAAAAATAATGAGTATCTGCGTATGTAAGATTTGACTGAACCATGTATTTGTTTGGTATTATTTTCGTGCAATATCGTTAATCTATTTTTACTTCCTCTACTTTCTATTTTCTTTATACTATGTATATAGAGAAGGTATTCTGTCGCACCCAAAAATCCGCTACCGAGATTTCACCGGAAAATTCATGCTTTTTGACTCCGTGAATAAAAAAAATGCGTTTTTAGAGAAAGGTCAGCGAGTGTGCGTGCGTTGGTGTGTGTGTGTGTGTGTGTGTGTGTGTGTGTGTGTGGTCAGCAGAGCTGAAAAACGAAAATACCAAATTTGGTATTTAAGTTTTAGCATTTTCTAAGGATGCGACACGAAGATTTTTCAAGAAAATTCCCTTACCCCAGACTACTTTTTATATGCAAATATTTTCTAAAATTTAGATTTTCTCAAGATTGGCTGTAACGGTTTTGATTAAAATATCGTATATTAAAGATATTTACATAACAAATAACATATTTCTTGAATTTGCTGGGAATGTTTCTGAAGACCTATTTATTCTGAATAAATTTTGCTGAATTTTACAAAACTGATAAGCCTTAGAGATAGACAAAAACTTTCTACACAAAAAATGTATATCTTGTTAAATCACACAATTTATGCCACATATATTTTTTAAGTGGATTTGACCATTTTTGAGATATTCAGTAACTTTCAGTTTTAAAATACTTGAAACATTTCTCATACGCGGATTTGTCAACTCCTGGTAATGCAAAGAAACTAATTTCAACCACATGCCAACCAGTTTTTAAATATTTGACTATTCCTTTGGCACAGAGTATTCCCTTATTTCCCTTCTACTGACAAGGAACCAAGTAATAAGATCGTTTCTGCTAATTTTATTTTGATTATCATTAAGTAGATATAAAATATTTTTTAACAATAATTTGTTGCAGAGATGTATGGAAAGACACGTGAATTGAACTCATCAGCTTTTTTCACGACTATTCTGCTTTATTTTTTCTTCTACTTTCTATTAATCATGGAAGACATGGTGGTAATTAGTGCAATTTTTATACTTAGATAATAGGATTTAAATATGAAAATATTTTAACGAAACAAAGCTTCAGAAATATATAATTGAACTGATGTAATTTAGCATACATAAATTAATAATAACAATGAAGTTGTGAATAAGCATTATTGAGTTTCACGACGCCTAGACGTAACGCATCTGTGAAATTTGATCCAAATTTTGAAAAACTAAAAATGTATCTTTTCAGTTGTCGCATTTAAACCACCAATTAATTAACTTAAGCTGCACATGGATGAGGCGCATGCATATGATACGGACGCCCAACTTTAAACATTTTGTATCGTAAATTACTTTTTGTAATTTTTCCATACTCGAAATTACACGTTGTAATTTCACACAAATTTGTTTCAAAATTTCTACACTATCTATTCAAAATACATGAAAGAAAATTGCTATATAGATACGTTTTCGAAATAACGCTCCAATTTTGAGAAATAAATTATTAACTTTCTAAAATTCAAAACTTTTCAAGATTAACTGAATTTTAGTTTAATTCTGTATGTAACTTCAACTCTAACTTCAACTTGGCGTTCATTTCGTGTTTTATTAGACTATTATTAATACTATTATAATAATTATTCGATTAGTACACAATTCTATTACACGTGACATGAGTTCACGTAGGTAGCTTTTGTTTGTGTTTACTCCTCGCAAAATATAAAACACGAGGTTAACTCAGAGGGATGGAAAATGTTTATATCAGCTCTAGCTGTAAGGCTGAAACGATAGCAGGCAGATATGTCAAGGTTGCATACTGGTGGCAGTGGCACAGGAAGTGTCATCAGAACCTGCTACAAGCCTCTGTGTCTCTCTAAGCCGGCGGCTGTTATTTGTTTCCGCTAACTACCTATCTGTTCTGAGATTTTAACTCGCGCTGTGATTGTCACCACAAACCTGTAGCAATAACTTTGACACGTCTGTTCTTACTATTAAACAATTTAACAAGTAATTTACTAACCAACATCATACACACGGAACTCTGGAATGTGCTTGTTTTTACTATCTCTTCACGTACTATGTATGTAGTATACAGAGAAGATATTGTAATACACCCAAAAATTCGATACCGAGATTTCACCTGAAATATATGATTAAACCGCTGATTAAAAAAGCATTTTTAGAAAAAGGTCCGCGTTTGTGTCTTTGGGCAGTATAGCTCAAAAACGAAAAGTCTGTTAAATACCAAACTTGCAGGAATGGTTATTCATAATGTAAACAATTTTCAGGATATTCGTTTTATAGGGAATTTATCAATTTTTATACCTTTAACTTCTGCTTGTTTTATAGTATCAAATTTTGCTCTTGAGTGTGTACCAAGGATGTGACACGAAGATTTTCAAGAAAATATCCCCACCCTAAACTACCCTTTACATGCAATGTTTTCCGAAAATTTGGATTTTCTCAAAAATGACAGCGATTTTGATTAAAAACGCTTGTTTTATGACAAGCGAAATGTATATCTTGACTTTTCTGAGAATAGCCTCTGAAGTTATCCCTGTCATTAAAAATACAATTTATGTCGTATACTTTTTTTTTTTTTTAACCGTTTTCGAGATATTACGGTTTATTGCTTTTAATTTTAAGCCACTTAACTTTTTCTCAAACGGGAAAACATCTTTCTTCTCGTTTCTCGTTTGTTTTAATTCTGATAAGCAAAAACAATGCAATTTTAACTGTCTCACATAGCGACCGGCTTTTAAAGAACTAGACGATCGCTTTAGCCTGTGTATTCCTCTATTTTCCCTTCTAATTACAAGGAAGCTAGTAATAAGACTAATTCTGCTTATGTTTATCTTGAGTAGCATAATGTAGATAAAAATCTGATGTGTTCTATTCACATGACTTTCTCTACATCTCTGAAATAAATTGTTAAAAAGCTTATGCTTCTATTTACTTCATGCTAATAAGATTCTTCCTTGTAAGTAGAAGCGAAATAATCGAGTGACATAGGTTAAAGTGATAGTCAAAAGTGTTGCTATGTGGCTGAAGTTCCTTTGTTTATCAAATTCCTGTATGAGAAAAGGCTAAGCTTTTCAAAGCTGAAACGAAAAACAATCAATATCTAAAAAACGATCAACTCCACGAAAAAATGTGTATTGCATAAATTGTGTGTTTTAACGTGATCTACATTTTTTGTGTGGTAAGTTTTTTTCCATCTCTTACGGTTTAGCAGTTATGCAAAATTTCATAAAATTCATCCAGAATAAAGTAGTCTTCAGAGGCTATTCCCAGAAAATTCAAGATATACATTTTATTTGTAAGGTAAATATATTTAATATACGGTATTTTAATCAAAGTCGTTAGTGCCATTTTTAAGAAAATAAACATTTTCGAAAAATGTTCCATGTGAAGGGTAGTTGGGGGTGGTGGGATTTTCTTGAAACTCTTTGTGTCTTGGAAGATACACACTTAATTACCAAGTTTGGTATTCAAAGGTCTTTTCGTTTTTGAGCTATGCTGTCCACACACACACGCACACACACCCACACACGTACACGGGCCTTTTTCTGAAAATGCTCTTTTTGGATTCAGGGGGACCCAAATCATGTATTTCTGGTGAAATCACGGTATCGAATTTTTGGGTGCTTTACAATACATTCTCTATACACTATGTACATAGTACGTGTAGAGAAAGTAAAAGGTTTGCTTCTCAAACAGCTAGAGAACATCAAGTATTAAGGATAATTTCTGCTAATGCTTACCGCAATTATCCACTAGAAGTAGATAGAAGAATAAGCTTTTTAACAATAAGTTGTTACAGAGATATACACAAAGTCATGTTAATGAAACACTTCAGATATTTTTACTTTCTCTATCACGTATGTACAATGTATTTACATAGTAGGTAGAAAACATATTCTATTCTACCCAAAATGCTGATACCCAGGTTTTACCGGAAATTTGTGTTTTGAGGTCCCCTGCATAATAGTTATATTAGAAAAAGGTCCGCGTGTGTGTCTGTGTCAGCAAAGCTCAAAAACGAAAAGTCGGTTAATTACCAAAAGTGTTATTTAAGTTTAGTTATCTTCTAACAATAAATAATTACTGAAGTTATGAATATTCAGATTTTAAGATGTTGAATTTGATTCCTATCTAATTCTACAGAACTAGACCTTAAAACATTCGATTACTATTGATAAAATTCTTATTATTAAACCCAATTGTCTTAAAGCACTTAAAGCAATACTTTTCTTCAAATCATATTCAAAATTAGCCCCCAATCCTGGTATAACTCCTGTTAAAACCGAAATTATGAATAAGAATTCTAGGAATGTAGGAAAACCCTTACTAAACCAGACACAGGATTTTCAGGAAAACCTTTCCAACCTAAGCCACACTTTACACGGAATATTTTTCAAAATGTTCTATTCTCTAAAAATAGCTAACGATTTTGACTAAAATGCCACATATTAAATATGTTTAATGAAAATAAAATGTATATCCTAAATTTCTTAGGAATATTCCCTGAAGTCCTCTTGATTCTGAATCACTTTTGCCTGTCTGGTAAACTATAAGACATAGAAAAAAACTTGCTACACAAAAAATGAGGATCTCGATCAAGCTTACAGTTTTTGTCATATACAGTTTTCTGTAGAGCTAGTCATTTCAGGCATATTTCCGTTATTGACTTCAAATTTAAAATAATTTCCTCAAACTGAAAGCCTTCGTGCGTTTCAAATCTCTCTTGTTTTTCTCCTGGCCATGACAATTGTAGAGCGACAGCTTTTAAAATATTTGACTATCGCTTTAGCCTACTGTATTCTCTTATTTCCTTTCTACTTATAAGGAAATAAGTAGTAAGACCATTCCTATTGATGTTATCTTGATTAGCATTATGACACAAAACAAAAACAATTTTTATGAATTCTTTGCCGAATGGTAAAGAAAATTACGTGAAGGAACGCATCAGATTTTTCTCTTTACATTTCCGACCTCTGCTTACGAAGACACTATGTATTTCTGTTTTCTCGGAGAAATTTTGGAAATTTCTTTTCAGTTTATCTGGACGATTTCTTTAGTTTCTCCCAGAAATGATAATCGCAGGAGACGGAGGAGGCCAGACGAACAGCTGTTTTCTCAGTAGTTGAGATCAAGGTAAAACATTGAAAGTATTCATCGTGCAATTCGATGGAATCTGAAATTAATAATAGTATTTAATTGTGATATTAATACTGTAAAGGACATTTTTAAATTCTTCTTACTTTAATTAAAAGTAATTTTATTAATTGTATCTAGTTTTCTCAGGGGCTGATATTAGGATTTTCACTGTTCTAGAAAAATTGTTTTGATAATGGTAATGCAGCAATGTTCCATTTTCAAAATAAACTGTCAATAGATCAAATGTTTTGCTATGGACATTCAAAAGAATCCAGACTGGTTGTGGCTGCTGGAGCACCCTGAATAATTTATTGAATTACAGCAATCAGTGGGCAGAGCAATCGGCTAGACACCGGAAGATTCAAATCCTGGCTTTGGCATTGGATTTTTCGGTCTGATTCTACCTTTCACTTTCCTAAACACGCGACTCAGTTGGGAAATTTAATGCTCTGTTGGCGTGTTATATCATGCTGCTCAGTGCTTAGAGCAAGCGGCTAGAGAGGGAGATTCATGGTTCAAATCCCGGCTATGGCATTGCATTTTCAGTCTGACTACCTATCCAACCGCTGTCCTATACATGACTTGTGTGAAAAAACAATAAATTATTCTTATATGAGTTCAACCTAGTAAAACATGCTGTTCGAATAGAGCGTCTTTGTATTATTTGGTTTCCTCTGTGAACATATTAAATTGATCTATAGATTTATTAAATAAAATATTTAATTCTGCACGAGGTTTATTTACGAATCTATAAATTAATTTTCGAGATATAATTGTATTTATATTTGTAATTTTAACGTTTCAAAATAACCGGAAGATAGTTTTTAATTAGAGTAGTTTCTCTGAAAACGTTATGGAAATGAATTTCTTTGGCTAACACTCGCTTCTCTGGTTAATTCAGCCTGAGTAATAACTGCTTTCTCTACAAAAATTTATCACAGAATGATGTAATGCAATTTTTAGGAAGCATTATTCCAATATGCAGCCTAGTCGACGGTTGAGATTCTAGAGGTGGAAGCGAGGGAATAGTTCCAATTTATACTCGTCACCGGATCTAAACATATAGTGAAACGAGTATTCAGTTATTTTACCAACAAGGGTTCTAAGATAATAAATGAATTGTTTATTTAATAATTTGAACACATGCAAGTTCGGTGGGCATTTGTACATGCATCCATCCGACTCGGATATATCAAAATCATGTTTTCATACAAGGCTTTACAGAGTCAATAATTAATAAAATATGAGACTGTAGAAATAAAACAGATTTCCCTAAACTACCCGCCGAAAACATTCCTTGCAGTAAATTATGTTTCATACCAAAATGTAATAGGTTGCTGACGAAGGTAGACATTCAGCCTACTTGCTGTTCTTGGCGTAAGGAATATTCTAATGCTTATGCTTGAATAGCTGGCAATTTCTCTGGAGTCATCCTCAAGCGATAATGGCCTTCTTGATCATCAATTGTTGCAGCACAAGAATTTTACACATAAGTGAAGAGAATAACTTCGCCACTCGAGTTATATTACCTAGCTACCCAAAATGTAAACTAAGTATCCAAATTTTTACTGAAAATACCCATCACTTGTCTTATAATATAAGCTTCTGAAGTCTATTTGAAAATATTTTTAGGCTTTGTTGGGCTTTTTGAAGTAGGTGAAGATGGAATAAAGACTTTACAATACTTCCATTTATCCTTGAATTTCCGTTAGTTTACTGCTCAACTTTACTAATGCTTGCCCAGTGTTATAAAGCCTTTTGAATCCAACTGTTTTAGCAAGACAATTGAACAATACCATACATCAGAATGGACCACTTTGAAGATACACGTAGATGATAGTTCTTGATCTCACCAAAGCACCTCTTATTTTCGGCATTGCTTTAGTTAGCTACACAGTGGAAATGATAGAGATCATGGTATAATATAAGAAAAACTAAAACTTTGTATATCAAAATGGAATTAAATTGCCTAAAGTGCCAAGAAACATTAATATGATGAAAATAATATCTAGAAGTGGCTAACTGAAGTTCTATTAAAGAAAAGACATGTATACTGAAAAACAATTTAACTGAATAAATAATGAATATTGTGTTGTGCAACCTTTATAATTAAATGGTTATCATAGCTGTAAAATATTATTGGTTGATTTTTACTTTATAAGGAAAAATTCAAGGATCAGAGGAAGTCAGAACCGGTAATGCTCATTTTTACGTGATCAGTTTTCTATTTAATGTACTCTTCGAAAAAGCAAATATCTGTGCGTAAATTTTCAAATGCTCACTACAAATTACAACATTGAAAACTCGGTAACATGACCTATAAAAATGTCGTTTGTTACCATAGTTGCATGTAATTACAGCACCAATTTTAACCATGACTTCAAGTGTGTTAATTATTACAAAATTTTCATTTTACCAATTTGGTAGGTAATTTGTAAGTAAGGTAGGTGATGCAAATATGGCCACTTTAATTTGAATTTTTATTTTCGTGGTTATGGTACTTACTAAATAAAAGAATGTAATTAAGCATATGCTATTTGTCTAATAGGTTATTCATAGAAAAATATATACTGACTTACTTTAAACCGTACTATTTTTAATTTCAATTTTTTAAGAACGTTGCATTCTGCATGTAATATGGCCAACTTGAATAAAAATGTATTATTATAGGAAAAGTACATATTTATTTTATTCTGATATGAAATTAAGTGTAGTAGCATCATCTTGCATGCATATAATTATTATTGGATTAATAGTAGAGGCTGCTCCAGAAGGCAGATTATCTCTCCACTTCGGTTGTCCCTTGAAAAGAATCATAGGTGGGGCAACAGTACCAATTGCGTTCCCACAACCGGCAATAGTGACACTTTTCTCCATGTTCTTTAGACACAAAATGTTGCCTTTTCGAACCCTTCTTGGCATAAACGCGAGGATCTTTGTGAAAATGAAGTCGGCATCCCTTTTTGTCCACATTATACATTTGGATTCTTTTCTAGGAAAATCTTACGAAGTGTAGCAAAATGGATTATTTAATTTCATTGCTCTGGCTGGATTCATTCTTTGACTTTCCCGTTTAACTACCGCCGGATTTTTACCTAAAAATCTTTTAAGCCAATACTTTCCAGCAATGTTATTTCTGCTTGAAAAACTATTTGATATATTTTTCGCCTTACAGTATCGAAACATAGTCTGATTTCTGTTGATGTCAGGGGAAAACCTACATAAGCAAGTCGAAATATTCTTGCACATAGATCTTTCTCTTGTTCTTCATTTAAGACAGCCTTCAGGCCCAATATTTCTGATATTTATTTTCTAATAAATAACTGCAAAGAGTTCATCGAGGAACATTATAGGATCTGATAGATGCAGCATTTGGCGTCGGTTCAGCATGCCTTACAGCCTATAGTGCCCGGGTCATGCTCTCCTGACTCCATTTACCTCTGTTTTGTCCCGGAATTAGGGGATTCATTATCTGGAATAGCAAATAAATATTAACAATAAACAAGTATGTACAGGTAATATAACCAGTTGCAGTTAATATGTCCAACAGTGGCTATACTGTCCGACTGCAGCACCTCTCGAAAAAATAGTTCATCAGTTAATTAGAATACATGATATGCGGTGCATGAACAATAATTACTAATGATTATTGTTCATACACCTTGTTCATTATATACTTATGAAAGGATTTAATAAATACATCTTTCTACACTAGGATTATAACTGCTCCTTGGTCCTTCAGCAAAACTCAAATTCTTTGTTCCAACGGCTGGGTTTTAAAATTATTCCGCAAGTCAGGTAAGGAGACTACATACCTCGTGATTTGACGTACTGAAGCTATCTCTTGGGAAACTTAACAATTGCCAGCCGGGGAGCAAATTGGTCATATTGGCATCAATACCTTAACCGCTTCTGACGTTCCGAGCCACAGAATCGGGCTTGGATTTAAATTTGCTCTGCCCCTTTTGAAAGGCTCTATATCAAAATTTCATACCAATGAAGTTCGAAATAAGCACTTTCTTCTTTCATATTATGACTGTAATGACGTAAGTACGGAAGAAAACTTGGCTAAAGCTGAGTATATGTGGTTGGTAATACGCTGATTTGGAACGTTGTTGGAACAGTGAAGGAAGATGAATCTTTAATGACAATGGTTTACCAGAGCATACAAGACCTCAACCGCTGAAAGGTTTCGACATCATAACCTTCCTAATCTTGAAAAATCGCTTAGAATTGACGTTTTTTTCAATTGAAGACGCCCAAGTGAGGAAGAGACAAAAGAGATGAAGTTTTTGCAGTCTGGTTTATACAATGTCCACATTCAGACTGATGCTAATACAGAAGAATAATTCCTGTTCAAAGATGTTTTCTGTGTCATCGAAGGCAAACCATGTTTTTGGAAATAATAAAATTAAAAGTGAGATGTTTGGCAAAATGCAGTAGTCTTTTCAATTACCTTGAAGAGAATAAGAAGGTGAACAGACGAGTTACTTACACATGGGAGATAGGTAACTTATCATTTGCTCAGAGTTTTAAGAAACAGAAAGAGATATGAACTGACATAAATAACCGCCTGGGCACGAGAGCAACTGTTTCCCATCTTTGCCCTTTGAACTGTATTAAACTATTCTAACCAAAGGATATAACGAGGAATAGGATTTTTAAGCAGTTGTTATCAACAGCTGCTGTCGAATTGACAGCATCATAATGCAAAGTTTTCAGAATTATACGTACCCCGTAATTAAGACTTTGTTTCGGCGGTGAAGCACTGAAAAAAAGTTAATCGATACTCAACAATTATTACTGTAAAGAATGCAAACACACTGGTCAAGAGTCTCTGAAAAGCAGGTCGAGGTGCCATCTGAAAGCGCCAGATGGATAGGTATGTCATCTCAAAATAATTTGAAATCACCTAATGGTTTACCGGGAAACATGGGAGTCAGTTGAGAAATTCAATGCTATGCCGACATGTTGCCATGGTAGCTCAATGGTAGAGCAACCGGCTAGAGACCGGGAGATCCGCGATTCAAATCCTGGCTATGACATTGCATTTTTCAGTCTGTCTCTACTTATCCAACTCCTGTCCTACACGCGTGTTATGTAATGTCATTATTTGGTGTGCATTGTGATGGTCATTTTATGGTCAATTAATTTTTTTAATACGAACCTATATTTTTGTTTTCTCACTCTTCATAAAAGTTAAATAACATTTCTATAAAACACCTTGCAATTGCTCTTACTCTAACGTAAATAAAGAACATTTTGAATGGCTGGGAAGAAATATAGTACAGTCTCAACTTAAGCGCTTTACCCTATGTACCTCAATGTCATATATACGATTTTAATAAAAGTACCTACTAGCAGTAGATATACGAGTCTCACTGATGGCTTCAGCAGTTTTGCACCAACTCATTAGTGCTTCAAATCTTCACATGCTACATCTAAGCTGTACATTTCTTACTTATCGATAATGGTATATCAGTTGAAAGCATAGGGAAAGGAGGGGCAGATAATCAAGGGTGCAAGAGCGACACCTCAATTTTCGTCCACAATACGTATTTTTTGGAACATGTCAAGAGGCATTCAACGAGACTTAGCTGTCCGGAAGTGTGATAACAGAAACGGTAAATATTACTTTTAGACCATTTTCATATAAGAACTAATAAAAACAGGTGTTTAGCATTATAGCATGAAATTCCAAATCTGTTTTATTGCTGGCGAAAAGGCACAGTGTCCAGCATATTCTAGTGCAGTGGTGCCAAGCTTCTATAACAGGCCCCAATTTATTCCAAGTAATAGAAACTGGTCAAGTGAGTACACTAGAAAACTGCTTAGCTTCTCATTTACCCCACAAATGTATGTAAAGCTATTGTGTTCTTTTTCGCAGTCAGCTTACCCACCTAGGACTTGCAAACGGATGCCTAGGCGTCAGAAACCACAGAATGGAGGACCTGGAACGAGTGGTCGGACCCATAGACAGGCATGAGGAAGTGGATGATCGAAATGCAAGCGAAATGTATGATAGAAAGATGATGATGGAGCGGCGGGAGAAGACGGGGTACCGGAGAAAACTCGCCCAGACGCCGTATCGTCCACCACAAACCCCACATGCGGGCGCTTGGGATCGAACCCGGGTCACCTAGATGGTAGGCGAGCGGTTTAACCACTCGGCCACAGCGTCGCCACTAGTATATTCTAATAAATATGTTTTGAGGGTTTAGTAATGAAAGCAAATTTTGACATTACACTTGGGAAGCTGCGGCCAAGATCATCTGGACTGGCGATGTAAATCAGTCGAGATCACCTGCCTGTTGTGTGAGAAGTCACGGGTTTGATTCCTAGATGGGGGTAAAATGTTTCTCTATCCCAGATACTTTCCTATCCTTCCCAGAGTCTGGAAACAAGCATTAGAGTGAACATGTGCGTGAGATCTAATGATAGTATGAATGAATGAATAAGTGTATTTATTAACATAGCAATATCATACATAGAATTTCAACAGTCGCACGGGTTCACAGACCGTACGTGCTTTTGTAATACACATTACAAGCAATATTAAAACAACCACAACAAAGAATTAAAAGAGTAAACACGAAAATAAAAAGACAAAGGAAATACACAGTCAAAAGCAATATAAGCAACAATAAAAATTAAGAGTGAATCCGAAAATAAAGGTACAAAGATATTCAAATATAGAAATTTAAATTTACAGCATAGAGTACAAAGACTAAACAGAGTATGGTTTGTAACAGTTGAGTTATACATATGTTATGTATAATGATAAATATTTCTTGTATTTTATTGATAGACCGCTCGTCCCCCATCTGGGCAGATTTTCTCCAGCCCTCTAGTTACCCCGCCATTCATTACACCAATTGTTCCAATATCACCTTACCTATCATCCATTTCGCTGGCATTTTATATCTCCATTTCCTCACGCTCATGCCCGGCTACGGGCCAACCACTGGTTCCAGGTTCTCCTATCTGTGGTTTCATGATGACTGGCTCCTGACCCCTTGGCATCAGCTTGCAAGTCTTAGGAGGGTGTCAGTCCAGAAAGAGAATTTTAGACCAAAATTCAAACTTTTAAGACAAAACAAAACATTGGTTCCATTAATAATACTATTAGTATATTGTTATACTCGTAGATTCCATTTTTTCCTCCTCAATATACGGGATGGTAAGCTTGCTACGAAAAACTCGAAAAAAATTAAAATGCCGAATGTATTATGTAGCTGTAATTTAACGTATTTATTTCTGAAACTGACCCATACCTACCACAAACAATAGAAAGAAAAAAATAAAAGATAGAATTCACTTCTCAAGATACATCGATGAATATATACACATTTCAATGAAAGTATATGCAAATCTTACTGATGACTTCAACAGTTTTGAACCAACTCATTAGTGCTTCAAGTCTTCATGTGTTACATCTAGGCTTAACTGATAAATGGTACGTTTCCGTCCAGTTCATTTGAAACTAAAGAACTACCACTAAATGTTGACGTGTAATCTCAGAATATTTGCTGGTAGGATCTGTTGCCGCCAATTCACGATCTGATCGCAGTATATCAGTGGCCAGCTTTCGTGGACACAGATCCTCAAGGGATTTTCTTCCTTCATTTAAAGTCTTTGCTGTGTTTTTGTTTACCATTCTGTAAAACGTATTGCTTGTCAGCAATTATTTTAACCTGTAGTGTACAGAGATAGCGTCCTGTTAAAATAACATTTGCTACGGAGATTGGTTTTAGAGGGCTTGGAGTGGTAGTTATTGGAGAGATGAGAAAATGGAAGAGAGGAAGATAAAAACAAAGGATAGGGGAAGAGAGGGAAAGAAGAAGACACTTTTTATTTCCCAACCCTTCACCTTCTCCTTTGCTTGTCCCCGGTTAGAAAATTTAGTGGCTATATCTTTTATTACATTAACTAGGGGTCTCGAGACTTCTAGACACGTCCCAAGCCGTCGCGAGGGAGGAGGGAACGCGTTGAAGACCAATTTATATTTGCTGCTAGGGCCTCCTCCGTTGGATGCAAGGTTTGTTATTTATTTCGTTTGTTTGTATAATATGGAGCAGTACGTGGACGAAGGGGTTTAATCCCAGAGAGCAGTATGTATGTGTAAGTACCATCCAGTCCCCCTTCCACTCTTATCTCCCTCAAGACCATTCCCGGAGACTGTTCAACACTTTTGCGAAGGCCTAAGTTCTCCTCTACCACGACTGGAGATTTTTTTTTTCCAGGACGCTTATGGGAAAAGAAGGGGCGCAAAAGTACGAGGGTAGGATAGCGATGGGCGGAGCAGAATTCTCTCAGAAAGATAGCTTATTAAGGATCCCTGTGTATGTAAGTGCGTCTGTGAGGTCGTGAAGGCTTCTACCCTCTTCCCACGTGGGCCAACATAACCCCTCTCCTTCCCTTTACGAACTCCACCCCTTTTCTTTTCCTTCTCCCTGTATTATCAAACTAATAAAAGGTGGTTTTAACTAACGTTGCTTAATGCCAATCTGGCATGACTACCTTCCACACATACGAACGCTTAAGCCCCCCACCCCCGGGGCCAAACTCTTCCATTTCTCACCGACCGCCTATTTTCTTCCCTCGCTACTCTTCTACACCCTCGCTAATGTCCAGACAAGACCGCGTGGCCATGTTTGAGGAGGGGCCTATGGAAAGATGGTCCCGCCCAGTTTTAACAATGTGTCGTTAGGGAAGTACTTACAGGGAAATAGCGGGTGAACGGGGGTGCAAGAGGGGAAGATAATTCCGAGACGCGCCGCAAAAGAAGTAGCGGCGCTGCCAGCGCTCTGCCTGTTTTTTCCAGACTTTTTATTACAGCACGGTGGCGGCGTGGATAGCATGTTACAAAATTAACATCTAAAATGTTTGACGTTTGGTATACTAAATAGTCCCATCATACATTTATAAGGCTTAAAGTTGTTGGCGCTCTGTTTTCTGAAATTTTACTCCGTATTAGTGGGGAAGGGTATGGAAAGGGGACGCTCGGTTAGTTTACTGCGGATTGACAGCAGCATAATGCAAAGTTTCCAGGATTAGACGTACCGCGTAATTAAGACATTGTTACGGCGGTGAAGCACTGGGAAAAAGTAAACTTTTACTAAAAAAATAAAAAAAAGTTGAGACACAATGAAGTTCAACAATCATTTGAAAACAGTGTACAGAAATACTCAAACTGGTTATAGTGACAGAGAATTGAAAGAAGCACTGAAATAAAATAAACTACTCGACAAACAGAACACTAATTTTTGATAGGTAAAATATGAAAAACATCTTCTATTAATAAATAATACATAAGAATAAAAAAATTCACATAATAGAATAATAAGCATGCAAATAGAATGAGTATAACATTAAAGAGCGTTGAAGAAATACATATATTTTCAAAACATCCATAGTAAGAATATAACATTTATTTAAGATTTTATTTTTAGTACTATTCAATATATTTAGATGTATTTGAAGGATAAGCAAGTATTAATTTATTACTAATTTTAATATGACATTAATGCTATATTTTCATTATAGGTTTTAAACATCTTATATTCATAAAATGATATATGAATGTAATTATTTTTTTTTTAAATTTATTCAATTTAGTACCTATACTTGTTCCAAAATTTGAAAATAGAAGTAAAAATTTAACTTTTACAGTACAAATATAATGATTTGTTTAAACTATTGTTATAAATTCATAAATAAAAGACAACTAATTCAGAAACATAACGTAGTGAAATAATACAATTAAGCAATTTAAAAGATATCTTAGATTAGGATTTTTTTCTAAAACCTAATACCAGGTAAAAGAAAGATTGGTAAGTTAAGCAAAAGTAAGATGATTACAAACATGTAATAATAATAATAATAATAATAATAATAATAATAATAATAATAATAGATTAGATTCATAGTTCTTAATAAAATAAAGCTTATGCGACTTCCTCATAGCTTGCACACTAGTGAAATTTCATCCGAATATCTACAGCTATTATGAAGTAATTTTCACTAAATAAGAAAAAGACATATAAAATAATATTAATAGTGGAGTAATAGCGGCAGTTCCTTTAACTTTTAAGTGCAGCAATGGGCATCGTTATGATGTTTCCATGATTGGATTTGAATTTCTAGTTCGTGAGTTCGCCGCTATGCACCATGGTGAGGGATCGGCTCGTCGTCCACAGATGGCACTGTAAAAAGAAATAATGACTTGTGGACGGGAAATGACGGACAATTTTGCCCAGGAACCTTCTTCTTTGAAGGTATGAGAATCTGTTACGCACAAGTAAATATTACACGGAACCACCGGCTTTACTTCTCTTCCGTAAGAAGCCATGCGTCCAAAAAACTCCATCAGCCTCCATCAGATCTGAACTTGCAATCTTTGATTTTAGAGGCTAGCATGGTAACCGCTACAGCACTGTGGGCAACATTAATAGCAATACTTAAGGGTGTTAAATTATTTTATAAGAGTCCTGAAATTAGCAAGATAGATATATTTAAAGCCAGCCAGCAATCAGCTTGCAGCGAGATTTGCTAAGAACATTTTGAGCAACAAGTAAACCATAGTAATAGGAAATGGAGAAGGTAAGTTAAAAGGAATATACCAAATAGAACTGCATAAGGGGTTGATAATTTGGCTTTCATATCGTTAATGCCATTAATGCTTATAACACAACTAGAACACTTAGTTAAATAATTCAAATTAGAAATAATAATAATGATAATATAAAGTTGTATAAACATTTCAAAAGAAGACCCTACTGAAATAAGCCTTTCTAGCAAGTGTTACCTTCCAATGAAATTTTATAACAATAATAAAGCAACAAAGGTACAGAAAGACTGCGTCCATGGTCGAGTGATCAGCGAGCTAACTTCTTGCCCAGAGGTTCAGGGTTCTGTTCCCAACCGGAGCGGGGAATTTTTCTTTAACCAGAATTATTTCCTATCCACCACAGAGTCTGGAAGTATGTGTGTGAGAGTGAATGTGTAGTATTTGAGGAAAATAAAGTAATTTAAGCCTAACGTAAAGCCTCTACAGCAAAATCTCCCGATATGACCTTAGATGTTAAAGGGGACCAAAAAAAGTAATAGTAAACTATAGTAGAAAATAGATAACAATAATATACCAATGGAGCCGCATAAGGCATACTAATGCAGCTAATTTGTTTTTAAACCCTTAATATGAATAAAATTAAGAGTTTATAATTTTTATGACATAACTAAAATATCAAAATGAGCATTTCAGATTAAATATAATTATGATGATAATAATTGTATTAATTAAGCAATTAAAACTATTAGGCTCACTTTATACTCCCTCTTTTAAACAATATAGGTGGACTCCACAGAAACGAAAAAACAAAATATAATTTTTTTTAAACAGTACCGGAGTCTGGTCAGGACTCCGGCGCTGTATCCCCTATTTCCACCCCCCCCCCTGTATGATTACTGGTTTTACTGTTCCTTTACACAAACATATACACATTGCACAAACATATGACACCCATGCTCAAGACGGGACTCGAACCCACGTTCCCCTGTCCACGAAGCACTAAAGCGAGACGCCTCAGCGAGGGTGGCCATGGGGACCCACCTCAATTTACCAGACGCATATTTATGAACCTACATAAGTGTAGTACATTCATTGTAACTGTCTACACTACCATCAGCATATGCAAGCTTCTGTTATAACAAATGGTTCTGCTATGAAGCTTTCAGACAGCAGGCGTGAATACCACCCGCACTACAAGCTATTGTGAGATGCAATTGGCACGGCGCTGGTGCATTAAACATCATTATCTGATTAGTGTAACTTCACTCACGCTCATGAATGGAGTAATTCACTTAGCTCAAATGTATTACATACTAATGTTCAACTCTGAATGAAATGGTGTAAATTGTGTGATGTTGGAGTTATATCGTAGATCAAAATAAACTAAACGTTTAGTATGAGGTTATAGAATTTAAAGCAATCCATGACTTTTGCTACCTATTTTACAACTATTTTTTTATACCCACATACTGAAATAAGTTCATTTGCTGTTAAAGATTGAAGATAATTTCGATACAGATTTTCATTTTGATATAAATGTTCACGCTTGCGTGCTGCCTTACGTAGCTGTTCACTGCCTGCTAATCTGCATAAAATTACAAAAAACTTTTTACACGCACAATAGCCCCCAAGAATATTTAATTATATATAAGAATATATAATTATTTCCCGAATCTAAACTCGTAATATTAAGGAAAGCAAAGTAGGACATGACAATGGCATCACAGAGACGAGAAAATCAATAACCCAGGACATGCGTGGTAACTGTATGAGAACATTTTCCGAGAATGAAGTTGCATGTTTTGTTATTCTCCATGCCATAAATGTATTATATAACTAGATTTTTTTTTTATTTATGTGGAAGTAAATTGTTAACAGCATAACTCACCTCCTCTTTTATATCAGGAGGTGTGAAACTAAATTCCATATCATTTTATCATTAGGCCAGGCCAAAATACCTCTTTGTCTCAATCTTGCAAATCAACTATCGCCGTGAATCGAATTTCATTTGTTGTCGACGCATGCGTAGAATGCGCATAGCGGTCGGCGGAGTTCATCTTTCGTATGTAGATTATCTAAATATTAAATATTTAATTTATATCTACATGTAGAAACAATTCTGTATGCAACTCTCATATAATGGTTATTAGAACACTCGAGATGTATTTTGATGTGAGCGAAGTCATTCGTATCCTAATAACTGCCATTATAGGATCGTGGCATTAATAACTATTACGAAACGTTATTCTTCTATATACTTCATGCTAATCGAGGTAAACTAACAATAAATTATCTTATTGGGTATTTACTTCCTTATAGGTAAAGGGAAATAAGGGAATACACCGAGGTAAGTGATAGTCAAATGTTTTAAGAGCTAGTCGCTATATGGTGAATTTAACCTTCGGTTTTCTTTGAATAACCAGAAGAAAAAAAATCAAATAATGTGCAATTCAAACCAAGCGGTATCTTGGAAATGATTGACTGGACAAAAACTATCTGACATAAATTATGTCAAATAGTTTTTATATTGAGCTCTGCATTTCTTTGTATAGAAAGACTTTAATTCTCTTTCCTACGGTTTACCAGTTATGCAAAAGTAATACGGAATGAAGATGACTTCAGAGATTATGCCATAAATTTTCAAGGTATGCATTTAATTTGCATAAAGCTCTCTTAAATATACTGTAATGCAGTCAAAATGTTTAGAGCTAATTCGGAAAAATAAACATATTTGAAAACTGTTCCATGTAAACGGTAGTTTGGGGTAGGAGGGTTTCCTTGGAAGTTGCTGACCTTAAATTAAAGTGTGATATTTAATGGGCTTTTTGGTGTTGAATTGTGCTATTTAGACACACGGAACACAAACAGATCGGATCTTTTTCTAAATATATGTCGAAGTTTAAGGACCTCAAAACCAGCATTTACGGTAAAATCTTGACATAAAATGTTAAGTGGAATGCAATGCTTTCCATACTTATTACGCGTAGGTAATAGGAAGCATAAAATTACGGAAAGAAATTTTTCTTTTATAAAAGCTTTTGGGTGATGCACAGAAAGAGATGCTAATATATTGGGAAATCTTAACATGCAATTCACAAAAATATAACCATAATTCTGTGGTATATGGCAATAAACAAATATAATACTTTCTTATAAATGAATAACGAATAATAAAGGCACTGGTACTTAATAGTAATATATATCATGAGTATGGAAAACACAAGATGATAATATAGTTTAAAGATTTATAAAGGTAATATAATTGAACATACCTCCCATAATCCAGGAGTCTTGATAATGGAAGTAATGCATTTTTTTCTGGTTACCTAGTTATCCATCAACCGTTAAGCAGAAGTGCAAGGGACACTTCTTCAACAGTTCACTAAAGTTGCTGGAGAACAAAGTGAGGGGAGCTTGAAGCAACCTTAGCTTACAGGTTTGATTGGTTCCGTATGTTGCTTATCCCTCTCCCCTTACCGGCTGCGCGAAGTTGCTGTCAAGGACTCTGGAACTAAATAGTACGAAAAGTTTTGTAAAAAACTAAATTGTAATTGATGTTCCTAAGACAATTCAACTTCCTAGTTTGTAGGAATATAAAACGGAAAATAGCATAAGCAAATACGAAACATCATGGAGATATTAATTCAAGAAAATCAGTATAGAGAGACTTGATTTCATTTAAAACAAGAAAATATATGTTCGGTATTGTTAATTCATCCAAAAAGTATAAATTTTAACTATATTGGTAAAGCTAACTTGTTTGAAAATGAAATGGTACTTGTGGACAAATAACTTTAATACCTTAAATAAGTTCACAAATATTCGAGAATTTTGTTATTTCTTGAAATTTCAAACTGAAACTCTTTAATGTAGACTTATTAAGATTATAATTAACGAAATTACCCTATATAACTCATTTATGTACTTTAACAATGGTATATAGTAAACATAAGCTTTAAAATGTGAATTATAAGTAAGCAGTAAATCAATATTCTAACACTGAAATAACCAATGTCATGGAGTTGGAGATTACTTATTTTTCAGTATTATTTACATACAGCTTCAAACCACGTTAATTATTTTATAAGCGGAGTATGTTTATGATGACTTTGCTAAAATATTTAATTTTCGAAAATAGGAGGATTTGTCGTTCTTTATATAAATTTAAAACATGCATTGAAGTAATGTGGATATAAAACCGGCCTTGATTGGCGCTGTTTGCATTTGGCTTGTCAGTGATAAGCAAATTGATCTCTGGATGATGGATCACTTAATGTATAGATAATGTACTGCACAAGAAGACCAGAGTGAACATATTCAGCAGAATGAGCTGAGAGATGAGATTTCTCGAGAAAAAGTGCTCTTACAATATTATTAGCTTAAATGGGGGTGCAGCAAATATCAGAACTAAAAATGGAATAGTTTTTTTGTTAATTGCAATCTAGCTAAATCGAAATCAAATTTTACGAAGTTTTTTACTGGCAGATTAATGAAGATGCAAGCACCTGCAGTTGCAATTTATTGCCTGAGATTACAAACATTTACGCTTAATGGAGTTGTAATACATCACGGAGTTTGAATTTTTAGTAATATCATTAAAGGAATATCAGTGCATGACACATAATTAAGATGTGGATATCTTAAACAATATAGTCAGAAATTGTATACTACACCAGCTGGTAATCACGAGTATCTAATACAAGAGTCAGATAAATGTATACAGTACCAGTAAGTAATCACGAGTATCTAATACAAGAGACAGATAAATGTATACAACACCAGCTGGTAATCACGAGTATCTAATACAACATAGTTAGAGAATGTATACAGCACCAGCAAGTAATCACGAGTATCTAATACAAGAGTCAGATAAATGTATACAGTACCAGTAAGTAATCACGAGTATCTAATACAAGAGTCAGATAAATGTATACAGTACCAGTAAGTAATCCCGAGTATCTAATACAAGAGTCAGATAAATGTATACAGCACCAGCAAGTAATCACGAGTATCTAATACAAGAATCAGATAAATGTATACAGCACCAGCAAGTAATCACGAGTATCTAATACAAGAATCAGATAAATGTATACAGCACCAGCAACTAATCACGAGTATCTAATACAAGAGAGTCAGATAAATGTATACAGTACCAGTAAGTTATCACGAGTATCTAATACAAGAGAGTCAGATAAATGTATACAGCACCAGCAAGTAATCACGAGTATCTAATACAAGAATCAGATAAATGTATACAGCACCAGCAAGTAATCACGAGTATCTAATACAAGAGAGTCAGATAAATGTATACAGTACCAGTAAGTTATCACGAGTATCTAATACAAGAGTCAGATAAATGTATACAGTACCAGTAAGTAATCACGAGTATCTAATGCAAGAGTCAGATAAATGTATACAGTACCAGTAAGTAATCACGAGTATCTAATGCAAGAGTCAGATAAATGTATACACCACCAGCAAGTAATCACGAGTATCTAATGCAAGAGTCAGATAAATGTATACATCACCAGTAAAGAGTCACGAGTATCTAATACAAGAGAGTCAGATAAATGTATACAGTACCAGCAAGTAATCACGAGTATCTAATACAAGAGCGTCAGATAAATGTATACAACACCAGTAAGTAATCACGAGTATCTAATACAAGAGAGTCAGATAAATGTATACAGTACCAGTAAGTAATCACGAGTATCTAATACAAGAGAGTCAGATAAATGTATACAGTACCAGTAAGTAATCACGAGTATCTAATACAAGAGAGTCAGATAAATGTATACAACACCAGTAAGTAATCACGAGTATCTAATACAAGAGAGTCAGATAAATGTATACAGTACCAGTAAGTAATCACGAGTATCTAATACAAGAGAGTCAGATAAATGTATACAGTACCAGTAAGTAATCACGAGTATCTAATACAAGAGAGTCAGATAAATGTATACAACACCAGTAAGTAATCACGAGTATCTAATACAAGAGAGTCAGATAAATGTATACAACACCAGTAAGTAATCACGAGTATCTAATACAAGAGAGTAAGATAAAT
Organism: Hymenopus coronatus; assembly: GCA_030762935.1. Classification (NCBI taxonomy): domain Eukaryota; kingdom Metazoa; phylum Arthropoda; class Insecta; order Mantodea; family Hymenopodidae; genus Hymenopus; species Hymenopus coronatus. The sequence goes on along the minus strand of CM060892.1, from coordinate 56,866,856 downwards.
GTATACAACACCAGTAAGTAATCACGAGTATCTAATGCAAGAGTCAGATAAATGTATACATCACCAGTAAGGAGTCACGAGTATCTAATACAAGAGAGTCGGATAAATGTATACAGCACCAGCAAGTAATCACGAATATCTAATCAAGATGGTCAGGAAATTGCATACCTAATCAGAAAGTATTCAAGTGTATCTTGTATACAATTTTCTGAATATCTTACATAACACCAGTAAGTAATCACGGGTATCGTATCTCGTATAAAGTATCTGTTTCTACATCATGCTAATTAAAATAGGCATAAGCAGAATTTGTCTTATTACTAGCTTTCTAGTAGATAGAAGGGGAATAAGAAAATGCAAGGCTAAAGCGAAGTCTCGTCCTTCGAAAGCGGGTCACTTAGCTTGCCAGGAAAAAACTGAGAAACGAGAAGAAAAAAAAATATCTTCCCGTTTGAAAAAAGTGGCTTAAAGTTACCTAAAAAAAAAAAAAAAAAAACATAAACTGTGTATTTTAATAAGCACTACATTTTTTGTGTAATAAGTTTTAGTCTATCTCTTACGGTTTATCAGTTATACAAACGTTATCCAGAAGGAAGAGGTTTTCAGAGGATATTTCTAGAAAATTGAAGATATATGTACATTTCGTTGTCATAAAAATATCTTAAACATAACGTATTTTAATCAAAATCGTTAAAGCCAATTTTGAGAAAATCAAAACTTTCGAAAAATGTTCCATGGAAAGGGTAGTTGGGGGTGGGGGATTTTTTTGAAAATGTTTGTGTCGCATCCTTGGAGGATACTCAACTTAAGTACCAAGTTTGGTATTTAACAGACTTTTCGTTTTTGGGCTTTGTTGCTCCCTCCCCCCACTCACACACCTCGAGGGACCTCAAAACATATATTTCTGGTGAAATCTCTGTATATAATTTGGGTGCCATACAAAAGTTCTCTAAACACTATGTACCTACGTGTAGAGAAAGTATTATAATTTTCTCTAAAGTAGGGCTCTTTCCAACGCATACTTTTAGACTTCTCCTTCAAATAAGATACCTGAAATTTGAGTTTATTTCACTATAAAATAGCAAACTTATATTTTAAAAGAAGGTGCAGTGATTGCTGGCGTGTTTTACTGTTGGAAATTTGTTTCAAAATCGCCTTATAATTGTTTAACTTTTTGAGCCTGAGCTACCGAAAAATATGGTAAAATTATAAACTTTATTTAATGTAATATACTTGGTGGAATAATGTATTTAGTTTATTCCTGTTTATAGTAGAAGTTTTAAATGCATTTGTTTACGCCTCATGAATGCAGCCAGACTTTGACTTTATAATTTTGGACAGGCCTTAATTACATAATTTAGAAAATTAATTCTTTCATAAGGTCTTAATTTGTAGGTAGTCTAACCTTGTAATTTCAGGTGCGTTTCAGAAACACCCACCAAAGTCAAACTTTCCTTCTGTTTATAATGTTTTACAACTCGCGAATCGCAGCACTTGCGGAGTTTGAAATTTTGTATTATGTACCCATTAAATAAACTTTTGAGGATTTATTGACCAAAATGAAATGTACTATTTTTGACATTGCTACAAAATCAGTGATTCTAATTATCGATTCAAGAAAATACAATGCGTTCGCTATATTGCGGGGCCGAACTTCCCATGTTTATATTCTGTGCGCGCTGTCTATTTCACTAGGAGGTTTTCAGTTCTAAATCTCCCTGGTACTCGAGTGATAGTAACGTAATGATTATTGTAACTGGTATTGAAAATGGTGTCCATTTGCATTGAGGGATTTCTGGCAATTCTCGTCGCCGTGAAATTGCAATTTATGAACATGGTTACTCAGTAGGGTTTCAAATTTAAAAGCTGTAGAACAGAGGACTTTCAAACGCCCACTTACGAGACTTCTCTAAACAGCCTGCGCATAATGCACTAATTTCGTTATTTTTCCTGCGTTTAAACATTTTGTTTTCGCTTCTAAGGTTTAGCACTTATCAATCCTGTTGCTATAAACTTATGTATCGGACGTCTAACAGTTGCTATAATTGGAGCTGAAATTTCAGGAAAATTTTCTTAAAAGTTTCTACACACATAATTGTCTTGTATATACAATTTATTGCTCAAAATTGATTTTGTTGGTACAAATTCCACTAATAACAAGAACAATAACAGCCAACATAACAAGAGTGTACCTTTTATGGCAACATATGTGTGAAATTTGACAAAATGTTTTAAAAAGTGAAGAAAAAAATCAGATGGTTACACTCACATGACTTCCTCTCGGTCTTCTACAAACTTCTTACATAAGATTAGTCTTCTTCCTGCACCTTGCTAATCAAGATAATCATTAGCAGAATGTTCTTATTACTTAGTTGCTTATAAGTAGAAAGAAAAGGGAATACACTAGGCTAAACCGATAGTAATATGTTTTAAAATATGTTGTTATTCGATTGTCATTGCAAATCGCTTCCTTGCTTGGCCAGGAGTAGAGCAAAAGAAAAACGCTTCCTGTCTGAGAAAAGTATAAATACTCACAACTGAAACCAAAAACAAGGAATATCTCGGAAACGGTTACCTCCACAACAAAAATGTAAAGGACATATATTGTGTGTTTTGATCAGATCAACATTTTCTGTGTAGTACGTTTTTGTATCTCTCTTACCCTTTAGCAGTTAACAACATTTAGCAAAATTCACCCAGAATAAAGAGCTCTTCAGAGGCTATTCCCAGAAAATTCAAGATATACATTTTATTTGGTATGTAAATATCTTTAATATACGGGATTTTAATCAAAATCGCTAGAGCCATTTTTTAAAAAATCAAAATTTTCGAAATTTTTTCCATGTAAAGGGTAGATGGGGTGGAGGGATTTTCTTGAAAATCTTCCTGTCGCATCCTTGGAAGATACTAAACCTAAATACCAAGTTTAGTATTTAACGGTCTTTTCGTTTTTGAGCTATGCTGTCCACAGGCACACAGACATACACAAGGACCTTTTTCTGAAAATGCTTTTTTTGGATTCAGGGAGTCCTAAAACATGTATTTCCGGTAAAATCTTGGTATCGAATTTTTGGGTGGAATACAATACTTCCTCTATACGCTATGTACATATATATATATAGAAAGTAAAAATGTATATAATAAAATAACATGAATTATCATCATTTTCAGTGTCAGGGATTAGGTCTTTTCTATCTGTTCCGTTCTCTCAAAGAAACGTTCTTTACGATTTTTTCTTTCTGTCTCTTTCCTTTTTGTTTGTATTCAAGGATCTTCTTGGGAATACAGAATAATAGAATTCGTCGGATATGCTCATGCTATTCTTTTGATACATATTCTTTTAGCTTTTTATTTAGGTTAAATGTATTCCATTGTGTTCTTATTTTGTCGCTGTACATTTTGTCTGTTCTTTACCCAGCAACTGCTCTCAAGAACCTCATTTCTGAGGCTTCTATCTTTTACTTTTGATTTTTGGTAATAGTCTAGCATTCTGAGGCATATAAAAGAGATATTCGGCCAAAACTTTTCAAATTTTTATTTATAGGAGTTGCTCTAATTGTCCCAAATATGTATTCATATATGTACCCTTAGTGTATCTCAGAAAGATACACTAAGAGTATATAAATTACCACTTAACTGAAGCATAGAAACCTCCAATTTTAAACCTTGTTTTGTTGCAAACTTTTTCATACTCAAATTGCTCCATATGATATAATGTTTTAATAATGTGTTTCAAAATCTTTAATAGGCACTCAAAAGTAAATGAAGGCAAATGACTACATGTTTTTCCAAATAATGAATTAAGAATACAAAAAGTAATTATTTTTCTAAAATGCATTAATTAGAGGTTAATATGAAATTATCTGACGATAGATATATTTGTAAATTTATTTACTGTGAACCGTGAATGTTTATATTTATCATATAGAGCATTCTTATTAGTGCAATGTAACTGGACAAGAAAAACATTAGGCATTATTTAAACAATAGTGCAAGCTGGAAGTTTTAAAAATGACAATAAATCACTATTATTCTATACAATAACTGGTGTATTTTGTTTTGCAATAAATCTTGCATACTGATAAAATGCCACAGATGCTATACCTTAAACAACACATGTCTTGAATTCATTTTCACATTTGAGATGCGCAATGTGCATACGTTAACCTTTATAGTACGACCAAAAGGTAGCAACTGACGTAGTACAACACAGCTGATAAACGTAGCCTCGATTGGGTCATTCTCTATTAGGCGTAGCGGGAAAATACCGAGGTCGCTGCAGAGACAATCGGTGGCCTCGCCATAAAATGAACAAACATGTATAAAATAAAAAGGAAATTATGTTAGGAGTAAGACTCATTTGGAACAATCAAATAATTTATTGGATAAATTACAGATGACTACAATGGTAGTAAATATAATCACGAAGTAGTATACTTTATACGTATCTTCAGCAACAAAAACGAAATCATAGCTTTCTGAGGTAAGCATCAAATAAGATCTGAAACATGTTTAAAAATATAACATTGTAATTATTTAAAATATGATACATCATTTTATTATTCTTAGTTTTAAATCTTCAAATAACCAAATCTTTAAAAAAAATATGTGGGACAATATTAAGAACATTAAAATAGAACTAAAATAGTGAGATGGCATTTTACAAAGTTATTACGCTGCTCACAGTGATGACCAGAAAATTAGCCAATTAACAGGTAAGTTAGAATAAAAGTAAAAACGAAAGAAATGGAACATTTTAAGGATAGTTGGATGTAGGTACGAAATGAAAGGATAAGGCGAAAATTAAAAAAAAACAAACAAGAAAATTCTACAAATATAATAGTAATGTATGAATATATTTCTCCATGAAACTAACGTATCAAAAATTAAATTATATCTTTAAGTTTATGATTTTGTTCAATACCATTATATTTAACATTTCACAGTTTCAGATGATTTTATCAAGCTAACCGAAATGCAAAGGCATCTCTGGTATATTCGGACATCTATTAGGAATGAGCAAGGGTTTGATAGAAAATGTTTTCTCGATTTAAATTAATTGGGAACTGTTTCAATTTAAATGAGAATAATAATATATAGCTCCCTGGAATATTACCACATGGAATGTTTATCTAGCGCCATACAAAATAATGTCATTTTTTACAAATAACATGAAATTGCTAACATTCTCTATGTGCAGCCTATATTTGAAATGTATTAATTATATGACCATACACTATTTGAAGCAGAAATGCCGTAATGCAGCCATGTTATTTAATTTATAAAACCGAGTTTGTCCTATAGCCTAGTTAGAGTACCTGCCTGCTAGGCGAGGAGTCCCGGGTTCGATTCCTGCTGTGGGGCGGTCATTTTCTCTAGTCAAGATTAATGCTAATCTTCCAGAGTCTGGAAGCATTAATGAGAGTGTGAATGTGTGTAATGTGCAATTTTCAAAGAAAATCCAGAAACCCAATGACAGCTTTATACATTACCTGTCGACAAAATGTGTTCCAGAGGTAAGAGGCCGCCAATATAGCCACTGTATTTAAATAATAGAGGTACACGTTAAGCAATATGTTTACATCTATAATAATTGCACTGTTAGTAAATGTTGGGGGGTCACATGATTCGATCGTAATATCTTCTCATTAGTTATAACGTCAACAGTGTTGTTGAAACTTATGATTTCTCTAGCACATATGTACAATGTACATTGTAAGCAGAGAAGGTAGATATTGTACTCCACTCAAAAATTCAATACCAAGATCTAATCGGAAATGCATGTTTTAAGGTACTTAAAATTCAGTGAAAGCATTTTTAGAAACAAAAAAGCATTTTGATAAGCTTAGTGTGTGTTTGTGAGAGAGAGAGAGAGAGAGAGAGAGAGAGAGTGGAGGGAGAGAGAGGGAGACGTGGACAGCATAGATGAAAAAAGAAAAGTATCTTAAATACCAAACTTGTATTTAATTTTAGCATCTCCCAAACTAGCCTCGGAAAAAGTTGCAACATTTTAGATTTTACTTAACTAAACATTTAAAAGAAAATTCCAAATTAAAAACAAAACATTTAAATACCAATACAGTTAAAAATATCCTCCTTGCTTCAGCTAGTGATTTTATCAACTGAATTCCCAATTTATCTGAAGAATTATCAATTAGTCAAATTGACTGAATATTAGCAACTATAATAAAATTATAAAATCAAATTTATGATTGATTTACTTTCTTATCTATAAAAAATGACTCTTACGATTTGGATTAAAATACTGTATATTAACGATATTCACAAGATAAATAAAATGATGAAAATAAATAAATGTGTATATATATATATTATATATTGACTTTTCTGGGAATATTCTCTAAAGTTCTCTTCATTCTGACTGACAAAACTTTACGCACAAAAATGTAGATTTCCACAAAACACACAATTTTTGTACTTTAGATTTTTACTGTGGGGCTAACCACTTTCTTCTTATTAATTTCAGTTTTAAAATAGTTGAGCTTTATTCAAACAGAATGTCATTCTTGTTTGTTTTGGTTTACTCCTAGCCATGCAAAGAAACTCATTTCAATGACTATTTGTTCCTTTTGTTTTACTCCTGTACGTGCAAAGAAGATAATCTCATACCATTAGCTTTTAAAGGATTCAGCTATCGTTTTAGCCTAGTGTATTCCCTTATATCCCTTCTACTTATAAGGAAACAAATAATATATTTTATATCTTCATATTGTATACCTGGAAGATACTAAATTTAAGACCAATTTTTTTCAAAGTAAAGGGAGTTTGGGTTGGGGGATTTTCGTGAAAATCTGTTTGGAAGATGAATTTAAATATCAAGTTAAGTGTTTTAGATATTTTTCGTTTTTGAGTTATGCTGTTCATACACAAATTTTTACTTTCTCTACACGTATTATGTACAGAAAAGGTATTGTAATTCATTAAAAAATTCAATACCGAGATTTCAAGGGAAGTATATGTTTTGAGACCTCCTGAAACCAAAAAAAGCATTTTTAGAAAAAAGGTCCGTGTGTGTTTGCGTGTGTCTTGTGCAGCACAGCTCAAAAAACGAAAAGTCCATTAAATATAAAACTTGATATTTGAGTTTATTATCTTCAAAGGTGCAACACGAAGATTTTCAAGAACCCCCCCTAACCAACTATCCTTTAATTGGAAAAACTATATATATCTTGAATTTTCTGAGACTTATTGTGGATGAATTTTGCAAAATTTTGCATAACTGGTAAACTGTAAGAGATGGACAAAAATTTACTTAACAAACAGTGAAGAGCTTGCTAAAACACACACTTTATGTTATATACTTTTTTCGTGGAGGTGACCGTTTTTGAAATATACTTTTTATCTGTTTCAGTTTTAAAATACTCATACTTTACCAATATGGACATTTTTCAACTTCTGGCCAAACAAAGCAACTTCAGTCACATAGCAACCAACATTTAAAAGATTCTACTATCGCTTTAGACTATGGTTCTTCCTTATTTCCCTTCTAGTTACAAGGAAGAAAGTAATAAGACCATTTCTGATGCTTTTCTTCTAAAATAAATAAAGAATAAGCTTTTTCCCAATAATCTGTTACAGAGATATAGAGAAAGTCATGTAAATGGAGCACACCAGACTATTTGCTAAACATATGTAGGTACATATTAGGTTGTAGAGAAATTAAGATAATAAATTCAATTTCGTTAATACGTAACTTAGACATAGCTCTTAGAAAATTTAAAAATAATCGAATGTGCTTTTAATCCAGTTGCTAAAGAATCAAGTTTTGCTTTGCCACTAAATTTAGGAACTTTCTTAGTGATTTATAGTATTTTATAACATAATGACGTCTACATAAGAGAGATGAACTACCCCTATTTAAAAGGGCGACTTAAACGCTCATCCCTCGTTAAAAACAACATTGGTGTATGATTTTCCAGCAATTTTATCGCTTATTGATGAGAGTAGGTATCAGAGAGTTTGAGGAAGGTTATCAAAAGAGTCATATATCAACATGCCGATACATTTGGAGTAAGGCCTTGCTTTGATACATTTGCAGGGTAGTCCGTCTGTAAAGCTTCCCCTATCCTTTCTTTTTCAACCTGCCGCTTTTGTTGGAGGTGGAGGCCCTTTAATTTTCCATTCCATATGGTTTATGGAATTTGAAACCCTGTCAAGCAAGCACATTAATGAGCGCCCTGGTGTTTGATTGTTTCAGATGACCCGTGTAATAAAATTGTCGTCACGTCATTCCAATACACGCCGGCGTTCTCTCTTAGTCGCCTTTATTCAAAGGATTAAAGGGATCATAACTTCAGAAAGCGCTCCGGAAACTCTTTAACGTTTTTTACCACCGTGTGTAGATAACAGTGTTGATAAGATTTAATTCTGGTGATACATCACGTATCTATTATAAGGGCTCCCTTTTACCTTAAGCTCCTTGTTTGGAATTTGCTGGACAGTGACGTTAGGATACCTGGCCGGTGTTTGTCCTCAGTTTTACGCTCTGCTTCAGCGGTACTGTGTTCCATCACCTGGCAACAAACAAACATCATCAGTAATCTATGAACTGCTTCAGCGAAGGGAAATCCAGGACAAATGTAGTGTCCTAACTAATTACTCCTGCTCATAAATTATATTTTATATTGATCCAAGTTCTTGTGTTTATGGTGATGAAAAAATCAAACTTCTGTTTACGAAACATATTGAGACATTATACAGGACAATTGTAAATGATTTCCTGGAAATTATTTTCATACTAATAGTAACGTTTAGACCTAGAAGTATGAAAATGTTAGTGATAGAAAGAAAAATTCTCCAACTTTTACACTGATTGATAGACTTTGCGAAAATTAGTATAATGGCGGATAGATGAGATAAGTGACAGCTTTTTGTCCTGGAATTCCAAATTACTCTGTTTACTACTACTACGACACGATAATCCTTTTGAATCAGGGATTTTACTTTTTTGCAATCTACAAGTGGTATTAATACACTACTGCTACTATTACTATTATAGTATTTATCTTATCAGGATAATCCTTTTAAGTCAAGTACTCTATTGTTTTGTAATTTACAATTACTATTGCTAGGCTGTTCTTCTACTTCTTCTACTACTACAATCGCCAACATTTTTTACCAACTATATAAAGCTATAGAGCATTCATTCATAATTATGTATGTTATAGATTACTGGAGAAAATACATGAGTAGTAGTTTCAGTAGTCATAGAAATATATTAACAAATGATAATATTATTCAAAATTGTTACAGCCAATTGTTAAAAACAAAAAATAATGAAAATCTGTCACCTCTGTGGTAGAATAATTTTCTTGATAGTTATCATCTGGCATGCCTTAACAGTGATTATGAAATATGGTACGTGATTTATGGTTTATATATCACGCTATTCTCAGCCATAAAGATAAGCAAGCAGGAAAGCTGGCTGGCAGAAACACGCAAGCATAGCCTTTCTCCAAAAACACTTTTTTAATTGAGTGGCCTTCAACGAAACTTTGATATCGAATTTGAATGCTGAATAAGTAATAAATATAATTGAAATGATTAAACGAGATTTTAAATAATGTGTTTGAATACAGCACAATCTGTATCTACTAAAGTTAAGCGGTAGTAGCAATAAAGGAAACTTTTGTGTTTATTTAAGAAAACATAAGATTCCTGAAAGGTCTGCTGCTTATGTCATTACATCAATATTTTAATCAAAATGTTGGAAACGTTAGGACTATTACTTTCTCCACGCGTACTACATACACAGTGCATAAAGAAGGTATTGTATTCCACCCAAAAATTCGATACCAAAATTTCACCGAAAATAGGTTTTGAGATATTCTGAATTAAAAAAAAAATGTCAGAATGTGTATGTGTGTGTATGTGTGTGTGTGTGTGTGTGTGTGTGTGTGTGTGTGTTCAGGCGCAAAACCGAGGAAAGCTTAACTCAGAAATGAAAATACTTGTATTAAGAAACTTGGTATTTAAGTTTAGCATTTTTCAAGGATACGACATGAAGACTTTGAGAAAAATCCCCCCACAGAAAGCTAACCTTTCAATAGAAAAATATCGAAAATGTTGATATTCTAAAACATTGCTAACAATTTTGATTAAAATACTCTATATTTAAGATATGTACATGGCAAACGAAGTATATATTTTTCATTTTCTGGGAATAATCTTTGGAGGCCTCTTCATTCTAGATGACTTTTGCTCAACTGGTAAACCGTAGGAACTAGTCAAAATGTTACTACACAAAAAAAGTAGATTTCGTCAAAACATAGAGTTTGTCCTTGACATTTTCATTCTACAGTTAACCGTTTCCAAGATATTCCTTGTTAATGGTTTCAATTTTAAAATATCTTTCTCAAATATGAAATCGTCCGTGTTTCTTTTGTTTTACTCCGGGCCATGCAAAGAAGCAAATTTCAATGACAATCACATAGTTACTGCTTTTTGAACATTTGATTATCGCTTTAGTATTGCGCATGCTTATCTCAATTACGAAAGAGCAGATAGAAGAATAATCTTTTGTAAGAGGTTTGTTTGTAGCACAGGTAGAGAAAGTGATGTGAGTGGAACATATTAAATTTTTAAAAAGGTATTGTTACGAAGGGTATGAAAAAGGAAAGCAGTGTACTTGACTACATAGTCTCCTGGACCAGTTAGCTGGCTCCATTTGCCTAATACTTTCGTATAGGGGAAGAAAGTGATCCAGACATATTTTAATTTGAATTTAGGCATTGTGAACAAAATTCTGATGTGTTCCATTCACATGACTTTCTGTTCATCGCTGTAATAAATTGTTAAACACTTTATACTTGCATCTACTTTATGATAATTGAGATAAACATTAGCAGACATTTTCCTAATTACTTGCTTGGTTGTAAATAAGGGTTGCCTAGGCTAAAATAATAGTCAAATCTTTTAAAAACTGATTGCCATGTGGTTGAAACCCGTTTCTATGCATGGCTAGGAGTTTACAAACTTCCGAGTGAAAAAAGTTTAGGTATTTTAAATCTAAAACAAATAACAAGGAATATGTTACAAATGGTCAGCTGCATGGAAAAAACGTATGACATAAATCGTGTGTTTTAACGAGATCTACAATTTTTGTGTAGTAGGTTTTGTCTATCTCTTACGTTTACCAGTCACGCAAAATTTATCCAGAATAAAAAGGTCTCTAGAGGCTGTTCCCAGAAAATTTAAGATTTGCATTTTATTTTGTCATGTAAATGTCTTCATATACGGTATTTTAATTAAAATATTTAGAGCCATTATTTATAAAATAAAAATTACAGATTTTTTTCCATTTAAAGGGTAGTTTGAGGAGAGCGTATCTTTTCAAAACCATCGTGTCGTATCCCTGGAAGATGCTTACCTTAAATATCAAATTTGGTATTTTACCGACTTTTCGTTTTGGAATTATCGGGATCAGACATACGGACCTTTTTCTAAAAATGTTTATTTTGTACAGGGGACCCTAAAACTTGTATTTCCTGTCAAATTTGGGTATCGAATTTTGCGGTGGAATTTAATACACTATGCACATAGTACATGTAGAGAGTAATTAGGACCAGAGAAACGAAGATTTTAAGCTACTATGGAACATATTAGAATAGGTAGCATGAAATAAGAGTATAGCATTCATAATGGGTGCAAATTCTAATGAGTATTTTATGCAATAAATTATGCCTAAATAAATAATAACGTTTTGTAAATACATGTTCAACTGTCCTATTAGGAAATAATCGTATGAATGCATTCAACAAAAGCACCTTTGTCTATAAACACAATAATGTTTCCCGAGTTTTTCAAAGTAAAATATTACACTCACCTTTCTAAGTTTTCATTAAAGAAAAAATTGAGCCCCTTCCTTCAAACCGTATATCTAAATTTCTTTCATGTGCTTAGCGATCTGCGCTGGAGGAATTTTATTTTTAAAGTATTTTTAAAAACGAAACTAGGATTTTAGGATTTAGGTGTAGCTTAAAGCTACGCTTAAGTTAAAGCGTAATTTTTAATTCAAAACTTAAGGTTATGAAATAGCTGTTGACTTAAATAGCTGTTTCAAGCGCCTCTTGATTCTATATGACACCTTAAGTTTTACCACAAAAGTAAAGAAGGAATGTAGGGTGCTACGTTTGGTGCGGCTGAAAATATTCTCTTTATTTTCTCAAACTCAGGTGTAAAGAGGGTTTAAAAATAAACATCTGCTTTGGAGCCGCAGGCAAGTTCACGAGCGAGAGAGTGAAAGCTGTAGGCAAAGAGAATAAAACGTCTCAGAAAACAGATACCATTGGTACAAAAGTGTTGTTTTATGAGAGAAACGTTTACTTGCCAGAAAAGAAGAGATGGAAATAAAAGACCGAAGAGGCAGGCTTAAGCGCACACACACGCGTTTAATTCCTTGGTGACGAGGCTATATGCGAGAAATCCCTTGTCACTCTCGGGCGACCACCTAGCACCTGTTAATTAATTCTTGATGGCAGTCGGCCAGCAACAGTTCTGCGAGACGAAAGTTGAAGGATTCGGAAGGATATACACGCGTTTTTCTTTATTTATCCTTGCCACAAGTCAGTGTGATGTGTGCCGCTAGCTTCCCTTTAGAGACCAAAGTAAATTTAACACGTTCTAGAAAAGTTAATTTTTAAAAACATAAAACAACAGAAATGATGAAAGCAAAAACTTCATAAACTGCCGTTTTATGCAAGATGTTTCCGAGATTAAGGAATGGGGTGAGTGAAAATACATATACATTTATGACTAAATGCAACGTTCCTTTCCTTAGGATCTATGTTAGGGTTTTGGAACCACCATAACACATTGCTGCTATAGTTCCCTCCCAGGAGAAGAGAGGAACCATAGTAGGCTACAGTCCACTGGCAGACATTCTATTGAGACGCGCAGAAGTCCCTAATATCTCATGCTAGAAGACACGTTGCATTGCTGGAATTGTCTATAGAAAACGTCGCATCGATCAGGCAGCCCTCTAGAGTCCAGGGGAGTGCTGCTTTCCTTTGAGGAAGCCATCTCTCCGACAACACTATACGTCACGAAAGCCACAAGCACATCTGAAAGAAGAGAAACCATGAATTGAAAATTATGAACCGTATATCATAGTAAATGAGAAACCACTCCAGCAGTCACCTTCCGACCTCGCGGAAACCACTACATTCGTATTAGAGTGGGCGGTCGCCGGGAATGATAAAAGACAAAACATTTTATTATTTATTCGAAATTCATAAGGAAATTGAATGAATCCAATTATTGCAATTATAATTTGAGATCACCTTGTGGTTTACCGGGAAATATGCGAGTCAGTTGAGATATCCAATGCTATGCCCGCATATTGCTAAGGTAGCTCAGTGGTAGAACAACCGGCTAGAGACTGGAGATCTGTGGTTCAAATCCCGGCTATGGCATTGCATTTTTCAGTAAAAAATCACAATTGTCCATAATAGTTGGCTATACTATGAATCCTACATGACTAAGTATGTGACCTTGAAGCGTTAGGCGTGCAAGAAGGGCATATATCGCGCTGTTGAAGTTTTTAAAAAAGCTTTGTGCTGCTACCCAGGCCCGCATTGAGCCAACTATTGAAACATACAGCAATTTAAGTTGCCATTGGGGTTGCCATCTCAAAATAATTTCTTGTGGTTTACCGGGAAACATGTGAGTCAGTTGCTATGTCAGCATGTTGCTATGGCAGCTCACTGGTAGAGTAACCGGCCAGAGACCGGGAGATCCGTGGTTCAAATCCTCGGTCTTTAGATACTAAGTTTAATTACGTTTCTATACAACTAAAGACATTCATTTCAGAACGTATTTGTTTAATTCATGTCGTCCAATATGAAATGAACAACTTGAAATTGAAACTCGGACGGACGTCTTGAATGTGAAACAAACATATTATTTGCTCTCCAAACATTTCTTGCACATAAAATATGTTTTTTTTTTTAATTATTCGTTGAAACTTAAAGATATTGAAAAATTAAGTTTTTTCAAAAAAAAAAATCTAAATCTTGTAGAGTTATAATCCTTTTGCTTTCTACTATTGTTTACCTAACAAGTATTACGCAGATAAAAGAATAATCTATTGTGGGAACAAATTGTTTGGGGGACAGCTAGAGAAGGTTATGTGAATGGAGCACATCAGATTTTTAAGCTTAACGTTCCCAAGCCTGAGCGGTCATTTCGGACGATGAAGAAATGAAATTGCTGAAATGATCCTAGGACGCACTTTGTTTAAATTTACCTAACATTCGTCTTCGAAGGATATAGTTAGACCCGAAAAAAAAAAGATTCGAACTTGGGTTCCTAAAAATGTGATGCAAACGCGCTAACACAACACAACACAACACCAGAGGTGGCTTAAGGGGAGTAGAAGTATAAAATAACAAAGAAATGAAATTTTCTGTTTTAACGGAAAAAAATATGCGATTCTTTCTGATCCAAAATATATAATGCGATTCTCTCTGATTCAAACTAGATATATATGATTTACTGATCATTTAACCTTTTCACTGCTAACATATTTTTAGGCGAGAAACATCTTCTTGCTGAGTTAAGGGGACAAAAACTCGAAATTTGGTTTTGACTAACAATATTTGGAAATAACTTTGTGTATTTCAAGTTAAAAATGAAATAACATATACTAATAACTAAAAAGTGAGAGTAGTAATCTTTTTCAAAACTTACAGAACATGTCTCACACCGTGATTAGACCTGCCCCGTCATCATCCAGGCACCGATTATTTAACCTGGGCCCTCCCCATCCTAAACCACAGGCGAGATAGAGCACCCAGCTTGACTCGGCCAAAATACTTGCAGTTTTCCCTTGCTTTATATATTACTGTAATTAGTGTAAAACAATCCGTGAGAGTTGACATATATAATTTATTTAAAAATTGCTACAGTGGAATATGAAATTTTATAATCGCTCATACCTCCAGTCGAGTTAACTGTGATTATCTCAAAAATACTTTGTTTTGAAACATATGTTCCTTTCTCTTAAAAACTATAAAAACTACATGGCTCAAAGTTTGCACACTTGTGTGAGATAATTTATCACATACACTGAACTAGAGTTATAAGTTTAAGTGTAATATATATATATATTTTATAATTGGGAATATTGTTTAACAATTTATGTATAAATTTTGTCATAGACAATACAATTTTTCACATAAAAATATCATAGCTGAATTCCTATAGTTCATAAGGCAGAATGTGGTATATATGTAAAAAATTTCAGCTATCTGCTACTACTGGTTTCTCAGAAAAGGGAACATAAAATGTCTAATTTTTTCCATTTATTTAGCAAAGAATATTTTAAAGTTAATATTTTTTTCAGACAAACTGCAAAATATATTATCATAACATTTAGAGACATAGTGCATATATCCAGATTACACAGTAATTTTTGTTACATTGATCTATATATCACAGCTAGAGAAATTCACTTCTTTTGGGTTACGTATGTCCATATAATGCTCATACTATCCACTCCTCTTAACTGAAGTTAGCTGGTCACATTTGATGCCACTATGGGGTAGATTTTCTCTGAATGCGGTGTACATCTCAGTTACCTATGTTGTAGTTAAAATCAATTAAATCTTTTTGAGCAAAAGTAGAATCGTTATTTTCTATAGATATTTTGCTTTAGCTATTGCAAAAGGATTTTGAGAGAGAAAAAAAAAAACCGGGAATGTCAGTGTATTTGTAATATACCCTTGTATGATAAAGGTCGCGGTATCCTTATCTATGTCATATTTCTATTTTTACTTTCTCTAGCCAGTATGTACAATGTACATATTGGATAGAGTTATTGTATTCCGCCCAAACATTCCATGTTGAGATTTCACCGGAAATATATGTTTTTTGAGGTCATTTGAGTCCGAAAAAAGCATTTTTAGAAAAAGGTCCCTGTGTGTGGGGGGCATGGCTCAAAAACGAAAAGATCATTAAATACCAAATTTGGTATTTATCTTTGTATCTTCCAAGGATGCAACACGAACTATCTTTTACATGGAGACATTTTTGAAGATATTTTTCTCGAAAGTGGCTATAACTATTTTATATTAAAATAGCCTACATTAAAAATATTTACATCACAGATAAAATGTATATTTTGAATTTCTGAGAATAACCTCTGGAGATCTCTTTGTTCTGGATGAGTATTGCACAATTTTGCAAAATGGTTAAACCGTAAGAGATAGACAAAAACTTACTACACAAAACATGTGGGTCTCATTAAAATACACAATTTATGTCATGTACGTTTTTGTATATAGAACTGACTGTTTCTGATATATTCCTTGTTATTAACCCCAATTTAAACTACTTAGTTTTCTGAAACGGGAAGTGACGTTTCGTTTCATCGCTTGTTTTACTGCAGGCATACAAAGCAAACCAAACTTCAATTATTTTGCATAAGATTGACTTTTATCGAATTGGACAATTTTTGCCAATATTTATCTTGATTAGATAAAGGAATAATGTTTTATAAGCAAAGTTGCTTGTATAACAGCTAGAGGTTGTCATGTGAATGGAACACATTAGATTTTCTTTTTCTTTTCTGACCCAATACTTTTTTGGAATTGTCTCTGTAGATTAATTAGTTTGCAGACTTTGTATATAACTTACTGAAGTAACAACTTTTTTTTTTTAATTTTTATTGGAGAAAATGTTATATACTTTTGGACATTTACTGCAAATTCTGCATTTAGTTGAAAGAACATATTTTAAATAGCAGAACTGGAACTTTTGAAGCGTTTTATGTATAGGTACTATACTCTTGAATGTCTATAGTATAGCGTACAGTAGTCACATTGGTAATAAAACTATTTTCAATTAATATTTATTTTCAATAGTTTCAGTTGGATGCACATTCTAGTCTGTTTGTTTAAATACGAGTAAACATGAAAATAAATATTATATGGTAGCGGTGGTTTTTTAGAAACCATCAAGGATAAATTCACTGATTAAAACTAGTATTAATTATTTAAAATTCTTTTCCAGGAAAATTCTCTCAACTCAGGATGAAATGGAGAAGTTTAAATTGCATTTGTTTTGGATACAGAAGCCAAAAATGATGCTGTTACTTTTGGTGTTAAACAAACCTAAAAAGTGGTTTGCTTGCTTCTAAATTCAATAATTTCCGATTGCTTGAGGTGCATTTCTTCAGATATATCTAGACATATTTCGTAGTTAATATGTTGTCTAAAATGTTCAGTGTTTAATTATTTATGGGTGGCTTTGATACATTGTGTTTAAAGTAACAACTAATGTAATGAAAAAATTATAAAATACATTTTCAATATAAATAAGTTAAATAAATGTACAGCACTAAATGTTTCATAATAAGGTAATATAATATTTTGAAATAGCTTGTATAGTAGGTGTATGTAATAAGATATACAAAATTTATTTGGGTAAATTATAAATTCGTGTATTCATAGTTTTATGATATAGAAATATATTTTAAATATACATTTGCTTTTTGAGGGAGCGTTTAATGGTAAGTAAAAAGTTAATTAGCAACATGCCTTCTTGGAGATTCGGGGTGGAAGAATTCAAGTATGCCTTGCTTATGGCCCAGGAGACTGTTTCTTTTATTTTTATTTCATTGTTTTTATTTTGATCATGATTGGCAGCAATACCTACACCCATTTGTGTGGGATAAGGTATTTAAGAACAGATGGTTATTTTATTGTAGAATATAAATTAAATGTAAAAGCAATTATAACTATTTTCTCAAGTATTTTGTCACAAAATAGTTTGCATTTTAACATTGACTAAATTAGTTCCTCCTATGGTTCTCCAAGTTCAATAAATCATCTACAAATTATATTATCAGAATTTTAAAACATCTGATGTTTAGGATTCACATGACTTTCTCTTCTCAATAAGTTCCTGTTATCGTTACTATAAACTACTCGTATTATTATTATTATTATTATTATTAAATAAATTTCTCTATTTCATGCAAATCAAGAACAACCATTGCAGATACAATACCTTTCGTTGTACAAATTGGTAGTCATATGTTTGAAACTGGACTCTAAGTGCGGGATTGAAACTCCATACTCCTTCCATGATATCGCAACAAATAACTGAACAAACGCTTAAAAATCGTGGAATATTGAAAAATTAAAAATAATATTAGTAACAACGAATAACTTTTACATGGTCGGCCATTAAATGTTATTTTTAAAAAATTGTGTTTTTTAAAATATGTATCTATATTCTTTAAGTGCATTCTGTATATTCTTAACGTTTATCAGCTACACATAAATATACAAAATTACTTAAGAAAGAAGACCTCGTAGCCTATTCACAGAAAGTTCAACATATACATTTTACTTATTACATTTTGAATGTATCATAAAGTTTAATTAAAAATGCTAGAGCCATTTTTGTGAAAATAAAGAATTTCGAAAAATGCCCCGTATGAAAAGCAATTTGGAGAGAGATCCTGAAGACTCTTGTTACATCTTTGAATGAAGAATAGAAGACAGACAGATAGACACACACACACACATACAGACACACACACACACACGGACCTGTTTCTGAAAATGCTATTTTTGGATTCAGAGAGTCCTAAACATGTATTTCCGGTGAAATCTCGACATCAAATTTTGGGTGGAATACAATATTTCTCTATTCCTATGTACATTGTACATATGGGGCTAGAGAAAGTAAAAATTCTGCCGTATAGTTTTCTTTATACGTTCGCTGCGGCGACGATTACAGCTCGCTATGAATTTCCGGTCTAAGCTCACTCAGCTGTTGCAGCGATGCATTTCCAGTGCAAACAACGCTCTGCAAATCTTCATTGCCCTTTTTATATCTTTAGACACGTGACTGGAAACTTTCAGAAACAGTCACACCGCAAACTGTAACTAATCACTCAGGCGTAACAATGTGGACTAAGCGTTAAAGAACCTTCACTCACTCAGGATTAACAATCACAGCTGTGATGTTAAAAGAACTTATCGCCCTCCGTGGTGTAATTGTTACCATGCCGACTTCATATGCCCAAGGTCGCGGGTTCAAACCCGGTGGAGGACGATGGATTTTTTCGGGCTAAAAAAATCCTTAGCATGGCTTCCTTCGGAAGGGAAGTAAAACCGTTGGTCCCGTGTCGTAGATTTACGGCACGTAAAAGAACCTCAAGCCTGATAGAGGCCTCTGAGCAAAATTAAGCGGTCTTTCACGCCTAGTATGGAATGGGACGCTGAGACCCACAGCAGTTAAAGAACGTCCATAAATAAAAAAAAAAAATAAATAAAAACTTACCACCGGCACAGGTGTCCTCTTAACGCACTATAACAGTGGAAGCCTACAATGAGTAATGAATTACAAAACAAGCAGTTCACACACTTTCGGCGATTAATTGGTCACAATATTTTGATTATTCCTTATAGGTATAGGGTATATATAGGTATGGGGCATTTTTGGAGGGGATTCGATACAAATCTAGTACGGATACTCTATCTACCTTTCCAAAGGGGCACCCCTGGGAGGTAGGAATGATGTGGGAGGAGACACCGGGCAACCGAAACCAGGAGTAACGGAAGAGCAACGACAGTGTCCCTATGAGGCGCCCCGGCAACAGGGGAACAAGGACCGCCTTCCCCACTTATAGGGCCCAATGTCCCCGCCCAATGGAGGGTTGTATATCCCATCTAAACCCATTTTAGGCTCACAAATGAAATAAAGCCTTACTATGACTTATAAATTCATCCCCAGGCACCAGAGAAGGGAAAGACCAATAGCAACCCTGATTATAAAGATGTGACATTCACTTGCAGACACCATCTGGAGTTTTAGTTGCCAAAACTCTGAATTCACATTTTGTGTAGACAAGAGAAAGCCGCTCTGTAATCAGATGTGATAGGAAGAAGTTTCAACTCTGCAAAAAAAAAAAGCTGAAGGAGAGCCACGCCGTGGCCGAATGGTTAGAGCAGTTGCCTTTCACTAAGGTGGCCTGGCTTCTATTCCAAACGACCGCATGTGGTATTTTTTGTAGACAAAACTGCGCAGGAGCGGGTTTTCTCCGGGTCCTGTGTTTTCCCTCACCATCACATTCCATCGGTGCTCCATCTTCGTTCTATATATGTTATCAGTGTCATCACCTGCGGTGCCATAGTGGTAAAAGCGGCGGTTAAGACTATAAAAAAAACTGTAGGAAGTAAGGTCGGTGCTGTAAAGCGGTTATAATGGCTCCTCAAAGGAGGCGGCCGAACTACACAAGCATTAACTAAACATATTCTAGCAGCGAAGGTTGATAGGGAAACAAAGTTCACGGTGTGTATCCTTTTCCCCAGCCACGCTGCCCGAAACACTAACGCGATAATTCCAGATGTAAAACAGATCAAAAGGAACGAGGAATGAATAAAATGAGTAATAGAACAATGTGGAGGTGTTCGGAGGAGAAACCACTCCAGCATTTGTTTAACCAACCGGGGAAAGCCATAAAAAAATCATAGTTTAGAACGGGAGGTCACTGGGAATGGAATCCGGGACCTCCTGAATGCGAGTTGCACGCATGGCACCACACCACTTGCTCATAAGCACTTCAGTATTAACAGAATTATAGCAGCTGTTTGCTTTGCTTGTGACAAGTGACATATTTATCATCCTAGGATACATTTTCCTTAAAATGCAAATAATTTCCGGAGCAATTAAATGATGGTATTTTTGCTCGGAGAAAGTCCACCTTTCCAGCAAGCTTACTCTAGAACCAGCCATGCACTGTGTGATTTACGTATGAAATTACTATCCCTTCCCGCAAGTGAATTACATTTTCAGTCCCATAAAAATGTATGCATGCCGCCACCCAATTATAAACTCGTTTGAATTCCATTCTGATATTAAATTCTTTTCGCTAATGGCAGATCTCCATTAACTGTGGCTTCCCGCAGCTCGGCAATTTCTGAGAATTGGTGTAATCAAAGAGTTCTTACGTTTCTCCTGTTTTCACTTCTTCCTGGAATGACATATTTAAGATTTTTGTATTATCTAATTACTTAGACATTGACGTATTCGTATTCACTAGTTCATATCCTTCTACCAACTAGATAATGCTGTTATATCTTTTAATTCATTTCCGTCTCTATTTTGACTCATTTTTACTTTCTCTACACATACTATGCACATAGTAGGTAGAAAAGGTATTACATTCTACCCAAATACTCGATGCTGAGACTTCATACTAAATGCTTTTTTAGGTCCCCCACATTTTTTTTTAATTTTTTTTTTAGAAAGACGTCATGTGTGTGTGATGGACGGCTTAGCTCAAAACAAATATTTGATTAAATACCAAACTTAGTATTTAAGTTTAGTATCTTTCAAGGATGGGACACAAAGATTTTCAAGAAAACCTCTCACAGCAACTACCCTTTACATGGAATAAGTTTTGAAATTTCGTTTTTCTCAAAAATCGTTATAATGATTTTAATTATATTACTGCCTATTAAAGATTGTTACATTACAAATAAAATGTATATTTTGAATATTATGGGAAAGACAATGAAGACCTCTTTGTTGTGGACGAATTTTGCATAACTGAAAACCGTAAGAGATACACAAACATTTATAACGCAAAAAAATGTAGATGTCGTTTAAAGTTTGTCATAATTTTTATAGAGTTAACCGTTTTCGAGATATTCTTTTTTATTGGTTTGAATTTTGAACTACTTGAAATTTTTCTCAAACGGGAAGTCCTCTTTCGTTTCATAGCTCATTTTTTTATTCCTGGCATGCAAAGAGAACCGGATTTCAATTTTACCACATAGCTACCAGCTTTTTAAAAATTGTAGTTTTTCTTTAGGCTATTGTATTTCCGTATTTTCTTTCTTCAAGTAATAAGATTTTTGCTGCAAATGGTTTATCTCGAACAACATTATAAACTAAAAGAATAATCAGGTAGAGAAAGTCATGTGAACAGAGCACATCATAATTTTTTTGTGTGAAGATCCTTCTTTAATTCTATTTATACACCCTTCAAGTGTTTCTTTAGTTTTCAGTTCACTTCACTTTATTAAAATGAAGATGTAGAAAGTTTTCGAACAATGACTGGATTAATGGCATGGTGTCGATTGAACCTTTAGTCACGCAATATTTATTTGTCTTATGAGAATACCCCAAGGCTGCAGAAAAACTTGCTGAGACTACTCATTTCTACCAGATTTCGAGGTCCGATGTGGCAAAATAAAGTAGAACTCCAGAAAAAGTCATCCATGTAACCCTAACTAAGATTTGAAGTTGGTACCTCTGAATGTTGCAGAGGTGGCTTAACTTACGTTCGCTTACCCCATTTGACTACCTTTAGAGGATAGATTTACTCTGATTCCGGACACATCTCAGCTATTTTACACCCAAAATCATTTAAATGTTGTTGAACAATATTGGAATAGTCCTTTTCAACAAGATTTACCTCTGCCACTGCAGAAGGATTTGAAAAAAAGAAGAGATTCCATTGTATTTCTACTAAGTTTATCCCATTTAGCATGATTTAGATAAAAGAATAATCTTTGTTAAGACTAGTTTGTTTCTAGAACAGGTGAAGAAATTCATATAAATGGAACACATCAGACTTTTTTATATATTTTCGTTTTGTTTTAGTCCTGTTGCTTATTAACCGTTATGCAAACATTGATTTCGAATATTCAACATTCCTATAACTCATCTGCTTTAGATATCAGAAGAAAAAAACTGATGTGTTCCATTCACATGACTTTCTCTACATCTCTGTTACAAATTATTGTTAATAAGCTTATTCTTCTTTCCACTTCATGCTAATTGAGATAAACATTAACAGAATTATTACTTAGTTCCTTATAAGTAGAAGGGAAATAAGTGAATACTCTAGGCTAAACCGACTGTAAAATGTCTTAGAATGAGGTTGCTTTGGGATTGATATCGACTATTTGCTTGGCCAGAAGTTGACAAGTCCCCGGAATGAGAAAAATATAAGTAGTTTAAAGCTGAAACTAAATACAAGGAATATCTAAAAAATGATGAACTCCACGAAAAAATGTATAAAGCATAAATTGTGTGTTTTAACCAGATCTACATCTTTTGTGTGATAAGTTTTTGTCTATCTCTTACGGTTTAACAGTTATGCAAAATTCCGCAAAATTCATCCACAGTAAAGGGGTCTTTATAGGCTATTCACAGAAAATTCAAGATATACATTTTATTTGTCATGTAAATATCTTTAATACACGACGATTTTAATCAAAATCGTTTAGAGCCATTTTTTGAGAAAATCAAAAGGTTCTAAAAATTTTCAATGTACTTGGGAGTGGGGGATTTTCTTGGAAACCTTCAATTCTCATCCTTGAAACATACTGAACTTAAATACCAAGTTTGGTATTTAAGGACTTTTCGTTTTTTGCTATGCTGCCCTCAGACATAGACACACACACACACTGTTTTTTAATTTCTTTTTTGATTCAGGGGGTCCTAAAATATGTATTTCCTGTGAAATATCGGTATCGAAATTTGGGTGCAATACAGTACCTACCTTCTCTATACATTATGTACATAGTACATGTAGAGAAAGTAAAAATATTAGGAGCTACTGGAATATCTCTCATCTTGTAAGGAAAGCAAATAGCTCCAGCTAAGAAAGTATATTTTTAATTTAATATTGCTCTGTTATACTCGTAAATTATTAGTCATCAAGCCTTTCTTATTAATTTGACTTTAGTAGACTTAACATACCTGCTTCAGATGGTTCTATAATTTAAAACAAGTGTGCAGTTCTGGGACCAGTAGTGTGGTTGGCAAGTCAAATAAAACCATCCATAATAGAGGACATAGTGTAGGGATCACACTGCAACTTCCTTATTCATCAAAGAGGAAGCTAATCTGCACGTGGATTGCTGAAGGAGAACTACCACGTATTCTCTGGCAATTGTTTTTTATATACTGCACTTCTACAATGAAATATTCGAGCTCAAATTTATTTACGATTTATTTTGATCTGAGAAACTCTAGGAATGGAAAAACGTGTTATAAACCGCAGTAAATGTACCATTATATCATGCTCTAAGTTTGTTTTATTCATACTATCTTGATCTACAGATCTTTTGGTCATTTTGACTCACAATTAAATTACCAAAGCATTACCACAAAATTATTTATATATTTATCTCCTTGATAAGACTTCTCTCTTTCACTGCACTACATCAAATATTTTATTTATAAAGCTATTTAAAGGCAGAGCATAAAGGATAATTGCAGCGAAGGTAGAAAATAAGATGAACATACAACATGAGCCCATTTTACTGGACCTTTTTAGACCAGAAATGTAGAATATAGAATGTCTCAAGAAATGTGAATTGCTTCAACAATGCAAAGTTGAAAGTGCTTCTAAATATTGTATTCCCGGTAAAATGCTGTTTGCGTATGTACACTCCAGAACAAAATTTTTATTTAAACATATTTCGAAAGCGTTAGCTACTTTTGAGGTCCCTTCCCTTTCTAAACGCTAGAAAGTTTGTTAGGTTAATTGTTGATTCAAGCAGTTCGAAATTAATTTACTGTTAAATATATTCTTGGTGGACCCAGTACTTCAGAAATTAATAAAAAATACGAACAGGAGACTAAAATGCCTAGTGTTGCAATTTGTTCCTCTTACTAAGATATAAAACACAACATTTAATGCTCACTACTAGTAAAAATAGTTACACAATATATTAATCTTTGCTTTATGTGTTACAATGTGAGCATTTTTTTTTATCTACGTAGGGAAGTAATTTGAAATTCAGTTAAGTGATACGCTGAATGATACATCGGTGGCGTGGGAGAGGTAACAGGATTAATCTTCTGATTCAATATATTTCAATATATTATCAGGAAGTAAACAAACAGAAAGGAAGGGACAGAAGTATGGCGGATTATAAAGAGGACTTTCTGGTATCCAACCGCTCCACAAAATTTCTCTTCGTGCGCAAAAAGGTTTGCAGAACTCAACGGGGCTATTTCAAGTTAAAACATATCAGTGATGAACTAGACTCGGTGACCTTGGTTTAACCCCTCACATTGAGTACAACCAGCTTACTGTCTCCGCTGATAAGCAAAACGGGTAAAGTGATGGTCACTCTTGCCAGTTTTCCACTGAAATGTCCCATTTGAGTTCTGCAACTTTTTATCGCACAAAAGAATATATGCACACGTCTAATGTGGTGCAGTTGGGCCACCTAATGCAAGAGAGGATTTTTCATTCCTTCAAAGGAGCCGTTGATGACGGAATGCATACTGAATTAAAAAAAAAAAAAAAAACAAGTCTGTGTTCAAACTTATATAAACGTAATTTTTTCCTGTAAAATGGAAATGGTCTGTTATTTATGGACGCTCTTTAACTGCTTTGGTTCTCAGCGTCACATTCTATATTGGGTGTGATAGATCGCTTAATTTTGCTCAGAGGTCTCTCTTTAAGGCTTGAGGTTCTTTTACGTGCCGTAAATCTACGACACGGGACCCACAGCTTTACTTCCCTTCCGAAGGAAGCCATGCTAAGGATTTTTACGCCCGAAAAAATCCATCGTCCTCCGCCGGGTTTGAACCCGCGACCTTGGGTGTATGAAGTTAGCATGGTAACCATTACACCACGGAGGGCGACTTTTTTTTTTTCCTGTATAAAATATAACCTCAAAGCGAAATGCACCTACGGAAATAAAACTCACAAAGTAACACAAGTCTTAATAGCCTATCCTTTATAACGAATAAATTACTATCTGCCGACTTACATTAAGAAAATATTATGATGCCCCATTTTGACTATTCTGACTCTCTTTTTACTAACCTAACTAAAAATTTAACTCTTAAGACTTCTACGGGATCAGAATACGTGTGTACGCTTTGCATGCAATCTCTGTCAATTTGATCATATTACAATCACGCAAAACACTTGGAATGGCTCCAGCTTAGGGATAGAAGAAAATTGCATTTTTTGTCATTACTTTATAAACTCCATTCTCGCACTCCAAACTATCTAAATGTTCGCTTCAAATATATTTTTTGTCACAATCGAGGAACTCGCTAACGACACTCTTTCTTTCTTGCCAAACCTGCTCATCGTACAACCTTCTATTCATCATCATTTACAATAGATTTAGCACGTCTTTGGAATTCCCTACCTGAAGACGTAAGGGACTGCCGGAACGTTACACTGTTCAAGAAGAAAATTAGGGCACACATTTGTAATCAAGCTGATATGATCAGCAGCAATCAACAAACTTTGATGATATTACAAGTATTTAGTTACATTTTGAAAATATACTTTCTGAATACTCGTATTTGTAAACATATAAAAGGTAAGATTTGATTCCACTTTTTAGGGGTTTTGTTTCTTAGTAGGTATCCAGATTTGAATTTTTCTAAAAATTTGGGTGCATATTAAATCTATTTTGTGCGATGTAATTCATAGCTACACACAATATTTATTAATACTATATCAGAAGTATATTTTAAAATATTACTCTTAAGGTTGGAGCGAGAACCCAAGGTAACTGACATTGAAGTATTACGTACCCCTTCGTGAAACCTCCTGAAAGAAGACATTTTGCGCAAACCGTAGAATATTGAATTTTTAACCAAACGATTTACTATGTTGGTCAAATAGATTTAAAATATTTTTAAGGTTAAATAGCAATGGAAATCTACTGCTTTATTTATTGTGAAAGTGGTACAATTTAATATGTTAATCATAAGGCAATGTAAGAATATTACGTGCATAAGATAATACTTCTATAAACTTGAAGATTGTGATTTGTGGCTTAATAATTATTGTATGTAAAATATGTTTAATATAAACAACATAGTTAATACCCGAGTACACATTATTACTACCACACAGATGGAACGAAGCCACCACTGCGCTTGTTGTATCAAAACAACCTTCGTCACTCCGTAAGAGAATGTGGGTTGAGCAAGGCACGTTCAATCGCTACCTCTCCTCTCGTCTCTATACCTGATGAAGGTAATTTACAGATTTTTACTTTCTCTACAAGACTATTGACATATTGCACCCAAAAATTCTATACAGAGATTTCACCGGAAATACACGTTTTAGGGTCCCTTGTATCCAAAAAAAGTATTTTCTGAAAAAGATTCATGTGTGTGTCCGTGTGTCTAAGAACACGATGACTCAAAAACGAAAATGTGGTAAAGTACAAACTTGGTATAATATTCTCCCAAGGATGCGACACGAAAATTAAGAGAAAGATCCTCCCACCCCAAACTACCTCCCACATGGAAAAAGTGTCGAACATTTTGAGTTTCTCAAAAATGGCTCTAATGATTTTAATTAAAATACCGTATTTTAAAGATATTTATATGACTCATAAAATGTATATATTGAATTTTCTGGGAATAGCCTCTAAAGACTTCTTTATTTTGAATGAATTTTGCTGACTTTTGATAACTGTGAACCGTATGAGATACAAAAAAACTTACTACGCAAAAAATGTAGATCACGTTAAAACACACAATTTATGTCGTATACATTTTCTACGTGGAATTGACTATTTCTGAGATGTTACTTATTTCTTTCAGATTTAAAATACTTTTTTTTTCACACGGAAAGCTGTAAACTCATGGCCGTGCATAGAAACGTACTTCATCCACTAGGCAACCGGTTTTTAAAGGTTTTACTATCGTTTTAGTCTAGTGTATTCCCTTATTTCCCTTCTACTTACAAGGAAGCAAGTAATTAAGAAATATCTGCTAATGTTTATCTCGATTACCTTAAAGTAACAGAACAAGAAGTTGTTACAGCAATGTAGAGAAAGTCATGTGAATGAAACACAACAGACTCTTTTAATTAAACATGAATTTAAGTATGGTCGAAGAATTGAAATCACTTGGTATTTCTTTGAAAAACTTATAAATGAACTACACCTGTATCTAGGCCGAAATACTGAAAATAACCGTCTAGAATCTGATGATATATGCAGATATCTTTCTACAAATAAGGGTTATTGTTTTAATGGTTTCATTTTTGGTTTCACATAAATGTATATTGAGGAGATAAAAAGCGAAATTGCGAGAGGAGCGCTGTAATTACTAACATTTTTATTCTGTTTTACCATACTTCTACGAACGTCATTAAAACACCGTTTGCATCTAAAGTTAGTAAGGTGAAAATGTATAGTGGCAGCGCATTGGTGTTTTTACAGAAAAAGCTGGACTACCTCACTTCTAAATATATTCTTGTTCTAAAAGCTTTTAAATTAAAATGTTAGATAAGAGGAAGCTGGGAATACTGAATCTATAGACACGTTAATGTATTCAGCAGAGAGAAAGTGTTTTCAAGTGGAAGCCAAAGTGAAAATGTCTTGTGTGTAATAAAAGTAAAGTGAGTGTGACTTTGTCTACCAAATACATAGTAGGTAGTATAGAAAATAAAATAAAAGCTATAGTAAGCGGCCCTGGCATCTAGTTCCCTATACTAGAACGATAATTCTAAAGGGTAGTTAGAGGTATATCTTCTTTCTTTTACTTTCCCTACCTAGCACATTCTACATAGAGAAAGTATTGCACTCCACTAAAATATTCGATGCCAAGATTTCACCGGAAATACACGTTTTAGGGTCCCTTGATTCGGAAAAAAAATTAAAAAAAGATCCGTGTGTCTTCAACACGATAACTTAAAAACAAAAAGTCGAAAAAAAAAATCAAACTTGGTATTTTAGTTTAGTGACCAAGGATGTGACAAGAAGGATTTTAAGAAAAATTCCCCCACCCCAAAATTCACTTTACATGGAAATAATTTCAAAAATTTTGATTTCCTCAAAAATGGCTCTAACGATACACAGTAGAGATAGACAAATGACTTATTACACACAAATTTAGATCTTATAAAAAAAAAACAATTTGATGTATACATTTTTCTTCCCGGAGTAGACAATTTCCGAGATATTCATTGTTGTGGGTTTAAATTTTAAAATGCTTAAACTTTTCTCATGCGAAAATTTGTTATATTCTGGTAATGCAAAGAAAAGGATTTCAACCACATGGTAACCAGTT